>CM039625.1:2704166-4052500 GCA_022457165.1 Juglans mandshurica
TAACCTATGCACCATGGCCTCCCCTAGGGACCATCCGCACGTCCTGGCTTCGTAGTGATGCTCGGTTCCGCGCCCAGCGCGTACGTAGCCAAGCACCCACTACGCAACGAGCGATGCCCAGTTCCGCGTCCAGCGCGTACGTAGCCAAGCATCCTCTGATCCCCGCCAGCAGAAAGACCACGGAGTCGGCACGAATCTCTCGTCCGATCCCATCATCGCCAAGCGACAATCCAGGGGACGTTACTCAGTTTATTCCGCTCCCGAGTAACCAGAGGAGCTCCACCGAGATAATCCCCCATCTCGGCTTGGGGTCGTGATACACACGCACCCAAAGATATTCTCACATAAAATCATAATTTTCAAATCACACATGAGCATGAATGCAACACACGAAAACCCAGTTTTCCTTACAAACATGATCATGCATGAAAATGAGATGTACATGAACCAACACAAATCCAAAATCCATCAATAACCAATTCCAACAAATCCAACAAACAACTCCAACCAAACACTCCAATCACCAATCCACTCCCAAACTCCTCGGACTCAGTCCGGCAAAACCAATCAGTAGTTCAAATACAGTGAAATGCGTTAGTGCAAAAATACATTAAATTCACAAGAATTCTTTGGAGAAATACTTACAGCGCTATATAATAATTTCCGGAGGATCACGAAGCTGAAAATGGCGACGTCTGAGTAACACCACAGTGTAAAATACACTGTGGCCGTGGGTCACAGATGTCCACTTTTCCATGAATACAAACGAAGACCCCAAAATGGTAGGGTAGGACCTAGAGAGGTCGGTGAAGCCAATGGTGGTGGTGGTTTGCCGTGGGTGGCGGCGCAAGGGGTGGTTTTAGGCCAAAAAAGTGCAAATCGGAAATGTACTTAGTGTGGCTTCACCGGTGACGGATCGGGGCCGGGGTTGGGTCCAACGGGTTGCCAAGAGGTCGGGGATGAAGTGGTAGGAAGATGGTGGCCGGAGGTGGAGCGACGGCGGCGCTGGAGCGAAAATGGCGCCGCGGCTTTGTGGGTTTTGTGGGGGCTAACGGTGGCACGAACGGCGGTGATATTGATGGGGTAGGACGGCCGGCGGCTGGGGATTGCAAGGGACCGGGCGGTGACGACCACCGCCGACGAACGGCGGCGCTGGGAGGGGACGAAGGTTCGGGCGGAGGAGAGGGGAGAGAGAGAGAGAGAGAGAGAGAGAGAGTTGGTCGCGCGGGAGAAGGGACCGAAAGAAAAATAAGGAGAAAAAGAAAAAGGAAGGAAAAGAAAAGGAGAAGGAAGAAAAAGAGGGGAAAAGAAATGAGGTCCAATCCTCATAACTTGGGTCACGAAAATGATCCAACGGAAATGATTTTAAAACCACAAGTTAAATAAAATAATTTAAACGTAATGGTAAAGTCAAATTGAAATAATTAAATCTCTCAGTAATTAATTTAAATATTAAAAGAAATTTAAATGCATAACAATAAATAAATAATAAGAAAGCGCATAAAAATAATTTCCACCAAATTAAAATCATAGAAATAAACTCACTAAAAATCAGACCAATATTAAAATAAAAGGATAAATTTTTGAATAACTAAAAATAATCCTTCAGTAAAAATACACTAAAATACGGGGTGTTACATCCTCCCCCCCCTTAAATAAAATTTCGTCCTCGAAATTAGCAAGGTCAAATATCAAACTAAGACAGGATTAAGATTCAACTAAGAGCAGACTTAGAACATACCGTCCAGATTAACCGAACAAGTAGGGATATTGTTCTCTCATATCAGCTTCTCTTTCCCATGAGAAATCTTGAGCCAACGGATCACCCCATGACACCTTCACCAAAGGTATTGCCTTGGACCTTAATCTTTGCTCTTTCCAATCCACAATCTGAGTTGGAGCAACTTCATAAGTAAGGTTAGGCTGTAGTTGGATACGTCCAGGGTCCACAAAATGTGGCTCTTGCTGTCCAAAACTCTTCTTCAATGAGGACACATGAAACACATTATGAACATCCCCAAAGTAATCTGGCAAGGCCACTCTATAAGCAACAAGCCCAACCTTCTCTATGATCTGAAAAGGGCCAACATATCTAGGACTAAGCTTTCCTTTCTTACCAAAACGCTTGACACCTTTCATAGGAGAGACTTTAAGATAAACCCAATCACCTTCTTCAAATGATAAGTCTCTTCTTCTTGTATCTGCGTAGCTCTTCTGGCGACTTTGCGCTTCAGCCATCTTCTTCCTGATAAGCTGAACTTGGTCCTTCATTTCTTGGATTATCTCAGGCCCAATTACCTTACTCTCGCCGACTTCATCCCAACACAAAGGCGATCTGCACTTCCGCCCATATAAAGCCTCATACGGGGCCATCTGAATGGAGGAATGAAAACTGTTGTTGTAAGAGAATTCAATGAGCGGTAGGTGATTCTCCCAACTTCCTTGAAATTCCGTGACACAAGACCGCAGCATATCCTCTAGAGTCTGAATAGTACGCTCTGATTGGTCGTCTGTTTGGGGGTGATACGCAGAACTAAACTGCAACTTAGTGCCCAATGCTGCCTGCAAACTCTTCCAGAAACGGGACGTGAATCGCGGGTCCCGATCCGACACAATACTCTTGGGTATCCCATGCAAGCGCACTATCTCCTTAACATATATCCGAGTTAACTTACCCAAAGAGTCAGTATTATTAATTGGTAAGAAATGGGCACTCTTGGTCAACCGATCCACAATCACCCAAATTGAATTCTTTCCACTAGGAGTCCTCGGTAAACCCACAACAAAATCTATGGAAATATCATCCCACTTCCACTCTGGAATTGGGAGAGGTTGGAGTCTACCAGCAGGTCTTTGGTGCTCAGCCTTCACCTGACGGCATGTGTCACATTTTTCAATAAACAAAGCGATGTCCAGTCTCATTCCTTCCCACCAGAAATTTCTCTTTAAATCTCTATACATCTTTGTGCTTCCTGGATGAATTGAATAAGGAGCCGCATGAGCTTCTGCCAAAATCCGCTCTTTAAATTCAGAATCTCGGGGAATTACTCTACGATCCCGAAATCGAAGAATACCATCCTTATCCAAGCTGTAGTGCAAGGGTCCTCTAGACTTCCTGACTCTTTTCCTGATAGCTAACAATTTAGGATCCCTTCTCTGAAGAGTCTTCAATTCTTCAAAATCCACTACTCGGACATTCAAAACTGAAGATAATAATCCCTCTTGTTGAGAACTCTCGATAAGAAGTCTCCTCATTCCATAAAGGAGAGAGCCCAAATCCGATGACTCTGCTTCATCCATTTGTTGAGACTTTCTACTCAAAGCATCAGCGACTAGATTTGCCTTTCCGGGATGATACTTGATCTCACATTGGTAGTCGCTAATCAGCTCTAACCACCGTCTCTGCCTCATATTGAGATTCTTCTGAGTAAACAGATGCTTCAAGCTCTTGTGGTCAGTAAAAACTTCACAAGCTTCGCCATACAAATAATGCCGCCAAATCTTAAGTGCAAAAACTATTGCCGCTAACTCCAAATCATGAGTGGGATAGTTCCTTTCATGAACTTTCAGCTGACGAGATGCATAAGCTACAACCCGTCCCTCTTGCATAAGAACGCATCCCAACCCAATTTTGGATGCATCACTAAAAACCACGAATGGCTTGTGTGGCTCCGGAAGTGCCAAAACTGGTGCCGTTGTCAATCTTCTCTTCAACTCCTGAAAACTTCTCTCACATTTGTCAGACCATACAAACTCAACATTCTTCCTTGTCAAAGCAGTGAGAGGTCCGGATAGCCGAGAAAAACCTTCCACAAATCTTCGATAGTATCCAGCTAGTCCCAAGAAACTTCGTATCTCACGAACTGTTGAAGGGCGAGGCCATGACAAAACAACTTCCACTTTACTAGGATCCACAGCCACCCCTTCTTGGGAAATCACATGCCCAAGAAACTTAACTTCTTCTAACCAGAATTCACACTTGCTTAGCTTAGCATACAACTGATGTTCCCTTAGTTTCCCAAGTGCTAGACGAAGATGACAAGCATGCTCTTCCAAGTCTCGAGAATAAATCAAAATGTCATCGAGAAATACCACCACAAAAGAATCCAAGAATGGTCGAAACACCCGATTCATTAAATCCATAAAAGCGGCAGGAGCATTCGCCAACCCAAAAGACATCACTTTAAATTCATAATGCCCATACCTCGTTCTGAAAGCAGTCTTGGGCACATCCTTATCCCTTATTCTCAACTGATGGTATCCTGATCTCAAATCAATTTTCGAAAAGACAGCTGCTCCCTGAAGCTGATCAAACAAATCATCAATCCTAGGTAGAGGATACTTGTTCTTAATAGTCACCTTGTTAAGCTCCCGATAATCTATGCACATTCTGAGCGTACCATCTTTCTTCTTGACAAACAATACGGGCGCTCCCCACGGTGAAGTACTCGGCTGAATAAATCCCTTGTCGACCAATTCTTGCAATTGAATCTTCAACTCTTTTAACTCCGCCGGTGCCATGCGGTAAGGAGCCTTATGCACAGGAGCCGCCCCAGGTTCCAGATCAATAACAAATTCCATATCACGAACGGGAGGCAATCCAGGTAACTCATCCACAAACACATCGGGAAATTCTTCCACCACGGGAATCTCCACTAAAGATTTCTTCTCAGATGATGTAGACACGACTTGAACCAAAAAAGCATCCGCTCCACAAGCTATATCTCTCTTAGCTTGAATTGCTGATATAATTGATGGTCTTGCCTTTAACTTGCTTCCCACGAATTCTAAATAATCTTCATTCGAGAGTTGAAAACCAATCACTCGTCTTCTACAATCAATATTCGCAGAATAGCGATACAGCCAATCCATTCCCAAAATTATATCAAAGCCAAGCAACTTGAATACAATCAAATCTGCATCTAGTGTCCTTCCACCAAAATCCAAAGGACAACCCAAAGCAACCTTGGAACAACACACAATCTCGCCATTGGGAAGAGCCACAACTAAAGATTGAGGTAAAGGTTCTGTAACCAAATTGCACATCCGTGCAAACGTGGCAGACACAAACGATTGGGATGCCCCAGAATCAAACAAAGTACAAGCATAAAAATCATATAGACGAACTCTTCCTGAGGCAAACACAACCACCAAACAAATTCAAAAAATCCAACCACACCAAACATTAAATCGAAATAAAACAGCCAAATACGTACCAGTAATCACCCCAGCGTCGTGGGTCTCAGGAGCCTCATAGTCCACATCACCAGGAGTCACTGCATAAACCCGGGCTTGTACCAATTGTCTCTGGCCGCCCCTTCCACCTCGTCGACCTCCTCGCGCTCCTTGTTCTCCTTGAACTCGACTAGGACACTCCCGAGCAAAGTGACCCGGCTGGCCACATTTATAACACTGAATTCCCATTTGACCACAATCGCCCTCATGGGCTCTACTACATCTAGGGCATACTGGAGTCCGGCCTCCTGCACGAACACCGGAGGTTGTCTGTGAACGAGCCCCGGTCCTCTGAACAAATTTCTGTGGCGATCCAGAACTACTTCCTTCACCAAGATAACTCCGCCTCTTCTGCCTAGGAGGGGAACCTACTCCAAAACTATTTTTCCGCTCTGCAATGCTAGCCAAATCCACTAACTTCTGAAATTCCGTAATCTGAAGGCAGGCCACATGTCTGCGTATCTCGGGGCGCAGTCCCTCCATGAAACGCTCAACCCGCAATTCTTCGGTAGCAATAAGATGAGGAGCGAACCGTCCAAGCTCCATAAACTTCCTTGCATACTGCTCAACAGTCGTGCCTCCTTGAACCAAATTATTAAATTCTCTAGCCTTTTGCCGCCTCACCGAAATAGGAAAGAATCGATCATCAAATTCCTTCTTAAACCGCTGCCAAGACACAGCAGCCAAGGACCCCAACTCCATCTCCAAAAGTGGCCGCTTGGTCTCCCACCAATTTGCCGCTTCACCTTGCAACATATAGCTTCCATATAATACCATCTGGGTCTCAGTGCATCCACATACTTCAAATGTTCTTTCCAAGTCTTGAATCCACCTCCTAGCTCGCATTGAGTCCTCCTCCCCAGTAAAGGCAGGAGTCCTATGCGCCAGGAAGCGCTCATAAGTGCACCCAACTTGGACCGCTCTATTTGGATCTACTTGAGGCGGTCGGAAATTCTGTTGTAGAAACTCCGTCATCCTATTCAACGCCCTCGCCATGGCATAATTTCCATCACCCCTAGGTAGCTCATCCTCAGACACATCAGCTTGTCTTCTTGGTCTCACCATATTCCTGTCATAGAGCAATCTCCAACCCCGCTTAAATTCAGACAAAACCAAACTCAACTAAAAGCAACATAAAATACAATAAAATAAAATATATTTAAATAACATCAAATAACATAAAAATAAAATATCCGTAAACCCATAAAATAAAATAAATAGCTTAACTTACCACACTTAAAAAAAATATTTTAAATAATAAAAATAATTTTCTGGTACTATCCTAAGGGACATGTGGTTTTACCCAGAGCCGAACTGCTCTGATACCACCTGTGGCGCCCCCAATCCCCCTTATAAAAAATACACGGGGATCGAGACACCAGGATGGTGACAACACGGTCACACATCCCAACGAAGTGCCAGTGTGTGTACATGCAACGGTGTACAAATAAAATAACGCAGCGGATAGTCAACTAAGTACCAGAATTTAAATACAACTAAACATCAGTAGAGGTTTAAAAGCAGTTATACAGTCATCCCAAAATAAAGTTAACACATGTCCGAAAATACAAATAAGTAAAATAGCATAATAAAGCTAGTGATCCCAGATCACTCCTCGGGCGGAGCCGTCTCCTCAGGCTCGCCCTCCTCCTCATCTGCATCAAAATCTGCGTTACCACAGAAGAGTACCGCAGGTAAGTATAACCCAAAATAATCCTCAAGAAAGAAATGCATTTAATGCAACCAACATGCATGCATATGATGAAATATGCAATTTTCTCAAAACATCATTTTCCCCGAAAATGACAATTTCCAACACACGCCAAAGTCTCATTGGCCCAAAAATAATCCGTAAAACATTTTTCCCAGAAAATGGTTTACACAAAATCCACGCACACTATTTTCCCAGAAAATAGTCAATTTAATCATTTATTAACCTATGCACCATGGCCTCCCCTAGGGACCATCCGCACGTCCTGGCTTCGTAGTGATGCTCGGTTCCGCGCCCAGCGCGTACGTAGCCAAGCACCCACTACGCAACGAGCGATGCCCAGTTCCGCGTCCAGCGCGTACGTAACCAAGCATCCTCTGATCCCCGCCAGCAGAAAGACCACGGAGTCGGCACGAATCTCTCGTCCGATCCCATCATCGCCAAGCGACAATCCAGGGGACGTTACTCAGTTTATTCCGCTCCCGAGTAACCAGAGGAGCTCCACCGAGATAATCTCTCATCTCGGCTTGGGGTCGTGATACACACGCACCCAAAGATATTCTCACATAAAATCATAATTTTCAAATCACACATGAGCATGAATGCAACACACGAAAACCCAGTTTTCTTTACAAACATGATCATGCATGAAAATGAGATGTACATGAACCAACACAAATCCAAAATCCATCAATAACCAATTCCAACAAATCCAACAAACAACTCCAACCAAACACTCCAATCACCAATCCACTCCCAAACTCCTCGGACTCAGTCCGGCAAAACCAATCAGCAGTTCAAATACAGTAAAATGCGTTAGTGCAAAAATACATTAAATTCACAAGAATTCTTTGGAGAAATACTTACAGCGCTATATAATAATTTCCGGAGGATCACGAAGCTGAAAATGGCGACGTCTGAGCAACACCACAGTGTAAAATACACTGTGGCCGTGGGTCACAGATGCCCACTTTTCCACGAATACAAACGAAGACCCCAAAATGGTAGGGTAGGGCCTAGAGAGGTCGGTGAAGCCAATGGTGGTGGTGGTTTGCCGTGGGTGGCGGCGCAAGGGGTGGTTTTAGGCCAAAAAAGTGCAAATCGGAAATGTACTTAGTGTGGCTTCACCGGTGACGGATCGGGGTCGGGGTTGGGTCCAACGGGTTGCCAAGAGGTCGGGGATGAAGTGGTAGGAAGATGGTGGCCGGAGGTGGAGCGACGGCGGCGCTGGAGCGAAAATGGCGCCGCAGCTTTGTGGGTTTTGTGGGGGCTAACGGTGGCACGAACGGCGGTGATATTGATGGGGTAGGACGACCGGCGGCTGGGGATTGCAAGGGACCGGGCGGTGACGACCATCGCCGACGAACGGCGGCGCTGGGAGGGGACGAAGGTTCGGGCGGAGGAGAGGGGAGAGAGAGAGAGAGAGAGAGCTGGTCGTGCGGGAGAAGGGACCGAAAGAAAAACAAGGAGAAAAAGAAAAAGGAAGGATAAGAAAAGGAGAAGGAAGAAAAAGAGGGGAAAAGAAATGAGGTCCAATCCTCATAACTTGGGTCACGAAAATGATCCAACGGAAATGATTTTAAAACCACAAGTTAAATAAAATAATTTAAACGTAATGGTAAAGTCAAATTGAAATAATTAAATCTCTCAGTAATTAATTTAAATATTAAAAGAAATTTAAATGCATAACAATAAATAAATAATAAGAAAGCGCATAAAAATAATTTCCACCAAATTAAAATCATAGAAATAAACTCACTAAAAATCCGACCAATATTAAAATAAAAGGATAAATTTTTGAATAACTAAAAATAATCCTTCAGTAAAAATACACTAAAATACGGGGTGTTACATACCTTCCCCCAAGATCGCCATTCTCTTCCTGACCCATTGCCAAATTATTCCACAACAAGAACTCCATTCAAAGAAAGAAATTAATTATCATGGATGTGGAGCAAGAAGACATGCAATATCTTGGCTTCTTTGGTGTCTGCAGAGAAGCCTTCAAGATAATCTATTCATGGAGGAAAATCTTCAGCCAGATCAGTTTGGCCTTAGTCCTCCCTCTATCTTTCATTTTTTTGGCTCAAATGGAAGTCTCCGAGCTCCTTATATCCGAAGAGATCACTTTAAGTTTATGTCTCTTCAAAGTGGCCTACCTCATCTTCTCCCTCATTTTCTCCCTCCTCTCCACCTCTGCCGTAGTTTATAGTGTCGCTTGTATCTACACTACTGGCCGTGAAGTATCGTTCAAGAAGGTCATGAGCGTTGTCCCTAAGGTTTGGAAACGGCTTATGCTCACCTTCCTATGTACTTTCCTTTCCTACTTCGTATACAACATAGTTGCTGCTTTGATCTTATTTGTATCCTCAACTTTCCTCATTCTAATCAACACCAAGTTTTATGTTCTTTTGGTCTTTTACGTGGCGGGTTTTGTATATTTGTCCATAGTTTGGCAATTAGCCAATGTTGTGACCGTGTTGGAAGACACATGCGGGTTTCATGCCCTGAGAAAGAGCAGGGCACTGCTAAAGGGCCACTGCTAAAGGGCAAGATATGGGTGTCCACCTTCATATTTGTACTGCTTGGCCTCTGTCATTTTGCCATACAAATATCATTTCAGATGCTTGTTGTAAGTAGTGGATCATTGGGCGCGGCGAGTAAGTTTACCTATGGGATTATCTGTTTGGTCTTGCTTTTCATGTTGCTCCTATTCGGGCTTGTCCTTCTGACAATGATCTACTTCGTCTGCAAATCCTACCACTATGAAAACATCGACAAGTCGGCCCTCTCAGATCACCTTGCAGGCTATTATATTGGAGGGTATGTTCCTTTGAAGGCCAATGATCGATGTTCAGCTTGAGCCTTAAACATCCCTATGTTTGATTGGCTTGCTATGAATAAATGAGAGAAAAATGATTTTTTTTCGTTTTGTAGTGTATAGTAGTTTGTAGTGTCATTGTAATATTAGTATTGTCTTTCTGTACATATGTACGTTTTGTAATATATAATAATTTTTGTTCTAATTGTTATAGCTTAATCTATTTAGGGCTTGTTTAGAGTTGTGTTTGGGGTAGTAAAAAAGTGTTTAAATAGTTTTAACAGTTTTTTAATAATAAAACTTGGTTGTTGATCAATTATTACATAATTAAAATTAGGGGTGGGCAGCGGGGCGGGCAACCCTGCTCCGCCCATGCAGGAGCGGGGCCCCCCACCCCACATCTAGGGCTCCTAGCGGGGGCGGGTGACGGGGAGGGCCCAACCCCGCCCTGCATTTCTCCCGCCCATCATTTTGATGCTTTTTCTTAAACGTGTTTTTCTGAATAATGTGAAACATAGTTTGAATTTTTAAGAAGATTATCGATGGATGAAAATGTTCATACTACTTTCAGATAATTACTGCTTTGCCCTTTGCTCATGAATATTGACCATACTTGTATTGTTCTTTCACTTATGCATCATTGAAAGGATTTTTTTTTCATTGCATTTACTAAAAATCCTATTAGAATGTTTTCGTTATTATTTGATTAAGATTTGATTTCTATAACGGATATGTTCCAAGACCTTTTTTATTAGGGTTTGGAATCTCTAAGTAGTCTACTCAAGCCTTATGTGTATATAGAATAATATGTATGAATTCTAGGTCAGGGAGAGAGGTTAGAGTTGTCGTATTCATTGTATTATTGAGAGAATATTCTAAGGAAAATCATTGTGCTTTGAAGATCGATTATCTCTTGATAAAAAACCTATATCATATTGTGCCCATGTTCGAGTATGGTTGAGTCCATTGGTGTGAACGTGTTCTTTGGCTTGAAGGATTTCTGGAGTTGCCTGAGTGCAGAGATCGAGTTGGTGCTTGTGGTGAAACTATAGGAATGTTGGTGGTTTAGAGCTGCCATGGTGTAGAGATTGAGTAGGATACTCGTGGTGTAACAATTTAGATTTAGTTACTTCAATGATATTGTAAGTGTTTCTAAATTGGTTGTAATAAATAACATTTGTATAGTGGATTTTAGGTAATGACTTACACCCAGAGTGATTTTAGATTTTAAAGATTTTCTTCAAATGAGTTTCCATTTCGTGACCAAAATTTATGTGTTGATTATTTCCTATGATGAGAGCTGCTATGTCCACCGCTCCCAGCTCCCGCTGGGAGCTACCGTTAGGTAAAAAAAAAAAAAAAAAAATTTATATGTATTTTTTAACATTTTTAAATATTTAAAAAAAATAAAAAAATCATAATTATTAAAAAACACTTTCTTAATCATTAAGTAAAAAATAAATAAAAAAATAAAAAATCACAACGATAGAATAAAGCGGTAGAAATGAGTGATAAAAGTAGTATTTTTCTTCCTATGATTGATTCATTGATTGGTTGAATGATTGATTATTGGTTTTAAATAATCTAATGATTTTTGAAAATACATATTCACCCCCTCTAGATGTATTTGGGATCGGAGTCATTGATTTTTCAAAATCAAATGACTTAAGTCATTTTTATCTAAAAAAACACTTTTTGATATTGTTTTTAAACAAATGTTATATGTTTGAAATTGCTTTAGATATATGGTTACTAAATAGTAAATAACTTTTTAATAGTAGAGCTTATTACTTAATCTCTACAACTAAAGGTTCTAAAATTAAAAGCTATATACCGATAAAAAAAATTAAAAGCTATATTACCCATCACAGTACTAAACATGCACTTACAACTGTTTGTAATTTTCAAACATTTTATTTTTGTTTATGAATTACTAGCCCTTAATTTGTTCGAGTGGTTAATGCGTATGAATTGGTCGATATTAAAACCTGGGTTCAATCCTGGCCTACTCCCTAGTCATATTCAATTAGGAGCAAAAGAAATAAGTGTACCGTCACATTCATAAAAAAAAAATATACAAAATAATTTTATAAATTGACGTGATTATATTTAATCTATTAGATTTATTTTATAATAAAAATAACTTTATAATCTGACGAACCATATGTAATTTATGACTAGATTATTTCCATATAATGTTTCTTTGGCCAAAAGGCGTGGGGATAAAGCCATGGGTGGTCGGCCAGTCAACTCCGAAAGTTTCCTCCCTAAAATGAATGTGTATCAAGATCCTTTTGAATTGTATAACATTAAATGGAGCAATGTTTAGTACAATTTCTAAATGGAAATTACATTATAAGTTTAATTAATTTTATTTTTAATTTTTTTAAATTATAATAATATTCTTATTAAAATAATAATTTTTTTATTTAATTAAGGACTTACACATGCAATCCTGGACTGTAAATAAAAATTTTCTATTAAATGAGATAGAGATGACAAGCTACGAAAAAGGTACCGTCATTGTTTAACTTTATTTTAAATGAAGAATATTCATATGAAATATAAGTTATTTCAATAAAAATAACTTATAAAATCGTTATAAATGTATTATTATTTCATACAAAGACCTTAATTTAAAATAAAATTGTGAAATTTTTAAAAATAATTGTCTTCGCCATTTTTCAAAGTTCAATATAGAAAATGAGTTATAGAATATTTATTAAGCATTCATTTCGACTGCTTCAATTATATTTTACTACTAAATTAAATTAATAAAAATAATAAATTTTATTATTTATTTTATATTTTAATACTTCACTTATATGTTAATTAAAAAATTAATATATAAAATATTTAATTAAATTTTCACTTCATTCACGCGTACTCCGAACCCCTCAATGGGCTCGATCGGTGACATATTTAATATCTCAATTTTTTATTGGTCGTATAGCTGTGGGGCCCGCGTAGATTAGAGAGAATTGACTGTGTGACTTTGTCCTCTTTCGCGGCCACATGACTTTCTAGATATTTTCTTAAATTTTGAGTGATGTTTGACCTGGTCGTGTTTATCAGTATAAATTTATATATATATATATATATATATATATATATATTAAATATTTTAAATATATTTAAAAAATAAAAAAATATATTAAAATAAAAGATAAAGTTGGACGGTTTATTAACATTTTCCACTACAAGAAAAATAGACTTTTACGACTAATTTATTGCGATTAAAATATTTTTTACAATTAATTTTAATTACAAATAATCATTTCGTTAGAATTAACTAGTCGTAAATAAGCAGTTTTCAGTGTTAATTCATTTCTATTAAACAACCTCTTTCAGATATGAGAAAGGAGACCGTGAGATTATTTATTTATTTTAAAAGCGATACAAAGAAAAGTCTCAATTTTAATTTTCTATATATATATATATATATATACCTTCCCACATGCAAGACCATTAATTTCTTCCTCCCAATTACAAATTCTCCATTTTCTTATTATCTTTAGTACCTCTCATCTCTCCAACAATTAGAACTGCATTCAAAGAAAGGGATTAATTACCATGGATATGGAGCAAGAAGACATGCAATATCTTGGCTTCTTTGGTGTCTGTAGAGAAGCCTACGAGATCATCTATTCATGGAGGAAAGTCTTCAGCCATATCACCCTGGCCTTAGTCCTCCCTTTATCTTTCATATTATTGGCTCACATGGAAGTCTCCGAGGTCCTCTCCTCAAAGATCATCCATAACAAGATGGTTTTGAGTGAAACCAAAACGGGGACTTCTAGATACCAAAGGCTCTCAGACATCCTCAGATCTGAATTAATCATTTCGTGGCTCTTCAAAGCTATCTACCTCATCTTCTCCCTTATCTTCTCCCTCCTCTCCACCTCCGCCGTGGTTTACACCATCGCTTGCATCTACACCGGCCGTGAAGTAACGTTCAAGAAGGTCATGAGCGTTGTCCCTAAGGTTTGGAAGCGGCTTATGCTCACCTTCCTATGTACTTTCCTTGCCTATTTCGCATACAACATAGTTGCTACTTTGATCTTGTTTGTATCCATAACTTGCATCATTTTAATCAACATCAAGTTTGTATCTCTGGTTTATATTCCTTTGGTGCTTTACATGGCGGGTTTGGCATACTTGTCCATAGTTTGGCAATTAGCCAACGTTGTGACCGTGTTGGAAGACACATGGGGTTTTCATGCCCTGAGAAAGAGCAGGGCACTATTAAAGGGCAAGATGTGGGTGGCCACCTTCATAGTATTGTTGCTCGTCCTCTGTCATATTGGCATACAAATATCATTTCAGAAGCTTGTTGTGCATGGTGGATCATTTGGCGTGGGGAGCAGGTTTGTCTATGGGATTATCTGTTTGGTGTTACTTTTCATGTTGCTCCTGTTCGGGCTTGTCCTTCGGACAGTGATCTACTTCGTCTGCAAATCCTACCACCATGAAAACATCGACAAGTCGGCTCTCTCAGATCACCTTGCAGGCTATTATATTGGAGAATATGTTCCTTTGAAATCCAAGGATGTTCAGCTTGAACATCTCTACGTTTGATGGAGGGAGAGTGCCATTATAACATCTGCTATGTTTTGCTGGTCGCCATAAATTATTCTGCAGTTAAATATTTATGAATTACTTTGATCTTTCACATAAGTTGAAGCTACTGTATGTTTTGTTACAATTCAGAGATGAATTGAGATGGTTTATGAATAGTAAAATAAAAGTTGAATTGTTTATAATATTTTATACGAGAATTTGAGAAAGTTATTTTGAGATTTGAAAAAGTTAAATTGTTTATTATATTTTATATGAAAATTTAAAAAAATTATAATGATAAAATAAGATGAGTTGATGTGAATTTTCAATTCAAACTAGGCTAATCTATCTAAGAGATTCAAGTGCTTTTTGTTATTTTTAAAGGTATTTTTTGTTTGAGAATTACTATATTCACAAAAAGATGATGAAAAATAAATTTACAAAATAATATATCTTAATATGATACATTAGATCTATTTTATCACATTAATTTACATCAGTTTATTTTTATAAAATATATTTATGACTAAACTATTTATGTTTTATTTTTTAAAAAATTTAAATTGGTAGGTGTTTTGTGGGAATGGTCAATGGCACAATGCGTATGAAATGGGGTTGGTTGACTTGGAATTTGGGGACTGGGGCAAATATTCCCCCATCACATTTATTAAGCAGGAAAACAAATAGAGCTATAGGTAATAGCTAGGCGGGTCCACTCTTATGGCTAAGTGGAATTTTTTTCAAATTTGCTTTAAAATGGAATTTATTTTTATAAAATATTTAATTACTTAGGAGAATATCATTATTTTAGGTCATGTCTATTTATTTTTTAAAGATACATTACATAAACTCAAGTGCTTCGTGACTATTTGTTTACAAACTTTGCCTATCCAAAATCTAGAGTCGTGCCTCAATGATAAGGAAAATATGAATTGATGGAGTCTAGGATCCCGTGCACATTTCTCGTTTATTTTCTTTAAAAAATATGAATAAATATGAAATTTATATGAAAAAAAATTTACTTCTTAACATTGGAAACCACATTAATCGCCATTCTCCTTCCTAATCCATTACCAAATTGTTCTCTTATAAATTTTCCTCTTATCTTCACCTCTGTTCTATCCAATAAGAACTCCATTCAAAGAAAGGAATTAATCTATTTAAGAGATTCAAGTGTTTTTTGTTATTTTCAAATGTTTGAGAATTAATATATTCACAAAAAGATGTCGTAAAAATAAATTTATAAAATAATGTGATTTGATATGATATATTATATCTATTTTATAATCAAAATAACTTTTACGTGATATTAATTTACATCAGTTTATAAATTTATTTTTATAAAAAAAATTTATAATTAATGGATTTGTCTTTTATTTAGTTTTTAAATTAGTAGGTGAGTTTTTGGAATAGTCAATGCGTACGAAATGGGGTTGGTTGACTTGGAGCTGGGGACTGGGGTGACGGGTCAATATTCCCATTTATTATAAGCAGGAAAACAAATAAAGCTACACGTAATAGGCTGGTCCACTCTTATGGCTAAGTGATGGTTTGGATAGTCAGTTGAGATGAGAGTATATAGTTTGAAATGAGTTAAATAAAATATTATTTTTTAATATTATTATCGATTTAAGATTTATAAAAATTAAATTATTTATTATATTTTATGTAGAAAGGATGAGATAAGTTGAAGTGAGATAATTTCTGTATCCGAGCCCGAATTAATATTGTATCAACATACAACTCTAGTCGATTATTTGAAATTATTATTTGGATTTTATGGTATAAAATGAGATAGAGATAAAAGAGTAATGAGAAAAAATACAATTTTTTCACTTTGTTTTAAAATGGAATTTATATTTATATAATATTAATTAGTATGGAGAATATCATCATTTTAGGTCATGTCTATTTATTTTTTAAAGATAAATTACATAGACTCAAGTGCTTTATGACTATTTGTTTACAAACTTTGCCTATCCAACGTCTAGAGTCATGCCTCAAAGATAAGGAAAATGATTGATGGAGTCTAGGGTGTACATGTCTCGTTTATTTTATATTTTTTAAAATATGAGTAAATAGGAGATTTATATAAAAAAATTTACTTTTTAATAGTAAATACTATTATTTTTTAAGAGTATTATTACAAGTTGTATATATCTAACATTACTCCAAAAATAAAACCCGATTGTTTTTTAATTAATGACGTTTAGAATATGTAGTCTTTAGAATAATTATAAATTTCTACACTTATTTATTTATTTTGAGTTAGGTAAAATGACGTTTTTGTCACGAGTTTGTGAATGCAAACATCATAGCTGACGCTGACGCTCGAGCTGATCAACTACGTGTCGAAAACATAATTATTGAAGAAGACTCTTGAAGAAGAATACTTTTTTTCTTTTTTTTTTTGCTTGAAGTTTACTCTTTATCTAAAAGGCAGATATTATTTTAAAAATAAAAAAATAAATATAAGATTACATTTTATACCTCAAAATATCATATTAATAAATTTATTTATTTTTTACATCTTATACAACTAAATCTTAATAATGTTTACACATTTATTTGACGAGTAATGTTATACACCATACTCACATTATACTTTCATCTCATTATATAAAATATAGCATTTTTATCACTCTTAAATTATTTTTTATTTTTTAAAGAAAAAATCTAAAAATCAATAGTCAATAACACCTTATCATAGTTGAATGAAAGTGAGATATATAAATTTGGTGTATAGAATTTTTCTCATGACAAGTAATACAAAGAGAATTGTTGTACCTTGACTTATGATATAAATTGTAAAAAAATGATATTTTATAACTTAAAATGATATTTTATATAGTTTTGAATTACAAATTAAGAAAAATTAGTGATAAAGAAAGGAAAATGATTTATACATAATATTTTTTACAATATATTTCATAATAATGTGTTAAATGAGAGATAATTTTGTAAAATACTTTATAAAAATAATATTATTTTACAAAAATATCCTTATCTTACAATATTATTATAGAATGTGTTATAAAAATGTATTGTTTGTATCAATACCCATGAATAAAAACCACATTAATCTCCCCCAAAAATATCTGCCAAAAAAGTTACCAATCTATCAATTCACCCTTAATTAGCTATATGTTGCTGATCCAACGGCCATTAAATAGGACACAAGTCAGCAGTCGTTATAATGCATAGCACTGGATTCACGCTCACCTGCAAGACGTCGGTGGACTCGGTGCCGATTTCAAGAGCAAAAGAACTTCCTTCGCATCTCTGCAACCTTCTCCCTTCCACTTTCCGCAGAGCACACAAAGTAAGACTATTTCCCATAAATTCCACCAAATCACCGGAACCGGATTCCAGGTTAATGGTGGGGTGATAGCCTGGGAGTGTTAAGGTATATACATACATACATACATATATATATATATAATGGATACGGCGTCGTCTTCGAGTCCGGCGGAGTTTGATTACCTTTTCAAGTTGTTGATGATCGGGGATTCCGGGGTTGGGAAGAGCACGCTCCTCTTGAGCTTCACTTCCAATACTTTCGAGGATCTCTCTCCTACCATTGGTGAGCTTAGGGTTTCCCTCGTCTTAGCATCAGTGCATTATTATGATCATTGTTTAATTATTTCTGGGATTGCGTTTAGTATTGAATTATATTATTACATTTTTTCTAGGTGTGGACTTTAAGGTGAAACATGTTACTATGGGAGGAAAGAAGTTGAAACTGGCAATTTGGGACACAGGTATGAAATTTTTTCTGAGAAAACTCGGAAAAAGACATTAAGTTTTCATGAATCAATGTCTGTGTGTTGCATACATTTGATCATGTAATGTTACTGCCTGAAAAATCTCTGCCTTAGGATTGTGTGAACAAGTGAACAACCCTCGGATTCATGCATCATTATATGGGAATGTCTTGTCATGGATTGTTTCTCCCCTTGGAGCGTGATAATTAAAAAAAAAAAAGAAAAAAAGAAAAAAGAAGGGCGAATCATGGGTTTATGATAAATACCATGAAAAATTGCCATTGCATCATCTTTCTTTGTTAAGATACCATATATGGGAATGAAAACTCAATTCTGTTGGATTTTCACATAGTGCTTAATGGAATAAAGTTTGGTAACCTTCAGTACTTAGTCTTTGAAATATTAGGCTTAGTTTTTGTGGTTCTTCTTATAATGAGCTGATTTAAGGACCCTGATCATGTGAAACCTATGGGAACTTGGATGAGCATTAAATATGGTCGACTTATACTAGCGTGGTTGATGTTCTTAGAGTGGAGTGAAAAAGGTTACTCCTTTCCGCAAGAGACTAAATTGTCTAATGTTTATTAGCTTTAAGAATTTTGCAATTTCCACAATTATGTGAAGTTCAACTCAAAGATCACAAAATTTTTGGCATTGGAAGCCCTTATGCATTTGCTGTATAAGTAGGTCATAAATATCAATTCTTTGGTTGTAGTGGATCTGCAGTATTTATTATAATTTAAATGTAATTTAGTACTTGATACATGCTATTCATGAAACAAAATACACACAACACACTTGCTTACTTGGAAAGTAAATGATATTACTTTCATTTCTTGTTCCTTTGATTTATTTCCAAGTTGCCATGGAGTTAGAAAAAGAGTTAGGTCCCATAGTTTACAGCCTTGTTTCTGACACAATCTTCCCATTTCTCATCATGAAGCTGGACAAGAAAGGTTTAGAACTCTAACTAGCTCATATTACAGAGGAGCTCAAGGAATAATAATGGGTATGCTGCACCATCTCTATTATCTCTCTCTGCTTTCTATTCCTGTCTATGCTTATTTAGCATGAAATCCATACCTTTGTTGTTGTTGAGAGTCCATTAATATCCAAAGCTTTTAATTATAGATCTCAACCTGTTGTGACTGTAGATATCATTTTTTGCCTCATCACTACTTTTTGATTATTTCCATTCTTTTATGCATGCAAAAAGCACAGTGCACATTCACGTAAGTCTTCAAAAAGAAACTAGTGAATGATCAATTCTGTTTAAGTATTGAACTAGTTCTCCTTCATTGATTCACAGGTTTTAGTAAAGCCTATAGAGAACATCTCATTTGCTTCTGACTGACGTTGCAGTTCTCTAGGTTGGGGAAAAAAATATTCTGTATACCGTAGTAATTGTATTTGGGAATGTTTCAGTGTATGATGTGACAAGACGAGAAACTTTTACAAATCTGTCTGATATATGGGCTAAGGAAATTGACTTGTACTCAACCAATCAAGATTGCATCAAGATGCTTGTTGGCAACAAAGTTGATAAGGTATGTCTTTAATGAACTTCAGTTTGTAGTTTTTCGATTCTCGAGAGCATCCTGTTCTCAATAAAAATTCTTAAGGTTAGGATTGTACTAAGATCTACCATCCCAACACCCTATAACTGTTAGAATGATACTTGGTTATTATCCTTCCTTTTGCATGTATAGGGAAGTTCACGACAAATTAGTTCTTTAATCTCTTGATCAGATTATTAGTTTACTGAGTTGTTTGAACTTTATCGTATTAGTTTTAGGTTCTTGGAATGCTTTATCGTTTCTATTTAAAGCTATCATGCACATTGAAGTTATCTTTAATTTTCAGGAAGGTGAAAGGGTTGTCAGCAAAAAAGAGGGTATTGACTTCGCTAGAGAATATGGATGCCTTTTCTTGGAATGCAGTGCTAAAACTCGAGTCAATGTGGAGCAATGCTTTGAGGAGCTTGTATTAAAGGTATGCAAATTACTGAAATATTTTGTCTATATATTGTTTTACTGTTATAAATGTACTTCTTCTTGTGATTCCTAGGATGTGAACCAGTTCTTGAACGGGTTTGGATCCGGATGTCGGGTTTAGTCCCTTTGTTTAGTCATTTACTTTTCAGAAACATGAAAATAAGGGTTGCTATTAAATAATTTCGTAATGCATTCTATATTCACTTTATTTATCCAGAAACTTTTACAATAAATTGCTTCTTGGTCTTGTATATATTGGCCTTTTGAAGTGTGTACAAGGACACAACAAACAAGAGGATGCTGAAAATAACAAAATTTATCGTTTAGTATAAAGCCATGATTAGATAAGTAATGAAAGTTCTAAGGTCTTCAAGGAACATAGAATTGATTGAAAAAGTAAAGATATGCCATATTATTGGACTTCTAATCCAATATTGTATTAAATGGGGACAATGTTCAGGAATTCTTGTCTTTAATTAGCCTTTAGAATGCTTTTAGGAGTTCCTTTGTATACGTCCTGTGTACAAGGATTACGTTTATTTCATTCATATATATAATATCTCTCCTTTTTACTGATAAAAAAAAATATATATTATTGGACTTCTTTTTTTTTTTTCCCTTAAAGTCATGTGTTCTAATTGTGAGAGCATTGGATCCTGGTCTTTCTTTCTTTCCTTCCCTTTTTTTGTTTAGACATATTGTAAGTATCAGCTACTTAATTATATATTGTGTGATCGGTTTTCTATTTTCTTCTGCTAAGTTTTGAGGGCATTAATCCCTCTGCCTTTTTACCGGTATTCTCTCTCTCTCTCTTCTCTCAACCTGATAAGTAACCATATTTGGTAGTGAAAAAAGTTATTCAAGTAACAGAATAACCGGTGTTGATGTGTAGATTTTGGAGACACCCAGTCTCTTGGCCGAGGGCTCAGCTGGGTTAAAAAGGAACATCTTCAAACAGAAACCTCCACCATCTGGTGCTGCCACTAGTAGCTGTTGCTCTTGGTGATTGTTCTCTGATATTTCTCGCAAACACTCCCCCTCCAAATAGTATTTCATTTTTTCCTTTTCCCCTGCTTGATCTAAAATATTCACATGTAGTTCAAAAGATAGTAATGTCCATAGTGACTTGTATTCCCTTTTACAGATCATGAGTTACTTTTGTACCCCATCTCCCAATTACAACTACATTCCCATTCTCTCTGCAGATCATGGTTCTTAAGTCACTGTTTTGCTCTGAAATAAGAAGTGTGCCATTCCAATATCTGAACTGTGTTTCCTTTCAGTTTTTGCAGATAGAAATGGAGTCTTCCTCGTAGTATCTATTATTTATAATAATACATAATTTTGAAATTAAACTTCCTTCTTTAGGAGATGTATTAAAAATTTAAATAATATAATTAACTGAAAGCTATTGATAATATATGTTGTGAGAATTAATTTGTCTTACTAAAGTACCAATTTCATTATTCAATCAAGTATTTTAGTTTTCCTCACCCATATAATATTATTTTCTCAACCCTTATTTTTTAGTCTTTTGTAACCAATGAATCTATTAAAGAGTATTAAGATTTTAGAGGAAGTTAAAAGAGTTTGTAAATTTTTGTTAATGATATTATTGATCATTCTCTTCACTAAAATAAATAAGGTTTGTGAAGTTTTTCGTTATTAATGTTACTCTACAACTCAGCAGAATGGATGCCAAATTCTTTGAATTCATAATCCAAGGCAAAACAAAACGAGACTCTGAATGCTCAATCCAAAGAAGCAAAAGTTGCAAAGTGTCTCTTCGGGATTACTGTAGAAAATAGAGATTTTCATGGTAGTGCTTTTAATTGTAGAGTTTTATTAAAAAGTTGTTTACTGTTTGGTAAACATGCATCATCTGAAATGCTTATAAAGTTAGTTACCATAGTTTTTAAAAAATGTAAAAGTTATTTATGTTTACGAATTATTGTACAAAAGAGGATGAAGATAATTGCTATTTTTTTTCCAAATAATATTATATTTTTGATAGGTAAAATAATTAATATTGATTTTTCCAAATAATATTATAGAGGAATAATAATAATATTTTTAATTCTAAAAAAAATATAAAAAATATTTTTATGAATTTTGTGCATAGAGCGTTTGCAATAGGGTGAGCAAAAGCAACTTGCATTGTGATAAGAAAAGAGTACTTGCAAATTGGGGCGATCACCCTGAATAGTGACAATGGGGCAATCACTACAAGAGGAGTGTAAAACTCGCCCCGTAGACGAGCAGAGAGGAATATATCCAAGGAGAGCATTTTTTCTCCTTTAAGGTCGAGTAACAAAATCTTGTAATAGGGCGTGCAAAGAATGCTTGCAATCCAGGGTGAGCATCCTAAAGAGCAACACTGCTTGCCCAAAGGCGAGCAGTGCATGATGAGTGTGAAGGGGAGATCAAAGTGGAAAGAGAGAGTATTCGGCCTTGGGAGAGAACAAATGCACGCCCGAGGTGAGCATCATAAGTGCTGGCATCCATAGCAAGCAAAGAGTGCTCGCCTCGGGACGAGCAACACCATCTCGCACCAAAGTGAGCAAAGAGTACTTGCACCTTGAAGAGTAAAAATGTTTTCCAAAAGGCGAGCACCTCGGGATGACTATGAAGCTCGCCCTTTGGGCGAGCAAAGTGGAAAGAGAGAGTGCTCGACCCTAAAAGAGAATAAATTCACATCCAAGGCAAGCATACGTGCTGGCACCCGAAGCGAGCAAAGACTGCTCGTAACTCAGGACAAGCACCTTGAAGAGAGTGCTTGCTCCCAGAGAGAAGAAATCCACACCTAAGGTGAGTGTAAATGATAGCACTTGAAGGGAGCAATCGCCCTAGGACGAGCAATAGCAGTTCACACTGGGGCAAGCAACAACATCTCAAACTAAGGCGAGCACTAGATTGGGCACCTTGAAAAGCAATAGTATTAGTCCCAGGACGGGCACTTGTCAAACACATATGTCGACCTAACAACAACAACCATTAAATGGTTTTTTCATCATCAGAGTTGCTCTTCTTATTCTACCTTAAGTTTCAAAGTTCGAAAAGTAAGAGATGTAGTTAGACTTGGTGCTATTCGTGTTGCAGAGGTGGTGTTGTCACCATCATGAAGACCAAAAAATTCACATTCACACTCGCAAAGAAGAAGAATTTGTTCCCAATACAAAGGTCCTTCTAACAATGGTCCAAACTGGGAGTGAAAGAGTTGGGCTTTGGATTTTTTGGTGTGAGAACAAGCGTCTCATAGTTGACAGAGTTGAGAATTTCATAGAACCAAAAAAATAGAGAAGAATAGAGAGGCATGAGAAAAGAGAATAATTGTAGAGATATTCTAGAAAGAAAAGTAAAAAGCAGTATAAAGGCGTAAGAAAGAAGACACCTAAGTAAAAGCCTCAAACGCACACTCTGGACGTAAAACTGTCGTACAATTATTTTGAAAAGAGAAATTTATTATTAAAAAATTAATTTATTTTTATATAGATTTTATATTTATTTATTTTTTAAAAATAATTATACAATATTTATATATTCATAATTATCATTTCTCTTAAATAAAAGTCACTTGTTTTGTCGACATCCGATAGAGATAATCACAAAGTTCCAAATCTGCTGTTAACATCGTATACATGTGGCATTAAGGATACAAATATCTTCTCCTCGGCACACACCAAAGAAAATATCTTTATAAAGACAGGGACAAGTCAGGCCAACTTGAGAGTGAGGCTTCGTTTGAAAAACTCATCTCAACTCATCATTATAATTTTTTTAAATTTTAATATAAAATATAATAAATAATTTAATTTTTTTAAATTTTTAAATAATAATAATAATATTTTATCATCTCATCTCAATTCAACTCAACTCAACTCAAATCACTTCAATATCTAAACTCACCCTAGCTTGGTAATACCATCAAGCAAAGCAAAACACCACACACGATGACCAAATTCTGAAAAACGCCATATATACTCTACTTATAACAATCAAATGATGAAAAACACAATTAAGAGAAATTAATTTCCCATGCCATAAAGACTATACAACCTAACCCCATCATAAAAATAAAAATATAATTAATCATCAAACACAAATCACAATTCATCAAGTGCTGCTGATTAAATGATAAATTGAGATTAAAGTTAAATAAAATATTATTATTATTTTAAATTTTAAAAAATTAATTAATTTATTATATTTTATATAAAAATTTTAAAAAATTATAATAATAAAATAAGATGAAGAATAAAAATTATTTGTATTACTAATTTTATCTAAAAACAGGAAAAGAGTGAAAACAACAGGCCATCTGACATGGGAAGGCAATGAAGTATGAACTGATCTGTGGTCTCTGACGCTACTTGCCTCTTGTCTTGTCCAGTGACGGAGCCCACATGACAGACAGTAAGTTGAGTGGGACCCACAACAGGTGGTTCGTGTACGGTGAATGATTGACTTTGGGTGTTCGGTCCCAACAATATCCCATTTTATCCATAATAATATATAATATATTATATTATTATTAGTGTGTCTTTAAAAATAAAAATAAAAAGAAGAAGAAGAATTAAAAAAAAAAAAAAAAAGGAGCGACAGAGTATGAACACGGTAGGAGATGATTCTGCCGCCACCACAACCACAACTGGTCCCGGCAATCCCACAATTCCGACGGATCCGACTTCCATCTCCGGAGTTTCTGATCAGGAGGTGGAGGCCACACGGCCACCGATACCACCACGATTGCAAGTTCCGGCGCTCATAGTGTCCTCCAGAGAGCCCGATGTCATTTTCAGCGGGGGCGGCATAAGGTATTCCTCCTCTCTCTGTCTCCGTCTCTCTTCTATTTTATCTTTTTGTGATTTTATTTTTTATTTTCAGTGCTTCTCATTTTTAAGCGTCTTAATTGTGATGTAATTTTTTGTCCGTTGGGATATCGTCTTGATCATTTATGTCGTTTCTTTGTTTTGGAGCCGTATTTTTAGAATTTCACCGTTTTGATTGATTGATCTTTCTTGAAATGTGGTCTTGATCATTTATGTCGTCTTGAAGATTATGCCATGCTTGGGAAATCCTTTTGAAGTTCTCAGTGCTTTTTGTGTTGGAGTTGTTTGTTGGTTGCCGGCTTGGTTAATTTCGGGAGAGCACTTACCAAACTATTCACTTTTCTTATGGTAAATAGCATATGAAACGCTGTTGCACCCTGGGTTCGGGCTTGGGGTCTGATGTTCTGCTAATTATTCTAGTGGTCAGTTATATTTCGAGTGGCAGGGTCATTTTAATGGGGTTGACTTGACTAATATCTGGTTTCGAATTCAAAAAATTTATTTTTGTGGTTTTGAATTGCCATATGCTTTTTGAAATCTATTACGGGTACTTTTACACGATTCAGCTTCGATCATTACACAGCTAGACCTAATTTTGAGCATTTTAGCTGACGGATCAGTCTTATTCACTGAGGGAAATATTGCGGAAAGATTGTCGGACCTTTGATATATGTTTGCAATTAATACCATGAGCTTGGTGAAATATGCTTCCTTGAAATCTTGTATTGACTTTTTTTTAAAGAACAGATTATATAGACCCACAATTGTCTGAGAGTATTTGAAGACTTGAAGTTACATACCTGACTAAAAGTTCTTTTTTTTTTGTTAGCTTTCTTACTGGAAGTCAAAATGGAAGTTTCAACTATGGATATTCTACTTTCAAGGGTAAAAGAGCTTCCATGGAGGATTACTATGAGACTAGGATTTCGGAAGTAGATGGTCAGATGGTTGCTTTTTTTGGTGTTTTCGATGGTAAGGCCTAGGGGTTTTTTCTTTCTCTTTTTTTTTTTTAATTATCTCTGGTAAAATGTTGAGTATCTTTTATCAGAAGAAAAATTCACAGCTGGTGGTGCAATATACATCCTACCAGACTTGTTACCTTCCTAAATTCATTAGTTTTCTGAATGAGTTGGGGACAGTCTAGATGCTTTCTTATCCACTTAACTGTTTTGTTTTTACATGGTTTTTGTTTGATTCAGGCCATGGGGGTTCTAGAACTGCCGAATACCTTAAAAACAACCTTTTCAAGAATTTAAGTAGCCACCCAGATTTTATCAAAGATCCAAAGGCAGCTATTGGTACGAAGTTGGTGAAATTCTAGTGTTACTATTTGTATAGAACGTGAGTGAGATTTTTTATTCATTTGGATCATGACCTACAATCAATTTACTCTTTTCTTTTTACTATTGTAGTTGAAGTATTTAGACAGACAGATGCTGATTACCTCAATGAAGAAAAAGGGCATCATAAAGATGCTGGTTCAACTGCATCAACTGCTCTGCTGTTAGGTGACCGGCTACTTGTTGCAAATGTTGGGGATTCCAGAGTAGTTGCCTGTAGAGCTGGTTCAGGTTTCTGCCTTCTCTATTAAGATTGGGATTTCTTGGTATCATGCCTGTAACCTGAGGATGAAATGGGGAATTAAGAGCTTAAAGAAATCACTACTTTTTCACCATCTATGTTTCATATTTTGTTCTATGAAATGATTGCAGACCTAAATTGCTTTTTGTAATGACACCTATAAGCTGGGCAAATGGATCAACTTTTGTAGGTTCTATATTGATGTGTATAAGAATTGAAATATTTCAGCAATAATTCCATTTCTTTACTCTGAATTGGATGATTGTTATTGTCTCCTTCTGCAGCTATCGCATTGTCTATCGATCACAAACCTGAAAGATCTGACGAGCGTCAACGGATTGAGGAGGCTGGAGGTTTTATCATTTGGGCAGGTAAGTTGCATCTTCTTGGTTTTATTTATTTATTTATTTATTTTTGATAAGCATCTTCTTGGTTTTATATGTATGTGTTTGTTTTGTTTGGGTTAGCTTGTGATGTAAACTTCTGCAGCATGAGGAGCATCTTCTTAATGGTTGTTGCGTAAGGATTATAGTTGCACTGATCAGTAATTCTACCTAAATAATCGGTTTTGTACTTTGTATTGCGAGATCAAACTTTAACTGGGTTTAACCAGGACAAACATTTTAATGCCAATACTCATACTAGTTTATATCTTATTGGTTTAAAGCTTGATGAGTCTTGTGAATATCTCCACTTCAATAATCAGAATAAGGAGGTCAATAGGCAAAAACTTGCCATGTATTCCACTTGGTTAACTTACCACTAAAAGTAGTGCAGATTAATCTGACAAATGCAGTTTTGTGGGACTGAGCTATTCAAGTTAGTCTTTTTCCTATTTAGTTTGTAATAACCCCATTTGAAACTATAATCTCTTGAAAAGTATATCTGGAATGGAACAAGTAAACATAACAATAAATTGTAAAATTCTAGTCTATGGGCTGTTCTTTTTTTCACCCCGAGGGGGGGGGGGGGGGGGGTTCTTTAGCCCCTATATTGTTGTGAGAGCAGAGAAACAGAGAGTCTAGAAGGGGTGAGAAGGGAGGAAACAAAGGAAATAGAGGCAAAGAAAGATTAATATAGTTGGTAAAAAAATCCCTCTGATAAGCACATGGAGCATATTGGACGACCATACAGGTATTAATCATAATGAGATTGTTGTAATAAACCGTAATTGTGTGTTGTTGGTTGTTTCTAGGGACTTAGCTTCTCTTTTTTAGTACTTAGTTTTAGATTTATATAATAATGGTTTCTTGTGTGCTCTCTTTTAGAGTTGGTGTGAAAACTATTTTGTATAGGCTGCACAATTTCCACTTCATTGTTGTCTCAGATATCTAGTTGGAGAGGGAGATAATGTCCCTACAGCTTATCAAAAAGAAGATGAAGAAGAAAACAGGAATAGGAGGAATATTCATGTGATGAACTAATGATATGCAAATGTTTTTTTTTTAATATGCAAATGTTATCAGATATCAGTCAATGTTTAAATGTCATAGGCTAGTTTTATTACTGGTACGTCTCCAAGGATAAGTTAGTGTTATGTATAACAGTTTTTTTAAACTTCTAATGTATAGCTCTGCTTTCACAGGAACTTGGCGGGTCGGTGGTGTTCTTGCTGTTTCTCGTGCATTTGGGGATAAGCTACTAAAGCCATATGTAGTTGCTGAGCCAGAAATACAGGTTAACTTTTTCTTTTCCTTTCCTTTTTTCTTTTCCACGTGAATGCTGAAGTGAGAATCTTTCATTTATGGTCAGTGAGTTGCTCTTGGAATTATAGGAGGTTAGAAAAAAAGAAAAGAAAAGAAATAAACGGTCAATTCTTGAGAACGGGTGCAGCCAATAAAACCTGCTATATATACTATATAATTTTCAAAGTACGAAGTTTTGTTTTTATGAAGCCACCTCATCAACTATCCCACAATATTATTGTTAAATGAAAATTAAATAATATATGTCATATATATCATTAAATTAAACTTATAAAATAAAAATAATGAATTATATATCCACTTTAATAAATATTTTTATTTAAAATCAAAATTACGATTACTTAATTTTAGCTAAATTTGAAATAAAATTTTGTAATTTAATTAAATTTAGTTATTTCCGTGCATTGCTCAGGTTTACAACTAGTTTTATTTTAATTATTGACATTCTATTCATTAGTCTCTCCCCACCCCTTCTGAAATTTCATCCTTTTATTTGTTTCATACCTCTTTCTAAATTCTTGGTCTTATCTTACAAGGATCCATGCATCAAAGTGCCTGAATTTTAGTTGTTGTTAACCTACTGCAAACCTGCTCCTCTCTCCAGATTTGGGATTGGCTGTGTAAAAAATATAGGATAATCTCTTTTACACGCTGCCATTATACTTTACTGAAGCATGTGAAGATTTTACTGAAGCTTCACTTTACTATCTTTAGTTGTGTTTTTGCTCACTTTCTCATGTTCCAATTCCTAGGAAGAGGAAATTGATGGCGTAGATTTCCTAATTCTTGCTAGCGACGGACTTTGGAATGTCATTTCAAATAAGGTGAGTGTTTAAGCCTTAAAGTAATCTACCAACAAATTTGTCTAGAGTACCCTTTTCTGTTTTTCTTCAAAAAAACTGTGGATGTTCTAGTTTGTATGCACGTAAAATTATTTAGATTCGTAGAAAATGAGCAGTTCTTATTTAAGTTTTTTAAAGAGGTAGGGGGTATAATCGATCTGAGATTTCTTAGTACTTCTATTTAAAAGTTCGATTTTGTCCCCTTATGGATTTTTTTTTTTCTCTGAGGGAAGGATATGTTGCTAATAGATATATTTTTTTTAATAAAAAGGCATCAACAAGATCACCATAAAAAATTGTTATTCTATATGTCCTGTTATATTCAGCCAGGATGCTGTATCTGTTACCTTGAACCTCCTACTTAACCCACAAAGTTTGGGAAGTCAAATAATTAGCTTTGAAGCATTCCTATACATGCACACATGTGGTGTATGCCTGTAGACCTAGAAACTTTGTAGAACCTAATCTTGCTAATACCGTCTCCTTGTACTCGTTGTCCACATTAGACGCTTCCTTTTCCTCAGGAGTTGAGTGGCTCTGTAAGGTTCATCACAAAGTTAGCTTCAGGGGATTTCGTTCACCTTGCCAATGTGTAAATGATTAGCTTCAAGGGACATATACTTTCCAGTTGTTCCACATCCTCAGCCCCAGTGGCCATATTGGCAGGTTATTTGGTTCAAGGACAGAACAGTTTGATGACATGGACAGTGTAGCTACCTGCTTGTGCCATTTTCAAGCGGTAGGTAGAAGTCGTAGATGGTGGGGGATGGTACAGATTTATAACCTGGAAGGAAAATCTACAATAGGAGTTGAAATTTGGTTTTTTTTTTTAATCATAGAAAAAAAGAAATAAATTTGGCTGTTTAACTCTTTTAAGTTTTGAAGCTCACCCCCTCCTTCCCTCCTCCCTCTCCAAAATGAGAAATAAAGAAGATATTCTCTATTCTCAGGTCTGTTTTAGTGAAATAACCTATGCTTTACTTCTCTCTTTTAGTGTTCTATTATCTTTTTCATTAATTTAAGTGTGTTTGGGTAATGGGCATAGGATACTAAATCCAGTGGTTGAGATGTTCTTCGTTCTTTATATAACCTGAAGATAGTTATATCTTCTCTTATATCTCTCCTCCATTAATTCCATCTCATTTGCTGCATAAATTATTAATTTATATTTCATGGAATCTCAACATCTCAAAGTGCTGTATGTTTTTCCTTTTAAGGATGCTGTGGCTCTAGTGCAAGATATTGCAAATGCAGAAGAGGCATCAAGAAGACTTACAACAGAAGCTTACGACCGAGGAAGTTCAGATAATATCACTTGTATTGTTGTTCGGTTTGACATATCATGATCAGCAGAGAGATTAAGATTTTCAGGTATCAGTCAGCAGTCTTGCCTATCATGATTGAACATGGAACACGCCTTAGTAATCTTTCATCCTCTTGAAGTCTTGCAGGCTTTAGAATCATGAAGTATCCATGCCAGTTAAGGAAAAGCAGCTTCTTAGACTTATTTTTGTTCATCTCTTCAAATTACCATGAGTGTGACAGGCTAACTGTTGAGTTTTCAAGATGTTGGTCCTGAGCAACACTTAATTTTGTATTTAATTGATGGTTTGTGGAATTGATGCAAATTTAGATGCTAGTCATTCTCAAATGTGAAATTCCTCGTCCGAAGTCTATAACCTGCCTAGTTTGTTTTTACAACTCCTATCAACTCATTTCATCTCATCTCATCTAATCATTACAACTTTATCAAATTTTCACACAAAATAAAATAAACTCAAATCCCAAGATAAAAATAATATTAAAAAATAATATTCTTACAATATTTTATTCAAATTTTAATTTTAATTTTAATTCATCTCATTTTAACTCCGAAAACAAAGGGTTGGTGTGTGTATGATATCCCATTCACTTTCAATTTAAGGTCTAGTTAATATTTCTTTATCTCAAACTTCTGATCTACTTTATAAAAAAAAAAAAATTATAATCTAATGTATCAAATTAAGTCAAGTTATTTCCAACAACTTTTAAATATAGTGTATGCTTCAAAAGATAACACAACTTAAGTTTCGAGTAATTGCAAGAGTAGGAAGGAGAAGTAGCGAAGAGTCATGACTAAGAAAATGCATTAATTTAAGTGGATATCAATTTGATGAGGATGTGATACAGAGCATGCATGCTTTTATTTTCTTTGAAGGAAACCTGAATTTTCTTGCGGCCAAACATATGCTTTGTGGTTCTATGGAGTAGTGGTTAGTAATCGTGGACTTGAATCCAGTCAACTGCTTTTGACTCTTTTGAGTCCCGGTAGGACCTCTTTTCATTTCATTTCCTATAGTTTTCCTTTAAGGGTACTCCAAATGCATCAACTTTGGGCAAGCCTTTTGTAAAATAAAAGGAGCCTTAGGACCTTGTTTGAATAATGAGTTAAGATGAGATGAGATGAGATGAGATGAGATGGTTTGTAAATAGTAGTAAGTTAGTGAGAAACCAATGTGTTGCCAATTGATCTAAAGAATCTTGACAATAATTAGGTAATGATTAGATGAAAAATGTGAAGATTTAAAATTGAAAAGTGTTTATGTTTATAGTGTTTAGATATTGAAATGATATGAGATGAAATCATCTCTCTATCCAAAATAGGCTTAAGAAAAAGTAAGTTTTTCATACTTTTTCATAATAGAGTCGATTTTTTCATGAAAGTCTTGCGCGAGACTTGTACATTTTATAGTTATATATATATATATATATATTATCATTATTCTTTCTTTAAATCCTTAAAAATGGTTAAAAGTAAATCACACCCAAATCTGTTTGCTTTAAATGCTGTTCGAGATATTTATCTCAATAATAATAAATATTGTAAAACTTACTTTAAGTGTCTATCTCACGTATTATAAGATTTTTAAATTCAAAAAACAACTTGGGATAATATTTTCCTAAATATTTGACATTCGATCAGGCAGGAAAAAGCAAAAAAAAAAAAAAAAAAAAAAAAAATTGCAAGGACATCATCATCATTACATGTCAAACTCGTGGACCCCACCCTCAGAAAGCCCACTGAAAATGAAACCCGGCCCACCCACATGCCACTCCTCAAAAAGTAGTAATCCTGGCCGACCCCCACATGGATCCCCACCCACAAGCAAGCCCATGCCAAACAAAGCCCAAACACAGCCCCCCACCCCCCCGACAGCGCAGCTCATGAAACCTTGAAAAGCAATTCGTATGTTGTACTATTATGATAAGCGCCACCAAAGTGACAGTTAAAAAAACTGTTTCCTCCCGCGAAAAAGCGGTTCCATGCATTAGTTTATTGGCGTTAGAGAACTGGAAAGGCAAAGTTCGGCTCGCTCGTGGGTCTCGACTCATATTCTCCACTCATTTTCTTCTTTCTTTTATCTCTTCCACTTTCTTCATTATCTTTCTCAATTTTTGTCCATCCTTGTTTTGCACTTTCAAGCTCTGTCATGAGGAGTCATCGGAGAAGCTCGAGTTTCGCGATCGGGGCGAGTGCAATGAAGGTGAAGGAAACCGAGTACTATGATGTTCTTGGCGTTAGTTCCTCTGCTTCTGAAGAAGAGATTCGAAAGGCTTATTATCTTAAGGTCTGGATTTGTTTTAGATCTGGTGCATGGCACTTGGAGTATACGTTTGATTCTTGATGTTTGTATTAAGTATTGTAAAGGTTGTCTCAGCTTCCATATAGATATTAAGTTATATGGAGGTTATACTATAATGAGTCTATGATGTTGTTTGGGATACATTTTATTGATGTTTCTATGTATGTATGTATTTGTTAAAAACCCAATCTTTCATCCAAAAGCCTTAGAACTATTGGATACTAATTTGGTTAAGCCTTTAACCCTTAGGATCATAACATTCCAACATGCTTCTGAATCCGACATCCATGGCGGCCCACTCTATCGATACTGACCCGGTGGTAGCCCTTTCTCTTTTGGCGGCTTCACTCATCTATCAGTATTTAATGACTTAACACCATGCCCATAGTACTAAGGCATTTTAATCCAGCCTGTAGGTCGCTCCCACCGTGACTTGAACTCGTGACGTGGTCCCTGCTCTGATACCAATTGTTAAAAACCCAACCATTGATCCAAAAGCCCTAAGACTATTGGATACTAATTTGGTTAAGCATTTAACCCTTAGGTTCATAACATATGTATACCTTGTTCTTAGAATTTCTGATTTTAGGCCTTTCATTCAGTAGCAATATTTCTTCTTCTTCTTTTTCCCCCCTTTTTACCTTCTAAGATCATAAAGGGAGATGCTAATTTTGGTGCAGGCAAGGCAAGTTCATCCTGATAAAAATCCGAATGACCCTCAAGCAGCTGAAAGATTTCAGGCAAGTCCACTGGTTCATCTTTAACTATATTTTCCTGGTAATAAGATTCTTAATTTTCAAGAGAATCTCTTTAATTTTTCCCTTTCTTTCACGAAAAGAATGAGGAAAATGATAGGAAAGTAAGTTTTTCTGTTGAGCATCAGACACTATAACCTTGCATAGCCAATCATATTACACGCATTAATTCTTATGTGTCTAGGTGTTAGGTGAAGCTTATCAAGTTTTGAGTGATCCAGTGCAAAGAGATGCATATGATCGAAATGGAAAGAATTGCATATCTAGGTAATGTTGCCATGCTCATGGGGTCATTATGACTTTTCCTATACTAATTCTCTTTCGGGTATGTAGAATCATCAAAAATTTGTTGTTTTCCATTCCAGAGAAACCATGCTTGACCCCATGGCTGTCTTTGCTCTGCTCTTTGGAAGTGAGCTATTTGAGGACTACATAGGACATCTAGCTGTAGCATCAATGGCTTCTTCTGAATTATCGGGTGAGAATGACAAGCCTGAAAATCTTCATGATAAGTTGAAGGTAAGTTCAGTTAATCCAAAAGCCATACTTATTTAAAGTCTTGGACTTTTTGGAAATGACAGTCTGCATGGCATATTCCTCCATGCTAGTAAATATAACTGAAAATAAAAACTGTACCAATTTTCAGGAGTAATGGCCAGGTTTAACTTTAAGTTAAGGTTACTTTGCTTGATCTTCCAGCTTTTCTAGCTTTCATTAGTTACTTCTTCAAGAAAATTAAAAAATGAATTAAGTCTGTCTGGTTTTCTATAAATTGTTTCTCTAACCTACCCTAGCAAATTATTGGTTTGGAACTATATGATGTAGGCCGTCCAAAAGGAAAGAGAAGAAAAGCTAGCAAGATCACTGAAAAGTTTTCTTAATCAATACATTCAAGGTGACAAAGAGGGATTCTTACAGCATGCAGAATCTGAAGCCAGACGGCTTTCTAATACAGGTTAGTTAAGCTTCCTACTGCCTTATATGATTTCATTTTCATTCATGCAAACGTAATGTTGACAGTGACATGAGTTCTAGCTGTATATATCATGTGTTTTAAGCGATAATTTTTATATTGATGCTTTATCTATTATACTTCAGTACCCTTGGGTTGTTCTGTGTAGTAGATAACTTTCTAACCTTGCTATAATTACTGTCTTGTAATTCAGTTCAAACAGAAGTCTACTCTTATGCCAACTAAAGATGAAGTTGTCTATAATTTATTCCTTCCTTGACTATACAAACATTTTATTTGGGATGAGAATCTTTATATACAAGCTTAAGGAATTAATTGCTTCATACAACGGTTACTCATTTGTACAACCTAGTAAGAAGCGTCTAGTAATTGTTCTCTTTTGAAGATAAATGCATTGGTGTTTTGTAATCATATAAGCCCGCCGCTAAGCGAAATTATGTTGCTAAACGAACGATTTCTAGTGTCTTAATAAGCAGTTTTTGGAGTGGACATATTACACACAATTGGCTACATATATTCAAGACAAGCAGCACAAGAGCTTGGAAAGAAAGCTATTTATCTTGGAATGCCATTTTTAGCTGAGTGGGTTAGGAACAAGGGACATTTCTGGAAGTCACAGCTAACCGCAGCAAAAGGTATGTTACTATGAGCAGCCTCCCCCCCCTTAAGCCATTTGCATTGCAATGAGATTTTATTTTTTTTCCAGGTGCCTTTCAGCTGCTGCAACTTCAAGAAGACATCCAGCGGCAACAGAAAATGGATGGAAGTGGCCCTGAAAATGATGTTGAATCGCACATACGCCTAAATAAAGACACATTGATGAACTCGCTATGGAAATTGAATGTAGTTGATATTGAAGTAACCCTAATGCACGTGTGCCACATGGTGAGTTTCTATGTTTCTTTCAATCAAGTATAATTTGTGCATATCTCATTTTTTTTCCTTTCCTGTTCAATTATAGTTATTCATGAAACAGGTTTCTGTTGGTTAGCAGACTGACATAAAGTAGGTCTCTCTCTTATATGATGGTAAAAATTTAAAAATTTCATGCAGTTGGGACTATCTATTGCTACTGTTCAACTGAGTTGGAATCAGGGAATATGAATCCAGTCTTTAAACACATTCTTCAGTATAAAATGCTTAAGAAATAACAATCTCAATTACTGAAGATGTTTTTCTTGAATTTAATTCTGTTTGCAGGTGCTAAGGGAAAACCATGTTAAAAAGGAAGAACTTAAAGCTCGTGCTTTTGCTCTAAAACTTCTTGGAAAGATATTTCAGGTAGAACATTATGTATGTAGTTTTTCTGTGCAAAATGCTAATACAATATTTAAGTTACTAAAACTCACCCTTTTTCATTTGAGATAACTGATGATTTATCATGGTATTGAAATAGGTAGTTATGAATTTGGCCCAGAATTCATTTGCTGTATTCTTTAATAATATGAGAAGAACATATGCCTTATCCACACAAGGAATGGAGAACATTCTACTAAAGTCTTGGAATAATAATTGCACATAATATCTGAAAAAAAATCCACCAATAACTAATAAATAGTAAAGACATTTTTCATACTGTTCTTATTGAACATGCTGTAAATTAGTGAATAGACAAGGCTCTATATTTGTTTATGATAGGATGAAACTTTCATACACTTGATAAAATGAGAGTTTGAGATTATGCTTATCTAATTTATAATAAGATGATGCTCACATACTCATAAGGCGAGATTTTGGATTTAAATTATGTAATGAAAAACTTGGCAATTAAAAGGAAATGGGAAAAAAAGAGTTACAATCACAGTGCTGATGCTGAAAATGATGTTTTCCTACTTGATAACTAGTAAACTGATGGTACTTTCAGCATGAAAAGCATGAACAAAGTGGAGGAACATCGAAGAAGAAAAATGCTGCGGATGGAGATGATGATGGAAGCACTTCTGATAGCAGTTCCGATGATGACTCGCCAAGACCACTTTCATATCGAACTCCCCTACTCACTCAGGCATGTTAGAAAGCATTTTAGAGGAAATAAATCTCTCGCTGGACTAATAATCTTCTTTAGATAAATGCCATACATCAATGTTGAGTGTTTTCTTTTTCCATTTTTCTTATCTGGCAGGGTTTCGGTAGACTATTTAGATGCCTCTGTAATCCAGCATTTGCTGTGGATGATGAAGAAATTGTGTATAAAAGCAAATGACGACTTAAGGAAGGGGCTGTGAGTACAAGAAAAATGCCAAAGGTCTTCTTGTTGAAAGCAGAGAGAGTTCTGTTCCAATTGAGACTGGTGCAAGCCATGACTTTGTGTTGTGTGGTCATACATTTGAATAGGAGCACATCAACGATGCCTTAGATAATCTGATTTTAAAGTGGCTTTGTGCATCAGAGTAGAAATGAATCTGTCAATTGCAAACATATCCGTATTATTATAGTGGGATGCATTCTTTAATTAGTAGTGTTGGGTCTTTTGTCAGGCAAACAATGGGAAGAGAGCTTTGAATTGCATTCATGGTTCTCACCTTCGAACTTAAAGCACTGCTGCAACCAATCTTAGAACTTCCAACATATTGGAAGAACTTCACCTTTTGTCCATAGTACTAATATTGGCACATAAACTATAAAAAATTTAATAAATAAGTCTAATACTAATAATTAAGATGAATGAAAAATGCCTATTTGTTGGTGAAGAGTTTGGTCCGGATAAACTTAAGGGTCTTATACGTATGGATAGATTGGGTTTACCTTATATTAGACTTTATGAGTCTTTGGATGTTGGTTGGGTATTATTGCTGTAATTATGGTGATTCATTCGTTTGAGTGAGGGTTTTATTTTTAATAAAATGTGGAGGAGACGTCCTTTTTCTTTTTTTTTTTTTAAAAAAAAAGAAAGAAAGAAAGAAAAAAGTTATAACCACTTCTCTCTTCTTCTCCCTATTCATATTATTTTAGCATTTTAAATGATACCTCTAGTGATTCTCTCATAGCAGTGCACCTATAAAATCCTTGCCTCTCTAAAACAAGTTGAAACCCTGACAAAGGATGCTGAAAATTGCTCACTAAGCTTGTTATTAATGCACCAGTAATTATTCTTATTTTCTAATTTCTGTGAATGTAGATTTTATTGCTCAATCTGCAGAATTATTGCTATCATGCATCAACACACAGCAGTATGCTGTCTTTTTCTGTACCCAAACTTTTTTGACAGTGAGATGATTTGTTCTCTCTCTCACTCACTCACTCACACACACATCTTGGACCCATCTCTCTTCCTTTCTTCCTTAAGCGCATCATATCAAACTTTAATAGGTGACCTAGCATTTCTTCTTTCTCTACGTTCCACGCATAGTGGACCTACTCTTGCCTGCCCTATTTCATCTTCTCATGATCTCACGTGTCTCCAGTACATCCTCTCTTTTGGTACTTGCAGACCCCCATTAATTTCACCCTTCCATGTAGGCCCAATTACTGACGTTATTATTAAGATCTTATTTAAAATCTTTATCGTTTTTGTTTTTGTTTTCATTTTCAGATCTCAATTTGCATATTCCTTGTTTGGTTGAAAACTATACTTCAATAGAAACTCATTTATTTCTTTGAGTTGGGTATTGCTCAGATCAAAAGCCAGAAGTTTGCAAAATGAGAAATCTACTGTTGGGGAACCTCTCCAAGGCAAGGCCCTTCGACTCATCCTACAAAGTAAATTTCGGTCCTGTACACTGCACTCTCAGAAGTTTCCCTACACGAAACTAGTTAAATTGCTGGTTTTTCACCGGGAGTGCTGGCTATTCACTTTCTGCTTCTTTGAAATTATATGGACATAAAATGCTCAAACAGCCCACTGCCATCCAGATCGTCAATGCCATCAAAATTATTTTCTAAGTAATTTAAAAGTATGATTTTTGTAGTGTTCTTGTTTTTCACAGGAAGATGACCCCTCAGGATAATTAAATTTGAGGCATATAGACAGGATTTTTCAAGCAACTACAGGATTTTTTATTCATTTTCCTGAAACAAAGCAAGGTTTTATCCAAACAGATGCTAATAAGCAAGTTGAGTTGAGTAAATGAATGCAAATTATTAACGAGATCACTATTCCTAACATTATATTATAAGCAGCAGATCTTTTATATAACAAACTTGACTTCCAAACACTCACATAATTGCAAAATTCGCATATAAAATTGCATAAACATAGTTAAAACTATTTTCCATTGTCACTGAGTTTCAAGTTTCAACAACGAACGCTACATAGTTTCAACCGAAGTTCTCTAGATTTTAATACAAGCATACATACAAGGTGGAGACTTTCCTTCTCTGGGCCACAACAGAGATGCCAAATATTTTAATCTCAAAAACCTTCATTCAATGAGCTGGTGAGGAATGTTGCTGGCTGTGCGGTGTGCATGGACAGCACAGACACAATGCACAGACATTAAATTCAAACAGCCGCTCATGATAAGTGAATGCCTTCCTGAGCAAGTGTGGAGAGCAGGAAAGGAATCGCACACTGCCTGAACAGCAGGGGGAGTGAGTGCCGTGCACTGGCTGATGTTGAGAGTCCTAAGACCATCTTCATCATTCATTTCTTTCATAGGTTTCCACATTGGTGTCTTGTTCTTCACTCGGCTGTGGGCCAAAGAGTACATTGCTGTGTCTGTGATGTTCTGACAGTAGTACAGGCCAAGAGATCTCAAATGAAGACATCTGTTTGCAAGAGCAATCACACTATCATCTGCAAAGTAAGAATACATCCGTCAAGATTTTATCATAATTACCTATATATGTAAAAAAATATTTTTGGGATCATAACAAGCCAAATAAACTTTTTTTTTTTTTTTTTTAATATCGGGGAACCTCTCCAAGGCCCAAGGCCCTTCAGACCCACCCCTACAGAGTAAACCTCAATCCCGTGCACCACACTCTCGGAAGTTTCCCTACACGAAACTGGTTAAATCGTTGGCTTTTCATCGGGGGGTGTGGCCCCAAAAGATTGTTTGCACCCATAAGGTGTTGAACCTTAGAACTTGAAGGGAGTGATACCCTAAGACCAAGGCCTTCACCACTTGGGCCAATCCCTTGGGGTTAACAAGCCAAATAAACTTCCAAGGAGTTCATTGGCCAAAAAATTACTTCCAAAAAGTAAGTTAGACAAGACTATCCATTTGTTAAAGTTAGCACAGTATATTGCATTTCCAATTTTAGGGTTGGCTCCAGTTTTCCCCTCCCTTGTTTTAGGACAGTTAGATATTGAATTTGTCATAGGGTCCTTATCAGATTTAGTTTTTGATGCAACAAGTAAGGGAAAAACAATTCTTAATTGTTGGTACCAAAAATAAGTCATAGATAGTATTAAAAATGTGAATCCTTTGCTTAAAGATAAAAAGTACGTAGCAGCTTATAGTAAGGAACTTATAATTTCATGAAATTTGAGCAATGGAACCAGCTATTATAGCCAGTTATGAACTCTCCTAGCTAACGAATGATAATATTTAAATTTTAACAAAGTATAAACTTGTTACCCCTATATATGAAATACCTGTTATACGGACGCAGCCACACAAATCAAGGGTCCTGAGATCAGGGCATCCATATGCTAAACACATTACTCCGACATCACTTACATTTTCACACCATCCTAGATTTAAAGACTGTAACTGACTGCAGTAGCGTCCAATAGCCTGCATATAATTAACAATATTCATAAAGTTATTTGACTTATTATGATGTAATTTGAAGAAACAAATTAGTATTTAGCAAGTCATTTATACCTGTAATGCAATGTCAGATGCAGCTTGGACGCATCCACAAAGATTTAAAACCTTTAGATTTTGGCAAAAACTTGCCAGATATGCAAGAGCACTATCACTGAATGCTGAACATCCACTGATATTGAGTTTTGAAAGATTACGACACCCATGAGCCAGGGCAAACAGGGAGCGGTCGCTAAGCTTGAAGCTTTTGCTGAGGTCCAGGACCTGCAGATCATGACAGCAGTTTGCAATAGTTTGAACAGCATCATCCTCAAGCTGTGTTTTATCTTGGCGCAGTATCAGACTCTGCAATTTTGTGAACTTTGGAGCAAGAGATAGGACCAAGTTATTCATGTTCTTGTTGCACCTGAAAAATGAGTTCATGAAAGCTGGTAGGCAAGGTATTCCCAGGGAATCAGGATTCATATAGTTCGTTAAAATTCCAGAGAAAATTGTAATGATAGCATCAATAAAAACTGTTGATATACTATACTGCAGAAACAAAAAGAACTCCATAACTTTGTTATCTCACCTCCGGCAAAGGGAAAGAAAAGGAAGAGTTATGATGAAGTAAAATACATTTGGAGAAAAGACTATATTCAGAAGAGAAAAAAATTTCGGGTATCAAAATGTTCGAAGCTTTTTCTTTTCCAGTTACGAATCTTCAAACTCTTGAGGAAGAAATTATATCCCAAAACAAAAACATTAATTTGGATCTCAAAAAAACAATCAAATGACGCAACTTGAATACATTCTTTCACATACTGCCTTCCTCACACACCTCCACATCTGAACACAAACATGAAGGTCCACCGGAAGGCCGAGTCTAATTGATTCATTAACTCTAATAAGGAAAGTAAGAGCTAATAATTTCAGAATACGATAATTACTACTTGTAATGCACATTGTTAGATGGAAGGGCGCCCACGTGGGCAGACCCCCTCCTAAGCAGCTCATGCCTTGTAAAGCATGGCTTTAAAGCCATGCGTTACTTGGCCTTAACGTGTAACACATGGCCGCCTTAAGGCCATGCGTTACTGCCACTCTGATTGCAGATTAAAGGCTGGCCTTTAAGGCCAGCCGTGCAGGGTGGGCTATTTATAGCCCCAATCAGTTGATTCTTGACAGCATTCTAAATAGTGAAATCTCTCTCTCTCTCTGTTCTCTCTTGAAATAGTATTTAGGCTATGGATGTGTTGAGTGTTACTCTAGTCTATACTACGTAGTACACTTCGCCACTAAGAGGAGACGCTTGAGGTTTGCTAAACTAGATAAACTTGTGGAGCAACTCAATAAGTTGTGCTGAGGTATTTCCGTTGTGCTTTCTAACACACATAAATCACCAGAAATAGTTAAAAAGAACAAAAAAAAAAAGGTTTGCATGATCTACAATAACAAACAACAAAGCCAACTATATAATTAACGTTTCAAAAAAGCCAACTTGTAAAAAAAAATGACATTTTTAGTCCTCATTCAAAATCTAAACTGATAGTTATGGTTTTAAGCCTTGTACCATAAAATCCAGAACAACCCCGCCCCGCCCCCCCCAAAAAAAAAAAAAAAAAAAAAGAAAAAAGTAATAATAATACTAGTGCTAGTGGTATTAATAATGATAATAATAACATCACAAAAAATAAGGTGAGGTGCAGAGCTTAAGACTTTACACCCTTAAAGCTAGTGAATCTACAAAAGAACTAAGCAGCACTGGGTTCTTATCATATCCCCTCTATTCTCTGCCCCCTTTCAGGGCATCTGGCTAAATCCATACAGAATTCACAAGATGAACTATAAAAGTTGGATTTAAAGAAGGGAAATGCTCACTATATGATGCCGATGAATAGGCTAAAGGAACAAAAAAGAAAATCAGTCATTCAAATTTCTTCTAATTTGAAGGGTGAGAAATTGAACCGTATAAATCAGTACACGACAGGATATAGACACAGAAAAATATCACCAGAAACATTTCAAAGTAAATAAAAATATACCATGAGAGAGAGAGATGGGTAAGGCCCAAGCTAATAGCATCTCTCCACCCACGACACACTCCAGAAGCCATGATCACTGTCTGATCGTCGACAAGAGAAACAATTTGCAACAACAGCTCCATGGGAATATCCTTCCACCCAGTGATGACACCACCTTCCATTTTTACTCCTCCTGTACCAATTCCATTTCCAGAAAGCATCATAAGCTTCTCAAAGCACAAGTTCAAGTCCTCTGTCCTCAAGTTGTCTTTACCCACCATTTTACTCTTAGCTTGACACAACCTTTCCCTTCAATTTATGTACTTGTCAAATAATAATCACCGCGGTTCTGTCACCGAATATAGAGAGGAAATGGATAAGGTATTTGCAAGTTCCAAGACCTTGAATTGAGAGGCAAAAACGTGGAGCAAATTGACATGTTAACAAAATAGGAAAACCAACACAAACCCATGTGTCATCACCATAAGAGATCGGTAGAGACATAATCCACAGAGAGTAGATTTTCACAATTACATTCAAAACCCGAGAACTTACACATTTACATAAATGATTTTTTTTTTTTTTACTTTTCACCATCTACTTGCTCAAGTAATCCAAAGGCAACTACGTACGTGGCGATCAATGGAACCTGGTATCGGCTACAGCAGACAAATTTAATGACGAACAGAGCAGAAAATGTTTTTAAAAAATGTATAAATATGGACAAAATTGAAATAAAAAAAACCCTCTTTTCTATAAAGAAAATAAAAGCATCCATCTTGAGGTATGTATTAACCCAAGTAAACTCAAAATTCTAGAGGGAAACGGCCGATGAAACATTAAAAAGAGATTCTCTTTCAGTCCAAAACCAAACGTTTCAGGTCAATACAAAGGAAACCTCTGAATTCCCAACTTAAATAGCTCTTAAAAGACTGAGAAGTACACCAATTTCTGAAAAATAAAAACTTAACAAACCAGTTGATGATCTTCAACCAAAAACAAGAACAAAATCAAAAAGCCTGTAAACAATTTTACAAGCCAAAAGAAAAAATAGGGTTTGTTCATATACCTTTGAAAGGTGAATAAATGAGCCAAAGTTCTTAGCTTTGATCAGTTGTGTTTTGATTCGTGTGGTGTGTGCTATGATCAGAGAGGCTCTCTCTGTGTTTTTGTATCAGCATTCAGCACTGCATTTTCTCTCTCTTTTTTCTAATTTTTAAAGAGTAAAAGAAAAGGAGGGAGAAGCGTATGGGCGAGAGGTGGGATTAGCGACGCGTATGCAGCCACGTGGCAGTGGAGTGGGTCCTACGTAAAGTGGTCTTGATTGGATGATCAGAATTTAATTAAAAAAAATAAAAACAGATAAAGTCAGCACAAGCAAAGCTGCAAAAGTCCAAAACAAGACAAAATAATCATCATATTTATTGATAATAATATATAGTAAATACAGATAAAATGATAAAAAAAAAATAGAGAAAATATACTAAAAACATATAAATATATATATATATATATAATAAAAAAAATAGTGGCATTAACAAAGGCATTGGCAACGCGTACAAAGTACCATTTGTTTAAAACCGAAACCGCTCAAAAGCAATGCTATGTTAAACTTCCCAAAAAGTGCTCATGCAGTGCCACTTTGCTTTACATTAACATTTGCTTTATTTTTTTGGTTTTTGATTTTTAAAGATTTTAACGATAAATATTTGGTCTAAAAACTATTATAAAAAATTATTTTATAAATTAATGTGATTTAATATATAAAATTCTTTTATTGTAAATTAGATTTAGTATATAATATCAAGAGTTATGATATATACGCCTTATGTGTTAATTTACTTGCGTTTGGATAGAGAAGTATTTTCAAATATTCTATATATAGTATTAAAAAAATAATTAAAAAGTAATAATAGAATATTATATAATAGTAAAAAAATAAGTGAAAAGTAATAATAAAATAATGAATAGTAATGAAGTATTATGAGAATATCTAAATACCCAAACTAGCACGAAAGAAGAATTATGTAAAGTAAAATCTGAGAACTGATATGGTTCGATGTAATACGTTAGATTATAAAGTTATTTTTATTGTAAAATAGATCTAATGTATATTATAAAACCATATCAATTTGTGAGTTTACGTTTATAGCATCTCTTTTAGTTAAAAGCATTCTCAAAAAATATAATCTCATATTGCAAGTTCCACTTTATAAATTAAAGCCTTTAATTTATAAATTAATTTAGGTTTAACATAGCCTTTAATATCCACTTTATAAATTAAAGCTTTTAACTGTTCCTAATCCACGAATATTATTATCTTGGGATAGTTGGTATAGTAAGTCGAATCTGTTCCGTTTAGATTCATAAAATATTTCATCTCATCTCATCATTATAAATTTTTTAAATTTTTACACAAAATATAATAAACAATTAATTTTTAAATCTCAATTCAATTTTTTCAAATTTTAAAATAATAATAATATTAAAAAATAATATTCTAATAATATTTTTTTCAACTTTTATCTTTTATCTAAAATTATCATATCAATAAAAAAAGGGCATGATGGGCAAAGTTTAGGTCCAATTAGAATTATTGGACAAGGGACACACATAGCACGTGACATGACACGAATAATATCTTCTATCCAACGTGTCTAATTATAATATAAACTAGACCAAAACTTAACTAATTTACGTAAGAATAATTGCAAAAAGCCTATAATAAAAAATAAAAATAAAAAATATATGCAAATTAAGATTCACAAGATAATTTCTTAAAATAAATGGAGTCGCAGTACCCTGGCTTCAAATCCTTCAATAACATAATATAATAGAAAATCAATGAACAAATAATAACCATGTACCAAACTCAGGAGATCATATATAGTGAAAGAAATAAAAAAAAAAAAAAAATTACTTTTAGAGCTATTTTGGATACATAAAATATTTCAATATATATGTAAATAATAACAGTGAAATAGTTTAATTTAAGATATTTTATTAGATTTTAAAAAATAAGAGAGAAAAAATTGAATAAAAATATTATAAATTTTAAAAAAATTATTTGAATATAAATTTTTAATATTATTTTTGTTTTAAAATTTAAAAAAGTTGTATTATTTCTTATGTATTATTTAAGAGTTTGTAAAAATTATAATAATAATTAGATAATGATTATTTGAAAATTTTAAAAATTTAAAATAAAAAAATATTTAATATTTGAATGAAATTTAAAAAAGATATATATATATATATATATAAATACTTAAAAATACATGTATGTTGTCATATCAACAAAGCACAGCAATATCCTGATCCCATCTGATTGAGGACTTGGGATCAATAGTGCATGCATAGTGGGGGAGCCATACATGACATCTTTCTGCTTTTGCATATAATACATAGTCTTCCACAAAGGGTACTGTTTGTATCCTTTTTGAAACAAAATCATTTGTCTTTCCTCCAAATTGCTGATGAATTGTGCACTGTTTTTAGTCTGTATTCATTCATTCTTTCATCCAAGAGAAAGTTGGCGTGATTGATGTGATGAAACTTTGAAGTTTATCTGAATATTGTGATCTCGAGTTTTCTGTTCGACAATTATTGAGGAGCTCATGATGCCCTTTGGTGACGCATCTACTTTGTCGGTTAAGGCTGTCTTTTCCATATTATCTTGCCTGCAATCTTTTGTTTAATTTGCTTACTGTATATGACATTTTCAATCTTGCTTTTTCCTTGGTGTATCTTTGCTGAGCACCCCTAGCTAGTTTTTGGAACTGTTGCATGCATCAATGTCTGCTTCCTTTTCAGCTTCTTACCTCTGGCGTCTCTCCTCGCCCACAGTCCTCATCTCTCAGCAACGAAACACACAACTTGTTGGGCGTATCAAGCCCAAGATGCGCCAGGTCCAGTTCACCAATCATAAGGGAGTAAGAGGGAAAAAGAAAGGACAAGACGAGATGATGAAATGGATTACCACCAAGACCACAATAAAAGGGGGGGTTTTGGGGGATAGAGAGATCACTACGAGAGACTCCAGATGGATCGTCTTTTTTAATCTTCTTTAGGCTAAAGAGTATCTGAACTCTATTGTATAAAGAGATATGAGAGATTGAGAGACCGTAAAATATTTATATTATAGTAAATTTGTCTTCCAAATGATCCATAGAAATAGACTCTAAGCCGAACTACGTAAATCTGTGTCATTTTATCTATTTACATTTCCTGTATTCTTTTACTATTTCTTTTTATAAATGAACGTACGGATACCATACCAACTCCCAAACCGCTACCATGAGCCTTAGACTGCTTCGTTGAGGTTTGATTCGTTCGAATCTCTTCCGTGAACGGATGACTCATTCTCCTGTTCCGTACTGTTGGGCGATCTTTGACCTTAAGATCAGAACTCGTACTCGTAAATGAATAATAGAGAAGAAAATTAAACTCATGCAATTAGATCAGCTTACATGTGCTATCCACGTAAAGATCAAACGAACAGCAATTTTCAAAAATTATTAATTAGCTGCATATAGCTAAGTAATTATGATTATATTCATTATATATATATATATATATATGGTTTTAGTTGCACAAAGTATATATGCTAAGTCAGTAGAAAGCAAGAATCACGTTTTGTGGTTCACAGAAGCCCTCCAATCGATACTTTTTTTTCCCATACGAAAAAGACCCATCTTGCAGATATTGGCCTCGGAACTTGTTGCCTGACCTTTAGGCCACCCAATCTTCTTTTTTATTTTTGACTATTTCTTACAAGTTCTCTCCAATCGTTATGTTTATCTTCTTTGTGCTGATCTTTTCTCTGTCATGCTTCCAAATTTGAGGTTCTCTTCTTTTTAGTTTAGTTTAGGATGTGTTTGAATTTTAGGTACTACTCTACACTCTAACTCATTTAATTAACTATAATACGTGTTGAACTCACTTATTAAGAGATGAGTTTAACAGACATGTAAAGAGAAGTGGTAAGATATAATATAAAAAAATAAATTAATATCTTCCTGTCAACTTAGATTTTGAGACCATCTCTTCATGCACTCTCTTTTAGTCTTTAGTATATTTTCCTCTTCTATTTTAAAATCTATATAATATGAGATAACTTGAATGTTATTATGCATTTTTAGTATTATTAAATGGTTACATCTTATTAGTTTCTTCTTCAATCATGATCCATGTAAGTGGTAGCTGACTCTGTTTGTTGACTATATTTGTCCCTCAAACGTGAGGGTTAGATCATCTGTGTAACCAAACGAGGCCTGCTGAACACTTTCTCTCCTGTTCATAACCAATCGTTGTACTCATTCACACTGTTTACAAGGAACTAATAGATGCCCAATGTACACATAATTGTTGCTATTTCTCGTGCAATTAAGTATATAAACTAGCAGATAACAATGATTTTTCTTTTTTGAAAAGTAACCAGCAGATAACAATGGCTAATAGGAACTGGAACTGTTCAACAAAAGAAATATCAGAGTCTTGATGCATATAATGAAAAGCATTATCATAAGATTGATAACATGTAGTGGGGATGTTGTCAATGTCATTCATGATCTAATTGAGTGAAGATACCCTAATCAGACAATGCAATCACTGAAAATCATAGAAAGTAGACTAGATTGTGTGCTATAGATCAATATTGACATATCCATTGGATGAGTAAAGGATATATACACAAGTGATTTTTATAATGGGGGGAATGCTGATTTCAAATCAAACTATTAGATAAAAAGGACTTTATTTCCAAAATAAGGCATAAAAAAAGACAAACTTACTATTTGTCAAGCCTTGCTTTGCTATATTTAAAATGTAAATCAAGATAAACATGAGTGGATGTCTCCTTTGTCCAATGCCAATAGAAACCAAAACAGTGACCAGTGAATAGAAAATGGTAAGAAAAATTATATTTGCAAGACAATGTAGAGGACACACCCTCCACTCAACTGACATGGCAAGATTTGATTTGTAAGAGCAAGTTTTTAAACTTCCCTTGCAACTCAAATCATGCCATATCAACAGTGTGGAAGGAGTGTTCTTCATATTGACTTGTCAGTTCCTCTTTCTTTATTTGTATAATGAGGTACAAATTGCTCTGTTAAGTGGTGGAAATGGTCATTGTCGGCTTCAAGAAGACGTACAACCTGCATCAAGAATACATCAGTTAGAATGTAGAAGCAACATAAGAGAAAGAAAAACAAGAATTGTGGTTCAATACATCAGTTATGTGGATGAGTGCAAGCACCCTCACGTGCATCAATGTCAACATATCATTTTGAATATTTACTAGTACCAATAACTGATACTTAAAAAATTTTATTAGTTTCTTTCGTACACACACCATGGTACATGACTGATGACACTGAGGGCGTTTCCCTAGAGTGGGGGAATGTTGGGGAAGTCAACACAGCGGAATAAATAAAAGTGGAAATAAAAGAGCACACCCATGCACACAGTGACACTAAGAATTTAACGTAGTTCGGCAACTGCCTACATCTACAGAAAAGAGCTTCACTAATAAATAGTGGTATACAAGAAAATATTACAGAGGAGGATCACACTCTACTCAACTCAACTCAAAACTCTTCTTTTCTCTCAAAGCTCTCCTAGCTCTCTCTTTTTCATTTTCTCCTTGGGTGTGTCTGAGGCTCTCACTGGGAGCCTCAATTTATAGGAGAACATATCTCCTCACCTTAGCGCTGAGCAACAGTTGTTGACTGCTTGCTTGGGCATGGATTTCAACAGGGAATTCATTGGCCGTCTTGTCTCTCTAAAAGTTTTTCAATATCTTGGCCACTTCTGAATGAAGTCAAAATAGTTCTATATATGTTTGACAATTCACAGTCCAGGAAATTGATCAATGATAAAAACCTTGGGCATGAACCATTTTCCCAATGAATTAAAACTCAAAGCATCAAGCTCCAATTACCTCTCCCATGGATGGCCGCATTTCAGAGCTTCTTTGCACACATAAGTACGCAGTCTTAGCCATGATATACAACTCGTATGTGTCATACACGTCCCCTAGACGACGATCAATGAGCTCATGTAATGCAAGCTTCTCAATCAATGGTTCAGCCTAAAATTGTTATAGAACATATGAATGATTATTCAGATCGTAAGAAAGAAGATATATATCATAACACCTAGTTTTGTGCCAAAGTAGATTCAAAATAAAATTCCTTACTTTCTTTCTAACAAGAGCTTTTGCAAAGTAAACAACAAGAGCTAGTAATCATTCATTGATGATTCTATTTCTATTTTTTGATAGATCACTGTAAGAAGAGCAACATACCCATTGTCGCAAAGATTGTTGTTGCTCTTCTGCATTTGCATCAATCACCTTGCGTCCTGATATCAGTTGTAACAAAACAATGCCAAATGCATAGACATCTGTTCGTACAGAAACAATACCATCCTCTGCATACTCTGGAGCAAGGTACCTACATGAGCCAAAAGCAACTTCTGATTATTTATTAGAAAAACTAGGAATAAAAATATGCATATTGTTTACTCCTGCAAAGTAGTGGAAACCTTCCACAATTCCTTACCCTAATGTTCCAAGTATCCGAGTATATACAGGATCATCGCTTGTTTTCCATTTGGCAAGGCCAAAGTCACCTAGCTGTTTGTAAAAGCAATCATTTGACTAACTAAAATGATCTTTCATAGTCAACACATAAATAATGGCAGTAGTCGTAACAGCTACATTATTATGGAACAATTCATGTAACACAACAGGCATGGCTTAGACATGATTACTTGGAATCTAACAAAGTAGCATCTACTCAATATAACGATAGACAAGACCAAAGTCTTTAGTGCCCAAGACAAACCTGCAAAGTCCAATACTCAAGAAAAGGCAGAAGTAGGAGTGACTTTGCCAAATATGTTTTCAAAAGTTAAAAAAAATGATAATGTAGGAGACTATTTTGTAGAATTTTAGGTCAAGGCTAGTAGACTCAAACCACTTCAAACATACTAAAGGTTATCAAGGATGAAATCCATTTGTGAGAGAGAGGAGATTTTACTGTTTCTGAAAGCTAGGTTCCCATACTAAAGAAAGAAGTATTAAGCACACAAGATTGAACATCCCCACACATTATTCACTGGGATCAGGAGGCTCAAGATCTTCAGCGCAGATCTACCAGGGCACCAGAGCCCACAAGATTCTTCTGGGAAGTTCCAATTTTATCATTGGGTCTAATGACCAAGTCTTGGTGAACCCAATTGTTTAAATGAATAGTAGATTTGATTGTAATCATATAACATTGATCTAATTGTCCCCAAAGGAAATGAAGCTCAGAAGAGAATAAAGCATATAAATTTACCATGGGAACAAACTCGTGTGTGAGTAGTATATTGCTTGGTCGCATGTCCCTATGAATAATAGGACCTCCACGGCATTCTTCATGAAGAAAACGCAATCCTTTCGCAGTTCCAATGGCGATAGCAACTCTTTCGTGCCACTCAAGAACAGTTGCATCTTTATCTATGAACATACCCAACCATAGAGAAAAAAAGTACACCAACAAGAAGAAAGCCGATTCAATGTTTATCCATAAGGATTCAGCCAAGGAACTTGCAAAGACACAGACTGATGGTAAGTTCAGTTGTTACTTACTGAACAAGTGCCAATCAAGAGACTTGTTGCAGATATACTCGTACACCAAAATATTTTGGTTTTCCTTGCAACAGTAACCCAGCAGCATCACAATGTTCTTGTGCCGTGCAAAATTTAAGACATATACCTCAGAATGAAATTCAGCGAACCCTTGTGTGCTTGCTTCTTTACGTACCTTTGCTGCAATGAGCTGTCCATCTTTAAGTTGACCCTTATACACATGTCCATATCCGCCTTCTCCTATTAAGTTCTCCTCTGAAAAACCATTTGTTGCATGTTGTATCTCTGAAAAAATAAATCTCATAGAATCCTTGACATACAACTCAGTCCTTGTCCCACAATGAGCACAAAGAATAGGTGCCTCCAAGGATTGTTGTTGGAAGACCTGTTTAGGTTGCTTTTGGACAATTTGAGAAGCACTGGTATATCTACTTTCTTCCTTGACGTGTAATATTCCTGGAATTAAAAAATATATACATTATTTTACCAAGGAAACTGCTCCTAATAGAATGAGACTGACATCTCTTACTCCATGAAAATTAAAACAATGGGAAAATTAAAGCACTCTAACACCAGGACCATAACCATACCATTCTTATCTGTGAGCAAATGCTAACTGGAATGATCCAGTGAACAAAAAAACAATTGCTCACATTGTTACCATAGCAGCTCCATACTGATAAAGTTTGGTAAACTTTAATTATTCTTTCAAGTTAAATAAGCTCCATATTGATAAAGTTTAGAACCGACTGATGTAGATTTTAATAGCTGCTATAAATCAGTTTGTTTACTTCTTCATTATGGATGGGATCTAATACCAGGGCTCAAACAATGGCAGTACTGGATGGTATGAAATTGTGTTTAATGCTTTGTTTACTTCTTCTTGAGCTTGTATCTGACTCTCAGATTGTGGTTCACTGGCTGAACGGGCGTTGGTATTATACACTGGCAATTCCTAGATTTTGGGGCCATTATTACAACAAGATCAAGATTATACATTCAGATCAGCCATGCATATCATAAAGTTAACCGGCCAGCTTGGACACTTCTTAGCTTAATGGAATGGAACAATCGCTTTATCATTTTAAGAGTTCTCTTCCCTATCTAGGATGCAAATGATTTCAGTTTTGCTACGGTAGTTGGTAGTAATTCTGACTTCCTTTTATGCAAGGGTGTTTGCTCCCACCCTATTGTGAACTTTATATGATTTTTTATTTTAGAAAGCGCTAGAATTAGAATGGTTACTTTTAACTCTATAGAAACATATATGCACATTTTTCTTGATTGTTTTCTGCAGCTTGATATACATCAAGCCAAGATATACTTGTAAGTTCTCTTGACTTATAGATTAACATATTTGTTGCAACGCAAGATGTTTTCCGGTCACCATAATGGAGGCCTTATATATGTGTTTAATGTTGTTGCCAATGTTGTGTAGCATCAATATCGTGGCACCTCTCTCTATATTACACAGATACCTAAAGAATGTGTGAGAAGAAAAATTTTCCCATGTCTTGACACCACCATTATTTTATGAGGTAGTTAAATCTGAAAATTTTCACCGTTCATTAAAGAACTCGATTACTCAAATTTCGTACAGGCTCAAAATATATTTTGTGGAGAGAAAAGGAGGACTAAACCACCCATCAATTTTTATACATTTAATGAAATGAATGCATAAGTACAGATGTAAATTACCAAGGTTCTTAGCCTAAGATGGCAACAATAAAATAAAATAAAAATGTTTTTTTAATAACATTCCCTAATTGAACAATCTATGATTGGCAAGTGCCACCTGCAGAGAACATTTTTAATCCATACAAATCAAACTTTTAAGTCATATGCAGAAGACTTATAGTAGTGTGCACGAGAAACACTTCCATGCAGAAGCCAAAAGGACACGCACACACATATGAAAGCTCTCTGACCTGAATTTTCTAGTTTATAGGAAGGCCCATATTGCAGTGAGGATTTGTGCTCTTTTGACTTGTATGAAGATGAAGGCATCACGTTGCTCTTAGACATAATGGAGCTTTCCAGAGAATAATAGGACAAGGGGTAGCCTCTGCAAGAGATTTCAGACTGCTCCATGTTTTCACTACCTGGCCCATTTGATAGTGTAACAGCCTTGGTCATGGAATAGAACAGCCTGTGTTCTATATCATCCGTATCACTAGTACCATGAGGTCTCCATATTTCTGCATTGAAGCTATCTTGTATTAATGCAACCTTGGAAGATATCTGTTTAAGGTAAAACCTTAAATCCCGTCTAAGGTGCCTGTTAAGCATGGTGAGTTAGTGTTGAAGTCAATATACATACAACAAGAGTGAAATGGCTAATGCTGTTAACTAATTACCATGTTCAAAGGTATATGATCAATGAGCTGGGTACATAAGTATGCAAGAAAAGAGAGTGAAATTTATGATAATTACTTAGTTATGTATAACTTGCACTAATTAGTTGGGATTTGACTTTGTTACATTGAGTTCCAGATCTCAAGGTCTAAAAGATTGTCAAAAGCTTTATCCACTTTGATTTAACATACCTTGGACAATAACTAGATCATGTGTTAAATAATGGGACTTGCATAAAAAATGGTGCTTCAACTATGATAACTATTGAAAACAAATATTTTCTTTTGAATCTTCTCCATTAAGAGAGAGACTTCTCACCTAGAAGATTAGCATGCATGCATCCTTGATGTCCATTTTTGGCTCATTTCCTAACATTAGAAGACTTTGATGCTAATGGTTCATTAATGTAATACCTCGTCTCTGGAATGCTGGTAGATGGGATCTTGGTGAGTTAGATACCACATTTACTTAAAGAGAGAGAACTTCTTGGACCATATAATGATTTCAAGGGACTCCAATTATAACTCCAAGGGTCTCCATGTAAACTGTTCAGAGAGTTGCTCATAGTATTATCCAATATGATCCTAGATTGCATACTGATCCGAGGAAGATAGATAATCCATCATCTTCATCTCAATTGTGTTGTTCCTCCAACGCGAGCTAGTAACCTGGTGGAGGAACTTTGTAAATTTATCCCCTCCCTCAACGTTAGGGCCCTTGATTTCTGTCTCCAAGAGATCTCCACCATTAATGTTAGCCTTTGACTTCTAAGAGAGATCTCACCTCCTCTCCCTCCAAACCCTAAACCTTCTCCAAGAGAGCTCTTCTAATATCCCCCATACCCAAAGACTAGTTCATTCCATAATTCCTTAGTCTTTCTTTAGTACCTTTAGTTTTCATGCCATGATGTAAATTGGGGTACCTTGGAAGTGATAGGGCAACCACCATTGACTAATTTTGTCAACAAAGCCTTCGATTTTAAGAATCTTAAACTTAAAAATATTTTCAACCCCCTTAGATGCCTCCCCAGTCTAGTATAATGGGGAAGTGATATGAGCATAATTTGGGGAAGTGTTTGTTGAATTAGGTCCAAAAATGCACATCCCATTTGGGAGATACCAGAAATCTATCAATTTTGGACCAAGATGGGTTTTCTAGATTGTTGGATCATGTGAATGTACCTCCAACCAAGGGAATATCCTCCACCATAGCCGGCGTAAGACTAGACTCACCCTATCTTTCATTAGATAACTGAGTGACATTAAAATAACCTCCTATACACCATGGTATCTCCCACCAACTACATAATCCCACCAACTCAGTCCCAGAATAATCTTCTTTCTATATCAAGAATTGGGACATATACTCCAGTGAGGGGCCATAGGAATCCATGGTCTTAAACAAGCAAGCAACTATGTACTTCCCCATACACAGTCACACTCTTCCTGCAACTTCACCTCTTGTTTATACCACATAACCAAAACAAACCCAAATGCACCTTTCGATGGCAAGTAGCCAGTAGGACCATCATACTAGACATGGGATTAACGATTAGCTACTTAATGAATCATTGTTACAAAATCTCCCACCAAGAGAGTCAGTTTATTAGAATATGCATTCTTTCAAGTACAAAAAATGCGTCAAACTACATAAATTCTTTGTTCTTCTTTGCTTATGTTGATATTTCAATTCTTGGTTCAAATAAACTTGCAGAACATCAAATTAATTTAATGAAGCTGGAGATCTAAACCTTTCCTTAGCACACCAATTTCTCCATCCTACAGAAAATAAGTGTTCTTTTGAAACATATTCCCTTTTTTGAAAGAGATCTAAATGTAGTACGAAGACCCACTATGGAAGGTATAGTGCACATAAAATTAACAAAAAATCAGCTATTTAAAAAAAAAAAAGAAGTCAATAGAGCAGCAAATTGGGGTGAAGGATGAAAGAAAAACATAAGCAAGGAAAGAATCCACAATAGTGGAAAGAAACATTTAAAAACTATAAAAGATTCTAAAAGTTATATGAGGTCTAAATGGATAAGATAAATAGAATACCTATCAAGTACAACCCAACTTGCTTTACAGGCTGCTACCTCTTGTAAAATAACCTGTTTAATGGGAAAACCAGCTGTAATTTTGACTTCAATCCGGACCTGAACACAGAACAAATATAGCAATATGAAGGAAAGAGCAAGCAGAGAGAAACAATTTGCTTACTCAAAAGACCATTTTCAGTTGACAAAGTTTATATATCAACTGTAATAAGCAAAATGATTCCTAAAATAATTACTGTAATAAAGTACAATATCTGCAATATTCATAGCAGAAATCATTTTATAGCATTCTATTACCCCTTGATCGTCACACTTCCCAGCACTTCTCTTGAGCATATTTATATACAAATCAACTTTCTTTAAAACTTCTTCCTCCATTGAACGATTACTCATTCCAGTTAAGGAATCAGGCAATGCTCTGAGTTGGTAACCCACTATGACAAGACACCGAAAAAGAAAAATAAGAGACAGAAAGAGATTATAATATGGTCAGTAACTTAGTAGAGGACATAACAAAATAAGCAAACATTAACCATTGAATTCGTGTTTGTATAGTTTTAGGTATGCTTTTATCCACCAACTAAGAGCAGATAAAATACATGCATATGTATTAATTTGTACATTTTAGACTTGTATATATATTAATTGGTAAATGTTCGACACAAAGTAGCATTTTAATCAAAGCATTTCAATAAACAAGTCTCACAATAACACCGGTCAGCAGATTCCTTGAAAAATAGAAACCGGAAGTCGTTCATAAGCTTGCAGTAAGGAACTTGGATACGTTGTGGAACAAAAGCAAATTGTAGAAGAAAGCATCTCCAATTAAGATGTAGGAAGAATAGTTCGACCATGGTGTCCGACTAGTTGACTTGCATATGTGGCTTAATTTGGTGATATTTTTTCAAGATAAAAGAGTTGGTTAAGATATAAAATAAATAATAAAAATCTACTTCTTTCTATCAGTTTAAGTTTTTGGGATAAATGATGATTTTACATGGTATCAGAGCAGAGATTCTGAGTTCGAACCCTGACTCTACACTTTACCTGACTCTACACTCTACCTCATTTAATTAAATATTCTACGTATTGGATCACCCATTGAGAGAGAATCTGGCCCACACGTGAGGGAAAATGTTAATATATAAAATAAATGATAAAAATTTACATCTTCCTATTAGTTTAAACTTTTTGGACAAATAGCGATTTCACATATAAAGCCAAAAAGTTATCCCACTTAATTTGGCTTAATTTGGTGATATGAAATGTATATAAAAAACTGAAACACTCCATACAATATATTAGGAATGAATATAAATAATTTTATTGGGTCTAAATTAGATTTAATAGATTACTTTGGATAAGCCCACGAACTATTATTTACCAAGATCGTCTAGATATTTTAATTAAGTTCATAGGCCAAAATTATATATTAAGGCCCATTAAATTTAGTGGATGATCCTGGATGGTAATAATGGGTCAATATTTTATAGAAACCCAACTGAGATTTATCAAATAATTTGAAATAAGCCATGGGTTCAAAATTTAGTATGATGGATTATGGAGCTTCTTATTAGGCTTAATAATTGAGTTTCATTTAATATTTATAGATCAAGTAGACCTATATTTAATTGGTATTAAGTCCAATAATGTATTTAAAAGTTTCCCAAACGGTATTATTGGACAAGCTGAGCTCATTTTAGAATGTAAAATCGGGCCATCAGGGTAGTTAAGTGACTTAGTCCATGAAATTATAGGTAAGCCCAAAAGTTTAGAATAGACCCATTATCAACTGGATAACACCCCGACCCGCTTAGAGCATCCTATTATGCAAATGCAAATGCAAAATTTACATAGTATCACGTGATTTTGTATTTGACTATTACACTCAAAATCTATTTTCACATTAAATTATCTATCTATTAGTCAAAATGATAATAAAATATTATTAATTTAATAATAATACTTTTTCTAAATTATTTTTGCTCTTAATTTTGTTTTTCTAAATTAAGAGCTACAGGAAAATATGGTTTTTCTTTCTTTTTTATCAATCTTAAATATCACATGTTTCTAGGTAATGTTAAAAGTCAATAAATTACATCAACCCACAATTATAACCCACAATTATAACCCAAAACAAACGTAATTTTCAACATCAAATGAGTTCGGGAAAATATTGTAGTCCCTAGTTACCAAGAGAGAGGGGCCCGCAGGATTTCATTTCTAAAATAAATTAGTTCGGTAGAGGAAGAGAGAGTGTTCAAAGTTATATTTTTTATTCAATTTGGTCTAGCTATAGTGAAAACCAAATATGATCCACAACACTAATTTACTGTAGCTATAAGTCATCTTCTTTTGCGTTTGCATAATCTAATACAACATATTTGTAGACTCTATTGGCCAAACTCCTCATTTGTTTTTTTGGATTTGCATAATCTAATGAGGATGCCCTTATATGTAAGCCACGCCATGCACTCCTCATCTTCATGAACACTAGTAGGGCTGTTACCCACCCATAGAGGGTGAGCCGCATCCCATCCCCGCCTGGGCAGGGTGACTAAATCGACCCCCGCACCCCGTCCTCGCCTAGGCGAGGTGATCTTCTGCATCGTCTTGCATAACAAGTGGATTGACGCCATGAACATCCGGTCACTTTGTTTGACGACACATTTTTCACAAAAAAAAAAAAAAAATCTAACAAACTCGCATATACATTAGAAAAATTGCAAAAATCCAACAAAAAATCTCAACAAAGTTACAAATCCACTAACCAACGGGCCATGGCCACAACCATGGGTCACAAAGCTCCTAGACCTGTTAGGGTTTAACCATATTGGTTGTGGAAGGGGTTGTTGGTCATTAGTTTATAAGTTTGAGGGAAAGCAGCATATCTTGAGCTAGCTTTTGAGGTTGAGAGAAGCTCAAGACCACCAACACTGGTATCATAACCCAGGTTTACCAACAGTCTCAGGCCCAACACTCCGCGGGAAAAATGGGTTGTTGCTGCTCTGACCCAGGGTCGGATGTGTGAGGGAGAGATTGTTGGGATTGTCCCACATTGGTTGTGGAAGGGATTGGTGGTCAGTTATAAGTGTGAGGAAAAGCCTCACCTCTTGAACTAGCTTTTGAGGTTGAAAGAGGCCCAAGACCACCCAACACTGGTATCAGAGCCCAAGTTTACCAACAGTCTCAAGCCCAATAGTACAGGGGAGGAACAAGTTGTCAATGCTTTGACCCAAGACTCGATGTCCGAGGGAGAAATTGTTGGGGTTGTCTCACATTGGTTGTGGAAGGGTCTAGTGGTCAGCTTAATTATAAGTGTGAGGGAAAGTCTCACTTCTTGAACTAGCATTTGAGGTTGAGAGAAGCCCAAGACCACCCAACAAGACCCACAGTCGTAATCGAAGGTCTTTAACTTATAGGTCCACAGCGATGACCATGGTCTTGAGTCGTAGCGTCCCACGGCCAAACCGTGATCTTACCATCATAGATTGTGGCTTGGCCATGATCCACGACAAAGGACAGAGAAACCAAGCTGAGAGGTGGAGGAGGAGGAGCAAAAGAAGAAGAAGAAGAAGAAGAGAAGAGGGAGGAGAAAAGGATGTTTAACCATAAGGCCACTAAGGTATGAAAGGAAAGGGAAGAAAATAAGAGGAAGTGAGAACAATAAAGGGGAGGAATAAAAAAAATGAGAGGAAAGAGAGAAATTACTTTATTTATAGTGAGGGTTTTTTTTTTTTTGAATATATATATATATATATATGGGCCAAGCAGGCGAGAAAAGTCCAGGTGGAGGTAGTTGCCCACCCAGCACCCGCACTTTAGGCAGGCAGATAGTAAATATATATCTCTATCTATCGGTTAATCTCTCTCTCTCTCTCTCATTTTTGTGGTTCTATCGCCCTGGATAGCACGCCAGCAGTGCACCATGTTGTCATCGAGCGCGTAGACCATGCCCATGCACAACCTGTAAGCGTGAAAGCACCATCACGGTGGAGCCCAACCAGCAACGTCTCTCCCCCTCTTAGCCGTGAACCTCCTCCTCCAATCATGACGTCTCTCAGTCCAAACTCACATGCACGTATACTCCTCACTCAAGTACGGTACAACTCTCTCCCTTACCAAATAAGTTTTAGACGATGGTAATAGTAGAGATATGGTCATAGTTGGTCACTTAGTATCACATAAATGCCATGGGATAGTGCATGTATTATGGGCTAATGGTAGTCATGTACGTACGGGTTACTTGTGATACGAGTTGGTCATATGGGTCAATTAATGTAAAATATGCGTCATTGGTTGGATGCACAAATGCATGCACATGCCATGCAAATTGTATATGAAAGTTTGGAGTTGTAGGACATGTACATGGGTTGACATAATTTTATGAAATTGATGTGATTGTAGGGTTACGAGGAGATATTTTGGGTATTAATTGCGAAGTACCTATTTAGTTATATTAGAAATTGACGTAAGTTACGTGCCTATTTTATGTAAGTAGCATAATCATACCCTTACGCGTGTTTACGATTAATGGTATGTCTTTTATAAAAGTATTATGTGTGTACGCCCTACATTGAAACTCTTTTCTTATTATCCAAGTCATGAATTAGGAAATGATTTTTTACTACAATGATAGATTTATAAATGCCATGATTTTATTTATAAGTTTCCTGTTAGTTGCATGACATATGCATCAAAATATTATAAAAGTCATGATTTTATGTGAAGAGTTGTGCTTCAAAATATTTATGAAATGTCAGAATTTTATGTGAGGAAACATGTATCATGATATTTTATTAAAGATAAGGCAAGAAAGTATGAATGTATGATTATGATAAAAAAAAATGATTGTTAAGATACGTAATGACTTATATTATGACATGAAAATGGTACCATAAGGATGCGGGACATATTGCATTGCCAGGATGTACACGCGGATAGTGAGCTCTGTGTTATCTTCCATATGTATGGGTCGATTCCCAACCCACGATCACGGATAGAATCATAATCTTCAAGATTCGCTAACTCTAACTTAGGAGTCAACAAGGGGTCAGGTTTATGTTCACGTTATTTATGTTCTTAACTATGAGTATGTATGTTTTGAGGATGGAAGTTGATAAGGTGTTTCATGCATGTTATTTACGTTAGAAGTTGACGTAAGTTATATGGATAAAAGCATATTTTTTCATATTTTATTATTTTAACCACCTTAGGTGAGGACCTCTACGAGGATGGAGCTGTAGGACGAGACTTGGCCCAAAGAGGCGAGGTAGAAGTCTAGACAGTTTATGACATGCCTAGTTAATAGAGAAATACCACAACTACAAAGAGATTTTGCACAAGTAAGCCTACAAACTGACTACCACATCAAGTTAGGTGAGTTTATGGATTTACTTTTATAAAATTATGGATAAAAGTATTTCTCTAATTTAAATCAGCCATTAATACTTTATGCAATGTGTCATTCTAAACTTGTGAAAGGCAAAATAAGGCCATAAGGAAAACTTTATTTATAGTTAGTGTTCTCCTTTTGTTTTTTTAATATATATATATAAATGGGCCAAGCAGGCTAGAAAAGTCTAGGTGTGGGTAGTTTCCCACCTGACACCAGCTTTTTGGGCAGGTAGGTACTAAATATATCTCTTTATCTATTGGCTAACCTATATATATATATATATATATATATATATATATATATATATATATATATCGTGGTTTTGCCGCCATGGACGGCTCGCCACAAGTGCACCATGTTGTCGTTGAGTGCGCAAACCATGCCCATGCACAACTGGTAAGCGCGGAAGCAACATCACGGTGGAGCCCAGCCAGCAACGTCTCTCCCCCTCTCAACCATGAGCCTCCTCCTTCAATCATAATGTCTCTCGGTCCAAACTCACCTGCACGTATACTCCCCCCTCACGTACAGTACAACTCTCTCCCTTACCAATAAGTTTTAGACCACGGTAATAGTAGAGGTATGGTCATAGTTGGTCGCCTAGTATCACATAGATGCCATGAGATAGTGCATGTATTATGGGTAGTCATGCACGTACGGGTTACTTGTGATACGAGTTGGTCATATGGGTCAACTAATGTAAAATATGTGTCACTGGTTGGATCTACAAATGCATGCACTTGCTATGCAAATTATATATGAAAGTTTGGAGTTGTATGACATGTACATGGATTGACATAATTTTATGGAATTGATGTGATTGTAGGGTTACGAGGAGATATTTTTGGTTTTAATTGCGAAGTATCTATTTAATTAGACTACAAATTGACATAAGTTACGTGCCTATTTTATAAGTAAGTAGCGTAATCATACTCTTATGCGTATTTATGATAAACGGTATGTCTTTTATAAAACTATTATGTATGCATGCCCTACATTGAAACTCTTTTCTTACATATCCAAGTCATGAATCAGGAATAATTTTTTACTACCATGATAGATTTATAAATGCCATGATTTTATTTATAAGTTTCTTGTAAACTGCATGATACATGCGTCAAAATATTTATAAAAAGTCATGATTTTATGTGAAAAGTTATGCTTCAAAATATTTATGAAATGTCATAATTTTATGTGAGGAAATATGTATCACGACATTTTATTAAAGATATGGCAAGGAAGTATGCATGTATGACTATGATAAAAAAAAAAAAAAAATGTCTATTAAGATACGTAATGACTTATATTATAACATGAAAATGGTACCACAAGGTTAAGGGATATATTGCATTGCCAAGATGTACACATGGATAGTGCACTCGGTGTTATCTTCCTTATGTATGAATTTATTGCCAACCCACGGTCATGGATAGAATCATAATTTTCTATTCGCTAACCCTAACTTAAAGAGATCAACTAGGGATCAGGTTTATGTTCACGTTATTTTTGTTCCTAACTATGAGTATGCATGTTTTGAGGATGGAAACTGACGTTATAAGGCATTTTATGTTCATATAAGGCATTTCATGCATGTTATTTATGTTAGAAGTTGACGTAAGTTAAATGGATATAAGCATATTTTTTCATATTTTAATATTTTAAACACCTCAAGTTAGGACCTCTATTAGTTTGGAGTTGTAGGACGAGACTTGGTCCAATAAGGCATGAGGATTGAGCTGTAGAACAGGACTTGGCCCAAAGAGGAGAGGCAGAAGCCTATGCAGTTTATGACATGCCCGGTTTTACGTTCAATTTAATAAATTATTTTGTTAAGCACATAAGACTTGATTGATTTTAATAAGCGCTTCCGCATCTTTTATATTTTAAGTATATTAATAAAGAATGACTTTGTTTATTTCATGAGTTCTTTTGTACATGACACTTTTTTAAGAATAAGATTTTAAAGTCAAGATTAGTAGCATACTAGTCCCTTAGATTTATAAAACTGACATTATTCTTAACCCTAGGGAAGCAGAGTGTTACAAAAACCAAAATGATTTATCAACAAATTACTTAGGGTTGCTGTAAGACAAATGATGGCGTTTTACTTTCATATTATTTTGAGTCTAAATACGGAGGAAAATAGATCAAGCCTTAAAGGGGAGTAATCTAAATACTAGGGATGTCTAATGATAACATTTCTCATGAATCTAATCCCAAATACGAAAATCAATCATTGCACAAATTTTATGTAGGAAAAGAAGTTTTCCCCTTCAAAATTTTGTTTTGAATTTGAGCCTTAAAAGCATGACCTCCATAAAAATTTATTTATAGTTAGTGTTCTCTCTTGTTTTTTTTTAATTATATATATATATATATATATATATATATATAAATGGGCAAAGCTAGCGAGAAAATACTCTTTTCTTACATTGAAACTCTTTTCTTACGTATCCAAGTCATGAATTAGGAAATGATTTTTACTGCCATGATAGATTTATAAATGTCATGATTTTATTTATAAGTTTTGTGTTAGTTGCATGGCACATGCGTCAAAATATTTATAAAAACTCATGATTTTATGTGAAGAGTTATGCTTCAAAATATTTATGAAATTTCTTAATTTTATGTGAAGAGACATGTATCATGACATTTTATTAAAGATGATTGTCATGACATTTCATGACAAGAAAGTATGCATGTATGATTATGATAAAAAAAAAAATGATTGTTAAGATACATAACGACTTATATTATGACATGAAAATGGTACTATAAGGTTAAGAGACATATTGCATTGCCAAGATGTACACGTGGATAGTGCACTTGGTGTTATCTTCCTTATATATGGATCGATTCCCAACCCACAGTCATGGATAGAATCATAATCTTTAAGATTTGCTAACCCTAACTAAAAGGGGTCAACAAGGGGTCAGGTTTATGTTCTCGTTATTTATGTTCTTAACTATGAGTATGCATGTTTTAAGGATGGAAACTGACATTATAAGGCATTTTATGTTCATATAAGGCGTTTCATGCATGTTATTTATGATAGAAGTTGACGTAAGTTATATGGATATAAGCATATTTTTTCATATTTTAACCACCTCAAGTGAGGACCTCTATGAGGATGGAGCTAGCTGTAGGACGAGGCTTGGCCCAAGGAGGCATGAGGACGGAGCTGTAGGACGAGACTTAGCCCAAAGAGGTGAGGCAGATGCTTAGACAGTTTATGACATGCCCAGTTTTATGATTTTAAATTTAATAAATTATTTTTTCAAGCACAATAGACTTGATTGATTTTAATAAGCGCTTTTGCATCTTTCCTATTTTAAGTATTTTAATAAAAAATGACTTTGTTTATTTTATAAGTTCTTTTGTACATGATACTTTTTTAAGAAGAAGATTTTAAAGTCAAGATTAGTAGCATACTAGTCCCTTAGATTTCTAAAACTGACATTATTCTTAACCCTAGGGAAGTAAGGCGTTATAGAAACCAAAAGGATTTATCAACAAACTATTTAAGGTTGTTGTAAGATAAATGGAGGCGTTTTGCTTTCATATTATTTTGAGTCTGAATATCGAGAAAACTAGCTCAAGCCTCAAAGAGGAGTAAACTAAATATTAGGGATGCCAGTAGATGATAACATTTCTCATCAACCTAATCCCAAATAGGAAAATCAAGCATTGCACAAATTTTGTAAGGGAAAAGAAGTTTTTCCCTTCGAAATTTTGTTTTGAAATTGAGCCTTAAAAGCATGACCTCTAGAAAAATTTAGAATTAATCTTGTGTCTTCAAGGTATACTATCTTTATTTTATTTAACTTTTAACTTTAATCTCAAATTACCTCATCTCAAAACAAATGAGAGTTAAAACTGTTAAGAGACTTCCTCTCAAGATACAATAATGTAAGCCACAGCAATAAACAAAATAGGAATGAAACCCACAGCAACGGGAAAAAAAATGACTGATTCCAGAGACAACTTATCGAACAGTACTCACAGGGGTGTAGGACCTTATGGAGGACTCCGAGCACGACAAGCGTGTCTCCTCCACGGAGAATGCAGCCTGCCGTTCGCACGCCTTCAATGGTGTGCTCAAGCTCAGTTTGACTGCGATCCTTAGTCGCATCCAATGCGATAACAACGTTAGACGGCGACGAAGGGCTATCCATGGAGATTATTATTCCGGCGGAACCCACAAATGTGTATTGGATAATAAGGCTATATAACTCCTTTCCCTATCTGGGTGTTGATCTGTATGCGAACTAAAGAGTGGAAACCTTGATCGCTTTTTATCAGTGGAAGTCAAGGAGGACATGGTAAAAAGATAAGAGACTTGTGACCCAATGGGATTTGCTGGAAACCTTAATATATGAAGCGCATTTGGTTAGAGAGACGATTCGAACGATGCCAAGTTCCAAGGGGAGATATGCTTGTGGATATTCCAGTATGCTGCTGAGAGTGGCGGGAGTGTTGCTGGCTTCAATAAGAACGCTCAGATAATTGCAAAGCACTCAACGACAATCCCTTGCGTACTAGAAGGTATTATGCCATGTAATATTCTTTAAAGCCATTTATTTATTACTTTTAAATTAAACAATTTGGGTTTAAAAAAATAACAAAACATTCTAGGCCAAAATCCTCGTAATTTGATTTCCAAATAGATTTCTTTTTGCTAGTAAAATAGGGGGACAAGACGTTAGAATTAACTTTCAAGAAGTTACTATAGTAACCATTAAGGTTGTTGGTTTAGTGGGTAAGTGATTTCCTCTCCCATGGTTTGATAAATAAGAGTTCGTGGACACAATATCAGAGAGACAATATTCATGTCCAAATGGAATCGACCCTTAAGATTTGGGTATCATACAATAGACAAGCGGTCATGATTATGACAATGGCAGCTTTACAGACTATTTTTCCATTCCATTTCATTCCCTCCTCTAAACAAACTATAAAAAGAAAGGTTTTTTAATGCAGTTGAAATATAGCACTCTTGCTTGATTACAGTTTACAGGACATTTTGAAGTCCTTACAAGAACCCAGGGATAATAATATAGCTCCTTCCGAGAGAGTGAATCCTTCATAGTGCATAGTCTGTTTTTCAATATTTTGATCCTGGGGCTCAGCTTCACATACTGATCAAGGCGAGGCCTAAAAGTTACAATAGGGAAGATCTGACTGAAACCTTATAATAGAGCTCTTTCATTGTGATGCCTAACTGAACTTCATGAAAATGGAGGAATGCTTTATTTTCTAATTCTTTGAACTGTTTTGAGATTTTACACTTGGTAATTCAAGTTTTCATGATAGCTTTTTAAATAAATTCTAAACAGGAACATCAGATGGGTAGTCTTGTGGATGTCTCTTGATGGTTTCTCTAAGCAGTTTCTCCTGCTCTTGAAGGTTTGATGGCGGCTTGTCATAGACGTCAGAGAACATGTCTGCTAGGGGAGGTTTCTCTGTTTTCTCTGCTATTTGAATTGCTTGCAGTATCTGCAGGGAAAAAAAAATTATCAGAAGAGAACGTTAAAAGAGATTTTCCAATGTTATGGGGATTGAAGAAAAGGTATATATATGAACACGTATGCACCTGCTTTCTGATGCTGCCTCGAAGCTCAGAATCATCTATGTCACTCCACCAGGCCTTCTTTTCTACCCATTTTCTGAATCTATTTACAGGGTTTCGTGCCAATTTCCAGTATTCAATCTCATTCAATGGCCGATACTTGGTGGAATCATCAGATGTAGAGTGGTGTCCAACTCTATATGTTAGGGCCTGAAAGTTTAAAGTTCAAACAAGCAATAGAGAAAATCACAATTTTGAGTACACAACTTCTCCTGCATTGCCTATTAACAAATGGGACCATATGCTAAAGACCAACAAAAGGAAGTTTAGTTCCACCTCCACTAATATTGGTCTTTGTTCCCTTACAGCCATTTCACGAGCAGCATGAATTGCACTATATACAGCAAGAGCATCATTCCCATCCACCCTGATGCTTCGAATTCCATAAGCCCGACCTCTAACAACAAGGCCATCACCTGCCAAACATGGATATTCAAGAAAGAAAGATAACAAGAAAGAAACAAACAAACTCAAACTTCCATGAGTATTTGAACTTATACATAAAATAAAAAGTGTTTGATATGAAGTTATATGATAAAGAGTACTTCGAAATTGCTCTTCTGTGGGAGTACTGATGGCCCAACCGTTGTTCCGACAAATAAAAACAACAGGGGCTTCCAGAACTGCTGAAAAATTCAAAGCAGCATGGAAATCTCCCTGAAACATAGTTAAAGACCCAAATGAGGATATATGGATATTGTTAGTCTAATTATTTTTTTCAGATCGAGAGGTGGAAAAGTTTACTGTACAGTCACCTCACTACTGCCGCCATCTCCAAAATAAGTGGCCACACATGCATTCTTGCCATCCATTTTAAGAGAATAAGCAACACCCACAGCTTGAGGAAGCTGTGTACTGACAAGCACAAGGGGTAATATAGAATAATCGTGTTAGCTATTGTCTTGAATGTTGATCAACATCAAATAAATCTAGAGATGGCAGAGATTAACGTGTAGTAATAATGATGAAGATATCTTACGCCATAGGTGATGAAACAGCGAAGTAGTTGTGATTCTTAGAGACGTAATGGATAGGCATCTGCCTGGCTTTCCCAGAATCAGCCTTGTTTCCAAAGCACTGGTTGGCAAAGTCTTGCAGTGTGAAACCACGCCACAAGAGAACTCCAGGCTCCCGGTACTGGCATTAAATCAGGCAAAGTTCACTTACATCAGTTTTCCTTGCATAATTTTTGGGGTCGGAAAATGTCAATCTGTAGTGGATTTCAGTTAACAAAAGGCCCTACATTCAGATACAATCTAAATCTCTTTGGTGACAGTACTGACCATTAATTCATAACTGATGAATCATGGGTGCTACTCTTAGATTCATATATTTTCAACAGATAAAAAATGGCAATGGTAAACGTCCTTCGGCTGTCGAAATCGAAAAATATGAACAGCATTTGATTCTGGGGAGTGATAAACTCCAGATGGTGAAGCAGCATTCAGGTGTCCATCATACATATCTTCTTGTAACCTTGTCCTAGAACAGTTAAGTTTTATGTACGGATGAAAATATATACAGGTTCACCTGAGGCAAGACAAGATCATCTGCAGAAAGTGCAGCAGCAGATGCAATGTTAATTGCTTCTTCCCCAGATGTGGTCAAGTAAAATGAAATTCTTCCCTGCCTTTGAGCTTCGTAGAATATGGTATCCATCATCTGAAGGGTGACCATATCACTATACATCTTTACTGCTACTTCCTTGCTTACCTATTGAACAGTTAGTGCTGTTATGACCAAAAAACAGTTCAAACTTAAAACTTTGATGAATCTGGAGTTTTTTTTAAACACCATTTGATTCAAACTACCCTTTTGTTCATGTTGAAAATTCAACTGATATTAAAAAACATTTATGGTTTACCTGCACAAAGTTGCTGGAGACGATTGGCTCTCCATTGTCATCAAGAACTCGATAACAAGGAACCCTCTTATCCCCTGACTCGGAAATGAAACTCATTTCAGACGTAAATGCAACCTTCCCTCCAGGGAAATCCAAGGCCTGTCCCCATTGACACATTCCAAATGTAAATTTTTTCCAAATATTTTATTTTTATTTTACCATTCAGTCCAAACGGTAAATTAATTAGACAATCCCCAAACATTAGTACTATGTCTGTCCCCACACGCACGTGACGTTACCAATTAATTTGTTTTCCGAGTCTCACCTCAGGCCATTTTCCTCTAGTCTCTTCGATTGTCTGTCTCCAATATTAGTTTCTTCTTTACGTTAATGGACTCTTTATATATGACAAGTGCGTGGTTGGTTCCTGGTTAATAGGACATGCTTGAACAATACACTGTTCTTCTTCCTTTTTTGAAATCTATCAAAATCATTTTTTTTTTAATTAAAGTATGAATTCTATAAATATTATCTATCCAAAGCAGGAAAAAGAAAAACCTGTTCCTTTCTTAAATTATCATTACTCAGATTTCTTTTCTTTAATTCTCCTTTTTCAATCCTAGTACAGTTAATCTTGATGCATAAACGATCGAAACAAGAGAAAAAAAGAGAATTAATATACATAATCATAGAACAAATTCGATGAGAATATGATCAATCCTGTATTATTCATCAAAATCTGCATTTTTACTGTCTGATACATCGAACACTTTAATTATATGAAGTCTGTAGCAGCAGTCCCAAGAAAAGCAGTACATATGTAAGATCTTACCTGATCATGATCTTCTTCATCCTCCTTAATGTGCTGCGAGTCCAAGTCTCTTTCAGGTTCGGTGGATTTGAAGCGTGGAACGAGGAAACGAGTAGCTGAGTTATTAAAAAAAGCAGACGGTCTTGATCCATATCTGTTATCAACAAGTGACAATATTGCAGAAGAATATTGCATAAAAGAAGCATCCCAAGAACTCCTACTCGGAACTACTCCCAAAAAGCCCATCTTTTTGCTCAGACTATGGACAAATGTTCTTGACCTTACCAACCAAACTGCCATGAAAATGGATATATCTGTACAGACTAGAGTCTAAACAGTAAGAGATCTAATCCAAAAAAGAAGAATATATCCTGAAGTACTCTGATAAAAAAAACAGTACGTGATCCCTTTGCAACCACTAAAAAACAACACGAGTCCGGTAAATCTGAGAAGTACTCCAACTCTCACACGCCATGATATATTATATAGACATGGATGGATTCTAAGTGCCTGTCTCAATATGGAGGGAGAGTTGTGGAACTTTTCTGGACGTGTCTTTGCATTTCATCGTAATCCTAGGCGGGGCCACGTACGTCAACTTCATCCCCATCTTAGGTGCGTGGTTGTGTCAGAGATTGATTTTTTTTTCTCTCTTTTCTGATAACCAATTACATAGCAATCGATTGTAATAATTAATATTATACTTTGAATCACACGAAGCATGAGTACAAAAGCCTAAAAGGTTGAATATTTTAGTGCGACAAGTGTTACGGACTCGGATTGATTTTATAAAAATAAATTTATAAATTTATATGATATATTATATTTATTTTATAATAAAAATAGATTTACAATATAGTAAATTATATCAAATCTTGTTAATTTATAAATTTATTTTGTAATCAGATTTCTTTGTAGTTCATATATTTCTCTTTTTAGTATTGGTTGGGATTGAATTAGCAGTTTAAAAAGTGATTTTAACAGCGTAAAAGCTTTTTTCAAAAAAATAGTATGTTTGATAATTGAGAAATTATAGTTGCAGCCGTAGTGCGCAAGTGTTATATAATCATTTTGAAAAAAATGAATAAATACGGGACCTACATAAAAAAAAAATAATTTTTTAATTATAGACTACTCTTTTTCAAATTAACTACATGGCACTTGTGCACTCCATGACTGTATGTAACATAATGTTTAGTAAATTTGAAGAAAGTGATTTAAACACTTAAAAAAAAAAGTGAAAGTCTACTTTTTTTAAAAAAAAATTAAAGTTTTTATTGAAAAGTTTATGCAGATATCTCCACATTTTTTAAAAGTGTTCTAGAAACATCTTTATCAAACAATAAATAATTTTTTAATAGTAAAAATTTTTAATAAAGTTCTAGAATTAAACACACTATTCTTAAGAGAATAACCTTAATGGTTGATAGCTAGAGTGATCTAAATAATAATATACAAATATGTTTCATTAACGAATAATTATGGTATTATGAATTATTATGGCATAGAGATACAATGAATTGAAGAAAAATTAAAAAAATGGCAACTACTAATGAGATTAAGAAAATGAATTATTGGTAAAAACAATGGCTAGAGTTTTAAAAACTACGTCCTAGCTAGGCTGTGGACTTTACCTTAAGAAATCTTAAATAGCATTAATTAGATCAGCAAGACATATATATATATATATATATATATATATATATATATATATATTTTTTTTTGAGATCGACGGTGGTTAAGAAAAATAATTAAGGTGCACGTATGGTAGGTTCAAAACTTATCATATATATATTTATATATATATATATATATATAAATATATACACACATGTAAGACCCACTGCACAAGCAATTGGGGAAAGCAACTATCAGGAGTACTCTGTACTCTCTACTATGTTCCGGCCACTCAAGACTCTTCACTCTTCATCAAGATTCTCTAGACTCCCAAGCTGTAAAAATGTTATTTGTCATCGATGTGACATCAAATAATGAGTAATTAATAGATAAATAAACTGACATGCTTTATAATCTAAGATATAAGATATTATATCAAGTTATATTTATTTTTATAAAATATTTTTATGATTAAAACATTTTTTTTATTAAAAAAATAATAAATTATATTTGTCTTCTACCTTATATACTGGACTATATGTAACGCCCCGTTCCCGGAGGTCCGGAGAGTTAGCTCTTAATACTTAAAATTAATTTAAATAACACAACTATAAACTCTAGAAAATCCCATAAAATATTAATACACTTAATCAAACCAAAAATCTAAATTCCTCCATGGCGACGATAAAGAAATCCCCAATAACATAAATTAGAAATTCTCCAAAAACTCGAAAACATCCTCAACTCATCAAATCAAATACCCGAAAAATAAATCAGTCTACTAACTACGACTCTCAAATAAGCATTTGTACCCTCAGACACTTATTCCACTACGATCATCACACCTTGCTAAACTTTCTACTCTTGTTCTCCAGCTGAATCATCAAAATTATCTGAAAAATATATGGAGATAAGGGGTGAGTTATCAACAACTCAGTAAGCAGAGGATATATACTAGTGTGTAAACATGAGCATTTACAGAAATCATAATGCAGAACAAAATATTTCATTTCAGAATGCAGAATCAGAATAATGTTTCAAAATGCAGCGTCAGAACATGTTATAAAAAATGTCAGAGCGATAGTTCGAAAATATTCATAATCAAAAATCTCTTTGGCATAGCATAAACTGAAATATCATATCTTATCTTATCAAAACAGAACAAATACCATGTTTAACCCTCGTGGTAGGGTTGTGCAAACCCCGGTAGCTAACCGAGCAGAAACAGAATGTGAATCTTCCCCTTATTCATTCTCGGAGCCCCGAGTGTGCACATAGGAAAGACCACGCAGAAAACCACTTTGTTTCCAAAGTGGGTGCACCAGAAACAGAAAAGTTGGTACCAACCCGAACAGAGGCCACAGTTTTACACCCGTGGTGAGGTCAGAACGGAACAGAAACAGAAACAGAATGTTATGCCAGAGGTTTTCAGAAATCACATCAGATCATAACAGAGTACAGAAAATCTTCAGAACAGAACAAAAATCATATCACAACATAATTTATGCACAAATTTCATATTCGCTCTATTTTTCAAAGTTCAGAAACAGAATGTCAGAAATAAGCTCATGTCTACACCAGTCATGACAGAAAATAATTTATTCCTAAACAGAATCTCATGAGTAATGCAGAACAAATAACTGAGGCAGTTCAAATTTCTTTTCAACATCAAATATGTATATTTTTCAAAAATAACCTCAGCTCATTTTATTTTAAAATGCAAAGTCTAGCATAGGAACCCCGCTTACCTGAACTTCTTAGCTTTTCAGAAATTTCCTCAAAATGTCGATAATTAACAGTCGTCACCTATCAAATAATCACGTAATTCCCGTAAATTTTCAATCAATCACGTATTTCGGTATTTAAGCCTAAACTTATAAAATAACCTATTTAATTCCATAAAACCCTCAAAAGCCCAAAATATAACATCCCTTCCTAAAATTGGCAATGTCGATTTAATAACTTCGGCTAAAAACCTTTAAAAGTCTAACTTATTTACTATTGACGTGTAATTAAAAAATCTAAAACCGGCTAATATAAATACACCAAAATATTTTAAATTACACAGCGATCATAAAATAAACTAAGTCATTGTAAAAATATAACATTACCGCTTATTCCTTTGAAAGAAAAAAACAATTTAAAGCATTTAAGAAACATTTTTTATTGACATAATAAAAGACTTATCTGTCATCAAAAACCCTTAGTAAAAGTCAACCCAACCCATCTAGAAAAATAAAACCCATTTTAAAACAAAATACATTCAAATCCTATAGGCTTAAGGGCAAAATGGTAATCTCATAAATATCTTCCCCTACCCACAAACTTTACGTAACTGCATGCAAAACTAATAACCATAAATTCTGAAACTCACGAGTGAGGGAAGACGTGCGACAGTGCAGGGACTGGCTGAGGTCGACGGCGGTGAGGGCGGCGCCTGGGCAGTTGCAAATGATAGAGAGAGAAATATGAAGTGGGCGGGCAAAACATGAGAGAGAGGGGTGAAACTCCCTCTGAGACGCGACGGACAGGGTGCCGTGAGAGAAAACAAGGCCGTGACTTATTGAGAAGGTCAACGAACGATGGACACGAGGTGGCAACGGCTGGTGTTTTCTGGGCAGGTAACGACGACGCGGAGAGAGTTGGCGCTTTGGGTGGCTGGGCTGTGGCTCAACGTGCTCTGTTTCGGTTGCTAAAAATAGGGGACCTGCAGTGGCTATCACACGATGGTTTCTGTCGAGCGGGATGTGGTTCGTGTGTTTCGGGCTGGGTTCGATCGAGGCAGTTGCTGGGTGCTGCGCGGCTGCTGGTCTTCAAGCGGTAAGAGGACGTTTACAGAACGGTGGGAGTGGTTCACGATGGTCTGGCTTACGGTGTCGCGTGGGAAGGCAGTGGTCTGGCTTACGGTTAACTGGCGTGGTGCTTTCCGAAAGGGTGAGGACAGGCTGCGGTGATGCTGGGACGGCGTGGGTCGTGACTGAGCTAGAGGGTGAGCGTGGTTTGCACAGAGGAGGAAGAAGAAGAAAAACAAAAATATACTGGGCTAAGGTTTCGGGAAGGAGGGCAGCGGCGGAAGCATCGTCGAAACGTATGTATATTTTAATATATCAGTGGAGGAACAAGTAAATAAAGCCCTAGAGAAAAAGACGTGTGAGAGGATGGAGATGAACGTGTGTGAGCATGCACGACGTGAACGAAAAGAGAAACAAATTAAACTTACGGAAAAAAAAAAAAAAAAAAAAAAAGAGAGATAAAACCGAAAGAGAAGGAAAATAAAAATAAGAAACATGCGGGAAAACATAACGTGTGAAAAAAAATAAAATAAAATCACTACTTCAGTTGTAAAATAAAAACTTAAAATACCAAGCTCCAATAATTAAAAATATATAAACAATCTAATGCCCAACAATACAAATTTTTGGTTCTGGGTGTTACATTCTCCCTCCCTTAAAAAAAATTTCGTCCTCGAAATTTGCTAGTACCACAAACCAGGCTTAAATATTTATCCGCTACCACCATGTCAAACCTAATTAATATTCTGCAATTGTCGAACCTAATATTTCAAATTCTAACCCTCCCATATTGTCGATCGTATTCTCCCATAATATCTCTAGCCATACACATTCGTATACACTGCCTTTTAAAGTCTAGAATTTAAACCTCAATAACACAATTGAATACCCAAAAATAAATTTTTCAAAAAAATCTCCACCCAAAATAAAGCCTCAAAAACTGACGAAATAACTCTCAAACTATCATATTACTTACCAAACCACGCTTCCGCTGCTCACTCTATCAACTTATAGTCCTAAAAACATCGAATCACATACCTCGGAAAAGAACTAAACCCCGCATTTACAACTAACTAGCAGAGAACTCTTAAAACAATATAGTATAATCAAAAGTTCCAAGCTTAAGTCCTGAATAACCTCGATTCACAAATTTCAAATCCTTAGAAAATCTACTCTCAACCAAACTTTAATATTCTAAGCTACCCTATAAGAACAGTTCCATACAAGCATAACTAATCTCGACTAAAATAAAAAGAGTTCAAGGAGAAACTAGAGTGAGGTACCTGTGATCTCATTGTTGTCATTCTCAGCATCTTCAGATGTTAGTGCGAACACTCGGGCCGGTCCCATTCTGCGTTGAATATTACCTTGACTCGCTTGTTGGGAACCTGGACGTGGGTTAGGCTTCTTATTGTCTGTCAGCAGCAAAGGGCATTCCCTGATAAGATGTCCGGTCTTACTGCATCGTAAACATGCCCCCATTTCCCTTCTGCACTCTCCAGTATGTGCACGATTACAAAACTTACAGAGGCTGTTCAATTGATTTACTTGCACTTGCTTTTGCCCCGAGCTGCTCCCGTCATTTCTCTTTTTCCATTGCCCTTGATCCATTGCAGATTGAGACCCCTGTGGCGCAGTCCTCTTCCTCTGTTCCAGTAGTGTTGCACTTCTTTGAAGGCTCCTCTCGAATACTGTGGCCTTATTCACCAACTCTGAGAAGTTCCGAATTCGAAAGCCCACAATTCTTTCATAAATCTTTTCATTCAGCCCTTGCTCAAACTTACGAGCCTTCTTCTCTTCATCAGGCATAAAATATGCAGCAAAGCGTGATAACTCAATAAATCTAGCTGCGTACTGGTGTACTGTCATAGCTCCCTGTACCAAATTAGCGAACTCCATAGCCTTGTCGTCTCGAACTGAGGTTGGGAAAAAAGCGTTCCAGAAATATCTGCTTGAAGTGCAGCCAACGGACTATTTCTGTCCCTTCTGCTTCTCTGATGGTTCTTTCAGAAATCCACCATCTCTTTGCTTCTCCAGTTAGTTTGAAAGCAGAGTATAGAACCTTTTGTTCATCCGTGCAGTTTATAACGCGGAGTATCTCCTCAATATCTTGGATCCAGTCTTCTGCTAAGGTTGCGTCGCCCCGACCATCGAAGGTGGGAGGATGCATTCGATTAAACTGCTCAATGGTACATCCCCATTCATCATTTGTCGCATTCAAACCCGATACACTTCTTTCTCGACGACGAGGTGGCATCCTGACAACTTGGATTATTAAAAAAACTAATAATAATAATATACAAGAATAAAGGGGGTTTGTGCAAAATAAGCAAATGGTGATAATGGTAAAACAAACATAAATACATATAAAAAATTTTACAAGCAACAGTAGTAAGTCTATATTACTCTAGACTCTAAACCTTCCATCCTGTAGAAAGCCTTATATACGGTCTACAAAACCGAACCAAACCTCAATCCTCAAGAACATCTTAGAATATCTATAAAAATTCCTACCCTTCAATTTCCATAAGTATCTTTTCTAACACCTGAGACTTCTAATACCCTAAATACCCATAAAAATCACTTCCTATAGCCCACAATTGTCTACACCACAACTCTGAAAAAAATTATTTCCTCAACGTCATGACCCAGTGCCTACAAGAATTCTGAAACCTTAACTCTCATTAATCATCTTTCATTCATTTAAAAATTCTAAACCTCAAATCTGAAATTTCTTCCTAATCCCACAGATATCTAAACCTCCAAGGTTTATAGTATGCAGAATTTAAACCTGTCTTTGATACCAACTGTAACGCCCCGTTCCCGGAGGTCCGGAGAGTTAGCTCTTAATACTTAAAATTAACTTAAATAACACAACTATAAACTCCAGAAAATCCCATAAAATATTAATACACTTAATCAAACCAAAAATCTAAATTCCTCCATGGCGACGATAAAGAAATCCCCAATAACATAAATTAGAAATTCTCCAAAAACTCGAAAACATCCTCAACTCATCAAATCAAATACCCGAAAAATAAATCAGTCTACTAACTACGACTCTCAAATAAGCATTTGTACCCTCAGGCACTTATTCCACTACGATCATCACACCTTGCTAAACTTTCTACTCTTGTTCTCCAGCTGAATCATCAAAATTATCTTAAAAATATATGGAGATAAGGGGTGAGTTATCAACAACTCAGTAAGCAGAGGATATATACTAGTGTGTAAACATGAGCATTTACAGAAATCAGAACAAAATATTTCATTTCAGAATGCAGAATCAGAATAATGTTTCAAAATGCAGCGTCAGAACATGTTATCAAAAATGTCAGAGCAATAGTTCGAAAATATTCATAATCAAAAATCCCTTTGGCATAGCATAAACTGAAACATTATATCTTATCTTATCAAAACAGAACAAATACCATGTTTAACCCCCGTAGTAGGGTTGTGCAAACCCCGGTAGCTAACCGAGCAGAAACAGAATGTGAATCTTCCCCTTATTCATTCTCGGAGCCCCGAGTGTGCACATAGGAAAGACCACGCAGAAAACCACTTTGTTTCCAAAGTGGGTGCACCAGAAACAGAAAAGTTGGTACCAACCCGAACAGAGGCCACAGTTTTACACCCGTGGTGAGGTCAGAACGGAACAGAAACAGAAACAGAATGTTATGCCAGAGGTTTTCAGAAATCACATCAGATCATAACAGAGTACAGAAAAGCTTCAGAACAGAACAAAAATCATATCACAACATAATTTATGCACAAATTTCATATTCGCTCTATTTTTCAAAGTTCAGAAACAGAATGTCAGAAATAAGCTCATGTCTACACCAGTCATGACAGAAAATAATTTATTCCTAAACAGAATCTCATGAGTAATGCAGAACAAATAACTGAGGCAGTTCAAATTTCTTTTCAACATCAAATATGTATATTTTTCAAAAATAACCTCAGCTCATTTTATTTTAAAATGCAAAGTCTAGCATAGGAACCCCGCTTATCTGAACTTCTTAGCTTTTCAGAAATTTCCTCAAAATGTCGATAATTAACAGTCGTCACCTATCAAATAATCACGTAATTCCCGTAAATTTTCAATCAATCACGTATTTCGGTATTTAAGCCTAAACTTATAAAATAACCTATTTAATTCCATAAAACTCTCAAAAGTCCAAAATATAACATCCCTTCCTAAAATTGGCAATGTCGATTTAATAACTTCGGCTAAAAACCTTTAAAAGTCTAACTTATTTACTATTGATGTGTAATTAAAAAATCTAAAACCGGCTAATATAAATACACCAAAATATTTTAAATTACACAGCGATCATAAAATAAACTAAGTCATTGTAAAAATATAACATTACCGCTTATTCCTTTGAAAGAAAAAAACAATTTAAAGCATTTAAGAAACATTTTTTATTGACATAATAAAAGACTTATCTGTCATCAAAAACCATTAGTAAAAGTCAACCCAACCCATCCAGAAAAATAAAACTCATTTTAAAACAAAATACATTCAAATCCTATAGGCTTAAGGGCAAAATGGTAATCTCATAAATATCTTCCCCTACCCACAAATTTTACGTAACTGCATGCAAAACTAATAACCATAAATTCTGAAACTCACGAGTGAGGGAAGACGTGCGACAGCGCAGGGACTGGCTGAGGTCGACGGCGGTGAGGGCGGCGCCTGGGCAGTTGCAAATGATAGAGAGAGAAATATGAAGTGGGTGGGCAAAACGTGAGAGAGAGGGGTGAAACTCCCTCTGAGACGCGACGGACAGGGTGCCGTGAGAGAAAACAAGGCCGTGACTTATCGAGAAGGTCAACGAACGATGGACACGAGGTGGCAACGGCCGGTGTTTTCTGGGCAAGTAACGACGACGCGGAGAGAGTTGGCGCTTTGGGTGGCTGGGCTGTGGCTCGACATGCTCTGTTTCGGTTGCTAAAAACAGGGGACCTGCAGTGGCTATCACACGGTGGTTTCCGTCGAGCGGGATGTGGTTCGTGTGTTTCGGGCTGGGTTCGATCGAGGCAGTGGTTGGGTGTTGCGCGGCTGCTGTTCTTCAAGCGGTAAGAGGACGTGTACAGAACGGTGGGAGTGGTTCACGGTGTTCTGGGTTACGGTGTCGCGTGGGAAGGCAGTGGTCTGGCTTACGGTTAACTGGCGTGGTGCTTTCCGAAAGGGTGAGGACAGGCTGCGGTGATGCTGGGACGGCGTGGGTTGTGACCGAGCTAGAGGGTGAGCGTGGTTTGCACAGAGGAGGAAGAAGAAGAAAAACAAAAATATAATGGGCTAAGGTTTCGGGAAGGAGGGCAGCGGCGGAAGCATCGTCGAAACGTATGTATATTTTAATATATCGGTGGTGGAACAAGTAAATAAAACCCTAGAGAAAAAGACGTGTGAGCGGATAGAGATGAACGTGTGTGAGCATGCACGACGTGAACGAGAAGAGAAACAAATTAAACTTACGGAAAAAAAAAAAAAAGAGATAAAACCGAAAGAGAAGGAAAATAAAAATAAGAAACATGCGGGAAAACATAACGTGTGAAAAAAAATATAATAAAATCACTACTCCAGTTGTAAAATAAAAACTTAAAATACCAAGCTCCAATAATTAAAAATATATAAACAATCTAATGCCCAACAATACAAATTTTTGGTTCCGGGTGTTACACTATATATATGATGGAAGAATACTCTTAACATGATAGCATGAGTGAGTTTCAAGGTTGGGTAGAAAACCATCCATTGACTTGAAGCAAGAATTTGCGGCAAATTTAGAGCATTCATATTTGGTGCCCTAAACATCATTTTTCCTATAAATTGAGAGAAAGTTTAGGATTTTCACCACAAACTTTTCTCTATCTATATCCCTAAAATAGGGTGATAGAATTCGAATGGTATAGTGGATCCTCCCATATTGGATCTACTGTACATGTCGAATGTATCTTCTCGTTAGTTGCAGCTCGTTGCTCTTGCATCTCTCTCCCTGAAACCATTGGGTGCGTTCGTCGTTTTCGCCCCTCCCTAGCACTGCATCCACCATCAATGGCAACCTCTCCATCGGTTCATCATTGTAAGTATCTCTATCCCCTCTCGTTTTTCTCCATTGCTAGGTTCCCCCATTCTCATTCGCACACACTGCGACGATTCGATTTCATACGATTTTGGGATTTCATCCATTTGGAATCCTCCATAGCTGTTTGCACCGAGCTTCTCTATCTCATTTCACTGAGAATAAGGTTCCTCCATGGCTGGATTTTCAGATCCAACGTTTTGACAAAAAAACTCTATATTTCTTTAAGGTTTTCATATCTCCTTCAAATAAATGATTTTCTCAAATTTTTGTTGCAATGTATTTCCTCCATTGTTGTGATAATAATTTTCTATGCTTAGATTTGGGGCTATTTTTCACTGATTTGTGAATTGCAATTTAGGGGGGGGGGGGAACCTAGATTTTTCTGAGCAATTTATTCCTCCATGTACTAAGATTGCCATTTTCTTAGCTTGGATTTCGGGTTATTTTCCACTAATCTACATATTGTAAATTATGAAAAAAAGCTTATATATTTTTGCCTGCTGTTGGATTTATTTGTGTTGTTCAATTGCTTTGTGATGTTTGGTTAGTCTGTGTTGTTTCATTGCAATGTGTTGTTGGATTTCAACCATGTTGTTTCATTGCTTTGTGCAGTTTTATTGCTTTATGTTGTGAATTGCTCAGTACTTTTCATTGATTTTTGTTGTTTCATTGTTCTATGCACTTTCATTGCTATGTGTTGTGAATAGCTAAGTATTGTTTCATTGCTTTGTGCCTTTTCATTACGACCATGATGTTTCATTGCTCTGTGCGATTTCATTGCTTTGTGTTGTGAATTGCTCAGTGCTTTTCATTACTTTGTGCCATTTCATTGCAACCATGTTGTTTCATTGCTCTGTGTTGTGAACAGCTCAGTGTTGTTTCATTGCTTTGTGATGTTTCATTGCAACCATGTTGTTCCATTGCTATGTGCAGTTTCATTGCTTTGTGTTGTGAACAGCTCAGTGTTGTTTAATTGCTTAGTGTTACTTTATTGTTTTGTGCATTTTCATTGTGACCATGCTGTTTTATTGCTCTGTGCAGTGAATATCTCAGTGTTATTTCATTGCTCAATGATATTTCATTGATTTGTGCCTTTTCATTGTGACCATGCTGTTTCATTGCTCTGTGCTTTTCATTGTTTTATGTTGTTTCATTGTGACCATATTGTTTCATTGCTCAGTATTGTTTAATTGTTTTGTGCCTTATCATTGCGACCATGTTATTTCATTGCTCAGTGTTGTTTCATTGCTTTGTGATATTTCATTGCGACCATGTTATTTCATTACTATATGCAGTTTCATTGCTTTGTGTTGTGAACAGCTCAGTGTTATTTCATTGCTTACTGTTATTTTATTGTTTTGTGCATTTTCATTGCGACCATGCTGTTTCATTGCTCTGTGTAGTGAATATCTCAGTGATATTTCATTGCTCAATGATGTTTCATTGTTTTGTGCATTTTCATTGCGACCATGTTGTTTCATTGCTCTGTATTGTGAATTGCTCAGTGTTGTTTCATTGTAATGTGCAGTTTCATTGCGACTTCTTGTGAACAGCTCAATGTTATTTCATTGCTTTGTGCCTTTTCATTGCGACCATGCTGTTTTATTGCTCTATGCAATTTCATTACTCCATGTTGTGAATTGCTTAGTGTTGTGAATTGCTTTGAGTTGTTTCATTGCTATGTAGAGTTTCGTTGCTCGGTGGTGTGAATTACTCAGTGTTGTTTCATTACTTTGTGTTGTTTCATTGCTCTGTGTTGTTCCATTGCCCTGTGTTGTTTCATTGCTCTGTGCAGTGAATTGGTCTGTGCTATGAATTGCTATGTGTAGTTTCATTGGTCTGTGTTGTTTCATTGTTCTGTGTTGTTCCATTGTTCTGTGATGTTCCATTACTCTATGTTGTTCCATTACTCTGTGTTGTTTAATTGCTCGGTGATATTTTATTGCTCTATGTTGTTTTATTGCTCTATGTTGAGAATTGCTATGTGCTGAAAATTGCTATGTGCTGTGAATTGCAATTGATAGTTTGGGGTGAAAACCCTAAACTTTCTCCCAAATTATAAGCGAAAAGGACGTTTGTGGCACCGAATGCGAATGTAAGTGACTTTAGTTATACTTTACTTAAATTCATGCAATTTAACATGAATATTGAAATTTTTTTTTTAATTATGTCTTACTTAGTTGTACTTGATATTTTGTACTTTTATGATGCTTGAGTTGTGGCTGAAGAACTAAAATCATTAAGTATTTGAAATATTTTGTTAAGTTGTGAGTATGTTACCCTAAATTTTTGTCATCTAATTGTTAATTATTTATAACTTTATACCAGAAAATTAGCACAGAGCAATTTGTATACTTAGGGGGGTTAATTCTCAAATGTTAGTAGGGTCCTATCCATATGGCAGGGTAATCATAAACCGAATGACTATCAAGCATTTTTGTGATAGTTTTCACAAAAGGCTATCGGGGTTTAACGTTTTGCAGCCATTTTATGATAATTTGTTGATTTTGCAATGTTGTTTGGATTTCCTTTGATTCTCTGTTGTGATAGAGGATAAGTTATTAAGAACAACTTCTAACTTATCTTCATTAAGAACAACGCGTCGATGTTGATCTGTCCTCGTCATTAAAAACAACCTCCAACTCATTTTCAGAGGAAAAGTTAAGCAACAACTTGTAGAAAAACGAATGAGCCATTTGATGAAGGGAGTGGAAGATGAGATCGAAAATTGGAAATTTCTAAGATGAAATCAGGCTTAGGTTCAAGAGAATGTGAGAATATGACTAGAACCAAAAAGCTTATTTATACAAAAAAAAAAGTTATCATTACAATAAGACAAAAAAATGTTATGATTTGAGAGAAAAAAAAAATGTTATCGTTAGAAAAAAGATCAACAAATTGTTATCATTAGAGAAAGGACAACAAATGTTACCGTTGGAGAAAGTACAACAAATGTTACCGTTGGCGGAAATTTGAAAAGAATCAACCGTTGGATGAAGGACAAAAATTGTTACCGTTACACAATACAAATAAAATATTACTGTTATATATGCAGACAAAAATATATTAAAAAATGTCATCGCGTTGGAAATCGCACATATCACAAAAAAAATTATTCTTCGCAATACTGTATTAATTTAAAAAGTATTATTGTATCCGGGTAAAAATCGTAAAAAGTGTTTACAAAATATAGTAGAATGTGATTCTTGAAAATAAGAGGAAAAAGATAAAAAAGTTAATAGTTAAAAACGGAAATGGAAGTAAGAGAAAAAAGTAATAAAGAAATAATAGGAAAAAGTTATTTTAATATAATAGAGAAGAGATAGGAAATGAGGTGTAGAAGGTTTTAAAGATAGGTAAAATTTAAGATAAAATTTAAGGAATGATGTATTTTAGTTAAAATTTAGAGAATTTTATAGGAAACCGGATGTGATGCTCTTAAATAATTACCTCATTAGCTCTGAATATTGATTGTGTAGTCAAGGATGGTTATAATTCTAGGCCTACTGTGAAGGCGGCAAGAATCTGATGGAGCCATACAAAAGTATCATTTCTTTTGAGTCCAATGTTCATTATCTTCTATGCCTACATGGAATTATTCCCAACTTGCAAAAATTGCAAGTCCTATTCCCAACTGGGCAAAGGAGGCCATAACTCCAACTTTTAATGGATATTCAGGTATCAATCCATGCGAAGGGATTTCAACGTGTATAGGAGGATTGTCCAAAGGCATCATTGTTCTAAACATTCAGCGCCACTATCTGGAAGTGAATTGACTAACCCAACAATAAAGGCACAATCATCAACTAGGCATGAAAGGAAAATCTAAGGAAATGCAGAACAGAATGCACAAAACCTCTCCCAAACTGATCTTACCCAAGTTACCACTAGGAACCCAAGTACAGTATCTTTAAACTTCTTTCAAACACAGAAGCAACTCAAGACCAAAATCAGCCATAAAGGAGCAGTAAAAATGCTTACAAATAAACAGATTTCTGAAAGCATCTTACCCCCCGTTTCAAAACAATCTCCACCAAACAGTATCATACCGTATGCTAGTGTTGATATTGGTTTTTGGATCTGGCAGTTAATGGTGTTCGGATGACGGAAGTAAATAGCACAGGTCTTTATGCGGTTGACAAATATCCACGTCTACAGGGCTATCAAGAGACTGTTAATCCACTATATGATGAGAAAAACAACATAATTATAACGGTGCACCATAATTTTACATACTTCTCTCTTCCATAAATTCCATAAAAAATAAGTCCCATTTCTGCTTCGCTCCTTTTTTCAAGAAGAGTCCCTAAGATTTTGTTGCCTGTTTGTTGCCTTGTCATTTATTGGGTGGCTCGTCCCATAAAGCAACACAAGAATTTAACATGGTAGGATGGATCTTTCAAACAATAGCTTGGCTTCAAGCATTTTAGCAATCAATTGTCATTAGTTCAATACATGAACCCAAATGAATCAAACACCCAATATTTTTCTTTTCTTCATCTCGATTAACTAAAATCAATAGGATGACAACATAAGATGTTAATATATCAGGATAAGCAGCACCGGAAGCAAGCTTAATTGCAAAGTCAATCTGAAAAATGACCTCTGGTCAGTTTTTTAGGTGTAAACATAAACTTTGCACAATGCTAGCTGAACATATTGATCTTTTAAAACCTGGTATACCACAATATGGAGATGCCAAGATATAACGAACCCAAAATACATATCAGCATCGATATCAGTTAATATGAACCTGTCCACTTCTTAGCACCCACTTTTTCAAAATGTGGATTGAAATAACCTTTATCCTCCATCTCAAATATCAATAATCTCAACACCAAATAAATGTCCTTGCCTCCATGATGCAGCAATTGGTCTTCCTCAAATGTATATATGAGGGTTTTTATTCCAATCCAACTGCATCCAGAGACCTTCTTGATAACCTTTTGTTTCATGGACTTTATTACTCGAGCCATGCTCTCCCATCTGCCCCTCATCTCGTATGCACGAGCCAATACCATGTAAGGTAGAGATGACTGCGGTTCCAATTCCATTATCCTCTCCGCAACTCTTTCGGTGAGTTTTAAGTCTCCATGAATCACACTAGCATAAAGAATTGATCCCCATATGATGGAACCAGGTTCATAAGGCATTTTATGTATAATGTCTATTGCTTCTTTAAACTTACCAGCTCGACTCAACAATTCCACTATGCAAGCATAATGCTCATCCCGGGGTAGAATTCCATATTCCTTCTCCATCAATGAGAAAATAATCACTCCTTCATCAACAAAACTACCGTAATTGCAAGCCAGTAGGACTCCAGCCAGAGTTATTTGATCTGGTGGGGGACCTTCTTGGACTAGTTCCTTAAAAATGTCAAGGGTCTCATATACTCTACCATTGTTAGTCAAACCCAAAATCATGGTGTTCCAGGATATCAAATCCCGTACACCCAAATCAGCAAAGATCTTCATGGCATAATTAATTGACCCAAATTTAGCATACATTTCCATGAGTGAATTAGCAACAACTGGATCTGACTCAAAACCCGATTTAACAACCAAAGCATGAATTTGACTACCCTGCTCTGCTGGTGGGAGTGTACAAATAGTACTTAGAACACTGCTGAGTGTGAACTCAGTAGGCCTGAAATTCTCCCTCAAGCTCCACACAAAGAGTTGCAAAGCATCCTCCACACAACCATGTGCTGCATAGCTTGAAATCATGGAATTACTAACTGCTAGATCCCACTGATCTAGTTCTTCAAACAACTGGACTGAATCCCCCAATCGATTGCATTTAGAAAACAGATCAATAACAGCACTTGCTACAATGCTATTAGAATTAAATCCCACCTTGATGCAAAGAGAGAAAATCTGCTTACCCTTTTCCAAATCTTTCAAGTTCGAACAGACACTGATGACAGTGGATAAAGTATACTGATCGGGCAAATACTCTGTGGTTCTCATCAAATAGAACTGATCTAGTGCTAATTCTCCGTACCCAGACCTATGACAACCCATTATCAAAGAGTTCCAAGAGATTATATCTAACTCCTCCATTGTCGAAAACAAACCAAAAGCATAATCAAGAAGACCGAGCTTTCCATACATATCAATTAATGAGTTTACAAGCACCACATTCAATAAAATCTGACCATTACGAATCAGGCAACCATGAATCTGCTTACCATGTAGAGCACAGGACACAAAAGACAATAGAATCGACAATGTGAACCCACTTGGTCTCACACCAGCATTTTGCATCTTCATTAAGGTCCCCAACGCATTATGAACCAGCCCATGCGAAAAATAACCCGAAATCATCGTGTTCCAACTAACAACATCTCTTGCAGGCATTTCATCAAACAAACGACCTGCTCTTTCAACTTGTCCATGCCTAAACAAGCACCTCAAGCAAATATTCCAAGATACATCATTCTTGTCAGAAATTCCATCAAACACTTTCAATGCGTCACTAACGGCACCGAACTGAGAGTATAGGTCGAGACTGCGATTACCCAAAAAAGTATGGCTATCAAACCCAACTTTTACCAACTGTGCATGAATAGTTTTGGCGAAATTTAAAGACTTCAGCGAAAAGCAGTGATCTATTAGGTTAGAGTAATAGGAAAGCGAAGTTCTGTGAGGACCTTGAACTTGCTTTAGAAAAGGGTACATGCAAATGCGGTGACACTACGTACTATAGAGCTTGTTGCTTCTTTAAATCTTTAAAAAATGAATTAAAACGCGTATACAAGGACTTTGGCTCCGGCTCTGCTGCTTCTGCTTGCTCCATTTTGCTGCAGCAACCAGTTGGGAACCGTTAGAAAAAGAGCACCCGAGAGAGAGAGAGAGAGTTCAACGATATATAAATCTGTTCTGTGCACCGACTTCAGACCCGATTTGGACACAAAAAAAAATGTTTCATCTTTATCTTATTTTATCATTATAACTTTTTTAAATTTTCACATAAAATATAATAAACAATTCAACTTTTTCAAATCCTAAAACAATATTTTATTCAACTTTCATCTCAACTCTTTATCCAAACGGCACCTCAACTCATCTCATCTCGACCTACATCTCTCTATCTTTAAAATATAGGAAATTCAAAAATAAAATAATAAAATTATATAAAAAAAATATAAATAAGATTATTTAAAAGGTAATGTGAATATTTTTTACTAAGCCAAAAAAAAAAAAAAAAGTAAAGTGAATTGACTTAATACGTATTTCTTTTATAAATCAAGCACTCCTCTTAAGATTTTTAATCTTCCCAATCATCTTTCCAACCTAGTTTTCATTTCTTCAACATCATTTTATCTAATCATTAGTGAACCCCATTATTTTCACAAAAAAAAAAAATTAAAAATCAAGATCAAGACCATTTAAAAAAAAAAATCCAAAAAATGATGCACGAAAGTTTTCTACTACAAGTGTATGTTTACTATTTTCAGAAACATGAAAAAACGCATATCTATCTATATATATATATATATATATATATATATTTTAAACATCTTTACAATGAGCTCATCACCTTTATAAACACAAATACAAAATACACCTCAAAGACATTTCTCAGAATTTTGAAAACAATACACAAACAAGTTTTAAGTTTTTAACACCATATTTCAGAATAACATTGAAGGAAATAGAAGGCTTGGTAGTCGTAAAGAAATATATCTATCTCAATAGGCTTTTTCCACTTCCCGATTCATTTGGGTCTTGCATTTCATTTCAACTTCAAGCACTGAATTCTTGCATAATTTCTAAATTCCATATGCCAAGAATTTCATAAATCAGATGTTTACTGGTCTTAGTATAAATCTTGTAGCCAACTTTTCTTCTTCTTCTTCTTCTTCTTTCATTTTTCTTGCAGGTAAGTTGGGAGTAAATATTTCATCGACCAGTCACCAAATAATTCTCACAAACAAAGTACCGATTTCAAAGCACCAAGAAACATCTTTAGACCCTTTATCTGTCCTACCTTTCTTTGAGTTGAGATTGAAATGGCTGCAAAACTTGCGAAAGCCATCTATCCAACCATTTGGAGTTGACAGATCTTTTGCTTTATTGTAAGGGTGCTTGGAAGTAACATCCATGTCCAAATGCCCAGCACCTATCACAGGGTGGAAGGCTTCCAAGGGACCTCCAGCCTGATTTAACTTCCTCACCATAACCAAGGTTGCGTTTAACTGTCAGCCCAACTGCAACCTGGATTCTTTTGTATTTGTTTATCCCTCATCAAATTTCTAACTTGTGCTGATGCTTCCCAGTCCCCAAAGTTGGCGAAGATGCTAGATAACTGGACATAAGCACCTGAGTTCTCGGGCTCAAGCTTCATAATTCTCTCTGCCACCTTCTTTCCAAGAGCATTATCCCCATGAGCTACACAGCCTCTCAACACCGATGACCACATACTTGCATCAGCCTCAAAAGGCATCTGTTCTATGAGAGTCATTGCTTCCTCAATGCAACCAGCACGGGCAAAAAGATCAACCATGCATGAGTAGTGTTCAATCACTGGATCGATATGATAATCTGATTTCATTGCATAAAACCATTTTCGTCCATCTTCAACAAGTCCACAATGATCACAGGCGGAAAGAACTGCTGTAAATGTAACATCAGTAGGTCTAACACCAGCTTGCCTCATTTCATTGAACAGAGTCAGTGCTTCGAGTCCATGACCATTAGTGGCATAACCCATCATCATTGAGTTCCAAGAGATTTCATCACATTTAATCATTTGATCAAATATACTTCGCCCATTCTCAACAAAACCACACTTGCAGAAGAAATCAACTAGGGATGTACAAATGATCTGATCAGACTCGAGCCCATTGACGGTAGCTCTAGCAAAAACCTGTTCACCAAGTTCCAGTGAAGAGATGCTAGCACACGCACTGATTACACTGGCCAGGCTAAACTTGTCCATTCTCAAGTTCATCTTATTCATCTGGCAAAATAGATCTAATGCTTCGATTGGACACCCATTTTGACTGAGAGCCACTATCATTGAATTCCATGATATCAAGCTTTTGTTTGGCATAGTATTGAAAATCCATTTTGCATCTTCAATTTTTCCGCAACTGGAATATACTGTTATCATAGAATTAAGCAAGATTGTGTCATAGGCTTTGAGCTCGCTAAATAACTTGCATGCATCATAAAAGCTACCACTTTTGGAGTATGCATCAATTAGTGCACTAGCCACGACGACATCATCAATTACCCCAACTTTACATGAATGAGTATGCATTTGTTTACTATGTCCAAGAATGCCTAAGCTACTGCTGGCACTCAAAACAGTTGCAAGTGTGGAGGAATCTTCTTGAAATCCATCTCTCCGCATCTGATTGAAGAGAACCAATGCTTCACTTTCCTCATTATTATGAACATATCCAGATATTATTGAATTCCATAACACGATACATGGATCACTTTTGCTATCAAAAACCTTCCTTGCATCATTCATTCTACCACAATTTGCATAGCCTGAAATCAATGCTGACAGAGAATAGTCATCCGGTTCCTTCAACATGTTCAGAACATGATTTGCACTATCCAGATCACTACACTTTCCATACATATTAATCAAAGAAGTACTCAAAACCGAGTCGAATTCCACTTGGTCAATCACAATCCGTGCATGAATTTGCTTGCCACAATCAAGAGCTGCCAAGTCACTACAAGCCCCGATGACCGTCGCCAATACAAATGAATCACGATGCAATATTTCAGAAGCGTCTGAATTCAAATCCTTAAAAAGATGCACTGCTTCTGTTGCACACCCATTTCGGGCATAACCATGAATCATCGAATTCCACGCAATACCATTTTTCCTTGGCATCTCGTTAAACAAACTCCGAGCAACCTCTAGCTTCCCGGCCTTTGCAAACCCAGAAACCACCATGCTCCACGAGAATTCATTCTTGTAAGGCATGGAACCAAATAATTCTAGTGATCTCTCCCTGTTCCCTGAGTTCATGCACCCTTCTATCATTGTGTTCCAAGAGAAAGAGTTCCTCTCAGGCATATCATCAAACACTTTCCACGCTTCACTCAAGCCACCACACCGCACATACATCTGCAGAAGGCGATTTCCGATGGTGAGAGCGGAGTTCAGGAGACCACTTTTGAGAAAGATAAGGTGGAGCTGTCTTCCTTTATGAATTGAACGGTGGGTGTTGCAGGATTGGAGTAAGCGGATCAGGGAATGCAGATCAAGGTCCATTGTAGAAGGTGGACTACAGGTAACTCGAGTTTATATTTTGGCGGTAAGGATAAAGCTCTAGCTCTCTGAACCGGTACGTAAATTTCAAAATTTTAGCCGGTTCCAACTTCTCTGAACCGGTATGTAAATTGTGAAGAGGACCGGGGAATGCATTGGTCTTTATGGAGAAAAAATTACACTTTTCTAAAGAAAACATCGAAAACCAATTTTTTGGGCTAATGAGTGACCTTTTCTGTCTAAAAAAAAAAAAAAAAAAAAGTAAGAACACGAGATCAGACTTTGAAACTCCCCTGTTTGATTATATCGTATGGTTTTAGATGAATTGAATAAAATATTATTAAAATATAATTTTTTAAAATTATTATTATTTTTAAATTTGAAAAAATTGAATTGTTTATTATATTTTATATAAAAATTTAGAAAAGTTGTAATAATAAAATAAATTGAGATCATTTCTCAATCCAAACGGAGCACTCAAGACAGAAAGCTTATATTTATATATAAGGTTTTTTAAAAATTAAAAAAAAGTTTTTTATTATAAAATATATTTGTTATTTTGTAAAGAAATTTCATTAAAATATTTTTTTAAAAAAGATAACTTGCCACGTGTGAATTTTTGATTGGCTTGTTTATATATGTCTGCAGTGAAAATGAGATTTGATATGGACCACAGAGTTGCAAGCCACTCTTTTGATTGTTTTCTAAAAACATTTCATCTCATCTCATCACATCTCACCTCATCATTACAATTTTTTCAAATCCCCACACAAAATAAAATAAACAATTCAACTTTTTCAAATCCCAAAACAACAATAATATTAAAAAATATATTCTAATAATATTTTATTCAACTTTTTAATTTTAATCTCAATTCATCTCATCTCATCTCTGAAAACAAACGAAATAACATATAAATAATTGGAAAATGATAAAGCCACTGAGGTTTTCTACCGCCTTGTAATTTTTTTTATTTAATAATTAAGGAATTGTTTTTTAATGAATTTGTGACTTTTTCTAAAAAAAGATGTTTAAAAAAATTTTAAAAACGCTAAAAAAAAGTAAATAAAAAAGCAAAGTCGATAGAATGTCTCGGTGATGTAACAGCGTCCTAAATAATTCTCTTTGATAACACAATATAAGTGGTTTGGAGAGTTTTAACATTACTGAAGAGTGCTTGTAACTCTTTCCATCTTCTCCCTCCCACAACAGATTAGGGGAATTAAGCAAAACAATCTGATCCATAAATTCTTCAACTCAAGAGACCCGGGTTCGATTTCCCGGCTGTTTTGACTCTTTGTTCCTTACTGAAAAAGAATACAATAAATGTAGAAACACACCTTAAATCCTCATTCTCAGAAAGCATAAGAATAAGTTAAAAATGAAAAATAAACAATAACAAGTAAAAAATATATGCAAACAGGGAGGCAAAGAGGAACCCAGGAAGGAACTTTTTCTAAGCCATGTCCATCTGCCCCAACCAAACTTGGCCCAAAATTCATGTTTCATCATGTAATTTCTCCTGCATCATTCACTTTCACAATGAGAGTAACTTTTACTTGAGAAGAGAGAGCAGACACAGAATTGAGACCGTTGGCACTGGAGTCGATTACCACATGAGAGCCACTGCTTGCATCTTAGATGCTTCAGCTATATCACCATAAAATGTATGCCTTTCCTTTGGTTATAAAACCAACCAATAACTGTATGTTCTTTCTTCTGAATCCCTGAAAAGCATCACAGGTACTAAAAAAATTAACAACATAAAAGCGATGGATCGATTAGCAAATATAAGTGACACATGAATGGATCTTAGAATAATGGTTCACGGAGAAGTTTCTAAAAGTTTAGAACAGCCAAAGCAACTCCGGATGTGTCAGCCGAAAGCTATTGTTCTGGATAAATACATCTAGCCATTTTCTTATTCCATGCATACTTTCTTTTACAAAAAACTCACCAAGGTGTGGGCATGAGGACAAAGGAATACCATCTTCAGGAGCCTGATTTGTTCTTTTTGGTATCCAAACATCTCTCCATGTGTTAACCCGGTTCAGCCTGCCATTGCTTTCTGTGCAAAAAGCAGTAGGTTACATGACGGAGGATTATTTTCCAATTACATATATATTATATTGGGATATTTAAAAAGGGTTTTAACATCCGTATGACAATATAAATCTGGGAGGTTGCTTGTAGAAATTATGATGTGACTTGTTCAAATGAATCCAATGTTACGTTCCAAGGACATAAAGATGACCAAATCTACCTACAGATGAACTGTAATATCCTTGGAAGAAAATTCGGATGCAATATCTGCAAGTTGCAATTTCGGAAGCAGAACCTGAAATGCAAGAATGTAGCTGCTTTCAAGCTGCAAGTCCAGTGAATACTACCTCTCTCCATTGACAATTTGGAATTCTAATGGAGACGAAGGATTCAATTGATTAAGTCGTTCAGCAGCCCATTCTCCAAGCCTTATCTGCCCATGTTTTCTACAAGCGTCGAAGACGCTCATCAGCATGGGAACAGTGGGTTCAAATGCCATGTTTTTAACAAAATTCTCAAGCTCTTTCATGTGCCCATACCGACTATATAGTTCAATCATGCACTCATGGTGCTCTAACCGAGGCATGACGCAATACTCATTGCTCATTGAATTAAAATACTGCGTTCCCAACTCAACTAGGCCATCACATACACAAGCAAGCAAAATTCCTTGAAAGGTGACTTGATCTGGCTTTATACCTTCCTCCTCCATTAACCCGAACAATTGGAGTATCTCCCTACCTCTTCGGTTGTGAGAACATCCAAAAATTATGGAGTTCCAGAGAATCACATCCCGTGAACCAGCCTCTTTAAAAACTGTGAGAGCATACTCAAGACAACGACATTTTGAGTACATGTCTACCAAGGCTCCTCTGATCACAATATCAATCTCATAACCATTTCTAATCATAAATCCATGAATTTGTTTGCCATGATCAAGAGCAAAAGTATTCGCACAGGCTGCTAAAAGGGTTCCAAATGTAAATTTACTTGGTCTAGTCTCCCACTGCATCTCTGAGAAAATTGTCATAGCTTGTTCGCTCAAGCCATGACAAGCATAGCTAGTCAACAAAGCATTCCATGAAATAATATCCCTCCATTGACTTATTTGGTAAAACCAAACTCGGGCACTTTTTAAGTTCCCACATTTACCATACATGTCAAGAAGGGCATTGCCAACAAAGAGATTAGAAAAGAAATCATTTCGGTAGATAAAACCATGGACCTGTTTTCCCACTTCAACATCTGAAAGACCAGCACACACGTTTAGTATCAATCCAAGCGTGACATGGTCAATGTCTTTAGTTGAATTGCGCATCAAAAATACAAAGTCCAAGGCCTTTTCCCATTGAAGGGAACAGGTGTACCCTGCCAACATTGCATTCCAGGAGATTACATTGCGTTCTGGCATCTGATCGAACAGCTCTCTTGCCTCCCCAGTTTTTCTACTCATTGCATAGCCTGACACAATTGAAGTCCAAGAAATCAAATTCTTTGAACCTGGCTGTTCAAATACCCTGCGAGCATTCTCTAATTTCCCACACTTGACATACATATCAATGACAGAGCTTGAAACAACGTCATTATCCCCAAAACCAACTTTAATCGCAACTCCATGAATTTGCATCCCCTCCTCTAGGGCAGATATTCTTGAACAAGCAATAAGTGCATTAGAGAAAGTAAAATTCAAGGGCCTAACAGCTTCTGGGAACATCTGAAAAAACATAAACACTGCCTCTTTTCCATCATCCACCTCGAGATACCGCCTCACAATCACATTCCAAGAAACAGCAGTTGGATTCTCGATCTCATCAAACATTCTGCGTGCATCAATGATAACCTTACATTTCCCGTATACATCAACAAGTGAACTCTCCAAGATTACATTCCCACAAAACCCATATTTCACAATAAGCCCGTGAATTTGTCTAGAAAGACAAAGAGCCAAGACTGCAGCACAGGACGCAAGAATACTGGCGAACGTGACCTCACTTGCATGAACTCCCAAACCATTCATTTCTGAAAACAAGGACAAGGCCTTCCCAGGGCACCCTCCTTGTGCGTAGGCCGTAATCATAGCATTCCAAGACCCCCCATCTCTTTGAGGCATTTCCTCAAACAGCTCCCTCGCATCAACCAAACACCCACATTTTCCATAAGACTCAATTGCCCGGTTCAAAAGAAAAACCGGCGGCGTAGGTGAGAAGGTGACCAAATGGGACTCAACCTTCCGCGCCTCAACAATGGCAAAATTGGCACAACATATTCGGAAGAGACGTGCGTAAAGGGAATAAGGGACGGATACTGGGGCAGCAAAGAGAACGGAAACAGCTTTGCGGAGACGACCCGCTCTGAGGTGAACGAGGATGGTGTTGGTCAAGACTTTGGCGCTGGTGGGTTGAATATGGGCCCGGTTGGTTCGGGTGTGAAGAAGGCTGTTCAGTATAGAGGCTGCGCTCACGCCCATGTAACGACAGCTCGAGGGATTTGAATTTGAGTTCTGAAAACAGGAGAGAGGGCTCAGACAGACATGACTTCAGCAGTTCAGCAAGTAAAAAGAAAAGGTAATCATAGCCTTATATTTTCTTTATGATTGTTTTATTATTCAGCTAATTTTTTTTCCTTTGAATCTATATTAAAATTTTTATAAAATAACATTCTTATATAATATAAAAAAAGTAAATTTAATCAATTAATATAATCATATAATTTAATTAAAAATAAATTTAATTTTATAAAAATTAACATTCTTTTACTTTTTGAGTCAATTTTTATAAAAATAAATTTATTTTTGATTAAATTACATGATTACGTTAGTTAATTGAATTTGTTTTCTTTTAAATTATACAAGAAATTCATATTTTGGAATTTTTAATACAGATTCAAATAACAACAAGAGAAAAAAAAAAACTGAGTACTAAATGAGGTGTAAGTGTACCATTACCTATAAAGAAATAGTAAAGTGAAATCATTTATGCACCAATTATCATATAAAATTAAATTTATAAAATGAGGTATTTTGAAGTGGTAATTTAGATTCTAAAATTATTTTTATTATAAAATAAATTAAACAGATCACTTGAAAAAATAAATTTATAAAATAATATACTTTGACACGATACGTCAGATTGTAAAATTATTTTTATTATAAAGTAAATAAAAAAATACATGAAATTACCTTAATTTTTAAATTTATTTTTATATGATATATTTTATGTCTATAACACTTCTCAATCGTAAAATAGGTCGGCAGGATGCTAGAGCTCACATATTGTAGAGAGATATTTGGAGTTTATACTAGGGGTGTGCAGAATTCCGAGAATTCCGACTCCGTCCGACCTCCGCTCCGATGCCGACTCCGACGGAGTCGGAGTTGTCGGAATTCGAAGTAGCTCCGAATAATTTTCGGAGTCGGAGTCGGAGTTCGGAGTTCAAAGGAGCTCCGAACTCCGACTCCGATTTTTTTTTTTTAAACCCAGCTCCAAAACGACGTCGTTTTGGAACTGGGTTTAAGTTTGAACGACACCGTTCCACTTAATATGGAACGGTGTCGTTCGGTCGTTCCTCCAGAACGACTTCTTCTTCTCCTTCCTTCTTCACTTATTCTTCCTTTTCAGTTTTCACTTCTTCTTCTTCCTTCTTCACTTCTTCAGTTCTTCTTCCACGGTGTTCTCTCTCGCGTCTCCCGTCCCAGTGCATGAACCAATCACCAGTGAACCCTCCGTCTCGCGTTCTTCAGAACACCGTTCGTCGTTGCTCCTCCTTGCCGCCGTCCCTCTGTTCAGCTTCCACCTACGGTGAGCCCTAAATTTATGAGCCCTAAATTTAATTCAAGCACGTCTCTTGTGAATTGGAGCCAGCAGTTGTGATTCTTGTGATTCTTGTGTATTGAATATTCAATATAGTCCCCAACACGACGCTCAAAAACATGAATTTTACACTGTTTTGAAGACTTGCGCTCGAGCGAGGTGTCGAGCGCAAGTCGAGCGCACGTTGTATTGAACATTGCTCGAGCGATATGTCGAGCGGAAGTCAAGCGAACCTCTCTGGAAGAGTTCTGCTCGAGCGTTACGTCGAGCGCTCATCGAGCGAACCTCTCTGGAAGAGTTCTGCTCGAGCGCTAAGTCGAGCGCTCATCGAGCGAACCTCTCTAGATTCTAGAAGAGTTCTGCTTGAGCGCTACGTCGAGCGCTTATCGAGCGAAACTCTCTGTATGGATTCTGCTCGAGTGCGACGTCGAGCGCAGGTCGAGCGATCCTCTCTGTATGGATTATGCTCGAGCGCCACGTCGAGCGCACGTCGAGCGAACCTCTCTGGATGAATTCTGCTCGAGCTCCACGTCGAGCGCACATCGAGCGAACCTCTCTATATGAGTTCTGCTCGAGCGCCACTTCGAGCGCACATCGAGCGAACCTTTCTGGATGGGTTCTGCTCGAGCGCTACGTCGAGCGCACGTCGAGCGAACCTCTCTGTATGGCTTCTGCTCGAGCGCACGTCGAGCGCACGTCGAGCGAACTCATTTGGATGGGTTCGTCTGAGTCAAGCGCACATCAACCGAACCTCAATGTAATAATACATCGATATATGTATTATTGTATCATAATAATACATGTCCTATTGTATAATACAATAGCCTAGTTTATTTTTAAACTAATTTTTTGCTTCTAATTTAATTTTTTCAGCTTCATTGATTGTGATATGGATCGTAGACATAGTGGAGATGATCGTCCACAAGGGGATGTGGCGGATGCCAATGCTACAACTCCTACACCGGTGGGTACTTCCACCTCTAGAGCCACATCTAGGGCAGCCACATCTAGGGCAGCCACATCTAGGGCAGCTACATCTAGAGCAGCTACATCTTGTGCGAGTAGTCGACTCCCATTCCCAGTTGATATAGAGGATGAAGATATGTTCAACGAGGAGGAGGAGATGCCCATTGAGCAAGATCAACCACCACGACCTTCTAAAAAGAGGTCGTGGACATGGGAGCATTTCACCAAAATTCCTGGTGAAATTGCGAACCCAGTGGCAAGATGCCATTACTGTGGATCACTTTGTGGATGCCATTCGAAGAAGCAAGGTACCAGTGTGTTAATAGCACATCTAAATGGTTGCCAACGATATAAGATAGCGAATGGATTGCAAGCCACTGATCAGACCAACCTCAGTTACCAAACTTCTACAGCCACTGATGGTACACAGACTAAGAAATTGGTCATCCCTCAATACAGTGAGAAGATGTTGAGGAACATGCTTGCAGAGATGATAATTACTGATGAGATGCCATTTACCACAGTCGAGAAAAGAGGCTTTCGAAAGTTTCTAAATTTTGTTGAGCCACGATTTCCCATTTCATCACGGTATACAGTGATGCGAGATTGTATGAAGAGGCATGCGAAGGACAAGGAGGAGATGAGGAAGATGTTTATTACCACTGGCCAGAGAGTGTCTTTTACGACTGACACATGGACTTCCATACAGAACGTCTGCTACATGTGTATCACAGCACACTACATTGACAGTGAGTGGATTTTGCATAAAAAAATTATTGGTTTTAAAGAAATTGTGGATCATAAAGGTGCATCCATTGGGGCGAAGATGGATGATTGTTTAAAGGACTGGGGAATTCGAAAAGTGCTGTGTATTACAGTTGACAATGCCAGTGCGAATGAAACAGCAATTGATTGGTTTAAGCGAAACACGACGGTGAGAGATGATGTCATTCGAGCCCACGAGTTTATTCACGTTCGATGTTGTGCTCATATCATTAACCTCATAGTTGTTGAGGGATTAAAAGAGGTTCATGATTCCATAACCCGAGTCCGCAACATTGTACGATATGTGAGGGGTTCCCCTCAAAGGCTTGCCAAGTTTAAGGCAATAGCAGAAGATTTGAAGATTGAATGTTCTAGTATGCTGTGCTTGGACGTTCCGACTCGATGGAATTCTACATACATGATGTTGGATGTGGCACAGAAGTACCAAAAAGCATTCGAGCGGATGGAGGTCGAGGATGGGGGCCTGGGGTATGCTTTGTTGGAGCCAGCAGGACAGGGGCTCGGTGCGCCAGACGCACATGATTGGACCAGTGTGAGTTATTTTGTTGAATTTTTAAGAACTTTTTATGAGATAACCATGCGACTATCTGGATCCAAATATACGACTGCGAACTCATTTTTCAGTGAGCTCTCGGAGCTTCACTTCCAGTTGGAAAATAGTTGTACTGACTCTGCTGGATTGTTATCTGATATGGCTACGAGGATGAAGATCAAATATGATAAATATTGGGGGAATATTGAGAAGATAAATAGATTGCTATTTGTGGCTGTGATCCTTGACCCCCGAGTTAAGTTGGCCGTTCTAGAATTTTGGGTAAATTCCGTCCTCGGGGCAGTGAAGGCTGGAGAGTTTATTACATTACTAAAAAATGATGTTGATGACTTATATCATCACTACAGTACTAGTGCTCAGCCTTCATCCGCAGTTGGTAGCTCCTCACATTCGAGGCCGACAGGATCGACAGTTCCCTCAGGTGATACTGAGCCATCTGTAGGGGTTAGAGGCAATCATGTTATACGGCAGTATCATAAACTCATGTCAACAAGGAATATTATGCATTGTACATCTGAGGTTGAACGATATTTTATGGAAGCTGTCGATGCACCTAGTGATGTATTTCAGTTATTAACTTGGTGGAAAGTTAATTCCACCAAGTATCCAGTCCTTTCCCGTGTGGCCCGAGATGTGCTAGCCATTCCTGTCACTACGGTTGCCTCAGAGTCGGCATTTAGCACTGGAGGTCGCGTGTTGGATGCTTATCGCAGTTCATTGTCACCGTCAACCTTGGAGGCCCTCGTTTGCACACAGAATTGGATTAGTGAAACGCCCCTTGGACTAGATACCGTTGACATTGATGCCGAGAGCTATAGGCTAGAATCGGGTAAGTTTATATACTTTTAAATGATGGTTTAATTATTTTTAATGTTTCTAACTTCTACTTTTTATGATTTTATAGATCTAATTGTGAACCCTAACATAATTACCGATGATTGAGAGTTTGAAACGGACGCTACTTGAGAGTTGTGATGGAGTTGAGAGAACCACATTTCTTGGTAAGAATCAAATTATTCTTTTACCTTATATAATTTTTTATTATCAATTTTTTTTCGTCTATTGATTGCTACTTCTATCTTCATTTCAGGCGTGACCAATGGAACATTGGGGTTTGAGTGAAACCCGTGTTTAATTTTTATGTAGTTATATTTCAAGACTGAGTCATATTGTTATTAACTTATTACGTTATAAATGAGACTATTATAACTTATGGCTGCATCATACATGTTATTTACTTTTTAAACTATTTATATAGTTATATTTATGTACTTATATCCCGAGCAAAGACGTGGGATAAGTACTCTTTATTCTATAATTTCTATTAGTACTTATTCATCCTCTCTCAAAAGTTTATAATTTATTATCCAACTGAAATTAATCAGGTGATACAAATTCGTACCATCATTCTTACCATCATTCTTTTCTAAATTTCAGGCGGAGATAAAACAAATTAAATATATAATCAAAATTCAGTAACAAAATCAGAACGAATATTTAAATTATTGAAAACTCTTGAATAAACCAAATATTTGTAGATGGTTCACTTTTAAAAAAAAATATATATGTTGCCTACTATCTGAAACGAAATTGAACAATAAAATTTAAATAATAATAATAATAATAAAATCTGAAATTGAGTTCGGAACTCCGAACGGAGGTCGGAGCTCCGACCTCCGTTCGGAACTCCCTCCGAACTCTAGTCGGAGTTACCATCGGAGGTCGGAGCTCCGACCTCCGTTCGGAACTCCAATCGGAGGTCGGAGCTCCGACATCCGATCGGAATCGGACTCCGACTACGTTCGGAGTCGGAGTCGGAGGGGAACTTTGGCTCCGACTTTTGTCGGAGTCGGAGGTCGGAAATGACAACTCCGACTCCGTCGGAGTCGGAGCCCCACCCCTAGTTTATACATGGTAGGGGGAGATTTGTTGGGTTGGCCCTGCTGCCTGATGGATAATTGATTTGATTCAATCAATTGGGTTGCTAACTGTTCTCAGCTGTTGGCCTGTAATGTTACAAAGTAAAATATAAAACTTTAATTAGATCTTAATCCTTCAAATTCTATTCTCATTTCAACATGTTGAGGGGTTCCTATCCATATTTTTTATTAAAGAAATTAATGATTGATTTATAATGTCGAGTCAATGACATAAAAATAAAATGAGAATATAATTTTTTATTTTTTGGATTCTTTTTCTCTAGTGATTGATGACAGTCGAATGTCTCAAGTCTCAAGGGTTGCATTCCCTCAATTTGACTTGTGATTTAAAAATAAAAAATAAAAGGAAAAAAAATACAACTATGGTGCTAATTGTGACCCAAAACTGATATTAAGTGCTCTATTTAAACTAAGAGACAATGTCTTGATCAAGACTAATTTGGCCAATCATGTGTGGTGGTTGGCAAAAAACCAAGAAAGAATTCAGCGTTGGTGTAAAGGTTTGTGTTAATCGAGAGAAATGACTTTAGGCAATAATGCACTGATTTTGTCATATTCATTAAAAGACACTACACTACATGATTGAGCTGAAAATGACATTATTTCTATGATAATATTGAAGATTGCATGGATATGATGTTAGAAACAGCTAGCTTGTTCATAATCTCACTGCATGCTTGTTAGAGAGTGCATGCAGCATGCTGATAGATATATTCTCAATGCATGCTTTTGGTCATCATCACTGTTTATACTTGTATGATAATTATTGTTTTAAATTAGGTATGTAAGATATAATGTGCATGGCCTTATTATTAAGAAGTATATAAGAAACTGAGATTACATTAATCTTCAGATTTTTTTTCCTCTTTTGAGGTTTCATACTCCAAAATTTCTCACATGTTGGGATAAAATGATACAATATATTCTATGTTAGAATATGGTTAAATTTTAAGTATATATTATATCTACTTTATAAAATTAACTTTACAATCTGATTAATTATCACATAAAATCATGTCAGTCTATAGATTTACTTTTTTAACCAAAGCATTTCTCATATTATAATTCCTATTTTGTGGTCATATTGTATAAGTTTTTCTTAAAAAGTGTCAAATATTCAATAAATACTTAGAAATCTATTTAATATGTTAATTTATTATTTATATGAATTGTGACATTAAAGTACTTAAAACCCATTTGCTTGTCAATTAGTGTCTAATGACAATATATATTATGTGTGTGTATATATAAATATAATATATATATTTATCATGGCCAGAATATGAAATGGTCTAATATTTATCATTGTTATTCCACTAAATCGATCTTACACTAATTAATGTTAATAAAATTGTTGATATCGAGTTTTACAGTCTGAACAACTCCAAGTTACTAAGCTCGATTTGGATCCTGTTGAGATAAAGAATGGAGGGTTCGGGACGCCGTGGTACCTTTGATGCCTAAGTCAGTCGTTGGGAAAGGGTGACAAAGTGAGTATAAGAGAAAAACTTTCAATCATAGAGAGGGAACGAGCCCTCCAGAGGGTTTGTGAGAGTATTTATATACTTGGCCAGTGTAATCTTCTAATGAAGGGATTCGAGGAGTTGTCGTTTGTACCTGCCCACTGGACCATGGGGTGTCGCCCACAACCCCTCCTGCCGCGTTCTATATCAGCCTTTCGTCAGGTGGCAGGGTCCCACGCCTGACCGTGGTGATCATTGACACCTCAGTCCAGGTCGTGTCGTGCTTGACGTTGTCTTCCATTTAATGCAGCGTGGCCATGGTCAGACAAGCCTGCCATTGGTACTCGAGTGAAGGGGTTGTCCCTGACACCCTGCTCTTGAGTTGTCGGCGCCTCCGTCTACGCTGCTTTCAATGCCTGGTTTGTCAAAGTCATTCCTGACATCTCGATTTGACCCTGTGCCTTGATCGTGAGTGGTCAGAAGCAACTCATACTTCTGACCGGGCCCCACGCAAGGTGCGTCTACTACCTTTTTTCACTATGGGCCTTTTGGGTCGGTCTGGCCCTCTTCGACCTAGCCCATGTTACTCGAGCTGCTTGGTCCAAATCCGTTCAGTTCAGCCCAGGTCTAAGGGATTACTCCCCTCACAAAAATTAATAGAATATTCTTGCTCTAGATTTTTATAAGATGAATGTTATGCATTAGCCACAATTCAATCCTACACACTACACCTATAGCTTTTTCATAAGGTGTGTGGGTGTTTTTCATAGGATGTGAAGTGTGTGCTTGTGAATAGTGGCTTTTCTTTTTATAATGGTGATAGCTAGAGGATGTCGACTATGAAAAATGTATCCTTCTAGATTATTGCTCCAATCAACGTCCAATTTTTATTTTATTTTTTATTTGACAATATGAAATAGAGAAATGTTACTCGTCATTCCACACCATATATTTTATATATTTTAATATTTTTTTATTTTTATTAAACTAATTGAGTTGTTCTACTTATTATTTATATATTATATATTTATTAAAAAAAATTAAAATAAATATGATGTGTGATGTATAAGAATAATAAATAAAATTATATTAAGATAAATATATATGACCCTGCGTAACACCTGTCTGCAACACAACTTCTGAAACACAACAGAATGTTAACACCTAATACAGACAATACTTGCATGACTTGACTTTTCTAGGCCTCGCTGGTTTCCTTCTGACGTATATATTATTACCTAATCTGATACGAGTGTTGAAAATGATCTTCTTTTATATATATATATATATATATATAGAGTTTATAACGCCATAGAAAATAATAACACATTCCAATCAGAAACTGTACTTGCACCCACGTACGTACTCTTTGATCTTGTTGACATTCTCTTACAATTACAATCATTATAAAAATTATATTCTTTATTTTATATTTTGTTATTTCTAATTATATCTGTTTGATGTGTCATATTTTAAGTAATGAATATCATTTAGTTAAGCGATCATTAATATATATATCTATATAACTACTCTATCCATCTATATATCTAACAACAATAAAAATGTCTGTTTGAGATATGTTTCATTCTCTGGTTGGCATTTCTTTTTCCCTAACATGAAGTATATTTTGTAAATAAAACTATTGATTGCATATATCACGAGTTGGATTAATCATATAAGAAAATGTGTTGGGAAGTTGAGATTTCTTGAAAACCGTGATAAGAAAATCCGTAATCAGTTATTTTTTATAAAAAATATTTTTTTATTAATATGAATTTATTCTCATTATAAATAATTCATCGTAAATATTCCTTCTTAAACCTTGTCACTTTGCTATATTGATTTGGTTGCAACTCTTCTATTTCAAGGTAGGAAAATAGAGTAATATATATCACATTCAACCCACACGCATAGACCTAAACTTAATCAGGTCTATATCATACGCATGCAACATATTTTGACTTACATAAAACTGTAATCATGAGTTCTACAACAAGATATGTGTATACACGCTCATTTGTGTAATAGAAGTCTTGGTATAATAGGGTAAACTTCAATCAAATGATCAAGAATCCGAGGAGGTTTGGATAGTGAGTTGAAATGAAATGAGTTGAGATGAAAATTAAAAATTGAATAAAATATTAATAGTATATAATTTTTTAATATTATTATTGTTCTGAGATTTAAAAAAATTAAATTATTTATTATATTTTATGTGAGAATTTGAAAAAATCGTAATAATGAGATGAGATGAAATATTTTTTGTATTCGAACCTCGAAAGCCAAGTGGAACTCACTCACCTTCACTTTTACTTCAACCAAGTCTAAATCAAGTAGTAGTGCACATTGATGTGCATAGATTTAGTACGCCACCTACCTACATATATATATAGTGGGTTTGCTTTTGTTGTTGTTGCGATTACTAGCTTTTTTAAAGTATGTCATTATGTTCCTAAAAATAAAAGTCACACATCTACTTGAGATTCTCTTAACCTTGTTAGCAAAGGCAACCATGATTGTTAGCAAAGGCAACGGCTAGATGAAGGCGCGGTGGTTGTTATATATCTTAGTGCATGATCTTGTGGTAATAATTCCACTCTTACCTATATATCATCATTCTTGACGACTTACCTAAGATTCTACAGCTAATTATTCTATGAAGTGACACATCACACGACACAAGTTTTATGCAATTCGACATCGTGCTTACATTCAAGAAATTGCAAAATTTTTTATTTAAAATGATAGTTGAATACACAGTACGACAATACGGCAGCCATACGAAAATAATACAATATATCTATATATATATCTAGTAAATCATAATTAACAGATCGAATTGGATCCAAGCCGGGGCAAGCTTCATTGAAAATTCAATTAAAAATCGTAACAAGTTGGGTTAAGTCATTAAATCGGGGAATACACAAACAGAACCAAACTCCCCCAACATTATTTTATGCAAAAGTAACTAACTGCGGGTTTAGATTCAGAGATGAAATGAAATGATTTTAGATGAAAGATAAAAATTAAAAAAAAATATTGTTAAGATATTATTTTTTAATATTATTATTATTTTGAGATTTGAAAATGTTGAATTGTTTATTATATTTTGTGTGATAATTTAAAAAATTTAATGAGATGAGATGAAACACTTTCTAAATTCAAACGGAATTTAAAACTCTGATCATTAAGGATTAGACTTCAATTTTTTTTTTTCAAAATTAAAAGAAATATATGTGCATGATTGTTTTCTTAAGCGAGGTAATAATATAATCCCTTGAAAGTCGAAAATGGTCTAGGATTATTCAGACAGTATAAATAATAATCATGGGATCTCAAAGCTTTTCATATATTCTTTAAATTAAGCAATAAAATACCTCCCTACAGATACGTTCTGGATGGATATTTAGCAGAGAAAGTCAGAAACGTGGAGGCAGAAATATATGGGTAGCCTTTTTTCCACCCCCCATTAAAAGAAGACAAAAGCCTAAGCTCCTCAAAAGACAACACAAAATGTTAAAAAAAGTTACAAAAAATATGAAAAATCTGAGAAAGAGATGGCCCTCTGGCCCCTCCATCATCATCATCATCATCTAGAACACCTTGACTTTTTGTGCCTAAGCTCTTCGATATGAATCCCTCATTAATAACTCTGATTTCCGAGAAAATGACAAGAAGACCAAAGGGTCGGTCATGATAATGCTCCTAAACCTACCTCTCCTCCAAGAAAACCTCGATCACACACTTTCTTTGTTTCAGCCTCTCATCTCTTCCTCTGAATTTTCCCACAAAAAGAAAAAACAGCCATGCTTGATCCTGGGACAAAACTGCTCCAAAATGGTACCCGATCCTCTGATCACATCGGTCATGTAAGTAACAGTTCTGATAGTTATCAAGCCCGGAACTATGGTTCCCGGGCTCGAAAAGCAGCTCAAAACTACAAGAAATATAACAGCTGGAATGGCATGGAAGTGCGGCTTGCACCAGAAAAGAAGGCGGTCGACGACTCTGATATCTGTTCGCCACCTTTATGGACGACAAGTCCGCCGGAAAGCCCTCAGCACCGGGCAAACCACTACCGGAGCCTGTCTCCAAAATCGAGAACCGAAGCCATTGCCAGAGGCCAGCAGGAGCTAATGGAAATGGTACGGAACATGCCTGAGTCGTGCTACGAGCTTACGTTGAAGGATCTCGTGGAGCAGCCCTTGGTTGAACCTCCCCGAGAGAGCGTGTCCGAAGAGAGAAATCCGAGCACTGAAGTTGTGTATAGGAGGGAGAGCAGCAAGAAGATGAGTGATAAGAGAGCACTCGCGAGAAGAAGTACTGGCGGCATGGATGGCGGAGGGCTTTATCTTAAGATGGGTTTTCCCATGTTTTTAGGGTCGAGGAAGAACAATAAGAAAGATGAGTCTGTCACAAATACTAATGCAAAAGTCTCTCCCAAGCCTCCGGTGCCGGATGGATCTGCAAAGGTTGTAGATAAGGAGTGGTGGAAGAAGAGATTTTCGGTCTCCGGGGAGAGTGAAAGTGGTGGGTCGATCAGCAATAGCGGAAGCATGAAAAGCAGCGGCAGCAGCAGCAGCAGCAGCAGAAGCAGCATCGACAGAAACAGAAGCAGAAGCAGCAGCAGGTTTGTTATAATTACTCGAAATTTGAATACTAATTCGTTTATAGTTTTGGTAACATCTCTAGAATTAATCTGGTTAATCTTTGAAAAGATGGTTCCAAATTTTTCTTTTAAAGTTTTTGGAGAAGCTGCTCTGGTGTGAAACAGAGGAACTGTTTCTGCAGTTCCCCATGAAGGTTCTTGCCAAAGAAAAAAAAACCCTATTGAAAAAAATATCACCCCTAACAATTCTCAGTCAATAATCAATGATTATTCTTTTGAAAATTCAGTTTTAGCTAAAAAATTCTCTAGAATTATGGGTCAAATTTTCAACATTTACAACTTTCTTTCTGTATCCAAACGGGACTTGCAAAAATTTATGGTGATAAATTTTTGCAGCTACCAATATAGAATAGGTAAGGTTTTGGGGACAATATTCATTAATGCTCAAAACATTGTTATCGCTAGAGATTTTCCAAACATATTGAAATACAAACAGACACCCATTAATTACAAATATTGGCTTGAAAAGTCACAGGTGTTGTATTAATTGGAAACTTTTACTGCTAGCCAAGGTTGAGTTTAACATTGGACATAACACATTACCTTAAGCCAACCTGATGCAGCTGACTCTATACCAGATTACATATCTAATCATAGGAGATTAATCTTTTTCTGCTTTTCAACTCTATTTTGTGTTCATTATTAATTGGTATTTAGTGTTGAGACCCTTTTCTCTTTTGGATGTAATGTAGGCATGGGAGTGGTAGCTGCTGCTGGTGCTTCATCCGCACCAAGAAAAAGCATATTTCTGAGTAAATAAGCTGCCTCTACTTAAAAAAAAAAATAGGGCTACAATATATATTTTGATGTAATTATCCTTCAAATAATGTTAAGTTACACTAGAGTATACAAGATCATTGCAGAGAAAGTTTGCAACTTATCATGTTTATATTCGTTACAGAATGAGTGCATCTTTTTTCTCTTTTTTTTTTTTTTTTTTTTTTTTCAGTTCCCTATGTTCTTGCCAATAGATGAGTGTTGTTTTGTATTATCAGTTCCAAAATTTTACAGTGTTTATGAGTAATCTGTGAAGGGTATCCGTATTATTATAATCAAAAGAGCAAGTTCTTCATCTTAGATTTTGTCATCTCCAATCATATTTGTCGATACGACACATTTTAAGCGATGGTCTATTTAAGAGAGAATGAGGTAAGCTACTTAAAATGTTCTGCATTAACAGGTGTAATTGGAGATTAGCATATTCCCAATATCCAATCTCAGTAAGATCCTGGAATACGCAATGACTATGACATGAAAGACTTTTGGTTCAACCCAACACAATCTTGACAGCCTTTAAAATGGGAAAAAAATGGTTTTCTCAGGTCCTCTAGAAGCATGTCCAGATTTAAGTCAATGGAATAAGCCTAAAGTAATTCAGTTTCCAGATTTTCAGGCCCTTCTTGCCTTTGAATTCTCACCCCCCCTTTTCCATGAAGAAAAAAAGGAAGCTTGGAAAAAATGGCGTCAATGGTATGAACAAGACTGCCATTGCAGAAGATAAGCTAAATTGCTTGAACCTCCATCCATTACCCACCATTTTTTTGTTCTTTCTGGATTCTCTTTGGCTACTTACATCCAAAGTTGTGTGTTGCAAAAATACACAGGACAGGACAGGACAGAGTGGCCCAGCTGGAGAGGCCTTTTCATTCTTTAGTTTTTGCTTTCCCATCTAAAACAAAAGAAAAAAGAAAGTAGGATAACAATGGAGCCTAATAACGTTGCATTCAAGCAGCAAAAGTAGCTTTTAATAAAGTTGGAGATCCGTTGTAGAGCAACAATACGTCAAAAAGAGTAATCTCTCCAAAAATTGCCTGATAATTCATTTTCTTTTTTACTCACTCCTTGGACATATGGCATCCATCCCTCTCCTTTTTCATTAATGACCTTTAGGTAATGCTATTTTCACTTTAAAAACCAATAAATAAATAAAAAAAATACATAAAAAAAAAAAAAAGTTGATCTACACTGCACTGCATGCATTTCTCTTTTTCTTTGTTAACTAATGGGCTGGGCCCATTTCTCTTCCATTGAATCTCGTATTATGTATCTCCCAATTGCGAGCCCATGGTGAAGAGAAGAAACTCTTATGTTCCACGTATGGATGAAAAATAATATTTACAATTTTAAGATACGTAAGTTCGTATTTTTTTTTCAAAAAAAATTGATAAATCTAGAATCAACATGAGAAAATTATTTTTTTAATAATAGATTCTATTTTTTTTTAAATGAAATTCACTGAATTTGTACACTATCACTGTATCTTTTTTTTTTTTTTTTTTTTTTTTTTTTTTTTTTTTGCATTTGGTCGAGGGTAATCTTCTAACATTATAAGATTGTTTCATTTGATTATTCTCTCTATCTTCTTTCACCATGAATGAGATTTTCACTCAGGAACCTCTCAAGTAACCTTATCTTTGAAAAGATACATGTAGCCCACTCCCCCTTAAAAGTCGAGAGAACAGGACTGTCCTAAAGCCAGTCCTATGAAACAAAAATAATACTCACACTCTCACATGATTTGAGAGGACAAGAGAAAATAAAAAGACATATTGATCTGTAGAGACAAATTGAAACTATAACGAGGGCCATCTTGAATGAAACAAGTAGGAAAAAAGTAGTCGAGTCCCACAAGAATAATTTTGTCTTTAAACACCTAGCCTTTGCGATGCACATTATTGTTAAGCACCATCACACAATCAAAGTCGAGAGGATCAACCACTTCCATATCCTTCCATCCAAGACGAAAGGCATTGCTAAGCAAATCCAACATATCAACTTAAGAAATATCAAGAACTTCTATACCTTAGATAATGTGGAGTTGTGAGTGATTAGAGATCGTAGGATGACAATATGTGATACGACCCGTAAACCCAACACGAACTAGATACGAAATTAGCGGGTTTGAGTTTGATGTTAATGGGTTCTGGTCAAAACGGGTTGACCCGTTAAGACACGACTTATAAACGGGTCAACCTGCTTAACACGAAATCAATCAATTTTAACTCGTTTAGAATTTATTTTAAAATTAAAATTTTATTATTGTTAAATTGTAATATTGGTATTTCTCAGTATACCTATGCTTTTATTGTTTTTATTGTTGAGATTGTAGTTTTAGACCTATGCTCATATTTGTTATTGTATGGTTTGTAATATTGGTTTTATTATATGCTAAAATTTGAAAAATATTGATATATATTTTTTAAGATATTGTAGTTATTAATAAATATAGAGTTTAATTTTTATGTGAAATTATGTTAATTAGATCAAATGAGTTATGCGTTTTAGTTCATTCCATTTACAGGAAACAAACGAGTTTAAATTAATCGTGTCATGTTAACATATTTCTAATTAATTATTAAACGGGTCAAAACGGGTGACACAACACGACACGACTCATTATCTAAATGGGTTGGGTTGAAATTTAGAAGTTTGACACATTTAGCTTAGCAAGTTGGGTTCAAATTGACCTATATAGTTGAATGTTCATGAATTGATATGATACAAAAAATACGATTTGCCATCCCTAAAAAATCCTTACATGAAGATAGCTTTCAGAAGTCCGATACTTAAACTCACATTGCGTTATGAAATCATCAGATGAACTACTACAGAAAAGAAGACCAATTCGATCGAAGCCATCCTCGGTCTGGGAATTTCAGATTCATATTGAACGTACACAAGTTTGCTATGAAGCGCTAGTGGGTCGCTCCTAAGAGCTCTATGGCACGAGTTTAAAAAGGGATAAGGCGACAAGGTCAAATAATCAACTTGTCATGGGGCAAACAAACAGCCTACGAATTCCTAATCCTCAATAATTAAAGAGAAATGATACTTGCAATCGTGAGTATGCAAGTGACGTGCAGTCGCTTTGAAAAAAATGAATAAATATGGGGCCCATATGAAAAGAAATTAATTTTTTAATAGCGGACCCCACTCTTTTTCAAAGCGACTGCACGACGTTTGCACATTCCACCACTGTATGTAGCATGAGTTTTGCTATGTACAAACAAGTTTGCGTACCAATCTACGTACTAATATTTTTGCCTTCATATTTTAAATTTAAATTAGCACTGTTTTTAATAAAATCTACTTTTTGACAAATCATATGAATGAGTACGCGTATTAATGCGCATAATTGCTTACAATTAGATTTTTCCATATAGCATTACTCATAATTAAAATATATGAATCAATGTCACCATGTATAGAAAAACTAATAAAATTATGTAAAGGTCGTTGAGTTCAACGTTCAACACAAATGTAAATTAAAAACAAAAACATTCCTCAACTACCATTTTTTTAAAAAACGAAAATTTGCTTGCCATTATTAAAGTTGTCACTTCACTTGTAATTTGAAATATATGTAGCAACTTATCCTTTTAAATTCTTTATCATTAAATGGATGAAAAATATCAAAATTATCAAGTATCATGATCTTAATTAGCATAGAGATCATGTTACCTGTTCTATGCATTTATCAAGGTTCTGTACATGTGAAAAGGTCTTGAACATAGATATTATAAAAAAATATGCGTATATATGCAAGTATTATATCTAAGCATGATATATATGCGAGCAATAACTTCTATATATATATATATATATATATATATATATGAGTAATATTAGATATAATCGTAGAATGTGTAAGTATCGTGCAGTCGCTTTAAAAAAGAATGAGGTTTATTATTAAAAAATTAAATTTTTTTTATGTGGATCATGTATTTATTTACTTTTTAAAAATAATTATGCGATACTTACACACTCACAACTGTTAGTGTGCATAATTGCTTACAATTAGATTTTTCCATGTAGGATTACTCATAATTAAAATATATGAATCAATGTCACCATGTATAGAAAAACTAATAAAATTATGTAAAGGTCGTTGAGTTCAACGTTCAACACAAATGTAAATTAAAAACAAAAACATTCCTCAACTACCATTTTTTTTTAAAAACGAAAATTTGCTTGCAATTATTAAAGTTGTCACTTCACTTGTAATTTGAAATATATGTAGCAACTTATCCTTTTAAATTCTTTATCATTAAATGGATGAAAAATATCAAAATTATCAAGTATCATGATCTTAATTAGCATAGAGATCATGTTACCTGTTCTATGCATTTATCAAGGTTCTGTACATGTGAAAAGCTTGAACATAGATATTATAAAAAAATATGCGTATATATGCAAGTATTATATCTAAGCATGATATATATGCGAGCAATTTATGGCACTGCTTACAACCATTGAAACTGGTCATCTTAGAAAATTAGTTTCTAAAAAACAAAGGGAGTTAAAGAAGCTAATGTGGTCTCTTAATTATGAGGGTAGTGCAAGTCGAGAGAGATCTAAAGTGAAGGGAATATGACCTGTTTTATAAAGCCTAAAGTTGTTTCTTGAAATGTCTGAGGGCTTAACGTGGCAAATAAACATATTCGTATAAAAAATCTGCTTGTGAATGAAGAGCGGACATCGTATGCTTCCAGGAAACCAAATTGAAATATGTTACAAGAAGAATTGTTAGAAGTATTTGGAGCTGTACATATATGCATTGGGCTTATCTTGCAGCTGATGGGGCTTTGGGGGTGTATTAGTGATGTGAGATAGAAGATTGGTAGAGAGAATGGAGAACTTTAAAGGGGAATACACAGTGGCAGTTTCTTTTAGAAGTGTGGAAGATAACATTGAAGTCACCAACTATACACCATGATAATTCCGACCAGCTAAATACTCCAGCTAATTCTTCCTATAACATATTTCTTTTGCTGTCCAAGGAGGCTGTCTCATCTGTGCTCAAATCATTTTCTAATTTTGCTTGATTGTGGTGGTATCCAATGAGGGCGTTGATATTTTAAATTCGAAAATATGTGGTTGAAGACTGAAGGTTTTGTGGATTCGGCAATGGTGGTTCTCATATCAGTTTGATGGAACCCCTAGTTTCATTCTTGCAGGTAAATTGAAAGCTTTAAAAAATGATTTGAAGATTTGGAACACACTCTTTTGGCAATATAGGGGAACGAAAGAAGTCCATATTGGAAGAGATTCAGGAGCTAGAGAAGACACATGAGGGCTGGGTTCTTTCCTTGGAATAAATTTCTCAAAAGTCATTTGTGGTTATTGAATTAGAGAGGGATATATTGTTGGAAGGGATTTAGTGGCGCCAAAATCTGGAGCTTTGTGGTTGAAAGAGGGGGATCGAAGTACAAAATCCTTTCATAGAATGGTCAATTCTCACAGGAGAAACAATACTATAGAGATGCTAAATATAGAGAGTGCAGCATGCACCGAGACCCCTATAATTAGAGGTCATGTTGTTGATTTTTTTGAACTTTTGCTTACAAAACAAAGGGGGTGGCAGCCCAAGATAGATGGTTTGGCTTTTGATCCTATTGACCCACAGGATGTCTTGAGGTTGGAGAGACCTTTCAAGGAGATTGAAGTTCATGATGTGGTGAGAAAAATGGCCAAAGACAAAGCACCTGGGCCAGATGGATTTTCTATGGGATTTTTCATAAATTGTTGGGAAGTGGTGAAGGAGGACTTGATGAAAGTGATTCAGGAACTGTTCAAGGTTGAAAATTTTGAAAAACACCTTAACGCCAGATTCATAGCACTAATTCCTAAGAAGATTGGAGCATCGGATGTCAAAGATTTTCGGCCCATTGGTCTTGTGAGTGGGGTGTATAAAATCATCTTTAAGGTGCTTGCAAATTGTTTAGGGGAGGTGTTGGGGAAGATTATTGCAAAACCCTAAAATGTATTTGTACAAAGAAGGCAAATCCTAGATTCAGTTCTTATTGTCAATGAGTGTCTAGATAGCAGACAAAAGTCTGATAACTCGGGGATCCTATTTAAGTTAGATATGGAGAAGGCATATGATCATGTTAATTAAGATTTCCTAATCTATCTGCTTAGGAGGTAGTGCTAGTAGATGGTAGTCCATTAGCTTCTTCAACAGTTCTCAAGGTTTGAGACAAGGGGACCCACTGTCCCCACTCCTCTTTGTCATTGTTATGGGGGCACAACAATTAGTATAAACTTATATTTCATTGACCTAAAGTTTCTAAATGGATGACAGAAACATGTAATTACTTGAATGAATTGTCTAAAGCTTGATCAGTTCATGACAAGGTGAAAAGGATTGAAATCGAAAATAATTTTAACTATATATGGCTAGATACTCCATCCATCGATCGTACGTACAATATTATTTAAAGGACTTGGAACATTTTTATAAACAAGTCTTTGAATCAGTACGTATTCTCCTCAAATCCTGTAAATAAAAAAGGAGGATGATAAGATCATATTTTAATTATATCTTACATGCGAAACATGTATGATGGAGATGTCTATTAATTAAGTTGTTGAAGTTTGCAGTATGTCATGTCATGCATATATATGGAAACATAAAATATCACAGTTTGATTGATGACATGCAATAAGTAGTCGATTGCCCTTGGAAGGCAGGCATATAAGATCAGGGCTACAAATTAGAGTTGCTTTAAGCTTACTTCCAATCAATGCGCATGCATCAATGTCAAGCAGTAGTACTGCATGTATTAAGCCAAGTAGATCTAGCCTCTGTAAGCCACAAGCAAGCACATGTATACACATACTGGCAGATCAAGTGCATGTCTTGGAAGAAGTACAAGAAATTGATGAATGAAGAGTCCTTCATTGAACTGTCCTATATATGTGCATGGTGCAACAAAAAGAACCCTTTTTGTTGCGATCACTGATAGAATGATCAGATGATCAGAGAAAAGAAGAAACTCTCGATATGAATCAGTGAATTAAGGTTCTTTTTAATATAGCATTCTCTCCTTCTAGCTATCATCATCAGCTTGGCTTTGTTTGTTTTCACAACTTTTTTCAACTCATCTCATCTAATCATTACAATTTTTTTAAATTTTCATATAAAATAAAATAAATAGTTCAACTTTTTCTCAAAACAAAAATGATATTAAAAAAATATATTCTGACAATATTTTATTCAACCTTTTAACTTTAATCTCAACCAATCTCATCTTATTTCATCGAGATGTTTTTATTGCAGATCAGATCAACACCAACAGGACGAGCAATCAGTCATCATACTGGTGTGTATATATATATATATATATATATATATATATATATCTACTCTATTATAATAAATGCCTCTCTAACTGCTACAATGTTTTTTCTTATTTCTCCCTTTAAGTTTTCTTATTTCCCATTAAATCCGTTAACTTTTGCCCAACACGTCGTAACTAAAGCCACAGTTCCTTCAAGCGACAACTCCACTCCATCTCTCGTTCCCCACTTTTAGCCACTTTCCACAACAATTGCTCAGCCATAAACCAACTCCATTAAACCAAAAGAGAACGACAGAGAGAGAGTGGCGAGCATGGAGGCTTACAAACAGACCTACAGTGAAGAGTAAAACAGATGAAAAATAATGCAAGAGAGGAGAAGAGAAGGCTCGAATTTGCAGCAAAACAGTAACAAGATCATAGAGATTAAAATGCAAGCTATTACTAGATGAAAAAGGAGGAGAAGAGCTGCAACATAACTAGATTTGCAGATGAAGAAAGATGAAACCGAAAAATCTTCTCAGAGCACGGGTAGAGGGAAAAAGAAATGGAAATGCAAGGGCATTTTTCATAAGCTTGAATCCTAAATACTAAGGAAATGACGGAGGGAGAGGGAGTGGCGAGCATGGAGGCTCAGTTATGCTCACGGTTTGGGATTAAAACAGGGCACGGGTTGGGGCCAAAAAACAGAGCATGGGATGGGGGAGAAATGAAGGTGAGGGTAGATGGTGGTTCTCACCGCGGAGCACGGGGCACAGAGGAGAAATGGCGGAGAGAGAGAGAGGCGAGCAATGAGGCTCACGGATAAGGCCTGCAATGGAGAAAAACAGAGGAAACCGAGAAGAGGAAGAAGAAGGAAGGCAACGACGTGCAGGAGAAGAAGAAAATAAGAAGAAAACCTAAAGGGCTGGCCAAAACGGCGCTGTTTGAGGAAGAGAGGGTTGGGCTAAAAACAAGACCACGGGCAGGGTTTCACAAAGCCAAACGGGTTGGGCCCAAAATAGAGAAAATCCACTAAAAACAAGCCCTATCCGAAAAATATAGGCCCAATAAAATAAAAAGACACAAAATAAATTAAAATAGAGAGCAATTTAAATACTAACCAATAAATAATATTAAGAAAGCACGTCAAAATAAATTTCACAACTTAGTTATCACAAAATAATACAACAAAAATCACGTTAAATTTAAAGCAAGAGAACCAATATTACTAATAAATAAAATAATTATTTAATTGAAATACACGAAAATACGGATATCACAAAAGAAACAATTATGTTGGGGTAGCAAGGAAGCACTAGCTCAACCCATTGGTAGGGCTGAGCACCGACTGTTTCGGAGTCGGAGGGCCCAACCTCCGACTCCGACTCCGAAACAGTCATAATCCGCTCCGACTCCGACTCCGACTTGTCGGAGCGGAGTCGGATTTTTTTATTTTATTTTTTTGTCTTTTTTAACTTCATATTTGACCCACTTTAAAAAAAAAAAAAAATTGTGGGCTTTCAAATTTCAGCTTTCTCAATATTACAATCTAAACTAAATAGAAGACTTGGACATGCATGCAATATCAATCTAATGTTATCATTATACTAAAAGAACATGCAAACAAAAACATGCATTACAAAAGTTTCGAAGGGCCAAACTTACTAATATCCACATCATCCATCATCTATATCCTCATATCCACATCCAACTAAATACTAATTACTACAATAAACATCCACATATCACACCTACCATCCATCATCCACATCTATTATAATAATAGATACTTACCACTACTACAATAACATGCATCAAAAATTAAAAAGAAAGTCTTATTTTTACATGTACTCCATCATCAAGATTCCATATCCTGATATCCACATCATTCTAACAAAACAAAATCTAAAATGTTCTAAGAGCCAACCAAAATAAATGTTCCAACAACATTTAAATATTTAATTACAAACTTTCAAATGCACCAAAATAAAATAAATTACAAGCTTCCAAATGAACCAAAATATATTAAATGTTACAAATTTCCAAATGCTCAAACTTCCAAGTTCCAACTTTCAAGTTGTGCCTGAAAAAAAAAATGAAAATATTAGTAAGAAAAACAACCCAACTTTAATATCATATGAAAAATAAATTTAAACAAACATAAAAAGCATGTATATTACATCTTTTTAGGAAGATGCAAAATCTTACATAGTTGTAATATTCTCAAAAAGCCTATTAGGAGGAATGGATCCATTTAGTTTTTTTGAACTAAGGTCTCGGAAACTTAAATAAATATGGACCAATGGTATAAACAAAATAGAAGTAGATAGCATAGTTGTCTTTGAAAAGTAAACAGAATTTAGCATGAAGCATTTAGTATTTTGGATAGTAGCTTAAACCTCAAAGGCTCAATATGTCAAATTGTCAATCATCTTCACGAAGTAAGTTGGCCATACCAGTGATTAATTCTACATTAAGATGTTAAAGTATAAGAGGTTAGTATCAGAAAATGTCAAAATCAACATATATAACAACTTAAAAAAATCTCTAAATACATTACCTGAGTCTAACTTATAACTCTCCGCATCATCAATGGCATCCGTATAATTTTGACTCAAGCATATAGGAGTTGATTTCAACCAGTTTTGCGTGCACACAAGAGCTTCGACAGTTCTAGGAGCCAAAGAACTCCTAAATGGATCCAGGACACGGCCTCCTGTGCTAAATGCCGACTCAGATGCAACGGTGGTGATCGGAATGGCCAAGATATCTCTTGCCATTAGGGCAAGAACCGGATATTTGCTTGAGTTGACTTTCCACCATACCAAAATTTCAAAATTCCCCGTAGGAATCTCAACATCCTCCAACAAATACCGCTCTAGTTCGGACTTACAATCCATCAAGGATGCTGATTTTTTATCTTTATGGAATTCGAACAAAAAGTCCATGGGATCATCATCATTACCGGTACCACTACTACTCCCCATTGATGCACTAGCCTCGCCACTCCGACTCCGAGTTGACTTAGACCCAGTTACGCGGCCACCACAAAACCCTACATATTGTTCATATAAATATTCCATATCTCTCTTGAGGAGTACAACAAACTCCTCACCCCTCTCATCCCCCAATGTTTTGTTGAACCAATATGCTTGAGCAACTAATTTGTACCGTGGATCAAGAATGGCAGCAACAAACAACAATCGATTTATTTTTTCAAGATCACCACAATATTTATTATATTTTGTCTTCATTCTCAAAGCCATTGAACTCAAGCGTCGATTACTATTGGTACAAAAAGCATTCAAATTTTTATGAATATTAATGAGCTCTTGGACATACAAATTTGATGTAACATATAGTGTACCAGAAATACGCATGGTGACATTATAAAATACATGAAGAAACTTCGAAAAGTTTCTTATGGTCTCCCAATCATCAGCCTCAGGAGCTCCTAGACCCTTTTTCCCATGTCCATCCTCAGATAAATAAACTCTTGAGTAGGGATCCTCATCAAGCAAAAGTTGGAAGGCTTTTTGATACTTCTCAGCCACGTCCAACATAAGAAAAGTCGAGTTCCATCTAGTAGGCACGTCGAGACACAAGAAACTAGAACATGGCACTTTTGACCTATCAACACAAGACTTGAAAGTGGCAAGTCTTTGGGGAGAAGACTTCACATACTTAATCAGATTTCTGACTTTTATGATCGAGTCATCAACATCTTTTAAACCTTCACTCACAACAAGGTTTAAGATGTGTGCCGTACACCTCATGTGAATAAACTCGTGAGCTGCAACACAATCCTCACTTCCTATTTCCCTTGTTCTCAACCAATCAATAGCAGAGTCGTTAGAGGTAGCATTGTCCACCGTAATTGTGAGGATTTTGTCAATGCCCCAATCAAGCATACACTCCTCCAACTCCTTCCCAATCGTTGCCCCCTTGTGGTCACTAATCCGAACGAATGAAATGATCCGCTTCTGCAACTTCCAATCACCATCAATAAAGTGAGCGGTCACACACATGTAATTAATATTTTGGATAGAAGTCCAAGTGTCAGTGGTCAGGCACACTCTTTGTTTGGTGGTCAAAAACATTTTCTTCAAGCTATCTTTCTCTTTCAAAAATAGCCTCATACAGTCACGCATTACGGTAAATCGAGAAGGAATTGGAAACCTAGGATTAAGGGATTTAGTGTATTCCCGAAACCCTTGGCCCTCAACAACCCTAAAGGGTAACTCATCCACTATCACCATCCTAGCAAGGGCTGCCCGGATTTTTTTCTCATTGTACTTGGTCATCCCTAAGGTCTTCTCTCCTTGGCCTTCAATTCTTGCTTCCGGGACCAAGAATGTTTGAGTGTTGTCCAACTTACTCTTACGGTTTTTGGGACAAAGTTGGATGTGTGTTTTCATGGCCGAAGTGCCTTGCCTTTTGGGATGGCATTTCCATTGCCTCCCACAATGGTTACAAGTAGCTATAGGCTCTTCAGGATCACAATCGGGCACTCTTGTGAAGTGGACCCATACTAAAGACCTATTCTTAGGAACTCTACTACCAGGTGGAGGGCGAGGGTTAGAACAGAAGGCACTAGGAGTCCGAGTGCCTACCGAAGACTCTATTGGTCCGGTGGACTCTTCAACCATGGGACAAGGAGCATCAATAGGCTGTTCAGGGATGCCAGGAGAAGATGCAGCTGTGGATGTAGACGTGTTTCTGCCTTCTATATTCATGATTTAAGAACTAACACACAACAAACAAACAAAATAATACGGTTAAGACAATCACTAAAACAGCCAAACATAGCCCCAAAAGCATAATACAAACTCATTAACTCAACTTGTGGACGTTTTACAATCACTAAAACAGCCAAATATATTTGAGAAAACAACATAAAAAATTACATATAATCGGTTACATATAATCACTAAAACAGCCAAATATATCACATATAATCGGTTACAATCACTAAAACAGCCAAATATATCACATATAATCGGTTACAATCACTAAAATAGCCAAATATATCACTAAACACCACTGGCAGCAAGATGTTGTTTGCCTAATACAAATAAAACTATCATTTATAGAGTGAAATTAAACACATCAAAATCAGAATCACTGCAACCTCTTTAGCTTTCCATGTTCAAATCCTTCTACATCAGACTATTCGTACAGCTAGGAATTAATTATAGAACCAACAAAAATCAACATTATCAACCTCAAAGATTCGAAAAAATCAACATTATCAACCTCAAAGATTCGAAAAAATCAACATTATCAACCTCAAAAATTTGATTAAAGAACAGAGATGGATTTGGGTAATCGGTTACCAAGAGGAGCTGCGGCCTGCGTGACTCCGTGAGAGGAGGGTTGCGCGAGACGGCGAGAGAGGGGCTCTGCGATTCGGGCCGTGCGAGGGAGAAGCTGCGCTAGAGAGGGGCTCTGCGATTCGGGCCGTGCGAGGGAGAAGCTGCGCGGCAGCGCGAGAGAGGGGTTGCGCCTGTGATAGAGATGGGTTGCGCGAGAGAGGGGTTCTATGAGAGGGTTGCGCGAGGGACCGGCTGCGGCGCTGCGCGAGAGAGAGGGCGACTGGCGAGAGAGCCGAGAGGGCTGCGGGCCTGCGGCGCTGCACGCGCGAGAGAGAGGGTCACTTCTCGGTCCGTGACTCCGTAGGCTGCACTGCAGACGCCAGCGGCCAGACCTAATTCTAAATTCAAGAATGAAGAATCAATACCCTCCCATGTATCCAACGGCACCGTTTTTGCTGTAATGAATAGGTTTTTTTTTTTTTTTTTTTTTTTAATGAATAGTTACTATAGTAATATTAATATACTAATATACATTATATACTAATTAATATGAATCTATTTTATATTATATATATATATATGAAGATTCATAAAAAAAATATATGATATATATTATTATATATTAATATTAGTTATACTAATAGTTATATTAGTATTAGACTATTAGTTATTATTAATACTATATATTATACTAATAGTGATATTAATACTATATAATATATATCGTTATAGTTATAGTCATTTAGTATAAGAATTTAGAATTAGTTGTAGTGATTAGAATAACTATATATTAGTATTTGCTATAATGATTTTAATTTAGTATAACTATATAATAGTATTAGTATTAATATTAGTTATACGAGTAGTGATATTAGTTATACTAATAGTTATACTAATAGTTATATTAGTATTAGACTATTAGTTATTATTAATACTATATATTATACTAATAGTGATATTAATACTATATAATATATATAGTTATAGTTATAACTTATAGTCATTTAGTATAACTATATTAGTATAAGTTATAGTGATTTAGTATAATTATGATACTACAAGTTATAACTATAGTCTATATTAGTATTAGAATTAGTTGTAGTGATTAGAATAATTATATATTAGTACTTGCTATAATGATTTTAATTTAATATAACTATATAATAGTATTAGTATATTAGTATTAGTATTAATATTAGTTATACTAGTAGTGATATTATTAATTTAGTATAACTATATAATAGTATTAGTATATTAGTATTATGCTGACTATATCACTGATTGTATTAGTATACTTAATGTCTAATACTAGTATATCACTATAGTTAATAACTTAATAGTATCATATAGTAATATAGTATTAGTAATTGTCAAATTGATACTACATTATTTTATATAGTCATTTATATATAGGCTTAAAGTGGTTTACTAATTTATATATAGTAATTAATACTATTAGACTATTAGTAATTTATATGAATAATACTTTAGTTATTATACATTAGTATTATATGTTATTATAAATTTATAGATTAGTGTTTATACATTAGTATTACAATATTACATGTCGATGTCATTATTCATCTTAGTGTTTATAGTATATTATATATACATTAATTATTAGTATTATATGCTATTATATTTATACATTAGTAATTTAGTGTTACATCATTACATGGTAGTAATATTGTAAATTTGTAATAGTATGATATTTACATATAGTCATATACTAAACTATTATTAGTCAATTTAGTCTATATATTGTAGTATAAATATATTATTTAACTAGTATATTATTGAGTTTAACTAACTATATAAGATATAGTTGTATAAAATTTAAATAATTAATATATAGAAAAACACATATTTTATAAAATATGTATAAACTCGGAGGCGGAGGCGGAGGCGGAGTCGGATGGCGACGTCGGAGGCGGAGGCGGAGGCGGAGGATCGGAGTCGGATCAGAGCGGAGTCGGAGTCGGATCCATTGAAGATCCGACTCCGACTCCGACTCCGACTTCCAAGAAGAAAAAACCTCCGACTCCGACTCCGACAAGTCGGAGCCGGAGCGGAATCGGAGCGGAGCCGGAGCGGAGCCGGATTCGGAGTCGGATTGTCGGATTTTTGCTCAGCCCTACCCATTGGTATATTTTTCCTTGGACCGTACTATGTTGGGGCAGGGATGGGCGACCATGTCAGCCCATAGGGTTTCTCTTATGGGCAACTCATAGTCTATGAATGGTCCTCTAGGCATGTTAGAAATTGTATATTTCTCCTAATGGTTTCCCAACAAATTCTTGTTGCACGTGTGCTGACAAGAATTAAAGTATTGATCGTAATAGTTAATTTGTTTGTTACAGTTCATTTGTAATATTCTATTAATTATATTACTTGTATAAAAGTTGAAGCAATGTCTTTTAAGCTATATATGCCATCAACTATTTTTACAAATTTTGTAAAAAAATATATTATTTTTGTAAAACAACTGTTTGATTAGACAAACGTTACTTTGATATAATATAGCTAGTCAGCTTACCTTTCCCGCATTTCCCAACATTTTGCATGTTTTGGTGACAAAATGGAGATCGAGCGCCCATGATATAAACATGAACAGTACTATATAACTCCATCTTCGCTGTTTGCAGTGTTAAAAGATAAAAAGAATCCTCCGATCGAGAATAAAATGAAAAGAAATATAGAAAAAGAAGGAACTTCAAATTAACATGCATTCATGCATCTGATGTTTGTTTTTTATATATTTCTTTTAAGGGAGAAGATAAACGGATCGAGAAAATTGTAGAATTTTCGTTTTGACCCGCTCAACCTGCCAAACATCTCGAAGGAAAGTGAAGGCCTTCCCTACTACCTACGTACTTTTCCTGTTCCTAGTTTCCGTCATTCAACAAGATTCTATATTTCTAGGCACAGGATTGATTAATGGTACACGTGGGCGGGAAGCAACTACGTTAATTGGACCAGACCAACGACTTGGAAGGACGACCGATAATGTATTGATCATGTTTTCTCTCTCTTTTTCTTTCTCTGTGTTGTTCTTCCGGCTCCGTCGACCCAGTCAAACCCCCAGCCCCCAACTCCAAGCTTAAGATTCCGGCCCAATTTCCGGTTCATTGACTTTTGTATAATCAAGCGCCAAACCCCCAACTCCATGGCGGTTCACACACAAACGTCAAACTGGGCCCCGGTCGGCGCCCCCAAGAAAACGCGCTCCTTCATCGGATAATTCATTCCCTACGCTTGAGGGAAAGTCAGAATTGGGAAACTCACTTTTCTGTATATAATTAAGAGAAAGATATAACATTAATTATTTTGTTCAAAATTCATATTATACAACTCATATATTGTATTATGTCTCTTTCCTTTTAAATTAAACCATTATGTTTTTTTTTTATAAAAAAGTTATGGTTGATTTAATTAATGTATAAATGATAAATTAAATAAAATATGCCAACCCCACTTCTTGCATGTTTATAGAATTATTTTATTTTTAAATCAGTGTGTAGAATACATGTATTATCTATTTTATTTTAAATATGAAAAATTATATTTACAGTTATGGAATCGCGCAAGCGTTGCACAATTGTTTTTTAAAAAATGAATAAATATGAAATCCACATTATAGGAAACTAATTTTTTAATAAGAAATTACACTCTTTTACAAAAAAAATTATACGATATTTACATAATCTACGACTGTATTTATCATTATTTTAAGACATTTATTTAGCTTATCTAAAAATCTAAAAATATAAAAGCAGCAGGAATTATTTGGATTAAAAATAGTTGTAATTAATCATGTTTAGAGCAGTTAAATTAGCATTATTAATTATATAATTTGAGTTTTTTATATTTCCAACAATTTAAATTTTGAGTTTTTTCTTATTTCTTTATAAATATTGGAAGTAGAAACTAGAAAGTCCAAGTTCCCACTTACACACAGAAAATACCACCAACCAAACACGTCAAACCAAACAAGCCCACCACCCCCCAGAAGAGAGAGGCACAATAAAACCGCTTCGTAAACTCATTCTCTCTCTATTATCGACCCATTGCATATTGATATCATCGGAATCCCTTTTGATTTTCTTCTTCTCGTGGGCTTTGACAGGTAAGCTCCCTTAAGATCCTAGACCAGAGTATTCTGGACTACAGTTTTGATTCCATTGTTTTCCATTTGATCTTTATGTGAACTTTGGGGGCCGGGGAGGGGGGTAATAGTTTGAGGGTGCATCAATTTTACAGGATTTGGAATCTGGGTAATCAGATAATTTGGATTTTGGTTTCGTTTGCTTTTATTTTTGTAATGATTAAATGGCTTTTGGTTTTTGGGGTCAAATTCTTGTGGGTTTTCTGTTTGGAGCGGATATTTGAGTTAGTCTGGTTTTGAAAGTAATTTGTTGATGATCCGAGCTTGTTGTGCTCCAGTGGATGTGGGTTTTTTTAATCGTGATATTTACTGGGATATATTTTTACAAGTAACCAGGATAAAGTTCTTTTGTTTTCATACGTTTTACTAAGACAAAGTGAAGTTCTTTGGCTTCGATTATCATCTGGGTGATTCATAATTTCTTTTTCTTTGGTTCAAAATCGTGATTAATTGATGTTTTAGTATCAAATTGTGATATTCTTGAGTTTAGTTATTGTAGATTCACGGTCAATTAACTTTTGATGAATTGGGGGGAGTGACTGACGAAAATTCTGATTAGTGATAATCGGCTAGTATGGATTGAATCGTTTGAATTCAGCTACTAAAATCTTATGTATTGGATTGAATTGTATGATTGAACTTGTGGAGGGTTTGTGTCTTAGGAGTTTGGAGGACAAAGGAATTGTCTCGACATGGCTAGTAATGCAGCAGCCTTTGCTGAGAGGGCAACAAGCGACATGTTGATTGGTCCGGACTGGGCAATAAACATTGAGTTGTGCGATATTATTAACATGGATCCTGGGTATCATCCTTTTCCTTTCTTTTTGTTTTTGTTTTTTTTTTTAATATCTTGGCTGTTACCTTTTTGCAAATCTGGGGTAACTTAATCTCTAGAAAGCACGATTTCTGTTAGTGCAATTGAGATTATTTAATAATCTGTCTTAGAATGTGCTTCTGAGGTTAATAGAAAGTCATGTGCGCTGGATGTATGACAATGAAAGGGATGCCCACAGAATAATTAGAAAAAGCTTCACAAGGTGTTTTACTTTTAACTTAAATATATTGGCTCAAAAAAGACGATGTTAATCCTATACAAGATTGTTATACGGAGAAAAAGGAAGACATTCAATTTCACATATTCAAGAATTATATAGGAATAAAAATAATCTTGCACAAGCATGTGCAATATTATTTGTGATATTTCTTTAACTAATCAAGGCTTCATTATGATCTGAATAGGACTTTATGCATACATCATCCTAATGCTTAGATTATGTTCCATATAATAGAAAACTGCACAATCTTCCATGCTTTACAATGATAAAAACATAAGCACACAAATAGTAGGCCTGCTTGGCTTAATTTTTCTGGTAGAAAACTCCAAAAATATTTTTTCGATAAGATAATGGTCAAAACTTAAGCAAGACAATCTAGGCACCAAAGAGTGCACATTTACTAACAATAATTCTTTGTTAATTGTTGGAGGTGTATATGGGCATTTCACTTGGTTAAGACTGAGATTTACTTGATCATTTAGAATCTTGAGATTACAAAGTTGAAATATTCCTAGCCGGTGAGTTTCCCTCACTACTCGTTTGTGATGAGTGCATTTTTCTCTTCTTATAACTTGGGTCTGGTTAGTTGTTTACTTACTATCGATAAATAAAAAAGTTGTTTACTTAATATGATACATGGTGGGTTTACAACTTCATTGAAGGCAATTGTATATTATTCAACATAGTTTTTTGGCATTGATTATTGAATGATCATTCCAAATGTGTGAACATTATACCTGCTAATTTTGGGATGGACTGAATTTTTCCTGGTCCCCAATTTGGAGCTCCATTCTCAATCATCTCGTTGTGACTTTATTTTCACTATACTCTATTAAATTATTCACAACTTTTATTAAAATCGCACTCATTTTTGTTTTTGCTCTGGATTATTGTTGAATATTGCAGGCAAGCAAAGGAGGCCTTGAAGATACTCAAGAAGCGCCTAGGCAGCAAAAATCCTAAGATTCAACTTCTGGCTCTTTTTGTTAGTATTTTTCTTTTCAGACTTCTTAGACAGATATTTTGTCCACGATTATTTAAAGTCAAAATTTGCAAGATTACAGCATTGCTGTTTGTTGGTTCAAATGTTTACCAAGTGTGATCTAAAGTCACTGTTTACTCGGTATATGCTGCAGTGCCAACATATAGGTGTCAAGCCTGTTGATTAGTTTGCATTGAATGTATTATGCTTTGTTGTTGCTTAACTATGTTTAAAATACATGAGTCAGATATCTTCTGACTTTAATATTTTCTAGATCAACTGACTTTGTGGTTTTGCATTGGGATGTTCTGATCTAGGCATTGGAGGCGCTCAGCAAAAATTGTGGCGAGAATGTATTTCAGCAGATCATTGAGCGTGATATCTTACATGAAATGGTTAAGATAGTAAAGAAGAAGGTGTGCACAATATTTATTTTCTGGTGATTTGTATCTTGCTTCTGTTGTTGACTTGTTGCCTAACATCCTTGCATCTGCGTCTAGGATTCATGTTGTTTACTATGTTTCTGATTTAATTTTTCAGCCAGACTTGAATGTGAGGGAAAAGATCCTAATTTTAATAGATGCATGGCAAGAAGCTTTTGGCGGACCAAGAGGAAGGTATCCCCAATACTATGCAGCATACAATGAACTGCAGGTGATTGCTTTATCATATCCTTATTTCTTTTTTTCTCGGTCAAGCTTGTTTGTATATATTGCAAGCTTCAGTTATGTGTAAAACTAGAAAGCATCAGGTGCACTTTAAGCGCCGAGGCCTAATTGGGCTAGGCATGAAGTGTGCATGCTTCTGATTAGTGTAAGGCATACATTTTCAATACTTGTCAATTCAGTGTTGTTCTTTGGGTCTGCTAGATTGGCTTTCTACCATGCAAGAAAATTTCTCTGAATCCTCGGTGACCATAAGACCATATAACTAATTTTTTTCTTTTCATAAGTTCCATAGAACAAAACTGTTAACCAATAATAGATCCATAATTTAATATAATGCTAGTAAAGTTTTGGAACAATAAAGCTGTTAAAAACCTGAAGCAATGCTCTGTTTTTTGGTAAACATAGAACAAATAAATCTGCACACTATTTAAATGGTAAGTCGTTTTTGTTTCACATACATTTGTTAAATTCTAATCAGCTCAGATCCATCTGTTATTTTTATTAATTCAATTACAAATTGGCACTTTGCAAAAAAGAGTTTGAGCATTATGTTTTAAGTGGTGCTACGTGTACCTATAATTTTACCTACAAGATCCATTTAACCAGTTTTCTTTTTAAATTCAAATTTCATAATCTTCAGCATATCAATAGCTGACACGTTAGCACGTATTGTTATGAAAATAAAAATTGTAAATACAAATAGCATTTTCCTTATGTTTTTGGTGCTGTTTTTTTAGAAGTGCTAAGTTCATAAAGAGATTTCACAAAATAAAGTTCACAAACTAATGTAGCTAGATATGATATGTTAGATTTACTGTACACTAAAAATAGCTTTGCAATATGGTGTACCACAATAAACCACATCAATTTGTGATTTTACTTTTGTAAGATTTTTTTGTGGATCAAACATCTCTCTCTCTCTCTCTCTATATATATATATCTCTCTCTCTCTTATAGGTAATCATTTTTTTAAATTTGGTCTTTTTTGTAGTCTTTTTGGCTTAAGTTTTAGGTGCTTTTAATTACCTGCATTTCATTTTAGGAGTAAGAAGCATTTTCGCTTTGGAGCATTTCACGTTACGTTGTGCACACACTTTATGTTTCTGGAAAAAACTAATATAGTCACCCATGAACAAAAGTGTGTCTCTGTCTGAATCTGTTGGACTTCATACTTCCTGCTCAAATTAACACATAATTACACAGTTCATCGTACATGCTTCTAAATGGTTAAAAGGCTGGTTTTTCAGTTATTTCAATCCATGGGATCATTAGAGTAATTGTAGGGATTCAACATTGTTTGCAGCTGTATTTGTTTGGCGCCTATGTTTTCAATTCTTAGTCCATTATGGAATACATTTTCCACTCTCACCATATTAGAGTTGTGTGCATGTATGATGTTTTCTGCTTGAATGAAGACATGAATTGCAGTTTTGGAGGGGAGGTTGTGGTTGACGTGTTCAACAAGTTTTGGCTGGTTGCCTTTATATATCTTCCATGTTTGAACTTATATTAGTTCCTGCCTTGATAATTAAAAAACTATTTTTTTTTTTTGGTTTATTGGATGCCCTTTTGCTTATTAATCATTTATTGAATGTCCTTCAATCTATATTCCTTCTTTCATGTACCTGAATTTGGTAATTGACAGGCTGCTGGAGTTGAATTTCCACCCCGAGAAGAGAACAGTGTACCATTGTTTACTCCACCGCAAAGCCAGCCAATAGTTCATCACGGCTCTGCATATGACGATGCTGCTATTCAGGCCTCTCTTCAGTCTGATGCTTCTGTCCTCAGGTACTATCTGAAAAGTATGATTTAGAGATAGTCTTGATTCTTAAAATCAGCTTTAATGAAAACATGTGTAAAAAGATGAAATTATTTCCTCTCATTTGAGCGAAATGCCTCTTTTTTAAAAGATGTATCAAAAGATGAACTACCCTACAAAAATGACTGTTAACTTTGATGAAAATAATTTGATTCATTACTTCTTGCTACCTCACACTGAAGTAATAATTGATCCTCAGGTTCTATTGCCTTTGGTGGTTGATTTATGATTGGATATTTGTGCATAATGCATATATGATATCAACATATTGCTAACTTGAGAGAAATTAACAATATGCATTCAAATTCCTTTAACTCGATTCGCTTTTATGATGAATAATGAAGCAAAGTTATATAACTCAGGTTAAAATTTATTTCTTTATCACGTATAAAAAAAATTATTTCTTTATCCATTTATCGTTAGTTTTATTGCTTAGATCATGAAAATATGACCTAAATTGCTCCAATAAAGGTACAAGTTTGAAATGACTCATTAAACAGAATAATCCTAAATATTAAATAGTTAGATGATGAGCTTACACATATAATATTTTATCTATATATGCGTTAATATTTCACCATAATATTTTATCTATATATGCGTTAATATTTCACCTATCCACTTTCAAAAAATATATTGACAAAGTAGAGCTCAGCATTTACACAGGGCATGCTGCCTTAATTTTTTTTTTCTTTTATCATTAGCTTGTCAGAGATTCAAAATGCTCAGGGACTGGCTGATGTGTTAAATGATATGCTTGGTGCCTTGGATCCCCGTAAACCTGAGGTAATGTCTGCTCTTTGAAGGATTACAACTGGTCTTTTTTTTTTTTTTTTTTCTTTTTCCCCTTTCAATAAGTAGATTACAACTGATCTTGTTTTGTCAGTTATCTTCTGAATATATGATTTGTTGCTTGTTCATAAATTATTTGTTCCCACATGCAGTCTACTTCTGCATATACTTTCTTTTTATATTTATGTAATTTCTAATCAATTTTCTTGTGGCTACTGGGATCTTGGATTTTTGGATCATCACCATGATAGAAACCTAAGGCCCTCCGTTTGGTTTCACAGATGGTCTCAACCCATCTCATCCCATCCCATTTCATCTCATCTCAACATCCAAACACCATTTTTACTTATAAAAAAAAATCCAAACACCATTTAAACACAAACACTTTTCAATTTCAAATTTTTAAATTTTCAAATTTTTCATCTAATCATTACCCAATCATTACAACTTTCCCAAACTTCCAAGCAAGACGCACAAAAAAATTCATTTTTTTTACATATAAAAAAAAAAGATTCAACTTTTTCAAATCCCAAAACAAAAATAATATTAAAAAATAATATTCTAACAATATTTTTATTCAACTTTTTCTTTCTCATTTTCCAAAACCCTATAAAACATCTTAACTCAAATCATTTCACTATTATTTACAGATTTTTCATCTCATCTCATCTCTGTAACCAAACGAGGCCTGAAATAAAAGTTGGGCTTTTCATGGCAGTTTTTCCATTTATGTATACACTCGAATGAAATGACTGTAATATCAATCTTAAGGGACGGAGAGAGATTTTGCTCAGTGGATAAATTACTGAAAAGCATATCCTGGGAGAGATAAGAGAGGCCCATATTTGTATTTTCTTAAATAGTGCAGATTGGTAGATATTCCTAGCTTATGGATGCCTGCTGAACAGAAGGCATGCTGACCAATCTATCATCTATGGGATCTCAATATTCTGTATTTTAGCAGGGTGTGAAGCAAGAAATAATTGTTGACCTTGCTGATCAGTGCCGTTCTTACCAACATCGTGTCATGCTTCTTGTGAATAATACAGTGTGAGAATTTAATTTAAAATTTTAAAAGTTCTTTTTCATGTTAAACCGATGACTCTGACCAGCAGTATTTTCCCTTACAGAGACGAGGAGCTTCTTTGTCAGGGATTGGCATTGAATGATAATTTGCAGCGTGTACTTCGTCGACATGATGACATAGCGAAAGGAGCCTCTAATGTAGGAGTAAGAGAAACTGAAACACCAGTTGTGCCATTTGTGCATGTGAACCATGAAGATGATGAACCGGAAGATGATTTTGCCCAGCTAGCTCATAGGTGACTATTTTAGAAGGGTCTCTTTACGATTTTAGTCATGAATTTTCCTGTTTTTTTGAATCTGTTAGGCTCATACTTATGTGTGGGCGAAACTGGGGCTACTCTCACTTAACATGTGAGTAACTTTGGTTTTACCATGCAGGAAACCAGCCATCTCAAGGACTGAACCAGTGCGAGTCAGTCCAGTTCTCCCTCCGCCACCCTCATCAAAGAAGCCCATTGCCACAGATTCTGGCATGATTGATTATCTCAGTGGTGATGTCTACAAATCTGAAGAATCCCGTCAAACATCAGAACCGACATCTCTTGCAGCTCCAGATCAATATAACAGAACTTCCACCCCACCATTGGCTCCTACACTCTCTTCTCCCTCTCCAAATGACACCATTAATCCCACCGCATCAATGCCTATGTTTACTGGACGGCCTGTATATGATGCGCCAGCTTCCTTGAGCAAATCTGCAGATCCATTGCCTCCCGCTCCTTGGGATGCTCAGTCTCCAGTCTCCCTTCCACCCCCACCTTCCAAGTATAATCAGAGACAACAATTTTTCGAACAACAAACTTATTCCGGTGGTGGGTCTCATTCAAGTGGCGGATCTGGTTCCTCTTATGACAGCTTAGTGGGACATACTCAGAATCTCTCTCTTAATCCATCTGCTCCACCCAAAGCAGCTAATCCAGAAGATGCTCTTTTCAAAGATCTGGTTGATTTCGCAAAAGCCAAATCTTCTTCTTCTTCTTCCTCCTCCTCCAAGCCCAATCGGTCATTTTGAACTATTGGAGTGTGGATTATATGTGCTGGTACAGCTTATGAATATTTCTTTTTTCAGGTTTCTGCATCAGATCATGAGATTACTTGTTCAATAATTGGTAGGGACTTTGGATTACGGTTTGTCTATGATGTTCAGCTGGTTTATTTCGAGATGAACTGCTTATTGCACATATCCGCATATATTGATGTACCATATTTGTTCTTTTTTGTTCCTTAACTGCTCATGTTTTGAGCATTTGCCTTTTTTCCTCTGTTCCCTTTGAACGGTTTACACGTGTGTGTGTATATATATATATCTTCATTATATATGTCTGTATGTAGGGATTTTACACTAATTAACCACTTTTGATGAACTCAATAAACCACTCTACGTAGCCATTATGCAATAAATAAAATTAATAAATAGAACCTTTAAGAGAATAAACCTGACAAGCTTTCCCTAAGTGGAAAGAGAAACTAAGCTTATTTAGTGTGCTAAAATATATCACTCTTCCCATCAAGGCATGGTCGAGGAACCAAATGCCATGCGTTAGGAAACTTAAATGACCATCAAAGACTGGGAAGGTAAACGGTTTCCAACATCACATAAGAGAAGATGAGGTCAAGATAAAAGCCCTAAAGACTCAAGTTCTACATTCATCCAACTAAAGACACCAAAAAGAAGGAACTAATGATTACATTGATTAGTATATGATCTAGAATTATTTAGGTAAACTCTCTCTTTGGAGCTCTTTCTTCAAGCTTAGGTCTAGTTTTTCTGATCAAGCAAAAGTTCAGCCTTATTTGTTTTTTGAGATGAGATGAGATGAAAGTTGAAAGTTAAATAAAATGTTATTAGAATATATTTTTTTAATATTATTTTTAATTTGGAATTTGAAAGTTTGAATTTATTTTATTTTGCATGAGAATTTGGAAAAGTTGTAACGATTAGATGAGATGAGTTGAAATGAACTGTGAAAACAAACGACTGGCTTATATATATATATATTTAAAAAAATTAGGTCTAAAGTATATTTGTTTTAGACGGATCTTATTGATATTGAAATATATACGTATGTTTAATTGGCGTGAACGATAAAGTGAGTGACTCTCACGTTAGGTACATATGAAGTTCTTGGTCCTGTTCATAGCTAGTCTCTGAGAAACTACTCCCAAGGTGTTAATTCTCAAACTTTTATGAACCCATATATAAGAGACTCTAGACAAATCCATATCAAAGATCGAGTTCTTTAATGGTGAACAATTACAAATCATATGATATTAATGTTCAGTCCAAATCTATCGATTTAAGTTTTCCCAGATTCAAATGCAACTTCCTTCGATTTGCTTCCTTTCGTCTAGTTTTATGTAGTGTATAGCAAACTTATAAACAGTTTCCTCATTCATGTGGTGCAGCATATGATTTCCATGTATAGTTTCTTTAACAGATTATATGTACTTCAAGAAAAAGAAGCAAACATATCATATAAATGGTGGATGGAAAAGATCATGGAGACTATAATTTTCAACGACGCCGGTAATCAAGCTGCCGTTTAGCTTAATTAGCCGACTAAGGGTCATAGTTAAGTGAATGAAACATCATCAGTCATGAAGAAAATGGGAATTCTACATTATCATGAGGCTATCATGTATATACAAGGTGAACTTATCCTTAACTCATGATCAAGTACCAACAAAAATGATTATTGGCGTGAATTAAGACATGTCAGTTAATAAGGTGATCGATACAAAAACGACTTGGTGGTTAATAGGGTAATTAGTTTCCTGAATGGAAAATGATTTATATAGGTTTAGAATGTGCAAGTCCAACACATGAAACTCTCATTGAGTAGATCATAGATATAATAACCTCTGATGAACAACAAATAAATGAAACTTATCATGAATAGTAATCACATCTTGAGCTTCCTTTGAGATAGAATAGAATTGACACATATACAAAAATCCAACCAAAGACATCAGCCCTTTTCTGATTCAACAAATGAAGGAAATCGTCTCAGCTACACAAGAATTGTGTCAATATTCCATTTGAATGAGTGTGTGAATTGTAAAGAATCAAGTACTTCCACATTTCTTATGTGAGCTTGGCCTTTATCACTTCCCCTAAGAGCTTCTTAAGGGCTTCACTAAGAATAATGAATCCTGATTTTGGCCCAGTCACCTGCAAATTGCTGTCTCTGTGGCATGAAGATTAGAAAAACCGTTTATGATTCAAGCTGCCGGCCTGTTATGTGCAGTACTTCAAAGAAGGAAGGCAAAAAGAACTTGGAATAATTCCTGAACACTTGTTCAAGTCTTCTCCCATGTAAATTACTTTCAGCTTTGAAGCTTCGAATCTTGCCGGAGGACCCAAAAGCCTAGCAGCCTGTCATTAAGAATATGACCCAATTAGGCAACTAAGAACACCAATTAATAACTGCTGCAAAATGAACATAAACATCTTGTGTTTGCGCTGCTTCAAACAAGCAATCATGGCTTTGGAACAAATAAGCAAACCTCAAGACAGATTAAGAGATTGGATCATGTTTAAATTGTTAAGCTATTTTCTTGGGCATACAAAATGAAAGGATCCGGATATGCATAATTGAAATACAATGTAAGACTGGCAACAGATATATAGGGGAAGGGCTTGTTAAATTTCAAAATTGGGTTGGAACTAGAAATGTAAGAGAATCAACCATTTTTAAAACTACACAACAACTACACATTTTAGTCCATGTTAACTCCAACATTCTGAAACCAAACTATTGTTCTGGGGCTATAAGCGTATCTTTGACAGCATTATCAGATAGAGCACTGCTCAAGCTGGCAACTAAGAAGTACCTAAGAACTCAAACCCAGAAGGCTTTCGGGCGTCGATTGTATGTCTGCCTTTTAACTCTTAGCGACATTGCCATTGTATGAAGTACATTGCATATTAACATAGAAATAAGAAAGAGAAGAGCACCTCAGAGACAAGAGGATTGTAGGAGACTCCAGTATTGTTTATGGAAGAAAGGAGAACAGGACTGGATCTGCATGATGGTTTAAACTTTGTATTGTTGAGGAAATCCCTCTGTGGTGATAGGAAGAAAGCATAGCAAGCAAAATGGCAGGCCATGGAAGATGCATAACACATACACAATCTTCTTCTTCATCTTTTACACCTCACCATTGTCTTCTCTCAAGCTCATCTTAGAGAGAGAGAGAGAGAGAGAGACAGAGACAGAGAGTGATCATGTGGGGAATTGTAGTTCATAGTTTGGTTCATGTGGACTGTGATTCTCATGCTCCAAAGTCCCAAATCTTTGTCAAAACGTTGCATCCACACATTCATTTCAAATTGAAAGAAGTTGACAAATTTGATTGGTGGTGGAGCTAAATGTTGGAGCTAAATGGCTTCAATTTTTGATTAGTTGTGGATAATGTCACTACGTGGCTTTTGCCAGACTTCTGCATAGATACATATCCTTTTTCTAATGAACATTAAAGTAGAAAATAGACTAATTCTCGTCGGGTGGGCACTAAATAATTTAAATCCATGTTTTTTTAAAAAAAAAACAATCTTTATATTAATAAAATTAATAAACATGAGAATACATCCCAATAACGAAAATAACAAATGGGAGCTAATTGAGAGCTGTATAAAGTTGCAGTTTTTATACAACCGCTTGACAGATTATAAACAAGTAATGTAAATATAAAAGTAGGAGGTGTAATTCTCGTGCAAGTTTCTTGAAAAAGAGTAATTTTATTTACTTATGCAAGTATAGTAATTTTTTTTTTAAAAAGTTTATTATTAAAAAATTAATTTTTATTTTATAAATCTCGTATTTATTTATTTTTTTAAAAAAATTGAGCGATATTTATACTCTAAGATTGTAAATATAATTTTTCTTTAAAAAAAAAAAGGGGAGGACTTGTCATAAAAAGTGAGACTTTTTTCAAATGATTTTTACTTTTTCTCAAAGAGGAGTGCTACATTCACAAAGAGATTACACAAAAATAATTCCACAAACTGACGTGGCTCCACGTGAGCTGTCAAATCTGTAATACAATAAAAATAACTTTACAATATGACAGATTACATCAAGATACGTAAGTTTGTGGAATTATTTTTATGTAATCACTTTATGGCTAGAGTATTTTTTTTCTCAAAAATGTATCACGGAATTTAGACACATTATTTTCTTTCCTAATATTCTTATTTTTAATCAAATGCAAGAAGTGAATAGAAAAAGGTATAAATTATGGGTGGGTAGGTGTGTGCGTCGGTGCATGCGTACGGTGCAAACATCGCCATCTGATTTTGTTTATATTTGGATAGAAAAATGTGGGCATCTGCTCCAGACAGGGCATACTCCGTGTTAAAAAAAAAAAAAAATGATGTGCAGTGTGTGCTGGTGTGGAGCAGATGCCCAGAGTTACTCATTTGGATATTGGGTTAAAAGGATATGAGTTGAGTTGATACACAAATTAAAAATTAAATAAAATATTTTTAAAATATTATTTTTTAATATTTTTATTATTTTAAAATTTAAAAAAATTAAATTATTTATTATATTTTATATAAAAATTTTAAAAAAATTATAATAATATGATGAATAAATAAAACGAGATAAATTAAAAGTATTGCTAAATCCAAACTCACCTAATGGTCGATCCTCCATTTGGTTGGTGGAGGGGCATTATCGTGTTAGATGGCTAGACTTGTCAGTACACGTGATTGCAGTCTGCTGCACTAACTCGTCAAGAAATAACAGCCACATTTGTCATCCACTATCAACATCAAAAGTCTCAATTTTTTTGACACTGTTTCATTTTACAATGATTGTATTTTATCATCAATCTGTGATAAGATAATTTCCTTGGGAAATTAAGGAAAGTGTTGGGGGGAGGGACAAGTTACAGAAGTAGAGCTGAATGGCAAAGTTTTTTTTAGGGAAAAACACAGGTGTCTACCTATATTGCATGTGATCTAGTAGTGTCAACAATGACTAGTGAGTATTGACTTGTTTCAATAGGAATCTACTTGTTTCAATAGCGAGTTGAGCTCCTATCAAAGTCACCTATTTTGAGTCCAGCTGAAAAAACCAGTAATAAATGAGTTTTTCTACAAATTAATAACGGTTTACATTCCATATTCACGATTACGCGGCGGTTACACAATTCACGGTTGTAAGTATCTTTTCTTTTCTATATTTATAATTTTTTCATAAAATGTAGAGTGTGGAATGATGAATAGTATATAAAGAAAATAATTTTTCTTAATAAATTATACTAAGGAAAAATGGTACCAATAAAAATAATTTTTTAAGTAATAGTAGATCTCTCCTAGTTATAAATAATCATATAGAAAAATTCTAATAATAAAAATAATATTTTTTTGACAATAGGAGATCTCTTCTTGTTATACATAATAAAAACGAATTAATAAAAATAATATTTTTAACAATCCTAGATCTCTCCTACTAAACAAAGTTCCTTCTTTTCGACCCTTGCAAAGTTGCAATGCAAAGATTACTCATAAAAGGAAGAAAATTAAAAATTAAAAACCGAAATTGACGGGAGCTGTCGTCCATAAAATGACCCCAGTTCTCTGCACTTGGCAACAATGGCAAGTCTGCTTCTGGGTTCACTCACGCTCTTCATAGTCTTTACACGAAGAGAACAATAGAGAAAAACAGTAGACCCGAGATCCCCGATCTATTCACTCAGACCACGGAAAGTAAAAAGGGGTACATATCAAAAAGTCCTTTTCTCAATCTTCCTTCCCTGATAATTTTATCACATTATTTTACAGAGCGTGATATGCCAACACAGTTGTATGCGTCCTCGTTCATTGATATTTTTGCTTTATATTTCGGAATTTACACTTGTGTAATATAGTGCTCGAGATATTTTTTCTATGTTCAACTTTCTAATTATACTCCATGTTTCAGAGGTTATTGTTTGAGTAGTGATTTTGAGATATTATATTGAACTTCGATGGTTCCGCCTTCTTTATACTTATAGGTCGATTCCTACTGTAATGGGTATTGCTCTCATTTGTCAAAGTTGTGAGCTTTTTGCTTTTAGGTAATATAGTGCTTGATAATTTTTTTGCCTGAGCTTGTTTTTCTGAGTTCATCTTTCGGGTTACAATTTATGCTTCAGAAGTTATTGTTTTCTCTGTAGTAGTAATTTGGAGTTATCGTATTCAACTTGGATGGTGAAAATTCACTCACAGTGGTTCTATTGTTGAATTTGAAGTTACTGTTTTAGGCCTGTGAATTCAGTAAGAATAAAATTATATGATTTATATTAAGCTTATGTATCCAGAAAAGTACTCACCAATGAAAAAAGAGAGTTGAATATTATATATTACAAAAGAGCAATGCGACTCTTCAGTCAGAATTTGTTATCCCAGTCATGTTGGCTTATGTAGCGCATTATAAATGACTTACCATATCAAATGGAAAGTCACTTAAATTAAAATGAGTGATATGGTAAGTCACTTAAATTAAAATGAGCTGCATCAATCAGTATGGCTGGGGTGACAGAATCAGGATGAAGAATCACATTTCACATTTCAAAATGATGACTGGTTAAATGGAATTCGAATTTGGGAGGTGTGGGTTTGCTGATATTTGATATTTCCCTTCCAGGTGTATATAATAACGGATATCTGCCCCTAGAAAACATGGCTCAGGTGAAATATTCTCGAGTCGATGGGAGGAAGTCTTCAAGTTACCGTTCAACCATATCTATAGTGGTTTTCGTTGCATTTTGTTTAGTTGGGATTTGGACTTTAATGTCGTCCATTGTTCCAACTCAGAATTCGGACTTGACTTCAGAGGAAGCCGTAAATCAAGTGGTGACTGAAAAGGGTTCTAGGCAATTCGACAATTCAGGTGGTTTGCCTGAGGATTCTACAAAAGAAGATAGCAACACAAGAAATGACCAAAACATAATCGAAAGGGAGTCTGGGAATGTTGCCGAGGAAAATCAGGAGGAAGTGGCTACAAGGGAGAGCTCTGACAGTGAGCAGACAGGCTTAGAGGAGAGACAGGGTAACAATGAATCAGACTTGGTTGAGGGTGAAAATAAAATTAACACAGACGAGAGTCAAGATGGACCAAAGCAGGTAGATGAAGTGCTTGGTGAGACTGTCGAAAAGGATGCTGCTGAGAATAACAAGGAAATCCAGGAAAAAAAGGGCTCAGATGAGCTTTTACCTGCTGGTGCTCAGTCTGAAATTTTGAATGAAACTAACACTCAAAACGGGGCTTGGTCAACCCAAGCAATAGAGTCCGAGAATGAGAAGGAATCACAACAATCTTCAATAACTAAGGATGACAGTGACTGCAGATGGAAACTTTGTAATGTAACTGCTGGGCCAGACTACATCCCTTGCCTTGACAATTGGCAAGCTATTAGAAAGCTGCCAAGTATGAGCCACTTTGAACATCGAGAAAGGCATTGCCCTGATGAAGCTCCAACATGTCTTGTTCCTCTACCTAAAGGATATAGGCAGCCGATTAAGTGGCCGGAAAGCAGAGGAAAGGTATTATAACACATATGATGCATTGATGAAAATTAAGTTTACTTGATGTTGAGAATTGTTGTTCTGGTTCCTAATGCAGATATGGTATTACAACGTTCCCCACACAAAGCTTGCAGTGGTTAAGGGGCACCAAAATTGGGTTAAAATTACCGGTGAATACCTCACTTTTCCTGGTGGTGGAACTCAGTTCATAAATGGTGCTCTTCACTACATCGATTTCATTCAAAAAGTGAGCCTTGTCGCTTTTATTTTATGCTCCACCTGCATCTTATGAACAACAGATATTTTGTTAAATGTAATTTCATAAAAGCATGTAATATAAGTGTATAAAAAACATTAGGGAGGTAGAAATAATTTTGATATATTGTGAATGAGGTACTTTGTATCTCATCTCGCAGATCTGAATGCAACTGTCTTGGTGCAAACATGGACCTATTTGTTTGCATTCTGTTTAAGCATCCTTAGTAGCTCCCCTATTTTTTTAGGTGACTTTAAACTAGTTCAGTTCTTTGTTTCTCAAGACACTTAACAAGAGGAGGCTTTAAACATGACCCGGAGCTTTATATGTCTTTTGTTGTATGCTACACATGAGAATTCACTATTGCAATTATTATTTCTATGCATGTGCATATTTGCTAAAAGAACTACAAATTCTCTATTAACTTCAGCTTAATGAAAAAGAAAGTTAAAAAAGGCCCTTTTCTGGGTTTCCTGATAGGTCAAAACACCATGAGATTTCTTAATGTCTTTGTAGCGAGAATTTTGGAAGATCCTTATGTGGCCTCTTTGAGCTTACTGGGATCATTTTAATTTGATTTTTTTTCTTATTTTGGATGAACCTCTGTTGATTCTATCAAATGCACTAGCCTCTGCACTTATTTTCCATTCTTGCAACTTGTCCTTGTCATCTGCTTCACTTTCCTATGCATGTGATAGTTCTTTGTTTTGTCATGTGACACCAATTTTATATAACCTTGACACTATCTGTCTTCTTTTATCTTGGACATTTATCAAGGATAATCTACTTATAAAAAGAAAATCATTGGAAATATTCTACTTTTCCGTGAGTGAGGTCAAGAGTAGTCAAGAGAAATTCTGAACCTACATCTAGACAAAAAGAGTTTTGGGATAATTTCTCCTTATTTTCTCTTCTCTCTCTCATGACTTCCTGTTGTCTTCTTATTTCCGTCGCATATTCCTAAATCTTCCCGTTAATTGCAGTTACATTTTTGTCTCCTCTTCTCTTTTGTTTCTTTTCTCCCTACATTTTTCTTTCTTTCTTTCCTGTTCTTTTGCATTCTCTTTTCGGCCTGGGCATTTTTTTGTCTTGTTGGTATGGTGTTTGAGAAAAGTGTTTTGGTGGACTTGAAGATATTCACATTTTTAGTGGTTAAGGAAGGGTTGTTGCGTATCACGGAAAGAAGTATAGGAAAGTGAAAAAATTTGTTATCATATGCAAGGTGACGACGAGTGGTTAGAGAAGACAATTGTTGCTTGTGTTGATTCAAGAGATAGTGATTTCCACAAGACATTGCATGAAGGGAACCGAGCTTTTCGAGCACAATATTGTGTTAATTGTATGGGTGTTATTTGGTGATTGCATAGTATGGTGATGGCGGCAGGAATGACTTCATTATCATACCCGAGGGCATGAACAGGAAGGGATGGAGGAGTTTTGTTGAAACGATTAAGGATTTAGGTTATGCGGAATCCTCTGTTTCGATCACCAATAATAGAGGAAGATTTGATTATGGAGATAAAGTTCAGGCTCGCAGCGGGGATTGAGTTCCTTCCAAGTTAATGTTGTTGGGCACTGAAGGGTCTTATAAGGCGGTGTTGTTGAAATTGATGTCTTCTCCGGTCAGTCAGCTCCCGAGGGATCAAATGAGGGTTTCTAAGGACTCTTGAGGGTTTCTAAGGACTCTTGGGGCAATGTAGTGATAGAGGTAGGTGGCGGAGCAGTGAAGTATGTTGACATTCCCAATCAGATTATTGTCTCAATAGGTGGCATTGGTGTTTTCGAGGGAGGCTCGTCAGGTTGGGTAGAGGAAGGGTCGCTGGTGGAGGTGAAGTAAGAATTGATTGAAAATAAAGAGAGGATCAACAGTATTCTGTCGAGGCTTGATAAGGTGACGGGCTTGGGGGCACTCGTGGGCTTTAAGTCTAGGACGGAGGGGTGGAAAATGATGATCTTGGGGTAGTGGGCTTGAGTTTTAACAAAAGGGTTGACAAAAAGAAGGTTGTATTTCTAAAGGGTCGTTTGAGAATCTAGTGGGCTGTGATAAGGGGCCCAAACCCAATGTTTTAGATAAAGGAGAAAAAAATCGAGCCGATTTCTCAGAAGACTTCCTTGCCTGTGTCAGTGTGGCAATGAAGAATGCTATCGGGCCTTTCTCGGGCTCTAACTCAAACAACCTTAGCCTACCACCGGTGATGGCTCCTTCGACATTGGGGTTAACATAGAAAAGTTCACCTATCGATTCTGCCCTTGGGATAAGTATTCAATTGCCGAAAGCTATGCCGAAGTATTCTCCAGAGTTTTTGCCGGTGGTTTTGCTGGTATTTTCAAGTCAGGAGGTGGCTCCTCCGACTTGGGGCTTAACTCATAGTTCACGGGTCATTCCCTCCCATGATGACCCAACAAGCCCCTAAATTCACAGGCCATTCTGCCAATCACGCCTTAGGACCAGCTTGTCGAGATGCACAATTCTCTAAAGGAGATGGAAACCCAACTTTTCGAGTTGAAGGCAGCGATAACTTTCTTGTCTACAAAAAATAGACCGGCTTTCAGCTGGAGGCAACATGGTGGTAAGAAACATGATAGGCCCGAATCTTTTAAACTTAGAAAAAGGAAAACGGAAGATCGGATTCGGCCCTGTCCCTATAACCAGATCCAGGAGAGTATGGCGGGACAAAAGAAATCTGGGTTATTTGAAGTGGGGTCGACATCGGGTATTGGCGTAGAGACATCAGTAATGGAATGTCATTCGCCTCATGTAACACAGGATAGATCGATAGTTGGGTTGGTATTACACCCTTAGTCCTTGAAGAAACTATGGCTCCCTCATCAGAGTTGAAGGAAAAGGGTGTATTGCCGAGGTCTGAAGGAGATGTAGGATCTGTTATCACCCTAGAGGTGAAGGGACTTGCTGTCACCCCAGAATCTCCAATGGGGATCCCGATACCATTGGAGAGAACCAATGGGAGTTACTGGAGAACCAATGGGTTTGGCGTTGGTGCCTTGTGTAGAGGAATGTCTAGAGTCGAGAGTGTAGTTTGATGGGGATATTGTGGCTCTCTTGGTCTCTCTTCCTCTAATAGCAGATTGGATTCTGCCTAAAGTTAACGAGATTCAGCAGTTCGTGGGAATATCACATGGAGGATGTGAAGACCAATTTAACGAACTAATTACTGCGATCGAGGCAAGCCGCACACTTGAATCCAAATCAAGTTTTAAGAAAAGCAAGGAGTTACAACGTCTTTTTTCGGCAATCAACTATGACACTAAGGGTGGTAGTTCAACTAGAGGGAAGTCTAAAGGCAGGGCATTGTGAAGACGGGAATCAAGGTGTTGGGGTTGGTGTTCGGGTAGAGTTTTAGTTCTACGGGAAACAAGGGATTGGGTTCGGGTCTGATGTACTTTGGGTTGGTTTTTTTATGGGCTTTTTGGGTTATTAGGGGCTTGTTGGGTCATTTTCGGCAATGTGTTTTCTTGTATACATTCAGTGTACTTTGTTTCTCCTTTTGATTTATACAATATTTTTACTTATAAAAAAAAAATGTCTAGGAAGGTGGTCGACTTATTGTTATGCTGGAGGGAATTTAGGGTAATCATCAAATGGCTGCCTATTTGGAAGATGGTGCCTTTATGTCTAATGTGGTGTACTTGGAATGAAAGGAACGGTCGATGCTTTGATAACAGGGAATGGTCGATGGAAGGGTTTAGAGACTTTTTTTAATCATACATTGTTACTTTGGGCTTTAGCCATTGTATTGAATGAGACTAGCCTTAATGACTTTTATGCTGATTTTCACAGCACTTAGCTTGTAATTAGGATCACCTCTTGTATACTTCTTGTGTACCTGGACTATGCCTAATTATGTGATTAATAAAATTTTCTTACTTACAGAAAAAAAACCGCAACAAGCGCCTTTGTGTTAAAAATTTATTTCGCCAATGTATGGTTGATATTATTTGCTTATAGGAAACAAAGTTATAGTTGGTTGATAGGAGAATCATCAGAAGTCTATGGAGATGCCTTTATGTGGGGTGGGTATTCCTTGCTTTGAACGGGGCTTCTAGTGCTATTATTGTGATGTGGGACAAGAGGATTGTGGAACTTCTAGAGGAGTGTTTTGGGGAATTCTCGGTGGCTTGTCTTTTCAAGAATGTGGAAGATGGGTTGAATGGGCTTTTGCGGGCGTTTACAGGCCTAATTTGGATAATAGTAGAAGGATTATGTGCGACGAGATTGCAGGAATTTATAGCTGGTGGGATGTGCTATGGTGTATTGGAGGAGATTTCAATGTTGCTTGGTTTCTGAGTGAGTGGCCGGGGGAGTATTGGTTAAATCCAGCTATGGCTGGATTTTCTGATTTGAATTTTGATATGGAGTTATTCGAATTGAGCATAATTTCCGAGCTTTCTTGTGGGGAGGAATTGGAGAGGAGACTAAGTTTTACTTGGTCAAGTGGAATAAGATATTTACACCGATTTCTAGTGGAGGGTTGGGAATTTGAAATATGAGGATTTTTAATAAGGCACTCAGGAAATGGTTATGGAGGTACCATAAGGAAGTGGAGTCTTTATGGAAGATTATTATTGAGTTGAAGTATGAGAGTTTGGGTTGGTGTTCTAATGAAGTGAGAAGTGCGCATGATGTTGGTTTGTGGAAGAATATTAGAAATCAATGGGAGGATTTTGATCGTTTTATTAGTTTTGTGATTGGTGATGGATCTAGGGTCAGTTTTTGGCATGTCTTTTGGTGTGGTGATTCAGCTCTTAAGACCATGTTTCCCTCTTTCTTTTGGTTGGCTCTTAATCAGGAGGCTTCAGTGTCTGAATTGTTGGTTTGTTCTAGTGGTTCCCCCGCATGGAATGTTTATTTCTGTAGAGCTGCTCATTATTGTATTCATTGAATTTTGGTAATTATGTGGCGAATAGGATGCTATGGGTGAAGACAGGGGAGTAGGAAGTTCTGTACAATCATTGTATAAGGTCTTGTCATGCCAAAATCATACTTCATTCCCTTGTGCCTATTTGGAAAAGTAAGGTGCCACCCAAGATTGCTTCTTTGGCTGGACAACATCTTTTGAGAAAATTTTGACGTTGGATAATTTGAGAAAGAGGGGCCTCATTGTAATGGATTGGTGTTAGATGTGTAAGAAGAGTGGGGAGTTGGTAGATTATCTTTTACTTCACCATGTGGTGACGAGAATGTTATGGGTGCAAATCTTTAATAGATCGGGCATTGCTTGGGTAATGCCCAAGAGGATGGTTGATTTTTTTGCATGTTGGCAAAGATGTAGGACCAATTCACTTATTGAGGATGTATGGAGGATGATTCCTCTATTTATCATGTGGTGTTTATGGATTGAAAGGAATGGTTGAAGCTTTGAAGATAAGGAGTGTTCTTCGGATGAGCTAAGAAGTTTCTTCTTCCATACTTTATTTCTTTGGGCATCCTCTTGTGTACTTGATAGAGCTTGCTTCAATGATTTTCTTGTATCACTTTCTAGCTCCTTATTATGTAACTAGGTGTATGCTGTTTGTATACCCAGCTAGGGTGTCCTGGTTTTGTGTTTTAGTTTCCAGAGCATAATCTGTTGCTGAGACTTTTTTTTTTTCCTGACAATGCATGGGGGATATTGGTATTGACAATGCAGTCACTTCCTGCCATTGCATGGGGGAAAAGAAGCCGTGTGATATTAGATGTTGGGTGTGGAGTAGCTAGCTTTGGAGGTTTTCTTTTCGAAAGAGATGTTCTTGCAATGTCTTTTGCTCCCAAAGATGAGCACGAAGCTCAAGTACAGTTTGCACTTGAACGAGGAATCCCTGCCATATCGTCAGTTATGGGAACTAAAAGACTTACCTTCCCTAGTGGTGTATTTGATGTTGTGCACTGTGCACGCTGTAGGGTCCCATGGCACATTGAAGGTAATGTTTGCTTTCTCATTTTCTTTTCTCTTCTCTTCCCAGTTCAATTTTTTTTCTTGCCTAGAAATAAAATTTTAGGTACATCATAGGTGGTAAACTTCTTTTGGAACTGAATCGCGTCTTGCGACCTGGTGGTTACTTTGTCTGGTCTGCTACTCCAGTTTATCGGAAGAATCCTGAAGACTCGGGCATTTGGAAAGGTAGAATAATTTCTTTACAATGCAGGTTTCTCTCAAGAAAATGGGCTTTGGGATTGACTCTTAGATTCCTTTCTATTTTATTTTATTTTATGTGGTAATTGATGGCAGCAATGTCTGAGCTAACAAAGTCAATGTGCTGGGATCTGGTGGTGATTGGAGAGGACAAATTGGATGGAGTGAAAGCAGCAATATACAGAAAACCAACTTCCAATGAGTGCTATGAAAAGAGGCCGCAAAATGTGCCTCCCATATGCAAAGAATCTGATGATCCAAATGCTGCCTGGTATATCCTCTTTACCCCATAGTTTTACATATTGGTATTATCATGGTAGTGTTTTTTATGAGAAAGCCGAAGGCTCAACTAATATGTTTTCTCTTAATTTATGCAGGGATAGTACTTTACATGAAAATAATTTTTCTATACGTAGTGGCTTCCATATTTCAAATGCTATTTTGTGACCCCATCAACATGTCTTGCCATAGATAATGCTTATTACCACAGAACGAAATCACAAATCACATGTGAGATAAAAGTCAATTTATATCTAATAAATCAGGTTGTGACGTTCTATAGATCCCTGGTGCATATCAGATCATATGTGGTGTTATTGTTGTTGTACCTCCATGCTCTTACCTTTACAAATCAGAATCAATTCTACTTTTTAGGAGTACGTGGCCATGTCATTTTTGCAGACCACTTCTGGTTAATTAGAATGGTTTCTCAAGGGAAGTTTAACCATTAGTATGCTTGGATATATCCTGGATATTAATTGAAGCCTACAGGGTATTAGCAGGGATTTCCAGCTGACGTTCTCCTCCCCAAGGGAAGGTTCTTATGAGTAAAGTGTCATTTACTTAGCATTTGAGGACAATGGATCAATATGTAACATCCTTCATTGATAAAGGGTTCAAAAGGAAAAAAAAAAAAAAAGAACCCAAACAAACATTGAGATACAGATGCACCATAAACATTGAATTCAAACAAGCTATGGTAGTACATACATAATTTTTTTTTTTATGAATAAGAAATTTTATTGAGACAAGTAGCAAGGCAAAGCCAAGTACACGGTATACAAAAACTGAACCTAGTTACACGGTAGTACATACATAATCGCATACACTTAACTGAAAAAAAATAGGAATTAAGGGCATTTTTAGTTTTTATTGCTCTCTATATTATGAGATGATTAATTAATTTACATACACTGTCAGGAGTGCTAGAAATTGTAGTTTCATGATATAAACATATATTATATTATGGGATAAATATGCATTTTCCTTATTTTGGTTATGGGAAAAGTTGAAAACAGGAGAATAGGATTAGGAAATCACTGAAGCGCGGATGATTTTACCTTAAAAAATGATTTTATCTTTTATAGTTTCTTCTTTATCTTGGCAACTTCCTAGCTCCAGTATTGCTTCACTTTGCTACAGAAGCACCTCACATTTAAAAGGCTCTACAAGAATGCTTACTAGTGAATATTTGTTGTTTCTTAGGAATGTACCGATGCAAGCATGCATGCACAAAGTGCCAATCAATGCATCAGAGAGGGGGTCTGGCTGGCCTGAGCAATGGCCACGAAGGTTGGAGAAAGCACCTTACTGGTTGAATTCTCAGGTCGGAGTCTATCGCAAAGGTGCTCTGGAGGATTTCACTGCTGACTACAAACACTGGAAAAATGTTGTCTCCAAGTCATATTTGAATGGGATGGGAATCAATTGGTCTTCCGTGAGAAATGTTATGGACATGAGAGCTGTATATGGAGGGTAAGCATCGTAATTTTCTTGAATACTTTATTTCCATGAAAGTAATATCCTTGGCAGGCACTTGTAAAAGAGTGAATTCCTTTTGGCACCATTATCTGATCATTACCCATCAATTTGAACTGAATGTGGTCGGCGTGGGTTAAATGATGGGAATACTCTTTCAGCATCCTATTATTGCATTTCATTCCTATGGTTATGAGATTTCCCTCTTACTTATCAAAATCAATCAATGACATTTCCTTCTTCTAGTGTAGTAAGAATATTGCAGGTTCATTTTCATTCATGTTTTCTTTCGTTTTCTGTTTTTTGATAAGCTTTACACAATGAATATTTCTTCTAGGTTTGCTGCGGCACTAAAGGACTTGAAAGTGTGGGTTATGAATGTGGTCCCAATCGACTCTCCAGACACACTCCCAATAATATATGAGCGTGGTTTATTCGGAATATATCACGACTGGTGTGAATCGTTTAATACCTATCCCAGATCTTACGATCTTCTCCATGCAGACTATCTCTTCTCAACTCTTAAAAGGAGGTTTGTTATTTTTCGTACTGCATTCGATGTTTTATTCTTCAAAACAGACGTCCTTCGATTTATCTGGTCAAATGCCAATTTTCTGGTCACAGGTGCAACTTAGAGGCAGTGTTTGCAGAGGTTGATAGGATCCTTAGGCCAGAAGGAAAGCTGATCATACGGGACGATGGTGAAACCGTCGATGAAGTCGAGAAAATGGCTAAATCTTTAAAGTGGGAGATCAGATTAATTTATTCAGAAGACAATAAGGGATTGCTGTGTGTTCAGAAGACATTGTGGCGTCCCACAGAGATGGAGACAATTAAGTCAGCTATCGCTTAAGCATGATGCTTCAACTGACTTGACTGGCTGCTCTCATGCTTATATTATTAGTCTATTACGTTCGTTTTTTTAAACGTAATATCTAGATTTCTCTATTTATACATTATATGGCTGATTATTCAGCTATGTTTTATTTACTGTATTTATTCCATTTTTTCGTGCTTGATATCTGAAACTATTTTCTCATCGTATTATCGTTGATATAAATGCCCAGAAAGTTACTCATAAAGAATCTGCGCCATCGTCCATGTTTGTTACTACCCCAAGCTCGTGTATCTTCGGTATTTCCCGCATCTGAAATCAGCCATTTCTCTGTAATCGTTGGTTTCTCCATCTCCTACAGATTTGCTGGAGCAAACTGCATGTTGTAGCAAAAACAAGAAGAAAACATGTTCTTTCTGGTGATGGTAATCAAATTTAACGTTATTTGACTTGAAAGCTACCGCATTATGAGCAGTGCTGCAGCTTAAATCCATACATATACTGAAAATAGAGTCGTCATTCTTATAAGTGGTGTTCCACTTTCACCTCAAGAAACTCTCACTTCTCAGTGTAACCTGATTTGGAGATTCATATCCTCACTCTTATATATCTAGCTGCGCAAGCATAGTACGTACGTATGATCTTGATCTGCAGGCGTATCTGATCGAGTTCTCTGTTATAAAATAATAATAACAATAATGATATTGAGAAGGGTAGTACTACTGTGCCACCTAGATTTGTCCGGGTGTGCCCTATTGCAAATTGCTTTTTTTTTTCTTTTCTTTTAAACATTTTTTAAATATCTTTAAACATTAAAAACATATCAATACACTAATAGACACTTCCTTAACCATTAAGTAATTTTTTTTAAAAAAAATTAAAATGCATGAACGGTCAAATTGAGGGGACAAATTTAGGTAGAGAGAGCCCCGGCCTTCCCATTTAATCATGGAAGCGTGTGCGCATGATTATGGTGTATGAACCTTTGGAACATTGTCCGACAGCAAGACTTTTAAGGAAGATAACAGCATGCATGCATATCCTCTCTTTTGATAAAGAGCAATCCCATGTGACGAATGGTATAGTACTATATTACCTTTATTTTCTTTAATTCCTGGATAAGAAATCTAATATCAATTCATTATTAACTTCTCTCACACTTGGAATGCTTGAAATCATTGTGCTTCCTGGTCATTTTAACTTGTCTCTTACACTTGAGAATAGCTTATGGGCTAAAATGGAACAATCCTCTTGAATTAGTACTCTGCCAGCAGGCACAAGGGTTGATTGGTTAATATATTTTGTAGGTAGATTGAAGAGAACGGTTATATTTTTGAAATAAAGCTTGTAATAAGAGAAATGGTAGGCCTATAAAGAGAACTGTAAAAAATTACATAAAAAATTGATGTATCTTTCTGTGATGATTGGTTGGAAGTAGAAGATGTAGTATTTTCAAACTCAGGATTAAGGATGTATGTGTATGGTTTATTGTTAGAGGATGCTCCATTTCCTGAAAAATTCATTGAACTAGTTATAGCTTAACTACTATTTTGGCTGAAGGATCATTCCTTGTGTGTGTGTGTGTATATATATATATATATAGGAAGATGAAGGTATCCAAAGTTTATTGATAGCACTCACTTGTGGCAGAGGAAAACCGTAGTTACAGGCAACACCTTGAGGTTACAAATAATAAATAATCATAAAGGACCAAAACCCAAGCATCTAAGAAAACCTAAAATAAAGCAACAATAGACAAATATCCAAGAATTACAGGCCAATCAACAGTAGACATATATGTTAGCAAAGTGAACTTTGTAAATTGTAACAATGTGATTTCTCTGAGTCAATTTAGGTATTGGCCGGGCTGCCCATTATTTCAGGAGAGGTGGTGCCCAATCACTGGCATTTTCACAAAATTTATTGATTTCCTGGTGGAAGTGCCTATAACCATTATCTTTTCCAGGTAAAAGCATTTCTTTGTTGCCAAAATGGCATACAAAAAGTGCGGAGATGCTTCTTTGGACTTCTATAGAATTTTCTCCACGTTTTCTTACTCATGCATGTTTGTCTTTCGAACTGATCTCTGTAAAATAAATGAAAAAAGGGTCCTATCCTCATGTTTGCATGATTGAAAGAGAATAATTATACTAGAGTTAAGTGGGGGTTTCTAAACCATAGGCTTAGTGCCATTCTAGGAAAAGATTTTGTTAGTGACCCATGCTTCATCAGTTTTAGTTTAAAAGAGGAGGATTAACCATGCATGATGGTATATATGCGCGCAGCCATGCAAACCCAAGGGTGATGCAGTTGCAAGGGATAATAGGATTTTCAAATTTTGATCAAGTTTCTGTTTACCATTGTTCTTTTCGAATGATAAGCATTGAACCCATAAACATTTCCTCCCATTGATTTGTAAAAGCTTCTGTAGATTTGATTGATTTTATATGAACTCTGACCCTAAACACAAAAGACGCGTGCTTCAAGTCATGCATGCTCAGCAGCATGAATCTCATGGCCGCATGCATGATATCCTGGGAATATGTGTACATACAAAAGTGCAGACCAAGTTGGTTAAAATGTTCTTTTAAAGAAGTCACATATGGCTTCAGTAGGTCTGACAGCAAAGATTTCTAACCAGACAGGAGATTAAACAATTATAGTACTCAACCAATGAGAGTTACTGAATATAAAAGTCCCTAAATTTCCTCCCTCACACGTACTCAAATTCTATACTACTTCTATTTCGACAATAAGAGCAACATGAACATGAGCTGCTTCAAAGATATGAATTATCTAATACCCCATTGTCTGCCATTAAGCAATCTTTCCTCAAACAACCGAGTTGGCAGTCTCCATACATTACTCAACATGTCTGCTGCAACAGTCACTCTAAAGCTGCAGGCATTGAAAGTGAAAAGAGAGCTCTGGCGATTTCCTGATCACTAGTGTTCTTCAACATGATGTTAGTCAAGTGCTTGCTCCTGACTCTTCTTGCTTTCATTGTTCTTTCAGAAGCATCAAGATTGCCTAAGGAATATTGGGAACAGATGCTGCCTAAGAAGCTCCCCTCTCCCTCCTCATCCCCCTCCAAACGCACCAATTCTCTAACTTCATCGTCTTCTACAACCTGGAGGGCCAACAGAAACCTCCCTTCCTCAGATGGGAAGATCTAGTCGCGATCTGAAGAACTTTAATTCGACGTACGCCTCCTTCTAAACTGCAAGAAAGGCAGTTTTAGAATTGCACTAAAGAGAAGGAAGCCTGCAGAGTTTCGCAAACTAGTCTTTATATCAATCTGATGTCGTATGAACAGATTCGCACCCTTGTAGATTTATTTCACTTTGGCAGCAGATATATATAGTACGTACTCAGTTGTAAAGATAGTTGAGAGTTGCATTCATAACATGAGAACAACTTTGTAGAGGACGATTTCAGGATATACTTTTGTATTCTCCTTTTGAGAGGCTTTTCTCGCATGATGCCAAGTACTACCACTATATATGGTGATGAACAGATCAATTTTTTATAAGGGAATTGTGGGGAAGAGGGATTTCGATTTCCAGATATCCTTCATTATAGAGGGACGATGCTATATTTGCAAATCCTGTACGTATGGTATTTGGGCATTCAACCACAACATGTTCGAAGGTGAGTAATGGCATCAGGCTGCAAGACCTGGCCTGCCGATGGTCTTTTTTATTAATCTTCAAGGTTAATTATGCTCTTACAGATCATCATATTTTTCTCCAAAAATGAAATAAAACTTAACATAATCATGTTATAAATTCTAGATCAGAGTGCACAGCCTGATACTTGGATTAGAGAGAACCTTAATATTTGAGAGAGAGGTTTTCGACTTTAGTCCACGAGACCCCAACCTCTAAGGGAGGAGGCTAGAGGCTATTTTTCTCTATCATTTTATGTGGAGAATTTAATTATATTTCTGTGGAGAATTCAAGATAATCTTCTGGTGAAATTATTATTAGTCTTGTAACCGAACCAATTATCAAGATTTACATTTTTAGGATTAAAAATAAATATTAAATGATTAAAAGTCTGGAAATAATGGATTCGACAAATTGATCAAGGATTAAAAATAAAGACATTGAAAGGATCTGGTGAATAAGTACGTATGTTTTTTTTGGGTCTAGAAAATTTGAAGGACATAATTTTTATAAAGAAGAGAGATTGTAATGACCCGACCAAATATTATGAAGGGAGCAATGTTATGTACAGTCCTTAAATGGGGACTGCAATACAAGTTTAGGTTATTTTAACTTTAAAATTTTTTAAAATTATAAAATTATCCCTCCTAAAATTATGTTTTCTCTCATTTAATAATGTGCCTGCACATGTAGCCTTCACTTGAAGATTGCAAATAGAATTTTTGTTATGGAGGATGATGTATGGATTTAATGGGCCAATTTAGAATAGCCCATGGGCTATTAAGATTTCTTTCTTAATTGAAGTCATTGGATTTTTAGGGGCCTAAATTAGATTTGATGAGCGGTATTGGATTTAAAGACAAATGAACCCTAATTAATTGGAATCTTACACAAGAAATTTTCTTAAAAGTCTAAGGATAAGTTTTAGACGAGTTAGACTATTCTTAAAATTTAAGATCAGCCGTTAGATTTTTTTTTTTGTTCACTTTAAAATCATCACTTATTGATGTAATCGCAGTCAATCCCAGTCTCAGGTCAAATGAATTGCTGGATTACTATCACGGTAGCTACCGACCAAGTCCAAATTGAACTCACCCTACCAATCTTCTCGGTGACTAAGACCAATCTTCACTTCGCTTACGGTGGTCACAAATAGATTTCCAGTCCAACACTTCAACGCCACCCTCCTCGCTTTAAATTCTCTCCCCACTGCAATCTTGCTACAACAATTTATTTCTCACAAATTCGAGATCCTCCGCACCGCAGCACCGCAGCACCCAGTCCCCTGCTTTCACCCCGCTGCCGACGACGGGAGCTCCACCACCTTGCCGAGACTACACGGTAAGTTTCTCTCCTCTCCATGTTAGATTTCTACCTCTCCCTCACGTTAGTTCCTCTTTATCCCAACGTCAAAATACACTCACCGTAGCACAGCCACCGTGAAACCCAACTGCACCCAAGCCCACCGTAAACCACGGTGCCAACCAACCCATACCACCCTCGACAAAGCATAACCACACGACCACCAGCCACACAGCAAATAACAAACCACACCGACAGAGACCCCTTCCCCTGCCCAACCACCTTCACCCAATGCAACCTCTGTTCTTGCCCCACGCGAAACCGAGAACCACCAATCTTTGCACTGTCCAAAAATCAACCCGTTTCCCCCATACAAAATCGACGCAACCCATGCACGAAGGCCCCCTGTTTTTAAACAACAAAAACAGAGCAAGTTTTCTTGCTCAGCCCCCCACCGTGCATTGCTGCAGTACCACCATTGGAAGGTTCCCACGTTGCTTAGTGTTTCAAGGATACACACAGACGAACCACCGTAGGCCCTCACCTCCACGCTTCACACTCGGTAGCCACATGGACGTGCCGACGTCGAGCTCTCTCCCCTCTCTCACGTTATTTGTCTCTCTCTCTCTCTCTCTCTCTCTCTCTCTCTCTCTCATCACTTTCTCTCTCACTTCCACAGTGCACTGCCGCAGATCCCAGCCGCGCAGCCTTCGAAATTCACCCCGATCCGTCGCGTCTGCCTTTCCTCTTGGTAAGTTCCGCCGCGCATTCCCTCCGCTGTCGGTAATAGGTTCTTTGCTTTGCTTTCAAATAGGAAGGTGTTTCTTTGACACACGTGAAGCCTCATACGCAGGAAGTAGAAATTGAGAGGATATTACTATTTTGCCCTTCCTGTTATAAAATCACCAAGAGTTTTTATGAAAAGCAATAATATAGAACCTCCTAACCTCTCTAAAAATCACATTTTTTAAAAAAATTTTAAAATTTTTTTAGTTTATTTTTTAAACTAATTCAATTCTTCTATTCATTATTTATATATTAAATATTTGATAAAAGAAAAAAATAATAAAAATTAAAAAAAGTATGGTGTGTGGAGGTTTTGTAAATAATAAGAGATTGTGTAGCTTTTTTTCTTTTATAAATATTCCAGTAGACTTAATTTTACTATTGATGGCGTGCTCATTGTAGAAAAACTCTTTGATATTTTTAAGTGTACTTCAGCTCATTTTAAATTAGTCTAAAAAGTGATTTAACAGAAAATATTTACAATTTTAAAAAAATATTATTTAATATGAAATTTTTATAGTTATTATATTCCAATAATATATAAGTTAGAGATGAAATACTCATAGATTTTATGTGAATATCGAGGCATTTGAGAATTTATGATATTTTAAGATTTCGAGAAATTTAAATTTTAGAAAAATAGATTACCTAGCGTTTTAGGTTTAAATATTGAAAAATGTGTTAATTTTGGATTTTTATGGAAATTTCGTGACAATCTTATAGGTGACGAGTAATTTTAGTTCAATATTGTTATGAAAAAATTTGAAAAGTTAAGAAATCCAAGTAAACGAGATTTCTATACTAGACTTTGCATAAAAGAAAATGAACTGAGGTTGGTTTATGAAAATGTACATGATATGTTTTTTTGAAAAAAAATGTGAAAATAACCGCAGTTATTTGCTCTGAATTACTCATGAGATCCGTATGAAAGAGAAGAGTATTTTTGTCATAACTGGTGTAGACATGAGCTAATGTTGTGCATTCTGTTTTCTGAATTTAGAAAATGAGCTAATATGAAAATTTGATAATTTTTGCATGTGACATGAAAATGTTTTGAATCTATTTTTTTTTTCAAGATGTGAAATGATCTGAATTTGTTTAGTACTTTGTTTTGATGAGTTGTGGCATCTGAAAAACCTTGGCATTATTTTCTGAAGCTGTATTCTGATTAAAGTCTGATTATGATGTTTCTGTTCTGTTTTCGATAAGGTCTCGCAACGGGTGATAATAGTGGCATACGACCCTTCAACGGGTTACAATTGTGGTTTATAACCCTACTATAGGGGTCAAATATGATATATGTTCCGATGTGATGCGAAGATGAGGTCTCAGATTTTGATATGCCAAAAATTTTATTTTTGAATATGAAGGTTTATGAAAATTTTTGCCCTGATATTTTTGATTACACATTCTGAAAACAAATTTTATGATTCTGAAGGAAAATTTTTTGTTCTGTATTCTGAACTCTGTAAATGCTCTTGTTTACATACTAGTATATGATATCTGCTTACTGAGTTGTTTTTAACTCAACTCTTATCTTCACAATATTTTTTTCAAATAATTTTGATGCCTCATCTGGAAGTTAAAAGTATGAAGTGTTAGCAATGTTTGATGATCGTAGAAAAATAAGTGCCAAAGGGGTATAAGTATTTACTAGAGAGTCTTATTTAATATGTCTATGATTTTATGTTATTTGGTACTTTGAGTCATGTATATTTTCGAGTCTTTGTAGAGTTTTTAATTTATTTAATTAAAGTATTTAATTGGTGTCTTGATGGATGAACATACATTTTTAATTTTGAATAAATGAGTTTATATATTATGGAGAATTTAGAGTGTATAAATATATTATAGGAGATGTTTTAGGTTACAAAAGCTAACTCTCTGAACCTCTGGGAATGGGGCGTTGCAGTTAGCTCTTGTTACTTAAAACCATCTCTCATAACATATTTATATATTCCAAATTCTCCATAAAATACAAATTAATTTATTCAAACCAAATATATATGTTCCTCTACCAGGACGCCAAATAAATACCACAATGAAATAAATTAAAAACTATACAAAGATTTGGAAATATCCATAACTCAAAATACCAAAATAATATAAATTATAAACCTACTACATAAGACTTTCCAATAAATATTTGTATCCCTTTGGCACTTATTCTTTTACGATTATCAAACCTTACTAACAGTTCCTACTCTTGACTTCCAGCTAAAGCATCAAAATTATCTGAAAAATATTATGAAGATAAGAGGTGAGTTATCAACAACTCAGTAAGCAAAGAACATATATTAGTATATAAACATGAACATTTATAGAGTTCAGAAAATAGAACAAAACATTTACTTTCAAAGTGCAAATTCAAAATATTTCTTTCAAAATGCGTAATCAAAACATGTTATAAAAAATATCAGAGCGAAACTTTTATAAATATTCTTATTCAAAAATAAATTCCTTTGGCATATCACAAATTGAGATATCATCTTCAAATCATATCAAAACATCACATCAGGATAAAGACCATGGTTAACCCTCGTGGTAGGGTTATAACCCACAATTATATCCATGACGAGACCGTATACCATTATTATCACTCGTGGTAGGGCCGCATACTCTTATTATCACCCGTGGCAAGACCGTGTACCACTATTATTACCCGTGGCAAAGCCGTATATCACTACTATCATCCGTGGCAGGGCCGTATATCGCTATTATCACCCGTGGCAGGAACTTAACTGAGCAAAATCGAAAACAGAATCAGAAAGTCATGCCAAAGGTTTTCAGATGCCATATCATATCACAACAAAGTCTGGAAACAGATTCAGATAATTTCACATATTCAAAAATAGATTTAGAACATCTTTGCATCATATGCACAACTTTTCATAAATTTTATATTCGTTCTTTTTACATAATTCAGAAACATAATGTAAAAAATAAGCTCATGTCTACACCAGTTATGACGAAAATACTTGTCTCTTTCATACATATTTCATGAGTAATGCTGAACAAATACATGAGGTTGTTTCAAATTTTTTTCATAACAAAACATGCATATTTTTTATAAAATTAACCTTAGTTTATTTCCTTTATGCAAAGTCTAATATATGAATCCCACTTACTTGAATTTTTTAACTTTTTAAATTTTTTCACAACACTACTGAACGAAAATTACTCGTCACCTGTAAGATTGTCATGTAACTTCCATAAATATCCAAAATTAACACATTTTTCAATACTTAAATCTAAAACGCTAAATAACCTATTTTTCAAAAACTCTAAATTTCTCAAACTCCTAAATATCGTTACCTCCCAAATTCATCGACGTCCACTTGATAAGGCAACTCCAGCTTAATATTTACTTTACATAATTATAATAAAATCTATTTCAGTAACAATCAAAATTTCGTTTAATAAAATAGATTTAATCTTATCTAAACACATACTACTGAAATTTATTTATAAAAAGTTTGACACTAAATAATATAATAATAAATAATATGCTTTAAAACCCTAACTATCATCTGTAATAATATTTATACTTAAAATAAAGCCTTCACAGAGTAGATTAAAAATAAGCCCAATGTATAAACAGGGGTAGTTTTTGAAATTGACCATAAATGCGTATGGGTTCTTTGGAGTTGACCTTACCAATGAATTTCTGGGATTACAAAGATAAAACCGTGCGAACATATATTTATGCTCACCTAGAGAGAGTGCAACTCGCAACAGAGAGGGAGGAGATCGGCGGATCTGGGTTGTGAGACGAAGACGCTGGCGAGCTGGGCGGCTGGGCACTGAGAGAGATGAGTGATGAGAGGGAGAAAGAAATAACGTGAGCGAGAGAGAGAGCAGCGTGTGGGGGGAGGTGAGGTTACCGAGAGAAACACGACGGCTTCGGGGTGGCGTGAAGGTGCCCGAAGGCACTTCTGTGCAGGTGGAGGCGTCGGGGTGGGAGGCATGCGGTGGCTCTCCCGAGATGTAGAGGTGGTGGGTTCAAGTTGTGGCTTTCTCTGTTTCGGGGGTAAAAAACAGGGGACCTGCAGTGGGCTTGAACGGTGACTTGATGGTGTAGGGGCAGCGCGGTGGAGGAGTTCTTTGTTGTGCCGAGGCTGAGCAGCTGGAAGGGGGCTTGAGAATTGCACTAAAGAGAAGGAAGCCTGCAGAGTTTCGCAAACTAGTCTTTATATCAATCTAATGTCGTATGAACAGATTCGCACCCTTGTAGATGTATTTCACTTTGGCAGCAGATGTATATAGTACGTACTCAGTTGTAAAGATAGTTGAGAGTTGGATTCATAACAGAACAACTTTGTAGAGGACGATTTCAGGATATACTTTTGTATTCTCCTTTTGAGAGGCTTTTCTCGCATGATGCCAAGTACTACCACTATAAATGGTGATGAACAGATCAATTTTTTATAAGGGAATTGTGGGGAAGGGGGATTTCGATTTCCAGATATCCTTCGTTATAGAGGGACGATGCTATATTTGCAAATCCTGTAAGGTATTTGGGCATTCAACCACAACATGTTCGAAGGTGAGTAATGGCTATATAGCCTGATCTCCAATTGTTACCCATTAATAGCCACTTCATATGTGGGCATATGAAGAGGAAGGGGTGCCAACTATGGGCGTCCCTTTATTACACACATATATTGTAGTATCTTGACGTTCTTGGTAAGGCAGTGATCTCTAGAGGTGATATCATGGATTTGAGTAAAGCATTGGCTTCATATAATGGAAAAATGGTGCTCACACTTCATTTTGCTCACTTTTTTTTTAGGCAGCCGATAGTATTTTGCATGTTCCATATTGAATTTCTTCTGCTAGTGTGACCATTCCTTTCACATGATTACGTGATACATCATGAAAACAGACAATATCAGCCAAGAATCACTGAATGAACAAAAACTTTCCAGGGAAATATATCCACTACAATTAGCTGCGCAATGTTGCAGCATGGCGTAATTGAGCTTTTATTTTGCTGAATTCTTGAACAAGAATTATTTTGCACATGTGCAGCTCAATTATTTTGCTTCTTTGTCCATTCACTTGATGGTTGATTCTTGTAGATTTTTATAACTTTATTTGCAGATTGAGCGTGTGAAGACTATTTTTAAGTCCTTTTTTCCCATCTTAATATCAAGGAATTTTAGTAGAAAGTGTTTAAAGACCTACAGTGTTAGGCTTCTTTGTGCTCTAAGTTTTCATCAAAGCTTGTACTTTTGTTTAATCTTGAAGAGGCTTAGGCTATATATGTATGTGTGTGTGTGTGTGTGGGAGCTAGTTCTTATGTGCATTAATTTGAACTTAAAATCTATAGGATGAGCTGTTTGAGATTGATCATTATATTTTGCATATTTTTGTAGTAATACAAACTGATCATTAAAAGGAAGTCTAGTATGATCGACATGATTAATATGGCCAACTAAACCCTTTGGACAGAGTCACAGAAGTTTCATGATTGAGCGGAAAGCATTATGTCAACTGAGCATTCCATGCAGTTGAAGCGGTACGTCTTTGTTTATTTATTTAATTCTCAAGACAACTTGAAGCATGCAGTATGTCATACGAGAAAGAGGGAAACACAGAAAAAACACAGGAAAAACAAGCCTCAATGCAAAGTCGCTAACCACATTAGATGACAACTACAAAGGATCCGTCATACCCATAGAAGGGAATGCGCGTACAGAATAAAAGCAGGAAATTGCATATATGCATGACAAGAAAATGACATCAACATCCGTATACGTTAGCACAAAACATTCATCTTCCATCTCCCAAGGCGTATGTTCCATGGTCATTCATGCTATGATGATATCCAGTAGTTATGGTACTGCTACTTTCCCCATATTTGTTAGCCTCGGATGTCTCACCAAGCAAGTGTTCTACCTCTTCCGAATTTGCTACCATGTTAACCCAGAGATGCTTCTGCATCTTTCTTATTCCTTCTAATTCCATTGCTACTTCCCTCATTGTAGGCCTCTCATCCCCTTTTACTGCTAAGCATCTCCTTGCAAGCTCCACAAATTGTTGGATCTGCTCCTTATTTCCTTCTGCAACTATGTGATTTTCAAGAATTTCAAACAATCTTTCCTCTTTTATGGAAGAAATAAAATGCATAGCCAGACTTCTTTGCTCCTCGGACCTAGCAAATGAAAGTGCCTCCTTTCCTGTAAGTAGCTCCACGAGCACCACTCCAAAGCTATAGACATCACTTTTCTCTGTCAATTGGTTTGTTTGCAAGTATTCAGGATCCAGGTATCCAAGAGTTCCCTGCACCACAGTGGCTAGTTGCGTTTGATTTCTTGGAACCAATCTTGAAGTACCAAAGTCGGAGACTTTTGCAGTGAAATCATCATCGAGCAGTATGTTTGTTGATTTTACATCCCTGTGAATTATAGGTATTGAGGCTGCAGAGTGCAGATACCATATTGCCTCAGCTGTCTCTGCAGCTATCCTTAAGCGGGTTTCCCATGGAGATGTGGATGCATTGCTTTCCTGATGAATGTGCTTAAAAAGGGTACCATTTGGGACAAATTCGTAGACAAGCAAAGGAACTTGTGTCTCTAAGCAACATCCCAAGAGTTTGACAACATGCCTATGATTAATTTGGGAGAGCACAACAATCTCGTTGATGAATTGCTCAATTTGGTTTTCGTCCTCTATCTTGGACTTCTTGATGGCAACAATCTTATTGTCTGCTAAAAAACCTTTGTAAACCGTACCAAAACCTCCTCGGCCAATTATCCTGCTCTCATCATAGTTTTTGGTAGCCTTCTGCAGCTCATCTACGGTAAAGATTTTGACTGTTTCTGTAGATCCTTCTTGTTGGCCGAGTCGTTGATGTAAAATCAAGCCTCCATTCTGTTGAAAGAACTTCTCTCTGAGCTTGACAATCTTTCTTTTCTTGAGTACGAAGTACACCCAAGAGCTAAGCACAAGCAGAGAAATAAAGCCTACTCCAGTTCCTACATTTGAAAGGCGGATCGAAGCCATTATTAATTTTAACCACGCCTCTGATCGAACAATTAAAAGGTATAGAATTAAGAATTTATCGCTCTGTTAATTATACCAAAGAAATTAAAGTAACAAAAACGACCAAAGCGAAGGGCTGTTTCAAAAGATCAAATGTAAAACTACAACTCCTGCAAAATCACGATGACATGCACAAACTGTAGCTTGGACAATGGAGTTCAAGAAACACCGAAAAGATGCATGTGATATCCAGGTATATTTTCTAAGCATGCTCTGTTTTGGCAACCCAAGATCGGTTAGACGTAGAGAAAAATGAAATAGTTATATGCTCACCAATGGCAATCTGAATCACAAGTACGAAATTCGGAGCACAACCTCCCCCATCTTTTGTTCCATCACCATGGTACCACTTTGGGCAACGACATATATGGTCGCCCTCTGTGTTTTCACAGTCTTGTGCTCTTTCGCATTTATTCAGTGTAGCATTGTCACATTCGTTTATATCTGTGAATCAAATGAAAAAAAATAAAAATAAAACATCAACTTCAGATATAGTGCATGCAGTAATCATATTATAAGCAAATAAAAACTACATACATACATACATACATACATACATACATATTCATCTTTTTCATGTTTATTGTTAGGTAAGCTTTTGTAGATTTAAATTACCTTGGCAACCGTGAGGGAGGTATGGGTTTCCTTGGTAACCCTGCCTGCATTTGCACTGGTACCCCGACCTTGTTTTTGGATCATGGCATTCACTATTCTGATCCTGACATGCGAAATTCGGTTTTCTCCGAGCATCTTCGCATGTTTCCTCTCCAATTGCCCAATCAAGCACCATTGGATGCCTTTCCCGTACTTCCCGTTTCTGAAGGTAATCCGTGGAGAAGTTGAACTTTCCTTTTTTGACGATAAAAGCATAGCCGCAAGGATTGAAGTTCCATACGTTTGTGTGATTTTCAAAGCTGGACACGCGCACACTATAATTTCCCAAGCCATCTGGAAACTCTACGCTGCAACACCCAACGCCAGAGCAAGACCCGTTGACCGCTATGCTTAGGTCATCACATCGAGATCTGCACCCTGTTGAGTATAGTTTTTCATTTTTCTCCCAACGAATAACGCCCGTAGTGTCACAGCCAAGAACAGTGAACTGATTTTTGGTTGTAGAAATGGCGAACCGGCCTGCGTGGAACTGGGGTGAATTATCAATTTCGAGGGACCCGGACTCATGGTAACAGTCTCGGGCTTCAAGTGCCATGACATGCATTTCATGAGCCTCAATGGATATGTTTGTAACACGGACGTTTCTCCCTATCGTTGCATTAAGAGAGTCATCACAACTGATACTGAACATCTTGTCCAAGTAGCATCCTTCACTCAAGCCAAATGGATATGGAATTTCTACATTATCCCCACACTTGTTGGCGCAGCCAGGTTTGGCTTGAGCTGCCGCTGCCGCTGCTGCCACCATCGCAAGCAGTATTATTCCAATGAATGAGATTAATTGCAAAAGCATTCCCATGGCAAGTGCTTGGAGCCTCCTCCTAGAAGTGATCTTTGCTTTTATAGGCATTTGGCAAGAAGACCAGTTCAGCATCATCCCACACAACTTTCTGCTAGCTGTAGACTTCCAAGTGATTAATTAGCAAATACATATCATGGACTCATTCAATATTATAAATATTGTAATAATTAATCAGAAGGATACATTAATTTATCATGTCCACACGGTCTTTAATTACATGATGTTAAGCATAGATTGGATCAAATTATTTGAAAAAGTCGACTGATTATTTTATAATAGCATCCCTCTGACTTTGCCACAATAGACTAGCTAAGGGGTCCACGCAGTTTGACACACCCGGTCAATATATATATCAATGTAAAGTAAATTGAAAAAGTCTGATTAGTCTTGGAGGCAGCTTGACCCAGAAAATTTTAAAAAACAATTATTTTTTAATTTTTTTATATGATAAATTCTAGAAACTTTCATCTCTATCCCTTCAATTTTTCTTTCTAACTTCTTCATGTTATGCAGTGAATCATTTCACATCGACTATTATTAAGAGGATTACCAAAATTTGAGAAACCTCACTGAATAGATCCAACAAGAAATATTAATAGACCACTGTACGTAAGTTACGTGCATGCAGTATCATATTCTGAAGAGCAGAAATAAATTAAATTACCGATCCACAGGTTAATATATATATATATATATATATATATATATCTTTTGTCCTTTCGAAAAAATAAAAAATAATTCCTCTCATTCTCTCTAAAATAAAAAATAATGCTACACCCCTCCTATTTTATGGGCTCCTCGAAATGATATTTGCAATCTCTTTAGAAAAAAAAGTGATTAAATATGAAATTTATATAAAAAAAATTAATTTTTTAATAATAAATCTCATTCTTTTTGTAAAATAATTACGTAGCACTTACGCACTATACAACTATACATATCATTACTCCTTTCCGCATCCACCTACTTCAACTTTCGTCTCTCTTTCCACAATCCACCTACGTGATCTTTCGTCACTTTTTTCATATAAGTTGTCTACATATAAGATTAAAATTTTCTCATTCTTTTTTCTTTTAGCCAAAATTTGAGAGTTTCAATCTATTTCCTAAGAGTGTTAATCGGGGTTCCAGACCGGGTATACCCAGCCCAGAACGGTTTCAAACCCTGGTCGGGTTTCAGCCTGGGTATACCTGGGTTATCACCCGGGCCAGAATCCGAATGAATCCAGATTTTTACAACCCGAAAATTTGGGTTCTGGTTTTCAATCCTTTTTTTTTTTTTTTTTTGGTAATAAAAGCCTTTAGTATTTAATATTTTTCACCAAAAAAAATGCTGAAAAGCTTTTTTTTTTAATCTTAAAAGCCCATATTCTAGTAAAACTGTTTTAAGAAAAAATGTTGACAAACATATTTTTATATTTAAAACAATTATTGTCTTTTTAACTAAATGCATCTTAAAAAAAATTCAATATTTATCATGTAAAATGCATGCAATAATACAATTCACTACATATTAAATTACATTACAAAACAAAAAATTACAGCATATAAAATTAAAAAATATAAAAATTACATATCAAAAGTGGATTGTAAAATTACATATCAAAATTACATGCAATAACATAAACTTCTTCTGTATTGAGTGAAGGCCTGAAATCTCATTTCCTAGCAACATTAAATCCTGCCAAATAAAAAACAAAAGAAAAACAGTATATTATTTCAACAAATAGTATTAATTGAATTCAAGCAATAAGCAATAAACTTGTAACTCATGTTGAACTAAATGCAACTTAAATTCATGTTGAAATGATTCCACTGCATTATTTGTTCATCTGGTTCTGGTGATGCTGGTGTTAATGATCATGAAGATTATGATGGTTTCTTAGAATATCTGGGTCCATCTGCTTCTCTTCTATTTTCTTCAATTTTTTTTCCATAAAATCTTTAAGGTGAGTTTGAAAAGTAGCGTACTTTTATAAAAACCCCTTTTATGGAATCAAACAAAAAGCCATCAGAAAAACTATAAAAAACCACCATCAGGAACAGAGTTTGGCTCTGTTTTCTTCAGAAGCAAAATTACTTCCCACGAAGGTTTCCAGAAATTTTTTTGCTGATTTCAGTGGATCTACCACTAGATACTATAAACCCAAATAAATATTGTAACTTGGACTGAGAACACACTGCCATTAAAGTAGCCTTAAGAAACAGAGGAAAAAGATGGAAACATGTTAACAAACGGGTTTTATGGAGGGAATTTTTCCAACTATGTATTTAGGAGTAACTCTGGTGACAGGCTGGCTTACAACAAGAAATTTGGAACTGTTGGTGAACAAAATTCGGAACAAGGTGGTGGGTTGGAAATTTAAAACTTTATCTCAGGGTGGCCGATTAAATTTGATAAAACATGTTTTGTCTTGTATGGCAACTCATCTTTTGGTAGTTCTCAATGTTCCAAAGGTCCTTTTTTCCAAGCTTAATTCCATTCTCTCAACATTCTTTTGGGGTGAGTATACTGGTAAATTGAAGCACAAGTGGGTCTCTTGGTCAACTATCTGCAAACCGACCAATGAAGGAGGGTTAGGACTTCGTGACTTCAATGAAATGCAGAGTTCTATGCATATGAAGCTTGTGTGGCGTCTCCTTACGTTGGATAATCTCTGGACGCAGTTCTTTCGAGCTAAGTATGCGAAGGAAGGCAGCCTGGTCATGGCAGCTTCACGGGCTAATGGCTCACAGTTCTGGAAAGCACTTATGCAGGTGTTCCCAGCAGTCTATGATCACACAAAGGTAAGGGTCAGGGAAGGATAAGTATATTTTTGGCATGATAGGCGGTTGTCGAGTGGGCCCCTGAGTGTGGACGTCCAAAACATTGTAAATCATAAGGCTTTAGTTAAAGATTTTTGGGTTGGTAATGCTTGGGATGAGAATGCTCTTGTTGAAATGATTGGAGAAAACAGAGCTCTTAAGGTGGTGCACTCGGTTAAGGCTGGTAAAGAGGGCCCTGATGTTTATATTTGGGAACCGGCTCAAAATGGAATTTTCACCACTGCCTCAACATGGGATATTATTCGAGTAAGACGGGAGGAACTCCCTTGGAAGGACTGGTTTTGGCATATAACCTCCTTCCTAAAGGTGGCTCTTTGTGTTTGGAAAGCTTGGTTTCATTGCTTACGAGTAGATGCGCGGATCAGTTCTATGGGTGTCCCTTTTGCTTCACGATGTGATTGTTGTATCAATGGTTGCATTGAGACTTTGGATCATGTGTTATGCAGTGGGAAAATTGCTAAGCCAGTCTGGGAACGAGCTGCATCTGCACTAGGTTTTCGCTTCATGACTTTCTCGACTTGGCGTTCTCGGATTTTAGCATGGTTTAGCCATGCGAAACGGGCTTCACAGCGGGGTACGCTTGTAGGATTAATTCCAAGTATTATCACTTGGCGATTGTGGTTGCGCAAATGCAAAGTGAGAATGGAGTCGATGTCTAAATCGGATGAGGCCATCTGGCTTACGGTGAAGTTTTGGCTTTACGATATATCTGAGAATATGGCTAAGTATAGCAGTCTTTCATCAAGTGATCAAGCTATTCTGTCAGCTATTAATGTGCCCATTAAGCAAGTTGTTAATCGTCCTATATGTACGGTGATATGGTCCAAACCGAGTCTGGGGTGGATGAAACTAAATGTTGATGGGAGCTGTAGGGGAAACCCGGGAACTTGTGGTGGTGGTGGAGTGATTAGAGATCATTTAGGGAATGTTAGAGCTGCATTTTTGGATTATTTTGGGTTTGGTACTAATAATACTGCAGAACTAAGAGCCTTGTCCAGGGGTGTTGAGGTTTGTAAAGAGCATGGTTTTTATCAGGTGGAAATTGAATGTGATTCTGCTATATTAGTGCACTGGTTGACCACAAGCGCATGTAACATGTGGTATTTGTGGGACTACTGGGAGCAATTACTAGAAGGTCTCAACGGAATTAGGTTCACAGTTTCTCATATTTTTCGTGAAGGCAACCAAGTTGCTGATTCACTTGCTCGGGATAGTGAGGCTGGTACCAAGAAAGTATATGGAGAAGGTGACAAATTACCGCAGGCTGCAAGACGAATGGTTAGACTTGAGAAAATAGGCCTCCCTTTGTTGCGGCTTTAAATTCTGTGTTTTGTTTGAGGGTCGTGGTTTTCATTTTTGCCTGGTGTGGTTTGTTTGAAGGTCTTTAGTTTTTTAGCTTGGTTTTTTTAGATACATGGGATGCTTTTTATTGCTCTATGTGTAAACCCCATGTGTCATGTCTATTACCATGGTATTCTTCCGCCATAAGTGAGGGGTTTTTAATAAAATTGGAAAGGGGCCACTCTTGGACATGTGACCTTGTCTCTTCTTAAAAAAAAAAATGTTAACAACCATCCAATCTGATGACAGCCAGAATTATATTTGTGAGTTTGAACCACAAAACCGAAGAAAAATAACATTAAAAAATATTCAGAATAGGGATAATCTGAGCAAGAAATTCCAACAAGAGCAACTTAAAAAAGAAAAGAAACGCATTAAGTAACTAAATTAGACAGTATCCCCTCATGCTATATAAATATATTTACTGTAATAAAAACCAAATTATATTTTCTGCCAAAAATTTCTTCCTACCAAATGTAAATGGAAAAACTAAACGATAATCCAAACAAGTCTGTTATAAGAAAATGGGTTCAACATCATCTAAAACTTATGCCCACGATCTAGATCTCACAAAACCAGTCCAGATCTTATAAGGAGTTTAGGAGACTTTGTGGTTATGGATATTTTTACTCGTCTCCCTTCTAGGTCTCACAAATCTAGATCTAACCCATAAAAACACTACACAAAGATTACTCCATTCAACCATTCACATCAACATAAACCCAAAATCAACAAAGAGAACAAAAATTCAGTCGCAGAAAGCAAACCAAGACTTGAAAAAATAGCAGATCTAGCAAAAATAACAGCATATAACAGACCCAAATAAATAAATAAAAACCCCATGTTTAAAAACAAACCCAAAACAAACCCTAATCCTTGCCCACATGCTTATAGATCTAAAACACTGTTAAAAAAATACAGATTTGGAAGTATAAAGCATGGGTTTCGGGGATATTTCCCAAAGAAGGAAATACGAGCCTTCGATTTGTCAAGAGGAACTAACCTAGAGACAATATTTCACAACCCAAATCGAAATAATAGCACCAACACAGAGAGAGTATGTGAAATGGTGAAAAACTAACCTTGGGTTGTAGAAGTCGACGACGGAGCGAAAAAGTAGAAGACGACGACCACGAGGAACATATCTTTGATTGGCAAAGGAAGAGTGACATGAGCTAGGGTTTCAACACGAGAGAGAAAGAGAGAGAGAAGAAGATGGCGGAGCCACAAGTGAGAAACTCAAAGAGAGAGAGAGAGAAAGGGGGGGTTACGGCCAGAAGATGAAGTCCAGAAGGGTTTCGACCCTTTTGATCCTGTGAAATTTTTTTTTAACCGGTACCGGGTTTAAGAATGACTATTGTATTGCCTTGGCCTCCTATATAATAGTTGGCCTAAGAGGCCAAAGCAATCCAAAATCTAACTCTAATGAGTTTAAGTTTTTTTTATATTTATAAATTTTAATTTATTATTTAAAATTATATAAAAAAATATTTTTAGACCAATTTTTTTTTTAAACACAATATGGTGCATAGGCGGGGGGCGGGGCGGATTGAATTTTATCCCCCGCCCCCGCCTCCCGCACCATGCGGGTATCAGCCCTAATTTGAATTGCTTGGATTATAGAATAAAACATGTTTTTCGAGGATGTAATGTTGTGGCAGATTTCCTTGCCAAGTGGGGAGCTAGTGGCTCTAATATGGACTGGTCTGGCGATCAATTGCTGCCTAATACTCTCAGAGGTCTTCTTCGTCTGGACAGAGTTGGTCTTCTTTATTTGCAGATCTCCTAGAGTTCTTCCTGGTATTGTTTTCCCGTTTCTGTTTCCATTATCCCTCTATATTACTTGTGAGTGTTTGTTTTGCAGGTAATTTTTTTTTGTCTAGGATTGAAGATTTTTACTACCGCTTTGGCTTCTTGTATTTTTTTTTCCGCGGACTTTGTTATGTTTTTTCTTTTTAGGATGTCTTAGCCATTTTGATATCTGGGTTTGGCCTTTTTTTATTATATTATTGTAGCTCCCAGGTATCTTGATGTAGCTACGATTTTCCTCCGCCACAAGTGAGGTCTTATCAATAAAATTGGAGTACCGTCCTCTTCCTTAAAAAAAAAAAAAAAAGAAAAGAAAAGAAAAGAAAGAGTGAGTGAAAATCAAGTCCCAAGGAATCTGCACCTATCTAGAGAAGAGGTTGATTTGAAAGTTGTTACTGCATTGAAGAGTTATCACGAATTGTCAGCATTCCATCAGGAGACGACTTCGCAACTATCAGCAGAGTCCTACTCAAACTAAAATTACTTTTAAATTGTTTATTTAAGGGATCCTACTGGTTAAGATACGTAGAGATTCAGATCTAGATATTTTCTAGAGTACTTTCCAGTGCATATTTTGGTGAGAAAATTTCTTGGAGAATTTTCATATTGTTTCTCTCAAAGAGTGTAATCGTGCTCCATGTTGGAGAATTGATTGGTCGAGTTTCAGCCACTGTAGTTCTAGGAGAAAAACCAATGTTTGAATATTGTGAGAGGTTCTGGCTACTACTACGGTAAAAGACAAATGAGATATTTAGTTGGTCAAGTGAGGTGTCAATTGACAAAGGTTTTGTAATTGAACTTTACTTGGAATTGATTTTCAAATAATGAAATTGACTTTTCTGGGTTTAGCTGTCCCGTAGGATTTTACCTTTAAAGAGTTCTTTAAGGGGTTTCCCTTCGATACCAATCTTGGTATTATGCAATTTATTTATTTTATGTTATTGCTTAATTATTAAATAATTGTATGATTGACGACTAACTAATTTGTTGAGTAAAATGATAGATATTTCTACTGCATTACGATACATGGGTACTTGGGCAATTTCAAGGGTTACTGAATATAAAAGTCCTAAATTTCCTCTCTCACACGCACTCAAATTCTATACTTCTATTTCGACAATGAGAGCAACACGAACATGAGCTGCTTCAAAGATATGAATTATCAAATACCCCATTGTCTGCCATGAAGTCACCTTTCCTCAAACAACCTTGTTGGCAGTCTCCATACATTACTCAACATGTGATCTGCTATAACAGTCTTTCTAAAGCTGCAAGCATTGAAAGTGAAAAGAGCGCTCTGACGATTTCCTGATCAGTGTTATTCAACATGATGTTAGTCTCTTGGTGGCACAAGTGTTTCTCTTGACTCTTCTTGCTTTCATTGTTCTTTCAGAAGCATGCATCAAGATTATTGCCTAAGGAATATTGTGAACAGTTCAGCATCATCCCACATGCACTTTCCGCTGTAGATCAACACCACTTCCAAGTCAATATTGGAGGACTTTCTTTCTTTTTTCTTCTTTTCTAATCAAGCTTGTATTAAAACTTAATAGGATTACTACAAGTTAATTTACTAAATTAAAGAATATGTACTTATAAGAGTACTTATGCATTGCATATTAATTAATGTAACTTTGTTGTCAACATAATAATTGGTGACATGAATTTAGGATTAAGTACTCAATGAATTGGTGGTAGGGTCGAAAATTCGTGATTGCTTCATATAAAAATATATATGCAATATCCCAACAGAGTATCACAAACTATAAGTACTAGATAGAGTACTTATTCATGCATATATGCTTGTTTGGTATAAAATTATATGAATTTTCCTTTCAAACTTCGCTACCCATATATCAGCTTTATATTCCTCCCATCAGCTTTTATTTGCAACAATAATCTTATAATTATTATCATCATGATCGCGGTGATGATCATCAAATTGGCTTGAGCCATCATAATTGACAATATATATAGGTTAATTATTTAGGTTGCTGATTTTTAACTTTTTTGTTTTTGTGCATAATTAATTCAGCATTAAAAATATGTACGTAACATCGTCCAAGTCATTAATTAGCAAATACACATGTACTAATTCAACATTATAAATATTGTAATCTTTAATAGTTCAATGTTTTGGTATAAGTACTACTGTCCCCATACTTCAGCTCCATCTCTCAATTAATATTTACGAGATTATTGATAACGAATATATATATATATATATATATATATATATATATGTTTCATGTAATAATCAGAAGGGTTTATGTCCATGGTCTTTAATTACATGATGTTAAGCATTGATTGGATCAAAAGATTGAAAAAGTCTGATTATTTATAGCTTCCCTCTGATCACTTTAATTACAGAAACCTCCCAGCTTCCTCAGATATTGGGAAGGTCTAATCGCGATCTGAAAAACTTTAAACTGTAAGAAAGTCAGTTTTAGAATTGCACTAATCAGAAGGAAGCCTGCAGAGTTTCGCAAACTAGTCCTTATGTCAATCTAATTTCGTACGATGAACAGATTCGCACCCCTGTAGATTTATTTCACTTTTGCAGCAGATACATTTGAGAGTTGAGAGTTGCATTCATAACAGAAACTTTGTAGAGGACGATTTCATCAGGATATACTTTAATTGTACGTATTATCCATTTCAGAGGCTTTTTTCGCATGATGCCAACTACCACTATATATGGTGATGAACTGATTAATTTTTTTTAAGGTAATTGTGGGGAAGAGGGATTTGGATTTCCAGATATCCTTCATTATAGAGCGACGGTGCTATATTTGCAAATCTTGTAAGGTATTTGGGTATTCAACCAACTTTTATGTGCAGATTGAGCGTGTGATTAAGACTAATTTATGTCCTTTTTTTTCATCTTATTCCCTTAGAATGTGAAGAATATGCTCTAAGATTTATCCATAGCTTGCACGTAGTCTTAGGCTATGTTTGGATAGTTGAGTGACTATTATTCAATATATATTTTATCATTACTTTCTTAGCACTTTCTTATTAGTATTCACAGATAATATGAGATTATCTCACTACGTATACCCAAACGCAATCTTAATGTTATGCAATTTTAGTAGAAAGTGTTTAAAGACCTAGAGTACTATTAGCTAGGCTTCTTTTTGCTCTAAATTTTCATCAAAGCTTGTACTTTTGTTTCATCTTGAAGAGGATTAGGCTAGCTGTATATGTGTGTGTGTGTGTGTGTGTGAGCTAGTTCTTATGGGCAGTAATTTGAACTTAAATTCTACTTAAAATCTATAGGATTATCTGTTTCAGATTCGTTGTATTTTGCATTTTTTTGACTAATATGGTCAAATAAAGCCTTTGGACAGAGTTACATGAGAAATTCCATGACAGAACACAATGCATTATGTCAACTAAGCATTCCATGCATGTAGTCGAAGCAGTACGTCTTTGTTTATTTATTTATCAAGAAAACTTGAAGCATGCAGTATGTCAGTCAAGTATAAATTAATGAAGATATGTTCGCAGAGCATTATGAGAATATATAGCAATTCAGCAACTTATAATATTACAACTATAGGAACATGAAAACAAGAAGGCAATGTCATACGAGAAGGAGTACTGAAACACACAAAAAAAAAAAACACAAACAACTACAAATTAAAGGATGCGTCGTACCCGTATAAGGGATCATGCGCATATATTACAGAATAAAAGCAGGAAATTGCATATATGCACGAGAAGAAAATGACATCAACATCCGTATATGTTAGCATAAAACATTCATCTTCCATCTCCCAAGGCGTGTGTTCCACGGTCATTCATGCTATGATGATATCCAGTAATTATAGTACTACTGCTACTTTCCCCATATTTGTTAGCCTCACATGTCTCACCAAGCAAGTGTTCGACCTCTTCCGAATTTGGTTCCAAGTTAACCCAGGGATGCTTCTGCATCTTTCTTATTCCTTCTAATTCCATTGCTACTTCCCTCATTGTAGGCCTCTCCTCCCCTTTTACTGCTAAGCAACTCCTTGCAAGCTCCACAAATTGTTGGATCTGCTCCTTATTTCCTTCTGCAACTAAGTGATTTTCAAGAATTTCAAACAATCTTTCCTCTTTCATGGAAGAAATGAAATACATGGCTAGACTTCTTTGCTCCTCGGTCCTAGCAAATGAAAGTGCCTCCTTTCCTGTAAGTAGTTCCACAAGAACCACTCCAAAGCTATAGACATCACTTTTCTCCGTCAACTGGTTTGTTTGCAAGTATTCAGGATCCAAGTATCCAAGAGTTCCCTGCACTACAGTGGCTAGTTGCGTTTGATCTCTCGGAACCAATCTTGAAGTTCCAAAGTCGGAGACTTTTGCAGTGAAATCATCATCGAGCAGTATGTTTGTTGATTTTACATCCCTGTGAATTATAGGTATTGAGGCTGCAGAGTGCAGATACCATATTGCCTCAGCTGTCTCTGCAGCTATCCTCAAGCGGGTTTCCCATGGAAATGTGGATGCAATATTCCTTTCCTGATGAATGTGCTTAAAAAGGGTACCGTTTGGGACAAATTCATAGACAAGCAAAGGAACTTGTGTCTCTAAGCAACATCCCAAGAGTTTGACAACATGCCTATGATTAATTTGGGAGAGCACAACAATTTCGTTGATGAATTGCTCAATTTGGTTTCCATCCTCTATCTTGGACTTCTTGATGGCAACAATCTTATCATCTGCTAAAAAACCTTTGTAAACTGTACCAAAACCTCCTCGGCCAATTATCCTGCTCTCATCATAGTTTTTGGTAGCCTTTTGTAGTTGTTCAACGGTAAAGATTTTGAGTATTTCTGTGGATCCTTGTTGTCTGCCGAGTCGTTGTTCTAAAATCAAGCCTCCATTCTGTTGAAAGAACTTTTCTCTGAGCTTCATTATCTTTCTTTTCTTGTATACTAAGTACAGCCAAGAGGTAAACACAAGCATACAAATAAAGCCAACTCCAGCACCTGCAATATTTGAAAGTCCGATCAAAGCCATTATTCATTTGAAGTACGATGCCACTATGAGCAAAATTAAGGGTCTCAAGTAGCTAAGAATTTGTTGTGATTTCAAAGGATAAAAAAATATCCAAACGACAAAAGCAAATTAGGGTTCTAAGAAATACGAAACTACTTCAACATATATATATATCATCCATGTGATCGTGGCCGGTCGTTAGCTCTAAATATCATCCATGCATACCTTATCCAAGGAATATATATATATATATATATATATATATATTTATATATATATACTCATAATTAAGGGCGTTCCATAAATTAACACAGTACTGCTGATTATAATACGCTTATATAATACATACCCCAATGCATTAATAGAAAAAAAGGGGAAACTTTATTTACAAAAATAATAATCCTTGTTCCAAATTACACCAATATTTAACCGCGCGAAGAGCAGTAGTAATTTTTCTTAATTATTTCTATTGTTTTTTTTTATTAAATAATCCTCATTTTTTTAATTAAATACGTGATATATAGATCATGAGTAGAAGATTTCAAGAAGTTTAGAAAAAATAAAACAAAAAAAAAATAAAAAAAATATGATGTGTAATATGTAAATTGGAGATAATAAATCTAAAAATCTAATATATATATATACACACTCTTACCAATAGCAATCCGAATAATTATTACGAAATCCGCGTCACAGCCTCCATGATCTTTTGTTCCGTTGCCATGGTACCACTTGGGGCAACGACATGTATAGCCGCCTATTGTGTTGGCACAGCCTTTTTCCGTGCTGCAGTTATGTGTACGATCTTTACATTCGTCAATGTCTGCGCGCGAGTCAATTGATCATGATCATGATAAATTGCATCACATATCGAAACGATTGAATGGGAAAATATCTAGTGAAATCAATCAAAATTCCTATATAAAATACCATGGCAACCGTCAGGGTGGTAGGGGTTCCCTTGGTAACCCGGCTCACACTTGCATCGGTACCCCGATCTTGTTTCTGGGTCATGGCAAATACTGTTCTTATTCTGACACGCGAAACCCGGTTTTTTCTTAGCTTCTTCACACGTCTCGTTCCCAATTGCCCAATCAAGCACCATTGGACGCCTTTCCCGTTCCCGTTTCTGAAGGTAATCCGTGGAGAAGCTAAAGTTTCCTTTTTGGACAACAAAAGCATAGTCGCAAGGATTGAAGTCCGATACGTTTGTGTGATTGTTAAAGCTGGACACATTCAGAATATAATTTTTCAAGCCATCTGGAAACTCTACGTTGCAACACCCAACGCCAGAGCAAGACCCGTTGACCGCATCGCTTAGGTCATTACATCGAGATATGCACCCCGTCGAGTAGTTTTTTCCCTTTTTTGTACCACTAATAATGCCCATAGTGTCACAGCCAAGAACAGTGAACTGATTTTTGGTTGTAGAAATGGCGAACCGGCCTGCGTGGAACTGGGGTGAATTATCAATTTCGAGGGACCCGGACTCATGGTAACAGTCTCGGGCTTCAAGTGCCATGACATGCATTTCATGAGCCTCAATGGATATGTTTGTAACATGGACGTTGACCCCTATAATTGCATCATCTTCATCACAACTGATATTGAACATCTTGTCCAAGTAACATCCTTCCCTCAAGCCAAATGGATATGGAATTTCTACACCCCCACAAGAGTTGTCGCAGCCATGCTTAGCTTGAGCTGCCGATGCTGCCACCATCGCAAGCAATATCACTCCAATGAATGAGATTAACTGCAAAAGCTTCGAGATCAGTTGTACTCCCATGGCCAGAACCTATAGAGTTTTTCAATAAGATATATAAATGTAATTCTATTGCGTTCACATGTAACACCCCGTATTTTAGTGTATTTTAATAAATGAATTATTTTTATTGATTTAGAATTTGTTCTCTTGTTTTAAAATTATTGGATTTTTAATTAGACTATTTTTATGATTTTTAGTTTACGAAAATTATTTTTTTTGAAGTGCTTTCTTTAAATTAATTATTGTTATGTGTTTAAATTTCTTCTCGAATTAAATTAACTTATTGTTGGATTTAATTATTTATTTTCAATTTAATCACTGTGTTTGAATTATTTTATTTCACTTGCAGTTTTAAAATCGTTTCTGTTGGATTATTTTTTTGTGACCCAAGATGTGAGGACTGAACCTCATTTCTTTCCCTCCATTTTTCTTTTTCCCTTTTCTTTTCTTTTCTTTTTCTCTTCTTTTTCTCTTTCTTTTCTCTCCTCTCCCTCTCTCTTCCTGCGCACGGACGTAGCTCTCTCTCTCTCCTCTCCTCCGCCCGTTTCCTTCTCTTCCACCCAGCGCCGCCGTGCGCCGCTCGTGGCCGACACCGCCCACCCCACTCGATTCCCCTGCCGCCGGCGACCACCTCCCTCCAGTTTCAGCTTCTCCGGCGCCACCGTTAGCCTCCACGCGCCACACGAAGCCGCGGCCTTCTCCTCACTCCAGCGCCGCCGTCGCACCACCATTGGCCGCCATTTCTTCACCACTTCATCCTCGACCTTCAAGCAACCCATTGAACCCAACCCCACCTCCGATCAGTCACCGGTGAAGCCCCACCAAGTCCATTTCCGATTTGCACATTTTTGGCCTAAAACCACCCCTTGCGCCGCCACCCACGACAAACCACCACTACCATTGGCTTCACCGACATCCCTAGGCCCTACCCTATCAATCTCGGGTCTTCGTTTGCACCCGTTGAAAAGTGGGTATCTGTGACCCACGGCCACAGTGTATTTTGCACTGTTCTGCAACTATTTTTCCACTTCTTGCGCCTCCGTGATCCTCCATAAATTATTATATAGCAATGTAAGTATTTTTCAAAGAATTCTCGTGAATTTAATGTATTTTTGCACTAGCACATTACACTGTATTTAAATGCTGATTGGTTTTGCCGGACTGAGTCCGAGGAGTAACGGGGTTGATTGGATTGGGTGATGGAGTTTTTAGTATGATTGGTTTAGACTATGAGATTTGTTGGCTGTTCGGGTTTAAACATTGGTGTTTTGTGTATGACGTGGGTTGTGGTGGATATTGGTGATTTTATGAAGTAATGATATATTTTGGGATTAGGAAGGTTTTAAGTTTTGAGAAATTTAAAATAGGTTATTTAAGAAGTTTAGGTTTAAATATCGACATATGTGATCTATTGGAAACTTACAGAAATTACGTGATTATTTTTATAGGTGACGATTTATAGTCGACTCGACATTTTTGAGGAAATTTTTGGAAAAGTTAAGTCGTCCAGGTAAGCGGGGTTCCTATGCTGGATTTGCATAAAAATAAATGAACTGAGGTTGGTTTGTAAAAAAATGTGCATGTTGTTTTAAAAAGAAAAAGTGAAAAACAACCTCAGTATATGTTTTTGCATTCCCTCATGAGATACATATGAAAGAGAAAAGAAATGTTTTTGACATGAAATGTGTAGACATGAGCAATATTTGACATGTTTCTGAAATATGCAAAAGAGCGAATATGATATCATTGAAATTTTTATGCATGTGATATGAAATGATATGGATCTGTTTTTGATCAAATAGAAAGGATATGAATATGTTTCGCACGTGTTTTGATATGATATGGATATGATAAAACTTTGACATACTTATCTGTTCTGAATATGGTTCTGATATGATGATACTGTTCACGTGATATGGTTGGTACCACCATGATATGATATGAGTGCACCCACTTTGGAAACAAAGTGGTCTTTTTACGTGTTCTTTCCTGTGTGCACACTCGGGGCTCCGAGATTGAAAAAGGGGAAGTTCACCACATGATACTGCCTGGTTTGGCCACCGGGGATAGCACAACCCTACCACGGGGGTTAAACATGGTATATGATATGATATGATAAGATGAATATGTTCAGTTATGTTATGCCAAAGTGTTTTTGAATATGAAATGGATCCTCAAATATGAATTGTTGACTTGAGTATGAAATGTTTGAAAAGTCGCTCTGATTTTCTGATAACACGTTTTCTGAAATCTGCATATAAAAATAAAATGTTTTGTTTCTGCATATTGACCTTTCTGAAAAGGCTCATGTTTACATGCTAGTATATGTTCTTTGCTTACTGAGTTGTTGATAACTCACCCCCTTATCTTCATATATTTTCAGATGATATTGATTTCCCAGCTGGGGGTCAGGAATAGAATTGAAGCTGGCTAGATATGGATGGAAGGATTGGGTACTTTAGAGTACCATTATTAGTAGATGGATTTAACTTGAGCATTTGAAGTACTTCACGTTGTTTGGACCTATTGACACCTAAAGATGTATTATTATATTTTGAGGTTATTGGGAGATTGTGGACCCCTTTTGGTTTATGTTTTGTAATGATAACTTATGAAGTTTTATTATGGTTATTTGGAAGAATATGAATTGTGTGCTAAACATGAAGTCCTTGAAGTTTTAAGTGCTTGGAGAGATAGGTTTGTTAGTGACATGAGTTAACTCTCCAGACCCTCGGGTACGGGGCGTTACATCACAAGTGCTTGGAGTCTCCTCCTAGAAACAGTCTCTTCTTTAATAGGCATATGGGATGAAGACCAGTACTTCAGGAAAAGTTTAAGGTTGTGTTTCAGTAAAGAAGTAATTTTAAATATTCTGCGAATAGTTACGAAAAATTAACGATAAAATATTAAATAATAGTGAATAATAATGAAAAATAATTAATCTACTGTAGATCGAACATGGCACACGTAGGGACAGAACTAGAAAATCTAGTTTTGAGGGTCAGTAGGACCGACCCTGGCCACGCGTTTGGGTTTGGTACGTACGTACTAGTTTATTCAAAAGACTTTTTGAGAGAATTAAGACAAAAAAAAATTTTCCCAAAATAATTTTGGAGAAGAAATTAAAACCTTTTGACCGAAATTTAATTTTGTTAAGAATTTTCATACCGAAATTTCCATACCTAAAATTTGAAACTGTGATTGAGATTCCGCCATTGTTATAACAGACTCTAGAAACCAGCTCAAATTCGTCCTGGGAAGTCATTGACTACTTCAATATCCCAATTTTTTATCTTAGCCCTTCTCTTTTCTTGCTTGATAATTTTCTTATATATGCAGGCTGACCAGTTCAACGTCTCCCCCAGACTTTTCCTAAGTCAATGAAGGACGCCGTACGTCGTTAATTGGTTGGTTCAGATGAAAAAAATACGATGTTACGGGTTGAGCAGTAATGGCTCTCACAAAGTCACATCTCGACATTCAATGATATTACTCGTGGCATTGCCCATAAGCTTGGGCTGCTAGGAAATATGTTTTGAGAAAATTAAGAACTTTTCAGCATTGGAGGAGTAGTAGTACTTTATCTTTTGTTTTTATTAATTTTCTTCGATCTTTTTCTAGTGATCAAGCTTGTATTAAAACTTAATATGATTACTACAAGTTTATATATAGGTTTATGGAACTATATATGATGATCCTCACCTATATATGACCATAATTAATCAATTGGTGACGATTAATAACCATAATCGAAGATGCCCATGAGTAGTAGTAGGTTGAAGATAATTTGGAAATTAAATCTGGGTGGCTTAATTATTGTAATAGTTATGCATTGCATTTTAATTAATGTAACTAATTTGGTCATGTCAACATATTAACTTGTGACATGAATTTAGGATTAAGTAGTACTCAATTAATTGGTGGTAGCTAGGTTCCAAAATTATTCGTGATTGCTTCATGTAAAAATATCCATGCAATATTCCAACACTAGTGTACTATATATTATATAATTGTACGTGTTAATTGCTTCATCATGCGTAGGCCTCCAACCCGTTCAGGGGATTTGAGCCCGAACTGACCCGCACATCTGTGTTTGGCAAATAGACCCGACCGGATTCTCGGGTCAACCCTTTTTATTTTTTATTTTTTTGTGTACTTAAAGATGGAAATGAACTCTTTGTGACTAATTAATTATTACACCCAGTATGCATAAACTCGGAATAAATAATACATTAATTAAAACATCTTATCCGAAGACAAAATTATTAGTGGGTATAGAAGACTCCACGATGGAGCAATCATTGAAGCATTCTGTTTTCTTTCCTTTTCGGTCATAAATTAATTATTAAATTAGAAAGGGAAAATGACTATACATGAAAAGAAGTCTTCGGCCAGCAAAGATGCTTTTCTCCCGATGGGCCACAAGGATAAGGATAACGTTCGGCAACTCATTTCAATATATTATTACAATTTCTTTAAAATTTTAAAATAAAATATAAAATATAATAAATAATTTAATTTTTTTAAATTTTAAAATAATAATAATATTAAAAAATAATATCTTAATAATACTTTTATCATTTTAATTCATTATCTAAATGCAGTCTTAATTTTATCATGAACACACATACTTTTAGAACGCATTCCAATTAATAAAATGTATTTAGTTTGTGCATATATGGTATTGATGATGAATATTGTCAGAAAGTGCATGTCTCGACGTAATTTGTGAAGTCCATTAGGAACGATACTACTGGATTTAGCTAAAAGCTTTAATTGTAAAGTGTGAAAAGGCTAATAGTTCATTTCACTAAATACTCACAAAAGCTTTAATGATCAATAATACTTAACATCTCACATGATAGATAGAACACGTTACATTGAAATCACTCAAAAGAGAATATGAAATATATACATATCATGACAGCACTCAACCACGTCGTACATGAAAATGATAAAGCTGCTATGATGATCACATTCTTTCAATCCTAAAACATGCATAATAGGAGACCGAATTTCCTTTCATTGAGCAGAAATCCCAAAAGATGAACTTCCGGAAAGTTATTGTTCAAGATTTGGAGGTCAGAGAGACAAGAAAAGATGGTGAAGCTAGCTACAAATTAAGCATGTGAAGAATCTATAGAGAGAGAGAGACCTAGGGGGCCGTGGAAAGAGATCAATTGGAGGAAAGAATGGGGTTTAGAGCCAAAACAAGAGAGTAAGGTAGCACTAGTAGGTGATAAGTGTGGATGGCTAGCGATAAGTACTAGTGATCATGATGAATGTCGACGAGAGATAGGCTATGCTAACCTTTGATGAGAATGAACAAATTATCTACCATCATTATCTGTTGGTTTCAGTACTTGATTTTTCATGCTGTCATCCCCAACAATAGCACTGATAGAAGAGCTGCCGATATCAAAATCAATTCCCAACGACTGTGTAGGTGCATTGGGCAAGTGCTTAGTCTGTTGTGTGTTGGAATCAACCCTTTTCAACGAGTGTTTTTCTGAAAGTCTCAATCCCTCCAACTCATTTGTTATTTGCTTCATACTAGGTCTATCCTCCCCTCTAACCTTTAAACAATTTTTTGCTATATTAGCAACTTCCGTTATTTCCTCAATATTACCATCTTTGAGAATGCGATCATCAATAATTTGAAGTAGGCGATCCTCTTTCACTGCAATTTCAAAATACGTTGCCAAATTTCTTTCACTTTCAGGCCTAAACAAGGAAACTGCCTTCTCACCTGTTAGTAGCTCTGCAATGACAACACCAAAGCTATAAACATCACTTTTTTCAGTTAATTGGCTAGTATGGAAGTATTCTGGGTCCAGGTATCCCAATGTTCCCAACACCACGGTTGATAATTGTGTGTGGTCAAGAGGAACCAGTCTTGAAGCTCCAAAGTCAGCCACTTTTGCTGTGTGTTTATCATCCAGAAGTATATTTGTAGTTTTCACATCTCTATGTATAATTGACATAGAAGTCTCAAAATGTATGTATGCTAGGGCTCTTGCAATTTCTGATGCTATCCTCAAACGTTTTTCCCATGAGAGCGAGGATGATAGGTTTTTATCATGAATATGGTCAAAAAGTGTCCCGTTTGTGATGAATTCATATACTAGTAGGGGTACTTCGGTCTCAAGGCAACAACCTATTAACTTGACCACATTCTCATGGTTAGTTTTAGTAAGCACAAGCACTTCATTTATAAATTGCTCAATCTGGCTCTCATCAACAACATTGGACTTCTTAATGGCAACCACTCTGTCATCTGATAAAACTCCTTTGTAAACAGTTCCAAAGCCTCCATGACCAAGGACTCTACTTTTATCATAGTTGTTAGTGGCCTTTTCAAGCTCTTCTGCACTAAAGATTTTGGTTGGCTCAACAGATTCTTTATGACTCAAGAGTTGTTGTCGTAAGATTAGGCCACCATTTTGTTGGAAGAACTTCTGTTTCAATTCTATGAGCTTTCTTTTTTGCGTTACCGAGTATACCCGTAAACTTCCCACAACCAAGATCAAGAGGCTTATCAAGCAGACACCTGTAAATGTTCAAGCATGCATTTTGACCACATAGAATGTATCTCAATTTCCCCTTGATCAGTCACTAACATAGACTTGCATGAATAAAGTTGAGATTTCAATATGTAATATATAAAAATGTCCTACAATTAGGAGTATAGTTGAGTTTCGAGTTTTAACTTAGCTAGTGATCATGATTAAAAAGAAAAAAGATTTAAAGCCTAGATGTACCTAGTGACTGTTGGAGAAGCAAAGATCTTCCATTAGCGGATTTCAACAGCGTTTTATACTAAAGCTAAGGTTACAAAGATCTTAAAACATTAATTTTCTTATCTTAAAAGACTTTTGCATTAATCAAAATGGTTCATTTTAGACCAAATTATAATTATTGCATGGGAAGTGAGTGAGGTAATTGGGAAACCAAATCTATCATGCATGTATGTAGTAATTAGTAAATTAACAAGAAGAAAGAAAATAAAAGAGATGAGTAGTACTGTAATACCACCATTCCTATGTATATTATACATACCCAGGGCAATAATGATGATCTTGGATTGACCGGGTTTTCGACTACAACCTCTTCCAGGCGGCTTCCTCCCATCGCCTACATATCCCTTGGGACAAGCACATGTGTAGCTCCCGTTAGTGTTGGTACATTTTGCAGTATCACTGCAATGATTCGAACGATCTTTGCACTCATCAATATCTGAAACACGAGTACCATTAATTTGCTCATTTAACAAAGATTAATTTGCTCATCCACAATGAGCTGAAATTAAGAAAAAGAAAAGGCTTATAATAAAGTAAAATGAATGAACACCATTAATACTTAGTTACCTTGGCAACTATCATCTTGTCCATCAGGAAGGTATGGGTTCCCTTTATAACCTTGGGAGCACTTGCAAAGATACCCAAGACGGTTGCCGGAGTCGAAACAATTACTATACGTTGCGTTGCATAAATAGCTTGTCATTTTCTGAGCATCTTTGCACGTCTTAGTTCCAATTGCCCAATCAAGCACCACGGGTACAGACCGTGCAGGGACTTTAGAACTCGCCCAGGTGTTTAAATTTTCAAAATCTAAGGTGGAAAAGTTGTATGCCCGTGTTTCCCCTATAAAACCTAAACCACATGATTGGGTGAGACTGGTGAGTCCACCATAAAGGCTTATAAGAGTTAAATTATAATTTGCTTCTCCTTTCGGGATATCAGAATGGCAACAACCAAGGCCGGAGCAAGAGCCGTTAACTAAATTACTTGTACCGTTGTCACAGAACGATATGCATCCAGCAATGTACTTATATTCATTTACATGTCCCTTCGAGTCTGTTATGTAGGCAAAATGGTTACAACCGACAGCAAAGATACTGTTCTTCGTATGTGAGATGCGAAAACTCAACAAGTTGAGCAAGGCAGAGAAGCGGCGGTAACTAGGCTGATTATCATACACTGGCCAGTTGTCGCAACTACGGACTACCAAGTTTGAGACTCGAAGTTCACCATGATCAAGGGTGATGTTGAGGACATCTATATTATCAACGCCCAGAAATGGTTTTGGGGGCTTCAAAGACTGGTTACAGATGATGAGAAAAGATGGATCAAGGTAGCAGCCCTCACCTGTACCAAATGGGTAGGGGATATTAAAAGATCCGCATCTGCGGTTGCAGCTCGAATTAGTGGCCGGTTGAGTCGATGTTGCTAAAACTAGATGGGCACCAATACTAATTAGCAGTAGCAGCACTAGTTGTTGTTGCAAAAGTTTTCCCTGCAAAGCCATGGCTGACCTTTTTGTATTCTGATCCGTGCTTCCGAAATAACTTATCGTTCTTTTGTAAACCAAGGTGATACAGAGACTTTTGTAAGTCTGGCCTGATGAACATGCCGTTGAAAAGGACCTAAGGTAGATGATAAGAAGCATTAATAAAAATACATAAATCAATAAAATTAGTTACAGATAGGTAGGAGGATTTATTACATAGGAACCTACTTGCAGTTATGAGTATACAAGTGTTATGCAGTCGTTTTAAAAGAAATGAATAAATATAAAATTCATGTGAAAAGGAAATATCTTTTTAATAATAGACTCTACTTTTTTTCAAAACGACTGTACGACATTTATGCATTCCACGACTATACGTAACATTTCTCTTTATTATATAAAAAAAAACTTTACTTGTTTGTGAAGTGCCCAAACTAAAAGTTAAAACACTCTAGCTTTTTTTCAACACAAACCTATTCAAGGTAACCTACCTCAACCCCGGCTCTCATAATTTTGAACCATAAGAATTTTATTTTCTTCTTTGGGATGGAAAAACGCAAGAAATACTAGTTTGAATTCAATCTACTCGAGTCACAAGGCTACGACAGCAGAACATGAGGTCATGTCCATCGATCGATTTTGCAGCAACCACGTATCCAGCTGGAAAAACGATAAAATCTTTATCAATGACCAAAGGACACTGCTATGCGTCTCGAACTTGGGACCCATTTTATATTTCGAATAGGTTTTTTATTTTTTTTATTTTTTATTTTTTTAATCATCATAAACATTTTTTAAAAAAATAAAAAAATCACAATATCATTAAAAAATATTTTTTTAATCATTCAATAAAAATAAAAAAAACATTCGAGACACACTTTGGGTCCAATTCGGGACCCAAAGCATTTCTCATGACTAAAAATCTGTCTTCCTGATCATTTTTCTTTTTTTTTTTTACATAGATCCACCAAGAGATCGGTACCAAAGCTATAGATTTTTTCAAACGGAAAAAAAAAAAAGAAAAAAAAATTTTCGGCACGTTAAATTATTTAATGTTTTAAATTTTATGTCATAAATTATCAATCACGTGACATATTATATCCTCTAATTAAAAAAATTATAAAAAAGAAGTGATATAATTAATTTTAGTTTGAACTGTTAAATCTAAATTAATGATTCGTTTGTTTTTAGAAAAGATTTCATCTTATTTTATCTAATTATTATAATTTTTTTAATTTTTAATATAAAATAAAATAAATAATTCAACTTTTTTAAATTTTAAAATAAAAATAATATTAAAAAATATATTTTAATAACATTTTATTTAACTTTTTAACTTTAATCTCAACTCATATCATTTAAAACAAAAAAAAAACCTTAAGAATTTACCTAATTTTAATTCATTAGTACTAGTCATCTTATAAGAAATGGTCTCTAGAAATTTAAATTTATGTGTTTGCATGTGTCGTGTCATGTGTAGCTGGTAGCTGGAAATTGCCTTTATTTCACTGCGTTCTTGTTATTAGAGCTAACGTCCGTTAGGGATGAATCCGTCAACGAGGAAAGCCGGGGCTCCTTGACGTTTCTAATTGGAAACCACGCGGGAAAAGGACAAAAAAATAATAGAAAATGGAAACACGCGTTGGAAACGCAAATTATTTCGACGCGACAGGTCTGCAAAATAAACTAAAATTGAGAAGAGAAATGCATTGGGTCACGAATTCGGAACCAAAACATGTCCCGAATGGAATTTTATTTTTTTTTAACCAAATGATAAAAAAAATATTTTTTTAATGATATTATAAATTTTTTATTTTTTTAAAAATATTTATAATAATTAAAAAATACATAATAAAAAAAAAAATTTTAATCTTTTCGAAATATGTTTTGATCCCAAATTCAGGACCCGACTCTTTTAACTTTGAATTAAGGAAAAGATTTCTAATCTCGTTGTGGTATATAAAGTGGTGCATTATTATAAAATTCAACATATACGATTTTTTTTTTATAGAATAAAAATTTTATAATAAAAATAATTTTATAATTTAACGTATTGTATAAAATTACATAATTTTTAATTTAATAAAATTTTTTTATAATTAAAATTACTTTTCTACAAAATAAATATGTTATGCACACAGTAAGCACAAGAAGGTGGAATCAATTTAAGCAATTAAGGTAGGGGTGTACAAAAACTAACTAAACCGGCCGAGAATCGATTAGACCGATTGCCGAAATCAGGAATCAGCTGAAACCGGCAATGAACTGGTAGGTGTGCGGCAATAATTAATGAAAATCGATATCAACCTATTCAAACTCTTGAAAAATTGCTAAACCGACCAACTCTTTATATATATATATATATATATTTTAAAATATATGTATATAAAACGACGTCGTTTAACTTATTTTTTTCTTGAAACTAAAAAAAAAAACATATGGAACGACGCCGTTTCAAAATGAATTTAATAAACCCCTGCCCCTCTTCTTCTTCTTCTCTGCGTCTTCTTTCTTTCTCCATTTCATCTGCAACTTTATTCTATTCTCTCATGGTAAACGGCGGCGCATCCCTCTTCCATTACAGAGACACCGACAGCAGACCAAGAAATCAAACCATATCGCGCCGAGATCGATAATATCGATTTTCTCTCCCCAATCAATTGGTTTTGGCCGGTTTTTTACTCTCATGGCAGACGTCGGTTCGGCATCAAGTTGGCATCGAAACCAAGCCGAACTCATCGGTTTTCAACCCTAAATTAAGGTGTAGCCAATACATTTATACTCCAATTGAATGTTTTCTCCTTTATGTATCAAATTATTAAAACTGAAAAAAATAGCCTTTAATTATGAAAAACGGACATATATAGAGTACTCATATCGAATTTCAACCCGCGTTAAGATCAATTAATAAAAAATGTGAGTTGATTGCCAAATAATCTAAGCGAGATATTTTTTTTTATAGTTCCAAAATAATGTATCAGTATTAATAATTTAGAGTACGATCGAAGTGTGTGCCAGCAAAAGAGAGTCAAAAAAGACGAAAACAGGGAAAAGGAAACACATGAGGTCTGCAGAAACAAAAAAGCAAATGTCAAGCAAATGATCAGACAAAGGATATCTTATCCAAAGATAAAAGTGGCCACAAAAATGAATTCCATCACGTGAATTTATGACTGGGAAAGCAAAAGATTCCACGTACAACAATAATTTACGAGCTCAATCATGAAATTGCTCGTATAAGATTTTTTTTTTTTGTAAGTCTCCCATGACTAGCACTATGGTTGTTAAGATTTCTAAAATTTTATCGAAATCGTAAGAGTTCAACTAGGAAATTATATAGATCATGTAATCAAGGTCATTAGCCATTAATATTATATATATTTATATATATATATATATATATCCCACTGGAATAACGATAAAATCTTTATCAATGACTAAAAATCTCTTTTCCTGACCAATCTTCAAAAAAGTTCAACTGGTTCTTGACATCTTTTAAGGCTTGATCAGTTTCACATGTTAGAAGAGAAGGCAACAAAGCTGCTCATCCGCTTTCCAAGAATGCTTTGTTAAACTAACACGTTTAAACTTAGGATGCATGACAGTTCGAGATTGTAGAAGAGAGAAACAATGAAAAACAGGCACAGTCGTAGCTGCAGACTTGACTACATAAACATGCAAATATCATAGCTAGCCAGACTTGCGGTAGATCAAACACAGAACGGAACCTGGCAAAGATTACAAGGGACAGTACTGTTCTAAATAGATATTTTAAACTTTAGATTATCTGTCTCCTTCATTTTCAGAATAGTAAGACGGATTAATTTTCTGAGCACTAAAAGAGATAATTAATTGCATAAGAAGATAACCTCTTTGAAATATCATGATGAGGTGCTCAAAAGCGAAGATACATAACTAGGCAGATTTCCCCATAGTGGCCGTAGGGCCGACCACTCCAAAGCTATCAATATCATTTTTTTGAGAAAATTACACTTTTTAACAACCTCGAATTTTCATGTTGAAAATTCAGTGTACCGAGCTTCATGAATCACCCGTAACAAAACACTTGAACTACTTCAACTTCATATCAGATTTAAGCAGATTAATTTCCAGCAACAAGTCATGATCTAGTCAGCATATTACTCTGTCTCGGAACTTTGACATACGGCTTTAATTAGCATCAATTCACGTGGTCACTACTCTTTGCATGATCTGTATTGTGATCTCCTACATAAACATGCACATATCATAAACATTTTCAGGAAAAACAAGCAGCTCGAGTTGTAGAAGAGAAAAACAATGAAAAAACAGGGAGTCGTATATCATAGGACTTGTGAATTATGATATATACACCAAACACATAGAACGAGACCTGGCAAAGATTACAAGGGACAGTGTTTTAAATAGATATTTTAAACTTTAGATTATATGTCTGATCCTTCATTTTAAGGATAGTAAAACGAATTCTTTTTAACACGAGCACTACTAAAAGAGAATTAATTGCATGAGAAGATCATAACTCTCCATATATATATATATATATATAGCAGGTCTATATATGATCCTCACCTCTCTCGCGCTCTTGAGCACCTAACAGGCTAGCTAGCCTCTTTGGAATATTATCAGCCACTTGATCCTTCAGCTGCCACGCTCTCTTTATCTTTCGCTCTACGTCCTTCAAGAACTTTAAACAACCTATTATCCATTTATAAACTGTTAAATATCAACCCAAGTGTGAACAGAAACTCCTCAACAGTCTTAGATAGCTGCTCCAAATATCAGGCTTGTCTGAAAATATCAAGATTGTCTCCAAAATATCATGTTCGTCTCTTACAGCCACTTTTATTGTTTGTTTGTCTCCTGAAGCTTCTCCTATAAAAGTAGATCATATTGTAAACGAAACAGTATCTGTGTGGGACATAGAAGAGGGCCATTTGTAGAGATAGAGATAATCTTGTTGGAGTTTGTATATTTTGTACAAACACTTTGAAATCTACTGTTTCCGCTACAGTGGACGTAGGCAAATTGCCGAACCACTTATATATTATCTCTATCTTATGTTTGGGTGTGATTTTGGGTGGTTTTGGTATAACAATTGGTATCAGAGCTTCGGTTTTGCGCTACCCAGAAAATTTAAGTTGATCCAAATCAACTTTTGATCACACCAGGAGGTTCGTCTTGGCAAGACGAAGACGCTACCGCAAACGGCATCGAAAACGGACGTCGGAGGAGCTCACACGCGCTCTAAGAAGATCGGAAGGTGCGAGTCACGCGCCAACTATCGTCCAGAGGTTGAAGACGAGTGCAGTACACGCGCCCACTCGCACCAGAGGTTGAAGACGCGTGAGATACACGCTCTCATGCGCCCCCACGCGCTCCAGAGGAAGACGACGCGTTAGTTACACGCGTCGACGCGCCCCCACTCTCGCCACGCGTTCCACGCGCTCCGCTGCTGTTCCTGTTCGATCTGGACCGTTCAAAATTTCAGATCTGTTTTGGGTTTGATCTAAGCCATTCGGAGTCCGATTTCAACGATCCAATAGTGCTTTCCAACAATTTGGATCATTCCGGACTCATCCGTACGGTTGAAATTTTGAAATTCGTTTTCTAGAGGTAAGTAATTTTTTCAAATGGAATCAGAAGGAGAAATTGCAGGTGATAGGAACTCTGGAAATGCTAGTAGCTCTGGGCGTAGATCCATGGTGTCAAATGCCAAATTTGAAGTTGAGAAGTTCGATGGATCTAATAACTTTGGTATGTGGCAATGTGAAGTCATGGACGTTTTGATCTAACAAGAGTTGGATATTACGCTGGAGGATAAATCGGAGGACATGACAGAGAGGGATTGGGACAAGCTTAACCGACAAGCTTGTGGTACAATCCGTTTGTGCCTTGCCAAAGATCAAAAGTATTTTGTCATGAGAGAGACAAAAACAAGTGAACTTTGGCGGAAATTGGAAGAAAAATACTTGACAAAAAGTATTGAGAGTCGCTTATACTTGAAGAAGAAGCTCTTCAGATTCCAATTTCGAGAAGCAAGAGGGAGACCGAAGTCAAGGTATCCAGGAAAGAAGAAGGATTCTCAATCGAGAACACGGGCCACATCACGTGGTTCATCAGTCGGAAAAGGACTCGCCAAAGATGAATGTGCCTTTTGTCACAACAAAGGACATTGGAAAAAAAGATTGTCCCAAGCTAAAAGGGCAACAGAAGAACCAACCCTCCACAGCCAATGTCGCCAACAGAGATGAAGATACAGATCTTGCCTTAACAGGTTTATCATTTATTTGTCATTCTGATGAATGGATAATGGATTCCGGGTGTACCTATCACATGTGTCCCAATCGGGACTGGTTTACTGACTTCACAAAGAGTGATGGAGCAGTACTTATGGGCAACAATAATGCCTGTAAGACTCAGGGAATAGGTAGCATTCGACTGAAGCTGCATGATGGAACCGTCAGGACATTGACAGAAGTTCGATACGTTCCAGACTTGCGGAAGAATCTTATCTCACTTGGGACTCTGGATTCAAAGGGATTCAGAATCACCATAGAAGATGGAATTCTCAAGGTGGTAATGGGAATTCAGGTGACAATGAAGGGCTCAAGGCGAGGAAATCTGTACTTCTTGCAAGGAAGTACTGTTAGTGAAAGAGCTTCCACAGCATATGAGAAGCTAGATGAGACTGATGCTGACACCACCAGGCTTTGGCACATACGTTTGGGACACGCCGGAGAAAAGACTTTGCAAACACTTGTAAAGCAAGGCTTACTCAAAGGTGCCAAAACTGGTAAATTGTCTTTCTGTGAAAACTGTGTATTAGGGAAGCAGAAGCGGATCAAGTTTGGAACCGCAGTCCATAGTACACAGGGGATACTTGACTATGTACACTCCGATGTTTGGGGACCTACCAAGAATGCATCTTTGGGAGGTAAACATTGGTTTGTAACATTTGTTGATGATTATTCTCGTCGTGTATGGGTGTACACGATGAAGCATAAAGATGAAGTGTTGAAAATCTTTCTTGATTGGAAGAAGATGATTGAGACTCAAACCGGCAGGAAGATCAAGCGGCTTAGATCAGATAATGGAGGTGAGTACACTCTAGACCCCTTCATGAAAGTATGCCGGAAAGAGGGAATTGTTAGACACTTTACTGTACGAGGAACACCGCAACAAAACGGTGTGGCAGAACGGATGAATCGTACTTTGCTAGAGAAAGTACGGTGTATGTTACTGGATGCTGGATTTAGTAAACGATTTTGGGCTGAAGCTGTGACATATGCCTGCCACCTCATCAACCGATTACCCGTAGCTGCCAATGGCGGGAAGACACCCATTGAAATATGGAAAGGTACACATGCTACTGATTATGACTCTTTACACATTTTTGGATGTCTAGCTTACTATCATGCTAAAGAAAGTAAGCTTGATCCTAGAGCTAAGAAAGCAAAATTCTTAGGCTTTAGTACTGGTGTAAAAGGGTATAGACTCTGGTGCATAGAGTCAAATAAGGTAATAGTCAGTAGAGATGTTACATTCAACGAGTCTGAGATGCTCAAGTCATATGAGCATAAAGACTCCCATGAAGGCAGCCATGATAGCAAAGCACCTTGTGAGTCGCAGAAGGTGAAGTTTGTTACGCCAAAAGAATCAGGAGTCGCTAATGGAGAGCATGGACAACTTGAGGTTGATAGTCCAGTCGAGATATCTCCAAGCCAACCTGAATCAATTGCAACAAACAGGCCGAGAAGAGAGACACGTTTACCAGCACGTTATGCAGACTTTGTGACATATGCACTTCCAGCTGAAGGAGAACAGATCCCAACCACTTACAAAGAAGCCATGCAGTCTAGTGAACAGGCTGAATGGAAAAGTGCAATGAGCGAGGAGATGCAGTCTCTTCATAAGAACCAGACATGGGAGCTTGTGCCGCTTCCTAATGGAAAGAAGTCAATTGGTTGTAAGTGGGTTTTCAATCAGAAAGATGATCAAGCTGCTAAAGGTGGGGTGCGATTCAAAGCTAGATTGGTAGCCAAGGGCTACGCTCAGACAGAGGGAATTGACTATAGTGAGGTATTCTCTCCTGTTGTTAAACATTCATCCATTCGGATATTGCTAGCTTTGGTTGCACAATATGATCTTGAGTTAGCCCAGCTTGACGTGCAGACGGCTTTCCTGCATGGTGATCTGGAGGAGGAGATTTATATGTCTCAACCGGAAGGTTTTAAAGAAGCTGGTAAAGAAAAATTGGTTTGCAATCTGAAGAAATCTCTCTATGGTTTGAAGCAGTCACCTCGGCAGTGGTACAAACGTTTCGACCGCTTCATGATTGACTTGAAATACACTCGTTGCCAATACGATCACTGTGTGTATTTCAAACAACTTGCAGATGGATCTTTCATTTATTTGCTTTTATATGTAGATGACATGTTGATTGCATGTAAAAGCAATATAGAGATAGATCGATTGAAAACTCAATTGAGTCAAGAATTTGAAATGAAAGATCTAGGAGAAGCACGAAGAATATTGGGGATGAAAATTAATAGAGATAGGGTGAAAAGCACAGTTCACCTCACTCAGAAGTAGTATCTTGAGAGAGTACTACAACGTTTCAACATGAACTCGAAGACGAAACCTGTAAGTACTCCAATGGCCCCATATTTCAAACTCAGTGCATTGCAGTCTCCTAAAAGTGATGAAGAGCGGGACTATATGAAAAATGTCACGTATGCAAGTGTTGTAGGAAGCTTAATGTATGCCATGGTGTGTACACGACCTGATATCTCCCAAGCCGTCAACTTAGTCAGTCGATATATGCATAATCCTGGAAAGACACATTGGCATGCGGCTAAATGGATTCTACGGTACATTCTAAGGATCGTAGATCTTGGTTTGAAGTTTGAGAAGAATGAAGATAGTCTAGTAACTGGATATGTTGACTCAGACTATGCAGGTGATCTTGACAAACGACGATCGACAACTGGATATGTGTTCACTATGGCTGGAGACCAGTTAGTTGGCGATCTATTTTGCAGTCTACAATTGCACTATCCTCAACAGAGGCTGAATACATGGCTGTGACAGAAGCCGTGAAAGAAGCCATTTGGTTACAGGGACTGGTAACAGATTTGGGCTTTAAACAACAAGAGGTTACCGTCTACTGTGACAGTCAGAGTGCAATTCATTTGGCCAAGAATCAAGTGTATCATTCTCAAACAAAGCATATAGATGTCCGCTTTCACTTCATACGTGAGATATTAGATGAATAGGACATTCTACTTCAGAAGATTGGCACTGAAGACAATCCAGCAGATATGTTGACAAAAGTTGTCACAGGGATCAAATTCCAACATTGTTTAGAATTGATCAAAATCTCACACTGCTGAGCACCTACGGGTGCGTTGGTGTCTTAGGGCACATTTGGAGGAAGCAACAGTTTGCAGCAGCTTAATATGGCACACATGGGTGGAGGGGGTGATTGTTAAATATCAACCCAAGTGTGAACAGAAACTCCTCAACAGTCTTAGATAGCTGCTCCAAATATCAGGCTTGTCTGAAAATATCAAGATTGTCTCCAAAATATCATGTTTGTCTCTTACAGCCATTTTTATTGTTTGTTTGTCTCCTGAACTTCTCCTATAAAAGGAGATCATATTGTAAATGAAACAGTATCTATGTGGGACATAGAAGAGGGCCATTTGTAGAGATAGAGATAATCTTGTTGGAGTTTGTATATTTTGTACAAACACTTTGAAATCTACTGTTTCCGCTATAGTGGACGTAGGCAAATTGTCGAACCACTTATATATTGTCTCTATCTTGTGTTTGGGTGTATTTTGGGTGTATTTTGGGTGGTTTTGGGACAACATAAACAAGGCAAACTTGTGTCCTCCAGCCAATTTACATATATATATTTTTTAATTCCCCTTAGTGGTCGTAGGGCCGACCGCTACTAGCTCCACAGCTATCAGCCTATCAGTATCATATTTACTTTGATCTTCTTATGGTGGAGGAAAACTCTATACATCTAAAGATTAAATAATTTACATGTCATTTATAAAGAAAACAAGGTAAAAGTTACATCTCAAATGTTTTATATTTACTGTAATTATAAAAATCTGACAAATTGTGCTCATTCAATTATAAATAAATAAAAAAGGTGAGTCGTTGTACATGTACAATATTTACAATAAAATCTTCACAAAATATTTCCATTGTAAGTTTCATTACAATGTATGACTTTTAATAATTTAGAGTACAACGTCGTGTAAAATCACTAATCTAAAATTCTTCAAGAGCGGAAATTATTTAATTTCAAAATTGTAAAAAATTCGTTTTTTATCAATTATGAAAATGACATTCTCATGCTCCCCCTATTATCAATTGTTTTTACGGCAAGTGTGCTCATAAAAGCCAATATTCGATCTTCTATATCTATTTCCATCAAACTTCAACATCAGTTGCATTTCTCATTTAACAGGTTTGCTAATAAAAAATATTTATATTTAACGACATAAAGCCTTCAATTTCCAAAACATGTTCCACACGTACAAATATGGTCATACAATACCATGTAAAATATTACAAGTATCAATTCGCAATCCTATGTGCCCACATAGGTACTACGATAGACTCTCTGCTTGCAGCCATGGCTTGTGCTGACGTAAATGACATGTCAGGAACACACAACAGATGAGCCAGGCTACAACAGATGAGCCGGGCTAGCTTCAGTTGTCTGTCCATCATAACAATCTGTATTGGTAAAACCACGAGATATCTCATCATCAGGTGTCATCATGTGAATAATGTTATGTACGACAAAACATGCAACAATAATAATATATCGTTACCTTGTTGGCCTGTATGAATTCATTGATTGCAAAATTTGAAACCATTTTTTTTTTACATACCGAAAGTGCGCTCAATAACATTTCATAGGAAAATGCCAATAATTGAAATAATCCTGATATCTATGAAATGAACGATTGTTGTGACGTTCAGGTCTATGATGTAACACCAAGCCCAAGTTCGTGGAAAACCCTAGATTTTATTTTATTTATTTATTTATTTTTCTTCTTTGTTTTATTTTTCCTCCTTCCCATGTATTACCATACATGCATCACCGTAAGCCCCATGCATGATATCAAAGACCAACCCTTCACCCCACGTTCACCACCCTAGCAGCATGAGGACACTCTCTCCCACGTCCAAAACTCCACCCAGCCACAACCGCCAGCCCCATCTCACGGAACCACCTCCCTGTGAACCAACATGAAGGCCCATGTTGCTACACAGTGAAACCATCACTAACTCAACGTGAAACCACCTTTGCTCTCCCCCTCTTATGAATCGATATAGACTAGCAGAGGACCCAACCACACCATGCACGCCGGGGAGTAAATAATGCCGCCCAGTTTGTCCGCTTAGCAACCACTTGTCGACATCATTGGGGGTAGCACCAGAACCAATCGAAAGCCACCTTAAAAACATAACTCCTCCTCCCACGGTTTCAGTGAACCACCTCCTTCCACAACTACACTGTCCTCCGCCCTCTACTGTGCACCACCATGGGTCAGTAGAGGACGATTACCACCATAGGAAGCCGTGCTGCGACACCGTGAACCACCAAATACAGCCATTGCCCAACCTCTGTTTTTGCTCCTCAAAATAGAGCAACGTGCCTTCCAGACCACACGGGTCCTTAGTCTGACGTCGAGCACAAGCAAACGTGCACCACGAATCAGTTTCTGCCAACGTGCAACCTGTAAGAGAGAGAGATTCCAACCAAGCACTGAAGTCCAGCCGTGTCCAACCACCTTCACCCAACACCACCGAAAAAAAGCACTCCTATGCACAACCTAGTCACCACTACTTCACACGGACGAACCACCATGCATGAACTAGTGGCAGCAACAACACCACGTGGCCATGGATGCCATGAACCAGCCAACCTACACAGAAAACACTTGTGAAAACTTCCTGTCACCCCCCTTTCTGCCGCACGCCACCTTAGTTTCACGGTGAGCTGCATCTCTCCCTCTCACGCTTGGCTTGCTCATCCCCTTATCTCTCTCTCTCTCTCTCACGCTCGCTCATCTCTTTCTCTCTCTTAGTGCACCACCGTCAGGAAAGCCACCTTCCATAGCAACCTAACTCCACCGCGACCTCCTTCCCTCACGATGAGCCTCCATCGCACAAGGATCTCTTTCGGTTGCTGCACTTCTTTTTTGTTTTTTGTTTCTCCAGAAACAACAAGTTTATGCATTTGACTCTAGTCATGATTTCCTTGGTAATTACAAAAATTCCATCAAGCCTTTGGTTATTGTTTATACGTAAAGTAGCTCATACCTTTTAAATTTTTTTACAGTTTTGCCCTTCCAGTTATAAAACTACCAAGTGGTTTTATGAATACATTTCTTAGTTTTGATTTTACTATCGATGGCCTAGGTCTCATTGTAGAAAAAAACTCTGTTATTGTTTTTAAATGTACTCCGGCTCATTTTTAAATTAGTTTTAAAAGTGGATTAATAACAATACTTTCGGTTTATAATAATATTATTTAGTATTAATTTTTATAGTTAGATTCTGATAATAAATAAATTAGAGCTTAATTAGTCAGGGATTTATTAAGTGAATATCGAGGTATTTGAGAATTTATGATATGTTGGGTTTCAAGAAATTTAGATTTTTAGGAAAATAAGTTACCTAATGTTTCAGGTTTAAGTATTGAAAAATGTGTTGACTTGAGATATTTATTGAAATTTTGTTGCAATATTATAGGTGACGATTGATTTTCGTTCAGCATTGTTGTGGAAAAATTCTAAAAGACTAAAAAGTTCAAGTAAGCGGAATTCATATACTAGTTTTGCACAAGAAATAAAATGAGGTTGACTTTGAAAATATGCATATTTTTTTTTAAAAGAAATCTGCAAACGACTTCATATGTTTGTTCTGCATATGCATAAATTCTATATAAAAGAAAGTATTTTCTGGCATGACTGATGCATATATGAGCTAATTCTGTGCATTCTATTTCTAAATTATGCAAAAAGAGCGAATATGAAAATCTAAAAGTTTTTGTTGTGAATAAATGAAGATGTTTTGATTCTATTTATTTCGAACATGTGAAATGATCTGAAGTTGTTCAGTATTCTGTTTTGATATGATGTGGCATCTATGAATTTCTGATTCTGTATCTGAATATGATCTGGTTCTGATCTTTTTCTGTTTTGTTTCAGTTAAGGCCTAGCCATGAGTATAATGGTGGTTTATAACCCTACCATAGGGATAAAATATGGTATATGACCAAGCTACGGGTATAATGGTAGTTTATAACCCTACCACGGGGTGAAACATGATATACGGCCCAGCCACGGGTATAATGGTGGTTTATAACCCTACCACAGGGGCTAAACATGGTATTTGTCTCTATGCAATGCTCCGATATGATATGAAGATGGTGTCTCAGTTTATGATATGTCGAAGGATTATTGAATAAGAAGGTTTTCCTGAAAGTTTCGCTTAAGTGTTTTGTAACAAGTTTTGTTTATGCATTCTGAAAGTAAATATGTTATTTTTGCATTCTGAAAGGACATATTTTGTTCTGCTTACCGAACTTTATAAATGTTCATATTTATATGCTAGTATAAGTTCTCTGCTTACTGAGTTGTTGATAACTCGCCCTTTATCTCTACAATATTTTTCAGATATTTTGATAGTTCAACTGATGATCAAGATTATGAGGCATTGCGTGAGATGATTTAAGTATAGTGGATTAAACATAGAAAGTTTTTATGAGTATTGGTGATTTTTTTTAAGCAATTTTATTGTGTTATGATAACTTGGTATTTTGAAAATTTGGTTAGATTGAGAAAATTAATTTGAATCGAAATTTCTATATGATATTAGAAATCTTGAGTATATTATTATATTGTTGAAATGTGACTTTAAGTGATAAGAAGTAACTCTCTGACCCATGTAGGACCGGGGTGTAACATATGATACCCCATCTTGGGATATGGGGGCATAAATCCCTCAATGCATGGAAATGTGGAATTTACTAAATCATAATAACATGAAAAATATTAAAACATTAATAATGTTTGCTTCAAACATTATGAAATACCGCTCGTCCAAAAATTAATTAATATATAATATTTACCCTCATGCGGCCATGGAAAATTGATCCCTAGATGACTCAACACATCCATAAATATCTAAGCATTATGGGCAGTGCCCTCCCACCCAGCAAATATGAACGTGAATTTCATATTGAAATTACAAGCTACCAGCACATTATCACGAACCATGGATAATGCATGAGATTGCCTTCAATATAAGGCTCCACCCCAACAACATGTGTAGGTGCAATCACTTAAGGAGCAAGGCGACATAGTGCCCACATCACTACGTAGGCATGTTGTTAATGATTTTACTTGAATGTTGAAATCGGTCGCCTGTGATTCGCTGATCTTGCCTATGTTCGATGGTGTATGCAAACATTGCAATGGCTTCCTCCACGGAAACCTCTATTGTCAATTCCAGAATGGCATCCGCGCATAACGTATTGCATAATGTTTGGAATGCATATACTTTCATTTCGGAACATGTTATTCCAATTATTTCGATGTCCATTGAGGATTGTGACTATATAGTCTCGTTTGTGTAAGCCGATGTTATTCTAAGGCATTCGCTCAACCACTAGCTCCATAGATTCCTCCTCTTTTGTGGCGGCCATAAGAAAGGCTATGTGATCCCACATTGAGGGATCACACCTCCTCCAATCCTGGTATTCATCACACATTGGATACTGGTTACTACTCGATGCACCTTTGGTCTCATTGTTGGACTTTACTTGGGGCTCATCATCCAACTCACTTCCTCTGTCTATTTTGTGGTACAAAAAACAATTACCCCAGTAACACTTCGCCACCTGAACGAATAATTTATAATAAGTGTGTATAGGATGGAAGTGAGCATCCAAAAAGCATCTAAATCATGTGGTATATGACTTATCTAAAATATGCTAGTGAATAATATAGAGACAAATCAAATATAAAAAGTAGCAAATTATTTTAGAAATTGAAATAAACCATTATCAAATTATGAAAATCATTAAAAAAAAAAACTTTCATAAACTCAATCAATGAACCGTTAGCAAATTATGCAACTTAGTCAATAAAAAAAGTAACATCCACAATAAATACAAAGTTTGATAAACTAAATTAATGTAGCATCGACATACGCTACGTCACTCCAACCCCTAAATCCAATCAACTCTGCGATTTGGGGGCATGAGGAAGAACACCTCCTCCACATTAGGATCCATAAAAATCCTAGCTACGCGAGAATATTGTTGTGCAGGCAGCTGCGGGGTGATCTCATCCAAAAACATTATACATTGAGCTGCGGTGCTGAATGACGCATTCGATCCACTTGAGCCTTTGCCTTTGCTATGCTTTCGACTGCATTCCCCAAACATCTGCTTGAGAGGCACACAGGTTGGTAGAATGGGAGGTGCGGATTGGTGGAAGGGAGGTGGCGGTAGATGAGGGTGGTGGCCAAAGCTTGAAGGAAGTGTGGCGATGGCGCAACAGCGACATGGGCGGCGAGGGCTCACGAGTTGCAGGAAGGAGGAGGAAAAAAGAAGAAAATATGAGAGAAGAGGAGAGGGGCCTACGGCGCCGGGGTGAAATGAAGAGGTCCTAGGATTTTCACCCTTAAAGTCTAAAAATGGTGCCATTTGCAACAAGGGGCCTAGTTTTCTTTTTGTTTTAGCTCATGGAATCCAACACGGGTTGGGCCCCCGATTGAACCCACTATCCTACCTACTTGGGCCTCAGTTTTTACCAAAGAACAGAAAACAGAAGTAACTAAAATACATAAACCCAAAAAAAAAAAATTTTGAGTTTCACAATCATTCTCCCTTAGACCTGACATGGACTCTAGATACTAGTTTAACATCCCAAGTTCTTAGCAACAATGCAATAGACAAGTAAATGACAACAAGAAAATAGACAATCACACAACACAAAATTATCGCAGTTCGGCAATGTGCCTACGTCAACAGAGATATAGGAGATTTATTAAAAAGAAAGTGGGAACACATGCAACAATACAATATCTGTACCTCACTTTTTCTCTCTCACACACACAAGGGTTGCCTCTCTCTTTTCCTTTCTATTTCTGCCATTCAATTCTACCTAAAGATTGTTACTCAAAACAAATATAATACACACACACACACACACACACACACACATCGTTCTCCCTTAGACCCGACATGGGCTCTAGATACTAGTTTAACATCCTAGGTTCTTAGCAACAATGCAATAGACAAGTAAATGACAACAAGAAAATAGACAATTACACGACACAAAATTATCGTAGTTCGACAACGTGCCTACGTCCACAGAGATATAAGGGATTTTATTAAAAAGAAAGTGGGAACACCATGCAACAATACAATATCTTTGCCTCACTTTTTCTCTCTCACACACACAAGGGCTACCTCTCTCTTCTCATTTCTATTTCTGCCATTCACTTCTACCTAAAGATTGTTACTCAAAACAAATATAATACACACACACACACACACACACACACACACACACACATATATATATATGAAGGCTAGCAATGGAAACCCTAGAAAAATTATTTTTGGGTTATTCGCTCGAGTAGAGCGTCGATCGATTCTTAAGCAAACTCTCTATCCGATGTTCACTCAAGCCGCTTGTCGAGCAAGACCCAAACAAACTCTCTGTCTAGGTTTCGTGCTAGCTACTTGCCACACAAAACTCAAGCAAAATCTTTGTCTAAGCTTAGCTTGATCGACCCATCGCAGAACTGTCAAGTGAAGTTTTTGGCTGGCATTTTCTCAACTCACAAACCAGATCCACAAACCCAACACTTGACCTATGTAAACATCTTACAAAAGTAAATTTACTCAATTATGTAAGATTGGTCTACATAGAGATCCAACGTATCGCATCAAACCACATTACTATGTAAGTTTACTTTTACAAGATCTCTTTGTAGATCTAACATTTTTCAATTATGAAATATCAATATAGCATGTAAATTTGTAAGAACTCGATGCTAGTTGCCGCATATGGAACAAGTTCTATTCTCTATGTTTCCAAATACTTAATTATTTAAACTGCAAGGGTGGTGTAGTGGTTATGGAATGAGCTGTATAAACTAGACTTCTTGGGTTTGGAAGTACTCAGCATTCACACTCTTGAGACATCATACTAGGAAAATGTTGTCATAAATTACTCAAGGTGCACTGACATAAAACTCCTTATTAAAAATTTTGTAAATCTTGAGATTTGTTAGGATTTTTTTATTCAATAGTACAATTTCTCAATTACCCATAAAGGAAGGGAAAAAAAAAAAAACAGAGGGAGAGATAGAAACGAACAAATTGCGTGCTCAGATATTTATATCTTCAAGTTGAATGAATGAAAACAGCTGTTGTCATTGAGAACGACATGAATAAGAAAGTAGTGGTCATTGAGATCATGACATGAAGAAATTAATAAAGGCCATATGTTCACATATGACGTGTAGTAAGGAGATTTCATTTGCATATCTTTCTAAACCTATTAATTGTACTGATTTTTTTTTTTATTAACCTTGCGAATAAAATGTGGCTGAAATAAATTCAAAGTCTTTTAAAGTCTTGTTTTTGTCTTGTTCGGCTTGAGACTATTCAAAATATTTATTATACTTTTCTTTTGGACTAGAAGATAAAGTATTAGCTAGCATTTATGGAATTGATATGAGAATAATCAACTAGAAGGGACAACTCCAATGCCATTTCCACTAAGAATGATGCTACTTGGTCATCTAAAGTTTACTATTCAGATGACTTTCTTGATGTCCACGTAATTCATTAGAAAAGGAAAAAAAACACAAACGCAAAAGGAGTAGATGGAACCTAAGGTTCCAGTCTTCCTCTTTTATATTTTTGGATGTCTTTTTATTTTGAATATGTTTTTATTAAAAACCACGTATCACCACGTGCCACGTCAAGAGGGTCAACTTGAGCGATAAGTTTGGGATGGCTCAATAGTTGTACTCTTCTATTATATATCCATTCCCACAACCACTACATTTATGGAGGTATATAATTATCCTATAATAATTAGAAGTCGATTTCCATCTATTAAAAAAGTTGGATTTTCCGAAAAATTTAAATTCTAAAATGCGGTGGTCCAACGAATGGAGCTGTCAAACTTAATATTGATGGGAATTGTTTCGGAAATTTGGAATTATATGTGGAGAATGTGGGGTGATTTAAGATGCTGAAGCATCTGTAGTGGGTTTTTCCTCATATTATGGTAAATAAATAACAAAAAAGAAGATTACCCAAGGTAAGTACGATCTATCTTTAGTAGGTGACTTTGGAATTACAAGAGACATAATTTTCTCTTTTACCAGTAGGAGGGCCATGCAAGGCACATGCCCGGTTCTCTCTATATAGACTGTTTCAATTGATGAAAAAATTAAAAAAATAATTATGTTTTGAAAACACCTTGAGAGGTAATTGTTCGACCATCACAACGACCAAAGAGTACCTTGATCATGTGGGAGCTCGGCTCCCCAACATGTAAAGAGTACCCCAATCACATTGGAGCTCGGCTCCCACAATTGTAAAGCCCACCCTGATCTCAAAAAGTATTCGATCCCGATCAAATTGGTCTAACTTCTAACTAAATAGGAGCTCGGCTCCCGAGCATATATAACATACCTAATCTCGAAACTATGTGACCTCAATCACATTGGATGGATTACGTTGGAGCTCAACTTCCGAGCATGTAAACCTTACCCAGAGCTCCAAAAGTATCCATCCCTGATCAAATTGGTTGGATTTTGTGGGAGCTTGGCTCTCAAGCATGTAAACCTTACCCAAATCTCCAATGGAATACCCCGATCACATTGGAGCTTGCCTCCCGTGCATCTAAAACAGATCACGATCTCTAAAAGTATCCAACCCCTGATTGGATAAAGTTGGAGCTCGGCTCCTGAGAATGTATAAAATACTCAATCTTGAAATGTATCCGACCCCGATCACAGCGATTGGATTATGTGGAGCTCGGCTCAATCTCAAGGTCGCATACTAGGAGAGCATAGAGAGCTGGCACTCCAAAGCTATCAATATCATTTTTTTGAGAAAATTACACTTTTTAACAACCTCGAATTTTCAAGTTGAAAATTCAGTGTACCGAGCTTCATGAATCACCCGTAACAAAACACTTGAACTACTTCAACTTCATATCAGATTTAAGCTGATTAATTTCCAGCAACAAGTCATGATCTAGTCAGCATATTACTCTGTCTCGGAACTTTGACATACGGCTTTAATTAGCATCAATTCACGTGGTCACTACTCTTTGCATGATCTGTATTGTGATCTCCTACATAAACATGCACATATCATAAACATTTTCAGGAAAAACAAGCAGCTCGAGTTGTAGAAGAGAAAAACAATGAAAAACAGGGACTCGTATATCATAGGACTTAATATATACACCAAACACAGAGAACGAGACCTGGCAAAGATTACAAGGGACAGTGTTCTAAATAGATATTTTAAACTTTAGATTACATGTCTGATCCTTCATTTTAAGGAAAGTAAAACGAATTCTTTTTAACACGAGCACTAAAAGAGAATTATACATATATATATATATATAGCAGGTCTATATATATATGATCCTCACCTCTCTCGCGCTCTTGAGCACCTAACAGGCTAGCTAGCCTCTTTGGAATATTATCAGCCACTTGATCCTTCAGCTGCCACGCTCTCTTTATCTTTCGCTCTACGTCCTTCAAGAACTTTAAACAACCTATTATCCATTTATAAACAAGGCAGACTTGTGTCCTCCAGCCAATTTACATATATATTTTTTTAATTCCCCTTAGTGGCCGTAGGGCCGACCACTACTAGCTCCAAAGCTATCAGTATCATATTTACTTTGATCTTCTTATGGTGGAGGAAAACTCTATACATCTAAAGATTAATTAATTTACATGTCATTTATAAAGAAAACAAGGTAAAAGTTACATCTCAAATGTTTTATATTTACTGTAATTATAAAAATCTGACAAATTGTGCTCATTCAATTATTAAAAAAAAAAAAAAAAGGTGAGTCGTTGTACATGTACAATATTGACAATAAGATCTTCACAAAATATTTCCATTGTAAATTTCAATACAATGTATCACTTTTAATAATTTAGAGTACAACGTCGTGTAAAATCACTCATTTAAAATTCTTCAAGAATGAAAATTATTTAATTCCAAATTTGTAAAGAAGTCAATTTTTATCAATTATGAAAACGGTATTCTCATGCTCCCCCTATTATCAATTTTTTTTTTTTTTTACTGCAAGTGTGCTCATAAAAGTCAATATTCGATCTTCTATATCTATTTTCACCAAACTTCAACATCAGTTGCATTTCTCATTTAACAAGTTTGCTAATAAAAAATATTTATATTTAACGACATAAAGCCTACAGTTTCCAAAACATGTTCCACACATACAAAAATGGTCATACAATACCAGGGAAAATATTACAAGTATCAATTCGCAATCCTATGTGCCCACATAGGTACTGCGATAGACTCCTTGGTTGCAGCCATGGCTTGTGCCGACGCAAATGACATGTCACGAACACACAACAGATGAGCCGGGCTACAACAAATGAGCCAGGCTATCTTCAGTTGTCTATCCATCATAACAATTCGTATTGGTAAAACCACAGGATATCTCATCATCATCAGGTGTCATCATGCGAATAATGTTATGTACGACAAAATATGCAACAATAATAATATATCGTTATCTTGTTGGCCTGTATGTGTTCATTGATTGCAAAATTTGAAACCATTTTTTTAACATACCGAAAGTGCGCTCAATAACATTTCGGAGGGAAAAATGTCAATAATTGAAATAATCTTGATATCCATTAAATGAACGATTGTTGTGACGTTCAGATCTATGATGTAACACCAAGCCTAAGTCCGTGGAAAACCCTAGATTTTATTTTATTTATTTATTTATTTTTCTTCTTTATTTTATTTTTCCTCCTTCCCACGTATTACCATACATACATCACCGTAAGCCCCATGTATGATATCAAAGACCAACCCCTCACCCCACGTTCACCACCCCAGCAGCATGAGAACACTCTCTCCCACGTCCAAAACTCCACCCAGCCACAACCGCCAGCCCCATCTCACGGAACCACCTCCTTGTGAACCAATATGAAGACCCAAGTTGTTGCACAGTGAAACCATCACAAACTCAACGTGAAACCACCATTGCCCTCCCCCTCTTATGAATCGATATAGACTAGCAAAGGACCCAACCACACCATGCACGTTGGGGAGTAAATAATGCCGCCTAGTTTGTCCGCTTAGCAACGACTTGTCGACATCATTGAGGGTAGCACCTGAACCAATCAAAAGCCACCTTAAAAACATACCTCCTCCTCCCACGGTTTTAGTGAACCACCTCCTTCCACAACTACACTGTCCTTCGCCCCCTACTATGCATTTCTACAGTGCACCACCCAGGGTCAGTAGAGGACGATTACCACCACGAGAAGCCGTGCTGCGACACCATGAACCACCAAATAAAGCCATTGCCCAACCTCTGTTTTTGCTCCTCAAAACAGAGCAACGTGCCTTCCAGACCACACGGGTCCTTAATCCGACTTTGAGCACAGCCAAACGTGCACCACGAACCAGTTTCTGCCGACGTGCAACCCGTAAGAGAGAGCAAGATTCCAACCAAGCACTAAAGTCCAACCGTGTCCGACCACCTTCACCCAACACCACCGAAACAAAGCACTCCTACGCACAACCCAGTCACCACTACTTCACACGGACGAACCACCATGCATGAACTAGTGGCAGCAACAACATCACATGGCCACGGATGCTGTGAACCAGCCAACCTACACAGAAAACGCCTGTGAAAACTTCTTGTCACCCCCCTTTCCGCTGCACGCCACCTTAGTTTCACGGTGAGCTGCATCTCTCCCTCTCACGCTTGGCTTGCTCATCCTGTTATATCTCTCTCTCTCGCTCGCTCATCTCTTTCTCTCTCTCAGTGCGCCTTCTTCAAGACAGCCACCTTCCATAGCAACCCAACTCCGCCACAAGCTCCTTCCCTCACGGTGAGCCTCCGTCGCACAAGGATCTCTTTCGGTTACTGCACTTCTTTTTTGTTGTTTTTTTTTTTTTTTTGTTTCTCCATAAACAACAAGTTTATGCATTTGACTCTAGTCATGATTTCCTTACTAATTACGAAAATGCCATCAAGCCTTTGGTTATTGTTTATACGTTATACGTAAAGTAGCTCATACCTTTTAAGTGTTTTTACATTTTTGCCGTTCCAGTTATGAAACTACCAAGTGGTCTTATGAATATATTTCAGTTAGTTTTGATTTTACTATCGATGGGCCTAGGTCTTGTTGTAGAAAAAAAACTCTGTTATTGTTTTTAAATGTACTAAAAAAAAATTGTATATGTGCTGAAAGTATAGATTGTTAGATTGTAAACAATAGTGGTAGTGTTTAAATGATAGTAGTAGTAGCACAATTTGTTGCTCAACTAAAAATGCTTGTGGGGGAGAGTTGTGAAAATAAAAAAGAAAATAATTATTAGGGTTTGTTGGGAAGAGTTGGAGATTATGAAAAAATAAATAAATAAAAAATTATAGAAATTAAAAAAAATTATATTAAAAAATAATAATATTTTATTATTATAGAGAATGAAAGAGCTAATTGAATGTGGAATGGGAGTTTTGAGTCATTAGTTAAAAGCTAAAAAGTCATCATATTAGCCAAATTCTGACTTGGAGGTAACTAATCCAATGTGAATACTCTAAGAGACCAATGCTTATGCCTGTACATATTAAAACATGCATTTTGACCATTTCGGTAGTTTCGATTTCCTATTTTGTCAATCCAATTATACATCTTATTTTGTCACTAGCTCTGCCCCATGGTTGCTGGCGACGTCGCACGAAGCCGCTAGTAAGTCTTCTCCTCCGTATCTTTCTCCATATCTCCCTCATACGCCTCTTCTCTCTGTCATTCTCTTGGTAGCCAATCTGGCGACGCCGTGCCACCATTGCTTGCCGCCATTGCTCGCCGTGTTGGTCCAACCTTGGCAGCAGTGAACCCCTCTCTCTCTCTCTCGAAATTCTCCCACCTCTCGTAGACCTCTCTCTGTCCCACGTCCTCTGGTTCTCCCAGTTAGGACTTCTAACGCCACCGTTCGCCACCTCGACATGCACACACACCGCCAAGGAACCCCCACATCTAGCTCAATTCTGTAACCCGCTCAGATCCGCCATCGTGGACGCCTCCTTATCGCCACTAATCTCTCTCTCTCTGTCTCTTCCAATGGTGGGTGTCAAGCTCTTGGCAATGGCAACGAGGGAAGAAGGGTAAAGACCTTTGGAAGAGTAGAGAGAGAGAACGACAAGAAAAGAAGGAAACCATGTGGGGAGAAGACTTCGCTCTCAATCGATTAGCCAAAATTAAACGACAGTTTTAGTTAATGTGAGATAAATTTGACTTTAACTATTTCAATTCCACGTTTGAATAATTATTTTTTTATTATATAACAATAAAATAATAAGAAATAAATTTGACTTTAATTATTTCATTCACATCAAATTTCTATATTGAATTATTTATTTATTGATTATATAGTAATAAAATAATATTACTTTAAAAAATATTTAATTTTTTAATTATTAATTTATTTAATTTTATCATTCTACCTATTATATGTGAATTAGTAATCATATTCTAATTAAATTAATGTTGTTCATATGAAATAGATAAGAAAGAGGAAAGATAAATAATTGATAAAATATATTGTATTTGATCTACCTACAGTAACCTTTAAATTTGAAAAATATTTTGAAAGTTACTGTAGTTAAAGTCCAATTATTTGGAATTTAGGTAATGTATTGTGATTATATTTTGTTCTTTAATAGTTAAATATTCAATGGATTTAAATTTTAACTAGTTTATTGAGGATGTTTTGAATAATGATGTGGGCATTCCATTGAGCCGTTACACAACTGGAAATAGATGTGGGCTTGAGCTGCTGCTACCACTTTCGCCGCCACCATCGCAAAGAGTATCATCACTCCAATCAATGGGCCGGGATTAATTGCAAAAGCTTGGAGACTAGTCCACGAGAACTTAGATTTTTTCAAGACGATAATGTTCTCTTCTACTTTGTCTTCACAAATGACACAGCCCATGGACACAATTCTTTATAATTTCCTTTTTAATCATATATATTTTTGGAAAATAATCATAATTCTACATCTCAATTGAAGAAAAAAAAGATACTTTCCATTTAAAATAGAGTTGTAAAATAATTCTATAATTAATTCGTGTCATTATTATTACTAGCCAATAATTGGTAGCTCCAGATGAAAAGAGTACGATCTTATGGGTTGTTCGTGATGAGTTGTCATTAACATCAAACGGCTGAAATTAAATTGATAGAAATTAAAAAGTTGACCGATCGAGACCCTTTAATTTCTATGTCGTTCTTCTATTATCAGCGTGAGAGGAAGAGCAGTAATGGCTCTCACGAGTCTACATTCAATGGTATTACTCATGCATGCCTCCATCGCCCATCTCGGGGCTGTTAGGAAATATGTTTTTTTAAAACGAAGATTAATGGAAAAAAAGAGCATGATGAAAGTATAAATACTTTTGTCACCAAACACTAATATTTAAGTTACATTAATTAATCTACCCATAATTCACAAATAAAAACTTAGAACATAGATGATGAAAGGACCCAACTCAAAGCGCACACCTAATTGAGCAATATACTAGACTTGCTCACTCGTACGTACAAAAGCTCCCAATAATACAAATTAGCAAACCATGAGAGAAAACTTTTAACATACAAAAAGATCTATATTGAGAAAACTTGAACACTGCATGCAAAGAGACCGAAATCTACCATCATTCGTTGACATGGAGGAAGATGCTGGCTGATTATGGCTTAAGGACTAATGGATTATCTGCCATCATCTGTTGGTTTTAGTGCTTGATTTCCCATGCTATCAATGGTACTTGTGGAAGAATAGCCAGCGCCAACATCAATGCTTAAAGAGTGTGTGGATGGATGAAGAAAATACTCACTCTCTTCTGTGTTGAGATTAGCTTCTGTCCTTGCCTTCTTTCCCTGACCTCTCAATCCATCCAGCTCCACCGCCACCTCCTTCATACTAGGCCTATCATCTCCTTTAACGCTAAGACATCTTTTTGCAACATTAGCAACTTTCTTTAGTTCTTTGATATAACTTCCATTGTAAATGTTGTCATCAAGAACTTCTACTAAGCGATCATCTTTTACCATAGAAACAAAGTATGTTGCCAAATTTCTCTCACTTTCAGGCCTATCCAAAGAAATCACTTTCTTACCAGTCAGTAACTCTGCTAATACAACACCAAAACTATAGACATCACTTTTTTCTGTTAAATGACTAGTATGAAAGTATTCAGGGTCCAAGTATCCTAATGTTCCTTGCACCAAAGTAGTTAATTGTGTTTGATCAAGAGGAACGAGCCTTGAAGCTCCAAAATCTGATACTTTTGCTGTGTGGTTTTCATCCAAAAGTATATTTGCAGTTTTTACATCTCGGTGTATAATTGGCATAGAAGCTTCATAATGTAAGTATGCAAGGGCCCCTGCACTTTCTGTTGCTATCTTAAGACGTTTGTCCCATGAGAGTAAGGAAGATCGGCTTTTATCATGAAGATGATCAGAAAGTGTTCCATTTGTGATGAATTCATAGACTAGCATGGGCACTTCTGTTTCCAAACAACAACCTAATAGTTTAACAACATTCCTATGGTTGATTTGAGTAAGCAAAATCACCTCATTTATGAATTGCTCAATCTGACTTTGATCTCCAATCTTTGACTTTTTAATCGCAACCACTCTATTATCTGACAATATTCCTTTATAAACAACACCGTAGCCTCCTTGTCCGAGGACTCTGCTCTTGTTGTAATTGTCGGTTGCCTTCTCAAGTTCTTCAGTGCTGAAGACTTTTGCTGTCTCCATGGATCCTGTTTGATTTGGAAGTCTTTGCTGTAACATTAGGCCACCATTTTGTTGGAACCACTTCTCTTTGAGTTTAATGAGCTTTCTTTTCTGCAGTACCCAATATACCAAAGAACTTCCAAGAAGGAGCACTAAGAGGCCAATGCTAATACCTGCACATATTAAAACATGCATTTTGACCATTTCGACAGTTTAAATTTCTTGTTTTATTAATCCAATTGTATGTATGTCTTTTTTTGTCACCAGATACAAGTACTTCTAGAAGCTTGAGAACCACATATGTAACAATATCTTAAGATAAGTCAATTACCAAGATTTGAATTACAGCCCAGCCAGTGGTCGGGAAACAAAAAAGGGAATAGAATTAATTATCAGTTAGCTGCTGCTTCCTATTGCTGCATGTTGTTCCTATACTGTGTCGTATCTTTCATTGATGCCGTGCTGAGACTCATGATCTTGTACTCCTAGAGACTCATGATCATGACGCGCGCGGTTCAGTGTTAGGATGAGTACTCTAGCTAGCTAGCATGTGCATTAATTGTTAGGAACAAACTTAGAAGTTTCTATAAAAGGAACTTATAAGCTGTTTTCCTAGAAAATTTGTGGCTAGCATATGTATTTATTTTTTAATTTTTTTCGGGGTCAAAGAATATTTATTTGTCGATATATAAAACAAACGAAGGGAAAAATGTGTTATCTATTAATATTCGGCTCTTGATTGATTTGGCTAACAAAGGGAAAAATTCCTTGAGTACTAACACTTGTTTGGCCAATAATTTTTATTTTTATTGTTTTTAAAGAAGATGGATAGTGTCCTAATTTTATTGATTGCCTTCGCGAGTACTTCCAAGTTCCAATGAAAGAATACTATATTCAAATTAAAGGATTGATTTGGCCAAGGTATATTCATAAAGAGTATGATCTTAATCCTTACGAGGTTATATATACTATTTTATCTAAGTTGATGTAGCAGTACTTTTCTACATGATCAACAGTGTATTTGATGTGCGACTAAATTAAGAAGCTTATATATAAATTTAGAGTAATACTAGATACAGTCATGGATTAAATATGCACTGCCCGCTCCTTTTGAAAAAAAGTGGATTAATATACTATTAAAAAATTAATTTTTTAATGCAGATCTTATATATATATTTATTAAATTTTTTTAAAAGGAATGCACAAGCCTATATTATTCCTATATTTAAATCAGCATCTCAAGATCATGAGTTATACTTCTTACTCGAAAGTGGTCTCGAATTCCCACTTCTTTCAACCAAATGATTATTGGGAAAACAAGTAGTGATGAGGTTGGAAAGCCAAATCCGTAAATTTATGTAATTTGAAAATTAGAAATTCAGCAAAAAAAATAAAAATAAAAATAAAAATAAAAAAGAGTTTCAAAAATTATACTACGCACTTTATTAATATGTTTAATTAATTCTAATACATACATACCGAGTGCAATAGGAATAATTCTAGATTGGCTTTCTAATTTAGGTCTGCAACCTATTCCGGGTGGCATCCTCCCATCTCCTTCGAACCCACGTAGACAAGTACATGTGTAATTTCCATCAGTGTTGTTGCATGTTGCATTACCAGCGCAAGGTTTCCAAATGCACTCGTTGATATCTGAAACACAGCGATGCAGACAGCCGCAAACGTCACAAGATCAATTACATTATATATATATAGAAATAATAAAGATAAATATATATTTATATGTATATAATATGGGAAGTGATTTATGTTGTCTTAGGCGGTGTAAGTCAATCTCGCTTATTCCAATTTTAAAAGAAAAAATTTGATTTTTAATCGTGGGCCTAATTCTTTACAAAAAATAAAAATAAAAAATATGCGAGCCTAGCATATTTTAAAATTGTATCTAGTATTAATACATATATATATATATATTCAAATTACCATCTGTATACTAAATTGATGAGCCAAATTAAGGAGAAAATAAGGCTTAGCTAGATTACCTTGGCAACTGTCAGGTCCAACAGGGAGGTATGGGTTCCCTTGATAACCATCGGAGCAATTGCAACGATACCCCGGGCCGTTGCTGGAATTGTAACAATAACTATGCGTTGCCTTACATGCGTAGCTAAAGTTATTTTTCTTAGCATCTTCGCATGTCTCGTTTCCAACTGCCCAATCAAGCACCAGTGGTACAGTCTTTTTATTCCGTAAATCTTTGAAATCCGAGATTGAAAAGTTGTATGCTTTTTCGTCCACTAAAAAGCCGTAAGCACATTCACCGATGCGAAGAGTTTTCGTGTTGTCGCTCAAGCGCCGAACACTTAGATCAAATTCGGTCGGTCCATTCGGGATAGAAGTCTGACAACAGCCAATACCAGAGCATGACCCGTTAACCAATTCGCTGGTATTGGAGTTACAGAGTGATAAGCATCCAGTAGTGAAGCCCTTCTGTTCCACAGAGCCTTGAATAAACGAATAAACGCCACAACCCACGGCAGTGATCTTGTTCCTCTTATTTGAGATGCGAAAATTTGATAGCTTGATCAAGGCAGAATTGCCACTGTAGTTGATCACACTCGTACCATCGGAGTCGCATCTTGAGTAAGTATTCCCTGCAAAGCATTTTATAGCTGGCTTGTTTGGGTCGCTGGACTGGATACGATCCTCCCGGTCAGCGTAGGTGCATTTTTTGTAAGGAACCCCTTCAAAGCATTGTTCAGCCTCTCGTTTGTTGATCGGCCTCCTGCGCTCGAGGACTTTACAAAGACTGGCTACGGGGTTTGAGACTCGCAGCTCCCCATCCAATAATGATATGTCCTCGACAAACATATCAGAGCCCAGTGACGGTTTTGGCGGATGTAATGTGTTGTTACAAGTGATGAGAAATGTTGAGTCAAGGTAACAGCCCTCGCTTGTTCCAAATGGGTAGGGGATTTCAACTCTTCCACATCTACGGTGGCATCTTGAATTGGGTTTAGATGCTGCTGATGCTTCTAAAATCATCAACACGATCAGTACCCCAAGTACTACAGAGGTTGCAAAAGCTTTCCATTGAAGGCCATGGTTTTCCTTCAATTCCTGTGCTTTCTTAAAAATTAATTTTTACTTGTCCTGCTGGCAGTAACGACTAATTAGAAAAAAAACAGGCCGTATGGAGTCAAGCTTGAAAAAAAGAAAAAGAAAAGGGAGAAGCCTAAAAGATAAAACAACCAACAATCTTGCACGTTTAAGAAGAATGATACCAGCCTATACCAAATTTAACATATTTAAACATTCTCCTAGTGGTATCATTAACTAGGATGCATGGCAGTTGGAGATTGAAGAATTATAGATATGGTGTTGACAACAAGCCGTGCGAGTTGTAGAGAAGAGAGAAACAATGAAAAACAGGCACAGTCGTAGCTGCAGACTAACTACATAAACATGCAAATATCATAGGCCAGATTTGTGGTACATCAAACACAGAGAACGGAACCTGGCAAAGATTACAAGGGACAGTACTGTTCTAAATAGATAATATTTTAAAAACTTTAGATTATCTGTCTCCTTGACTGATTATTTTTCTGAGCACTAAAAGAGATAATTAATTGCATGAGAAAATAACTGTTCTCCGTATATAGCTGCAGGTCTATGATCCTCACCTCTCGCTGTTTAGCACCTCTTTGGAATATCATGATCATGAGGTGCTCAAGAGCGAAGATACATAACTATCAATATCTTTTTTTTTTTTTTAGAAAAATAAACTTTTAACAACCTTGAATTTTCAAAACACTTAAAACTACTTCAACCTGGTCATGATCTAGTCAGCATATTACTCTGTCTCGGAACTTCATGACATACGGCTTTAACTAGCATCGATTCACGTGGTCTCTACTCTTTGCATCAGTATTGTGATCTCCTTATGTCAACTCGATCTCTTGTTTTTGTGAGATTAGATGAAAATGTTGAAAAAAATTTAAACTTGAAAAGTGTAGTGTTTGAGTAATGTTTGAAAATAAAATTATGAAAAGTTTTGATAGCTATGAGAATTCTCATGTTTGCACATGGAAACACGTACACGTGGAAACGCAAATAACTTTGACCCCATGAGTGATCTGCAAAAGCTAGCAAAATTAGAACCGAGAAAGCAGATGGTCCATTAACGCAAAATAAAACCGGACTGAGTACATAAACATGCACATGATATCAAAAACATTTTCAGGAAAAAAAAGCAGCTCGAGTTGTAGAAGAGAGAAACAATGAAAAACAGGCAGTCGTACATCATAGGACTGATGATATTATATACACCAAACAGGCAAACACAGAGAACGAGACCTGGCAAAGATTACAAGGGACAGTGTTCTGAATAGATATTTTAAACTTTAGATTATATGTCTGATCCTTCATTTTAAGGGAAGTAAAACGAATTCTTTTTCACACGAGCACTAAAAGAGAATTAATTGCATGAGAAGATCATAACTCTCCATATGTTATATATAGCAGGTCTATATATATATGATCCTCACCTCTCTCGCGCTCTTGAGCACCTAGCTAGCCTCTTTGGAATATTATCAGCCACTTCCTTCAGCTGCCACGCTTTCTCTATATCTTTCGCTGATCTACGTCCTTCAAGAACTTTAAACAACGTATTATGCATTTATAAACAAGGCAGACTTGCGTCCTCCAGCCAATTTACGTTTTTTTTTTTTTTCTTTTAATTTCCCCTTAGTGGCCGTTGGGCCGACCACTACTCCAAAGCTATCAGTATCATAATTACTTCTGATCTACTTATAGTGGAGGAAAACTCTATACGTACATGATCTGAAGATTAATTAATTTACATGTCATTCATAAAGTAAACAAGGTAACGGTTACATCTCAAATGTTTTATATTTACATATCAAAGTATTAAAACTAAAACAATTTACAGTAATTATAAAAAACTGACAAATTGTGCTCATTCAATTATTAGAAGAATTATTTACCAAAAACTACAAGCGCAAAAGTAATAATCTCTTATTACTAATGTTTTGATTTTTTAAAGTTCTATATATAACGGATCCCACGTCAATAAGTAGTCATGTGCTAGTACTACACCAGCTTATGTATAGCAAAACCTGCCTTTTAAGGTGAAGAGAGGCAATACATTTATACTCCAATTAATTGTGGAATGTTTTATCTTTTATGTATTAAATTATCAAAACTAAAAAAATATAGGTAGCCTTTAATTATCAAAGACGGACACATAGATACTCATATCAAATTTCAACCGTTGAGATTAATTATACAAAAAATGTAAGTTGTACAATATGACGTACGGTCCAATGATCATAGCAAGATATTTACATTCTAAGCAGTGGCGGACCTAAATAGGGGCAAAGTTTGAAAAAAAAAACATGTAGTAGTCTTTTTATGATTTAATAAGATTATATTATCTCATATTGTGTTGGTTTCCTTTTAAAAAAATTATCTTAACCTCCTCTACAAAATTATTTTGATCTTATAAATTATTTTGACTCAAAAATAGAATAAAAAATATTTTACTATAATTTTAACTTTGCTCGACTCATTCTAAGTTTGTTTGTTTTGTTTTTAATAAATTAGAGTAAAAAGTATAAAACTTCCAGGATATTTAAAATATGCGAAACAAATATTTCGGGTGTGGGAAAAAAAAAAACGAAAACAGGGAAAAGGAATCACGTACAGGTGGAATAAATTAAAGCGCAAATAAATTTGATCGATCCCATGCAAACCAAACGAACAAAAAGTCAAGCAAATGATCAGACAAATTAATTAAATATCTTATCGAAAGATAAAAGTGGCCAAAAAAATGAATACCGTTATGTTAATTTATGACTGACAAACCAAATTAAAGATTTTCACGTACAGCAATAGTTTAAGAGCTCAATCATGGAATGACTCGTAACAGAAGTCTTTCTTTTCTTTTAGAAGTCTCCTACTAGCACTTTTATGGTTTTTAAGAGTTCAAGTAGGCCTAAATATACATGTAATCACAGATCCAACGGGAAAAAAAAAATTAATAAAATCTCTATCAATTACTAAGAATCTCTCTTGCTGCCCCATGCTGAGTAGGATGCATGAAGAGATATAGTTCATGTCGTTGTAAAAGATGATGCCTTACGGCCCAAAGGCAAAAGTAGGAACAACGGAAATCATGTTTATAACTTTGGAAAAGGAAAAGATTTCCCGGCCCCAACATGAAGATCTGAGATAAAATATTGCACTAAAAGTGGGAAATTGCAGAGAGGAAGACCATGACTTCCTCCACATGCAGTACGTACGTAGGTCTATGATCCTACCTAACCTTTCCCTCACACCACTACTTTGGAATATTGGCCCTTTTGTTGAGGTGCTCCGATCCAATTTTTCTTCATTCTCTATAGGTTTCACAAATACTTCAAAATTCAAATGAATTTATTCATTAGATAGTTTGTTAACCGAATACGATTGAAATTAATGCTTCCTTAATTGTTAAATAATTTCAAAATATGGACTGGCAGATTGAAATTAATGCTTCCTTAATTCTTCATTTTCGACCACCATGAGTGGCCAATGGCCAAATTGCCACTGTAGATAGTTTATACTCAGTGTATCCTTTATTTATACGGTGGCCATTACAAGATTAACATTGTATTTGAGAAAATCGGCAATGGCTGAGTTGACTCAGCCATTTCTGGGTCGTAATGTTCGAATGTCCCACATGTAACGTTCAAACTTATTCTGTACTCTGAACGTATGTTATAATACGTTGAATGTACTTTTTACATTCGAACATTGTAATATTAAACATTCGAATGTAAAGTTTTCATGGCCGTTCGAACGTAACCATTTCTAGTTTGAACATTTGTTATACGTTCAAACTGTATGAACCAACGTTCGAATGTAAGACCTTTTGGCTTTTGTTAGTCAAAACGTTCGAACGTAGACTTAAATATGTTCTCCCAGATGTTGTTGCAACCATTCTTTCGCACGTTGCATCTTATAGTTGCAACAAACGTGGATCATGTGGCACATAAGGCCACATTTAGTTGGACTCGCACACAGTTCCTCATACGAGTGGCACGGGGAGAGGCCATTGACTTGCCACTACAGATGTTTGAGATGATCCATTACGAGGCAAACATCATCTCTACTGACAATCTCCTATATGAATCAGAGAGTCTCACCCTAGGCGGAAGAGTGGTTGACTGAGCATATGAGCCCCCTCGACATGACCACACATGATTGTCGGAGCATTGGACAAGGAAGGGGGCGTGCTCAGCGTGAGTGTCAGCCTATCCCATATCTTATTCCTCGAAGCCCCGTGTTGCTCCCCATAGTGGGAGTACTAGTTAGCAGCCAATGGCTATATATGTAGGGGATGCGCACCCATCTTGGCTCGATGCGGCCTGCTTGGGTTGATGCGATGGTCTCAGATATTACTGTGCACATCGACCGATAGATCGCGCATGTACAATAGAGTGTCACTAAGGTTGGCCATCATTTAGATATCCTAAACGAAAAGGTCAACATATTGATTGAGGAGTTTCATACATTTGTAAACAACACGTTCGGAGTGTTTTAAACTTTTATCATATTTTGTAGTTATATTTTAATATATTTCTTTTTCTATACTTTATGTAATGAACAATATTATTTAATATATCTAGTGTTTTTGTATTTGAATTGCCAATCTTTTTTAATTTGAAATTGGATTTTTCACTTTAAAACAATTCACGTTCAAACTTTAATGACTATCTTTCGAACGTTTAAACAAATAACTAGCACGTTGCACGTAAGTGGGCTTAACGTTCGAACGCATATCAACTATTCAAATGTAACATTTTATACATTCGAATGTAATCATTCCAAAACGACATCGTCTGGCTTACGTTTGAACGAAATAATATTATCGTTTGAATGTAAAACGATTTATCGTCTACCTTTAGGGATGGTTGCCTGCAACCGTCATAGAAAATTTTGTTTTTTGTGACGGTTTCAGGACTGTCACAAATTCAAAACTGTGACAAAAGCTCAATTGTGTTATAGTGACGGCCAACTGTTAAACCATGCATGTTGGAGATGATAGGAGAACAAAAAAGAGGTTTAGAAAAGTTGGAAGGATTTGGAAAGATCAGAAAGATAGAAAGAATAATAAATTTGAGCGAAACCATTTGGAAAGACGAAAAAAGAAAAAACAGAAAATGGAAACTTAGAAAACGTAACTAATTTTGACCCCACAATTTTGCAAAAGCTACCAAAAGAAGCTAAAAAAGAGAAAACTAATGGTCCAAAAAATATATGATCTCTTATTTAAAAGAAAAATATGAATGACGAAAACAATGTTTTTAACTTTCAATAAGCAAAAGATTCTCTAATCCCATCAATGTGGACTACTACAAAGTAGCTATCCACGCAACAAATACCAAAAAAGATGGAACCAATTAATTTAAACAATTAGTTTGTACTAAGTTTGAAACTCCATGAATGCATGAGAGTATCCACTTTATATAACATATGATCCTCACACGATCATGGAATGACTCGTAAAAGAAGTCTTTCTTTTCTTTTAGAAGTCTACCACTAGCACTTTTATGGTTTTTAAGAGTTCTAGTAGGCCCAAAGATACATGTAATCATGGATCCAACCGGAAAAAAAAAAATTGATAAAATCTCTATCAATTACTAAAAAATAAAATAAAAATGAAGAGATATAGCTCATGTCGTTGTTGGACTAACAATATTTTAATTAAGGAAGGTGTCTATTAAATACTATAAATTAATTAAGTTCCTTGTTTATTGGTAACTGACTTGTGGACAAAAATTAATGAATATAAGTACTTTTGTGGTATGTTTGGATCATTGATTTATACCAAACATCTTCAATTTTTTTTAAAAAAAAATCTAAAAACAAAGAGGCCTTAGTTTCTCATACAGTAGTGAATTTGGAAAGATCATAAAGATAGAAAGAAGAAGGAATTTGAGCGAACCATTTGGAAAGAGGAAAAAAGAAAAGGCAGAAAATGGAAACACAGAAAACGTAAATTATTTTGACCCCACAGGTATACGAAAGCTATAGCAAAAGAAGCTAAAAAAGAGAAAATTATTTATAGTCCAACAAAATATGATCTCTTATTCAAAAGAAAAGTATGAGCGATCAAATCAATGCTTTTAATTTTGAAAAAGTAAAAGATTCCTCAATTCCATCATCGTGGACTACTACAAAGTAGCCATCCATGCATGTAACTCATCAAGGAAAAAGTGTAAAACTTCTGGTACTATTTAAAATATAGAAAACAAATATTTCTGAAAGTGAAAAGAGAGAAAAGAAAACACAAATAATTCAAGAGCTCAATCATAGAATGACTTGTAAAAGAAGTCTTTCTTTTTATTTTCTAGCAAGTAATTAGAAGTCTCCCACTAGCACTTTTATGGTTTTTAAGATCAGTTCAAGTAGGAGGCCCAAAGATACATGTAATCAATGGTCCAACTGGAAAAAAAAGGATAAAATTTCTATGAATTGGCCTCCTTTGGTTTGAGAGATGAGACTATTCTCATTTCATCATTATAATTTTTTTAAATTTTTATCTCAAATATAATAAATAATTAAAATTTTCAAATCTCAAAATATAAATTATAATAAAAAATTATATTCTAATAATATTTTATTCCACTTTCTCATTTTATCTGTATAACCAGACGGGGCATCTCATCTCATTTCAACTTTCGATTTCAATCTCTCTTCCTATCCCACGCTGAGTTGGATGAAGAGATATATCACTTCTCTCCATCAATTAGCCACTTGTTTGCAAGCCACCAGTAATATGGCAGGTTTGGGGGTTAAGATGAGACACAATATTCTTATCTAATTTCGTTTCATTTCATTTCATCTTATTTCTAAACATAATTCAATTACAAAATTTTCAAACTAATTATTACAATTTTTTCAAAATTTCAAATTTCAAATAAAAAATAATTCCAACTTTTTCAAATTCTCAAACAAAAATAATATTATAAAACTATATTCTAACAATATTTAATTTTATAATATTTTTTATTCAACATTTTTTCTGTCATTTCTGAAAACTCAAAAAATACTTAACTCAAACTATCTCACTACAATTCATAAACTATCCTATTAATATTCACAAAATTCTCATCTCATGATCTCACTCCCCAAACGAGCCCAATCGAGACCGGATGATAGCCCTAACAAGAGCGTCTATAATGATAAAAATAAATTATTAGATCGGCCGGTAATCTAGATCTTCTTCAAACATAAAATTTCAAAATTAAACTTTCAATCTGACAAAGAACGCTCATTCAATTTCAACATTTTATAAAAATTGGAAGGAATTTGAAAGATCAGAAGAAAGATAGAAAAAAGTAGAAATTTGAAGGGAACAAACATGTGGAAAAAGGGAAACAAAAAAAAAAAGGTGGAATAACCAATTTAAGCAATTAATTTGCACTATATTGGGAAACTTAACGACAGCATCCACTCTATATGATCCTGATCACATCTCTCTCTTGAGCATCTATTTAATTATAATATTAGCCACTTATTAGATCCTCAGCTGCCTCACCGGACTTCATTCCCTCTACGTACGTACGTTTCAGATGCCAAGATGGAACTTCAAACAATCCGTTTTCCTTTAATTTAGAGTAACCTGTAAAATAAACCTTAATTATAAAGTTTTCATTTTTCTTTCTCTCAGTAGTACTGATTCATGTAACAGACAGATCATTTCAATGCTATTACATTTTTTTGAGAAAACCTATTTATAAGCCTTATTTTTTATCCAAGCAATTGGTCAGACAAAATTAAGATATCTTATCCAAAGAAAAAAGTAGCAAAAAAATGAATGCATCATGTTTTTCATGCATCATGGCAAAGCAAAAGATTCCCACAACAACAATTTAATTAAGACCTCATGAATAATGGAATGACTCGTAAAAGAAGTCTTTCTTCTTTTCTTAGAAGTCTCCCACTAGCAGTACGTACTATCTATGGTTTTTAAGATTTCCAAAAGTTTTATGTTCCATTTTTACGTAGGACATATATATAGATCATGTAATCAGTGAGCCAATGATATACAACTGGAAAAATCTATCTAGCTTCCTGCATGCCCCATGTTGATCAGACGTAAGATATATATATATATATATATATATATATATATATATATATAGCTGTCCTTGTTGGACTAACAATATTAATTAAGGACTAACAATATCTTCAGTGCAAAGTACAGCTAGCCAAGTGCTAAACACAAGCATAGAAATAAAGCCGACTCCAGCACCTGCATTTAAAAGGCTGATCAAAGCGCCATGCATTTTTCATTTTAACCACGTCACTCGAACAATAAAAAGGTATAAAATAATTTCAAACTTATTGCTGTGTTAATTATGCCAAAGAAGTTTAAGGAACAAAAACGACTAAAGCGAAGGGCTGTTTCTTAAGAAAAGTAGGATGATTAACGAAAGTAATGTTTTTAACTTTGGATAAGCAAAATATTCCCTAATTCCATCATTGTGAGCTACAAATTTAGTACTAGGTATAATATTCCATGCAGCGAATACCAAAAAGGTGGAATTACCAATTTAAGCAATTAATTAATCTTTTAATCTGACAAATAACACTCATTCAATTTCAACCGTTAATAAAAATTGGAAGGATTTTGACAGATCAGAAAGATAGAACAAAGTAGAAATTTGAAGGAAAACAACCATATATGTGGAAAAAGGGACCTAAAAAAAAAAAAAAAGCAAAAGAAAAGCAAATTATTATTAACTTTAGTCGACGCCACAAAATATACGATCTCTTCTTCAAAAGAAAAGCAATGTTTCTAACTTCGGATAAGCAAAAATTCCCGAATCCCAAAAAGGTGGAATTACCAATTTAAGCAATTAATTTGCACGAAATTGGAAAACTTAACGACAGCATCCACTCTATACGATCCTCACATCTGTCTCTTGAGCATCTATTTAATCATAATATTAGCCACTTATTAGATCCTCAACTGCCTCGCCAGCCTTCATTCCCTCTACGTATAACGTACGCAAGAACTTCAAACAATCCGTTCTCCTTTAATTTAGAGTAAGCTGTAAAATACACCTTAATTATAAAGTTTTCATTTTTCTTTCTCTCAATACTGATTCATGTAACAGACAGATCATTTCAATGCTATTACGTACATTTCTTTTTTTAGAAAATCTATTTATAAGCCTTATTTTTTACACCTCCGCACACCACTGATGTAAAAAATTTTGACTTGCATCAGCTATGCTAATTGCAAATGATTGGTGTTTTGAATTTTTAAGTTATAATAGATATCACTAAAAGTGATGTGCTAACATACCAAATTATATATAGCAAATCTTTTTTTAAGGCGAAACTAGCTAGCCGATACATTTATACTCCAATTATAGAATGCTTTATCCTTTATGAATCAAATTATCAAAAATAAAAACTATGCGTTTAATTATAAAAAAGGAGCAAATAATGCTCACATCGAATGTCAAGTACATGATGCAGTTAAGATAGATAGAAAACTGTGAGATGTACAATATTAATTTAGTACTGGCGGTCAGATCTAAGCAAGAAATTTACATTATACGTTTTTTATATGTAGTTTCAAATACATGAATATATCAATATATAGTTTTAGTACTGGCGGTCAGATCAATATTAATTAGTATTTTTTATATATCTAGTACTATTTAAAATATACAAAACAAATATTCCTGGCGTGGAAAAAGAGGAAAAAAAAAACGAAAACAGGGAAATTATGCAAACACATGCATGCAGGTGGAATAAAAGGCAAATTCAAGCAATTGGTCAGACAAAAGATATCCTATCCAAAGGTAAAAGTAGCAAATAAATGAAAGCATCATGTTTATGACTGGCAAAGCATGCGCAAAAGATTCCCACCATCATGCAGGAATGACTCGTAAAAGAAGTCTTTCTTTTCTTTTCTAAAGAGGTCTCCCACCGGCAGTACGTACTATATATCGCTTTCAAGATTTCCAAAAGTTTTGAACAGTAAGATGATGATCAGTGAGCCAATGATACAACTAGAAAATCTATCTTCCTGCATGCCCCATGTTGATCAGACGTAAGATGCTGATCAGATATATATAGCTAGCTGTCCTTGTTGGGCTAAATTAAGGAAGGGTGTCTATTGAAAATAAATAATTATTAATTCAAGCGAAAAACGAATGAACATCATGAGTCTATATATATATATATATATATATATATATATATATATATTTATATATATAGCCAATCAAATAGAGGAAGGTAGCGATATCGACATAGATGACATAAATGTGAATGTTAGGCAATCTTGATGCTGGAATATTTGGAGCGAGGGACAGAGAATGAACATCTACACATCATTTGAGGGAAAAGAAAACTTTGGAAGACTGTGGGAGGATGCACATTGAGAACTATACGATTGGTGCACCCGTCATAGGAAGTTGTCTTTCATGGTGAGGTTGCTCCATATTAAGTCTATATGTCATATTTTTGCAAAGGCCATTAACATGTTTCTTGAATTATTTAAAGAGGCTCTCACAAATTATAACGTGGTATCTCGTAACTTTTATGAAGCAAAGCAATTGAAGCGATGCTAGGGTTTGATTATAATATCATTCAAGTACGTAAGAATGATTATGTTCTCTTCTTATAGCAATATGCAGAATTTGATTTATGTCCAGTGTGACATGAGTCAAAATGGACATCCAATAAGCATAATATATCCCAAAAAGTGCTAAGATATTTTTTGTTAATTTCTCGTCTTCAAAGATTGTTTAGGTCCTGGTTGACTGCAAAAGATATATCTTGACATTACATAGAAAGAGTCCAATGTGACGCCCTAACTCTCACGTACAGAAACTCGAGAATCGTGACGTCGAGATGATAACAACACAGTCACGCATCCGAACGATAAGTGCCAAGTGTGTACATGCAACAGTGTACAACAAAAACAAAGCAGCGGATAATTTAAATAAGTCGACTAAGTACCATAATTGTTTAATACAAATTCACTTAAACCAAAACGTTTTAAAAAGTAATACAGATATCCCATAAAAACATAATAATTCCAAAATACATGATTCAATAAGCGGGAAACAAATCTCAAAAACGAGTGAGTGGTCCCAAATCACTCCTCTGACGGAGCCAAATCCTTTGGCTCAACATCAACATCATCTACATCAAAATCTGCGATACCATAAAACGATAATGCAGGTAAGTAATAATTCAAACAACCCACGAGATAAAAATGCATTAATGCAACCAACAATTATGCATGCATATGATAAAATATGCATTAGCCCTAAAATATCATTTTTCTCGAAAATGAATATTTTCCAACATACGCCAAAACATTCCATTAAAACATTTTCCACAATTTTTCCAGAAAATGACCCAAAACAATAATCCATCATTTTCTCAGAAAATGAATGGCATAAAATCTTTTTATCCAACACAAGCCATTTTCCCAAAAAATAGCTCATTAATTCATTTTTTTACCGTATGCACCATCATCTCCCCTAGGGACCATCTGCACACCCTAGCTCCCTTCATCATACCAAGGGTAACGACCATGCGAGTGACTTCGTAATGAACGAGGCCCAGTTTCGCGCCCAGGTCGTTCGTGGCCAAGCATCCTTTAGCCCCCACCAGCAAGAGGGGCCACAGAGTCGGCACGAGAGCGTTACCGTCTCGTCCAATCCCGTTGTCACCCTTGTCACCCAGCGACAACCTAGAAGACGTTACTCAGTATATTCCGCTCCCGAGTGACCAGAGGAGCTCCACTGAGATAACGCCCCATCTCAGCTTGGGGTCATAATACACACGCACCCAAAAACCATTTCATACATGAAAACTCAGTTTTCAAATATACACATGAACATGTATGCAATTATGCGAAAATCCAGTTTTCATTTACAAACATGAACATACATGCAATTATGAAATGTATATGACATGACACAAAATACCCAACGACCAACAAATCCCAGCATAATCCAATCACACAAACAACTCCATTCTCCAATGCAATCGACCCCTTTATTCCTCGAACTTAATCCGGCACAACCAAACTAGTTCACAATAAATATGAGTTAGCGCAAAAATATAATTAAATCTCAAAATTTATTTGGAAATATACTTACAGTGCTATAATATAATTTTTCAAATATCACAGAGGTGCTAGAAGTGGCGACACAACAATGTAACTGTTAAAAATGTACAAGGGCCATGGGTCTCAAAAACTCAACTTTTGAACGGTGATAAACGAAGACTTAAGATTACAAAGGAATAGCTTATGGGCGTTAGTGAAGCTAATGGTGGTGGTGGTTGGCCGTGGGTGGCAGCGTGGATGGTAGTTGAAGTCCAAAAAACTCAAATCGGAAATGGAGATGGATGGGCTACACAGGTAGGATATCAGAGTTGAGGAAGGGTGGCTTAGGTAGCTGGGGGGCCAATAGTGGTGTGGTGAAAAGATGGTGGCCAATGGTGGCGCGACGGCGGCGCGCAAGCTTAAGGATGTCTAGGATTGGAGCTGCGCGTATGAGCTGATGGCTGTGATGGAGGAGTTGAAAACGGAGGGGTGAGGTTGCCGGCTGGTGGGAAGAAGAATGGGAGGGGTGGTGATGGTAATGGGCGGCACACGACAACGCTGTGGGTGGAAGAATAAAACGAACGGGGGAGAGGAGAGAGCTTTGTGCATGGGAGGAAAAGCTGGGGAGAAAGAAAGAAGAAAAAGAGAAAAGGGAAAAAGAAAAAAGGAAAAGAAATGAGATACAGTCTTTCAACTCGAGGTCTCGAAACTGATCCAATGAAAATGATTTCAAAACGACAATTTAAATAAACTAATTTAAACACAATGACTAAATAAAGATAAAATAACTAAATCCAACAATAAACTAATTTTAAAATAAAGAGAATTTTAAATAATGAACAATAATTAATAACAAGAAAACACATTGAATTAACAGTTAAAAAAATCTTAAAATAATACCACGTAAATCATCTAAAATTTAAAATAAGAAAGCTCATAATCCTAAGAGATGCATAATTACATGGTCAAAATACACGTAAATACAAGGTATCACATCCTCCCCCTTAAATATAGTTTCATCCTCGAAATTGGCAACGTCAAATATTAAAACTAAGAGAGGGATAAGATTCGATAAAGAGCAAACTTAAGAAACATACTGCTAGGGTCAACCAAATAAATACGGATATTGTTCCCTCATGTCGGCCTCTCTCTCCTAAGAGAAATCTTGAGTCAACGGATCAACCCATGACACTTTCACCAAAGGTATCATCTTGGACCTTAACCTTTACTCTTTCCAATCCAGAATTTGTGTCAGGGCAACTTCATAAGTAAGGTTAGGATGAAGTTGTTGAATGTGTTCTGGGTCGACAAAGCGTGGTTCTTGTTGTCCAAAACTCTTATTCAATGATGACACATGGAATACGTCGTAAACTTCCCCAAAATAGTTCAGCAATGCAACTCTATAAGCAACAAGCCCAACTAGGGGTGGGCAGCGAGGCCCTGCCCCCGCTGCCTCGACCCGTTTCCGCCCCGCACCCGTGCGGCGGGGCGGACCACCCCGTCCGCCAAATGCGGGGGCGGGGTCACCTGCCCCTCATCTGGCGGTCTGTCCTGGGGCGGGTGCGAGATGGGGGTGACACCCACCCCGCCCCGCCAGTTACTGTTCATATATATATATATATATATATATATATATATATATAAAAAAAAAAACTACGCATGAAACGATGTCGTTTCATGCGTAGGTTTTTTTTTTTTTTTTTTAAACCCAGGCATGAAACGACGTCGTTTCATGCCTGAGTTAATTAGAAATGAAATCCCCCCTGATTCCCTCCCTCGCTCACTCTCACTTCTCTATCTCTGCCTTGGACTGCCTCACAGTGACCCAGCTCCGCTCATCTCTCCCTTTCTCTGAGTTTCCGGCGCCGCACCCAGCTACCAGCATCTCCTTCAACGTCGCCGTGCTCATCCGGTCCCTCTCTCTGCATCTCACCGAAGATCCGAATCCCAAAGGTAAGAAACTCAAACCCTATCCTATTTTATTTTTTTGTGATTTATATTTTTCATGGAGATTGGAGGAAGGATGGGGTTTATCGGAGATGGAGGATGGGATTTTTGTGAATTGTGTGCTGTGGAGCTTAGATTGTGCATGTGTTTTGGTTTGAAACTTGAATGAGTCTGTGAAATGCATGTGAATTGTGTTTGTTTTCTCATTTCTGTAATTATTTCGGATTTGATTGTGTAATTAATTCGGATTGGAACCCCTAAATTAATTTAGGGCTCAAATCCGAAACCCTAAATTAATTTAGGGGCTTCAATCGTTGAAACCCCTAAATTAATTTAGGGTTTCGAAATACCCTAAATTAATTTAGGGGATTCAAAGGTTGGAACCCCTAAATTAATTTAGGGTTTCGGATTTGAGCCCTAAATTAATTTAGGGGTTCCAAAGGTTGGAACCCCTAAATTAATTTAGGGTTTCGGATTTGAGCCCTAAATTAATTTAGGGGTTTCGAAATACCCTAAATTAATTTAGGGGATTCAAAGATTGGAACCCCTAAATTAATTTAGGGGATTCAAAGATTGGAACCCCTAAATTAATTTAGGGCTCAAATCCGAAACCCTAAATTAATTTAGGGGTTAATTTAGGGTTTTCAAATATTGGAACCCCTAAATTAATTTAGGGCTCAATGTATAAATAGGAAATTGCATGCCATTAAAATCTGAAAATTAACTTTGTGTGTGTATATATTATCCTCTAATACCCTATTCTAGACTAGTAATGCTAGATATAATTTATACAAGTATACTAAGGATTTTCTTTAAAAAAAAATGAGATTCATCATTAAAAAAAAATATTATTCTTGTAAGTTTCACATTTACTAATCAAGTTTTTTCTTTAAAAAAAAATACACAAGACTTATCTACTCTAAATATCATTTTTCAACCCATGCATAATACTACATTTTAAAAATTATTTGATGTTATATTAAGAGATGAAGATTTTAAATAAATAAATAAATAAATAAAAAGATGTCATTTCTTCGTTAATATTTTTTAATTTGTTGGATGTGGACTTTTCTACCTTACTTAAATAAAGGAAACATTCATATTTTCTTTCCTCATGTAGTGTATTTGTTAATATACTTTATTAACAACATATAGTGTATTTGTTGTTAATATACTTTATTACATTTATAACCAAGTGATAGTGTGATACTTTTTTTTATTCTACTTTTCTTTTATGTTCATTATATAGTTGTTATGTTTTCTATTATTTTAGATTTCTTGTTTGTTTTAGTTCATGGATATGCCAGCGGATTCGAGTGCGAGCTCGCTTTTTCAGGCCGAGGGCACCCCTACCCCTACCCCTACACCTACACCTACCCCTTCTACTCATACCCCTACCCCTAGCCTTACGGCACCTTGCCCCGCCCCAAAGCCCAGCAAGAAACCTGCTTTAATAGTTTGGAGTAATTTCACCAAACTAGAGGGTGGTGACTCAAGTAACCCCCAAGCCAAGTGTAACCATTGTGGGAAAATTTATGGATGCCACTATAGGAAACATGGCACCTCACAATTAAAGGTGCACTTAGAAGAGCAATGGAAAAAAAGTCCAATATTAAGATCATTACAAGATAAAAGCCAATCTAGGCTAGAAGTTGGACTTCAAAAAATGGCGGATGGGACTAGTGGGGGTGCAAGTTTGAGGGGGTATACTAAGTATGATCCCGATGAGTGTAGAAGACATGTAGCTCGTATGGTCATAATGGACGAGCTACCTTTTCAAATTGTAGACGGGAAAGGGTTCCAAGCGTATTCTCACTACTTGGAACCAAGATTTAATATTCTCTCTCGCCACACGGCGGCAAAGGATGTAAAAAAGTATTTTTACATTGAAAAGGAGAAGTTGAGGGGTCAATTGGCGGATCAATTTGTTTGTCTCACCGCTGACACTTGGACATCGATCCAAAATTTTAATTATATGTCTTTGACTGTGCATTTTATTGATTGCCATTGGACATTACACAAGAAAATTATAAAATTTTATAAAATCACCGATCATAAGGGTGAGACAGTTGGGAAGGCCTTGGAGGCTTCAATAAAAGAGTGGGGTTTGAGCTGAGTTGTTACAGTCACAGTCGATAATGCCTCGTCTAACGATGTTGCATTAGGACATTTGAAAACTTATCTTAGAGAGGCAAATAAGACACTTATGGGTGGTGAGTGTCTGCATGTGAGATGTGCGGCACATATTCTGAATTTGATTGTCAGTGATGGTTTGAGAGATCTTCATGACTCGATTGCTCGGGTTAGGACTGCTGTGAGATGGATGAGATCTTCTCCTTCAAGGTTGGAGAAATTCAAGGTTGCTGCGACATCTGCGGGTCTAACATCTAAGAAGGGCCTTTGTACTGATATGCCTACACGATGGAACTCAACATTTCTGATGTTGGAGGCGGCCCAAGAATATAGGCTGGCATTTGCATTATTGGGTGAAGAAGACATCCAATATGTAAAATATTTTGATGATCACGGGGGATTGGGGAAACCTGTAGCTAATGATTGGAAAATTGTAACTATTTTTGTAGAGTTTTTTAGGCTTTTTTACGATGTCACCACGAGGCTATCCGGAACTTTGTACCCTACATCCAATGTTGTATGCCAGCAAATATGTAGGGTAAAAGAAGAATTAGATGACATGGTCGCGGGTGGTCACATTAGGCTGCGGGAGATGGCATTGATTATGAGGTCAAAGTATGACAAGTATTGGGAAGATTTAACTAGGGCTAATATTTTGTTATATGTAGCTGTCGTCTTTGACCCGAGGTATAAGTTGGATGGCATGATATTTGGATTGGGCCTTGCGTACGGGTAAGTATGGGCGGAGCTTATTGCAGCAAGGGTTCGGGAAACCTTTACTAGATTATTTGATGAGTTTTCAACCCTGCGGGGTGGTAATATTGCGGCACCTACATCTACCCCCTCAGCCTCAGGCTCACAGTTTCCTGAAGTCGAGAGTGGGAAAAGGCGTAGATTGGAGTGGGGTGAGAGGTATGAGCAGACCCCCTTCCTCCAGACTTCTGTAGAGGCTCAGTCAGAGATAGACAGATACTTAGCAGCAGAGATTCTACCATTTTCACGAGATTTCGATATATTAAGTTGGTGGAAGGTGAATGCTGTGAAGTATCCCATCCTTGGAGAGATAGCCCGCACACTTTTGGCCATCCCCTGTTAGCACAGTAGCCTCAGAGTCGGCCTTTAGCACCGGAGGACGTGTATTAGATTCATTTCGGAGTTTATTAGCTCCTGTCACTATGGAGGCTTTGATTTGCATGCAGAATTGGATCAAGGGAACTCCAATTCATGTTCCGGATGTTCTTGAGTATGAGGAGGCCGACGTCGAGGAGGAGGATGATGATCAGTCTGGATCTGGTATTTATTCTAATTTCTCATTTTCATTTATTTATTTTCATTTAATTGGTATTTATTAATTTCATTTCAAATTTAATACTTATAGTGATACATGAGACGGCTTCTACGGCTACCTCCGATGCAGTATGACTTTTGTATTGGACTCACCATTGCCATGGTTTGCATAATTTCTCCCTTAATTGTTTTTTGCATTTAAAACTTTGTTTAATTTTTATAACTTTTTAATTCTAATTTGTTTTATTTTTAACTTATTAATATTTCAGGTTTTTTGACTTATTAACTTTTATTTTTAACTTATTGATTTTCAGTCTCACAGTAATCGACATTCGACACAACTCAATGAACTCACAACTACGGCTCCACCCCAAAATCAATTTTCTTAATTTACAATTATTGTAATGTTGCTACAATAGTTAATTATACAATTTGTAATATTTTTTTTTAGAAGAGTTTGTAATAGTGTAATAGTTTATTAGTTCTCTTAATTTGTATAATTGTAAACTATTTATTTTAGCATAGTGTCTTACTGCCTTAGTGATGAATACTACTTAATTATTTAATAGTTAAAACTTAATATCTACTTATAAAAAAAAATTATTTCTTTTCTGTTTTTAAATTTATATATTTTTTAATCTAAATAATGGGCCCAAAGTGGCCCAAAACGAATTCTATGGGCGGGGGCGGGGTCCGGGGAAAAAAATCCCACCCCCGCATATGCGGGGGCGGGGGAGGGGTGGCCCAGCCCCGTAGGGGGCGGGTATCACCCCTAAGCCCAACCTTCTCTACAATCTAAAAAGGGCAAACATTACTCGGACTAAACTTTCCATTCTTACCAAAGCTCTTAACGCCTTTCATAGGAGAGACTTTGAGGTAAACCCAATCACCTTTCTCAAAGGATAAGTCTTTTCTCCTCGTATCTGCATTACTCTTATGACGACTTTGTGCTTCCGCCATTTTAGTTCTTATAACCCGGACTTGATCTTTCATTTTTTGAATTATCTCAGGTCCAATTAATCTACTCTTGCCAACTTTACCCCAACACAAAGGTGATCTACATTTTCTTCCCTACAAAACTTCATACGGGGCCATCTGAATGGAGGCATAGAAACTGTTATTATAAGCAAACTCTATTAGCGGTAGATGATTTTTCCAACTCCCTAGAAATTTCATGACACAAGCCCACAACATATCCTCAAGAGTCTGAATAGTGCGCTTTGATTGACCATCAGTTTGAGGGTGATATGCACTACTAAACTTCAACTTAGTGCCTAAAGCTGCCTGTAAACTCTTCCAAAAATGGGACGTGAACCGTGGGTCCCGATCCGACACAATACTCTTGGGTACTCCATGCAAACGCAATATCTCTTTAACATACAACCGAGTCAGCTTTTCCAAAGAGTCGATATTATTGATAAGCAAAAAATGGGCACTCTTGGTTAATCGATCAACAATCACCGAAACCGAGTTCTTTCCACTAGGAGTCCTTGTCAACCTACTACAAAATCCATAGAAATGTCAACCCACTTCCAATGAGGAATAGGGAGAGGTTGAAGTTTACCAGCAGGTCTTTGATGCTTAGCCTTAACTTGACGGCATGTCACATTTCTCAATAAATATGGCGATATCCATCATACTCGCATTAGTCCCCCAGTGGCACTTCACCCCCAATATTCCAAGGGTGGCTATGTTATCCTAAATCTCTTTTTCCACAAAAGTCTTAATACACCATCCAGTAAATTCCAATTATTAATAGCTCCATACAATAATCTGTACTAACCTCAATCGACTCCTATGCAATAACTTCTAAACCTTCATTGTATTCTACCTATGGTAATCTAATGGACACTTTCAAAGTTAACCATCAATAACATAATTGGTCCAACTGAGTGATTAATCTCCAACTACAAGTATCGTCTCAAAATTTCAAGTCACAACCAAAATATCATGCTCCTGCTTTGCACTATGATAATTCGCCGCATGCATAAAATTTATGTCCTCATAAAAATAATACTATCGAGTACAATGTGACTCCATACCTACTAACCAGAAAAATTTTACCACATTTTGGTAGAAAGTACTCACTTTCCCAAAACCATGAGTTATCACTCATATTCCTTAATTAACTCCCGCTGTCTTAATCAAAATCAATATTTCGCAAAATACATCTATGATCATTGACAGAAAACCAGCATCAATCAACTTTAACATCCCAAATTCTAAACAACTAACATCACCCTAAAATACACCCGACTCATCCAAGATAAGGAACATATCCTAAAAGGCTCGAATCTAGCCCGGCCAACCAATCAGAGCGCCTATAAACTTCTACCAGACAACCTAAACCCAAAAGCTCACCAAACAACACCGTAAAACAACAAAAGAAACGACTACTAAGCTAGTTAAATGGTAGGTCCTTATTTCATTAAACAGTGCGGGATAAGCTTCCCATGAAACGCTGCACTTTAGTCCTTCTCAAACGGTGAGTTGCGAGATGGCTGAAGACAAAAGGAGTTGACTCGAAGGTTCGGTTCACTTCAGTTCCAGGTCCCCTGCTTTCCCAATCCGCCTCCATGGAACCCTAACACCCTCACGTTAGTTTCTCTCTTCTCGTTATCTCTCCTTGACTCCTTCCCCTCCATTATAACATAGACCAAATTGCCAGTCTGAAACTCTCATATGAAACACAAGTGACTTATTTTCTAAATAAATCTATAAAAAAAGGAATAAACCTGTCCTTTTAGTGTTGATAATAAGGCTTATTATTAATGATGATTTTCTATAATAGTACTACGAGAAACTAGATGCTTGATTGTTGAGATATTTTAAGGTTTAATCTTATAGTTAGGACAAATTATGTGGGAATTAAAGTACTTTGGGGAGTGACGATATTTTAGGGTTTTGAAAACTTTAGACATTAGAGAGATATAGATTCTTAACATCTCAAGTTTTAATTACGAAGTACGTCTTCAATTGAAAATTTACGCATGTTAGTTACTATTTTATTGGTGATAATTAATATTCTCTTGGCACTCTTGTGAGAAAAGTCAGAGAAGTTAAAAAATTCACGTAAGCGGTATTCCTATACTAGACTTTGCAAAAAATTAATTGGGTTGATTTTTACAAAACACTTGCATGTTCTAGTATGAAACAAACTCGCACCATTTTACATTGCATATGAGATTATAGGTAGTAGGAAGTAACTCCCTAGACCTCCAAGTACAGGGCGTTGCATCGACATTACTACATATTTTCTAAAATCTTACCAATCCATTTATACATAATTTCTAAAATCGACATTACTACATATTCTCTTCAAATTCTGTCACGTGTCATCTATTACAACTATCACTGTGGCGCCCCCAATCCCCCTTATAAAAAATACACGGGGATCGAGATACCAGGATGGTGACAACACGGTCACACATCCCAACGAAGTGCCAGTGTGTGTACATGCAACGGTGTACAAATAAAATAACGCAGCGGATAGTCAACTAAGTACCAGAATTTAAACACAGCTAAACATCAGTAGAGGTTTAAAAGCAGTTATACAGTCATCCCAAAATAAAGTTAACACATGTCCTGAAATACAAATAAGTAAAATAGCATAAAAAAGCTAGTGATCCCAGATCACTTCTCGGGCGGAGCCGTCTCCTCAGGCTCGCCCTCCTCCTCATCTGCATCAAAATCTGCGTTACCACAGAAGGGTACCGCAGGTAAGTATAACCCAAAATAATCCTCAAGAAAGAAATGCATTTAATGCAACCAACATGCATGCATATGATGAAATGTGCAATTTTCTCAAAACATCATTTTCCCCGAAAATGACAATTTCCAATACACGCCAAAGTCCCATTGGCCCAAATATCCGTAAAACATTATTCCCAGAAAATGGTTTACACAAAATCCACGCACACTATTTTCCCAGAAAATAGCCAATTTAATCCTTTATTAATCTATGCACCATGGCCTCCCCTAGGGACCATCCGCACGTCTTGGCTTCGTAGCGATGTTCAGTTCCGCGCCCAGCGCGTACATGGCCGAACACCCACTACGCACGAGCGATGCCCAGTTCCGCGCCCAGCGCGTACATGGCCAGACATCCTCTGATCCCCGCCAGCAGAAGGACCACGGAGTCGGCACGAATCTCTCGTCTGATCCCATCATCGCCCAGCGACAATCCAGGGGACGTTACTCAGTTTATTCCGCTCCTGAGTAACCAGAGGAGCTCCACCGAGACAATACCCCATCTCGGCTTGGGGTCGTGATACACACGCACCCAAAAATATTCTCACATAAAATCACAATTTCCAAATCACACATGAGCATGAATGCACAACACGAAAACCCAGTTTTCTTTACAAACATGATCATGCATGAAATAATGCGATGTACATGTACCAACAGAAATCCACAACCATCAATAACCAATCCCAACAAATCCAACCAAACAACAATCACCAATCCACTCCCAAACTCCTCGGACTCAATCCGGCAAAACCAGTCATCAGATAAAATACAGTGAAATGTGTTAGTGCAAAAATACATTAAATTCACAAGAATTCTTTGGAGAAATACTTACAGAGCAATATAATAATTTCCGGATGATCACAAAACTGAAAATGGAGACGTCTGAGCAGCACCACAGTGTAAAATACACTGTGGCCGTGGGTCACAGATGCCCACTTTTCAACGAAGACAAACTAAGACCCAAAAATGGTAGGGTAGGGCCTAGAGAGGTCGGTGAAGCCAATGGTGGTGGTGGTTTGCCGTGGGTGGCGGCGCAAGGGGCAGTTTTAGGCCAAAAAGTGCAAATCGGAAATGTACTTAGTGTGGCTTCACCGGTGACGGATCGGGGCCGGGGTTGGGTCCAATGGGTTGCCAAGAGGTCGGGGATGAAGTGGTAGGGAGATGGTGGCCGGAGGTGGAGCGACGGCGGCGCTGGAGCGAAAATGGCGCCGCGGCTTTGTGGGTTTCGTGAGGGCTAACGATGGCACGAACGGCGGTGATATTGATGGGGTAGGACGACCGGCGGCTGGGGAGTGCAAGGGACCGGGCGGTGAGAGTCACCGCCGGCTCACGGCGGCGGGCTGGGTGGTGGCCGAAGTCACACGGGGAGAGAGAGAGGGTCGGGCTCGCGCGGGAGAAGAAAGGAAACCGAAGGAAATAAGGAGAAAAAGAAAAAAGAAGGAAAAGAAAAGGAGAGGAAAGAAAAAGAGGGGAAAAGAAATGAGGTCCAATCCTCATAACTTGGGTCACAAAAAAATGATCCAACGGAAATGATTTTAAAACCACAAGTTAAATAAAATAATTTAAACGTAATGGTAAAGTCAAATTGAAATAATTAAATCTCTCAGTAATTAATTTAAATATTAAAAGAAATTTAAATGCATAACAATAAATAAATAATAAGAAAGCGCATAAAAATAATTTCCACCAAATTAAAATCATAGAAATAAACTCACTAAAAATCCGACCAATTTTAAAATAAAAGGATAAATTTTTGAATAACTAAAAATAATCCTTCAGTAAAAATACACTAAAAATACGGGGTGTTACAATCACAACCATCAAAGTCATCTGAAAAAGAAATAGTGGAGATAAATGGGTGAGTCCACCAACTCAAAAAGTAGCAAACATGTACTAGTGTGTGAACTTGTGCCAGTTAAATAATGCAAAACAAAACAGAAACTCAAAAAGAATATGGCAAACATTTTTTTACAATAATAATATAGATAAAAGACCTTCGGCATAAGCATAACTAAATTAAGCAGCATCAAAACATAATAGAGACCATGTTTAAACCACATGGCAGGGTTGTGCAAACCCTAGCAGCCAACCAAGCAAAGCTATCAATGAAATCTCCCCCTTTTATACTTGGTGCATTGACTTTGCACACAGGAAACGTCCACGCAGTCACTTTGCTCCAAAGTGGGTGCACTAAAAAACAGAGATGCTGGTACCAACATAATAATAGATGCCACAGTTTTACTCACTTGTTAAAATGAGAACAGAAGCAAAATAGAGTTTCATGCCAAAGGATCGCGCAATCACTATCATTATCCAATGAGAAATGATAGTTGCAGTCATGAATGTACAATCATTTTAAAAAAATGAATAAATACGGGACTCGCATGAAAAAAAATTAATTTTTTAATGGTAAACTTTATTTTTTTTCAAAATGACTGCAAGACACTTACGTATTTTATAACTGTATGTAGCATTACTTTTATCCAATATAACATAGTACTAGGTACTATCAAACTCGCAAAAAATTAGAAGAATGCTTAATACTATTGTGTTTTCTTTTGGGCCAAAGACCCAACAGTTCTTTGAATTTTCTTAAAACCCCAGAAAGGAGGAGCAACAACACAAAACCCACCAAAATTCTGAATAGAAGAAGGCCCAAGAAAAGCAAAGATGGGTACGTAACCGAGCAGAAGCAAACTTCTCAACAAGTATATGAATGACAATATTGGTATTCCCATATCGAAATTGAAGTACACTATCTTCTCCTTTATCATAAGATATTAATAACATTAAACTCTGAGTTTTTTATTTTTTGCAATGTTGTTGTTCAAAATAAAACAAGGGTTGCATGTGAAATTGCCTAAACTTGAAGATTACAGGAATAAATGACTAAACAGTAGTTGCAAATTTTAGGTTCTAGAACCGTCTTGACGACAAAAGAAAATAAAAATTTAGCACCAGATCAAGTAGTCAAAGTTTTTGGTCCTACCATGGTGGCCACGTAAAATTTCGACCACCATGACTCGTGGAAGATGGACCTCTACGACCAGTACTTGACAAAGGAGTTCTCAAATTCAAGTGGAAGATGGGCTTGTGAGTTAATTTTTTCTTTTATCTACTTTTTCTTCTCTTTTATGGCGGAGTTCTCAAATTCAAGTTAATAATGAAGTCCTAAAGTCAAATAAAAGATGAGGTTTTTGTCTGACAATAAGAGAAAATAATATTGGCAAAAAATTCGGACCATGCCAAGTCTTGAGAAATTAAGATTGAACACTACAAGTAAGGCCTATGATATTATTATTAACTATTAAAGCTGTAATCATTACAAGAAAATGATTTTTTTTGTCAAAATATATCTATTTTAGTCGCAATTAATCATTTTTGTCGCGTATAATTTGTTACAAATAGTCATTTTTCTTGTAATGTATATATATAATTAATATTACTTTAATGACTAGTTATTAGATAGTTTATAAATACGAATGAAGTGTTTGATAGCGCCAGGCCCTATAACTAACTTTTTGTTCACACCTTTTCTATATATACGAAGTTGATTTTTAATTAAGTTTAGTAGCCAATACATGTAGACACTAGTTGGCTAGCTAAGTTATAAATTAAACCTAGTTTTCTTTGTTTTTCTTTTTCGTACTTTACTTAATTTCCATGTTTGGGAAAAAATAACATTTTATTAAGACAAGTCAACTTGATAAGCGTTTGAATTATAATTTAAAGAAATCAAATATTTTTCAGCGCTCAAATGTAATAGATCATACACATATCGAAGTGTTCATTTTACAATAGATTCTCAGGTAACTCTGTTTCGTGAACTATAGTGCCAGGATGTGTTCTACTTAAAGACTATATCACCTACAAGCAATGTAGTACTCATGAAGGGGGAGAGATAGACAAATGAGATGTAAACAGCCGAGGTATTTTTCCTTTCGATAACTATAAAAAATGCATGTACGCTTCCACAGGAAAAAAAAAAAAAAGAAAAGAAAGAAGCTAGCAAGCCAAAAAGACCGGTACATGGGAATAAAAATAGATATTTGCTGACATGCCCTTATGTTTCATCTTCCTGCTTTTACAAAGAGAATTGAGAGACACGTGGCAGCAATCTTGGGTCCACACAAGCAACTACAACTATGAAAACTAGGGAATGCTAAAGTTCCATGAAATCCATGTTTGATAAGAATTAACTTGGCAAATATTTTAAAATTCTAAAAAAAAAGAGGCAAATGATAGTACATAAAAAATTTCTTATGATAATTCAAGTAGTTAATGTTAGTATTTTTAATAATAACATTTATTTCTGTTAGTTTTAGTAGCCGTTTGTTAACAGGCGTGTTTTCATTGAGCCGTTTGTTAAGCCCTCACTTTATTGTTTTTTATCTCATTACATCCCAGACATTGGCTCCTTTATTCTTTTTCCCGTAATGTCCATTACATCTAGAGTCTTTCATTGTCCGGTTTATATATATTTGTTTGGTCTGTGGGTACGTGGGTGGCATATACTTGAGAAAAAGTGAGATAAGAAAAATAAGCTTAGTGGATATATATTTTTGAGAGTATTTCTAGATAAAAGAAATGTATTCTTTTGGTGGAGCTTTGAGCTCAACCACTTATGCAAAGTTGGTTCAGGCTATACGACGATCAGTTGAGTTGTTATATCCTAGAGGAGTCAAGTCAAGAAGAGTTTTACTGTACCGGTTAATTTTTGAAATTTTGTATACATCAGAGGGCTTGAATGTCCTTAAAGAACAATATTTTCATGCTTCAATCCAAACTGGTTTTGTTTGAATGTTAATTTCATTGTAATTTTTATTACATTATTATATATTTCACTAAAATCAAGAGCACTTTTACCATTAAAAATCTATATATCCATAAGCGAACGAGTTTCCTTATACTTGTTCAAGATACTTCACAATCCTTCATTATAACTTTGCCATAAAAGGAAGCAATTTTAATGAAATTATCATCCTGCCTAAGCAATACCGTTGTCACATATCCACATCAACGATTAGCAATAAATCAAGATGGCAGCCACCATAATTCTACATCTCAATTGAAAAAAAAAATATTTTCCATTTAAAATAGAGTTGTAAAATATTTATATAAATAATTCGTGTCATTATTATTACAAGCCATTAATTGGTAGCTCCAAATGAAAAGAGTACGATCTTATGGGTTGTTCGTGATGAGTTGTCATTAACATCAAACAGCTGAAATTAAACTGATAGAAATAAAAAAGTTGACCGATCGAGACCCATCAATTTCTATTTCGTTCTCCTATTGTGAGCGTGAGAGGAAGAGCAGTAATGGCTCTCACAAGTCTACATTAAATGGTATTACTAATGCATGCCCCCATCGCCCATCTTGGGGCTGTTAGGAAATATGTTGTTTTTAAAACGAAGACAAATGGAAGGAAAGAACATGATGAAAGTCTAATTCTTTTGTCACCAAACATCTACCCATAATTCACAAATAAAAACTTAGAACACACATGATGAAAGGACGACCCAGCTCAAAGCGCATACATAATTGAGCAATACTAGACTTGCTCACTCGTACATACAAAAGCTCCCAATAATACAAATTAGCAGACCATGTGAGAAAACTTTTAACATACAAAAAGATCTATATTGAGAAAACACGAACATTGCATGCAAAGAGTCCGAAATCTACCATCATCCGTTGACTTGGAGGAAGATGCTGGCTGATTGTGGTTCAAGGACTAATGGATTATCTGCCATCATCTGTTGGTTTTAGTGCTTGATTCCCCATGCTATCAATGGTACTTGTGGAAGAATAGCCAACACCAACATCAATGCTTAAAGAGTGTGTGGATGGATGAAGAAAATACTCACTCTCTTCTGTGTTGAGATTAGCTTCTTTCCTTGCCTTCTTTTCTTGAACTCTCAGTCCATCCAGCTCCACTGCCACCTCCTTCATACTAGGCCTATCATCTCCTTTAACACTTAGGCATCTTTTTGCAACATTAGCAACTTTCTTTAGTTCTTCGATATAACTTCCATTGTGAATGTTGTCATCAAGAACTTCTACTAAGCGATCATCTTTTACCATAGAAACAAAGTATGTTGCCAAATTTCTCTCACTTTCAGGCCTATCCAAGGAAATCACTTTCTTACCAGTCAGTAACTCTGCCAATACAACACCAAAACTATAGACATCACTTTTTTCTGTTAGATGACTAGTATGAAAGTATTCAGGGTCCAAGTATCCTAATGTCCCTTGCACCAAAGTAGTTAATTGTGTTTGATCAAGAGGAACGAGTCTTGAAGCTCCAAAATCTGATACTTTTGCTGTGTGGTTTTCATCCAAAAGTATATTTGCAGTTTTTACATCTCGGTGTATAATTGGCATAGAAGCTTCAGAATGTAAGTATGCAAGGGCCCCTGCACTTTCTGTTGCTATCTTAAGACGTTTGTCCCATGAGAGTAAGGAAGATCGGCTTTTATCATGAAGATGTTCAGAAAGTGTTCCATTTGTGATGAATTCATAGACTAGCATGGGCACTTCTGTTTCCAAACAACAACCTAATAGTTTAACAACATTTCTATGGTTGATTTGAGTAAGCAAAATCACCTCATTTATGAATTGCTCAATCTGACTTTGATCTCCAATTTTTGACTTTTTAATCGCAACCACTCTATTATCCAACAATATTCCTTTATATACAACGCCGTAGCCTCCTTGGCCGAGGACTCTGCTCTTGCTGTAATTGTCGGTTGCCTTCTCAAGTTCTTCAGTGCTGAAGACTTTTGCTGTCTCTGTGGATCCTGTTTGATTTGGAAGTCTTTGTTGTAACATCAGGCCACCATTTTGTTGGAACCACTTCTCTTTGAGTTTAATGAGCTTTCTTTTCTGCAGTACCCAATATACCAAAGAACTTCCCAGAAGGAGCACTAAGAGGCCACTGCTAATACCTGTACATATTAAAACATGCATTTTGACCATTTCGATAGTCTCAAATTTCTTGTTTTATCAATCCAATTGTATGTATGTCTTATTTTGTCACTCGATACAAGTACTTCGAGAAGCTTGTGAACCACAAAAGTGACAATATCTTAAGATAAGTCAATTACCAAGATTTGAATTAAAGCCTAGCCAGTGGTCAGGAAACAAAAAAGGGAATAGAATTAATTATCATTTAGCTGCTGCTTCCTATATTTTGCTAGCTGCATGTTGTTCCTATACTATGTGTCGTATCTTTCATTGATGCCGTGCTGAGACACATGATCTTGTACTCCTAGAGACTCATACGCGGTTCATTGTTAGGATGAGTACTCTAGCTGGCATGTGCATTAAGCTTCTTGTATACTTCCTTGTTAGGAACAAACTTAGAAGTTTCTATAAAAGGAACTTATAAGCTGTTTTCCTAGAAAATTTATGGCTACCATATGTATTTATTTTTTAATTTTTTTCGGGGTCAAAGAATATTTATTTGTCGATATATAAAAGAAACGAAGGAAAATTGTGTTATCTATTAATATTTTTTGATTAAAAGAAATGAAGGGACAAATGCTAACAAAGGGGAAAATTCCTTGAGTACTAACACTTGTTTGGCCAATAATTTTTATTTTTATTGTTTTTAAAGAAGAGGGATAGTGTCCTAATTTTATTGATTTCCTTCATGCAGAGTACTTCCAAGTTCCAATGAAGGAATACTATATACAAATTAAAGGATTGATTTGGCCAAGGTATAATCATAAAGAGCATGATCTTTATCCTTACGAGGTTATATATACTATTGTAAATTTGGTGTTTAACATACTATTTATTACAAAAACTAAAATATCAATACTATTTTATCTAAGTTGATGTAGCAATTTTCTACATGATCAACAGTGTATTTGATATGCGACTAAATTAAGAAGCTTATATATAAATTTAGAGTAATGCTAGATACAGTCATGGGTTGAGGATGCACCGTCCACTCCTTTTGAAAAAAAGTGGATCAATCCACTATTAAAAAATTATTATTTTTATTCTGATCTTATATTTATTCAAATTTTTCAAAAAGAATGCGTGACCCAATTTTATTCCTATACTTAAATCAGCATCCGAGAGGACAATTTACCTATACCACATTGACTTTGGGTCGAGTTATACTTCTTACTCGAATGTGTTCTCGATTTCCCACTTTTTTCAACCAAATGATTACTGGGAAAAGTAGTGATGAGGTTGGAAAGGCAAATCCTTAAATTTATGTAATTTCAAAATTAGAAGTTCAGCCAAAAATGAACATACGTACATACGTACCGAGTCAATCTAATACATACGTACCGAGTGCAATAGCAATAATTCTAGATTGGCTTTCTCTAGGTCTGCAACCTATGCCGGGTGGCATCCTCCCATCTCCTTCGTACCCATGTCGACAAGTACATGTGTAATTTCCATCAGTGTTGTTGCATGTTGCATTACCAGCGCAAGGTTTCTCAAGCGAATTGCACTCGTCAATATCTGAAACACAGCGATGCAGACAGCCACAAACGTCACAAGATCAATGACATTATATATATAGAAATAATAAAGATAAATATATATTTATATGTATATAATATGAGAAGTGATTTATGTTGTCTTAGGCTGTGTAAAGTCAATCTCGCGTATTCCAATTTTAAAAGAAATTGATAATTTTGAGACTCATGAAAAAATTTGATTTTTAATCACGGGTCTAATTCCTTACAAAAAATAAAAAAATGCGAGTCTTGCATATTTTAAAATTGTTTCTAGTATTACTATATGCATTATATATATATATTCAAATTACCATCTGTATACTAAATTGATGAGCCAAATTAAGGAGAAAATAAGGCTTAGCTAGATTACCTTGGCAACTGTCAGGTCCAACAGGGAGGTATGGGTTCCCTTGATAACCATCGGAGCAATTGCAACGATACCCAGGGCCGTTGCTGGAATTGTAACAATAACTATGCGTTGCCTTACATGCGTAGCTATTCTTATTTTTCTTAGCATCTTCGCATGTCTTATTCCCAACTGCCCAATCAAGCACCAGGGGTACAGTCTTTCTATTCAGTAAATTTGAGAAATCCGAGGATGAAAAGTTGTATGCTTTTTCATCCACTATAAAGCCGTAAGCACATTCACCGATGTCAAGAGTTTTCGTGTTGTACTCGCTCAAGCTCCGAACACTTAGATCAAATTCGGTCGGTCCATTCGGGATAGAAGTCTGACAACAGCCAATACCAGAGCATGACCCGTTAACCACATCGCTGGCATTGGAGTTACAGAGTGATAAGCATCCAGTAGTGAAGCCCTTTTGTTCCACAGAGCCTTGAATAAACGAGTAAACGCCACAACCCACGGCAGTGATCTTGTTCCTCTTATTTGAGATGCGAAAATTTGACAGCTTGAACAAGGCAGAGTTGCCACTGTAGTTGACACTTATACTCATAGGCTCCGGGCCATCGGAGATGCATCTTGAGTAAGCAGTATTCCCTGCAGAGCATGGTATAGCAGGCTTGGAAGAATCTCGGACACCGGAGGTACTGCATCTTTTGTAAGGATCCCCTGCAAAGCATTGTTCAGCCTTTCGTTTCTTTCTGCTCTTGCGCTCGAGGACTTTACAAAGACTGGCTACGGGGTTTGAGACTCGCAGCTCCCCATCCAATACTGATATGTCCTCGACAAACATATCAGGGCCCAGAGATGGTTTTGGCCCATGTATTATTGTGTTGTTACAAGTGATGAGAAATGTTAAGTCAAGGTAACAACCCTCGCTTGTTCCAAATGGGTAGGGGATTTCAACACTTCCACATCTACGGTCACATTCTGAATTGGGTTTAGATGCTACTGACGCTACTAAAATCATCAACACGATCAGTTCCCCAAGTACAAGCAGAGGTTGCAAAAACTTTCCATTGAAGGCCATGGTTTTCCTTCAATTCGCGTGCTTTCTTAAAAATTAATTACTTGTGCTGCTGGCAGTGTCGAATAATTAGAAAAAATACAGGCCGTATGAAGTCAAGCCAAAAAAAAAAAAAAAAAACAACAGAAGCGTAAAAGATAAAACAACCAACAATCTTGCTCGTTTAAGAAGAATGATACAACGAAAAACAGGCACAGTCGTAGCTGCAGACTAACTACATAAACATTCAAATATCATAGGCCAGACTTGTGGTACATCAAACACAGAGAACGGAACGTGGCAAAGATTACAAGGGACAGTACTGTTCTAAATAGATGATATTTAAAAAACTTTAGATTATCTGTCTCCTTGGACGGATTATTTTTCTGAGCACTAAAAGAGATAATTAATTGCATGAGAAAATAACTCTCCGTATATAGCTGCAGGTGTATGATCCTCACCTCTCGAATTTTCACAACCTCGAATTTTCAAAACACTTAAACTACTTCAACCTGGTCAGCATATTACTCTGTCTCGGAACTTCATGACATACGGCTTTAACTAGCATCGATTCACGTAGTCTCTACTCTTTTCATCAGTATTGTGATCTCCTTTTGTCAACTCGATCTCTTGTTTTTGTGAGATTAGATGAAAATGTTGAAAAAATTTTAAACTTGAAAAGTGTAGTGTTTGAGTAATGTTTGAAAATAAAATTATGAAAAGTTTTGATAGCTTTGAGAATTCTCATGTTTGCACATGGAAACACGTACACGTTGAAACGCAAATAACTTTGACCCCATGAGTGATCTGCAAAAACTAGCAAACTTAAAACCGAGAAAGCAGATGGTCCATTAACGCAAAATCAAACCGGACTGAGTACATAAACATGCACATGATATCAAAAACATTTTCAGGAAAAAAAAGCAGCTCAATTTGTAGAAGAGAGAAACAATGAAAAACAGGCAGTCGTATATCATAGGACTTACGATATTCTATACACCAAACAGGCAAACACAGAGAACGAGACCTGGCAAAGATTACAAGGGACAGTGTTCTAAATAGATATTTTAAACTTTAGATTATATGTCAGATCCTTCTTTTTAAGGAAAGTAAAACGAATTCTTTTTCACACGAGAACTAAAAGAGAATTAATTGCATGAGAAGATCATAACTCTTCATATATAGCAGGTCTATATATGATGCTCACCTCTCTCCAGCTCTTGAGCACCTAGCTAGCTAGCCTCTTTGGAATATTATCAGCCACTTCCTTCAGCTGCCACGCTTTCTCTTTATCTTTCGCTCTACGTCCTTCAAGAACTTTAAACAACCTATTATCCATTTATAAACAAGGCAGACTTGTGTCCTCCAGCCAATTTACATTTTTTTTTTTTTAATTTCCCCTTGGTGGCCGTAGGGCCGACCACTACTCCAAAGCTATCAGTATCATATTTACTTCTGATCTACTTATCGTGGAGGAAAACTCTTTACGTACATCGGAAGATTAATTAATTTACATGTCATTTATAAAGAAAACAAGGTAAAAGTTACATCTCAAATGTTTTATATTTACTGTAATTATAAAAATCTGACAAATTGTGCATATTCAATTATAAAAAAAAAAAAAAAGGGTGAGCCGCTAAACCATGCATGTTGGAGGCGACAGGAGAACAAAAAAGAGGCTTAGAAAAGTTGGAAGGATTTGGAAAGATAGAAAGAATTTGAGCGAAACCATTTGGAACGAAGAAAAAACAAAAAGCAGAAAATGGAAACACAGAAAACGTAAATTATTTTGACCCCACAGGTTTGCGAAAGCTAGGAAAATAAGCCATAAAAGAAAAAACTAATAATCTCTTAATCAAAAGAAAAGTATGAACGATTAAAGTAATACTTTAACTTTGGATAAGTAAAAGATTCTCCAATTCCATCATTTTGGATTACTACAAAGTAGCTATATTCCATGCAAGTTATCAAGGAAAAAGTGTAAAACTTCAGGTATTATTTAAAATGTACAAAACAAATATTTCCCCAAATGAAAAGAGGAAAAAGAAAACACAAATAATTTTGATCCCAAAGGTGATCTGCAAACGTATCAAAAAGTGAATTTTAATAAAATTTTATTCAATTTTTAAATTTTATCTCATCTTATATATATAACCAGACGGGGCAATATCCCATCTCATCTTATCAACTTTCAAATTCAATCTCTCTTCCCACCCACGCTGAGTAGGATCACGAAGAGATATAGCTCATGTCATTGTTGGACTAACAATTTAATTAACGAAGGATGTCTATTAAAAATAAATTATTCAAACAAAAAGTGAATATGAGTATTCAGAATTATTACGCGTTAAAGACAATGGTATTTGGACATCTTATGGCAATCGTTCAAAGCATGAGGTTAATAATATTAGATACAGTCATGAGTAGTACAAGCATCACGTACTCATTTTGAAAAAAATTTAAAAGTTGGGTTCGTAATTAAAAAATATTTTTTATGTGGGTTCAATAATTACTGATTTTTTTTAAAATGAGTGCGCGGCGCTTGCATAATCCATGAAAGTATTTAGTATTACTCGAATTAATATATACCCAATGGCACCTCTTGTCACCTCTTGTGGTACGCTTAGAGTCATAATTAAAGGCTTGTTTGGAAAAAGTTTTCATTGTGATATCCCGTATTTTAGTGTATTTTAATTAATTTAAATATTGGTTCCCTTGTTTTAAATTTATCAGATTTCTCGTTGGTTTATTTTTATGATTTTTAAGTTGTGAAATTAATTTTGATATGCTTTCTTAATATTAATTATTGTTTTGCATTTAAATTATTTTTTGCTTTAACTCAGTTTAATGTTTGACTTTTAAAATTATGGTTGTTGGATTATTATTATTATTTTATTTTAACTAGTCATTGCGTTTAAATTATTTTATTCAGCTTACTATTTTGAAATGTTTTTCGTTAGATCAATTTTGTGACCCAAATTGTGAGGATTGAACCTCATTTCTTTCCCTCACTTTTTCTTTTTCCCATTTTTCTTTCTCCTCCTCTTTTTCCTTATTTTCCTTTTTCTCCTTTCCACTGCATCTTTCTCCTCCCATGTGCGCGAAGCTCCCCTCCCCTATCCCCATCCGTTTCTTCTTTCAACTAGTGCACCACCATGCACCGTTTGTGGTGTAACGGCCCAAACCCGGATGGTCTGGAGACTTGCCTACCTATCGCTTAAGAACTTATTTTCCAACACAACTAAAATGAAACTCAAATCTTTCATAGCAAAACTCAATATCAAGAGTTCTAAATAACCACATTGAAAACTCCACAAAGTCATTACTGCAGCTAAAATAAACTAAGGAGTCCGAAATCTCCCGGTAGTCATAACAACCCAGCCAATAATTTTATAAATCTTACTGAAACCCAAGATATTAATAAAACTCAAAAAGATTAAAACTAAGAACACCAGAAGTCCTTCTTCTACCAACATCTCCTCAGCTTAAACACAAACAGCAATCTAATCCAGGTCCTCATTTGGACTCTCCACATCATCTGAAAAATATTATAATGATAGGGGGTGAGTTATCAACAACTCAGTAAGCATAAATCATATGCTAGCGTGCAAACATGAGCATTTACAAAGTAGAGCATGCAGAACAAAATATTTTCCAGAGTTATCATGCAGAACAGAACATATTTTCAAAAGTAACAGAGCGATGGTTTTAAGACAAGTAAAACCCATAGTGCTTTGGCATAACATAAACCGAATATCATCATCAGATCAAAACAGAGCATCAAACAGAGCAGAGACCATGTTTCACCCCCGTGGTAGGGTTGTGCTAACCCCGGTGGCCAAACCAGGCAGAGACAGAGGTGAAATCTTTCCTTTATTCTTCTCGGAGCCCCGAGTGTGCACACAGGAAAGACCACAATAAAATCACTTTGTTTCCAAAGTGGGTGCACTCAGAGATAGAGAAGTTGGTACCAACCCAAACAGAGCAGAGCATAACAGAGCAGAGCAGAGCAAAGCAAAGGCAGAATCAGATACGAAAACCAGTACACCATGCCAAAGGTTTTCAGATGTTATATCAAAATAATACAGAGTACCAAAACAGAATCAGACAGTTTACACACGCTGAACACAAAAACCAGAACATCTTTCTAAATAAATGCACAACTTTTCATATTCTCAATATCGTTTTTTTTTTCCAAATTTCAGAAACCACAAGACATAATTTAGCTCATGTCTACACAATGCATGTCAGAACATATTTTTCTCTTTTTCGTACAGATTTCATGAGTATGCAAATAAACGACCGAGGTTGGTTTTGTTTTTCCCAAGTTCTCATTTCACCACAAAAATATGCAAAGTTTTCAGAAAATCAACCTCAGTCTTAATAATTCGTGTAAGGCCTAGCATAGGAACCCCGCTTACTTGACTCCTGCAGCACATTATCTATGACTTGAATACAGTCTCTATCCGTCTCGTCACCTATTCATAAAAATAATATAAACTAAATATTAAAGTCCAACAACACAAAATTGGTCTTAGACAACTTAAGACCCAATTTCTAGACCATAATTCAGTAAGTTTAATCCAACTCAAACAACCAAATAACAATCTGGACAGCCCACACTTCGACCCAAAATATTCTATACCAATCTCAGTATTGTCCAATACAAGCATCAAGACCAATGCCAATTCAAATTCCAATAACTCACACTTATTCCAACAGTTCGCAGTCCCAAACAATTACTAACAATTTAACCAACACTAAACTAAGCACACTTCTTCCCATTCACAACTCCATAACAGAAAATATAAACTAATACCTCCAAAAATTAAACTGCACTCGACAAAGAAAATTAAATTCCCCTCTAAATATTCTCTCAACCACCAATCCAACTGACCCCCCTTACTCCTCGGACTCAGTCTGGCACAACCAACAAATTCACAGTAAATATGAATTAGCGTAGAAATACATTTAAATCTCAAAAGTTCTTTGGAAAAAATACTTACAATGCTATAATATAATTTTTGAAAGATCACGGATGTGCTAGAAGCGGCAACGCAACAACAAAACAGTGCCAAATGCACTATGGCCGTGGGTCTCAAAAACTCACTTTTGAACGGGTGTAAACGAAGACCCGAGATTGATAGGGTAGGGCTTAGGGATGTCGGTGAAGTTAGTGATGGTGTTGGTTAGCTGTGGGTGGCGGCGTAGAGGGCGGTCGAAGGCTAAAATATCCAAAACGAAAATATTGATGGTGTGGCCTCACCGGTGACAGCTCGGAGGTGGGGTTGGGTCCATTAGATTGCTAGGAGGTCGAGGATGATGTGGTGAAGAGATGGTGGCCGGAGGTGGCGCCATGGCAGCGCAGCGGCGCAAGGAATGCCGCGGCTTCAATGGGCTCGTGGTGCCTAACGGCGGCGCGACTGGGGCTGGAAATGGAGGGGTGGCATCGTCGGCGGCTGGGGAGCCGGGCGGTGTCGGCCACCGCCGGCTCACGGCGGCGCTGGGGTGAGAAGAAGGATCGGACGGAGAGAGAGAGGGAGGGGGCGCACGGGAGAACCAGGAAGAAAGAAGAGAAAAGAAAAAAAAGAAAAGGAAAAAAAAAGAAAAAGGAAGAAAAGAAAAGAGGAAGAGAAAATGTAGGGAAAGAAATGGGGTCCAATCCTCATATCTTGGGTCACAAAAATGATCCAACGGAAATGATTTTAACACAATAAGTAAAATAAAAATAATTTAAACGCAATGATTAAATTGAAAATAAATAATTAAACCCCACAACAAGTTAATTTAATTTGAGAAGAAATTTAAACGCATAAAAAATAATTAATTTAGAGAAAGCAGTTCAAAAATAATTTTCGTAAACTAAAAATCATAAAAATAACACAACTAAAAAATCCAACAATTTTAAAACAAGAGAATAAATTTTAAATAAATAACAAAAATCTTTCAATTAAAAATACATTAAAATACGGGGTGTTACATGTGGCCTCCACCGCCCCTTACATTTTCTTCCCCTCCGGCCGGCAACCATCCCCCTATATTTTCAGCTCCCCCTTCGCCGCCATTAGCCTCCACACACGACTTCAAGCCTCGGCGATCTTTCGTTCCAGCGCCGCCGTCACGCCACCATTGGCCACCATCTTTTCACCACACCACCATCGGCCCTTCATCTACATAAACCACCCAACCTCAGCTCCGATCCACCACCGTTGAAGCTCCTCTAGCTCATTTTTTGATTTGGGTGTTTTGGCTTTCAACTGTGGTGCCCCCAACCCCCATGTACGGAAACTCAGGAATTGAGACGCCAGGATGATGACAATACGGTCACGCATCCCAACGATAGTGCCAAGTGTGTGTACATGCAACAATGTACAATAAAAACGCAGCGGATAATTAAGTCAACTAAGTACCAGAATTTAAAAACAATTTAAATATTAGTAAAAATGGTTTAAAAAGTTATACAGTCATCCAAAATAAATATATATTACAAGTCTCAAATAAAATGAGTGATCCCAAATCACTCATCGGGCGGAGCCGAATCCTCAAGCTCACCCTCAGCCTTATCTGCATCGAAATCTGCGTTACCAAAAAACGGTACCGCAGGTAAGTATAAACCAAACAACTCTCAGGAATAAAAATGTATTAATGCAACCAACATGCATGCATATGATGAAATATGCATTATTCTCAAAACATCATGTTTTTCGAAAATGAATATTGTCCAACACACGTCAAAATCTCATTTAGCCCAAAATATCCGCAATACATTTTCCTAGAAAATGATCACACAATTTACAAAATCCAACACACGCTATTTTTTCAGAAAATAGTCTATTTTACCGTATGCACCATGATCGCCCCTAGGGATCATCCGCACGTCCTGGCTTCGGAGCGATGCCCAATTTCGCGCCCAGCGCGGTCGTGGCCAAGCATCCTCTACGCAACGAGTGATGCCCAGTTCCGCGCCCAGCATGTTCGTGGCCAAGCATCCTCTGGTCCCCGTTAGTAGTAGGACCATGGAGTTGGCACGAGACCATCTCGTCCGATCCCATTGTCGCCCGGCGACAATCCAGGAGACGTCACTCAGTATATTCCGCTCCCGAGTGACCAGAGGAGCTCCACCGAGATAATGCTCCATCTCGGCTTAGGGTCGTGATACACACGAACCTGAAAACATTCTCACATGTGAAAACCCAATTTTGAATAAACACATGAACATGAATGCAATTACACGAAAACTCAGTTTCCTTTACAAACATGATCATGCGTGCAATTATACAATATACATGAACTGACACAATATCCAATAACCAATAACCAACAAGTGTCAACACAATTCAATCACACAAACAACTCCATTCTAGCTAACTCATATTTACTGTGAACTGGTTTGGTTATGCAGAACTAAGTCCGAGGAGTAAGGGGGTCGGTTGGATTGGAGGATGGAGTTGTTTGTGTGATTGGTTTATGCTGAGATTTGTTAGTTGTGAACACTTGTGTCGTGTCATTTATCATTGCATAATTGCATGCATGTTCATATTTATAAATGAAAACTGGGCTTTCGCATAATATTTTTCTGGTGAAATCTCAATTCCAACTGTCCAGAAAAGTGGAAAGGATTTGGAAAGATGATCAGAAAGATATATAGAACGAACTAGAAATTTGAAGGAAACAATGAATGTGGAAAAAGGAAAAAAGAAAAAACGCAAAACGCAAATTATCTTGACCCCACGAAAGCAATGTTTTTAACTTTGGAAAAGCAAAAGATTCCTAATATTCCCATGCATCATTGTGGGCTAAAAATTAATTTAGTACTAGGTATAATATTCCATGCGGGGAATACCAAAAAGGTGGAATTACCAATTTAAGCAATTAATTTGCACTAAATTGGGAAACTTAATGAGAGCATCCACTCTAATATCATCCTCACATATATCTCTCTAATCTTGAGCATCTATTTAATTATAATATTAGCCACTTAGATCCTCAGCTGTCTCGCCGGCCTTCATTCCCTAGCTCTACGTACGTCTCACGTGCATGCAAGAACTTCAAACAATCCGTTCTCCTTTAATTTAGATTAATAAAATACACCATAATTATAAAGTTTTTCTTTTCTTTCTCTCAGTCACTGTAACAGAAAGATCATTTTATAGCAATTATATTTTTTAGAAAATCTATTTATAACAGATTATTAATGTTTTGATTTTCTAAAGTTATATATAATGGATCCTATGCACGTCTATAAGTAGTCATGTGCTAGTACACCAGCTTATGTATAGCAAAACCTTCCTTTTAAGGTGAAGAGAGGCAATACATTTATACTCCAATTAATTGTGGAATGTTTTATCTTTTATGTATCAAATTATCAAAACTAAAAAAATATAGGTAGCCTTTAATTATCAAAAACGGACACATAGATACTCATATCAAATTTCAACCGTTGAGATTAATACAAAAAATGTAAGTTGTACAATATGACGGTCCAATGATCATAGCAAGATATTTACATTCTAAGTTTGTTTGTTTGTTTTGTTTTGTTTTGTTTTTTAATGATTTCAAATACAATGCATCAGTATTAATAAATTAGATTAAAAAGTATATTTAAAATATGCGAAACAAATATTTCTGGTGTGGAAAAAAAAAAAACGAAAACAGCGAAAAGGAATCACGTACAGGTGGAATAAATTAACGCGCGCAAATAAGTTTGATCGATTCCATGCATAGGTCTACGTGCAAGAGTACGTAGCAAAACAAACAAACAAAAAGTCAAGCAAATGATCAGACAAATTAATTAAATATCTTATCGAAAGATAAAAGTGGCCAAAAAAATGAATACCGTTATGTGAATTTATGATTGACAAACCAAAATTAAAGATTCTCACGTACAACAATAATTTAAGAGCTCAATGATGGAATGCCTCGTAACAGAAGTCTATCTTTTCTTTTACAACTAAGTAAAGGTTTAAAAATAGTTATACAATCATCTAAAATAAAATTAACACATGTCCTGAAAATTCGATAAGTAAAATAAAATAATAACAAGTGATCCCAGATCACTCCTCGGGCGGAGACGTCTCCTCAGGCTCGCCCTCCTCCTCCTCCTCTGCATCAAAATCTGCATTACCCCAGAAGGGTATTACAGGTAAGTATAACCCAAATAATCCTCAAGAAAGAAATGCATTTAATGCAACCAACATGCATGCATATGATGAAATATGCATTTTTCTCAAAACATCATTTTCCCTGAAAATGATAATTTCCAATACACGCCAAAGTCTCATTGGCCCAAAAATAATCCGTAAAACATTTTCCCAGAAAATGATTTACACAAAATCCACGCACACTATTTTCCCAAAAAATAGCCAATTTAATCCTTTATTACCCTATGCACCATGGCCTCCCCTAGGGACCATCCGCACGTCCTGGCTTCGTAGTGATGCTCGGTTCCGCGCCCAGCGCGTACGTAGCGAAGCACCCACTACGCAACGAGCGATGCCCAGTTCCGCGCCCAGCGCGTACGTAGCCAAGTATCCTCTGGTCCCCGCTAGCAGAAGGACCACGGAGTCGGCACGAATCTCTCGTCCGATTCCATCATCGCCCAGCGACAATCCAGGGGACGTTACTCAGTTTATTCCGCTCCCGAGTAACCAGAGGAGCTCCACCGAGATAATGCCCCATCTCGGCTTGGGGTCGTGATACACACGCACCCAAAAACATTCTCCCATAAAATCACAATTTCCAAATCACACATGAGCATGAATGCACCACACGAAAACCCAATTTTCTTTACAAACATGATCATGCATGAAATAATGAGATGTACATGTACCAACAGAAATCCACAACCATCAATAACCAATCCCAACAAATCCAACCAAACAACTTCAACCAATAAACCATCTGACTCTCGTACTCCTCGAACTCAGTCCGGCAAAACCAATCATCAGATTAAATACAGTGAAATGTGTTAGTGCAAAAATATATAAAATTCACGAGAAAAATTTGGAAAATACTTACAGTGCAATATAATAATTTCCAGAGGATTACGGAGTTGAAAAAGGCGTCGTCTGAGCAACACCACAGTGTAAAATATACTGTGGCCATGGGTCACAGATGCCCACTTTTCAACGAAGATAAATTAAGACCCAAAAATGGTAGGGTAGGGCCTAGAGAGGTCGGTGAAGCCAATGGTGGTGGTGGTTTGCCGTGGGTGGCGGCGCAAGGGGCTGTTTTAAGGCCAAAAAGTCAAAATCGGAAATGTACTTAGTGTGGCTTTACCGGTAACGGATCTGGGCTGGGGTTGGGTCCAATGGGTTGCCAAGAGGTCGGGGATGATGTGGTAGGAAGATGGTGGCCGGAGGTGGAGCGACGGCGGCGCTGGAGCGAAAGTGGCGCCGCGGCTTTGTGGGCTTCGTGGGGGCTACCGGCGGCGAGTTAGGGGCTGAGGTTGGAGGGGGTTGATGACCGGCGGGAGGGGAAGCTACTGGGCTGGGCGGTGCAGGCCACGGCGGCGCGGCGGCGGTGGGTTGGGGGTGAGCGACGGAGCGCACGGGAGAGAGAGAGAAGCCGTTCGCGCGCGGGAAGAAGGAGAAAGAAGAAGAAAAAGAAAAAGAAAAGAGAAGAAGAAAAAGAAAAGGAAAAGGAAAAGAAAAAAATGTTGGGAAAGAAATGAGGTCCAATCCTCACATTTTGGGTCACAAAAATGATCCAACGGAAACGATTTTAAAACCACAAGTTAAATAAAATAATTTAAACGTAATGGTAAAGTCAATTTGAAATAATTAAATCCCACAATAATTAATTTAAATATTAAAAGAAATTTAAATCCATAACAATAATAAATATGAAGAAAGCACATAAAAATAATTTTCACCAAATTAAAATCATAGAATTAAACTCACTAAAAATCCGACTAATTTAAAAATAAGAGGATAAATTTTTGAATAAATAAAAATAATCCTTCAATAAAAAAACACTAAAATACAGGGTGTCACATGAATTAAAAGAAGTAAATATATAACTCGATTTCTCTCCGCTTGGACTAGTACTTATCCCTTCGTCTTTTTTCACCCCTTTTTAATGACGTTTGATTGGATCGAAATATAATCAACCCATGCAATTTTTCTCCGATCTCTAGGGACACAATGGTCGTGGCAGGCAGTACCATTATTAATGATCAAATTTTGACGCACTGCTCGATCGTTGAACCCTATCAAATTTTGTCACAAATAACACATTACAATAAAAGTCACTTTATGCAAAGAAATTTTACGGTTACTTTTGTTACTTTTAGGAACAAAATTTATAAGAAATGAATTAAATTTCTTCTTTAAAAGTTATTTTTGAAGACAAAATTTATATTTCATCTTAAAAGATGCCTGAATTACTAAATTCGTTTGAACGGATAAATATTCATTTGAACAAGATATTTTGTGACGAACAAAATTGTCTCAAAAAATGAAAACCGTTCAAACGAAACAAAAAGTTTCGAACATAGAATTAATGTCTGTTCGAACAGTATATAATCTATTTGAATAATAATATTGCTCGAAAATTAATTTATTTTTTCAGGACAAAATTAATAACCGTTCGAACTTAAATTTCTTTAGTCGAACGGACATTTTTTTAATTAATTTGTGTATTAGAATGGATTTGTGCATATATTTTTTCCATTAAAGTAATAAATATTTTTTCTATTAAAGTAATAAATATTTTTTCCATTAATTTGTTATCATTTTCAAAATATAAAAATATGTATATATTATATATTATGATTTGCGGGGAGTTAAAATATTTATAAATTCATAAATTAATTTTATGTAATTAATTTAAAAAGTTTATAGTGATTTCTTTTATGTTAAATTTATATAAATATAACTTTAAAGATAGTATCATTTTTTATATTATCATGAACGACAAGTAAAATGAAAAAAATAAATAAGATAGCAAACATGAATAATAAAAACCATACATTAATTACATCTCAAATATATAATGTTCAATACAACATAAAAAAGTAAAATAATAACTAAAACGATCACTATTGCCTAAGTGGATCAACATCCTCTTGTAACATTTAATGTGTCTTTTCAAATTCCTAAGCTTCTCCATGATGAGCTTAACGAACTTCACAAACAGAGCTTGTACCTAATCCAAAATAGCCCCAGGAGGCTGTCTCTTAACAACGACAATACTACTAGAAGCTGGATCTGTGGGAGGATCACTAGGCTGTTCTGGTGCAGTCTTCCGCAAGTGCCCCTTGCTCTTACTGAATGTGATCTTATTAAAGGGTCCCATTTGTGATGGCGTCTGCTCAGTCACAGAAACTGTAACCCCCGATCGGAGTAGGAGGTTAGATATCAGCAATGCAAATGGTAGACTACCTCCACTGGGAAAGTGTGACTCAGATCGAATGCGAAGGAAGAAATATAATGCCAAATCAGTGGGGTCCCCTCATGCTATCCGTAGCAAAAATAAGGCTTGATCGAACCCGAAATCAGTCTTGTATTTTTTCGGATCGATATTATAGCCAATAATCAAATTAAGCATTCTGAAAAATGCTATACAATCGGCTTGTCGAATCACCTTGCTCCCATCATATGGAGGAGCTGAAGGGTCTCGCACTAGCTGACATACCTGATCTTCTGTGAGGCCATCATCAGGTAGATCTTCATCCTCACTACCATCCGACTCTATATTCAGTGCTAGCGTGAATGATGCAGCCAGTGTGTCGGAATCAAATGGTGCAACCGTTGGTCCCCGTGTAGCCATTACATGATATGTGTCGGCCACGCGTGGGATGTCAAGGAAGTTAGCAATAATGCGGGGAGAGAAATTAATACTCACTCATCGAACTGATAAGGTGTAGAACAGAACATCAGTGCTATCCTCTCCCATGGCATGGTAAAACTCATCGACCATCTCTGGATATGTAGTCCCCCGCTACTAACAGTTCGATATCCATCTTCGCTTGGTGAAGATGAACTATATGCTCTGTCCCTCCCATAAAAGATCGGAGAAGTAAGACAAAGTGATCTCACGCTCAACAAGTATAGGCCGTGTCTCCTGGGCATGAGCTGCTCCATTATTTTGGCTGGACTGATCTCTCGCACGTTTTCTTCCACTGAATGCCATTTGTATACTATTTAACCATAAGGAAAGTTAGAATAAAATTAACCATAATATTTAAATTATATTATTGAAAAATTATACTATACTGAACTGAATTGCAATAATTAGTTCGATCGGAACATATTTTGTTCGAACTAGTAAAATCTATTCGAATGGACTATTCTATTCATTCGAACTGGCAATCTTTGTTCATTCGAACGAATTTATTTTGTTCGAACTAAAATAATGCTATTTGGCAACTGAGCGTTCGAACGGACTAGAGTTAGCTCGAACGGGAACAAGCCAAACAGCCATGGCTGAGTCGACTCAGCCATGAACTTGAAAACCCAATCTAGATGTTATCCTTTGTTTTAATCACTAAAACTTATTAAGGAGTGACGCCCAATCATTAATTTCTACCAATTATTTTGATGTTATTTATGCGAAATACACCAAAATGGGGGACTTCGAATTCGAAATCCATACCCCCCCCAAACACAATCCATTCGAACATAAAACCAAACAATAGATGTTGAGACTTGATCCATACTTCTTAGAAATTCAAATGTGGGGTTGCTAGGGCAGTTGAGTGACGGTTTTCAGGTGGAGATAAGGGGCGAATCAATTTCTCTCAACAACTGCTGGTTCGAACTGAAGATTTTTGTTTAATTGTATTCGAATTGGGTCTATAATGACCGTGTCTCGTTCGAACTGGATAAATATCCATTCGAAGGGTTATTATACTATTATTTTCTAATTATATTACTAATAGTAATATATAATAATACTAATATTAGAAAGTACAAAAGTATAAAAATAAAACTAATAATAGTATTATAATACTTTTAACTAATATAGTTAGTATATTATTTGTAAATATATATTTTTTATTATATTAAGTACATACTAAATACTTAATATAATTACAATGGCTTAGTTATATCGCCACTATATATATAGAAACTTATAAAAGAGTATGCATGGCAAAGCATATGAAATCATGATTACTGTGTCATGAAATGGAAGTTTTTGCATGCAACTTGCCTTACCATCGTGTGCTAGCTAGCTAGCCTTAGCCGGCTAGCACCACAAATTCTCAAATCACGGTCATCACCTAGCTAGCTAATTTCCTAGCTTATCATTGCATATATACTTCATTCCTTTGAGAAATCATATTCACTTATTTATCAAAAGAATATCTAAACCTAGGTCGATCGTGGGCTGTATTGAGAGCTTTCTGCTTTCAAATGGAGTATGTATATAATAATCTATCATGTAGATATTCTGAAGAAATGGACGAAAACATGTATAGACAAGTACTAGCTACATTGATCATAGTAAAAATGAATGATACATATCATGGGTGTACGCGCAACAGAGATGCCAGTTCTAATCTACTGATCACTTATAATCTGTTGTTACCACTACAAGAAATAAAGCTATTTGCCCACACAACAGTACCCAATGATATATTTGTAGCGTTTTACTGTTATCTGCATTAAAAGATAGCATCTCTTATTTTTTCTTTGCATCTCTAAATAAAATAACCAACTATGTATATATTATGTACATATAGAGAACACGTAGAAATTTTCTGACAATTAATACAAGGGTCTTGCCAGAAATTGGAGCTACCTTTTACATGATTTAGAAGACTAACGAGACCATTTCAGAAAGTCTTTATGTACGCTAGCTCTTTAGTCTGGTATAAAGCTAGCTTCCAAAATCACAGTACCCAATGTGATCAAAATTCAACACTTGGCAATTTGATCCTACCAAACAAAGAATGCACCGAAAAGAACAAATTATACAGGTGAAAAACCATATGCACTTATGATTTTTTATATGAGAAGTACATAATTTGCACTTATCGGAACTGGTAAATACCAAGTCTGCTACATTCAACAACTTCATTGACAAAACAGAAAAAATTTCTAGAATAATGATGAAACAAGTTATTTTTTCTTAGTCATATAGATGTTGAAAGATACATAAAAAGCAACAATGTCAGAACAAGAATAAATGAAAATCTACAGGCCAGTCATGTACTAATAATATTATTAAAATGCTACATATGTACTGATAACTTACCTTGCTGTAGCAATTTCATTGTACATTGATGACCAAGAACTTCCAATGTGCATGTTGGTGGCAAGTGTAATGTAGATCGCCAGACAAAATCTACAAAATATCCTCACAACCAAAAAATATACTACCTACCCCACACCAGTAACTGATGTACAAAAGAGGAGGGTCTGGAGATATGAGAGACATTTTGTTGCTATATTATTTTAACTTTCATCTCCTTACCAAAATTCATAAAAAATTGTTACCCTCAAATTTAGTAATTAGCTATGCAGGTCCCTGAGTCTCTCTATGAGACTCTCCCTGGGTCTGCCTCGCTAACTCATATCTCTCTATAAACTTGTCGTACTTGTCTTGTTTCTCCATTAATAGCATGACATTCGCTCGTAAGTCATTATATAAAGCCTTATAATGTGCAGCTTCTTGCTCACTTCTTTCTGCACGTTTAGTTTATTCTTTTATTCGGGCATTAGTTGATTGTCTATATGACTTAGGAATAATCATCTTGCCAAGACCCCATACATACCCTGGCCTGTGGCCCAAAACTTCCTTAAATATTGCTACTGTAGCATCCTTAGTCTGCTTCTCAGGCTCTAGCTCTGCCATCTTTGCTGTCATCTCATTCTATCAATCATTGGAAAACATCATAGAGGTTAGGTGCTTGTAATATGTACTTAACACTAAAAATATGGACATCGGTTTATCTTGAACATCATGAGATTTTACTTTAACACTCATATATTTCTCTTCCGTCATGGGAGTCACAAATTTATCATTCTTCTTTGACCACCTAACTTCTTTAAAGAAATCAACCAAATTCTCCTCATTCCCAGACTGCAAGTAAAGTAAATTACACTAGCTAGCATGCACAATGGAGAACTCAAATCTATATGAAATCTCTCACTCAAGCTATCAAATTAATTGTTGGGATTAGACTTACAAAGTATAAACAATAATGATTGTTGAGTGTTTTTCTGTTTTTTAATAACTAAATGTGCAAACAATTATATTAGTCATTGATATATAGAGAACACAAAGGAAATATACAACTTTGAAGAAGCCTAACATATCAATTAGCACAAAGAAATAATAATGCTACATACAGTCGATGTGTATCTTGCAACCAAAATGGAGACTCACCCTCATCTCCATTAGCCGCACAAATGACCTTCGTCCAGTCGTGTGATTGTTTTATTGCTTCTCCCTATTACTTTTATTTCGTTTAGACATCCGTTACAGTCATTGTAACACCCCGTATTTTAGTGTATTTTTATTGATGGATTTATTTTTATTAATTCAAAATTTATTCTCTTGTTTTAAAATTGTTGAATTTTTAGTTGGTTTATTTTTATGATTTTAATTTTGTAAAAATTATTTTGAAGTGCTTTGTTAATATTAATTATTGTTATGCATTTAAATTACTTTTTATATTAAATTAACTTATTATTGGATTTAATTATTTTATTTTCATTTAATCACTACGTTTGAATTATTTTATTTTTACTTGCTGTTTTGAAATCGTTTACGTTGGATTATTTTTATGACCCAAGATGTGAGGGTTGAGCCTCATTTCTTTCCCTCACTTTTTCTTTTTTCCTTTTTCTTTTTCTCCTCTTTTTCTTTTCCTTCTTTGTCTTTTTTTCTCCTTATTTCTCTTCTCCTCTCCCGCGCGCTGCAACCCCTCTCCCCGTGCAATTTCTTCTCCTCCCCAGCCCGCCGCTGTGCACCACCGTCCGGCGACACTGCCCAGCCCACTGCCTCCCCCACCGGCCGGCGACCCCACCCCTCCATTTCCAGCCCCTCTCGTGCCGCCGTGAGCACCCATGCAAGACGTAAAGCCGCGGCACCTATTGTATTCGCGGGCCGCTGTTGCGCCACCTCCGGCTACCATTTCTTTACCACTTCATCATCAACCTCCTAGCAACCCAATGCACCCACTCTCAGCTCCGATCCGCTACTGGTGAAGTACATTCAACTCCATTTCCGTTTTGGGCATTTTGCACTTCAACCACCCTCTACGCCGCCACCCACGGCCAACTACCATCACCACTAGCTTCACCAACATCCCTAAGCCCTACCCTATCAATCTCGGATCTTGATTTGTCCCCGTTCAAAAGTGGATTTTTGAGACCCACGGCCACAGTGCATTTGACACTGTTTAGTAGCTGTGTTGCCACTTCTTATAACTCCGTGATCCTCCGAAAATTATTATATAGTGTTGTAAGTATTTTCTCAAAGAACTTTCATGATTTAAATGTATTTTTGCACTAATTCATTTTACTATGAATTGATTGATTTTGTCAGACTGAGTCCGAGAAGTACGGGGGTCGGATGGATTGGAGGATGGAGTTGTTTGTGTGATTGATTTATATTGGGATTTGTTGGTTGTTGGGTATTGATGCCGTGTCTTGTACATTGCATGTTTGCACGCATGTTCATGTTTGTAAAGGAAAACTGGGTTTTCGTGTAATTGCATCCATGTTCATGTGTTTATTGAAAATTGAATTTTCATGTGAAAGGAAAGAGACTGTAGGGATGGTGGTAAGCAGGGATGATGGTAGAGTCCCACCTGTGATTCCCGCCTACGATGCACGCGGTAGGGATGGTGGTTGTGTCCAGCATGTGATTCCCGCCTACAGTGCATGCGGTAGGTATGGTGGTATAATCCTGCCTGTGATTCCTGCCTACAGTGCATGCGGTAGGGATGGTGGTAAGCAGTGATGATGGTATAGTCAAGCAAATGAATGCCATTATGTTAATATATGACAGACAAACCAAATTAAAGATTCTCATGTACAACAATAATTTAAGAGCTCAATTATGAATGACTCGTAACAGAAGTCTCTCTTTTCTTTTTGAAGTCTCCCACTAGTGCTTTTATGGCTTTTAAGAGATCAAGTAGGCCCAAAGATACATGTAATCACTGATCCAAAGGAAAAAAAAAATGGATAAAATCTCTGTCAATTACTAAGAATCTCGCTTCCTACCCCATGCTGAGTAGGATGCATGAAGAGATATAAAGTCGTTGTTGGATTAACAATATTTTAATTAAGGAAGGTGTCTACTAAAAATAAATTATTCAAATGAAAACAAATATGAGTATATATTCAAATGAGTTAAGAGCGGTGCTACTCTACAGCTTAGAGTAGCCCGCTCAAACTTACCGTTAGACTAAAATCATCTTTTTATTTTTTTATTCATATTTTTTTATCGTTTTAAAATATTTTAAAAAATATAAAAAATATCAATACACTAATAGTCAATTCCTTAACTATTAAAAAAAAATTAAAAAAGAATTAAAATACATAAGACGTCAAAATGAGGCCGGGGGACAAGTTAAGTGGACAAAGTAACATTTTTCATTGCGTTAAAGGCAATGGTATTTGGAGATGTCGTGCAATGCATGATGTTAATTAATATATAGCCCATGGCACCTCTTGTGGCACGCTTATAGTCATTAACTCTAACATGAGTAAGCTTTAGAAGCAAAAACACTAATATTATTGCAGATCCACTATATATGATGATCTTCGGTACCTCTCACTTTTGAGCACCTCTTTAGAATATTAGCCACTGATCAGATCCTCATGATAGCAACATGACTAGGAGTTAGCCATGGCTGTAAATCTCAATACTATTTTACAGCAACCACCAACAGCGTCCAACAACCTTGCATATTTAAGAAGAATGATATATACCAGCAGCCTACACCAAATTTAACATATTTGGTATCATTAATTAGTATGCATGCATGCATGACAGCTAGGGATTGAAGAATTATATATATGGTGTGTTGACAACAAGCAGCCCGAGTTGCAGAAGAGATCAGAAACAATGACAAACATGTACAGGCAGTAGTAACTTCAGACTAAGTACTGCATAAACATGCAAATATCATAGGACTTATGATACATTGATCGTCAAACACAGAGATTGGAACCTGGCAAAGATTACAGGAAACAGATATTTCGTAAGTCTCCTTCAAACATAAAAGTTGGAAAATAAACTTGGTTTGCTCATATATACTTTATTCATGGTGGTGGAGCCACTTAAATAGATTAAATACATCACTTTCTAAATCACTAGTAACATGAATTATTAATAAAAGATAAACATAACCAGTGAGCTAACAACCCGTAAGTACATGAAGATTATAAACTACTTTAGCTAGTGAGATTGAGATTCTCTTATTAATCAAATACGTACTCCCGACAATAAACGAGGACGAAAATGATCCGTCAAAAGATGATGCCTTACCCAAAGGCAAAAGTAGGAACAATGGAAATCATGTTTATAACTTTGGAAAAGCAAAAGATTTCCCGGCCCAAGATCTGAAATAAAAAATTGCACTAAAATAGGAAATTGCAGAGAGTAAGACCATGACTTCCTGCACATGCAGTACGTAGGTCTATGATCCTAGCTAGTAACCTTTCCCTCATGATCAGCACCAGTACTACTTTGGAATATTAGCCCTTTTGTCAGGGTGCTCCGATCCATGACTTTTTCTTCATTCTCTAATAAACATTCTCTTTGTTTATTAAAGATTTCTCTTCCCTTGAACTTATATATCCCTTCGTTTTTATTTTTTTTACCCCTTTTTAATGACGTTGGATTGGAATCGAAATATCCTCAACCAATGCAATTTTTCTCCAATCGCTAGGGACACAATGCAGGTAGTGGCAGGCAATACCATGCATGAAAGTACTAGCTAGCTAATAATCGCTAGGGACCACTCCAAATTAAGCATCTAATGATCTTCTGGGTCAATTAATGACTCGTATATTATAAGTATATAATTATATTGATAATGCTCTATTAGAATATAAAATAATAATAATGAACCCTTATAAAGGCAATTACTTACCTAATTAGATTCCACTTCTATGCAAAACCAAAATAAACAATTTCATTAAACAAGTCTAAAGTATAAACTGATCGGAATAAATCATACATTAAAGCAACACTTCTATGCAAAAAGCAGGAAAAAGTTAATTAATTACCTACAAAAACATTTCTTATCCGAAGACAAAAGTTGGTAAGAATGATTCCACGACCAATAATTGAAGCAAGGGAAGGACTATACAAATTAAAGAAGGATTAGAGATTTTTATCATGAACATGATTAGAAGGTATTCACTTGTATGTAATTAGAGCATTGCCAAGTCTAAAATTTTGGCTAAACTCAAAGTCATTGAAAATATTAATCTACATTGGACTATCCATTCCAAAATCAAAATAATAATATAATATTATATATTTTAATAATAATTGTTTTTATATTTTACAAATACACTCCATATATTAATTAATAATTTAATTTTTACTTAAAATTATTGTTTCTCAACTTAATTATCCAACAAATACATTTTGTCAACCCTTCTCACACCCAACAATCACATATACTCTGTGTTAATTTGTATTACTTCTATTATTCAACATTTCCATTTTTATTGTAGTCTGAAAAATTAAAGTACCATATTATGCATAGCCTTGTTTATTATTAATGTAGCCATGTTGATTATTTATGAATAAAATATGGGTTTGATGGGTGAACATGAGTGCCTCTCCAACTTTGGAAATTCCTTTAGGCCTCGTTTGGTTACACAGATGAGATGAGATGAGATAAAAATTGAAAGTTGAATAAAAGATTGTCAGAATATAATTTTTTAATATTATTCTTATTTTAGATGTTGAAAAATTTGAATTGTTGATTATATTTTGTTTGAAAATTTGAGAAAGTTGTAATAATTAAATGAGATGAGATGAGATAGTTTCATATGTGTAACCAAAGCAGACCTTAGAGATACTCACTACAAGAAATAAGACTTTTTCCGGCGCTAACTTTTGTCGCTAATACTACGGAAAATGGCCAGAAATATCTATTCTTGTCGATTTTTCAATCGCCGCCTGTTTGTTGGAATTGTTTGTTTGTTTATTTATTTTTTTATTTTTTGCATAAAATACCGAACTGCAAAAATTGCCGCAAATAGTATGTTATTTCCAGCAATTAAGTTAGTCATAAATAGTTACAAATTAGCCGAAAATGTGTATTCCATTATCATTGGAAATCGTTGAGAAAAAGTTTTTGCAGCGATAGCTTTTCGCCGCCAACACGATAACAATCACCACAAATAATATTTGCCAACGAATAAATGTTTCGACGCTAAACGCTTATGGGACCCATAAAGACATTTTGTGAAGAACATTATTCGCTGCAATTAGACATTTCCATCGATCATGGAATCGTCGCAAATATTTATTTCCATTTACATTGAAAATTTTTTACGCGAAAACATTATTTGAGTCGTACGTTCGTCAGAAATAAGTATATTTGACGACAAAGTGACCTACCTGTGGCGCCCCTGACCCCCATGTAAGGAGACACGGGAATCAAGATGCCGGGATGATGACAACACGGTCACGCATCCCAACGAAAGTGCCAAGTGTGTGTACATGCAACAGTGTCCAATAAAAACGCAGCAGATAATTAAGTCTACTAAGTACCAAAATTTAAAATACAATTTAAATATCAGTAGGGGTTTAAAAAGCAGTTATACAGTCATCCTAAAATAAAGTTTAACACATGTCCCAAAATACAAATGAGAGATCTCAAATCACTCCTCGGGCGGAGCCGACTCCTCATGCTCACCCTCATCTTCATCTGAATCAAAATCTGCGTTACCACAAAATGGTACCGCAGGTAAGTATAACCCAAATAACCATGTAATGAAAATGCATTAATGCAACCAACATGCATGCATATGAAGAAATATGCATTTTCCTCAAAATATCATTTTTCCCGAAAATGATTATTTTCCAACACACGCCAAAATCCCAGTTGGCCCAAAATATCCGTAAAACATTTTCCCAGAAAATGATTTACACAAAATCCAACACACTATTTTCCAAGAAAATAGTTCATTAATCCATTATTACCATATGCACCATGGCCTCCCCTAGGGACCATCCGCACGTTCTGGCTTCGTAGCGATGCTCAGTTCCGCGCCCAGCGCGTTCGTGGCCAAGCACCCATAACGCAACGAGCGATGCCCAGTTCCGCGCCCAGCGCGTACGTGGCCAGACATCCTCTAGTCCCCGCCAGCAGAAGGACCACGGAGTCGGCACGACTCTCTCGTCCAATCCCATTGTCGCCCGGCGACAATACAGGGGACGTTACTCAGTATATTCCGCTCCCCAGTAACCAGAGGAGCTCCACCGAGATAATGCCCCATCTCGGCTTGGGGTCGTGATACACACGCACCCAATAAATCATTCTCATATGAAAACCCAGTTTTCAAAAACACATGAACATGAATGCAATACACGAAAACCCAGTTTCCTTTACAAACATGATCATGCGTGCAAAATGCAATGTACATGAACACAATATCCAAACCAACAATTACCAATCCAATCCAATCCAATCAAATCCAACCAAACAACTCCAATTACCAATCCATCCGACTCCCGAACTCCTCGGATTCAGTCCGGCATATTCAACCAAATACAGTATAATGTGTTAATGCATAAATACATTTAAATCACAAAAGTTCTTTAGAGAAATACTTACAGCGCTATATAGCAATTTCCGAAGGATCACGAAGCTGCAAGAAGTGACGTCTGAGCAACGCAACAGTGCAAAATACACTGTGGCCGTGGGTCACAAATACCCACTTTCTATCGGAGACAAACGAAGACCCAAGATTGATAGGGTAGGGCCTAGGGAGGTCGGTGAAGCTAGTGGTAGTGAAGGTTGGCCGTGGGTGGCAGCGTGGGCGGCGGTAGAAGACCAAAAAATCCAAAACGGAAATGGAGTTGGAAGTGCTTCACCGGTGACGGATCTGAGGTGGGATTGGGTCCAATGGGTTGCTATGAGGTCGAGGATGAAGTTGTGAGAAGATGGTGGCCGATGGTGGCACGACGGCGGCACGCGAGCACAAAGAATGCCGTGGCTTCAAGCCGTGCGTGGAGGCTCACGGCTGCTCAAGGGAGGCTGGAATTGATGGGGCGTGGTCGCCGGCCTGTGGGGGAGCTGCTGGGTTGGGCGGTGCAGTCCACGACGGTGCGACGGCAGGGGGTTGAGGGTGAACGACGGAATGCACGGGAGAGACAGAGGTAGGCAGCTCACGTGGGAAGAAGAAGAAATAAGGAGGAAAAGAAAAGAAAGAGAAAAGAAAAGGAGGAAAAGAAAAATAGAGCGAAAATAAATGAGGTCCAATCCTCATAACTTGGGTCACAAAAATGATCCAACGGAAACGATTTCAAAACCATAAGTTAAATAAAATAATTTAAACGTAATGGTAAAGTGAAATTAAAATAATTAAATCTCACAGTAATTAATTAAATATTAAAAGTAATTTAAATGCATAACAATAAATAAATATTAAGAAAGCACATAAAAATAATTTTCACCAAATTAAAATCATAGAAATAAACTTACTAAAAATCCAACCAATTTTAAAATAGAGGATAAATTTTTTGAATAAATAAAAATAATCATTCAGTAAAAATACACTAAAATACGGGGTGTTACATTCTCCCCCCTTAAATAAAATTTCGTCCTCGAAATTGGCAAGGTCAAACATTAAAGCTAAGACAGGAATAAGCTTCAACTAAGAGCAGACTTAAAAACATACTGCCAGAATCAATCGAACAAATATGGATATTGCTCCCTCATGGCGGTTTCTCTTTCCCAAGAGAAATCTTGAGCCAACGGATCGCCGCATGACACTTTCACCAAAGGTATTGTCTTAGACCTTAACCTTTGCTCTTTTTAATCCACGATCTGCGTCGGAGCAACTTTATAAATAAGGTTAGGCTAAAGTTGAATGCGTTCAGGGTCAACAAAACGTGGCTCTTGTTGTCCAAAACCCTTCTTCAACGAAGACATCTCTCAATGAACATGGCGATATCCAACATACTCGTATTAGTCCCCCAGCGGCACGTCACGATCAATAATCCTAGGGTGACTATGCTATCCAAAATCTCATTTCCTCGAGAACCTTAATACAACATCCAATAAATTCCAATGATTAATAGCCCTTACAATAATATGCGCCAACCTCAATCAACTCCTATGCTACAACTTCTGAACCTCCATTGAATTCTACTTTTGGTAACCTAGTAACCACTTCTAAGGTTAACCATCCATAACAAATTGTATAACCAAATGATTAATCTCCAATTACAAGTATCTTCTCAAAATTCAAGTCACCACTAATTCTTCAAAATCAGCACAATCTGAACTCCTGACTACTACAAAAATACCATGCTTCTGCTGCGCACTCTGATGCCACATGCACATGCATAAAATTTATGTCCTTATAAAACTAACACCATCGAGTACAAGGTGGCTTCATTCCTACTAACCAAAAACTCTTATAACATTTTGGCAGAAAATACTCTTTTCCCAAAACCACGAGTTATAACTCAAATTCCTCAATTAACTACCGCAACCTTGATCAAAATCAAATTCCATAAAATACATTCATGATCATTGACAGAAACCCAATATCTGCCAACCTCAGCATCCCAAATTGAAAATAAGCAACATCAGCCCAAAATACATCCTTCCCATCTACAATAAGGAGCATACCTTAAAAGGCTCGATTCCAACCCGACCAACCAATAAGAGCGCCTATAAACTTCTACCTGACAACCTAAACCCAAAAGCTCATCACCTACATTCTGAACAACATCTAATCTAGCGGTGACTAAACTTACCATGAACCACCATTGACTTCACCAAAACATCATCGAAACCATCTTGGTAACTCGCCCACCTATTTCTACTCCTATAAGCTAGCATTAACACGACTAGTTCCTTCAATAGCACATCACTATTAAACCTCAAGCCAAACCATACTGCTCAAATCTTCAATCCACCAAAAGCCATTGCAAAGCACCCAAGGATCCTAGTGTTTTATTAACCCACATACTTGATTATATCATCCACCGCTGATGCCTAAACTTCAACTTGCAAGATCCTATCATACACCATACATGACATCCCATCAATCTCTCTTCAAGTTAAATAACAATGTTCTTAATTCAACCAATTGGGTGCTCAATCTCCAAAAGAAAGTATAACCTCAAAAATTTAAATTCCTAGGTAACCTCAAGTCACAATTAATTCCTGCAGATAATCACAATAATTATTGCCAACCATCATTCCATTGAGTAATCCACTCGATTACACGTTTCGATCAACTCACCAAAAACTCCAAGCCAAGGTCTCTTGAATTACTTCTATTGTGTCAACTCCTCTTCCACACCTACCAAAACCACTTCTTCCAAACCAAAATGAGACTAGGACCTGAACTCTCTGAAATCCATAAACACTCACCACTACTATACATCAATCTCACGCACCCTTAGCTAAAACTAATAATCCGCCAAACGTGCAAGTCATTCATCACTACCATTTTCATCACTAGACCTATATCCTCGAAATCAACAAGAATCATTTCCTATATCCGCACAATCTATTATTCTTAAAATTGATATGGATTAAATCCTCAACCTGCCACTGTAACCTCGAGCTACAAACAATCATTAACCGAACTAGATCAACGTCTTCAATCCTCAGAAAATACACCAACTAGATCATTACCTTCCATCTCCAAAGAAATTCTCCCCTAAAAAAATTCTCATATCAGTAACTCAACTCTCATCAATCCTATTAAATTCAACCCTTCAACTCTGCAATTCTAAAACCTTAAACTAGATAAAAATCATTTCCAAAATCCTCAAGATCGATGACCTTAAATCTAAAACATTCACTTTATAAAACTTGTAAATTCTAAAACCCCAAATGTTATCAAATTGCTTATCAAGGTCGACTAGATCGAAAACTTCTAATCTAAGTAATCCCTTAATTGCTTGTTGAACCTACCACCTTAAATCTCATAACTTATTTCCTAAAAACTATGGAGCCTCAAACCTTAGATGAACTTCTCATAAATCTAACCTTGAAATTCGTTGAACTTACAACCTCCTACCCCAAAGACTCATTACCTAAATTCTACGGAACCTAAAACCTCAATTATCTTAAGCAATTTAAAACTATTCCCCTCCTTAGCAGCAACTCGAGTTCCTCCTCCAGAGAGTTCACTCAGACCATGATGTTCGAGCCTCGATATTAAAACAAACCAATCACCAAGAGTTTATGCCTACTGCACCAAATGTTCAAGCCTAATAAGGGCATTCATAGTCGTACCATATTCCTGCCATAGCACAACCCTTAACCCGCCTTTTAACTCCGAACGAAACAAAATAAAATAAAATTTCATAAATAAAATAAAATAACATACGACAAAATGAATAAAATCAATGAAGTAGTTCATAATAAAATAATTAAAACAATAAAATAACTTACCATAAAATAAAGCAATAAAATACATAAACAAACAATTAATATACAATAAACTAAATAAAACCAATAAAAACCACATACTTTAAATTAAATAATTTCAAATCACAACTTTAAAACTTTCTGGTACTACACCTATGGGACATGTGGTTTTACCCAAAGCCGAACTGCTCTGATACCACCTGTGGCGCCCCCGACCCCATGTAAGGAGACACAGGAATCGAGACGCCGGGATGATGACAACACAGTCATGCATCCCAACGAAAGTGCCAAGTGTGTGTACATGCAACAGTGTACAATAAAAACGCAGCAGATAATTAAGTCTACTAAGTACTAGAATTTAAAATACAATTTAAATATCAGTAGGGGTTTAAAAAGCAGTTATACAGTCATCCCAAAATAAAGTTTAACACATGTCCCAAAATACAAATGAGTGATCTCAAATCACTCCTCGGGCGGAGCCGACTCCTCAGGCGGAGCCGACTCCTCAGGCTCACCCTCATCTTTATCTGCATCAAAATCTGCGTTACCACAAAATGGTACCGCAGGTAAGTATAACCCAAATAACCATGTAATGAAAATGCATTAATGCAACCAACATGCATGCATATGAAGAAATATGCATTTTCCTCAAAACATCATTTTCCCCAAAAATGATTATTTTCCAACACACGCCAAAATCCCAGTTGGCCCAAAATATCCGTAAAACATTTTCCTAGAAAATGATTTACACAAAATCCAACACACTATTTTTCCAGAAAATAGTTCATTAATCCATTATTACCATATGCACCATGGCCTCCCCTAGGGACCATCCTTCCGTCCTGGCTTCGTAGCGATGCTCAGTTTTGCGCCCAGCGCGTTCGTGGCCAAGCACCCACTACGCAACGAGCGATACCCAGTTCCGCGCCCAGCGCGTACATGGCTAGACATCCTCTAGTCCTCGCCAGCAGAAGGACCACAGAGTCGGCACGACTCTCTCGTCCGATCCCATTGTCGCCCGGCGATAATCCAGGGGACGTTAGTCAGTATATTCTGCTCCCGAGTAACCAGAGGAGCTCCACCGAGATAATGCCCCATCTTGGCTTGGGGTCATGATACACACGCACCCAATAAATCATTCTCATATGAAAACTCAGTTTTCATAAACACATGAACATGAATGCAATACACGAAAACTCAGTTTCCTTTACAAACATGATCATGCGTGCAAAATGCAATGTACATGAACACAATATCCAAATCAACAATTACCAATCCAATCCAATCAAATCCAACCAAACAACTCCAATCACCAATCCATCCGACTCCCGAACTTCTCGGACTCAGTCCGGCATGTTCAACCAAATATAGTGTAATGTGTTAGTGCATAAATACATTTAAATCACGAAAGTTCTTTAGAGAAATACTTACAGTGCTATATAGCAATTTCTGAAGGATCACGAAGTTGCAAGAAGTGACGTCTGAGCAACGCAACAGTGCAAAATACACTGTGGCCGTGGGTCACAAATACCCACTTTCTATCGGAGACAAACGAAGACCCAAGATTGATAGGGTAGGGCCTAGGGAGGTTGGTGAAGCTAGTGGTGGTGAAGGTTGGCTGTGGGTGGAAGCGTGGGCGGCAGTAGAAGACCAAAAAACCCAAAACGGAAATGGAGCTGGAAGTGCTTCACCGGTGACGGATCGGAGGTGGGGTTGGGTCCAATGGGTTGCTATGAGGTCGAGGATGAAGTGGTGAGAAGATGGTGGCCGGTGGTGGCGCGACGGCGGCGCGCGAGCACAAAGAATGCTGCGGCTTCAAGCCGTGCGTGGAGGCTCACGTCGGCTCAAGGGAGGCTGGAATTGATGGGGGGTGATCGCCGGCCGGTGGGGGAGCTGCTGGGCTGGGCGGTGCAGGCCACGGCGGCGCAACGGCAGGGGGTTGAGGGTGAACGACGGAACGCACGGGAGAGAGAGAGAGGGAGGCAACTCAAGCGGGAAGAAGAAGAAATAAGGGGGAAAAGAAAAGAAAGAGAAAAGAAAATGAGGAAAAGAAAAATAGAGGGAAAAGAAATGAGGTCCAATCCTCATAACTTGGGTCACAAAAATGATCAAACGGAAACGATTTCAAAACCATAAGTTCAATAAAATAATTTGAACGTAATGGTAAAGTGAAATTAAAATAATTAAATCTCACAGTAAAAGCAATTTAAATGCATAACAATAAATAAATATTAAGAAAGCACATAAAAATAATTTTCACCAAATTAAAATCATAGAAATAAACTCACTAAAAATCCAACCAATTTTAAAATAGAGGATAAATTTTTTGAATAAATAAAAATAATCCTTCAGTAAAAATACACTAAAATACGGGGTGTTACATTTACGGTGACTTAAAGTTGCCGCAAATATTCTGTTACAAAAAATTATTTAAAAATTACTAGTGAAACGTTTCACTAGTATCATTATCTTTATGATATTTTTTTATAGTATCATCAATGTGGATTAACTTCTTTAAAGAAGTTAAAGAAATTAATCCACATGAAACAGATTTACTAACCTATAAACATAATCTTAAACCAAGACTTTCTGTAAGCAACTACGTAAGAGACGCATTTGACCTTAACATTGCAAATGGCTTCGACTCTCCAAATTTTGGAACCCATGTACCCAAAGGAATTGAACAAATGGGTTGCTGAAGAAGGAGCTTAAAGAATGTCTAAAAAATCTGTAGACACATCCAATGTAATGCACATCCAAATTATAGGTTCTTGCCATATGCCTACATGTTGCAAAAAATCCAATATTATGAAAAATAAAGAGACAGAGCAACGGAAAATGCACTAAAAGTTCAAAGAGGATTTCCAAACCACCCAAGTTTTGTAGGCTTCACAATTTTACCTTATACTATGGATTGCACTAATATTCTTTTTACATACTCAAAAAAGATCCAAAGTTATGAGCTACTCATATGACCAAAACACATGATCTCCTTAACTCAAAAGCAGTTTGTCTAAACAGTTTGACTAGCATTTTTTTTTATGCGAAAACAAAAACAGTCACTACTAAAATTACCCCATTTCAAGTCAGTCACCAACAATTGCTTGACAAAAAAATTTTAAATCAATTTTATAAACAATTTTCCATGCTAAGTTTCATGTAACATAATCACAACTTAGTTAAATTATAGAAGCATATGACATCTCATATAGGACCTGAAGGGAAGTGACCACATTCCCATTGCATATAGACTAGAACTGATCCAATGTACAAGGACATGATATTGGTTTACAAACTGGAAAAATAAAGGACAAAATCCAAACTTTGTAAAAATGTACTTTGATATATGAACATGTAGGATCCCCATCAACGAATCAATGGGGCAACTGAATAAAAACTAATAATTTAATCTAGGATCATAGTGAGCACTTGATCTAGAGTTGGCATTGTTCATCCACATAAACAGATAAAAGTTTACAAAAACAGAAGGATTGACATGTCGAACCAAACTTATGACCAATCTGGTTCAGTTCACAGTAATCTGAAGTGAACAAAAAATAAAAAAATTTCATTTCCACAACCTTGTCTTATTTTATTCATTCCGTATATTTGAAAATGATGTGAGCATGAGGACAACCTTCAAAATCCCTGTAGCAAGCCCTTCCAAGTGCTTAAATCCTAGAACTCGAACTCGGACATGACTTCCTTCCTTGAACTTTTTTTCAAGCTTTCAAGCTACAAAAACAAAGCATGGCATACTACTTTACAAAAGATACAAGTTTAAAAAAACAGAAACAAAAAGTTCATACAGGAATATATGAACTGCAAACCATTAACATCTAGTACCCAGCTTTTTAAAAATAAGTCTATTGCATAAAGAAATGCCATAAGCTTGGGAATATTATCAAACATCGATAAATACAATCATCCAACAACTTGGGGTTGTAGAACTAATATCATTTCACCAATAAGCTCCATCTAAGTCTCGTATTCAAGCATGTGATTGATAATCAAGATATTCAAGGAATATATCTCAACATGTTTTGGGAAAAAACATTTATATCATTATTCCCAGCTAGAGCGCCAAAGAAATCAGATTCTAATTGAACTTCCAACTACTGCAGCCTCCAACAAAGTTCAAGCCCATCCAAAATAATGAAAATCATTTATCTTTTATTGTAAATTAATACACACTCAGAAACAAACAAATAACCAACATAACCAATGTGGGCCATCTCAATCATAATTCCTACGCGCCAATGATGCTATAAAGATCAATAATTTATCTGCCATGACACCACATATAACGAGGAGTTAGTTATGAACTGCCAATCACGTGGATAACTATTTTACCCGCATATATTATGAACTGCCAACAAGCAACATAGAAACTTAAATATGTAAAATCATTGACTCATTATAAAGGCCACATTTGGTTATACTTGACAAGCAATCATTCACAAATTTCATAAAAAAACTTTAAGAATTCAGTGCATAAGCCTACCTTGTTTATGGAAGAGGTGCAAAAAGAATTGACTTTTTCACCAAAATTGACTTTTCTACCATAACAAACAGCGTGCTTTAAAAAGAATCATTTAAGGAAGTACAACCAAATGTTGCCTTACCTTCATTTTAAAACTACAGGGATCTAAATAATTTAAGCAATTGTCATAGATTAGTGTATCTAGTTTACCTTTAGACCATAGAGCTCGAGCAAGCACTTTGTCTACAGGTCCTCACCTCTAATTGAAGGCAATGCTGATTTAAAAAAACTAACACATAAGTGATCTATTCTTTCCCCCAGACACAATAAAGATTGTATTCGATTGCAAAACTTAGCTAAAATGTAAAGGACAAGCATTATTCAGATGTATGGACAAAAGGGGCTTCATTAAAATAGACAAAGACAACTATAACATAATACAAGGATAGCTAAACTAGTACCAGCATCAGTTTGGAACTTGAATTTTGCACTTGAATATAACAAAAAACATAAAAGGCATTCCCTTTCCTTTAAATGCATCAGTTTGTATAAAACCCAAGCCCAGGCAAGTTCTCACCTAAGGAGCATTACGACGTCGTTTTTAGGTAAGGCTTTGAGCCGTAGTTTTCCTTTCTTTATCTTTATCTCCGACGGTTTCTTCCACTCTCCCTCTCGGATTTTCAGTTTTTGCTTGTTTCGAATCTCACTCCCATGTTTTCATCAGCTTCTCAACTGCATCTATGTTTCCTTCACTTCTAAAAAAAAATAAAAAATTCACTCTCATCAGACTCTCTCCCTCTCGCCCACATTAGTTTCTCACCCTCGCCCCAAAGCCCACTAACCCAGACCTTAAGGCAAGGCCACTGCTGCAAACCACCAAGCACTAAAGCCCAGCCTCCTGCCAACCAGCCGCCTCCCAACAACCCACCAAACCACCACTAGAAGCCACCAGTCGTGCCTAGCTGTAGCAAGATGGGATAGCCCCCACGGCCCAGCCCCTCCGTGTCTTCAAACGGAAACCAACCCACGACATGCTCCTCCAAGCCAACAACCCCATTTCCGTCGACAGACCACCAACAACGTTGCAACACCGTGAGCCATTGCCCAGCCCGTCGAGAAAACTGCTACCACATTGTCCCCTACCATAAAGGGCAACACTGCCCCCATCTGGTAGCACAACAGCTCCGAATGGAAGCCATCGTGTCGAGATCACCCTGCATGACAGAAATCGCAAGCCCACAGCCTAAACCTCAGCCCTTCACCACTACGCTGTCATCGCGAGACACCCCTGTAGACTACTAACCACCACGGTTAACACCACCATGAGCCGCATTCCTTTCGGTAAACACCCAAAGAAAACCACCCCTGTTTTCCATACTCAAAACAGAGCAGCAAGCATGGATGTGATACTCTGCGCGAAAAACACACAGCCAACCTCCACCGTAGACCTCAGCTCAGCCACCAGTGAGCCCCTCGGTGAGTTTCCTCTCTCCCCATGCTGTGTTCTCTCATTCTCTCTCAGACTCTCTCTCTGTGTCTCTCTCAATGCGTAGACGCCCAGCCCGCCAGCTTTGCACCTCAGCCGCCCAATCCCGTAGCGGCTCCTTCTCTCCCGGTGAGCTTAGTGTTGTCATGGTTATGTTTTGTATTTTCAGAAGTTTATTTTTGTAACGTACTCACCAAAGCATCCATGCATTATATGCATTTTTTCCAAAATACCCCTAGTTATACGTTGGGCTTGGTTTTTAATTTACTATGTGAAGGCTTGGTTTTAAGTATAAAATATTATTACAGAAGATAATTAGGGTTTTAAAGTATAATACTTTTATTATATTATATAGTATTAAATTTTATAGTCTGATTTCAATAGTAAATAAGTTAGAATTTAATATGTTAGTCGAAAATATTATGTGGATATTGAGAAATTTGGAAAATGATGGTATTTTTGGGGTTATGATAATTTTTTGGTCATGAGGTATTAAAATAAGTATTGCAATTGTAATTACGAAGTAACTGTTCAAATTGAAGATTTATTCAAGTTACATGAATTTTCTATAGGTGACGATTGATATTCGTTTAGCACTATTATGAATATTTTCTGAAAAGCTAAAAAGTCTAGGTAAGCGGGGTTCCTATGCTAGATTTGCATAAAAAGAAATGAACTGAGGTTGATTTGTAAAAATGTGCATGTCGTTTTAAAAAGAAAATGTGAAAAACAACCTCAGTATATGTTTTGCATTCACTCATAAATTTTAAAACACATTAGCATAACTTGCAGTTCATAGGGTAAAAAGTAATTAATCATATTAGTGATATGGCTTAGAAACATGCAATTACAGTGTTATACTCACGTAATAACAAAATTCTTTTAATGAAAACAAAGGCTATGTACGCGATGGAGGTTCACCATGAAGAGTGGAGCTACGACGGAGTTGGGTGAGTTGGGCGGCGGTGGTTACTACGGTTGTGCACGTGAGGTAGCAAGGCAGAGGTGGCGTGAGGTGGAAGGAGCTCTTGGTGGAGGACGGTAGCAACGGCTCAAGGTGGGAGCAGTGGCAATTTGCCATGCTTGGAAGAGCAACTGTTTGCTCTGTTTTTGGGTAGTAAAAACAAAGGAGGACTTGCGGTTTTACAAGGGCTGGGCATGATGGTGATCTGAGGGAGGAGCAGTGACGTGGTTGGCTTGGCTTCAGGGTGGCGAGGCTACTGGACGTAACGGAGGCTATGGGCTTCAAGGAGGTCGTGAGGGTGCAACTTCGTGGTTGTTCTTGACTCTCGGTGATGGTTAAGTAGCGTCTCCATGTTGATTGGCTGAGGAGTACGGGTCAACGAGAGTTGGGCTGGCGGCTAGTAGTGGTGTTTTTCGACGTGGGTTCACGACTGGCCATGGTGGGTGAAGAAGGTAACATCGATTGCATGGTGGTTCTGTGAAGGTGCTGAGTGCTGCAGACAAGGTGGTGAAAAGCTGCAGGTAATGAAGCACGCTTGACACTTCGGTACAAGATGGATGAGAAACACCTCTCTGTGCTTCATGGCAGGGATCAATCGAGAGGTGCTTGGGACTGAAAGTACCTAGATGTGGTGCGGCGGCAGCCAAGTCTAGGGTTGAGGATGTTCGATATATACAAGAGATTGAGGGCTATGCGAAAATCTGAGGTTAACGTGTGAATATATAGGGAGTAAGGAAACCCTAGAAAGGATGAGAGGGAGAAACTGCATGAGAGGCGTACATGCTATGGAGTCTACACCATCACAGGGCATGGGCTTTTGGCTCATTTGAAAATTTTGGTCCACTTCCAGTAGTACAAAAAAAATTAATAAGTGGCCTTTTTTCTCAACTCAACCTAAAAAAATTACTTGTAAATTTCAAGCGGGTTTTTCATACGTGAAAATCCAAAAATTTTAGAAAGTGAGCTTGTTGCTGGGCTCGAATGTTACATCACAATTGTCATAGATCCAACAATTTCACAATTCCCAAACTACACGAGATTTCCAACGCTCCACCTGGCCCTAGGGCAACATTCATCACTAACTACATTAATAAAACCCAACACTCCATAGGGCCCCCGGCCACTGATCATTCACGACCAGACTGTACCAACATTCAGATAATAATTTATTCCATGTTAGGATTTCAAATGTCAATTCGGAGATTTACTTACAATAGTGGAAGGGTAATTCTGGATAAACAAGCACGTCGACTTAGTGTATCCTTCTCAAATCAAGAGAATATTGTGAATGTGCACGTGCACAGGTCGCTGCACATATGAGGATAACAATTAGTCAAATTTGCACGCAGCCTAAAAATTAATATACAACGTGAGTGACAAGTGGCTTGCTGTGGTGGCATTTGGAAAGGCAGAGTACGGTGGCTACAGTGGCGGATCTGGACAGATTGAAAGGGATCTACAACTAGGAAAATCTAAAGGGAGGTAGATCTGTCATGACAGTGGGTGGAGGAGGGCATTTTGTGATGGAGTGTGGTGGAGCATGACGAACCAGTGGCTAAAGTGAGCCTTAGCTCATGGGTTGGGTAAAATGAAGGGAGGAGGAAGTTGAGAATGGGGAGGGGAAGGCTAGGAAGTGGTCAAACGACCACTAGAACGCGGCTGAGAGTACTGGCTTGCGGCAATGCATGGCGGCTCTGGGGAAAAACTTCTCCTAAAGCTACGAGAAGTCAGATCTGGAGGTGAGGAAGGCGATATGTAATGCTCCGTTCCCAGAGGTCCGGAGAGTTTGCTCTTGTAACCTAAAACCATCTCTTATAACATATTTATATACTCTAAATTTTCCATCAAAATACAAATCCATTTATTCAAACCAAATTTATATGATCCTCCACCAGGACACCAAATAAATATTTCAATGAAATAATTTAAAAACTCCATAAAGATTTAGAAATATCCATAACTCCATACCAAATAACATAAAAGCATCAACCTACTAAATAAGACTCTCCAATAAAAACTTGTACCCTCTGACACTTATTCCTTTTATGATCATCACTTTGCTAATACTTCATATTCTTTACTTCCAGCTGAGGCATCAAAATTATCTGAAAAATATTATGGAGATAAGAGGTGAGTTATCAACAACTCAGTAAGCAGAGAATATATACTAGTGTGTAAACATGAGCATTTTTAGAATTCAAAATGTAGAACAAAATATTTACTATCAGAATGCAGAAACAAAAACATTTACTTTCAGAATGCAAAATCAAAACATGTTACAAAAATCTTATAGCGAAACTTTCAGAAAAACATTCTTATTCAAAAATCCTTTGGCATATCAAAATCTGAGATTTCATCTTTATCATATCAGAGCATCACATCAGAACATATACCATGTTTAACCCCCATGATAGGGTTATAAACCACAATTATAACCAGTGGAAGGGTCATATCCACTATTATCACCTGTGGTTGGGTTGTATACCATGTTTAACCCCCGTGGTAAGTTTATAACTCGTGGCCGGACGGTATCCACTATTATCACTCGTGATTGGGCCGTATCCACTATTATCACCCGTGGAAGGGCTGTATCCACTATTGTAACCCGTGGCTAAGGCGTGTCTACTATTTTAACCCGTGGTTGGGCCGTAATGGAAACCGAGCAGAACATCAGAATCAGACTTAATCAGAATACAGAATCAGAATCTCATGCCAAGGTTTTCACATGCTATAACATATCTAAACAGAGTACTGAACAAATTCAGATCTTTTCACATATTCAAAAAATGTTTCAGAACATTTTCGCATCACATGTACAAATTTTCATAAATTTCATATTCACTCTTTTTGCATAGTTCAGAAACAGAATGCACAAAATTAGCTCATGCTTCACCAGTCATGCCAGAAAATATTTTATTCTTATACAGAATTTCATGAGTAAAGTAGAACAAATAACTGAGGTCGTTTCAAAATTTCTTTTCGTAGCAAAATATGCATATTTTCCAAAATTAACCTCAGTCCATTTTATTTTTATGCAAAGTCTAGCATAAGAACCCCGCTTACCTGAATTTTTTAGCCTTTCAAAAATTTCCTCAACAATGCCAAACAACTATTAATCGTTACCTATAAAATAATCATGTAATTCCCGTAAATTTCCAATCGAAGACATATTTCAATATTTAAGCCTAAGATGCTAAAATAACACATTTTAATTCTTCAAAAATCTAAATTTTCACTCCCTAAAAATATTATCACTTCCCAAATTCCTCAATATCCAACTTGATCTCTGACTAATATATTAAAATCTAACTTATTTACTATTGAAAAATCAAACTATCAAATTTAATACTAAATAGTATAACTATACCAAAATACTTTAAATTATACAACAACAATTATTTAATAAACTGGATCACAATAAAATTACAACATTGTCGTTTACTTTTGAAAGAAATCCTCACTTAATACCAATTTAAATTACTTAAATGATTTCTGTAAACATAAATAAATTAGAGTTTACTAACACCTATTAATAGTTTTTAAAACTCATTAACACAACTTATAGCTCAAAGGGTAAAAAAATGTAATTTCATTTAATAAATCTCATTTAATAAATCTACGCATTACCTAAGCTTCATTAGAAAAACTTTGTCAGTGAAAACAATTTCATGTTACATGAAACGACAGTTTGCGAGGCAAAGGCTCACCGAGAGATGGAGAGCACGACTGGCGGCGAGTTGGGCAGTTGCCTATGGTGGTGGGGGTGGTGGCAAGAGATTGGGTTAAAAAGAGGGAGAGAGAGAGAGATGAGCGAGAGAGAGGATTACAGAGAGAGAGATGTGCGAGAGGGAACAGAGAGGAAGATCACCGTGAGGCAGCGAGGCTGAGGTGGCGTGCAGTGGACCTGGGGTGACGAAAAGTCTTTGCCGGCGGTTTCTATAGGGCCTCAACATGATGGAGCTCTCGGTGGAGGGTGGTTGCAGTGGTTCAAGGTGGAGAAGGCTTGTGCTCTGTTTTAAGGAGTGAGGAACAGAGGTTTCGCGGGATGGCTAACGGTGGCTTCACTAGTGGGTTCACGATTGGGTCACGGTGGTGGCATATGGTAGCGTTGTGGAGGAGCATGTAGCGACCTGACCTTCTTGGGAAGCTACAAATTTCATGTGATGGTTGAGTAAAACCATGAAGGTGTAGGCTGGTTTCGTCGTGAACGGTGGGGCTTTGGCTTCGGTGATGGTCGCTAAACATGGAAGAGCAAGGTGGTTCTCGTGGCTGGCTGTTGAGGAGCGTAGATGAGGAGGGGACAGTGGTGTAGGTTGGCTTTTGCCCGTGCGTGGGTGATGCACGCCGATGCTGAGGGCTGAGGTTTCAAGTTGGCTGGGCAGTTTCTCTAAGCAGAAGAAAAATACCTCTGCTTCTAAATATAGGTCAAGTGTTTGAAAAACCCTAGAGGGGAAAAAATAAGAGGCGTACGTGCATGGAAGTTATAACTATAAATAGAAAACAGCAACCTTAGAGAAAATAAAGGAAGAGAAGAATAAATGCAATGCGAATACATATCTACTATGCGCACTCTTGTCGTGAAGTCGTGGGGATATAAATGTGCATGCCATGGACCTGAGGAATAACTCTAGGGGAGAAAATAGAAAGAAAAGAAAACGTGTGTGGAATGGGGCTGGAAATGGCTTCTCACAAATTTGGGCTTCGTCTCACATTCTAACTAGCCTTGGTTCCACAATCTGTCTGGCCAAAAACTCAAAAATAAATCACACTTGATCCATCGAAAAATATTAATCGAAAATAATCTAAATATCAAACCCAATAAAAGTCCATATTTCATCAAAATAAAAATTGGGCTCATAACCTATTTCCAAAAGTACTCACTAGGCTTTTCTTTCATTAAAAAAAAAATTCGAAAACGAGTTTCCCGTTGGGCCCGAGTGTTACATGATAGGACTGTGTATGGGAGAAGGAAATGGCTTTTGAGGGATGATTTGGGGATCGAGAGACTCACTCGGCCAATTTATAAGCTGAGGGTTGGGGTCGGAGATTGCAGTCACGGCTGCGATTTGTGGTGAGGACGGTGGGGGGTTCACGAGTGTCGCATGTGTCCCATGCGACAGTTGGTATGCAACAGCGGCAAGGGGCTGCCATGGCAAAGGCTTCACGGGTTGATAGACAAAAAGAGGCCTAGTTTGGGCATAAGAAACGGTGGTAGCAGACAGGAAAGTGGGGCTGTTGCCCAGCGAACACATGGCGACGGGAGGAGGCGTTGCAGGTCACGGGTTGAGGGAAGAGGAAGAAGAAAAGAGAAAAAAAAAATGGGGGAAGAAGGCAAGTGGGGCAGAGCAGAAAAGAAGGGTTTTTTTTACCCTATGATCAAAACTGCGTCGTTTAAGGGAGGGAAGGCTGATTTCAGCTTAAGCCTCAAAACGACACAGTTTTGTTTGGTTTTTGGGCTCTTTCTCTTCATAACCCACAGGATGGGCCTCCATTTGTATCCATATCACACTAAAAATCAGCTCAACAACATACAAAATAAAAGAACCCACTTACCACAATTTGGGCTCCAACCCCACTAAACAAACACACACACACATGATGAACTTGGGTCCTCACAACCTCCCCCCTTAAAAAAGAATGTTGTCCTCGAAATTGACAAGCTTAATCCATTAAACTTCAAAATAGTTACAAGATACATTTCAGAACTTTCTTGGAACAAGATATATAATCAATAATACCCAAACATATATGGTTAGTGCTCTTTCATGTCTACTTCTCTCTCCCAAGTGAAGTCCTGAGCCGTCGAATCCCCCCATGAGGCCTTCACCAATGGTATTATCTTGGATCTCAGCTTTTGCTCCTTCCAGTCCAAAATTTGTGTCGGTGCTTCCTCATATGTAAGGTTAGGCTGCAGTTGGATGCTACTGGAGTCGACAAGTTGTGGTTCTTGCTATCTGAAACTCTTCTTCAGTGAGGATACATGAAACACATTGTGCACATCCCCAAAATAATCTAGGAATGCAATCCTTGAAGCGACAAGACCAACCTTCTCCGTTATCTGAAATGGGCAGACATATATTGGGCTAAGCTTCCCTTTCTTCCCAAACCGCTTAATGCCCTTCATGGGTGAGACTTTGAGGTACACCTAGTCACCCTCCTCAACAGACAGGTCTCTTATCCTCGTATCTGCATAATTCTTCTGACGACTTTGAGCTACTGCCATCCTGTCTATTGTGACTCTGATCTGATCCTTCATCTCTTAAATTATTTCTAGCATAATAAGCTTGCTCTTACCAACCTCGTCCCAGTAAGACAGTGATTTCCACTTCCTCTCATACAGAGCCTCATAGGGTGCCATCTAAATGGAAGCTTGGAAATTGTTGTCTTACGCAAAGTTTATGAGCGGCAAGTGATTTTCCTAACTACATTTGAATTCCAAAGCACAGGCTCTCAGCATATGTTCAAGAGACTGAATAGTACGCTTTGATTTCCCAACTGACTGTTGGTGATAAGCATTGCAAAAATTAAACTTAGTGCCCATTGTAGCCTGTAAACTCTTCCAAAAATGGGATGTGAATCTTGGGTCTCGATCTGATACAATGGTCTTGGGTTCCCATGCAAGATGACTATCTCTTTCACATATAGTCGTGTCAACTTTTCCAAGGTGTTAGTATTCATGACTGGTAGAAAATAGGCACTTTTAGTACAACGGTCGACAATCACCTAAATATAATTCTTCCCACTGGGAGTCCTCGGCATTACCCACTACAAAATCAATAGCAATATCATCCCATTTCCGTTCTGGAATCGAGAGAGGTTGAAGGTTACCGGTAGGTCTCTGATGTTCTGCTTTAACTTGCCAACAGGTGGTACATCCCTCAATGAACAAGGCTATGTCCCTTTTCATCTCTTTAGGTCCTGGTACATCTTTGTACTTCTGGGGTGAACTGAGTAAGGGGCCGCCTGTGCCTCTGCCAAAATCTTCTCCTTAATCTCCGAATTAGTAGGAATCACCCTACGGTTTCTGAACAACAAAGTCTCATCCTTGCTCAAACTGTAATGTGTAGGTTCTCTTGACTTTCTAACCCTCTGCCGGACATCAAACAGCTTCGAGTCCCTCCTTTGATGAGTCTTCAATTCCTAAAAGTACACAACCCTGACTTCATGCACTGAGGTTAAGATCTCCTCCTGTTGTGAACTTTCCACTAAAAGTCTCCTCATTTCAAAGAAAAGAGAGCCTACTCCTGATGATTCAGCCACATCCACAAGGTTAGATTTCTGGTTTAGCGAATCAGCGACTTGGTTTGCTTTCCCCGGCTGGTACTTAATCTCACACTAATAATCACTGATTAACTTCAACCACCTTCTCTATCTCATGTTGAGATTTTTTTGTGTGATTAAATGCTTCAGGCTCTTATGATCTGTGTAGACTTCACAGGTCTCGCCATATAGATAGTGCAACCAGATTTTTAGAGCAAAGACCACTACTGCAAGCTCCAAGTCATGAATAGGATAACTCTTTCTATGATCCTTCAACTGGTGGGACACATAAGCCATAACTCGCCCTCCTTGCATCAGTACACACCCAAAACCAAATTTGGAAGCATCACCAAAAACAAAAATGGCTTGTGCGGCTTTGGAAGTGCCAAAACAAGTGCTGAGGCCAACCTTTTCTTCAATTCTTGGAAGCTTCTTTCACACTTTTCAATCCAAACAAACTTAGCATTCTTCTTGGTCAATGCAGTAAGTGGTCCAAACAATCTAGAAAATCCATCCACAAATCTTTGATAGTAACCTGCATGTCCCAAGAAGATTTGGATCTCATGCACTGATGTGGGACGTGGCCAGGCCAAACCTGCTTCAACTTTACTAGAATCTACAGCCACATCCTCCTGAGAGATCATCAGCAGTAGGTGATTAGCATTGCCTTCTAAATCCTGAGAATATACAATAATATTGTCAATGAATACTACCACAAAGGAATCCAGGTAAGACCAAAACACTCGATTTATCATGTCCATGAAAGTTGCAGGCGCATTGGTTTGTCCAAAAGGCATTACTTTGAACTCATAATTCCCGTACCTCAATTTGAAAGCAATCTTCGGTACATCCTTGTCCCTTATTCTTAGCTCATAGTAATCTGATCTCAAGTCGATCTTAAAAATGTAGTTGCGCCTTGAAGTTCATCAAATAAATCATCGATCCTGGGGAATGGATATTTTTTCTTTATAGTCACCTTGTTAAACTCCCAATAATCAATGCTCATTCTAAGGATGCCATCCTTCTTCTTGAAAAATAGTATGGGCACCCCCAAAGGTGAAGAATTGGGTTAAATAAATCTCTTGTCTATCGGTTCTTGCAATTGAGTCTTCAACACCTTCAACTCAGTTGGCGCCATCTTGTAGGGAGCCTTATGCTATAGAGCTGCTCCAGGTTCCAGATCAATCGTGAACTCGACATCATGAACAGGAGGCAATCCAGGGAGGTCATTTGTAAAAACATCTAGAAACTCCTCAACAACTAGAATTCTTGTTATTGACTTCCTCTCCAATGGTTTAGTCACCACTTGAACCAAATAAACATCTACCCCACTTGCTAAATCTTTCTTTGCTTGGATCGCAGATATAACCGTGGGTCTCAGCTTCAGCTTGCTACCTGCGAATTCCATATAGTCCTTTCTAGGTAGATGAAAACTGACCACCCAGCTTCATCTGACCACCCAGCTTCGACAATTGATACTTGCAAAATGCTAAAATAGCCAATCCATTCCCAAAATGATGTCAAACCCAAGCAATCTGAATACAACAAATCAGCATCAAGTATCCTCTATCCAAAGTCCAAAGGATAGCTTAGAGCAACTTTCAAACAGAAAACCCTTTCTCTATTTGGTAACGCTACAGCCATAGACTGTTGTAAAGGCTCCGTGATTAAGTTACACATTCGTGCAAAAGTAGCGGACACAAACGATTGGGTTGCTCCTTAATCAAACAACATACAAGCATAAAATTCATACAAGCGAACTCTCCTTGATGAGATCAAAACACTTTCAATGTAATTCTGGAAATTAAACCACACAATGCAACAACTCAAATGGATCAGATCAAGTTCATACCTGTGATGACCCCCGCATCCTGAGTCTCTAGGGCTTCATCATCAACCTCACCAGGTGTCAGAACATACACCCTCGCATGCACTGTTTGCCTTTGATTTGGCCTTCCTGCACGCTATCCTAGTTGACTTCCTTGTGCAGCATTAGGGCACTCTTGAGCATAGTGCACCACTTGACCACATTTGAAACAATGGGTCCCACCCTGACGATAGTCACTTTCATGAGATCTGTTGCACCTACCACATACTATGGCTTGACCCCCCCATACGCACACCAGTAGATGCCTGCAGTTTTGCCCATGTCCTTGACACAAATTTCTGTGGCGACCTCGAACTGCTTCCCTCTCCTGTAGAGCTCTGCCTCTTCTATCTCACCAGAGAGCCTACCACACTACCAAACTCCCGTTCTGCTATGGAGGCCACCTAAAACAATCTCTGAAAATTTTGAATTCACAGACAAGCGACTTGTCTGTGGATCTACTGACGCAATCCCTTCTGAAATTGCTCGGTCCACATCTTGTCGGTGGTAATATGATGCGTTGCAAACCTACCGAGCTCCATGAATTTCCTAGTATACTATTCCACCGTCATATCTCTTTACACAAGGTTGTTCAACTCCCTAGCCTTCTGACGCCTCACTGTTGTTGAAAAAGTTGCAATCAAACTCCTGCTTAAAGCATGGCCAGGTCACCGCTGCAAAAGATCTCAATTCCATCTCAAGGAGTTCCCGCTTACTTTCCCACTTGGCGGCAACTTCTCCCTACATCATGTAGCTTGCATAAAGCACCTTCTAGATTTCGGTGCACCCGAAAATCTCAAGATCCATCTCCCAACTCTAAACGGGACTTCCTCCCCCATAAACCCAGGGGTCCTATGGGCCAAGAAATGCTTATAGGAGCACGTGCATGGGTTGCTACGCAGATGAGGAAAACGGTTAGTCAAATCTACACGCGGCCTAAAAATTAATATACAAGGTGAGTGGCATGCAACTTACTGTGGTGGTGTCTGGAGGGGCAGAGCATGGCGGTACGACGGAGGCAATGGTGGATCTAGACAGATTGAAGGGGATCTACAACTAGGAAAATTTAAGGGCGAAAGATCCATCATGACAGTGGATGGAGGACGGGATTTTTGTGGCGGACTGTGGTGGAGCACGACGGAACAATGGCTAAAGTGAGCCTTAGCTCACGGATTTGGTGAAATGAAAGGATGAGGAAGTCGAGAATGCGAAGGGGAAGGCTAGGAGGTGGTCCAATGACCACTGGAACGTGATTGAGAGTGGTGACTTGTGGCGTTGGTGAAAAACTTCTCCTAAAGCTACGGGAAGGCAGATCTGGAGGTGAGGAAGGCAATGTGACTGTGTATAGGAGACGAAAATGGCTTTTAAAGGATGATTTGGGGATTGAGAGACACGGCCTATTTATAGGCCGAGGGTTGGGTTTTGAAGATCGCAGTCGTGGTTGCGATTGGTGGTGAAGGATGGTGGCCAATTCATGAGCGTACGTTGTAGTGGCAAGGGGCTGCCATGGCTAAGGCTTCACGGGCTGACAGAGAAAGAGAGGTGCGGGTTGCTCGTAATAAACGGTGGTAGCAGACGAAAAAGAAGGGCTACTGCCCGGTGAACACGTGGCAGTGACGTGGTTGCGACGGGACGAGGCGCTGTAGGTCACGGGTTGAGGGAAGAGGAAGAAGGTGTGTGGGCGCAAGGGGCTTAGGGCTTTTTTTTTTTTTTTTTTTTTTACCCTATGATCAGAACGGCGTCGTTTAAGGAAGGGAAGGCTAATTTTAGCTTATGCCCCAAAACGACATCATTTCAATTGGGGGAGGGGTGCGAGTGAAGATTGGGGTCTTTTCCCCTTTGGTTATTAAGTGTTAATTTATTAGCTTGACTAAATTTGGATGACTGTAATATGTTTATGTCTGAAGTTGGAAGACTTGTGGCTTATGGACTTTAGCTTGATGATGTAATTTTAATTTTCTAGTATTGTTAGAATTAATAACTGCCCTATTTATTTTCCTCTCAATATGCAAATTAACTACACATCCTTGTATTGCATGTATGCACACACTATGCAGTCACAATGTGCTAGAGGTGTGATCCGAGTGGCCAACATCCAAACGTCATGGCTTCCACCAAAATACTAGCGGGATCGAGGGCGCCACTCGGCCTTTGTTACCATTGAAGGTTTTGCAAACAGTAGCTACGGGGATCATTGAGATTCGCATTTCACCGTCAAGGGTTTTCACAATAAATTAGAAAACGTCGTTGCTATGAACCACAGTGTCAGGTTTCGAATCACTTCTAATTTTAAAAAGAAATTAGTAGGAATCCTTCAAGAAATTAACCACCTAGGATTAATCCACAAGTCCGCAAAAGAAAAAAAATCCAAACCACAGAAACACTAAAGTCGATAACGATCGAAATAAAATAATCACATTAAAAAAGTCGACTAAAGAAGTGCTCGGCAAGCAACAAATGCGAAACGAATTTAACGTTGTATGTATACATGCAGCAAACCTGAAACCATGCACTTAATTCTAAGGTGGCCCAATTATTTGGCCCTCCAATTTATAAAGGGTATAAGTAGTATTATTCTCACGTACGTTCACATACATAGGCCGGTAACGCCCTCGATATTCTATTTTTATTTATTCTCTGAAAATTTAAGAATTTAACCCATATATATATGCACGTGATAAGCATAATTTAATGAAAAAAAGGAGGAGAAGAAATAAACACTTAACAAAGGCAATTACCTAAAACAACACTAATTAAAGATAAAAGTCAAAATAAAAAGTTTCACTAAAGCAAACTACAGTACTGATAAGAACTCTTTCTCCTTGGAGTACCAATACTAGATTTAGCTGAAAGCTTTAATTGTAAAATGGAAAAAGACTAGTAATTCATTTCACTAAATACACACAAAAGCTTTAAATAGTACCACAAATGTCACGTAGAACACTTTGCATTACAATAATCAGTACTCAAAGGAGAATATCACCTATATACATGTGACAGCACCTAGCCACGTCATACATCAACATGATATAAAAAGCTATGATCACATTCTTTCCATCTTAAAACAAGCATACAAGGAGACCAAGTTTCCTTTCATTGAGCAGAAAGAAAAATGATAAACTCACAACATTTTATATAACAATATTTAAAAGGAAGGGTATTTTTGTAAAATACTTTATAAAACTAATATCATTTTACAAAAATATCCTTATTTTATAACATGTGTTGTGCAAAGTGTTGTGTATTTATCACTACTCGAGCAGAAAACCCAAAAGAGGAACCTCAGGAAAGTTAATTATTATGGAATTAAGATTGGGAGGTGAGAGATCAGACAAGAAAAGATGGTGAAGCTAGAAATTAAGCATGTGAAGAATATATATATAGAGAGAGAGAGAGAGAGAGCGAGAGAGATCTACGGGGTGCGAAGAGATCGAATTGGAGGAAGAAGGTGGTTGAGAGGCAGAAAGAGAAAGTAAGGAAGCAAAAGTAGGTGGTGAGGGGCAAATAAACAACTGGAGAAAATGGGTGTGGATGGCTAGCAATGGGTGGTGATGATGAATGTCGACGAGAGATAGGCTATGCTAGCCTTCGATAAGCATGAACAAATTATCTAGCATCATAAGCTGTTGGTTTCAGTACTTGATTTCTCATGCTGTCATCCCCAACAATGGTACTCATAGAAGAGCTGCCAATGTCAACATCAAATCCCAAAGAATATGTAGGTGCATTGGGTAAATGCTTAGTTTGTTGTGTGTTGGGATCAACCTTTTTCAACAAGTGTTTTTCTGAAAGTCTTAATTCCTCCAGCTCCTTTGTTACTTGCTTCATACTAGGTCTATCCTCCCCTCTTACCTTTAAACACCTTTTCGCTATATTAGCAACTTCCTTTATTTCCTCAATATTGCCTTCTCTGAGAATTTGATCATCAATAATTTGAAGTAGGCGATCCTCTTTTATTGCAGTAACCAAATACATTGCTAGATTTCTTTCACTTTCAGGCCTATCCATAGAAAGTGCCTTCTCACCTGTTAGTAGCTCTGCAATAACAACACCAAAGCTATATACATCACTTTTTTCAGTTAGTTGGCTAGTATGGAAGTATTCTGGGTCCAAGTACCCCAAAGTTCCCTGCACCACGGTTGTTAATCGTGTGTGGTCAAGAGGAACCAGTCTTGAAGCTCCGAAGTCAGACACTTTTGCTGTATGGTTATCATCCAGAAGTATATTTGTAGTTTTCACATCTCTATGTATAATAGACATAGAAGTCTCAAAATGTATGTATGATAAGGCTCCTGCGGTTTCCGATGCTACCTTCAAACGTTTCTCCCATGAGAGCAAGGATGATAGGTTTTCATTATGAATATGGTCAAAAAGTGTCCCGTTTGTGATGAATTCATATACTAGTAAGGGTACTTCAGTCTCAAGACAACAACCTAACAACTTAACCACATTCTTATGGTTAATTTTAGTAAGTACAACCATCTCATTTATAAACTGTTCAATTTGGCTCTGATCAACAATATTGGACTTCTTAATGGCAACCACTCTGTCATCTGATAAAACTCCTTTATAAACAGTTCCAAAGCCTCCATGACCAAGGACTCTACTTTTATCATAGTTGTTAGTGGCCTTCTCAAGCTGTTCTGCGCTAAAGATTTTGGCTGGCTCAACAGATTCTTTGTGACTCAAGAGTTGTTGTTGTAAGATTAGGCCACCATTTTGTTGGAAGAACTTCTGTTTCAGTTCTACGAGCTTTCTTCTTTGCATTACCGAATACACCCATAAACTTCCCACAACCAGGATCAAGAGGCTTATCAAGCAGACACCTGTAAATGTTCAAGCATGCATTTTGACCACATAGAATGTATCTCAATTTCTCCCTCCGTCACTAACATAGACTTGCATGAATAAAGTTGAGATTTCAATATGTAATATATAAAAATGTCCTACAATTAGGAGTATAGTTGAGTTTCGAGTTTTAACTTAGCTAGTGATCATGATTAAAAAGAAAAAAGATTTAAAGCCTAGATGTACCTAGTGACTGTTGGAGAAGCAAAGATCTTCCATTAGCGGATTTCAACAGTGTTTTATACTAAAGCTAAGGTTACAAAGATCTTAAAACATTAATTTTCTTATCTTAAAAGACTTTTGCATTAATCAAAATGGTTCATTTTAGACCAAATTATAATTATTGCATGGGAAGTGAGTGAGGTAATTGGGAAACCAAATCTATCATGCATGTATGTAGTAATTAGTAAATTAACAAGAAGAAAGAAAATAAAAGAGATGAGTAGTACTGTAATACCACCATTCCTATATATATTATACATACCCAGGGCAATAATGATGATCTTGGATTGACCGGGTTTTCGACTACAACCTGTTCCAGGCGGCATCTTCCCATTGCCTTCGTATCCCTGGGGACAAGTACATGTGTAGCTCCCGTTAGTGTTGGTACATGTTGCAGTATCACTGCAGGAATTGGGACGATCTTTGCACTCATCAATATCTGAAACACGAGTACCACAGCTAGCCCGTCATCATCGAAACACAGCCTTAATAGTTTGATCATTTAACAAGTACACCAACTGATTAATTTGCTCATCCAAAATGAGCTGAAATTATGAAAAAGAAAAGGCTTATAAAGGAAAACGAATGAACACCACTAATACTTAGTTACCTTGGCAACTATCATCTTGTCCATCAGGAAGGTATGGGTTCCCTTGATAACCTCGGGAGCACTTGCAAATATACCCAGGACCGTGGCTGGAGTCGAAACATTGACTATACGTTGCGTTGCATAAATAGCTTGTCATATTTTTCCGAGCATCTTTGCACGTCTTAGTTCCAATTGCCCAATCAAGCACCAGGGGTACAGAGTACTGTACAGTGACTGCAGTGGAGTTGCTTAAATTTTCAAAATCTAAGGGGGAAAAGTTGTATGCCTGTGTTTCCCCTATAAAACCTAAACCACATGATTGGGTGAGATTGGTGAGTCCACTATAAAGGCTTCTAAGAGTCAAATTATAACTTGCTTCTCCTTTCGGGATATCAGAATGGCAACAACCAAGGCCGGAGCAAGAGCCGTTAACCAAATTACGGGTACTGTCGTCACAGAACGATAAGCATCCAGCAATGTACTTATATTCATTTACATGTCCCTTCGAGTCTGTTATGTAGGCGAAATGGTTACAACCGACAGCAAAGATACTGTTCTTCGTATGTGAGATGCGAAAACTCAACAAGTTGAGCAAGGCAGAGAAGCGGCGGTAACTAGGCTGATTATCATACACTGGCCAGTAGTCGCAACGACGGACTGCCAAGTTGGAGACTCGAAGTTCACCATCAAGGGAGATGTTGAGGACATCTATATTATCAACGGGCAGAAATGGTTTTGGGGGCTTGAAAGAGTGGTTACAGATGATGAGAAAAGATGGATCAAGGTAGCAGCCCTCGCCTGTACCAAATGGGTAGGGGATATTAACTGATCCGCATGTGCGGTTGCAGCTCGGATTATAATTGGGATGAGATGCTGCTAAAACTAGCTGGACACCAATAATTAGCAGTAGCAGCACTAGTTGTTGTTGCAAAAGCTTTACATGCAAGGCCATGGCTGACCTTTTTGTATTCTGATTCGTGCTTCCGAAATAACTTATCGTTCTTTTGTAAACCAAGGTGATATAGAGATCACTTTTGTAAGTCTGGCCTGATGAACATGCAGTTGAAAAGGACCTAAGGTATATAATAAGAAGCATTAATAAAAATACATAAATCAATAAAATTAGTTGCAGGTAGGTAGGAGGATTTATTATATAGAAGAAAACTTTACTTGTTTCTCAAGTGCCCAAAATAAAAGTTAAAAAAATCTAGCTTTTCTATTATTAGGGGATTAATTAATTTCGTTTTTATGTTTGTATCCTTAATGAGCTTACCAAACTTCCTACCTAATTTAAAGAATATTAAAAAAAAATTATAAACTTCTTTTCATGATCATCCTCATCAGATATTTCCAAAAAAGTATCTTAATTAGGAAGGCATGAGAAAGAACAACAAAAAGGCTTTTTTTTAAAGCTTAGAGGTCAACTGATGACCAAGATATATTTTTTTTAAAGCTTTTTTTCAACACAAACCTATTTATTCTTTTAGTATACTACCTCACCCCCGCCTCTCATAATTTTGAACCATAAGAATTTTATTTGCTTCTTTGGGATGGAAAAACGCAAGAAATACGAGTGTGAATTCAAGCAGCTCGAGTTACAAGGCTACGACAGCAGAGCATGAGGTCATGTCCATCGATCGCTTTAGCAGCAACCACGTATATATCCAACTGGAAAAACGATGAAATCTTTATCAATGACTAAAAATCTCTCTTCCTGAACAATCCTCAAAAAAGCTCAGCTAGTTCTTGACATGTTTTAAGTCTTGGTGAGTTTCACATGTTAGAAAAGTAAGACGGATTATTTTTCTGAGCACTAAAAGAGATAATTAATTGCATGAGAAGATAACACTCCGTATATAGCTGCAGGTCTATGATCCTCTCCTCTCGCTGTTGAGCACCTCTTTGGAATATCATGAGGAGGTGCTCAAGAGCGTAGATACATAACTAGGCAGATTTCCCCTTAGTGGCCGTAGGGCCGACCACTCCAATTAAAGCTATCAATATCTTTTCTTTTTTTTTTTAGAGAAAATTACACTTTTTAACAACCTCGATTTTTCAAGTTGAAAAGTCAGTGTACCGAGCTTCATGAATCACCCGTAACAAAACACTTATGCTACTTCAACTTCAATTCAGATTAAGCTGATTAATTTCTAGCAACAACCTGGTCATGACGTCATGATCTAGTCAGCATATTACTCTGTCTCGGGACTTTGACATACGGCTTTAATTAGCATCATCAGTATTGTGATCTCCTAGATAAACATGCACATGATATCATAAACAGTTTCGGGAAAAACAAGCAGCTCGAATTGTAGAAGAGAAAAACAAGGAAAAACAGGCAGTCGTATTTCCTAGGACTTACGATATATACACCAAACACAGAGAACGATCGCACTACAAGAAAATCGAGTTTTTGTGACTAATTTATTGCAACCAAAAGACTATTCACGACCAATTTTAGTTGTAAATAGTCATTTCGCTGGTATTAACTGGTCGCAAATAAACAGTTTTCTTATAGTACGAGACCTGGCAAAGATTACAAGGGACGGTGTTCTAAATAGATATTTTAAACTTAATTTAGATTATATGTCTGATCCTTCATTTTAAGGAAAATAAAACGAATTCTTTTTCACACGAGCACTAAAAGAGAATTAATTGCATGAGAAGATCATAACTCTCCATATATATATATATATATAGCAGGTCTATATATGATCCTCACCTCTTTCGCGCTCTTGAGTACCTAGCTAGCCTCTTTGGAATATTATCAGCCACTTCCTTCAGCTGCCACGCTCTCTCTTTATCTTTTGCTCTACGTCCTTCAAGAACTTTAAACAACCTATTACCCATTTATAAACATGGCAGACTTGTGTCCTCCAGCCAATTTACATTTTTTTTTAATTTCCCCTTAGTGGCCGTAGGGCCGACCACTACTCCAAAGCTATCAATATCATATTTACTTCTGATCTACTTATGGTGGAGGAAAACTCTATACTTTGAAGATTAATTAATTTACATGTCATTTATAAAGAAAACAAGGTAAAAGTTAAATCTCAAATGTTTTATATTTACATATCAAAGTATTAATACTAAAACAATTTACACTTAAATTATAAAAAGCTGACAAATTGTGCTCATTCAACTTCAACCGTTAAGATTAATGAAAAAAATTCTTTTCATCAGTCACTATTCACCACTCCACACCCCACACTCTATGAAAAACACTCACACACCCTATGAAAAAGCTATAGGTGTGAGGTGTGAGAGTGAATAGTAACTAATGCATAAGATGGCTGTTTGAAATAGAAATGTGTTTGAAGTATAAATGTGTTTGAAGTATAAGATGGCTTCGAAAAATATTGTGACTGTTTTAAATTTGAGAAAAAGTTTTGTGGTATGTCGTTTTAAATTTATTTTGTCCCTAACAAATTTCGTCCCTAAAATTAAAGTTAAATTTCTTATAGTGATAGTAATAAAAAAAAATGAAGGCCATCATGTTAATTTATGATTGACAAAGCAAATTAAAGATTACCAGGTACAACAATAATTTAAGAGCTGAATGACTCTTAAAACAAGTCTTTCAATTCCAACCGTCCAGAAAAGTTGAAAGGATTTGGAAAGATGATCAGAAAGAAATATAGAAAGAAGTAGAAATTTGAAGGAAACCATGCATCATGTGGAAAAAGGAAAAAAGAAAAAACGCAAAACGCAAATTATCACAAATACTTACTCATTCGAATAAAAATGTGTGTTTAATTCACAAATAAAAACTTAGAACACACACGATTAAAGGACCTCAAACACTACAACAGAATGTGTGTTTTGTGACAGAGGAAACTGTCACAAAAAAATGGCAAACCGTCACTAAACATATTTGGTGACAGTTTGAAACCATCACCATGACCGTCACCTAAAGTGCGTCACAGAAAACATTTGGTGACGGTTTACTGTTCAACCGTCACAAAAAATATTTTTAGTGACGGTTGGAAGTGTTCCGTTCGGTACAACGTTCGAACGTTCCTTTTTCTGTGACGGTTATGAACTGTCACAGAAAATCACGTTCGGACGTAAAATCAAACGTTCGGACGTTATACCCGACCGATTGGTGTTCGAATGAGAGAAGTTGACGTTTGTTGGATATCGTTCGAACGTATCATATTTATGTTCGAATGTTAATGCGTCCGAACGTTAATTACAATAAACGTTCGAATATTTGTTCGAACGTAAACGTAAATGTTCAAACGTAGCGTGTTTAATGTCCGGACGTTATTTCGAATGTAAACGAAGGAGCGTCCGAATGCAAGTTCTTTGTTCGAACGTTAGTCGCTTTAACATTCGAACAATTCAATTGTATTTACGTTCGAACGATTTTTATTTACATTCGAACGTACAGATCAGAAATACTAATTTCATAAAATTTAAAAATAAAATATCAATTGTATCATATTACATACCCAATTAACAAGTAACAATGTCTTATAAAAGCACAAAATTATATATTAAAACTAGTCAGAAATATTGATAAAATTTATTTCTTCTTTTTCCCTCGCCCACGGGGATTCTATTGCAACGACATAACACGCTCCATTTGCACCATCTTGCACTTCACTGCGTATTCTTTCCTCCTGGTCTCTCTGTTGGTCCTACAAACGCATCTCTAAGTGAGACTGTCGTTCTAAGAGAGACTCTAACTCTTGCTGTCTCGACCTCATATACTCATTCTCACGCCGTGCAGCTTCTAAATCTGCTGTAAGATTATTAATTTGTGAAGCCGATGAGGTTGAGGAGGATGAACATTTATGCTTGATAGATCGTCCCAAACCTCTTGTCATACTAGACTGCGGCCCGAGCACTTGGGTGAATATGTCTATGTCACTAGGAGAGGATTCCGCAGAAGCAGACTGCATCTCCAACATTTTGCTCTGCAATTTAAAAGGTAATGATCGTAAATAATTATTAACGTATTAAAAGAAATAGAAATAAGAAATAAACTATTAAAATGTTCTATAAAAAATTTATTTAACAAAATTAACACTGCTTACATAATTATCTGCAGCGACAGGATCCATCCACTCACTATGCTCATTAGTGTGAGCAGCAGCATAGACATGAATGAGGGAAAAGTTTTCAGGATCATCACGTTTCTAACAAAGAGACAATATTAGCAATTTTAAAAAGATAATGTTAGTACTTATCAGAAAGAATATCAGGAAAATAAATGAATTCTATAATTTTTTAATTACCATTTTTTCAGCAAGACAATGGAATGACCTTGAACCGGCACGATGGTGGACAGTCAGAACGGATCTATTCTGTGCATTTGTAGAACTCAAGTGCTACAAAATATATTAAAAATGTTAATTGTAATATGTATACATACAATATATATATAAAACGAATATGAATTTAATAATTAAAAGATATAAATGTAAAACACCTGATAATCTGGAGATGCGAAAAGATCACAACACTTTCTCCAATCATCTAACTTCATATGCTGAAAAGGAGACTGCGCAGCCTCTTCCAACGTCTCAAACTTCTTGAAGTGGTCATGACATCGTCCTTTGTGACGTCGGAATAGTGTAGCCATCAACTCATTCACGGTTCTCAAATCCTCGCTACCGCCAAAGTCGAGGTCGAATTCATCCTAACGAGGGAATCAGGTAAAAAATATAATATATTAATCTAAGTGAAAAAAATGTACTGAAAAGTAAACTCACCAGCACACGACTTCGAATGTGCTCCTTAATCTCATTCGGAACATCTCGCCATGAGCGCACATAAAATGGAGCATAAGCTCGAACTACTGTACCAATATAGGAGGAAAGCGCTGCTGCACTATCATCCACTCCTCCAGTGGAATTATCAGAAATTGTGATCTTCAGTTTACCGTGCCTTCTATTTTTTTCAAGAGAGATTCCACGAGTATAGCCACGACCGCGACGTGCAGATGCATCAACTACATGATAATAATAGATATACTATAATTATAATTATATAGTTATTGAGAAAAAAATATTAACTATATATATAATTATCAACGACAATATTTCCTTACTGGTAGGTGTCGACTGGCTGTTGTTCTCTTCTGTGTTAGCTTGATCTTGAGGAACGGATTCCTCGAGTGGGGAGTTCTCAATGGATTCAGGACTTGGACTTGGTAGAGGCACATTTCTTCGTTGTCTTTTTGGCGGCATTCTTTAAAATAATTAATTATATCAAAGAAAATTAATTAGAAGAAATTATGAAAATTTAAGATATTTTATAGTCACCTACATAAATAAAATATTTAGTACTTTTATTCTTCAGATGAATTTTCCATGCTTGTTTTAGAATCTCCATCAATAACATATTCATCATCATCATGCACCTCTTCTTCATCATCTTTATCCACCTCCTGCCCGGATTCTGATTCGTCTTCATCTTCTGACTCGTCTTCTTCATCTTCCTCCTCACTGACTTGAATTGAATGATCATTTAATACAGACGGGTCGAGATGTACGAGTGGGACATCATCTCTACACAAGGGGAGCAACTCGAGTGCACCGAGGTCAAGAAACAAGTTAATACCCTCTCCATCTTCCTGTTATGCCTCAACAATCGGAGTGTCATCTTCATCTCCACTATTCTCGTAATCTGTACTCGTTCCTGCTTCATATATATTTCGAGGAACAAATTTTTGTACGACTCACCAAGTTATCTCCCCACTATTTTCATCAGCACTTTTCATTGGATCAATCAAGTAATAGACTTGGGTAGCTTGACAAGCCAATACGAATGGATCATCTTCGTACCATTTAGATGCAGTATTGACACTCGTAAAGTGATTATCCCTATGTATCAAAACTCGACCACCGCCTAGATCCCACCAATCACATTTAAAGACATATGTTACAGACCCACCCAGATATTTCAATCCGATAATATCACGTATGACACCATAATAGTCAATATCATCTGTTCCATGACTCCCCACGACCAACACACCACAGTTTTGAGTCTTTCTATTACGTTCACGGTCCAAAGTATGGAATCTATAACCTCGAATCGTGCATGCAGTATATCGAAGTGCTCTATTTGAGGGACCACGGGCCAATGCATACAATTCAGAAGAAATTGATCCGGGATCACAAGCACGTTGTTCCAAAATCTATAAATTGAAATAGTATATATTTATTATTTCATTATCCAGAGTTAAAAATTTCACATTATAACATATATATAATTTTAGTTCATACACGTTCTTCAAACCATCCGGAAAATTCTTCCTCGTGTCTTGCCTCTATATTTTCTACGCCTTCCGTTCTAAGTTTGTCTATGTGGTCACTGTTATAACATGTTGCAAAAGAAGTATATTTTGAGCACAACAATTCTAATTAATTTAAAGAAAACTATAATTATTCAAAGAAATGAAATGACATACCTAAGATAATCATCAATCTCTCGGCAGTTATTTAGCACATACCACTGAACTTTACCTAACTCTCCATCAATTAAATCGTAACCTGTTTATGCACCCAAGGGTCGTAAATTCTGGAAAAACACTGATAGCTCACGAGGAGGCGGAGTAGCAAGATCAGCATTTCGCTCTTGACGACTAAATCGTGTCTCAACACCACGAAGATATAGAGAGCAAAATGTTAACCATTCATCGTGTATATGAGCCTCTGCTATTGAACCCTCAGCTTTGGCTTTATTCCCAACAGTGCGCTTCAATCGACCCAAATATCTTTCAACTGGATACATCCAACAGAACTGCACCGGTCCACCCAGAAGTACCTCTCGTGGTAAATGTATTGCTAAATGGACCATGACATCAAAAATGATAGTGGAAAGATCTGCTCGAATTTACATAGTATAGTAGCAATGTCTTCTTCCAATTTCGACAACACATCTCGATTTACTACCCAAGGGCACAAATCCTTGAAAAACATACATAGTTCAGATATGGCGACACGTACATTAGATGTCAGCTTCCCACGAATTCCCACAGGTAATAACTTCTGCAAAAATACGTGACAATCATGAATTTTCAATCCATTGATTTTCCAATCATCAGGACTCACGCATCTACCAATATTTGAAGCATAACCATCTGGAAACTTCACACCTTGCAACCATTTACAGAAATCCATCCTCTCCTCCCTCGTCATCATAAAACATGCATGTGGCATGACCACCCTGTTGCCTTCCACCCGCAAATGCAGATTATGTTTAATTCTCATTCTCTCAAGATCTTTCCTCGTCTTGATCGTGTATTTCGTCTTTTTGTTAATACTCATCAATGTACCTAGTATATTATCACAAATATTCTTCTTTATGTGCATTACATCCAAACTATGTCGCAACTTGCATGACGACCAATACGGCAAATCAAAAAACATACTACGCTTTGTCCAATTCAATTCTGATACGGCTCGTTTTCTCTTGTTCTTTCCCCGACCTTTACCAAAATTGTTCGCTCTAACATGTTGCAGTTGTTCCACTATCTCTTCTCCAGACAACTCTTTTGGTGCAATCCTATCCTCTACTCTCCCATCAAACTTGGCACATTCTCTTTTCCATGCATGATTTGCTGGTAAATAACGTCGATGATCCATGAAACACAACTTCTGAGAAAATTTTAGCCACTCACTAGCAGTTTCTTTATTACACGTCGGACACGCTAACTTCCCTTTCGTACTCCAGCCGGAAAGATTCTCATACGCCGGAAAATCATTTATGGTCCACATTACCGCAGCATGCATCTGAAAAGATGTCGACTTAGATGCATCATAAGTTCTAACCCCTGTTTCCCATAACTCTTTCAGCTCTTCAATCAACGGCTGCATGAATATGTCAATATCATTCCCAGGTGATCTAGGGCCAGGGATGAGTAAAGTTAACAAAAAGTTTGGCGCCTTCATGCACCTCCATGGTGGAAGATTGTACGGAATCAATACCATGGGCCAAGTGCTATAACTTGTTCTCATATTCCCAAAAGGGTTGAATCCATCGGTTGTGAGTCCCAGGCGCACGTTCCGAGCTTCTAACCCGAACTCTGGATACTGATTATCGAAAGACTGCAACGCAAGTGAATCAGCTGGATGCCTCATATACCCGTCATTCTTAACTCTTTTCTCCTCGTGCCACCTCATATCATGAGCTGTTTTCTTACACATATATAGTCTTTGCAACCTAGGTTTCAAGGGAAAATACCGCAACACCTTAACCGGCACGTTTTTCTTACCTTTCCACCTTGACTCTCCACATACAGGACATACTTGTTTCTCCTCGTTCTCCTTCCAGAACAATACACAATCATTCTTGCATGCATGTATGGACTTGTACTCAAATCTTAATCCCTTTCTCAACTGTTTCGCTTCATAAAAATTCTTGGGCAATGCAGACCCTTCGGGAAGCACCTCGTTAAATAAGTCCAATACCATGTTTATTGCTTTCGTCGACATCCCACACAATGATTTTATGTGAAGCAACCGCACAATAAAGGACATTTTGGAATGTTTTGTACAACCTGGGTAAAGCTCTTGCTTTGCATCTTCCCATAGTGAAGGAAAATTTTCACAATCAGTCCCTGATCCACCACTTGAGGCATTGTCGTTAACCTCATCCATAAACATCCTAGCTCCAATGTCACCCAACATCTCCTCCATCTCATCATGCTCATAATCATCATTCATGTGCCGTAAATAATTGTGATGATCGACCAATACATTTGCTGACCCTTCATATGGCTCACCATGCAGTACCCATCGCGTATACCCCAGATCCATACCGTTCACAAATATATGACGCTCTACTTCATCCAATCCTATCGCACACAAATTTTTACACCCTCGACATAGACACTTAATGTAACCACGACTATCAACAGAGGCCCGTGCAAAATCAATGAAAGTTCTTACTCCACATGCATAGGGTACGTAATCCTTTCCAAGTCTATCATCCAGACGCATCCAATTTTTGTTCATTTCTAAAAACATCTATATATTAATAACACGTACATTGAAAATTCACATGCATGTCATGCTCCAATTCTCATTACTTTTTTGATAAGGTAGTTGATAAGAAGTGCCTACATCCTCACGGGGAAGGTATACCCCTCAATGGTTCAAGAATTCTATATGGGGATGTGTGACATGCCTCAGGATGCATCCTCTCACACCGTGACTGTACGCGGTGTTTCCATTGAGGTATCAGCAGATGTCATCGGCGAGCACCTCGGGATTTGTCAAGGAGTTGAGACATTTACACACTCAACACCCCGTGAGGATGTAGACACTTCTACATCATCTACAGACCGGGGATGTGAGCCAGCATCAGCCAGAGATGCAGGCCAGTCAGAGGCTGAGGATACTGGCGTCAAGGCTCGGGATGATGACCGAGACGAGGATTTCTACATCCTCACCGGGAGGGATCGCATGCAGATCGAGCGGAAGAACGCCTTCAACCAGAACCATCTGTTGCATTTCTTCCGCATGTTGCACCTTATTGTTGCAACAAATGTCGATCCTGTGGCTCATAAAACCACATTTAGTCGGTTTCGGGCACAATTTTTCATACGAGTGGCACGTGGAGATCCTATAGATTTGCCACTGTACATTTTTTAGAGGATCCGTTACGAGGCGAGTCTCGTCTCCACGGATAATCTCCCATATGGTGTCCTCATCAGCCGACTATTACTTGCACGGCGAGTATCGTCTCCACGGATAATCTCCAGTATGGTCAAAGACCAGATGAAACCCCTCGTCAGCCACCCCTGTAGAGGATCTAGTTCCTCCGACGCAGCCTGAGCCAGGTCATGTCGGGAGTAGTAGTCAGCATACGCCGAGTACATCTGCAGGAGATGTGCGGCCTACTTGGGTTGATGCGGTCATCTCACAGCTGACTGCGCATATCGATCATAAGATCGATCGATCGCTCGAGGCTATATCGGCGTTTGTTGCCGAACTCACCCATCGTGTAACTATCCTCAACGACAAGGTTGATACCTTGACTGAGGAGGTACGAAGTTCGACTTTTGCGGATAACGTTATCATCTGACTGTTGTTTACTACATTCTATCAAATTTTGTATTTTATTTTTAATATTTGTAACGAAAAATATTATTGAATATTTTTATCGTTTTTTAATTTCAATTTTTAATCTTCTTTGATGTTATATTTTTCAACTTTAATACTAAATCACTGCATTTCAAATATATATAAATCAATAATATATATCTATATATTACAAAGTGTGTATATATAAATATATACAATTCAACTTTTTTAGACTTGTTCACAAATTATGCACAATAAAAATCACATAATTTTTAAATTAAAGTCATTTAATTTAAATTTACAATGAACGTTCGAATGTTATTACTTAACGTTCGAACATTGGTGCAAACATTTTACGTTCGAACGTAAAATTAATAACATTCGAACGGTTGCGCCAAAACATTTTACGTTCAAACGTAAACAGACATAACGTTCGAACGTATATGTGACGTTCGAACGCATATTTCTCATACGTTCGAATGTAAAAAAATCTCATTTTATCTTTAGTGACGGTTTCCAGAAACTGTCACAGAAAATGCCTTTTAGTGAAGGTCTAGGGACTGTCACAATTTTCCAACCGTCACTAAAAAGCAATTGTGTTGTAGTGAATGACTCGTAACAGAAGTCTTTCTTTTCTTTTAGAAGTCTCCCACTAGCACTTTTATGGTTTTTAAGAGTTCAAGTAGGCCTAAAAATACATGTAATCACAGATCCAACGGGAAAAAAAATATAATAATAATAAAATCTCTATCAATTACTAAGAATCTCTCTTCCTGCCCCATGCTGAGTAGGATGCATGAAGAGATATAGTTCATGTCGTTGTAAAAGATGATGCCTTACGGCCCAAAGGCAAAAGTAGGAACAACGGAAATCATGTTTATAACTTTGGAAAAGGAAAGGATTTCCCGGCCCCAACATGAAGATCTGAGATAAAATATTGCACTAAAAGTGGGAAATTGCAGAGAGGAAGACCATGACTTCCTCCACATGCAGTACGTAGGTCTATGTCGATCCTACCTAACCTTTCCCTCATGAGCACCACTACTTTGGAATATTGGCCCTTTTGTTGAAGTGCTCCGATCCACTTTTTCTTCATTCTCTATAGGTTTCACAAATACTTCAAAATTCAAATGAATTTATTCATTAGATAGTTTGTTAACAGAATACGATTGAAATTAATGCTTCCTTAATTGTTAAATAATATCAAAATACGGACTAGTAGATTGAAATTAATGCTTCCTTAATTCTTCATTTTCGACCACCATGAGTGGCCAATGGCCAAATTGCCACTGTAGATAGTTTATACTCAGTGTATCCTTCATTTCTACGGTGACCATTACAAGATTAACATTGTATTTGAGAAAATCGGCAATGGCTGAGTTGACTCAGCCATTTCTGGGTCATAACGTTCGAACGTCCCACATGTAACGTTCAAACTTATTATGTACTCTGAATGTATGTTATAATACGTTGAATGTACTTTTTACATTCGAACATTGTAATATAAAACATTTGAATGTAAATTTTTCATGGCCGTTCGAACGTAACCATTATCTAGTTTGAACGTTTGTTATACGTTCGAACTGTATGAACCAACGTTCGAATGTAAGACCTTTTGGCTTTTGTTTGTCAAAACATTCGAACGTAGACTTAAATATGTTCGAACGTCTTAATAATTACGTTCAAGTTCACCCTCATGTTCGAACGTATTTCCATCTTGAACGTTTGAATGTAAGACTTTTCAGCTTATTTTAGTCATAACGTTTGAACGTATACTTAATTTTGTTGGAACATTTCATCAATTACATTCAAATGCATCCTCACATTCAAACGTGTAGTAATGATATGTTTAAATGTAAGGTTGAGTGGGTCTTTTGCAATGTAACGTTCACACGTTGCAATCTACACGTTCGATCGTTATCCTTTTATGTTCAAACATTAAATTGTACATTTGAATGTTTTTCAAAAATAGTTTTAATTTCTCATATATGCATGTATACTAATATTCTTTTATTTTTTATTTTTATTTTCAGGATATGACTCATCTTTTGAAAACTAGAAAATAGGGGAGGAAAGGAATTGGCCAGGACACTTCTTGGATAGGCTGTCGAACTGTTTTGGTCGAACGCGGAGTGTTTATTAATGACTTCGACAAGCTTACGTGGGAGTAGAAGAGCCTAAAAAGCGTCTTTGTTACTAGAGGCTGGATCAACATCTGCACACTGAGGGGGTGGATATACCCCTCCATGGTTTGAGAGTTTTACATGGAGATGTGCTCCATGTCTCAAGATGCATCCTCTCACACCATGACTATACGCGGTGTTCAGTTCGAGGTTTCGGCAGATGTCATTGCCGAGCTACTCAGGATTTGTCATGTACCTGAGACATCGACTACAGTAAATGCTCAGGCTGTGGATGCAACAGTAGGCACATCAGCATCATTAACTAGCCTAGTCGAGTCTATAGCTAGAGATGGTAGATCAGTCGGAGGGAGAGGGTACTGATCAGCCTGAGGATGACGACCACGACGAGGATTTCTACATCCTCACTGGGAGAGACCACACATTGTTCGATAAGAAGAACATGTTCTCCCAGACGTTGTTGCCACCATTCTTTCGCATGTTGCATCTTATAGTTGCAACAAACGTGGATCCTGTGGCACCTAAGGCCACATTCAGTTGGACTTGCACACAGTTCCTCATACGAGTGGCACGGGGAGAGGCCATTGACTTGCCACTACAAATGTTTGAAAGGATCCGTTACGAGGCAAACATCATCTCTACTGACAATCTCCTATATGAATTAGAGAGTCTCACCCTAGGCAGAAGAGTGGTTGACTGAGCAGATGAGCCCCCTCGATATGACCACACATGACCGTCAGAGCATTGGACAAGGAAGGGGGCATGCTCGGCGTGAGTGTCAGCCTATCCCATATCTTGTTCCTCGAACCCAATCTGAGCCCTGTGTTGCTCCCCATAGCGGGAGTATTAGTTAGCAGCCAATGGGTATATATGTAGGGGATGCGCGCCCATCTTGGCTCAATGCGTGGTCCGCTTGGGTTGATGCGATGGTCTAAGATATTACTACGCACATCGACCGATAGATCACGCATGTACAATAGAGTGTCACTAAGGTTGGCCATCATTTAGATATCCTAAATGAAAAGGTCAACATATTGATTGAGGTGTTTCATACATTTGTAAACAACACGTTCCGAGTGTTTTAAACTTTTATCATATTTTGTAGTTATATTTTAATATATTTCTTTTTCTATACTTTATGTAATGAATAATATTATTTAATATATCTAGTGTTTTTGTATTTGAATTCTCAATCTTTTTTAATTTGAAATTGAATTTTTCACTTTAAAACAGTTCACGTTCAAACTTTAATGACTATCGTTCGAACGTTTAAACAAATAACTAGCACGTTCGCACGTAAGTGGGCTTAACGTTCGAACGCACATCAACTGTTCAAATGTAACATTTTATACATTCGAATGTAATCATTCCAAAACGACATCGTCTGGCTTACGTTTGAACGAAATAATATTATCGTTTGAATGTAAAACAATTTATCGTCTACCTTTAGTGATGGTTGCTTGCAACCATCACAGAAAATTTTGTTTTTTGTGACGGTTTCAGGACTGTCACAAATTCAAAACCGTGACAAACTCAATTGTGTTATAGTGACGGCCAACTGTTAAACCATGCATGTTGGAGATTATAGGAGAACAAAAAAGAGGTTTAGAAAAGTTGGAAGGATTTGGAAAGATCAGAAAGATAGAAAGAATAATAAATTTGAGTGAAACCATTTGGAAAGACGAAAAAAGAAAAAGCAGAAAATGGAAACATAGAAAACGTAAATAATTTTGACCCCACAATTTTGCAAAAGCTACCAAAAGAAGCTAAAAAAGAGAAAACTAATGGTCCAAAAAAATATGAATAAAGCAATATTTTTAACTTTGGATAAGCAAAAGATCATTCTCTAATCCCATCAATGTGGACTACTACAAAGTAGTTATCCATGCAGCAAATACCAAAAAAGATGGAACCAATTAATTTAAACAAAGTAACATATGATCCTCACACGATCATGTTAATTTTTGACTGACAAAGCAAATTAAAGTTTCCCACGTACAACAATAATTTAAGAGCTCAATCATGGAATGACTCGTAAAAGAAGTCTTTCTTTTCTTTTAGAAGTCTCCCACTAGCACTTTTATGGTTTTTAAGAGTTCTAGTAGGCCCAAAGATACATGTAATCATAGAATATCCAACCGGAAAAAAAATGATAAAATCTCTATCAATTACTAAAAAAAAAAAATGAAGTCATGATGTCGTTGTTGGACTAACAATATTTTAATTAAGGAAGGTGTCTATTAAAAATAAATTACTCAATTGGAAATTACAATCAAACTAAGAAACCCCTAGTTTTTTTGCTTCTAAAGCTTACTCATGTTAGACTTAATGACTATAAGCGTGCTACAAATTTTTAGCTATAAAAATATTTCATAAAAGTAAACTTATAAATTGAAGTGGCTTTATGTGGTACATCAGACTATAAAGTATTTACTTTTATTATAAAATAAATTTAACAGATTACATGAAGTCGTGCCAATTTATAAGTTTACTTCAAACACTCTGTTCTCCTTTAATTTAGAGTAAGTAAAATACAACTTATAAAGTTTTCTTTTTGTCTTTCTATCAACTACTGTAACAGATCACATGATATCATATCAAAGCCTTTAAATCTTTTGTTTTTAAGGTGAAGCCAATACATTTGTACTCCAATTATTGAATGCTTTATCCTTTATGTATCAAATTATCAAAACTAAAAGATATAGACTTTAATTATAAAAAGGGACACGTAGTACTTCTCATATGAGGGGCAAGGCCAATGTGGGGGAACCCCTAATTAATACATATATATATATATATATATATATATAAATATAAATATATATATTTTACCAATAGAACAATAATGAAAAAAAATACACACACATATATATGTATTATAATTTTGTTTAACTTGTATATCTCTTTTAGTTTTTTATACTTTAGTATTTGTTCTTGTCCACATTCATAATTGGTAATGCTTAGATATGAAATGCTTGTCTTAATTGCATGGTTCAACCGCTTGTCTTAATTGCAACATATGAAATGCTTAGATATTGTAAAAATATTATTGGTATATATTCATGGACACTACAACAGAAAGGGTCTTTTGGGACAAAAATTTTCGTCCCAAAAGACCCCAATTTCGTCCCAAAAAAAGTTTTGGGACGAAAAAAATTCGTCCCAAAGTCGTTCCAATATCACTGTGCCAAAAGGTATTTTGGGACGAAAATTACCAATTCGTCCCAAAAAATTTCTTTTGGGACGAAATTGAAGGAAATCGTTCGAACACGTTCGAACGAAATTTTTTTTTGTCACGGTTTAAATTCGTCCCAGAAAATAGTTCGAACGGAAAAAATTTTAAGTTCGAACAGTAGTGACATGTTTGAACGATTTCGAAATATGTTCGAACACACATGAATTCGTTCGAACGTTATGAATTGTCTTTGTGTTCGAACGTTAAATGGTCAGGTCGAACGGTATATGGGTTCGAACGGTATAGGCTATTTTCGAACAAGACTGAAATTAGTTACGTTCGAACGTTTTGTGATCGTTCGAACTCTACGAACATAAATTTCGTTCGAACAATACGTTTACGTTCGAACGCTATTGTCGTTACATAGAGTTCGAACGTTTTACGTTCGTTCAAACGATATCTCTTTAGTTTAAATCAATAATAGAAAACCAAATAGACATTCATACTATTTGAAAAAATACATTAGAAACTATTTAACACTCACAAAAGTGTTAAAATAAGCGCAAACTAAATAAATAACAGAACGAGACGAGTATTGTTCGTACATAAATAGATAATCTCAAAATCCATCAGTTGCTTGGAGGCCCGTACTGTTGCATAAGCTGCTGCATTTGGAGTTGCATCTGTCTTCTGAACTCTTCTTGTTGTTCTTCATGTTGTTTGAGGCGCATCTCCATATCTGCTTGTTTTGCCAATTGAGCCTCTAACTCATGCTGTCTTGCAGTCAATTCTTCGATTCTGGAATTCGCATTCTCTAGCGCTATAGAAGTCATAGATGCATTCCCAGAAGAAGAGGAAGAGGGACCAGGCTTTACACAACGACCCAAACCCCTCAAATATCCTGAACGTTGACCCAGGACTTGTGTAAAAATGTCCTTATCACTTGTTGAGGAATTTTGATCTGACGCAGATTCAGCACGTAGGGCAACCATTTTATCCTAGCCATATATAAGATAAAGAATTAATATCGTCATAAATATTCTAATATATTTATTTAAAACAGGTTATAAAACTTACATAATTTTCACGAGCATCAGGATGAGTCCACTCTCCATTACGATCAGTGTGCGATGCAGCATATAATTTTGTCAAATCATAATTAGTATCTGAATCTTGCTACAATAAATGTGTTAAGATATAAAGTCATTATGATTCATCCAAATAATTAACTATATCCAATAAAAAAAATAGCAATACCAATTTCTTAGAAAGGCGATGGAAAGATCTTGAGCCTGCATGATGATTAATCTTCAATTTTGATCTATTTGTTTTGTTTATATAACTTCGCTCCTGCAAAAAAATTGAAAATATTATGAAGCGAAATGATAGATAGGACAAGTAAAATAATTAAATTTCATTATACCTGATATGATGGTTCGTCAAACATGTCACAAAGTTTTTCCCACTCAGAAGGTCGGACATCCTGGAAAGGATGTTGGCGTGCATCTTCCTTCTTCTCAAACTTATTATAATGCTCATGACACCTCGCCTTATATTTGCGAAATGCATTACCCATAAGCTCTTCCACAGTCTTACGCTCCTCTCTCCGACCAAAATTTAATTCGAAATCATCCTTAAAAAAATAGTCACAAACACATTATCATTTATAATTTTCTAAATTTAAGTAAAATATAGAAATTTATTATACTAAATCAATGTTTTAAACATTACCAAACAACGCTTCTTGATAAGCTCTTTAACATCTTGGGGGACTTTCTTCCATGAAGTCGTTGCCAAAGGTGCGTAAGTTCGTGTAAGAGCACCCACATGTGATGCAAGCCAAGCTGCTGGTTGTCCTTCGCCCCCAGTATGTTCGTCAGGAATGTTAACCTTGATCTTACCCACCTTCCGATATTTTTCCAACGTCACCCCTCTAGTGGTGCCTCGACCTTGACGAGATTGTACTGTAGATTCTATAAAATATAACATTGTAATCATTTTCATTTATATCTCCATTATAGGACCTTAATTAATAACTTTTATGAGTATTAGATTTTTACCTTGTTCTGTAGAATCAATCTCTAATGGTGAGTCTGAAGGAGAGCTTGGAACAGGTGGAGATGGGTTGCGAACTTCCTTCCTCTTTGGCGGCATAATTTCAAACTACTGATACATTCAATAAGTAAAATATTTGTCATCAAGTGTAATGTTAACACATAATTGGTCAATCAGAATCTGTATCAGTTTCATTTGACAATTCGCTCTCATCATCTGTAGATACTTCAGATGATTCAACATTTTCCTCAACTGTCGCATCAACAATTTCAGCCTCAATATCTTCTCTATTTAATGGAATCATCTCGTACTGGCTCAAATCCACAAACAAATTTAAGGCGGGTTGACTCTCTTGGTATGCTTCTTGAGTAGAAGAGTCATCTTCTTCTTTATCTTGTCCTTCCGCCTGAGGGATAACATCATATATATTTCTTGGAGAATATTTTTGAACTACTCGCCATTGATTTCCTAACTTCGGGTCATCTAAGTAGAATACTTGAGATGCTTGAGAAGCCAAAATAAAAGGATCATCTTCATACCATTTTTTTGATGTATTAACACTCAAAAAATATTCATCATCACGGACTCCAGTACGAGGATTGCTTAAATCCCACCAATCACACTTAAACAGATACACCGCAAGCTCTCCCAAATATTTCAATTCAATTATATCGACAATAACTCCATAGAAATCAATATTTTCTCCATCATGACTTCCTTCGACTAGGACACCACTATTTTGGGTTTTCCTATAACAATCTCGATCCAGTGTGTGATACCTACTTCCCCGAGAAATACATGCAGAATATCGAGCAGCGCGTCTCGATGGGCCACGCGCCAATGCATACAGTTCATCAGATATATCATTTGGATTATTCGCATGCAATTGTACAACCTACATATTAAGTAAAGCATATACTATATCAAAGTTGAAATTAATATTTTTTAATTTGTTATTGAGTAACGCATATGTAATTTCATTACCCGTTCTTCAAACCATCTCGGGAACTCCTCTTCATGTTTCTGGTTTATATCATTTACTCCTAGTTCCTTGAGCACGTTAATATGATCACTGAAATTGATGATTACCACAAATATTTTATATTTTGTATTTTTTTAAAAGTAATAAGGCAATTTTAATTAAGAAAAAGTTATAACTTACTTCAAGTAGTTCTCTATCTCAGGGCAATTGTTCAGCACGTACCACTGAGCTTTCTCGAACTCTCTTCCACACAAGTCATAACCACGCACTGCACCAATTGAACGAACTTGTTGGGAAAACACAGAAAATATATTCCGTTGTTTTGCTCGGTCAACGTCAAAGTTTCTTTCTGGCCGATCAAACCGAGTGTCAACTCCGTGGAAATATTTGGAACAGAAGGTATGCCACTCATCGTCAATATATGCTTCTGCAATTGATCCTTCTGGACGGGCCTTGTTACCCACTGTACGTTTCAACTTTCCAAGAAATCGTTCAATGGGATACATCCATCTATATTGAACTGGTCCTGCAAGTCGAGCCTCACGTGGCAAATGAACGGCTAGGTGAACCATGACATCGAAGAATGACGGTGGATAAATACTTTCTAGCTTACACAATATTATGACAATTTCTCGTTCCATTCGATCCAAAGCTTCTACATTCAACGTCCTAGCACATAAGTCTTTAAAAAATGCACCCAACTCAGTCAAAGCCACGCGCACATCTCTGGTCAAGTACCCACGGATACCAATAGGCAAGATACGCTGTAAGAAAACATGACAATCATGACTTTTTAATCCAGTTATTTTCCAATCATTTGTTCTCACACACCTTGTTAGATTCGAGGCATAACTGTCCGGTAATTTGATCTTCATTAGCCACTCACAAAATGTAACCCTTTCATTCCTTGACAATGTATACCACCCAATCGGCATGTAGACAGACGAACCATTTTCTTGCAACTGCATTTCCCGTCTTATTCCCAACCGCTTCAAATCCTTCCTTGAGTTTATTGTATCCTTTGTTTTTCCTTCAATTGACATCAATGTTCCCAGTATGGATTCGCAAATATTTTTTTCAATATGCATGACATCAAGGCTATGTCGTAATTTTAACTTCGACCAGTACGGGAGTTCGAAAAATATACTCTTCTTTGTCCAATTCAACTCATTCGTAGCTCGTTTTCTCTTTCGTTGTTTTTTACCAAATTCATTACAACCAACATCTATAAATTGTGCAAGTACATCTTCGCCAGACAAATATGGTGGAGGTTGGCCCCATTCAACAGTTCCATCAAACATTCTAGAATTTCCACGCCATCTATGGTCACCAGGTAAAAATCGACGATGACCCATAAAACATAATTTCCTCCCGTACGTAAGCCATTCAGATTTTGTATATTTGTTACAAGTTGGACATGCCATTTTCCCCTTAGTACTCCAACCTGACAAATTCCCATAAGCTGGAAAATCATTTATTGTCCACAACACCGCAGCATGCATCTTGAACGACTTGCCTGTTGACGAATCAAATGTGACAACCCCATTCTCCCACAAATCTTTCAATTCTGCAATCAATGGCTGTAAGTGTATGTCTATATCATTTCCCGGTGACCTCGGACCTGGGATGAGCAAACTCATCATGAAATATAGATCTTTCATACACTTCCACGGTGGTAAATTATATGGCATAAGTACAACTGGCCAAGTACTATGACTAGTACTCATGTTCCCAAAAGGATTAAATCCATCTGTTGCCAACCCAAGTCTTACATTACGCGGTTCTTCAGCAAACCATGGGTGTTCCTGATCAAATTCCTTCCACACCTGGGAGTCAGCAGGATGTGACAAAATATTATCGTTCCTTACTCTATCTGATGAGTGCCATGTCATATCTACAGCCGTTGCGCGTGACATAAATAATCGTTGTAATCTAGGTATCAATGGAAAGTGGCGTACGACCTTTTGCGGAACATTTGCCTTGTCCGATGTCCATCTTGACTCGTGGCATATAGGACACTCGTTCAACTGCTCATTCTCTCGCCAAAATAATATGCAGTCATTCTTACATGCATGTATTACGTTGTAATCAAATCCGAGTCCTCGTTTCAACTTTTTTGCTTCATAGAAGTTACGAGGTAAAGTATTGTCTGTCGGCAGTGCCTCTTTAAACAGCTCAAGTAACATATTGACTGCCTTAATAGATAATCGACATATTGATTTTATGTGAAGCAATCTTACGGTAAACGACAACTTACTATGTCTTCTGCATCCTGGATATAGCTCACGCTGTGAATCATTCCACAAGCGTGCAAAAGTGTTATGGCTCCCATCACTTGAGCTTGATGTGTCCGTGTCACCTTGATCCATAAACATTCCCGCACCGATGTCACCTAACATTTCCTCCATATCCTCATCGTAATCATCTCCAACAATCTCTGGTTGTACATCTTCATCGATCTCTTCTTCTTCATGTGGAGCCTCAAATGAAGTTGGATATGATTCACCGTGTAAGACCCAATCAGTATAACCCTTATCAATACCTTTGACAAACAGATGCTCTCTCACCAAGTCTATCTTATGAGAACGCAAATTCCTGCATTCTCTGCATGGGCATCTGATACGCCCATCACTATCACATGTACCCAATGCAAACTCTAAGAATTTCTTAACACCTTCAGCATATACATTGTAATTCTGACCCAATCGATCGCTAACTCTCATCCAACTCTTATCCATGCCGACTATATTCATTACAAACAATATTGTAATGCATTAGCAAACAACCATGTATCAGGTACCAATTAATGAGTATGCCACCTTTCACCGGGTAGTTGGTCCTATCCCGTTCGGGATTGTAAGATCATAGTCGCCAACCTATGAGCAAATATCTGTTACGTCCAACAAAATTTCGGCAGCATCTCCCCATAGTTCTCCAAATATGCTCGTCTGGTTGTGTGCACTGACGATTAACACGTCGTTGCACCATCACCGAAACTGCATATCCAGAGAACAATGGATGAATCTACCAAAATCATAATGTTGGACGACAACAGATATAGTTCTATAGTTTGCGAGAATGATCTTACAATCCCAAACTGTCCACTCTGGACAATTCAAGAGTTATCAATCAAGCATTCATCCGGATTGATAACTCTCGAACGGGTCTAAGGTTTATTTTGATGAATAAACAATACAAAATATGCTTGAATATGTGAAACAATAACAACATATTATTTATACAACAATACAACAAAAAAATAATTAGTAGGTATTATTTCAAGATTTATTCCAGAATTTAATTTAAATATTAGTTTTACCTGTTTATAATTAAGTATTTTAATTTAAAGATTTAGTAGTATTTTAATTTGAATATTAATTTTATTAATTTATAATTAAGTATTTAAGTATTATTAAATCTTAACTATTTATATTTTAATTTACAGATTTAGTAGTATTTTAATTTGAATATTAATTTTATTAATTTATAATTAAGTATTTAAGTATTATTAAATCTTAACTATTTATATTTTAATTTAAAGATTTAGTAGTATTTTAATTTGAATATTAATTTTATTAATTTATAATTAAGTATTTAAGTATTATTAAATCTTAACTATTTATATTTTAATTTAAAGATTTAGTAATATTTTAATTTGAAAATTAATTTTATTAATTTATAATTAACAATATTAAATGGTAATTGGTCCTAATTATTTGTGATTTAGTAGTACATATAATTTATATATATTCCAAACTATTTGTATTTTGTATACGGTATTGATGTAATGTCATTACCCGTTCGAACGATAAGAACCTATGTTCGAACAAAATGAATACATTCGAACGGTAATCCTAACCCGTTCGAACGTATTCATTCCAGATTCCAGTCGTCTTCAACAACGCCGAAAATTCCATTAATTACAAACTCTAACAAACACAAACAACAATCTCAAAGCATACAACTTTCTAACATTGCAAAATATTAAGTTCAAACCATACATTTCTATTTTAAAATAAATACCTGAATTTTTGAAGTTGAAAATGAAATAATCCGAGAATAATCCAAGAATAATCCGAAAATAATCACAAACTATCCTAAAAGTATTAATCCGAGAATAATGGAGTGAGATGAACAATTTTTTTGAGCTTAAAGACTAGTTTGAGAAAAAATACCTCTGATATGCGAAGGGTAATCTTCGGGCGACCACAGCGCAGGAGGAGAGAAACAGAATTGTGAGGTTCTGTCGTGTTTTTGAAGAACAAGCATGTTCGAACGGTTATTTACTAACCGTTCGAACGTGAAAATATTAAGCGGGAGATAATTCCCTCCTAATTTTCACGTTCGAACGTATAAAAATTTCGTCCCTAAATAATTTCGTCTCAAAATCTCAAATTTGTTGTAGTGGGAAGAATGCAGTTTGAAATTTATTTTTTTCTTTCTTATTTTTTTGTCAGCTATTTTCAATTCGTTAAATGTAATCTTAAAAATTTTCAATTCAACCATTTACTCAAGACCTAAAAATATTCAGCCCCTTCAAACTTATAATCCTGACTTCATCCCTGATCCTATCAAACTTCAACAGTTAAAGATCAATAAAAAAAAATGTGAGGTGTGCAATATTACTGATGTTCAAATATAAGCGAGATGTTAATTTATGACTGACAAAGTAAATTACAACAATAATTTAAGTAATTTAATAGCTCAATGATGGAATGACCACTGTCTTTCTTTTCTTCTCTTTTTTTCATCTAATTAGTGATCTCCCACTAGAGCTAATATGGTTTTTTTAGATTTCTAAAATATTTATCGAAATTTTAAGAGTTCAAGTAGGAAATATAGATCATGTAGTCAGTCATGAGCCAATGATCCGACTTGGAAATTAAAACGATAAAAATCTTTTATCAATGACTAAAAATCTCTCTTCTTGCATGCCTCATACATGTTCAGTAGGAAGATAAGATATATATACACTACAATAAAACTGTTTATTTATTATAAGTTATTTCTTGCAAAAATGATTATTTGTTGTCAAAATGATCAATTTCTTTTTCTCGCAAATAGTTATTATGGTTTCAAATAATCCATCTCATATACTCATTTTTCTTGTCCTTCTACTTGGACTAACAATATTTATTAAGGACGGGTGTCTATTAAAAATAACTAATTATTCATGCAAAAGGCAAATGAATATGAGTATATATTCAAAATTACGTAAAAGGAATTAATTTTGTTATTTAGAGATGTCGTGCAACACATGGAAGTAATATATACTGGTACATATTACGTGTGCCGCACAACATGTATCCCACCTCTTGCCGAACTCTTAAAGTCAATAACGGCTTGTTTGGAAAGCGAGATGATCTCATCTAATCTTAGAACTTCTCATAATTTCTATCTCAAACATCATAGTACTAAACTATAAACACTCTTCAATTTCAAATCTTCAATTTTTTTTTAATTAAAAAAATCAACTTTTTCATATAATTATTATTACTTTTCCAAACTTCCAAATAAAATAAAAAAAACAATACAAAATTTTCAAATTTCAAAAAAACAAAAATATTAAAAAATGATATTCTAACAATATTTTAACTTTAGAATATTTATATTCAACTTTTTGTCTCTCATTTTGTCAAACCCAATAAAACATTTTAACTCAAATCATTTTACTTATACCATTCAAAATTTTCCATCACATCTCACTTGTCAAACAAACTCTAAGTCTAACAGTAACATAGAAGCATGCAAAAATGGTAAACTCATGAGAAGAGATTATCATGACTTCCTTCCTAATATGAAATTATGAACATCTATGTGCAAAAACTGCAGGCTTGGATTAAGAAATCCCCCAACTCATATCAACTAATCTCATCTGATCATTATAATTTTTATGAATTTTCACACAAAATATACACTACAAGGGGAATCACTTTTACTGGCGATTCACTTTTGCTGGCAAAACCAACAAAATTGCCACCTCCCCTATCCCAACGATTTATAAATCGCTGGAGTGTAACACCCCGTATTTTAGTGTATTTTTACTGAATGAATTATTTTTATAGATTTAAAAATTTATTCTCTTATTTTAAAATTATTGGATTTTAATTGGGTTATTTTTAAGATTTTTAATTTGGTGAAAATTAATTTTTATGTGCTTTCTTAATATTTATTTATTGTTGTGCATTTAAATTACTTTTCATGTTTACATTAATTACTGTGAGATTTAAATTATTTTAAATTGACTTTACCATTACGTTTAAATTATTTTATTTAACTTGTGGTTTTAAAATCGTTTCCGTTGGACCATTTTTGTGACCCAAGTCATGAGGATTGGACCTCATTTCTTTTCCCCTCTTTTTCTTTCCTCTCCTCTCCTTTTCCTTCCTTTTTCTCTTTTTCCCTTATTTTCTTTCGAGTTCTTTTCTTCTCCCGCGCACGGACTCTCTCTCTCCTCTCCTCCGCCTGATCCTTCGTCCCCTCCTAGCGCCGCCGTCAGTCGGCGGTGGTAGACACCGCCCGGTCCCTTGCATTCCTCTGCCGCCGGCCGTCCTACCCCACCAATATCACTGTCGTTCGTGCCACCGTTGGCCCCCACGAAGCCCACAAAGCCGCGGCGCCACTTTCGCTCCAGCGCCGCCGTCGCGCCACCTCCGGCCACCATCTTCATACCACATCATCCCCGACCTCTTGGCAACCCATTGGACCCAACCCCAGCTCCGATCCGTCACCGGTGAAGCCACACCAAGTACATTTCCGATTTCGACTTTTTGGCCTTAAAACCGCCCCTTGCGCCGCCACCCACGGCAAACCACCACCACCATTGGCTTCACCGACCTCTCTAGGCCCTACCCTATCATTTTTGGGTCTTCGTTTACCTTCGTTGAAAAGTGGGCATCTGTGACCCACGGCCACAGTGTATTTTACACTGTGGTGTTGCTCAGACATCACCACTTGCAGCTTCGTGATCCTCCGGAAATTATTATATTGCACTGTAAGTATTTCTCCAGAGAATTCTTGTGAATTTAATGTATTTTTACACTAACACATTTCGCTGTATATAATCTGTTGTTGGTTTTGCCGAACTGAGTCTGAGGAGTTCGGGAGTGGATTGGTGATTGGAGTGTTTGGTTGGAGTTGTTTGTTGAATTTGTTGGAATTGGTTATTGACGGATTTTGGATTAGTGATGGTACATGTGCATCTCATTATTTCATGCATGATCATGTTTGTAAAGAAAACTGGGTTTTCGTGTAGTGCATTCATGCTCATGTGTGATTTGGGAAGCTATGATTTTATGTGAATATTTTTGGGTGCGTGTGTATCACGACCCCAAGCCGAGATGGGGTATTATCTCGGTGGAGCTCCTCTGGTTACTCGGGAGCGGAATAAACTAAGTAACGTCCTCTGGATTGTCGCTGGGCGATGATGGGATCGGACGAGAGATTCGTGCCAACTCCGTGGTCCTTCTGCTGGCGGGGACCAGAGGATGCTTGGCTACGTACGCGCTGGGCGCGGAACTGGGCATCGCTCGTTGCGTAGTGGGTGCTTGGCTACGTACGCGCTGGGCGCGGAACCGAGCATCACTACGAAGCCAGGACGTGCGGATGGTCCCTAAGGGAGGCCATGGTGCATAGGGTAATAGAGGATTAAATTAGCTATTTTCTGGGAAAATAGTGTGTGTGGATTTTGTGTAAGTCATTTTCTGGGAAAATGATTTACGGATTATTTTTTGGGCCAATGAGATTTTGGCGTGTGTTGGAAATTGTCATTTTCGGGAAAAATGATGTTTTGTGAAAAATGCATATTTCATCATATGCATGCATGTTGGTTGCATTTAATGCATTTCTTTCTTGAGGATTATTTTGGGTTATACTTACCTGCGGTACCCTTATGTGGTAATGCAGATTTTGATGCAGATGAGGAGGAGGAGGGCGAGCCTGAGGAGATGGCTCCGCCCGAGGAGTGTTCTGGGATCACTTGTTATTATTATTTTATTTTGCATATCGTATTTTCGGGACATGTGTTAACTTTATTTTGGATGACTGTATAACTACTTTTAAACCTCTACTGATGTTTAGTTGTGTTTAAATTCTGGTACTTAGTTGACTATCCGCTGCGTTATTTTATTTGTACACCGTTGCATGTACACACACTGGCACCTCGTTGGGATGTGTGACCGTGTTGTCACCATCCTGGCGTCTCGATCCCCGTGTATTTATATAAGGGGGATTGGGGGCGCCACATGGAGTTTTGCCGGTATTAAAGCTCCACTTTTGATCTACTCCAACGGAAGCAAAAAATCGCCGGCAAATATTTTCTTTCCCAGCGATTTTTATTCGCCGCAAATAGTACATTTTATCGTCGCAATTGCACGATATGATTCAGTTATTAATCTTTGAGAAAGATTAATTCCAGCGATTTAATACTGTCGCTAAAAGAGAAAAAATTGCCAGAAATATACTTTTCCAGCAATTTTTTGAAATCACCGCAATTGACTAAATGGCTTTGAAATAACAATTGCGGCGATAAGAGTGCGCCGGTATAGATCAATACCGACGGTTTAAAATCACCGCAATTGAGTTATTGGTTTTGTCAACTCAGTTGCAGCAATCTAAAAATTGCTGGGAATTCATCAATTGCGGCGAATTATAGTCATCACTAAAAATAGAATAAATCGCCGCTAATGTTGAAATCTATTCCAACAGCTTAGTTAAATCGCTGGGAAATCTTTTGTTGCGAATATAATTCGCTGCAAATACCTTAAAAAGTCGGTAAAAAGTATTGAATTTTAATCGCCGAAAAAGATATTTCACAAAATTAAAAAAAAAAACCCACAAAATTAATCCTGATGAACTATACCCAAGCTATACTTCATATCAGAGACCCTTATATATAATATATGTATATAACTATGAGATATAAGTAACATATGAACTAAACCCTAAAGCTAGATAAATAGTATGGATTATTTATAATGAGGCTCTTGTAACGCAAATACATGAATTTATTCTCCAAGAAAAAAATGATTTGATGTAGTGCAGAAATAAACCTGTATGGCACGTACAAATAAGTGACATTAATCAGAAACATTGCTTCTGCACCTACAGCAACACAGGAACTCATTCAATGGCAAGAGCAAAAACTAAGTGAAACTAGCCCAACAATAAAGGCACAATCGTCAACTTGGCATGAAAGAAAAATCTAAGGAAATACAGAACATAATGCACAAAATCTCACAATATAAATCCCAAACTATTTAGGCAGCACATTCTGCTGCAATGAATCATACACAATATAAAATCATATATCCTTCATTTGTTTCTTTGACTTCCACAACATGGGAATGGGATTTTCTTCAAGATGGACTTCATCAAGTTTTATGAAGCTCACTACTTTAAACACAAGCCATTTAGAATTCATACTCAAACTGATTTGAAAAAATTGCATAGGTAGATGAATCTGCCACAATGTTTCTATATGAGTTTAGAAGTGGTTTAATGAAGCATATATAGAATGGCAAGTTCTTCACCAATTGTATCACTCATGATGAGATAATAGCAGTACAATAAAATATAAGTATACTTAATGGGTAATATATCCATACATATGGAGTGCAAGGTGAGAGTGAAGATATAAGTTGAAGGAGAAGGGCCTTACAACCGATCGGCACTTTCCTTACATCCTCTTCACTTAGGGGAAATCAACTACAAATCACAACATCAAACCATTTAACTTCTCTCCATACTTAGCACTAACCAAACTTTAAAACTCCTCATTTCAAGCATACTAAACAAATAACTTAACATGAAAAATTGCATGTTTGCTGTCAAATAAAGGCCATTGAGTTTTCTATGCCGTAGATATATGAAGATCGTGGGTTAAGAATGTAGAAATGATAGGAATTGACTTAGAAATGGAAAAGAACAAGAAAGTATAAAAAATAAGATGTAAATAAAAAATGGAGATGTAATGGACTGGTTGAAGAAGGAAAACAGAGTGCATAGCCGAATTTTCTGCACTACCATGGACAACTAGCAGCTTTGGTACATTCATGCTCTTAAACATCCCTCATTTAACCACAATCTCAACTACATAACCGAAGCATACTAGATTGGAAGAAAACCTAAGAATTCACATCATTTTTGTGTGAAAGCATAACATAAACAACAAGAGTAGCTCTCGACAAACCAGAAAATTCTAATCGAACCTACTAGTTTGAATAAAATCCTCGTTGCTTACATAGGCTATTATCTTGAAGAAAAGTGTTAAAAATAATACATTCTCATCTCCACTAGTTTAACACATAGTCATAAAGGGTTAAACATAGTCAAAACATGATTCAAACTCAATATTTAAAACAGAAGATCTTCTCAATATTAAAAAGAGTAGATCATGTTCATGCTGGCATAAACCACATTCTATTTTTAATCCTTTAAATCCTGATTATGCAAGTAATAAAATAGTACGACTTCATCCACCCTGAGGTTCACATTTGGATGACAAATTATGTGAGGTTCACACTGATTCTGCTCCTTAGCCTGACATTAAGTGAATACAAAACATGTTTACATAGTTATGTGAAAAAAGATGTAGCAGCAAACAAAAAGTTATGTGAAAACTGATCTATGACATAAAGACACTTCTACAAGCATGATATGAAAGTAGTCCCCATGTGCTGGTGACATCATAGAACTAGAACCAGGATTGTGAAAGATAAAGCATAATACAAAAATCATAAGCACTTCTTTAAATATGGTACATTCAGAAAGATGGTCAAATTACTTCCACAATGGTCATTTATCTGCAATATGGAACCATGGATCCATGTAAAAGCATAAACACAAGCTAATAACTACCACGCCACACCAAAACAGATAGATGTAAACCCAGAATACCCCTTCATTCTCATGCAAAAGTCGATTCCATTACATTTCACAATTACTTAAATGCAATAGACAATCTTTAAGGATGACAAATAATAATTTCATAATCTATAATAGATGACACAACACACTTATGGCATATACCATGATAATTGATACAATAAGCAAGGAAGCTCTTATTATCTTTTAATTAGCCCCATAATTTAAAAGGCAATCAAACTGTTCAAAGGGAATGAACACTCTGCAGGCTTCAAGTTAGTGGCCTACTTTTTCCAAACATGATCTAAAATAGCAACATGAAAAGTAAAGGGAAAAGAGCAATAAAATAAAATAAAATAAAACAGGATAAAGTGAGAAAGGGATACCATTAAAGTCAGTACCTTCTTAAGAACATTTTAAAAAAACAAAAGTAAGGATGTTCCTATTTTTCGGCAAAAGCAAGAACTTTCAGCCTGTGAGCTGCCAAACACAAGCTAGTAATTTAAGTTAAAGTCTAATGTACAAGCAACCAATTAACTAACTAACTAACTAACTAAGTACTATATATTAAAAACATGCAAGCATTAAAAGCAGTTCATAGGAGCTTGTTAATGATGCAGGGTATGCCATTCAGTTCAACAGCAAACAACTTGCTGGTATGCTACCCTAATCAGCGACCAACTTCACATGCTTACATTTGGAATCAAGTATGAGCTTTGGAACTACTTAGTTTAAGCCTTAAAATCAAATTGAGACCTGAACACTAACATTACCGGACATTAACCAACATAGAGATTCACAACTGTATGTGTTTACAAAGTGTCTTACACAAAAAATAAAAGCATGTAAATCTCTTAAACAAAAAATCAAAGCATTTTAAAAGTGATATTGAATCTCAAATAAACAAAAAATAATTTGAATTGGTTGCATAGAAAATATTCTCAAGGAAAAAGAATCAGTTTCTATAGTAACTTATTCACGAGATCCCAAGAGAGGTATCCTTGAAATGTTTCAATCTTCAAATTGAACACATACCTCAGTAAAAGCTGAAAAAAAACAACAACAAAAATGATGGGTACAAGGAGAAAACAACGCATCCTTGAACGAGAACCCAAAACTTTTCCAGAGACATTACATACTAAAATCTACGTGAAGAAAAAACAGAAGAAAAGAAGAATCGAAACTCACAAGGGAGTGGCAGATCAGTAGCAAACCGCGTGGGGGCCGTGGTTTGCGAATAGAGCAAGCGAGAGAGGGAGGGCCTTGGGCTGCTGGGCTAGGCGTGGAGGAGAAGGGGGCTCCGACGGAGGACTGGCGATGGTGTCGAGGTGTTAGTGGTGGTGAACGGTTCCCATAGCGGTGACGACATAGAGAAATCCGAGAGAAAGAGAGGTCGAGGCCAGATTCGGTGGAAAGGATATTCCCGCCGTGGGGGCTAGGGGAGAAGGAGGGGTGGCCGTCGAGGTGAGGTGGCGGTGGCGTGGTGGGGTCGCTGGCGATGGGTTGTACGCGGTGGCATGGGTTGAGAGAGAATAGGGATTGGGAAGGCAGAGCGGGAGAGGGAAAGAAATGAGGGGAAAAGGTAACGCGGGTTGTTTAAATTTAATTTCACTTTTTCGGCGATTTGGATTTGCCGCTAATAGCATATAATTTACTAGATATGCTCTTGCGGCAAAAATATGGTGAATATTTTCGCTGCAAATAGTATCTATTGTTCAATTTGCGACGATATTAAAATCGCTGCAAAAAGTAAAAGTAATTTATTTTCCATCAGCTCAAAAATTATAGATGGAAAGCAAGCGGCGACTTAGAAATCGTTGGAAATAATGTTTATTACTAGTATTTTTGTTGCGATGATATTAAAATAGTTGGGAAAAGCCTAAATTTTCTAAAAGGCTATTTCCAGCATTTTTTATTCGCCGCAAAACTAGCTATTATGGTGATTTTCTCATTCGCCGCAATTAAAAAACCGCTACAGTTTCTAATATTATTTGCGGCGATTTAAAATCGCCGCAAAAGGTCAAATAGTGGCCGTAAATGAATGAACAGTAATTGCAACATCAGATTTTCGGATACATTGCTTGATTTCAGCGGTGATAAGAAAATTGCCGCAAATAAGGGTTAATTGCAGCGATTGTTTTGGCGGCGATAATAAAATCGCTGGAAAAGGCGTTATTTCTTTTAGTGATAATAAAAAATTCAATTTTTTCAAATTTCAAAATAATAATAATATTAAAAAATTATATTCTAACAATATTTTATTCAATTTTCATCTTAACTCATCTCATCTCATCTCAACTCACTATCCAAACCTCTCATATTCTCAGCTAAATCGCCCTTAATTCCCTCCACGTTTCTGATCAAGAATTTCAAACATATTAATCAATTTCCATTTAAATGTGAAGAAATAAATATAGAAGTTCATATGATCAAGTTTTTTTACTAGTTAGTCACTCATGCATGTATGTAACAAACATATCATTTTCATTCCATGCATATGCAGTTGTTTCAGGTGAAATCTCAAATTAATGTTTATATTTACACATGAGATGGATTCAGATGGTTTTGATATTCAAATTGAGCTGTTTATTAATCAATTACTTACTCCCAGTAGTCCTAAGACTAGGAGTCGAAAAAAGATCCGTCAAAAGATCCCTTACCCAAAGGCAAAATTAGGTACAACGGAAATCGCGTTAACATAGCTTTGGAAAAGCAAAAGATTTCCCATCATGAAGATCTGAGATAAAAAAAAATTGCACTAAAATAGGAAATAGCAGAGAGGGAGATGATAATGCATTAATAGAACAAGTCAATCCCGACCTTCTTTTTTTTTTTTTTTTTTTTTTTTGTTGTTGCAGCAAATTGTCACTTGTTGCAAATAAGTTTTACGGTTACAAATTACGTAGTATTGTATATATATTGATGATGAATATTTATGCTTAGAAGGTATTCCAATTGTAATGTACGGTTACAACATTGCGGTTTAAGCTGCTGAAAAAATTTGTTTTTAATGATGACGCAGCTAGCTATTAGATATCCACATATAAATAGATCAATACCCAAATATATTACACTAATTATTGTCACAACTACCAAATTATTCATCCCCAAATCACACTAACATACTAAAAACATTAACAATATTACACTAATTAATTCACAAATCACACATTCATCCCAAAATCACACTTACCTCAAACCCTGTAGATAAATTGTTTTATGAGAAAAAACATAAATCAAATCTCCAAAACAAATATATATAATTTGAAAGTAAAAAACAATCCACAAAAAAAAAAAAAAAATCCCAACCTCAACTACAAAGCTGCTCCTTGATCTCTCTCTAGAACCTCTCCTCTCTCTCTCCAACACTCTCTCTCAAGCTCGTTGCCCCTCTCTCTCTATGCACACCACATATCAGAATTGTGGCGCCCCCGACCCCCATGTACGGGAACACGGGAATTGAGACACCCGGATGAAGGCAACATGGTCACGCATCCCAATAATAGTGCCAAGTGTGTGTACATGCAACAGTGTACAATGACAACGCAGCGGATAATTAAGTCAACTAATTACCAGAATTTAAACACAATTTAAATATCAGTAAAAGTGGTTTAAAGAGATATACAGTCATCCAAAATAAATATAATTTAAATATCAGTAAAAGTGGTTTAAAGAGACACACAGTCATCCAAAATAAATATAATACAAGTCCCAAATACAGATACGAGTGATCCCAAATCACTCCTCAGACAGAGCCGAGTCCTCAGGCTTACCCTCAGCCTCATCTGCAACGAAATCTGCGTTACCATAAAACGGTATCACAAGTAAGTATAAACCAAACAACCATCGAAAATAAAATCCATATCCAACACACGCTATGTTCCCAAAAAATCGTCCATTATTCTATTTTACCGTATGCACAATGATCTCCCCTAAGGACCATCCGCACACGCTGGCTCCCTTCGCCACGCAAAGTAACGAGCAATACCCAATTCCACGCCCAGTGTGTACATGGCCAAGCATCCTCTAGTCCCCGTCCAGTTAAAACAACAAGTTAATTTAATATGAAAAGTAATTTAAATGCATAATAATAATTAATATTAAGAAAGCACTTCAAAAAAATAATTTTCACAAAATTAAAATCATAAAAATAAATTAACTAAAAATCTAACAATTTTACAACAAGAGAATAAATTTTTGAATTAATAAAAATAATCATTCAATAAAAATACACTAAAATACGGGGTGTTACAAGAATACTTGAATCCTGGTGAAATATGATTGAAGGTATAGATTTTCAAGTCTGTAATGTACTGTTCAAACGAGTAATTACTCGTTCGAATACGAAAATTTCACAATGGTGCCTAAATTGAGCGCGTTTTCATTCAACCTTTACTCGTTCGAATGTCAAACGCAAATTCCTTTAAATGAAGATAAATAAGGAGGGAAGTATCGATTCTGTAGGCCACATGTGATACTCCATATGATAAAGATAAGGGTAGGTGGTATATGAGATCTTACATTGCTTAGGAATGAGAAGTTCTTACTTTTTATATGGTTCTAATGGGGCTCCAATTGTATCATTGACTAGTCCTTTTGGAGTATAGGCCATGTGGTTTGGGCATTCGATTGAGGCTTTACTAATGGTATCAGAGTCTATCCCACAAAAAATATGGGACTTGAATCGTGCCAGCTACAATGGGCTGGCCTGATGGACGTCAAAAATTTAAGGGGGGTAGATTGTGATACCCCATATGATAAGGATAAGGGTAGGTGCAATATGAGATCTCACATTGCTTGAGAATGAGAACTTCTTGCTCTTTATAAGGTTCTAATGGGGCTGCAATTGTATAATTGACTAGTGTTTTTAGAGTATAGGCCATGTGGTTTGGACATTCCATTTAGGCATTACACCACATATCCGTTTGAGTGAGTGAATATTCCATTCGAATGGGTATATATTCTGTGGACCTTGGCGCCAAGTTTCCCTCCAAACACATTCTACGAGAATTTTCTGGTAGAACAAAGTCTAATGCACTACACTCAACATTTGAACACCATACCAGTCTGTTCGAACAAAAACCCTACCCGTTCGAACACATTAATTATTTCCTCCAAATATACAAATATATAATATGATATATAGTATATTATGTATAGTATAGTATATTATACCTACTAGTGTATAGTATTATATACACTATAGTATATATATAGTATACTATATAGTATATACTAAATATACTATACATATTATACTAGTATATATATATATGTTTTATATTAGTATATATTATGTGGTGCCCCCGAACCCCATATAAGGAAACACAGGAATCGAGATGTCAGGATGATGACAACACGGTCATGCATCCCAATGATAGTGCCAAGTGTATGTACATGCACCAGTTTACAAAAATAACGCAGCGGATAATTAAGTCAACTAAGTACCAGAATTTAAACACAATTTAAATATCAGTAAAAGTAGTTTAAAAGTTATACAGTCATCCCAAAATAAAATGAGTGATCCCAAATCACTTTTCGGGCAGAGCCGAATCCTTAGGCTCACCCTCAGCTTCATCTGCATCAAAATCTGGTTACCAAAAACGGTACCACAGGTAAGTATAAACCAAACAATCACGAGATTACAAATGTATTAATGCTACCAACAATAATGCAGCATATGACGAAATATGAATTATACCCAAAACGTCATTTTCCCCGAAAATGTATATTTTCCAACGCACGCCAAAATTTCATTTTGGCCCAAACATATCCGTAAAACATTTTCCCAGAAAATGATTTACACAAAATCCAACACACACTATTTTTTCAGAAAATAGTCCATTAATCCATTATTACCATATGCACCATGATCTCCCCTAGGGACCATCCGCACGTCCTGACTTCGTAGCGATGCCCAGTTCCGTGACTAGTGCGTTCATGGCCAAGCACACACTACGCAACAAGCGATGTCCAGTTCCGCGTCTAGCGTGTTCGTGGCCAAGCATCCTCTAGCCCCCGCCAGCAGAGGGGCCACGGAGTCGGCACGAGACCATCTCGTCCGATCCCATTTTCACCCAGCGACAATCCAGGGGACGTCACTTAGTATATTCCCCTCCCGAGTGACCAGAGGAGCTCCACCGAGATAATGCCCCATCTCGGCTTGGGTTCGTGATACACACGCACCCAGAAATTCTTTCACATGAAAAATCCAGTTTTCATAAATCACATGAACATGAATGCAATTACATGAAAGCTCAGTTTCCTTTACAAACATGATCATGCGTGCAAATATGCCATGTACATGAAACATCTCAATAACCAACATCGAACAATACTCAACACAGCCCAAACACACAAACAACTTCATCCACCAATCCATCCGACCCCCTTACTCATCGGACTTAGTCTGACAAAACCAACCAGATCACAGTGAAATGAGTTAGTGCAAAAATACATTTAAATCTCAAAAGTTATTTGGAAAAATACTTACAGTGCTAAATAGTAGTTTCCAGAGGATCACGGAGATGCAAGAAGTGGCAGCTCAGCAACGTAACAGTGCAAAATGCATTGTGGCCGTGGATCTCAAAAATCTACTTTTGAACGGGGACAAACCAAGACCCGAGATTGATAGGGTAGAGCTTAGGAATGTCGGTGAAGCTAGTGGCGGTGGTGGTTGGCTGTGGGTGGCGGCGTAGAGGGTGGTTAAAGACCAAAAATACCCAAATCGAAAATAGGGTTGGATGTGCTTCTCCGGTGAAGGATCGGAGCTGGGGTTGGATCCATTGGGTTGCTAGGAGATCGAGGAGGATGAAGTGGTGAAAAAATGGTGGCCGGTGGGGTTGGGTTCATATTAGTTTTATGGTTCGTTCGAACATAATAGTTGCTTCTCTAACGAGTTGTTAATATTCAATTCAAACAGATTTCTCTAGTATAATATAATTACATATTTATTTATATTCATTGTGTCTTAATGATTAAAAGTGAACTAATGGCAACTACGGGAAGAAAACGTGGGAGAGAGACCGGCCAACCTAGCGAAGAAGCTAGTGATCATACATGGACGCTGATACTGATCGAGCAGGAGATCGTTCTAGATGACTTTCGTTATTTTGCTTGGGATGGACAACACATCTTTTCCATCATCACCGACAAGGAATAGGAACCGATTTGTCAACAGAGGGTAGTTGTCTATCCAGGCATGGTCAGTTAGTTCTACCGGGCCATGTGTCAGATGGAGGCTGATGTGGAGACCTTCACGTTTACCTTTCGAGGAGTGAGATTACTATCTCACCCTCAGTTATTTCTTATTTTATTGGGATCTCATGCGAGATTGGTGCATATCCTGCACCTTCTGCACAACCACCGCCTACACTGGCTGTAGGGACAGATGGTGAAGATGCTAGCAAGGAAGAGGATACAATAGATGATGGTCTTATAGACGATGAGGTTCGTCAGTTGATGTTGGATGCTTTGGCTCCTCCATATGATGGCAGCAAGATGATCAAACAGGTACACTGTATAGCATTTTTTAGAATGCTAAATTTAATTGTTTCTCGTAACGTCAATGAGGAAATACAAGACAGATTTTGGCATGGAGTGAGCTCGATTTATGTTACGGATAGCACAAGGAGAGCCGATTGATCTGCCACTATATTTCTTCCTCTGCATTTGATCTAAGTCACACTATTCGAGTGGAGGTAGTATACCATTTGCATTGATGAACTCTAACCTCTTAGTCCAATTTGGAGTTAACGTACAAATGATAGAGCGGAGACAGCCACAGATCGGGCCCCTTACCAAGATCACATTCAGCAAGAGTGAGGGCCACTCGTGGAAGACTTGAGCTAATGTTCCAGTGACAGAAGCTAGTGGCAGGGCGAGTGATCCAGCTTCTAGCACTGCTGGTGTTGAGAGACAGGCTGTTGTGGCTACTTTGGATGAGGTATGATCCCTGGTCGAGGAGATGCAGAGGATCGTTGATCCAGTCATGGAGAAACTGCAAGAGATGGAGGGACGACTATTTGTCATACAGGAGGATTTTAATACCTTACACAATTCTTATTTCAGACAAATATGTTGTATCGAACATTATATTTTTGGGATTTAATTAGTGTATCGTTTTTATAGTCAAAAATAATTTTTCTTATTTTACTTACCGTTCAAGATAATATAAAAAATGACTATATTTATAAAGTAATGTTTATTTAATTAAAAATCTTATTTAACATAAAAAAAACTCATTACAATATTTTTAAATTAATTACATAAAATTTTTATGAATATGAAATATTTTAATTCACCATAAATTATACTATAACATAGCTACATTTTTTATATTTTGAAAATGATAACTAATAATAAATAATATTTATTTTGAAGGTATTTTGATGCCTTTTAATAAATTATTAGAATTAAACGCTACTGTTCGAATGCTTATTTAAGCATTTGAACGCATATGTTCCTGTTTGAATGTAACACGTCCGTTCAAATAATGTTTTAACAATTCTCCGCCATATTTATTTATAATTTCCCACCAAACAACTAGTTCGAATGAATAAATGTGGTGTTCGAAATAGTTCAATCATAAAATGTACGTTCAAACAGTATTGCAACCATCTTCACCAGATTTTCCCATCAAAAAACTTATGTTCAAACATAACATTTCAATTCGAATGGTTTTGAACTTCTACCAGGAAAATTGTATGTACTTTCCTGCCAAAATTACTATTCGAACAGATACTAAATCATTCAGATAGTCGTTAAATTTGTGTTCGAATGGATTTTAATCTGTTCGAACGGTTTTCTATGTTTGAGACGAAATATTTCATCACAGAAGGTCTAGTTCGAATAGATACTTATAATGTGTTCGACCACAAAAAATTGCATTCATGTTTTGAGACGAAATTTAAATTTTGTCCCAAATAAATACTTTTAGGGATGAAATTTAATTTGTCTTTAAAAGATTTCATCTCTAAAGATCAAATCTCTTGTAGTGCTAGTACGAAAGTATTCAAGTATCCAAATATTCCTTGCACCAACGTAAGACACAATTAATTAATTGTGTCTTATCAAGAGGAACGAGTCTTGAAGCTCCAATTTTTGTTGTGCTCCTGCGTTCTAGTATTGGTCCCTTTTTTTGTTGATCAAGCGTTGAATTAATGATTAGTGACACCACGGCGTGAAATAAATCATTAGGTAGCTTGCTCATACTTTATTCATCGTGGTGGAGCCACATACTTAAATAGATTAAATACATCACTTTATAACTCACTAGTAACATGAAATAAAGGATAAACATAACCAATGAGCTATAACAACCCGTACATGAAGATCATAAACTTAAAACTAATTAGGTAGCTAGTGTGATTAAGATTCTCTTATTAATCAATTACTTACTCCCAGCGGTCCTAAGACTAGGACTCGGAAAAAGCTAGATAGCATAACAAGAAACGAGAAAGCAAATGATCCGTCAAAAGATCCCTTACCCAAAGGCAGAATTAGGAACAACGGAAATCGTGTTTTATAGCTTTGGAAAAAAAAATGATTTCCCATCAAGAAGATCGGAGATAAAAAAAAAATTGCACTAAAATGGGAAATATCAGAGAGAGAGAGATGATAATGCATTAATAGAACAAGTCAATCCCGACCTTCTTTTTTTTTTTTTTTTTTTTTTTGTTGTTACAAATTTTCACTTGTTGCAAAGAAGTTTTACGGTTACAAATTACGGAGCAGTGTATAATATTGATGATGAATATTTATGATTAGAAGGTATTCCAATTGTAATGTACGGACGTTACAACTTTGCGCTTTAAGCTGCTGAAAAAATTTGTTTTTAATGATGACTCAGCTAATTAGCAGCTATTAGATGTCCACGCACTCACCTAGTTGGTTTGTCACTAAAGACTTTATTGCATTTTCCTACTAATTAAGCTAATTAATCCAGTAGATTGATTTAGATTTGTTCTTGTACAGTGCTAAAATGATCTCTATATATCTCATCCGAGTACCAATAATACTGGAGTTAGCTAAAAGCTTTAAATTGTAAAGTGGAAAAAGGCTAATAATTATTCATTTCACTAAATACATACAAAAGCAATTTCAATATTACTGCACATCTCGCATAGAACACGTTACAATATTACAATCACTCAAAAGAGATCGAGTATTACATATATATACATGTGGCAGCGCTTCAACCACGTACATGAACATGATATATAAAGCTATATACGATCACATTCTTTCAATCTTAAAACATCACGCATACAAGGAGACCAAATTTCCGTTCATAAAGCGGAAAACCCAAAAGATCAGGAACCTCAGGAAAGTTATTGTTGAAGATTGGGAGGTGAGAGAGACAAGAAAAGATGGTGAAGCTAGAAAGCATGTGAAGAATATATATATATAGATAGATAGACAGACAGATAGAGATCATATATGCATATATATATATATATATATATATCTATATATATATATAGAGAGAGAGAGAGAGAGAGGAGGAAGATGGTGGTTGAGAGGAGAAAGAGAGTAAGAAAGCACTTTTAGGTTGTGAGGGGCAAGTAAACAATCGGAGAAAATGGGTGCGTACATGGATGGCTAGCGATGGGTGGTGATAATGAATGTCTATATACGAGAGAGATAGGCTATGCTAGCTAGCTAGCCTTCGATGAGGATGAACAAATTATCTAGCATCATTATCTGTTGGTTTCAGTATTTGATTTTTCATGCTATCATCTGCAACAATGGTACTCATAGAAGAGCTGCCGACGTCAACATCAATTCCCAAAGCATGTGTAGATGCATAGGGCAAATGCTTAGTGATCTGTTGTATATTGGGATCAACCTTTTTCAACGAGTGTTTTTCCAAAAGTCTTAATCCCTCCAGCTCCTTTGTTACTTGCTTCATGCTAGGCCTATCCTCCCCTCTTACCTTTAAGCACTTTTTTGCTATATTAGCAACTTCCTTTATTTCCTCAATATTACCTTCTATAAGAATGCGATCATCAATAATCTGAAGTAGGCGATCATCTTTCATAGCAGTAACAAAATACATTGCTAGATTTCTTTCAGCTTCGGGCCTATCCATGGAAAGTGCCTTTTCACCTGTCAGTAGCTCTGCAATAACAACACCAAAACTATAGACGTCACTTTTTTCAGTTAGTTGGCTAGTATGGAAGTATTCTGGGTCCAAGTATCCCAAAGTTCCCTGCACCACGGTTGTTAATCGTGTGTGGTCAAGAGGAACCAATCTGGAAGCTCCAAAGTCAGACACTTTTGCTGTGTGGTTATCATCCATAAGTATATTTGTAGTTTTCACATCTCTATGTATAATAGACATAGAAGTCTCGAAATGTATGTATGCTAGGGCTCCTGCAGTTTCCGATGCTACCTTCAAACGTTTTTCCCATGAGAGTGAGGATGATAAGTTTTTATCATGAATATGGTCAAAAAGTGTTCCGTTCGTGATGAACTCATATACAAGTAAGGGTACTTCGGTCTCAAGACAACAACCTAATAACTTAACCACATTCTTATGGTTAATTTTAGTAAGCACAACCACCTCATTTATAAATTGCTCAATCTGGCTCTGATCAACAACATTGGACTTCTTAATGGCCACCACTTTGTCATCTGATAAAACTCCTTTATAAACAGTTCCAAAGCCTCCTTGGCCAAGGACTCTACTTTTATCATAGTTGTTAGTGGCCTTTCCAAGCTCTTTTGCGCTAAAGATTTTGGCTGACTCAACATATTCTTTGTGATTCAAGAGTTGTCGTTGTAAGATTAAGCCACCATTTTGTTGGAAGAACTTCTCTTTCAGTTTTATGAGCTTTCTTCTTTGCATTACCCAATATACCCACAAAGTTCCCACAAGCAGGATCAAGAGGCTTATGCTGATGCCTGCAATGTTCAAGCAATCATTTTAGCCATATAGATTGTATTTCAATTTCTCCTTCTGTCACTTATAACATCATGTTTGTTGACACAATGACTTCAACAAAGCTGAGATTTCAATAAGTATTATATAAAGATAACCTACAAGGAGTTTGAGTTTGAGTTTTAACTTAGCAATTAGTGATCATTTAAAGGAGAAAGATTGAAAGCCTAGCACGCTGTAGAAGCTGTAGTGGATTTCAACTGCATTTCATACTAAAGGAAAGGTTACAAATTATATGGAATAGAAAGAGTGAACTAAGTTTTGAATTAACTTACACATCTTAAAACTTTAATTTTTAACTTAAAAGACTCTTGCATTAATCGAAAAGGTTAATTTTAGACCAAATTATAATTATTGCATGGAAAGTCAGTGAGGTTGGGAATTAAACCAAATCCATCATACATGTAGTTCGTAAAATAAAAAGAAAAAAGAAAATAAAAGAGACGAGTACTACTGTAATACTAGTACCATTCTTATATATATTATGCATACCTAAGGCAATATTAATGATGATCTTGGATTGACCGGGTTTTTTACTGCAACCTGTACCAGGCGGCATCCTCCCGTCGCCTTTATATCCCTCGAGACAAGTACATGTGTAGCTCCCGTCAGTGTTCATACAAGTTGCATTAGCATTGCAGAGATTCGGACGATCTTTGCACTCATTAATATCTGAAATACATGAGTACCACAGCTAGCCCGTCATCATAGAAATACAGCCTTAAACAGTTTGCTCATTTAACAAGTACTACAACATGAAGTGATTAATTTGCTAATCCAAAATGAGCTGAAATTACAAAAAAGAAAAGGCTTATAAAGTAAAATGAATGAACACCATTAATAATTAGTTACCTTGGCAACTACCATCTTCTCCATCAGGAATGTATGGGTTCCCATTATAACCTTCGGGGCACTTGCAATGATACCCACGACCGTTGCGTTCCGTACAGCTACTATTCGCTGCTTTGCATAAATAGCTTGTCTGACTTTTCTGAGCATCTTCGCACGTCTTATTTCCAAATGCCCAATCAAGCACCAGGGGTACAGTCTCCCTGTTAGTTAAATTTTCAAAATCTAAGGTGGAAAAGTTGTATGCCTGTGTTTCCCCTATAAAACCTAAACCACATGATTGCCCCGAGGTTCTGCTGGATCCATTAGTGTAAATGCTCTGAACGGTCAAATTATATTTCGTTGCGTTTTCTGGGATAGCTGAATGGCAACAGCCAAGGCCGGAGCAAGAGCCGTTAACCAAACCGGTACTTTTGCCACAAACTGATGTGCATCCAGACATGAACGTATAATGTTGTCCCTGCCAGCCACTTATGTAGGCGAAAAAGTTACAACCGACGGCAAAGATACTGTTCTTCTCAAGTGAGATACTAAAATTCGACAAGCTGAGCAAGGCAGAGATGCGGCGGAGACTAGGCTGATTATCATACACTGGCCACCATTCGCAACTACGGAATACCAAGTTTGAGACTCGTAGTTCACCATCATCAGTAGAGATGTTGAGGACTTCTATATTATCAACGGCCAGAAATGGTTTTGGGGGCTGGAAAGAGTTGTTACATTTGATGAGAAAAGATTTATCAAGGTAGCAGCCCTCGCTTGTACCAAATGGGTAGGGGATATTAACAGATCCGCATTTGCGGTTGCAGCTCGGATCATTGGGTTGAGGCGCTGCTAAAACTAGCTGGACCCCAATAATTAGATGTAGCAGCACTACTAGTTGTTCCGAAAGCTTTCGATGCAAAGCCATGGCTGACCCTTTTTTTGTCTGATCTGTGCTTCCGAAATAACTAATGTTTCTTTGCGCCTCCCTCTTATAAAACAAGCTAACATAAAGAGACTTCAAGTCTGGCCTGATGAACAATTAATTGAAAAGGACCTAAGGTAGATAATAAGAAGTATTAAAAATATAAATCAATAAAATTATTTTAAGGTAGGTAGCACGATTTGGAAAACGCTACTCTTACAGAGGATGGCCACCGACATTTTTGACGGATTTATTATTATTTTTTACAAGAAAATGGTTTTTAATGAATTTGTAATTTTTTTCTTTTTTTAAAAAATATTTAAGGGGTTAAAAAAATTCTTAAAAAAAATACACAAAATAAAAAGTGGATTTTGTACTTTGTACTGGGCATGCAGAATTAATATAGACTTTCTCGAGCGGGACGGTCTCAGTAGAATTTTAAAAAAAAAAATGCACATAAAGCTTGTCGGTAGAATTTGTCGGGACCGGTCTCGGTAGCCTAGCAGTGGTCAGGAGGATTTGTTATATATATATATAGACTAAAACTTTAATTAATTAACGCTCTATATAATAGGAGCGTGAGCGTTAATTAATTTGGTGTTGGTTTTAATTGTATATATTCTTAATGATCTTATAAATTATCAAATTAACTTCATAATTTAAAAAATATTTTCAAAAGAAACCTTTATATATATATAACCTATATATACATTTATTCATGCATGTTCCAAAGTATCTTCTTAGGAAGACAAAAGGACAACGTCAAAATTAAAGCTTTATTCAAAGCTTCAAGAACTGATCAATATATATAGACACACACACGATATATATATATATATATATATATATATATATATTAATAATGCTTAAATAGTAGTACAACTAAGATTGTCCATTTGAGGGCACAAGACTAGGACAGCAGAACAGGCCGTCACGTTCATCGATCCCAAAACCAGAACATACAGCAGCAGCATGACAAGCTGGGAGCCATGACTAGCTAGCTGTAAACATCTCTTTTGCGCAACCTTGCATGCACCAACAAGGCGCAACAACCAACAACCTTGCACAACCTAAGAAGAATGATACCGGCCTACACCAAATTCAACATATTTAAACTTTCTCATAATTCGTATCATTAGCTATGATGCCAATCTTTGGGATTGGTGAATTGCCAGAAAAAAGCAGCTCGAGTTACCGAAGAGAAACAGAAAAACAAGCAGTTATAAGTACTTCAGACTAACCACAAGGCCGGGCAGTGATATTCTGAATAGAGACTACTACAAGGGGCAGTGTACGTTCTGAAAAGATACTTCAGCCTTTAGATTAGTTGACTCCTCAATTTCAGGAAAGTAACTAAACGGATTTCTTTTCTGAGCAGTACTAAAAGGAAAAAGTCATTAATTGCATGAGAACTAGATAACTTTCTACATAGCTGGTGATCTATATATGATACTCACCTCTCTTTGAAATATTGCATGAAAACTCAACTCTTTGAAATATTAGCCACTTCCTTCAGCTGCCACGCTTTCTCTTGATCTTCCACTCTACGTTTATTTTCAAGAAGTTTAAACAACCTAGTATCCATTAAATAAGAACTCCAAAGCTAGCTAGACTAGTGTCCTCCAGCCAATAACTCCTTTTCCCGCCGTAGGGCCGACCATTCCAAAGCTATCATTATCATACTTTTTTTTTATTTTTTTTATTTAGACAAACACACTTTTTTGAACAACCTCAAAAAACAAAGCAACCTCAAATTTTCAGGTATTGCAAAACTTGTAAACTATCCAAAGCCATTACAGCTATCATTATCATTTTTCTTTCCCTCAGTACTGACTCATGTAACAGACAGATCATTTCAAAGCCATTATATTACAGTTTTTTTAGAAAACGGCCTAATATTTATATATCCTAATTTCAAATGATTGGTGTTTTTGAATTTTTAAGTTATAATGGATCGATCTCACTATAAGTATTGATGTGTTAACACACCAAATTATATGTAGGAAATCTTTTTTTTAAGGTGAAGCTAGCCAATACATTTATACTCCAATTATAGATTCCCACAACAACAATTTAATTAATTAAGACCTCATGAATAATGGAATGACTCGTAAAAGAAGTCTTTCTTTTCTTTTCTAAGAAGTGATCTCCCACTAGCAGTTCGCGGTACTATATATATATGGTTTTTAAGATTTCCAAAAGTTTTATTTAAATCCTTCATGTCTTCTCATGGTTTAGACACCGGATTAAATGGTTGAATGTTGAGTACTAGTAAAAAGTAACAAATATTTTTTTAATCACGTGATGATATTCATTGATGAAAAGATAATGCTTATATTAAAAGATTTACATGTTGATGTTTATACTTAAAAAACCATAACTATTACTTTATTTTCAAAATATCTTAGTTACTCATAAAGCTTTAACGTAACTGTCTACAATGGTCATTGAAGTGGACGTAATTAATTAATTAGTACTCTAACCATGCATTAATGTATATTAGTCATTCATTCCGGAAGAATGCAGATCAGTTAGTATCTGTGATGTCCATCTGGAATATTAATAAAAACATCAGGCATAGGCATAAATTATAAAGTAGATACAATAAGCTTTCCATGAGTATATATATTATAAAGTACATATCAAACTAGTTTTATATTTATAAAGTACATATCAGGCATAAATGCATGTGACATCCAGGTCTCATAATATTTTTCACGTGAAATCTCAAATGTTTTATATTAATTACATATCAAACTAGTATTAAAACTAACTAAACAAAATCTGACAAATACATTCAATTCCAACTGTGCAGAAAAGTTGGAAGGATTTGGAAAGATGATCAGAAAGATATACAGAAAGAAGTAGAAATTTGAAGGAAACCATGCATCATGTGGAAAGAGGAAAAAAAAAAAAAACGCAAATTAGCTTGACCCCACACTAGCTAGGTGATCTGTAAAAGCTAATGGCCCAACAAAATATGATGATGTCTTATTCGAAAGAAAAGTAGGATAACGAAAGTAATATTTTTAATTTTGGATAAGCAAAAGATTTCATATTCTTATAATTGTGAGCTACAAATTTAGTATTAGGTATAATATTCCATGCAGCAGCGAATACCAAAAAGCTATTAAAATATGCGAAACAAATATTTCTGACGTGGAAAAAGAGAAAAAAGAAAAGAGCAATGCTAGGTACAGTTCTCAAATGGGGACTGCAATGCAAGCCTAGGCTATTTTAACTTTAAAATTTTTTAAAATTACAAAATTATCCCTCTTAAAATTATGTTTTCTCTCATTTAATAATGTGTCTGTACATGCATACAGTCTTTACTTGAAGATTGCAAATAAAATTTCTTAAAAGAAAAACGAAAACAGGGAAAAGGAAACACAGGTGGAATAAATTAACGCACGCAAATAAGTTTGATCGATCCCATGCAAATATATATAGGTCTACGTACAAGAGTACTAGCAATTGATCAGACAAAGGACATCTTATCCAAAGATAAAAGTGGCCAAAATAATAATCCCAACAAGTGAATTTATGACTGGGAAAGTAAAAGTTTCCACCTACGCAATACTTTAAAGAGCTCAATCATGGAATGACTCCTAAAGGAAGTCTTTCTTTTCTTTTCTTGTCGGAGAAGTCTCCCACTAGCATTACAAGCTACTATTGTCTTTAAGATTTCTAAAATTTTTATCTTCAAGTAGGACATGATCATATAGATGTAATCTGCAGTGAGCCAATGATCCAACCGGAAAAAACGATAAAATCTTTATCAATGAGCCAATGAGCCCATGTTGATCAAACGTAGGAAGATGGTCAGATAATATATATAGCTGTCCTTGTTGGACTAACAATATTATTAATTAAGGATGGGTGTTAAATAATTATTCGAGCGAAAAATGAATAAATATCATGAGTACAGTGGCGCACCTACATTAATAATCCCTGTATGCTCTGCAAAAGTTTATAAAATTCTAATATACTTTGTATGTTTAATATCATATTAGTTTATTAGTCATATAGTATAATCTACCATCTTATTAATATATAGTATTTGTTTAATATATATTAATTATTTTTTAAAATTTTTTAGTATATCTTATTCAATATATACTTATATTGCTACTCCCGAGCCACCACTCCATGCCAAGCTACCACCACGACCACCCCTGATATGGGTTTTCACATATGAGTTCTTTTCATTCCTTTTTTCTTTGCAATGATTTCTTGGTTTAGTTTATTCAGAGATTGGGTTTTGTGTTTTGTACCTGTACTGTAGAAATATCTGTGTATCCAAAAGGAAATTCTCATTAGTTCTTAGGTTGCTCTGATTCAGATGGTCTCTTAATCTTGTCCTTTGTGTTTTAAGATTTTCTTTGAATCTTAGAATAGCTGGCACTGACTTGAAAGTTGACATTTGATCTGTGTTTATAAGGTGGGATACTTATTGTTTGATAAATGTTAATAATTCCATTTATCTTCCTCTGCACCAAGGTTAATGGATTATTGTATTATTTTGTTGATATTATTTTTCTTGAATTTTGCATGCGGGATGCATTTGCATTGTTATTTCTTCCCTCTATCTATGCATTTGCTTTGGTGGTGTCTGAAAAAGTGGTGGTTTGAAATTGTATTGAATGGAAGACTGTCAACATTTGAATGAATGAGAAAGATGTGAGAGAAATGTGGCATCTAAAGCTAGCTTACAGTTAATTTTTTTATAACAAGAGTAATGCTAGTTATAAGTTCTAAATGTACAAGTCTTGTACAAAATTCAAGGTTAAAATGTAGATTCTATCAAGAAAAAAACAGTTGATGTTAGCATAAGTTTAGCTAGCTTATAGTTGATTTAAGAGCTCCCTTGATCCTCTTCAATTTTAGCATAAGTTTTACCATGCCAGCACCATACTTCTGTTGGTTCCTTGTTTTTACACTACCTTTTTAAAATCCTCATGGAGACACCACATTCTTAAAAACCAGAAAATAGGAGGACCGTATTTGACAAACTTAGGGCCATTTGATATCAGCATGGGGCTATGGTCAGGGCAAACTCGAGGACTAGCTTATAAGGCAATTGCCCCTCCATTTGCAGCATGTATGGATTCACCACAGTTATGTCCAGCTTCGCTCATATTGTACCATTACCCTCTTGGTAATTGCACTGTGTGCATTTAGAACCCTCATATGGTACTTCCAACAATCCACATTCTTCAACAAAACCATTAAAATCAGCTTTAGCAGTAGCAGGTTTAGGGACACCTCCTAGCTTCTCATCATCATTTAAAATTTTATTGAAATCCCAACTCACTATCCATGGCTTGTCACCAATGTTTAAATCTTTTAGCTCCTCCCATAAGACTCTCCTCTCCATGAATCCACACTTTGCATATACAACTAAAAGAGTGAAGACACTGTTTTGATATCCATGAATTGGCATGAAGTCTACCTCTTCCCAGAATATCCACACCTTCCCTTGTTTGTGTTCATTGGAGAAACATGAAGTAAAATTAAGTTTATTTGCAACTTTATCAGCCTTAGAGAAAGAAACAATTTTTGGTTACCATTTTATGACTACCTTTTAACTTTCCCACCGTAGCTAGAATGTTTTAGGCCAATACCCCTCACGTTCCACACTAGAATGTTTGGAACCATAATCAATAATACAGGTAGTTAGGCCAAGCCCAGAGGCTTTGATTTTTTCCTTCTCATCTCCCTCCTCAACAAGATTAAAGGCTTGTCATCTCCCTCCTTAAATGGAAAAAACAGGCCGACAATGATGAAAATGATATAGCATTAAGCTCCTAATTGATCTTTTGAAATAACCATCTTCTATGTTCTTTCAAGGTTTTCATAGCACAGGGACACTTTTTTGCATTCTAAGGGTCAAAGACCTTATACATATTTATGCAAGAAGAAATTTCAATAGCTGTAAGAAATTTTGTTCCTTCCTTCGACTTTGTCACTTTAATAGCTCTAATTATAATTGAGGAACGATTTTTTATCGACTTGTTTCTTGTTTATACTGCAGGAATACCTTAAACATCCTAATATCTCCTTTGTATTCTGGTTACAAGTGAGCTACTGATGTTATTATGTCTTCTTGTTTTCATTTGTTTGTATTAGTACCATTTGGCCGGAACAAGAATTCTGAAGCTTTGTTCCAGGTAGCATATCTGCTGTTTGGCCTATACATTGATGTTTCTTGGAATGGCAGTGAAGTTCTTGATACTTTAAATTGCAATTAAATAATTATTTGAATGAATGTTACACATCCTAAACAGGATAATACTGATTTTATTTTTCCGATCGATGGTTTTAATGTCATAATATTGTTCTGTTGTATTATAAAGTGGTTCTCATTTGTACGCGTGGTTCTCTATTTTATTTATGAGCTTTTAAGTTGCGTGTGAGTCAACGTTTCTGCTGAAAATGTCTCAACCAAGGAAATGGACAAACTAGATACCAAAGCTAGGCTGTCTTTTACATCAGTGGTGATCTTTTAAGTTGATGTAGCAGCAGGCTTCAAATTCAAGAACCCCGGGCAAGTATTTTTCAAACAAATGTAGAGCATTTGTTATTTGAGCTTCTCATCTTAGTAGAATTGATTTTCATATCTTTCTTTTGTGTAATAAGTTGTATATGTTTATGTTCTTATGCAGAGGATACTTATGTTACCTAGTTTTCAATATCATTTGATGGTTACCATATCTAAGTCCCCTTAATTGAGTAAAGGTACTTCCCACACAACTATTTCTTTTGTAGTTATTTTCTAACTTTCCAAAAAGAAGCTATTTCTGATTTTTATTGGTTAAGGCTAGTTATATTTAGAAGTCAATGACTGATTTCTCATTTAGCAATGGCTAGCACTTTAGCTAACATTTTGTGTTATAACTAGCTTATTTTGGTGGCGAGGGGATTTTACTATATTAGATGGGACACGTTCAATGAATTTTTAATGTTAATTATTTTAGAGAGGGGATCAAGGCCAATAATTTGGATCTTAGCTATAGGGAGCTACTCACTAGTGCTACATCTTAACTGGGAAGATTTGAAAACATAAAAATGCACAAGTTGTTAGTTGTCCAACTTGTGAAGAAAAACTTTTCTTTCAAGCTTAGCATTCCAATTTCTAGTCTCTAATCAGCCCCTGTTCTTTCCCTTTCCTATGTAAATTCTATTTAGTTACATCTATCATCTGTCTCTGGAAATATTGGAACGGGCTATTGGCATTGACTTGGTCATCAATCTGAAGCAACAGGAAGATATATTGCCTAAGAAATGTCCTCAAAGAAGAATTTGCATTGAGTTTGGAAAATTTCAATATGGCCTCCACTAACATCAAGGGTGGAAATGGGAATCAGGAAAAATAACTCTGTTTTAGTCATGTAAATTTGTTGCATGTGAGCACCCTTTCTTGTTTGGGTGTTTTCTTGATTTAGTTGTTTGCACATGTATTGAGTGGAGCTAGGTAATGTGAAAAAAGAAAAGATGTGGGAATTGAATTTAGAGATTTTCTTGGTTATATAAGATGGTGTGGTTGTATATATAGTTGATTCATTATTGTTTGATATAAATGTTTGATATAAATACTAAATTGCAATTTAAATAGCTTGAGCTTTGTGTGGCCATCCAGAAATTTCATACTGAATATAATTTGGATGTGCATTATATTTTTTATTCATTCTGCTTTGTGCATTTTTTTTAATTACCTGAAATCATTTCTGGCGAGTATAGTTTGCCGGAAGTAATTTTTTCTTCATATAAGACTATTTTGAAGCGACAATTACTTGCTGGAAAAGAGACAATCTTATTTGCGGCGATTTTAACCGCTATAAAAAATATTATTCACGGCGATTCTTGAACACACGGCAACTAATATCAAGATATTTGCGGCGATATTTTGTGTATTCGCGACGATAGAAAATGCTGCAAATACTTTTTCGCAGCGAAATGTGACTGAAATCCCGACGTTATTTGCGGCATAATTAATAATATTAGCAGCGAAAAAATCGTTGTAAATAAAAAATTTTCGCGACGACTTTTGAATTTTGCTGGCTAAACTTTTAAATGTCTCAACAATTGCGACGAAAGTCCAACGCAGCATAAATCGCTGCAAAAAAGTATTTGCAGCGATTTATGGAGTTATTTGCGACGAATTTACACACGTACATATGTTAACATGTGAACGTTATGTTGATGACGTTGTCGGGCCAGGTTTCCTAGAATTCACGCGGGAAAGATCCCGCCAATAATTTCATTCACATTTGAACATATAATTTATGGTTCGAACATTAAGGCGTGACGTTAGATCGTTAAGTTGTACACGTTTAAACGTGAATGAAATTAGGTTCCACATATATTGTCTGACAATTAACGCAGGAAATGTCCCGCCAAATTTTTAAAAATGTTCGAACGTGTATTCAAATGTTCGAACATCACCTCAACATGTTCGAACGTACATTTGTACTGTTCGAACGTGAATCACATATTTATATTGTTTTTAAACAATAGTGGTTTATATAAGTTAGTAGCTTATAATAAATTAGTATATAATAGAAGTTTATTATATATATCCCAACAATATATTAATAACACTAGTATAATATTAGTATGCTAGTGCACTATGTACTATTATATATACTATACTACATACTAGTACATAATATTATCATAATAGCATATATTATTAGCTTATAATACATTATTGCATAATTGTAGCTGTTAATTATATTTTATTAATATATTAATAACATTATACTAGTATCTATACTATACTAGTGCACTATGTACAAGTATAGCATATATATTAATACATAGTGTTATTAGTATAGCATATATTATTTGCTTCTATATTATTGCATAATTGTAGTTGTTAATTATATTTTATTAATATATATTATTGCATAATTGTACTAGTATATATATTATACTAGTGCACTATGTACTAGTATATATGCTATACTAGTACATAGTATTATTAGTATATCATATATTATTAGCTTATAATATATTAGTATATAACATTAGTTGTTCATTATATTTTATTAATATATTAACAATACTAAACTAGTATATATACAATACTTGTGCACTTTATACTAGTATAGCATATATACTTGTACATACTGTATAAGTATTGTGTACATAGTGTATAAGTATAGTATATTACATATAGTATTGTAATAATATTCTTAATCGATAATAAATTCACAATATATAAGAACTATACTATCAAAAATAATATTATTAGGAAGTGGTCCTTCTCTTTCTCTCTAGAGACTGAGTAAGGTTTTAATATCCTTGCCTGCGCAAGGGTGCAAGTCTCTTCTTGTGAGAGTTTTAAAGTGTTTTCTTATGTGAGTATGGTGATGGAGGAAGAGGACTTAGTAAGGAGATGGGAGAACCTCAAACTATCCACGGAGGAAAGCAAAGATTTCTTGGTTTCTCCTGCTGACATGAAGGATGGTGGTTTACGTGGGAAGTTCTGTGTTGTAGGGGCTGATGGCAGAGAGGGAGATTAAAAGTGAAGCCTTTCAAGTGACAATGTCTCATGTGTGGAGGTTGGATGGATGGGTGAAGTTTAAGGATCTTGGGGACCATAGATTTTTCATTGAGTTCTAGTTTCTTGTTGATAAATATAGGGTCCTTGGAGGGCGTCCATGGTTTTTAGATAGAAACCTAGTCTCTCTTCAAGAGATTGATAAACCATTCTGCTGGGTGCAGTGCAATTTCAGTTTGAACATTTCTGAGTTTAGTTACATGGTCTGCCTCTGGTAGTAATGACAGAAGACATTGGTAAGAGCCTTGCTTCTTCGATTGGTCATGTGATACGTGTTAAGTTTAATTCGGATGCAATGACATGGGGTAATTGCATGAGGGTCAGAGTTGACGTGGACTTGAACAAACCTTTGTTACATGGAAAATGGGTGTAGATGGAGGACCAGAAGTATTGGGTCTTTATGAAGTATGAACAATTACAATCCTTCTGTTTTCACTGTGGAATCCTATCTTATAATGCAAAAGGGTGTCAGGTGCAGAGAAGTGTCCTTCAGGGTGGTAATTCAAAACCTTCGCAATTTGGTCCATGGCTAAGGGCACAATCGATGAACTCCAAGATTTTTGAGACCCATAGTTATGGTAGTGCTAATGGTGCAAACCACCAACAGAGGTGGTTGCAGCCTAAGGTTCCTTGTGGCAATTGTGATGAGACCAAAGATGGAAAGACTACTAATCAGATGCAAATCAAGGAGTTTCCAACAATTATTGACAATGATGTGATAAAGTTAAAAGGGGACACTGATTGCAATGATTTTGGCAATTTCCTTAAGAGGGAGATCTCGACAGCACCAGTTGTGTGGGAATTTTCAGCCAACGATATGCAGACAGATATTCTCTTCTGTGATCTTAAAGGACATGTAGAGGAGGGGACTAGTTTCCATATTGGACTTGAGCCTTTGAACCCAATTTTGGTAAATGTTTCTAAACATGACAGCCCTTTAGATGTGATGTCCCAAGACAAAATAGACCTTTCTGTTTCTGACCTTTCAATTGTAAAAGTGGAAGAGCCCAAGAAAAGAGGGACTACATGGAAAAGAAGGGAAGGGAGCTACATCAAAATGGCTCTTTGGATCTAGGAACTAAATCAAAGGAAAGGAGGAAAATGGGGGTGAATGCATATGGGTGGATAAGGTTGAACCTGCTAAGAAAAAGAGGGCTGGGTCTTGATGTCTACAACATTGACACTGAGTTGGTGGAAGCTACCTTGCAACTCCACCAATAACAATGATAGGCCTTAGTTGGAACTGTAGGGGCTTGGGAACCCCTGTACAATTAGAGAACTTCACTTGTTAGTGAAGACTACATGGCCCAAGTTTGTTTTCTTAATGGAAACAAAGTGTGGTAGGAAAATGGTGGAAGAGGTGAGAAAAAAAGTGGGATTTGATTCTAGCTTTGTGGTGGGTAGCATTGGGTTGAGTGGGTGGATTGCCTTCATGTGGAATAGTAACCTTGACTTGAAGCTCGAGTCTTACTCTCAAAATCATATTTCTAATTTTCTATGACCTTTCAGCGTGAAGAGTCTAAGCAAGAGGTACTACTCTCTGGCTTTTATGGTTCTCCAATAACTGCCAAAAGAGGTGATAGCTGGAATCTTCTGAGGATGATGAGACCAAAGGTAGATAATACTTGATTATGTTGGGAGATTTCAATGAAATCTTGCATCATCATGAGAAGTATGAAGCTGCCACTAGGCCTTACCAGCAAATGGAAGTATTCATCTTGTGTGGAGTTTTATGGATTGAGTGACTTAGGTTATGAAGGTCCTAAGTTTACATGGCACAATAATAGAAAAGGCAGCCAATTCACAAAGGAGAGACTTGATCGAGCTTTTGGCAATTTGCATTGCACTGAATTGTTTGATAACTACAGTATTTGTACTCTTGCAGCCCAATCCTTAGACCATAGTCCACTTGTGATGCCCTAGAGATGTGGAGGCAGGAGATTGCCTCATGAGGATAGGGGTAGAGAGAAGATTTTCAAGTTTGAAGCAAGTTGGAACTTACACGAGGAATGTAGTAGTCTCATCCAATCTAGTTGGCCAAATCAATCCTTTCAGCAAGGTTTGTTCTTGAACTCTGTCCAGAAAAGTCTTAGCAATTATAGAGCATCTCTAGAATAGTGGAACAAGAACTATCTGCGACAACATGAGAAGGAAACTCAGTCAAAGCTTAACCAATTGTCGACAATGCAGAACTCAAGTACTGGTTCCAATATAGCTACAATCAAGGCTCTTCAAAAGGATATTGACAGGTTACTTGAAGAGGAGAATGTCAAATGGCAACAAAGGGCAAAATAGTCATGGTTGAAGGATGGTGATAGGAATTCTAAGTTCTTCCACAAGTGTGCCAACCAAAGAAGAAAGACAAATGAGATTAAGAATCTGTTTCTTGATTATGGCAGGTTGATTAATGATGTGCAAGGAATTTCTGAAGCTTTCTGTCAGCACTACTAGACCCTATTGGAATTGAAGAATGCTTGAGGTACATACAACCTAAAGTGACTGAGAACATTAACAGCAACCTCTCAAGAAGTTTCACTACAGGGGAAGTCAAGGATGCCCTTTTTCAAATGAATCCTCTGGGCTCTCTAGGCTTAGATGGATTCTCAAATGTTTTCTATCAAACTCACTGACAGATAGTGGGCAGTGATGTTACTAAGGTTGTTCTTGAGGTGCTCAACCATGGAGGGGATTTGAACTTCATAAATGACACTTTTATTGTGTTAATTCCTAAGTTGAAAAGTCCCAAAACAGTGATGGATTTTAGACCTATATCATTATGTAATGTGTTCTACAAAATTGTCTCAAACGTGCTATCCAATAGGCTGAAGAATGTTCTTCCTCAGATCATTTCCCACAAAATGCTTTTGTTCATGGGGGAATGATTCTAGACAATGTAATTGTTGCTTTCGAAACCTTGCATTCTATGACTATTAAAGGAAGAGGGCAACAAAGCTACATGACCATCAAGTTGGATATGAGTAAGGCAAGGGTGGAGTGGGTTATTTTTAGGAAGGTTATGGAAAATATGGGATTCAATGAGAGGTGGATAAATCTGATTATGAGCTGCATATCTTATGTTTCTTATTCAGTTTTAGTGAATGGGATGCCACAAGCAAGCTTTGTTCCCTCAAGAGGCATTAGACAAGGGGATCCTATATCCCCCTATCTGTTTATTCTTGTTGCTGAGGTGCTAAGTAGTCTACTGAATCATGCTGAAACAGTCAAAGACATTCATGGTTTTCCTATCTGTAGAGGCAAACTACGCACTAATCACTTTTTCTTTGTAGATGACAGTTTACTATTTTGTAGAGCAAATGTAAGAGGGTGGGTTTCCATCAACAAAATGCTTCTACTATATGAAGATGCTTCAAGTCAGAAACTTCACAAGTCCAAGACTTCCATCTTTTTCAGTGCAAGTACAAGGAAGGCTACTAAGGACTATATCCTGATCATTGCAGGGACTCGATCTACCTCTTGCTATGAGAACTACCTGGGTTTACCTGCTCTAATAGGTAGATCAAGGTATTTTGCTTTCAAATGAATCTTGGATAGAATTAGAAGCAAAATTAGTAACTGGAAAACAAAGTTTCTCTCCCAGGCAGGTAAATAAATTTTATTGAAAGTTGTGGTTCAAACCCTTCAAGCCTATTGCATGGGGGTTTTCAGATTGCCTAAGTCCTTACTAAGTGAAATAAATAGAGTCATGCATCAGTTTTGGTGGAGCCATATGCACAATGAAAAGAAGATGCACTGGGTTTCTTGGGGACAGATGGGAAAAGCTAAGGGGGCAAGAGGCTTGGGTTTTACAGACTTTGAGAGTTTTAACTTAGATTTGTTGGCTAAGCAAGGTTGGAGGCTTATTCAATTCCCTGATTCTTTGGCAGCTCAGGTTCTTAAACTGAAATATTTTCCTCTTACAGATTTTTTCCAAGCTAAAGTGGGCTCTCGACCTTATTTATTTGGAGAAGCTTGGGTGCTACCAGGGGCTTGCTTGAGAAAGGATCTTTGTGGAGAGTATGGAATGGCCAAGACATTAAAATCTGGAACTGCTGGTGGTTGCCTCGACCTTCCAGCTACAAGGTCCCTCTTCCTGTACAAATATTGCATGAAAATTCTCGAGTCTTTGAGTTGATTAATATGGAGACCAAGCAATGGAATATTCTTGGGACTGAAGTTGCTAAGTATTGAAGATCCCAATCAATGCATCAGGTGCAAGGGATAAACTCATCTGGATTGGAACCAAGGATGGCCTGCTCACAGTGAAAAGTGCTGATCATAAGCAGAATGAGTTCTTGGAGTTAGATAAGGGTCAAATTTCTCAGGGAGTAAAGAAGGCTAAAGATTGGACCTATTGCTGGAATTTTCAGATTCCAAATGCCACAAAAGTCTTCTTGTGGAGAGCATGCCTTGAGTCATTACCTACTAAATTCGACTTGTTCAAGAAAAAGATTGTAGATTCTCCATTGTGGAGCTGCATCTCTCCCATGGATGTATGGAGCAGGGGCCTATTGTTTTTCAAAAAAGAACTAGCAGAGCAGATAACTTTAAAGAACTGGTTGAGAAGCTACACTCTCTTTCTGATCAAAATGTAATGGAAATATTCTTTGTCATTGCTCGAGGCATATGGATAAGGAGGAACAAACTGATTTTTGAGAACTCATTCACTCATCCCACTAAGGTAGCTAAGCAGGCAATTAAGTCCTTTGAAGAATTCGAGTCAGTATAGCTTATATCTAGGAAAAGTGTCCAGGCATTTCAAGCTGATCAGATGCTCTTGAGTAATAAGAGCTAACTCTCCGGACCTCCAGAAACGAGGCGTTACAAATTTGTAATTTATTTTTATAAAATATTTTTATGATTAAAATATTTCTCTAAAATAATTATACCAAGTGACATTTGTTCTTGCTTTTGAAAGACATAAATGGATGAAATATTAATAGGCCAGTTCAGCATCCCCAGGTTTTTGCTAGTTAATGGAGGACGACGTCATTTCCCACTTCGAGAATTTACCCAAAGTCTACCGCAAAGCATTGACTTTTCTAGAAAGTACAAATTCTTTCAACCCCAAACACTAATATTTAAGTGACAATAAATCTACCCATAATTCACAAATAAAAACTTAAAACACACATATTGAAATTAGGACACCTAATTGACCAGTAGTACTGGACTTGCTCACACGTACGTAAAAAGCTCTTAGTAATGCAAAGCAAACCTTCGGAGCAAACTTTGAACACAAAAGGATCTAGTTGGAGAAAACTTAAACAATGCATGCAAAGAGACTGAGATCTACCATCATCCATTGATTTGGAGGAAGATGCTTGCTAATTGAGGCTTTGAAGGACTAATGGATGCCATCATTTGTTGGTTCTAGTCCTTGATTTCCCATACTATCAATGGTACTTATGGAAGAACAACCAACACCAACATCAATGCTCAAAGAGTGTGTGGATGCATTAAGAAAATACTTACGCTCTCTTCTGTTTTAAGATTAGCTTATTTCCTTGTTTGCTTTTCCTAACCTCTTATTCCTTCCAGCATCACTGCCACCTCCTTCATAGTAGGCCTATCATCTCCTTCGCAGATTTTAAGGCTTGAAGCTTTTTGGGATATTTTTACTACCTCCAACTCTATTGAGACTTCTTTCATCGTAGGTCGTTTCTTTCCATCCAAGTTCATCAGACACCTTTTTGCAAGATTTGCGACTGTCATAAGCTCTTCTTCTAGAGCTTCCTCAAGAATTCGTTTATCAAGAATATCAAACAATTTGTTTTCTTCCATCGAGTAAATAAAATACGTGGCTAAACTTTTGGCTTCTGGGGCCCTTGTCAAAGAGATCGTTTTTTCTCTAGTTAAAAGCTCAACAAGGACCATACCAAAACTATAAACATCGCTCTTTTCTGTAAACTGACTTGATTGAAAATACTCCAAATCCAAGTATCCAAAAGTTCCATGCACTAGTGTAGTCAAGTGAGATTGATCAATAGCAACGGATCTTGAAGTCTCAAAATCTGCTACTTTTGCTCTGTATTTATCATTTAAGAGAATGTTTGTTGACTTAATGTCTCGATGGTAAATGGGTAATGAAGCTGATGAGTGTAAATAGTAGAGAGCTCCTGCAATGTCTGTGGCAATTCATAAGCTCATATCCTATGTTGGGGGGAAACTCCTCGTTTTGATTACTTAGATAGTTCAAAAGAGTTCCATTAGGAACAAATTCATACACTAGCTAGTAAAGGCACTTCTGTCTCCAAGCAACAATCTAGTAGTTTAACAATGTTCTTATGATTAATTCGTGAAAGAACGACAACTTCATTAATGAATTCTTAAAGCATTCCTACATTAGTTATCTTTGACTTTTTCACAGCAACGATTCTTCCATCATGTAACATTCCATTGTAAACAGTTCTTGTGGTGCCCCCGACCCCCTTTAAATAAAAACACGGGGATCGAGACGCCCGGATGGTGACAACACGGTCACACATCCCATCGAAGTGCCAGTGTGTGTACATGCAACGGTGTACAAATAAAATAAAGCAGCGGATTAGTCAAGTCTACTAAGTACCAGAATTTAAATACAACTAAAATCAGTAGAGGTTTAAAAGTAGTTATACAGTCTTCCAAAATAAAATTACCTCATGTTCCGAAAATACAATAAGTCAAATAGAATAATAAAACCAGTGATCCCAGATCACTCTTCGGGCGGAGCCGTCTCCTCAGGCTCGCCCTCCTCCTCCTCATCTGCATCAAAATCTGCGTTACCACAAATGGTACCGCAGGTAAGTATGACCCAAATAATCCTCAAGAAATAAAATGCATTTAATGCAACCAACATGCATGCATATGATGAAATATGCATTTTTCTCAAAACATCATTTTCCCCGAAAATGACCATTTCCAACACACGCCAAAGTCTCATTGGCCCAAAAATAATCCGTAAAACATTTTCCCAGAAAATGATTTACACAAAATCCACGCACACTATTTTCCAGAAAATAGCCAATTTAATCCTTTATTAACCTATGCACCATGGCCTCCCCTGGGGACCATCCGCACGTCCTGGCTTCGTAGCGATGCTCAGTTCCGCGCCCGACGCGTACATGGCCGAGCACCCACTACGCACAAGCGATGCCCAGTTCCGCGCCCAGCGCGTACATGGCCAGACATCCTCTAGTCCCCGCCAACAGAAGGACCACGGAGTCGGCACGAATCTCTCGTCCGATCCCATCGTCGCCCAGCGACAATCCAGGGGACGTTACTCAGTTTATTCCGCTCCCGAGTAACCAGAGGAGCTCCACCAAGATAATACCCCATCTCGGCTTGGGGTCGTGATACACACGCACCCAAAAATACTCACATAAAATCATAGCTTCCCAAATCACACATGAGCATGAATGCACTACACGAAAACCCAGTTTTCTTTACAAACATGATCATGCATGAAATAATGAGATGTACATGTACCAACACAAATCCATAACCACCAATATTCAAACCAATCCAAATGCAACCAAACTAACCCAATCACCAAACCAACTAACTCCCATACTCCTCGGACTCAGTCTGGCAAAACCAATTATCAGATTTAAATACAGTGAAATGTGTTAGTGCAAAAATACATTAAATTCACAATAATTCTTTGGAGAAATACTTACAGTGCAATATAGGAATTTTCGAAGGATCACGGAGTTCAAAAAGGCGTCGTCTGAGCAACACCACAGTGTAAAATACACTGTAGTCGTGGGTCACATATACCCACTTTTCAACGAAGACAAACGAAGACCCAAAAATGATAGGGTAGGGCCTAGAGAGGTCGGTGAAGTCAATAGTGGTGGTGGTTTGCCGTGTGTGGCGGCGCAAGGGGTGGTTTTAGGCCAAAAATGTGCAAATCGGAAATGGACTTGGTGTGGCTTCACCGGTGGCGGATCGGAGCTGGGGTTGGGTCCATTGGGTTGCCAAGAGGTCGGGGATGAAGTGGTAGGAAGATGGTGGCCAATGGCGGTGCGACGGCGGCGCAACGGCGGAAAGAGTGCCACGGCTTCGTGGGTCTCGTGGGGGCTAACGACGGTGATGGAGGAGCTGGAAATGGAGGGGGGTGATCGCCGGCCGGTGGGGAAGCTGATGGGAGGGGCGGTGTCGGCCACGAGTGGTGCACGGCGGCGCTGGGTGGAAGAGAAGGAAACGGGCGGAGGAGAGGAGAGAGAGAGCTACGTCCGTGCGGGAAGGTAAAAAAAAAAGAAGAAGAAAAGAAAAAAAAAAGAAAAAGAAAGAAGAAGAAAAGAAAAATAAAAGGAAAAGAAAAATAGAGGGAAAAGAAATGAGGTTCAATCCTCATAACTTGGGTCACGAAAATGATCCAACGGAAACGGTTTTAAAACAGCTAGTGAAATAAAATATTTCAAACACAATGATTATAATTAAAATAAATAATTAAACCCGATAATAATTTAATTTAATTCAAGAAGAAATTTAAACACAAAACAATAATTAATTTAAAGAAAGCACTTCGAAAATAATTTCCGTAAACTAAAAATCATAAAAATAACCCAATTAAAATCCAATAATTTTAAAATAAGAGAATAAATTTTTGAATCCATAAAAATAATTCCTTCAGTAAAAATACACTAAAATACGGGGTGTTACAGTTCTGTAGCACGTATAGTTGGACTTTAGATTTTTACTTATTTATTTTTTCTATAGCTTGATTGTTTTTTTTTTTTTTAAGTTCTTAATTTACGATTTTGAGTAGCGATTTTTCTTTTCTTTTAATTTGGAATTCTTGGCCATTTATTTTATTTTTCCCGCGTGTTTCATTTTTAATTCCTTCTCTTTCCGTCTATTTTATTTTTTTGCACGGCTTAATTTTTTTTCCGTCTCACAGCATGCATACACGCACGCTTTTGTTCACGGTATGCATGCACACACACGTCTACTTCCCTAGGGTTTTCCTTTCTTGTTCATCCACCTACATATATATATATATATATATATATATATATATATGTATGTAAAGATAGCTCGCGCCGCTGCCCTTCCACGCGGAACCATAGCCTAGTTTTTTTTTTCCTCCTCAGCCTCCATCCCCTCGGTTCCTCGCACCCCGACTCGTGCAGCACCCCAAAGCTTATCCGCGTACCGCAACGCCGTCCCACCGCAGCCTGTCCTCACCCTTTCGGAAAGCACCACGCCAGTTAACAGAAAAGCCTCTGCCTTCGGCCTACCGTGCACCGAGTTGCATACAGCGGGAAGCCACCGCAGCCGGCTTCCCGACGAACCTAGTCTATACCTCCTTAAGCCGCCGTGAACCCACACGAAACCACCGTGCCCACTGCCCAGTCACGCGAAGCTGTCGCCTAGAGTCCCGTAGCCCCTACAGCAAGCATTGGACTGCTCTGTTTTGTTATCCAAAAACAGAGCATTTTCAGCCACCTTGAGCCGATGAAAACATCCTCCACTAAAAGCTCCTCCGCGCTGTGCCCCCACCGAAACTGCCGAGGAGGACGTCTCATCACCCCTGTCCGCCGCACGCTGCCTCTGTTTCCCCGGTAAGCTCACGCCATTTCTTGTTGGTGTCTTCATTCTCTCACCGTCTCTCTTCCTCCCTCTCTCTTTCAGTGCGCTACCATTGGGACAGCCTCCGCCCACCGCAACTCAGGTCCTCCACGATCTCCTTCCCTCGCGGGAGCTCCTGTCACACGTCTTCCCTCACTCGTAAGTTTCGGAATTTATGGTTATAAGTATTGCATGCAGTTACGTAAAGTTAGTGGGTAGGGGAAGATATTTATGAGATTACCATTTTGCCCTTAAGCCAATAGGATTTGAATGTATTTTGTTTTTAAAATGGGTTTTATTTTTTCGGTTGGGTTGGGTTGACTTTTACGAAGGGTTTTTGATGACAGATAAGTCTTTTATTATGTTAATAAAAAATGTTTCTTAAATGCTTTAAATTGTTATTTCTTTCAAAGGAATAATCGGTAATTTTGTATTTTTACAATGACTTAGTTTATTATATGATAGCTGTGTTATTTAAAATATTTTGGTGTAATTATATTAGCTGGTATTAGATTTTATAATTACACGTCAATAGTAAATAAGTTAGACTTTTAAAGGTTTTTAGCCGAAGTTATTAAATGGACATTGCCAATTTTAGGAAGAGATGTTATATTTTGGGCTTTTGAGGGTTTTATGGAATTAAATAGGTTATTTTATAAGTTTAGGCTTAAATATCGAAATACGTGATTGATTGAAAATTTATGAGAATTACGTGATTATTTTATAGGTGACGATTAATTATTGTTCGACGTTTTTGAGGAATTTCGAAAAAGTTAAGAAGTTCAGGTAAGCGGGGTTCCTATGCTAGACTTTGCATTTAAAATAAAATAAGCTGAGGTTATTTTTGGAAAATATACATATTTGATGTTGAAAAGAAATTTGAACTGCCTCAGTTATTTGTTCTGCATTACTCATGAGATTCTGTTTAAGAAGAAATTATTTTCTGTCATGACTGGTGTAGACATGAGGTTATTTCTAACATTCTGTTTCTGAACTTTGAAAAATAGAGCGAATATGAAATTTGTGCATAAATTATGTTGTGATATGATTTTTGTTCTGTTCTGTACTCTGATATGATCTGATGTGATTTCTGAAAACCTCTGGCATAACATTCTGTTTCTGTTTCTGTTCCGTTCTGACCTCACCACGGGTGTAAAACTGTGGCCTTTGTTCGGGTTGGTACCAACTTTTCTGTTTCTGGTGCACCCACTTTGGAAACAAAATGGTTTTCTGCATGGTCTTTCCTATGTACACACTCGGGGCTCCGAGAATGAATAAGGGGAAGATTCACATTCTGTTTCTGCTCGGTTAGCTATCGGGGTTTGCACAATCCTACCACGGGGGTTAAACATGGTATTTATTCTGATTTGATAAGATAAGATGTGATGTTTCAGTTTATGCTATGTTAAAAGGATTTTGATTATGAATATTTTCGAACTATCGCTCTGACATTTTTGATAACACGTTCTAACGCTGCATTTTGAAAACATTATTCTGATTCTGCATGCTGAAAGAAAATTTTTTATTCTGCATTCTGATTTCTGTAAATGCTCATGTTTACACACTAGTATATGTCCTCTGCTTACTGAGTTGTTGATAACTCACCCCTTATCTTCATATATTTTTCAGATAATTTTGATGATTCAGCTGGAGAACAAGAGTAGAAAGTTTAGCAAGGTGTGATGATCGTAGTGGAATAAGTGCCTGAGGGTACAAATGCTTATTTAAGGGTCGTAGTTAGTAAACTGATTTATTTTTCGGGTATTTGTTTTGATGAGTTGAGGATGTTTTCGAGTTTTTAGAGAATTTCTAATTTATGTTTTGGTTTGATTAAGTGGATTAATATTTTATGGAATTTTTGAATTTTATAGTTGTGTTATTTAGGTAAATTTTAAGTATTAAGAGCTAACTCTCCAGACCTACGGGAACGGGGCGTTACAAGTTCCTTGTCCTCCTTGACCGAGTATTCTATTAAAATTAAAATGGTCAGTGGCTTTCTCCAAGTCCTTCGAATTAAATAATTTCGTATTCTCAACATTCAATTCACTTTGAGATATTTGTTGTTGTAACAACAGTCCACCATTTCGTTTAAAGAACTCCTGCCTACGTTCAATCATTTTCCTTTTGATCTTTACCACTTTGTATGACACCCATCCACAAATAAGTAGAAATAACACCCCAAGCCCTGCACTAGCACCTGCTTAACTCAATAAAATAGGAAAAGGATTAGTTGTACGCTCCTTGCAGTTGGGATATTTATATATATTATTAATAGGATTTATATTAAAAATGTTAATAGAGAGACATGTTCTCTAAATGCTACAAATTATTAAGCCTAACAAAATCTTCATGTCGAGGTTCCAAAAATATTTTAAGATACTATACTTTTTGAAACTTCTTTTTTCATTATTTGCTTAATTTCTAATTTAAAAACTTTCATAAATTAATTCTAATACATACGTACCGAGTGCGATAGGAATAATTTTGTAACGTATTCTGGGCGGAATACTCCCATCTCCTTGAAAAGTACATGTGTAACTTCCATCAGCGTTCATGCACGTTTCATTACCAGCGCATGGTTTGCCTAGCATATATACACTCATTAATATCTGAAACAAATGAGTGCAAGCAACAGCCGCAGAGCGTCAGCACAATTTTATATATATATATATATATATATATATGTATGAATATATATGATAAATGATTTATGTTAAAAAAAGTGAGTAACTTTATAATCCATATCAAAAATCCGTTTTTTAATAGTTGGCTTAATTTTTTCTTTTTTTCTTTTTTGACAAAAAAAAAACAAGAAAAATACGCGAACTTTGTGTGAGGCCCTGTAAATAGGGCCCAGCTCTTGTAAAAAAAAATTGAGAAGCTACTTGGAAGCCCTCAGGGAGCCCTACGCCTTGGAGACCCAGCCCCTTTCCTCCCAAAATCTCCCTCTTTGATCTTCGTCCCTCGTCGTCTCTCCTCATTTTTTTCTCTGGTGTGCAGAACCCACGCCCGCCACCCCACACCCCCCCCCCCACCCCGGGGGACAGTCCTCTCAGCTACCTCTCTTTACCATGTCTCAATCTCCCGGCCTTCTCTCCATCTCCGTCTCCCCCTCCCCAGTGATTTTCCAGTTCGCTTTTTTTTTCTGTCGTCCGTCGTTTGTGCCACGCCACCGTCATTGTCATGTCTTCCGATCGTAACCCACCGGTAAGTCTCCCTCTCGGTCAGTCTATGTCCCTCATATCTCTATTTCTCTCTTTGATACTTCGTCGTTTCTGTCGTCCGCCCGTTGCCCTAGGTTTTTGCCTTTGCTAGCCAACAAAAGGCCATTCCTTCTCCACCGCCTCTTTCTTTCCATCTCTGTTTGGTTCTTCCTCTCTTCCTCGCACACACGGGTGTATAGCCTTTTTAATGATCTTTTCAATGGTTATGCCGGCGATAACAGGCGGATCTGGTAATTGGTCTGTTCCGATTCTGATAGGTGCACCTGACCAGGCATTTCCACGATTAAATGATATTTGTTGTTGCCACCGAGTCTTTGTTCCTATTAAGCTCAGCCTTAGAAGAAGTGGGTAGCGGCACTGGGTGGACAGTCTATCCGCCATTCCCGCGGATCAGTTGATTCAGCAAGCTGAAGTCGTGACGCCAATGGCCAACATTTTGGCATCACGAGTTCCGCCAAAATACAAGCTGCCGGGTCAAGGGAGCACGTTGCAAATCACAAAATTATATTTAGTGCATATATATGTATAATATGCAAATTTATATATATATATATGTGTGTGTATATGCAAATTACCCTCGGCATACTAAATTGATGAGCCAAATTAAGGGAAAAATAAGGCTTAGCAAGGAATGATCAAAACGTATATCATGATTACCTTGGCAACTGTTAGGTCCACCAGGGAGGTATGGGTTCCCTTTATAACCATCGGAGCAATTGCAACGATATCCTGGACCGTTGCTGGAATTGTAACAATAACTATGCGTTACCTTACATGCGAAGTATTCTTATTTTTCTTAGCATCTTCGCATGTCTCAATTCCAACTGCCCAATCAAACACCAGTGGTACAGTCTTTCTATCCTTTAAATATTCAAAATCTAAAAATAAAAATTATATGCTTCTTCTTCCACCCTTTGTAATATTGTTGGTATATTAGTAAATAATAGTATTTAGTGATAAGTACGTGAATTAGTGAAGGGAGTTAAAAAAAAAAAAACTTTTAAAACAGTAAATGGGGTACTAATGAGGAAAACGCAAATTACTTTGATCCCACATGTCTGCAAAAAGCTACAAAAACAATAAACGACAAAGCAAATAATTCAAGAAAAGGTGTTATACAAAGCCAAAAGTAGGAAAGAAGAAAGTTTTATAATTTTTGGATAAGCAAAAGATTCCCCATCATGATTGGACTCACTGCCCTGCAACGGGAAATTGCATGCATGAGAGGAATTCCACTACTTTTATAAGCGGCCCCCACTACTTTTCCTTCATTTGCCATAGGTTTCTCGAGAACTTTAAATATTCCATTCTTCTCTGAATTAAAGAAAAGAAATACATAGCTTTATTTATCGATTTAGTGACCGTAAAATACAGATGTTTATCTGGAGAATCGAAGTTATACGTACCATCAATCCATCCTGACCTGCCTAGTACCGCCTATCATGATCAGATGAAATTATTCAGAGATGAAAGTAAGTTGTGAAAGAAAATTTATGCCAGTTTGATCGTGTAACTGGATATAAGTGATATTGGTAAGAAATTCATGAAAATTTGACAAAAAGTTTTGTGGTATGGTTTTGGTGTCTGACAGTATTAGAATTCTAAATTTACAACGTAAATTTTCTTACGTAAATATAAATTAACTTACTCCACAGTTGACAGTTTAGTGTCTCTTTTATCCTTTCGAAAAGACAAAATCAATAGCAGATCAAACAAAAAAAAAAATATAAATTCATGCATTTGATGACCATATAGATATAAATGAGACTGAAATAAATGTAAGCTGGATGACTGAAATAAACGAGGAAGTGGTTAGGCATGAAATAAATGAGAGAGCAGGTACGCCGTACGCCTCCCCTCACCTGTTTTCTCGGGAGTGGTTGGGCATGAAATAAATGAGGAGCAGGTGGGCCTCCTTCACATGCTCACCTGTGTCACTCTCTCGCTCCCTTTCATTCCTGCGGCCAATCTATAAATTGAAACTAGGGAAAAAGAAAAAGATAATAATAATTGAAGTGAATAATATTAATTTCTTAAATAATTAAGTTTATATTATAATATTTCAACGCTCTTATTATTCTTTTTAATTTTACAATACGTTATACTTTAATAAATCTTGTGTTCTTTGAAAAAATACTTGCAAAATATTTTATTCTTATTAATACCTACTTATTTGATTTTTAATATATTTATTATAAATAATGTCAAATCTTGCAAAGTTATAATTTGATGCCCTTGACGTTTCCGGCAACAATTATTTATTTTGAATCTTGGATGTTGAGATCCACTTGACGCAATGAATCTTAAAAATAAAATTTAAAAAGAAATTGAAGTACCCTAATATTCAAGTTACATTTTTTTTAAATTTTTTTAATATTTTTTTTACTTAATGATTAAGTAAGTATTTTTAATGATATTATAATTTTTTTATTTTTTTTAAAAAATATTTTACAATATTAAAAATAAAATAAAATAAAATAAATATAACATTTTACACTAAATGTAGGTACCAGCAAGACTGGAAACGGTGGCGGTAAAGTCACCCCAAATAAAAACTTAGAACACACGATCAAAGGACCTCAAAGCAAACACTTAGTTGAGCAGTACTGGACTTGCTCACTTGTTCGTACAAAAGCTCCCAATAATACAAAGTAGACCATGAGAGAGAGCTTTTAAAATACAAAAAGATCTTTATGGAGATAACTTAAACACAGCATGCAAAGAGACCAAAATCTACCATCATCCATTGACTTGCAGAAACATCCTGGTTGATTGTGGCTTAAGGACTAATGGATTATCTGCCATCATTTGTTGTTAGTGCTTGATTTCCCATGCTATCAACGGTACTTGTGGAAGAATAGCCAACACCAACGTCGATGCTTAAAGAGTGTGTGGATGGATGAAGAAAATACTCACTCTCTTCTATGTTGAGATTAGCTTTTTTGCTTTCCTTCTTTTCCTTAACTCTTAGTCCATCCAGCTCTACCGCCACTTCCTTCATAGTAGGCCTATCATCTCCTTTAACGCTTAGGCTTCTTTTTGCAACATTAGCAACTTTCTTTAGTTCCTCGAGATTACTTCCGTCGTGGATGTTGTCATCAAGAACTTCTACTAAGCGATCCTCTTTTACCATAGAAACAAAGTATGTTGCTAGATTTCTCTCACTTTCAGGCCTATCCAAAGAAATCACTTTCTTACCGGTCAATAACTCTGCTAATACAACACCAAAACTATAGACATCACTTTTTTCTGTTAGATGACTAGTATGAAAGTATTCTGGGTCCAAGTATCCTAATGTTCCTTGCACCAAAGTAGTTAATTGTGTTTGATCAAGAGGAACGAGTCTTGAAGCTCCAAAATCTGATACTTTCGCTGTGTAGTTTTCATCCAAAAGTATATTTGCAGTTTTTACATCTCGATGTATAATTGGCATAGAAGCTTCATAATGTAAGTATGCAAGGGCCCCTGCACTTTCTGTTGCTATCTTAAGACGTTTGTCCCACGAAAGTAAGAAAGATCGGCTTTTATCATGAAGATAATTAGAAAGTGTTCCATTTGTGATGAATTCGTAGACTAGCATGGGCACTTCTGTTTCCAAACAACAACCTAATAGTTTAACTACATTTCTATGATTGATTTGAGTAAGCACAATCACCTCATTTATGAATTGCTCAATTTGGCTTTGATCTCCAATTTTTGACTTTTTAATCGCAACCACTCTATTATCCGAGAAAATTCCTTTATAAACAACACCGTAGCCTCCTTGGCCAAGGACTCTGCTCTTATTGTAATTGTCGGTTGCCTTCTCAAGTTCTTCAGTGCTAAAGACTTTTGTTTCCATTGATCCTGTTTGATTTGGGAGTCTTTGCTGTAACATTAGGCCACCATTTTGTTGGAACCACTTCTCTTTGAGTTTAATGAGCTTTCTTTTCTGCAATACCCAATATACCAAAGAACTTCCCACAAGGAGCACTAAGAGGCCAATGCTAATACCTGTGCATATTAAAACATGCATTAATTTAACCATTTCGACAGTTTCGAATTTCTTGTTTTATCAATCGAATTGTATTGTCTTATTTTATCTCCAGATACTTCTAGAAGCTTGCAAACCACATGTGTAACATGACTATCTTAAGATAAGTCAACCAAGATTTGAATTACAGCCTAGCCAGTGGTCGGGAAACAAAAAGGGAATAGAAATGATCAGTTAGCTGCTGCTTTCTATTGCTGCATGTTGTTCCTATATATACTGGGTGTCGTATCTTACATTAATGCTGTGAGACTGATCTTGTACTCCTAGAGACTCATGACGCGGTTCATTGTTAGGATGACTACTCTAGCTAGCATGTGCATTAAGCTTCGTTTATATTTCCCTGTAATTAGGAACAAACTTATGGCTAGCATTGTATTTATTTTTTAGTTTATTTAGGGGTCAAAGAATATTCGACTCATGATCGATTTGACTAGCGAGGGGAAAAAGGACTTCAGTATTAACATTGACTTGGCCAAGGACTTTTATTTTTATTATTGTTAAAGAAGGGGGATCGATAATATCTTAATTTTATTGATTGCCTTAATTTGGTACTTTCAAGGAAGGAATAGTACTATGTACAAACAAAAAGGAATACCATGGACATGGGGATTTACAAAAGGATTGATTTGGCCAAGGGATAATTAAAAGGATTGTAAATTTGGTGTTTAATATATTATTTATTATGAAAAATAATATTTCGATACTATTTTAACTACATTATTAACAATGAATTTACGAAAAAAAAAATGAGTATTTGTGACGGATTATTTATGACGAGAATGACTATTTATGATAAGAATAAACTTATTTTGATAAGAAATAATTATTTTTACAGAAAATAGCTGGTCATATTTAAACTTTTTTTTGTAGTGATTTCATGTGCTACTAAATTAAAAAACTTATAGATAAATTTATTCCTATATTTAAATCAGACATGCACTTTACCTTTACCTTATTGACATTTGGGTCAAGATCATGAGTTATACTTCTTACTCGAAAGTGTTCTCGACACTACAAGAAAAATAGATTTTTGTGACTATTTAATTACGACAAAAAGGTTATTTGTGACTAAAATAGACTCATTTTAACTGTAAATAGTCATTTCGCTGGAATTCAATGGCTACAAATAAACAGTTTTCTTGTAGTGCGAATCCCCACTTTTTTCAACCAAATGATTACTGGAAAAGCAAGTAGTGATGAGGTTGGAAAGCCAAATCCTTAAATTTATGTAATAATTTGAAAATTAGAAATTCAGCAAAAAATTAATAAAAATAAAAAAGAGTTTCAAAAATTATAGTACGCACTTTATTAATATATTTAATTAATTCTAATACATACGTACCGAGTGCAATAGGAATAATTCTAGATTGGCTTTCTAATTTAGGTCTGCAACCTATTCCGGGTGGCATCCTCCCATCTCCTTCGAACCCATGTAGACAAGTACATTTGTAATTTCCATCAATGTTGTTGCATGTTGCATTACCAGCGCAAGGTTTCGAAATGCACTCGTTGATATCTGAAACACAGCGATGCAGACAGCCGCAAGACGCCGTCACAAGAATTACATTATATATATAGAAATAACAAAAATAAATATATATTTATATGTATATAATATAAGAAGTGATTTATGTTGTCTTAGGAGGTGTAAGTCAATCTCGCGTATTCCAATTTTAAAAGAAATTGATAATTTTGAGATTTTTAATCATGGGCCTAATCTTTTACAAAAAAATATATATATGCGAGTCGTGCACATCTTAAATTGTATTATGGGCCTAATTGCATTACTATATATATATATATATATGTTAAAATTACCATCTGTATACTAAATTGATGAGCCAAATTAAGGGGAAAATAAGGCTTAGCTAGATTACCTTGGCAACTGTCAGGTCCACCAGGGAGGTATGGGTTCCCTTTATAACCATCGGAGCAATTGCAACGATACCCAGGGCCGTTGTTGGAATTGTAACAGTAACTATGCTTTGCCTTACATGCGTAGCTATCCTTATTTTTCTTAGCATCTTCACATGTCTCATTTCCAACTGCCCAATCAAGCACCAGTGGTACAGTCTTTTTATCCTTCAAATCTTTGAAATCTGTAGATAAAAAATTGTATGCTTGTTCTTCCACTAGAAAGCCGTAAGCACATTCACCGATGTCAAGAGTGGTGTACTCGCTCAAGCTCCGAACACTTAGATAAAATTCGGTCGCTCCTTTCGGGATAGAAGTCTGACAACAGCCAATACCAGAGCATGACCCGTTAACCACATCGCTGGCATTGTAGTAATTACAGAGTGATAAGCATCCAGTAGTGAAGCCCTTTTGTTCCACAAAGCCTCGAATAAACGAATATACGCCACAACCTACGGCGGTGATCTTGTTCTTCTTATCTGAGATGCGAAAATTTGAAAGCTTGAACAAGGTAGAGTTGCGACGGTAGTTGACACTTAGAGTAATAGGCTCCCGGTCAGCGTAGCATTTTGAGTAAACACTCCGTTTAAAGCATTTTCTAGCTTTTCTTATGCTGTCCTTGTTGCGGAATTTACAAAGACTGGCTACGGGGTTCGAGACTCGCAGTTCACCATCCAGTACTGATATGTTCTCGACAAACATATCAGGGCCCAGAGATGGTTTTTCAAATTTGTTGTTACAAGTGATGAGAAATGTCGAGTCAAGGTAACAACCATCGCTTGTTCCAAATGGGTACGGGATTTCAACATTTCCACACATACGGTTGCAGGTTGAGTTTGGAATAGATGCTACTGTTGCTACTAAAATCAACACGATCAGTACCCCAAGTACTGGCAGAGGTTGCAAAAGCTTTCCATTGAAGGCCATGGTTTTCCTTCAATTCTTGTGCTTTCTTAAAAATTAATCTCTCCTTGTGCTGCTGGCAGCGTCGAATAATTAGAAATCATACAGGGGTTATGGAGTCGAGCAAAAAAAAAAAAAAAAAAAAGAACAAAAGGGAGAAGCCTAAAAGATAAAACATTCAACAATCTTGCACGTTTAAGAAGAATGATACCAGCCTACACCAAATGTAACATATTTAAACTTAGGATGCCTGACAGTTCGAGATTGTAGAAGAGAGAAACAATGAAAAACAGGCACAGTCGTAGCTGCATACTAACTACATAAACATCATGCATATCATAGGATCACTTGTCATATATCAAACACAGAGAACGGAACCTGGCAAAGATTAGAAGGGACAGTACTGTTCTAAATAGATATTTTAAACTTCAGATTATTTGTCTCCTTTTTCAGAAAAGTAAGACGGATTATTTTTCTGAGCACTAAAAGAGATAATTAATTGCATGAGAAGATAACACTCCGTATATAGCTGCAGGTCTATGATCCTCCTCCTCTCGCTGTTGAGCACCTCTTTGGAATATCATGATGAGGTGCTCAAGAGCGTCGATACATAACTAGGCAGATTTCCCCTTAGTGGCCGTAGGGCCGACCACTCCAAAGCTATCAATATTATTTTTTTTGAGAAAATTACACTTTTTAACAAGCCCGAATTTTCAAGTTGAAAGTCAGTGTACCCAGCTTCATGAATCACCCGTAACAAAACACTTGAACTACTTCAACTTCATATCAGATTTAAGCTGATTAATTTCCAGCAACAACCTGGTCATGTCATGATCTAGTCAGCATCAATTCACGTGGTCACTACTCTTTGCATGATCTGTATTGTGATCTCCTACATAAACATGCACATATCATAAACATTTTCAGGAAAAACAAGCAGCTCGAGTTGTAGAAGAGAAAAACAATGAAAAATAGGGAGTCGTATATCATAGGACTTATGATATATACACCAAACACAGAGAACGAGACCTGGCAAAGATTACAAGGGACGGTGTTCTAAATAGATATTTTAAACTTTAGATTATATGTCTGATCCTTCATTTTCAGGAAAGTAAAACGAATTTCTTTTCACACGAGCACTAAAAGAGAATTAATTGCATGAGAAGATCATAACTCTCCATATATATATATATATAGCAGGTCTATATATATATGATCCTCACCTCTCTCGCGCTCTTGAGCACCTAGCTAGCTAGCCTCTTTGGAATATTATCAGCCACTTCCTTCAGCTGCCAGGCTTTCTCTTTATCTTTCGCTCTACGTCCTTCAAGAACTTTAAACAACCTATTATCAATTTATAAACAAGGCAGACTTGAGTCCTCCAGCCAATTTACATTTTTTTTTTAAATTTCCCCTAGTGGCCTTAGGGCCGACCACTACTCCAAAGCTATCAGTATCATATTTACTTCTGATCTACTTATGGTGGAGGAAACAAGGTAATTAATTTAATTTACATGTCATTTATAAAGTAAACAAGGTAACATGAGTTACATCTCAAATGTTTTATATTTACATATCAAAGTTTTAAAACTAAAACAATTTACAGTAATTATAAAAATCTGACAAATTGTGCTCATTCAATTATATAAAAAAAAAAAAAAGTTGAGTTGTTGTACATGTACTGATCAAGAAAAATATTTCCATTGTAAGTTTCGATACAATATATAATTCATGAAAGTATTTAGTATTACTCCAACTAATATATACCCAATGGCACCTCTTGTGGCATGCTTAGAGTCATAATTAAAGGTTTGTTTGGAAAAAGTTTTCATCTCAAAGATCTCATCTTATCTCTTCTCCTTTTAAATATCACTCAAATACAAATACTTTCGAATTAAAAAATAAAAAAATAATTCTAATTTTTTCAAATCTCCAAACAAAAATAATATTATAAAACTATATTCCAACAATATTTTAATTTTATAATATTTTTTATTCAATTTTTTCTCTCTTATTTCCAAATATCTAAAAAATACTCAACTCAAACTATCTCATTAAAATTCACAAACTATCTTACTAATATTCATAAAATTCTCATGATCTCATGGTCGCACTCCCCAAATGAGCCCTTATTGTCCTCCTTCCTACCATCAATCGGCCCATTTTTGTTGATCAAGCATCGAATGACGTCCCACTAGTGACAGTACCATACAATGCCCGCAAGGAAACCTATTCGAGCCCGGATGATAGCCCTAACAAGAGCGTACGTATATATCTGATCTTCTTCAAATGCTCATTCAATTTCAAACAGTTTATAAAAATTGGAAGGAATTTGAAAAATCAGAAAGATAGAAAAAAGTAGAAATTTGAAGGAAACCAATCATGTGGAAAAAGGGAATAAAAAAAAAAGGCAAAAGAAAAGCAAATTATTATTAACTTTAGTCCTACAAAATATATGATCTCTTCTCCAAAAGGAAAGCAACGTTTCTAACTTTGGATAAGCAAAAGATTCTCCAATCCCAAAAAGGTGGAATAACCAATTTAAGCAATTAATTTGCACTAAATTAGGAAACTTTAATTAACGACAGCATCCACTCTATATGATCCTGATCATATCTCTCTAATCTTGAACATCTATTTAATTATATTATTAGCCACTTATTAGATCCTCAGCTGTCTCGCCGGCCTTCATTCCCTCTCCGTACGTACGTTTCAGATGCCAAACCATTAATTTCTCAAACAGTGATAACGTCGGTGAATTTTTATGCCCAACGGCCTATTCCATTAATTCCTTCTTCGTGAGTACATGATCAGGCTTAATTTTGGGTATTGTGCAGTTTTCTGGACTTGGATTCTGACATGACTTTCCAGTGTTTGGTGAAGATTATATTATATTAGAGTCTCTATATCTATATAGCGAGCATTAATTATTTGCTGTTCCGTCAATATTCGATTTCTTCTAATTAAGCATAATATTCATGAATAACGTCCTTTGTAATAGGGACTTGTTTTAATGAATATATATTTTGTTTCTAAACTGAGAGTACTAATTAATGATCAAGAGATGGTTTCGCTTTTAGAATTTAAACAAATTATCTAGAAAGTAGAAAATGTTTCACAGTACTACTCGAACAATAAGATACAAAGCAGTCATTTACAATATAAGACTGTTTCGGAGAATCCGATCCGATCCAGCACATACCGATTAGCCGATTATCTGATCTTAAACTTATTTTCGGAGAATCGGGTGTTCAAACCAGACCCCACTTTTATTTCCTCTCTCTCTCTCGAAAAAGACAATTTATAAGAATATTTAATTCAATGAATAAAATTCTAATTGGATTTTTAAATTACTAATTTTGTTTATAATTCGCTTGCTAATAGGTATATAAATTAATAATAATAATAATAATAATAATAATAATAATAATAATAATAATAATAATAATAATAATAATAATCTAGATGTGTGGGGTGGGGGAAGAAAAGTACTATTCTATTTTCTCATGATAGATGGAAATTTGTTAAGGTCAATTAGCTTGCTAATAATTCGTTTTTCATATATTATTGCAAAAGTAGAACACATATATATATAATGTTGAATTGTTTATTATATTTTGTATAGAGATTTGAAAAATATGTAATTATGAGATGAGATGAGATGTGAATTTTGTGTCTCATTCCATTTCCCAAACCTACCCGACTCAGCTCCCACTAGCATGACAATGGTTTTTAAGATTTTTAAAACTTTTATCGAAATTTTAGGAGTTCAAGTAGAACATTTATATATATATATATATACTCACACACAGATGTAACCAGTCATTAGCCAACGATAAAATCTTTATCTTCAATGGCTAAACATCTCTCTTCGTGCATGTCCAGCTGCTTGTTGGACTAACAATATTAATTAAGGAAGCTAGCTAGGGTGAGTATTAAAAATAAATTATTCAAACGAAAAACGACTGAGTATTCAAAATTACGTAAAAGGAAATGTTATTTGCAGATGTCGTGCAACACATGATGTAATAAATACCCCACGCACCCCTTGCCGCACGTTTTGAAAAAAAAAATGTTTAAGCTTTAAACAAAAATTAGGCCAGGGGTTTTATTATTTCAGATTAATGCTTGATTATGGTCGAAAATATGAGTAAATGATCATCAGCTTTTTTAATCATCATTTTAATTTAGAGAAATGTTCCACACATAAAAATAAATTCACAAAATAATGTAATTTGATATAGTACATTAGATTGTAAAATTATTTTTATTATAAATTGATAGATCTAATTTATCATATTAAATCAATTCATCGATTTATTTTTATAGAATAATAATTTTGTTACTTATAAATTAATTAAGTTCCTTGTTTATTGGTAACTGTCTTGTGGACAAAAATTAATGAATATAAGTACTTTTGTGGTATGTTTGGATCATTGGTCATAAAATTAACATTACAAACTTATTGCTGTGTTAATTATGCCAAAGAAGTTTAAGGAACAAAAACGACTAAAGCAAAGGGCTGTTTCAAAAGAAATGTTTATATTAAAAGATTTAGATGTTTATGTTTTTACTTGAAAAACTATATATAACTAGAACTATATTTTCAAAATATCTTAGTCATAAAGCTTTAACTGTCTACAATGGTCATTGAAGTGGGCGTAATTAATTAAGTACTCTAACCACGAATATATAATAGCAGTCATTCATTCCGGAAGAATGAGCAAGTATCTGTGATGTCCAGCTGGAATATTAAGAAAAACATTAGGCATACATGCATGCATGTGACATCCAGGTATATTAATTATATCAAAACTAGTTACAATATATAAGCTTTCCATGAGTATATTTATTATAAAGTAATGGCTCTCATAATATTTTTCAGGTGAAATCTCAAATCCAACCGTTCAGAAAAGTTGAAAGGATTTGGAAAGATGATCAGAAAGATATATAGAAAGAAGTAGAAATTTGAAGGAAACCATGCATCATGTGGAAAAAGGAAAAAAGAAAAAACGCAAAACGCAAATAATTATCTTGACCCCACATGAGCTTTATGCTCTCTTATTCAAAAGAAAAGTAGGAAATGATCTGACATACGATATCTTATCTAAAGATAAAAGTAGAAAAAAAATGAATGCCATTGAATTTATGACTGGGAAAGCAAAAGATTCCCAAGTACAACAATAATTTAAGAGAAACTCGTAAAACAAGTCTTTCTTTTCTTTTCTGAGAAGTCTCCCACTAGCGGTACTACTATGGTCTTTAAGATTTCTAAACTCTTTATGTTCAAGTAGGACATGATATAGATGTAATCAGTGAGCCAATGATCCAACCGGAAAAAAACGATAAAATCTTTATCAATGACTAAAAGTCTCTCTTACAGCATGCCCCATGCATGTTGATCAAACGTAGAAAGATAGTCAGATATAGATGTCTTTGTTGGACTAACAATATTAATTATGGAAGGGTGTCTATTAAAAATAAATAATTATTGGAGCGAAAGTATGTTATTTGGACATGTCGTGCAACACATGATGAATATATAACCTCTGCTTTCGGCACGCTTATAATACTCATTAAGTCTAACAGTAACCTTTAAAAAATGAGTAATACTATTCATCGTTCAAATTCTCATAATCCCCTCATCATCTCATGATGTGGCATTAAATGATTGTATACTATTTATTATATTTCACTTGTGAAACTATCATTTAATATTATATCATGCATGAGATGATGATGAAAAAAATATGATGAATAGATTTTTTCTTAAAAAATTAGGGGTTTTATGTTTTTAGTTTGATTGTTTGAAATTAATACACTACAACATAACCCATTGTTTGGGTTGAAAATTTTCGTACCGGAAAGTGGATTTTTCATTTTCTGGGATCAAATGTTTTCACCCCAAAATTCCATCCCAAAAGACTTTTTGGGACGAAAAATGTGTTTTCCTCTCAAAAAATATTTTTTGCAACGAAATTTGTCCTACCAGTTTAAAGACTGTTCGAACATGTCCCAAAATATTTCGAGATGACATTATTTTGTCCCAAAATCCTATTCGAACATCCGAGTCGCAGTCGAACATAATAATGGGTTCGAACAGTTCTGATATGAGGTTGTTATTTGAACAATATATTTCACATGCAGCGAATACCAAAAAGGTGGAATTACCAATTTAAGCAATTAATTAATCTTTTAATCTGACAAATAACACTCATTCAATTTCAACCGTTAATAAAAATTGGAAGGATTTTGACAGATCAGAAAGATAGAACAAAGTAGAAATTTGAAGGAAAACAACCATATATGTGGAAAAAGGGACCTAAAAAAAAAAAAAAGCAAAAGAAAAGCAAATTATTATTAACTTTAGTCGACGCCACAAAATATACGATCTCTTCTTCAAAAGAAAAGCAATGTTTCTAACTTCGGATAAGCAAAAATTCCCGAATCCCAAAAAGGTGGAATTACCGATTTAAGCAATTAATTTGCACGAAATTGGGAAACTTAACGACAGCATCCACTCTATACAATCCTCACATCTGTCTCTTGAGCATCTATTTAATCATAATATTAGCCACTTATTAGATCCTCAACTGCCTCGCCAGCCTTCATTCCCTCTACGTATAACGTACGCAAGAACTTCAAACAATCCGTTCTCCTTTAATTTAGAGTAAGCTGTAAAATACACCTTAATTATAAAGTTTTCATTTTTCTTTCTCTCAGTACTGATTCATGTAACACACAGATCATTTCAATGCTATTACGTACATTTTGTTTTTAGAAAATCTATTTATAAGTCTTATTTTTTACACCTCCGCACACCACTGATGTAAAAAATTTTCACTTGCATCAGCTATGCTAATTGCAAATGATTGGTGTTTTGAATTTTTAAGTTGAGAAATTATACTTGCAGTCGTGAATGTGCAAGCGTCGTGCAGTCGTTTTGAAAAAAAATAAATAAATATGGAACCCACGTTAAAAGAAATTAATTTTTTAATAGTGGACCCCACTTTTTTTCAAAGCGATTACACGGCGTTTGCGCATTCTACGACTATATGTAGCATTACTCTTTTAAGTTATAATAGATATCACTATAAGTGATGTGCTAACATACCAAATTATATATAGCAAATCTTTTTTTAAGGTGAAACTAGCTAGCCGATACATTTATACTCCAATTATAGAATGCTTTATCCTTTATGAATCAAATTATCAAAAATAAAAACTATGCGTTTAATTATAAAAAAGGAGCAAATAATGCTCACATCGAATGTCAAGTACATGAAGCAGTTAAGATTGATAGAAAACTGTGAGATGTACAATATTAATTTAGTACTGGCGGTCAGATCTAAGCAAGAAATTTACATTATACGTTTTTTATATGTAGTTTCAAATACATGAATATATCAATATATAGTTTTAGTACTGGCGGTCAGATCAATATTAATTAGTTTTTTTATATATCTAGTACTATTTAAAATATACAAAACAAATATTCCTGGCGTGGAAAAAGAGGAAAAAAAAAACGAAAACAGGAAAATTATGCAAACACATGCATGCAGGTGGAATAAAAGGCAAATTCAAGCAATTGGTCAGACAAAAGATATCCTATCTAAAGGTAAAAGTCGCAAATAAATGAAAGCATCATGTTTATGACTGGCAAAGCATGCGCAAAAGATTCCCACCATCATGCAGGAATGACTCGTAAAAGAAGTCTTTCTTTTCTTTTCTTTTCTAAAGAGGTCTCCCACCGGCAGTACGTACTATATATCGCTTTCAAGATTTCCAAAAGTTTTGAACAGTAAGATGATGATCAGTGAGCCAATGATACAACTAGAAAATCTATCTTCCTGCATGCACCATGTTGATAAGACGTAAGATGATGATAAGATATATATAGCTAGCTGTCCTTGTTGGGCTAACAATTAATTAAGGAAGGGTGTCTATTGAAAATAAATAATTATTAATTCAAGCGAAAAACGAATGAATATCATGAGTCTAAATATATATATATATATAGTCAATCAAATAGAGGAAGGTAGCGATATCGACATAGATGACATAAATGTGAATGTTAGGCAATCTTGATGCTGGAATATTTGGAGCGAGGGACAATGAACATCTACACATCATTTGAGGGAAATGAAAACTTTGAAAGACTGTGGGAGGATGCACAACGAGAACTATACGATTGGTGCACCCGTCATAGGAAGTTGTCTTTTATGGTGAGGTTGCTCCATATTAAGTCTATATGTCATATTTTTGCAAAGGCCATCGACATGTTTCTTGAATTATTTAAAGAGGCTCTCACAAATTATAACGTGGTACCTTGTAATTTTATGAAGCAAAGCAATTGAAGCGATGCTAGAGTTTGATTATAATATCATTCAAGTACGTAAGAATGATTATGTTCTCTTCTTATAGCAATATGCAGAATTTGATTTATGTCCAGTGTGACATGAGTCAAAATGGACATCCAATAAGCATAATATACCCCAAAAAGTGCTAAGACATTTTTTGTTAATTTCTCGACTTCAAAGATTGTTTAGGTCCTGGTTGACTGCAAAAGATATATCTTGACATCACATAGAAAGAGTCCAATGTGACGCCCTAACAGAAACTCGGGAATCGTGACGTCGAGATGATAACAACACGGTCACGCATCCGAACGATAAGTGCCAAATGTGTACATGGAACAGTGTACAACAAAAACAAAGCAGCGGATAATTTAAATAAGTCGACTAAGTACTAGAATTGTTTAATACAAATTCACTTAAACCAAAACGTTTTAAAGAGTAATACAGATATCCCATAAAAATATAATAATTCCAAAATACATGATTCAATAAGCGGGAAACAAATCTCAAACATGAGTGAGTGGTCCCAAATCACTCCTCTAACGGAGCCAAATCCTCTGGCTCAACATCAACATCATCTACATCAAAATCTGCGATACCATAAAACGATAATGCAGGTAAGCAATAATTCAAACAACCCACGAGATAAAAATGCATTAATGCAACCAACAATTATGCATGCATATGATAAAATATGCATTAGCCCTAAAATATCATTTTTCTCGAAAATGAATATTTTCCAACATACGCCAAAACATTCCATTAAAAGATTTTCCACCATTTTCCCAGAAAATGACCCAAAACAATAATCCATCATTTTCTCAGAAAATGAATGACATAAAATCATTTTATCCAACACACGCCATTTTCCCAAAAAAAAACTCATTAATTCATTTTTTTACCGTATGCACCATCATCTCCCCTAGGGACCATCTGCACACCCTAGCTCCCTTCATCATATCAAGGGTAACGACCATGCGAGTGACTTCGTAACGAGCGAGGCCCAGTTTCGCTCCCAGGTCGTTCGTGGCCAAGCATCCTCTAGCCCCCACCAGCAAGAGGGGCCACAGAGTCGGCACGAGAGCGTTACCGACTCGTCCGATCCCGTTGTCGCCCAGCGATAACCTAGAAGACATTACTCAGTATATTCCGCTCCCGAGTGACCAGAGGAGCTCCACCGAGATAACGCCCCATCTCAGCTTGGGGTCATGATACACACGCACCCAAAAACCATTTCATACATGAAAATCCAGTTTTCAAATATACACATGAACATGTATGCAATTATGCGAAAATCTAGTTTTCATTTACAAACATGAACATGCATGCAATTATGAAATGTATATGACACGACACAAATATCCAACGACCAACAAATCTCAGCATAATCCAATCACACAAACAACTCCATTCTCCAATGCAACTGACCCCTTTACTCCTCGGACTTAATTCGGCGCAACCAAACTAGTTCACAATAAATATGAGTTAGCGCAAAAATATATTTAAATCTCAAAATTTATTTGGAAATATACTTACAGTACTATAATATAATTTTTGAAAGATCACAGAGGTGCTAGAAGTGGCGACACAACAATGTAACAGTTAAAAATGTACAAGGGCCATGGGTCTCAAAAACTCAACTTTTGAACGGTGATAAACGAAGACTTAAGATTACAAATGAATAGTTTATGGGTGTTAGTGAAGCTAATGGTGGTGGCGGTTGGCCGTGCGTGGCGGCGTGGATGGTAGTTGAAGTCCAAAAAACTCAAATCGGAAATGGAGATGGATGGGCTACACAGGTAGGATATCAGAGTTGAGGAAGGGTGGCTTAGGTAGCTGGGGGGCGGATAGTGGTGTGGTGAAAAGATGGTGGCGAATTGTGGCGCGACGGCAGCGCAAAAGCTTAAGGATGTCTTGGATTGGAGCTGCGCGTGTGAGCTGATGGCTGTGATGGAGGAGTTGAAAATGAAGGGATGAGGTTGCCGGCTGGTGGGAAGAAGAATGGGAGGGGTGGTGATGGTAATGGGCGGCGCACGACAACGCTGTGGGTGGAAGAATAAAACGAACGGGGGAGAGGAGAGAGCTTTGCGCATGGGAGGAAAAGCTGGGGAGAAAGAAAGAAGAAAAAGAGAAAAGGGAAAAAGAAAAAAGGAAAAAGAAAAAGGAAGGAAAAGAAATGAGATACAGTCTTTCAACTCGAGGTCTCGAAATTGATCCAATGAAAATTATTTCAAAACGACAATTTAAATAAACTAATTTAAACACAATGACTAAATAAAGATAAAATAACTAAATCCAACAATAAACTAATTTTAAAATAAAGAGAACTTTAAATAATGAACAATAATTAATAACAAGAAAACACATTGAATTAACAGTTAAAAAAATCTTAAAATAATACCACGTAAATCATCTAAAATTTAAAATAAGAAAGCTCATAATCCTAAGAGATGAAATAATTACATGGTCAAAATACACGTAAATACGAGGTATCACATCCTTCCCCTTAAATATAGTTTTATCCTCGAAATTGAAAAAACGTCAAATATTAAAACTAAGAGAGGGATAAGATTCGATAAAGAGCAAACTTAAGAAACATACTACCAGGGTCAACCAAATAAATACGGATATTGTTCCCTCATGTCGGCCTCTCTCTCCTAAGAGAAATCTTGAGTCAACGGATCAACCCATGACACTTTCACCAAAGGTATCGTCTTGGACCTTAACCTTTACTCTTTCCAATCCAGAATTTGTGTCAGGGCAACTTCATAAGTAAGGTTAGGATGAAGTTGTTGAATGTGTTCTGGGTCGACAAAACGTGGTTCTTGTTGTCCAAAACTCTTATTCAATGACGACACATGGAATACGTCGTAAACTTCCCCAAAATAGTTCAGCAATGCAACTCTATAAGCAACAAGCCCAACTAGGGGTGGGCAGTGGGGCCCCGCCCCCGCTGCCCCGACCCGTTTCATGCGTAGGTTTTTTTTTTTTTTTAAACCCAGGCAAGAAACGACGTCATTTCATGCCTGGGTTAATTAGAAATGAAATCCCCCCACCATTCCCTCCCTCGCTCACTCTCATACTCTCACTTCTCTGTCTCTGCCTCGGACTGCCTCACAGTGACCTAGCTCTGCTCATCTCTCCCTCTCTCTAAGTTTCCGGCGCCGCACCCAGCTACTAGCATCTCCTTCAACGTCGCCGTGCGCATCCGGTCCCTCTCTCTGCATCTCACCGAAGATCCGAATCCCGAAGGTAAGAAACGCAAACCCTATCCTATTTTATTTTTTTGTGATTTATATATTTCATGGAGATTGGAGGAAGGATGGGGTTTATCGGAGATGGAGGATGGGATTTTTGTGAATTATGTGCTGTGGAGCTTAGATTGTGCATGTGTTTTGGTTTGAAATTTGAATGAGTCTGTGAAATGCATGTGAATTGTGTTTGTTTTCTCATTTCTGTAATTATTTCGGATTTGATTGTGTAATTAATTCGGATTGGAACCCCTAAATTAATTTAGGGTTTCGAAATACCCTAAATTAATTTAGGGGATTCAAAGGTTGGAACCCCTAAATTAATTTAGGGTTTCGGATTTGAGCCCTAAATTAATTTAGGGGTTCCAATCTTTGAAACCCCTACATTAATTTAGGGTTTCGAAATACCCTAAATTAATTTAGGGGATTCAAAGATTGGAACCCCTAAATTAATTTAGGGCTCAAATCCGAAACCCTAAATTAATTTAGGGGTTAATTTAGGGTTTTCAAAGATTGGAACCCCTAAATTAATTTAGGGCTCAATGTATAAATAGGAAATTGCATGCCATTAAAATCTGGAAATTAACTTTGTGTGTGTATATATTATCCTCTAATACCCTATTCTAGACTAGTAATGCTAGATATAATTTATACAAGTATACTAAGGATTTTCTTTAAAAAAAAATGAGATTCATCATTAAAAAAAAATATTATTCTTGTAAGTTTCACATTTACTAATCAAGTTTTTTCTTTAAAAAAAAATACACAAGACTTATCTACTCTAAATATCATTTTTCAACCCATGCATAATACAACATTTTAAAAATTATTTGATGTTATATTAAGAGATGAAGATTTTAAATAAATAAATAAAAAGATGTCATTTCTTCGTTAATATTTTTTAATTTGTTGGATGTGGACTTTTCTACCTTACTTAAATAAAGTAAACATTCATATTTTCTTTCCTCATGTAGTGTATTTGTTAATATACTTTATTAACAACATATATTGTATTTGTTGTTAATATACTTTATTACATTTATAACCAAGTGATAGTGTGATACTTTTTTTTATTCTACTTTTCTTTTATGTTCATTATATAGTTGTTATGTTTTCTATTATTTCAGATTTCTTGTTTGCTTTAGTTTATGGATATGCCAGCGGATTCGAGTGCGAGCTCTCTTTTTTAGGCCGAGGGCACCTCTACCCCTACCCCTACACCTACCCCTCCTACTCATACCCCTACCCCTAGCCTTACGGCACCTTGCCCCGCCCCCAAGCCCAGCAAGAAACCTGCTTCAATAGTTTGGAGTCATTTCACCAAACTAGAGGGTGGTGACTCAAGTAACCCCCAAGCCAAGTGTAACCATTGTGGAAAAATTTATGGATACCACTATAGGAAACATGGCACCTCACAATTAAAGGTGCACTTAGAAGAGCAATGCAAAAAAAGTCCAATATTAAGATCATTACAAGATAAAAGCTAATCTAGGCTAGAAGTTGGACTTCAAAAAATGGCGGATGAGACTAGTGGGGGTGCAAGTTTGAGGGGGTATACTAAGTATGATCCCGATGAGTGTAGAAGACATGTAGCTCGTATGGTCATATGGACGAGCTACCTTCTCAAATTGTAGACGGGAAAGGGTTCCAAGCGTATTCTCACTACTTGGAACCAATGTTTAATATTCCCTCTCGCCACACGGTGGCAAAGGATGTAAAAAAGTATTTTTACATTGAAAAGGAGAAGTTGAGGGGTCAATTGGGCGGATCAATTTGTTTGTCTCACCACTGACACTTGGACATCAATCCAAAATTTTAATTATATGTCTTTGACTGTGCATTTTATTGATTGCCATTGGACATTACACAAGAAAATTATAAAATTTTGTAAAATCACCGATCATAAGGGTGAGACAGTTGGGAAGGCCTTGGAGGCTTCAATAAAAGAGTGGGGTTTGAGCCGAGTTGTTACAGTCACAGTCGATAATGCCTCGTCTAATGATGTTGCATTAGGACATTTGAAAACTTATCTTAGAGAGGCAAATAAGACACTTATGGGTGGTGAGTGTTTGCATGTGAGATGTGCGGCACATATTCTGAATTTGATTGTCAGTGATGGTTTGAGAGATCTTCATGACTCGATTGCTCGGGTTAGGAATGCTGTGAGATGGATGAGATCTTCTCCTTCAAGGTTGGAGAAATTCAAGGTTGCTGCGAGATCTGCGGGTCTAACATCTAAGAATGGCCTTTGTACTGATATGCCTACACGATGGAATTCAACATTTCTGATGTTGGAGGCGGCCCAAGAATATAGGCTGGCATTTGCATTATTGGGTGAAGAAGACATCCAATATTCAAAATATTTTGATGATCACGGGGGATTGGGGAAACCCGTAGCTGATGATTGGGAAATTGTAACTATTTTTGTAGAGTTTTTGAGGCTTTTTTACGATGTCACCACGAGGCTATCCGGAACTTTGTACCCTACATCCAATGTTGTATGCCAGCAAATATGTAGGGTAAAAGAAGAATTAGATGACATGGTCGCGGGTGGTCACATTAGGCTGCGGGAGATGGCATTGATTATGAGGTCAAAGTACGACAAGTATTGAGGAGATTTAACTAGGGTTAATATTTTGTTATATGTAGCTGTCGTCTTTGACCCGAGGTATAAGTTGGATGGCATGATATTTGGATTGGGCCTTGCGTACGGGCAAGTATGGGCGGAGCTTATTGCAGCAAGGGTTCGGGAAACCCTTACTAGATTATTTGATGAGTTTTCCACCCTGCGGGGTGGTAATATTGCGGCACCTACATCTACCCCCTCAGCCTTAGGCTCACAGTTTCCTGAAGTCGAGAGTGGGAAAAGGCGTAGATTGGAGTGGGGTGAGAGGTATGAGCAGACCCCCTTCCTCCAGACTTCTGTAGAGGCTCAGTCAGAGATAGACAGATACTTAGCAGTAGAGATTCTACCATATTCACGAGATTTCGATATATTAAGTTGGTAGAAGGTGAATGCTGTGAAGTATCCCATCCTTGGAGAGATAGCCCGCACACTTTTGGCCATCCCTGTTAGCACAGTAGCCTCAGAGTCGGCCTTTAGCACCGAAGGACGTGTATTAGATTCATTCCGGAGTTCATTAGCTCCTGTCACTGTGGAGGCTTTGATTTGCACGCAGAATTGGATCAAGGGAACTCCAATTCATGTTCCGGATGTTCTTGAGTATGAGGAGGCTGACGTCGAGGAGGAGGATGATGATCAGTCTGGATCTGGTATTTATTCTAATTTCTTATTTTCATTTATTTATTTTCATTTATTTATTTTCATTTAATTGGTATTCATTAATTTCATTTCAAATTTAATACTTATAGTGATACATGAGACGGCGTCTACGGCTACCTCCGATGCAGTATGACTTTTGTATTGGACTCACCATTGCCATGGTTTGCATAATTTCTCCCCTAATTGTTTTTTGCATTTAAAACTTTGTTTCATTTTTATAACTTTTTAATTCTAATTTGTTTTATTTTTAACTTATTAATATTTCAGGTTTTTTGACTTATTAACTTTTATTTTTAACTTATTGATTTTCAGTCTCATAGTAATCGACATTCGACACAACTCAGTGAACTCACAACTACGGCTCCACCCCAAAATCAATTTTCTTAATTTACAATTATTGTAATGTTGCTACAATAGTTAATTATACAATTTGTAATATTTATTTTTTTTAGAAGAGTTTGTAATAGTGTAATAGTTTATTAGTTCTCTTAATTTGTATAATTGTAAACTATTTATTTTAGCATAGTGTCTTACTGCCTTAGTGATGAATATTACTTAATTATTTAATAGTTAAAACTTAATATCTACTTATCAAAAAAAAATTATTTCTTTTCTGTTTTTAAATTTATATTTTTTTTTATCTAAATAATGGGCCCAAAGTGGCCCAAAACGAATTCTATGGGCGGGGGCGGGGTCCGGGGAAAAAAATCCCACCCCCGCATATGCGGGGGTGGGGGGCGGGGGAGGGGTGGCCCCGCCCCGTAGGGGGCGGGTATCACCCCTAAGCCCAACCTTCTCTACAATCTAAAAAGGGCAAACATTACTCGGACTAAACTTTCCATTCTTACCAAAGCTCTTAACGCCTTTCATAGGAGAGATTTTGAGGTAAACCCAATCACCTTTCTCAAAGGATAAGTCTCTTCTCCTCGTATCTGCATTACTCTTATGACGACTTTGTGCTTCCGCCATTTTAGTTCTTATAACCCGAACTTGATCTTTCATTTTTTGAATTATCTCAGGTCCAATTAGTCTACTCTTGCCAACTTTACCCCAACACAAAGGTGATCTACATTTTCTTCCATACAGAGCTTCATACGGGGCCATTTGAATGGAGGCATAGAAACTGTTATTATAAGCAAACTCTATTAGCGGTAGATGATTTTTCCAACTCCCTAGAAATTCCATGACACAAGCCCACAAGATATCCTCAAGAGTCTGAATAGTGCGCTTTGATTGACCATCAATTTGAGGGTGATATGCACTACTAAACTTCAACTTAGTGCCTAAAGCTGCCTGTAAACTCTTCCAAAAATGGGACGTGAACCGTGGGTCCCGATCCGACACAATACTCTTGGGTACTCCATGCAAACGCAGTATCTCTTTGACATACAACCGAGTCAGCTTTTCCAAAGAGTCGATATTATTGATAAGCAAAAAATGGGCACTCTTGGTTAATCGATCAACAATCACCGAAACCGAGTTCTTTCCACTAGGAGTCCTTGTCAACCTACTACAAAATCCATAGAAATGTCAACCCACTTCCAATGAGGAATAGGGAGAGGTTGAAGTTTACCAGCAGGTCTTTGATGCTTAGCCTTGACTTGACGGCATGTCACATTTCTCAATAAATATGGCGATATCCATCATACTCACATTAGTCCCCCAGTGGCACTTCACCCCCAATATTCCAAGGGTGGCTATGTTATCCTAAATCTCTTTTTCCACAAAAGTCTTAATACACCATCCAGTAAATTCCAATTATTAATAGCTCCATACAATAATCTGTGCTAACCTCAATCGACTCCTATGCAATAACTTCTAAACCTTCATTGTATTCTACCTTTGGTAATCTAATGAACACTTTCAAAGTTAACCATCAATAACATAATTGGTCCAACTGAGTGATTAATCTCCAACTACAAGTATCGTCTCAAAATTTCAAGTCACAACCAAAATATCATGCTCCTGCTTCGCACTATGATAATTCGCCGCATGCATAAAATTTATGTCCTCATAAAAATAATACTATCGAGTACAAGGTGACTCCATACCTACTAACCAGAAAAATTTTACCACATTTTGGTAGAAAGTACTCACTTTCCCAAAACCATGAGTTATCACTCATATTCATTAATTAACTCCCGCTGTCTTAATCAAAATCAATATTTCGCAAAATACATCTATGATCATTGACAGAAAACCAGCATCAATCAACTTTAACATCCCAAATTCAAAACAACTAACATCATCCTAAAATACTGTAACACCCCGTATTTTAGTGTATTTTTACTGAAGGAATTATTTTTATGGATTCAAAATTTATTCTCTTATTTTAAAATTATTGGATTTTAATTGGGTTATTTTTAGGATTTTTAATTTGGTGAAAATTAATTTTTATGTGCTTTCTTAATATTTATTTATTGTTGTGCATTTAAATTACTTTTCATATTTAAATCAATTACTGTGGGATTTAATTATTTCAATTTGACTTTACCATTACGTTTAAATTATTTTATTTAACTTGTGGTTTTAAAATCGTTTCCGTTGGATCATTTTCGTGACCCAAGTTATGAGGATTGGACCTCATTTCTTTTCCCCTCTTTTTTCTTCCCTCTTCTTTTCTTTTCCTTCCCTTTTTCTTTTTCTCCTTATTTTTCTTTCGGTCCCGCGCGAACCCGATTTCCTCTCTCTCCTCCTCTCTCCCTGTGCATTCCGTCCACCTCCCAGCCCAGCTGCCGCCGCGCCGCCGTGGCCTGCACCGCCCGGCCGACTAGCACCCCTCCCCTCCGGCGACCTCACCCCTCCAACCTCAGCCCCTATCTCGCCGCCGGTAGCCCGCACGCACCATCCTAAGCCGCGGCGCACTTTGAGCTCCAGCGCCGCCGTCGCTCCACCTCTGGCCACCATCTCCCTACCACTTCATCCCCGACCTCTTGGCAACCCATTGGACCCAACCCCGGCCCCGATCCGTCACCTGTGAAGCCACACTAAGTACATTTCCGATTTGCACTTTTTTGGCCTAAAACCGCCCCTTGCGCCGCCACCCACGGCAAACCACTACCACCATTGGCTTCACCGACCTCTCTAGGCCCTACCCTACCATTTTTGGGTCTTCGTTTGTCTTCGTTGAAAAGTGGGCATCTGTGACCCACGGCCACAGTGTATTTTACACTGTGGTGTTGCTCAGACGTCGCCATTTTCAGCTTCGTGATCCTCCAGAAATTATTATATTGCACTGTAACTATTTCTCCAAAGAATTCTTGTGAATTTAATGTATTTTTACACTAACACATTTTACTGTATTTAATCTATTGTTGGTTTTGCCGGACTGAGTCCGAGGAGTTCGGGAGTGGATTGGTGATTGGAGTGTTTGGTTGGAGTTGATTGGTTTGGTTATTGATGGTTGTGGATTTGTGTTGGTACATGAACATCTCATTATTTCATGCATGATCATGTTTGTAAAGAAAACTGGGTTTTCGTGTGGTGCATTCATGCTCATGTGTGATTTGGAAATTGTGATTTTATGTGAAAATGTTTTTGGGTGCGTGTGTATCACGACCCCAAGCTGAGATGGGGCATTATCTCGGTAGAGCTCCTCTGGTTACTCGGGAGCGGAATAAACTGAGTAACGTCCCCTGGATTGTCGCTGGGCGATGATGGGATCGGACGAGAGATTCGTGCCGACTCCGTGGTCCTTCTGCTGGCAGGGACTAGAGGATGTCTGGCCATGTACGCGCGGGGCGCGGAACTGGGCATCGCTCGTGCGTAGTGGGTGTTCGGCCATGTACGCGCTGGGCGCGGAACTGAACATCTCTACGAAGCCAGGACGTGCGGATGGTCCCTAGGGGAGGCCATGGTGCATAGGGTAATAAAGGATTAAATTGGCTATTTTCTGGGAAAATAGTGTGCGTGGATTTTGTGTAAACCATTTTCTGGGAAAATGTTTTACGGATTATTTTTTTTGCCAATGAGACTTTGGCGTGTGTTGGAAATTATCATTTTCGGGGAAAATGATGTTTTGAGAAAAATTGCATATTTCATCATATGCATGCATGTTGGTTGCATTAAATGCATTTCTTTCTTGAGGATTATTTTGGGTTATACTTACCTGCGGTACCCTTCTGTGGTAACGCAGATTTTGATGCAGATGAGGAGGAGGGCGAGCCTGAGGAGACGGCTCCGCCCGAGGAGTGATCTGGGATCACTAGCTTTATTATTCTATTTTACTTATTTGTATTTCAGGACATGTGTTAACTTTATTTTGGATGACTGTATAACTATTTTTAAACCTCTTCTGATGTTTAGTTGTATTTAAATTCTGGTACTTAGTTGGCTATCCGCTGCGTTATTTTATTTGTACACCGTTGTAGGTACACACACTGGCACTTCGTTGGGATGTGTGACAGCGTTGTCACCATCCTGGTGTCTCGATCCCCGTGTATTTTTATAAGGGGGATTGGGGGCGCCACAAATACACCCGTCTCATCCAAGATAAGGAACATATCCTAAAAGGCTCGAATCCAACCCGGCCAACCAATCAGAGCGCCTATAAACTTCTACCCGACAACCTAAACCCAAAAGCTCACCAAACGACACTGTAAAACAATAAAAGAAACGACTACTAAGCTAGTTAAATGGCAGGTCCTTATTTCATTAAACGGTGCGGGATAAGCTTCCCATGAAACGCTGCACTTTAGTCCTTCTCAAACGGTGCGTTGCGAGATGGCTGAAGACAAAAGGAGTTGACTCGAAGGTTCGGTTCACTTTAGTTCCAGGTCCCCTGCTTTCCCAATCCGCCTCCATGGAACCCTAACACCCTCACGTTTGTTTCTCTCTTCTCGTTATCTCTCCTTGACTCCTTCCCCTCCGTTATAACATAGACCAAATTGCCAGTCTGAAACTCTCATATGAAACACAAGTGACTTATTTTCTAAATAAATCTATAAAAAAAGGAATAAACCTGTCCTTTTAGTGTTGATAATAAGGCTTATTATTAATGATGATTTTCTATAATAGTACTACGAGAAACTAGATGCTTGATTGTTGAGATATTTTAAGGTTTAATCTTATAGTTAGGACAAATTATGTGGGAATTAAAGTACTTTGGGGAGTGACGATATTTTAGGGTTTTGAAAACTTTAGACATTAGAGAGATATAGATTTTTAACATCTCAAGTTTTAATTACGTAGTACGTCTTCAATTGAAAATTTACGCATGTTAGTTACTATTTTATTGGTGATAATTAATATTCCCTTGGCACTCTTGTGAGAAAAGTCAGAGAAGTTAAAAAATTCACGTAAGCGGTATTCCTATACTAGACTTTGCAAAAAATTAATTGGGTTGATTTTTACAAAACACTTGCATGTTCTATTATGAAACAAACTCACACCATTTTACATTGCATATGAGATTATAGGTAGTAGGAAGTAACTCCCTAGACCTCCAAGTACAGGGCGTTGCATCGACATTACTACATATTTTCTAAAATCTTACCAATCCATTTATACATAATTTCTAAAATCGACATTACTACATATTCTCTTCAAATTCTGTCACGTGTCATCTATTACAACTATCACAACCATCAAAGTCATCTGAAAAAGAAATAGTGGATAAATGGGTGAGTCTACCAACTCAAAAAGTAGCAAACATGTACTAGTGTATGAACTTGTGCCAGTTAAATAATGCAAAACAAAACAGAAACTCAAAAAGAATATGGCAAACATTTTTTTACAATAATAATATAGATAAAAGACCTTCGGCATAAGCATAACTAAATTAAGCAGCATCAAAACATAATAGAGACCATGATTAAACCACATGGCAGGGTTGTGCAAACTCTAGCAGCCAACCAAGCAAAGCTATCAATGAAATCTCCCCCTTTTATACTTGGTGCATTGACTTTGCACACAGGAAAGGTCCACGCAGTCACTTTGCTCCAAAGTGAGTGCACTAAAAAACAGAGATGCTGGTACCAACATAATAATAGATGCCACAGTTTTACTCACTTGTTAAAATGAGAACAGAAGCAAAATAGAGTTTCATGCCAAAGGATCGCGCAATCACTATCATTATCCAATGAGAAATGATAGTTGCAGTCATGAATGTACAAGCGCTGCACAATCACTTTAAAAAAATGAATAAATACGGGACTCGCATGAAAAAAAATTAATTTTTTAATGGTGAACTTCATTTTTTTTCAAAATGACTACAAGACACTTACGTATTTTATAACTGTATGTAGCATTACTTTTATCCAATATAACATAGTACTAGGTACGTACTATCAAACTCGCAAAAAATTAGAAGAATGCTTAATACTATTGTGTTTTCTTTTGGGCCAAAGACCCAACAGTTCTTTGAATTTTCTTAAAACCCCATAAAGGAGGAGCAACAACACAAAACCCACCAAAATTCTGAATAGAAGAAGGCCCAAGATCGAAAAGCAAAGATGGGTACGTAACCGAACATGAGGAGCAAACTTCTCAACAAGTATATGAATGACAATATTGATATTCCCATATCAAAATTGAAGTACACTATCTTCTCCTTTATCAGAAGATATTAATAACATTAAACTCTGAGTTTTTTATTTTTTGCAATGTTGTTGTTCAAAATAAAACAAGGGTTGCATGTGAAATTGCCTAAACTTGAAGATTACATGAATAAATGACTAAACAGTAGTTGCAAATTTTAGGTTCTAGAACCGTCTTGACGACAAAAGAAAATAAAAATTTAGCACCAGATCAAGTAGTCAAAGTTTTTGGTCCTACCATGGTGGCCACGTAAAATTTCGACCAACATGACTCGTGGAAGATGGACCTCTACGACCAGTACTTGACAAAGGAGTTCTCAAATTCGAGTGGAAGATGGGCTTGTGAGTTAATTTTTTCTTTTATCTACTTTTTCTTCTCTGTTATGGCGGAGTTCTCAAATTCAAGTTAATAATGAAGTCCTAAAGTCAAATAAAAGATGAGGTTTTTGTCTGACAATAAGAGAAAATAATATTGGCAAAAAATTCGGACCATGGCAAGTCTTGAGAAATTAAGATTGAACACTACAAGTAAGGCCTATGATATTATTATAACTATTAAAGCTGTAATCATTACAAGAAAAATGCTTGGTTGTTACTAATTATTTTAGGTGAAAATGATTTTTTTTGTCAAAATATATCTATTTTAGTTGCAATTAATCATTTTTGTCGCGTATAATTTGTTACAAATAGTAATTTTTCTTGTAATGTATATATATATAATTAATATTACTTTAATGACTAGTTATTAGATAGTTTATAAATACGAATGAAGTGTTTGATAGCGCCAGGCCCTATAACTAACTTTTTCTTCACACCTTTTCTATATATACGAAGTTGATTTTTAATTAAGTTTAGTAGCCAATACATGTAGACACTAGTTGGCTAAGTTATAAATTAAACTTAGTTTTCTTTGTTTTTTTTTCGTACTTTACTTAATTTCCATGTTTGGGAAAAAATAACATTTTATTAAGACAAGTCAACTTGATAAGTGTTGACATATTACTGCCCCAGTTTTAAATTATAATTTAAAGAAATCAGATATTTTTCAGTGCTCAAATGTAGTAGATCATACATATCGAAGTGTTCACTTTACAATAGATTCTCAGGTAACTTTGTTTCGTGAACTATAGTGCCAGGATGTGTTCTACTTAAAGACTATATCACCTACAAGCAATGTACTCATGAAGGGGGGAGAGATAGACAAATGAGATGTAAACAGCCGAGGTATTTTTCCTTTCGATAACAATAAAAAATGTGTGAATACTGTGTCAATTTTACTCCCATCTCTCTATTTGATTTTGTCTAACACCGTGTATATGCAGCATTGTCTAAAGGGTGGGACTCGTGGGTGATAAGCAGTGGCACTTATTGATATGCAAAGACGTGATCATGTGCATCACACGTGAACAATCTTTAGCCTTCTGACTCGTGTGTTCCCATCTGCTGGATTAAGGACACGTGCTGCCATCCCTGTAATACATATATATATGCATCTTAGCAGTGTTAGGGTTACGGGATTTTATTGTGAGCAATTGTATTCTGCCGTTTCGTTGTAGAAACCGAGAGAGAGAGCTTTGTACATACAGAGGGATTCTAGGGTTTGCTGAGGGAAGAAAGGAAGCTATATTGAGGCTTGTATTTTGGCTCAGTATTGGCTTGATCTGTGTATATACATTGGCTCTTGAAGATTGTGTAATAAGAAATAATCTCTGAGGCTGTTCCTGCCGTGGATGTAGGCCATTAGGGCCGAACCACGTAATATCTGTTTGTATCTCTTATCCTTTATCTTTTCTTTGTTTCTTATTATCTTGTTGAGTTCTTGTTGATCTTCTTGATAGTATTATTTTTTGATTCTTGAGGTTTCTGTTTTTTGAGATTTGTTTCGTGGTTACTGAGTACCTTTGAGTAGAAGGAACTCTGTTTGTGTTTATCACAATTGGTATCAAGAGCTTAGGTTAAATGGGGACCACGAAATTTGATGTTGAAAAATTTACAGGACTTAATGACTTCGGGTTATGGAGAATAAAGATGAGAGCTTTGTTAGTCCAACAGGGCTTACAGGATGCTCTCACCTTTGAGAAAAGGGCCTCTTCCTCGAAAGAGGAAGGAAAGGGAGAAGTCCAAAAGGACATTCTCCAAAAGGCCCACAGTGTTCTTATTTTGTCTTTAGGAGATAAAGTTTTGAGGGAAGTAGCAAGTGAGGAAACTGCTGCTAGTATTTGGCTTAAGCTAGAACACCTTTATATGACAAAATCTCTGGCTAACAGACTGTGTAAGAAAACTAGGTTATATACTCTTAAAATGACTCCTGGAACTCAAATAGGGGAACATCTGGATACCTTTAACAAAATTATATTAGACCTAGCTAATATAGATATTAAGGTGGAGGATGAGGATCAAGCAATCCTCTTGCTGAGTTCTTTGGACTCTTCATACCAGAATCTTAAGGAGACCATGATGTATGGTAGAGATACTCTGTCTCTAGATGAAGTGCAGTCTGTCCTTCATGCTAGGGAATTACAAAATCAAGAAGATACCAAACGAGAACATGGTGAGGGCTTGTCTGTTAGAGGAAGACCAGAAAAGAGAGGCAAGAAAAATAAATTAGACTTTAAGAGAGGAAGGTCTAAGTCAAAAGGAAAACAATTAAAATGTTTTCTTTGTCATAAAGAAGGACATTTCAAGAGAGATTGTCCTGATAGAAAAACTCAGACAGGTAACAAAATTAAAGAGGATGGAGATGTAGCAGTGGTGTTAGAAGGGTATGAAAGTGCTGAGGTACTGAATGTATCTGAGGTAGGGTCTGGAAAAGAGTGGATTTTAGATTCTGGTTGCTCTTTTCACATGTGTCCCAACAGGGACTGGTTTGAAACCTTTTCTGAATTAGATGGTGGACATGTAATTCTAGGGAATAACAAATCCTGCAAAATCATGGGAATTGGGTGTATAAGACTAAAATTACATGATGGGATAGAGAGACTTTTGAGGGAGGTCAGATTTATACCTGACTTAAAGAGAAATTTAATTTCTCTTGGCACACTTGATAATTCAGGTTATTCTTTTAAGTCTGAAGCAGGGGTCCTTAAAATTACTAAAGGTTCACTCACTATTATGAAAGGGGTAATTAAAAATGGCCTTTATACTCTAGTTGGAAAAACCATTGTAGGGGAAGCATCCCCTGTACAGAATGCCATTGAAAATAAATCTGTGCTTTGGCACAGGAGGTTAGGGCATGTTAGTCAAAGAGGACTTTCAGAATTACACAAACAAGGATTGCTAACTGATGCTGGCCTGGAAAATTTACCTTTCTGTGAAGATTGTGTTTATGGAAAGGCTAAAAGAATCAGTTTTAAAAGGGCAACCCATATGACTACTCAGACTCTTGATTATGTACACTCTGACCTTTGGGGACCTTCTAGAGTAGCTTCTCATGGTGGAGGGAATTATTTCCTCTCCATCATTGATGACTACTCTAAGAAGGTATGGATTTATATTCTCAAACACAAAAGTGACACCTTTAAAACTTTCAAGGACTGGAAATCCTTAGTTGAAAATCAAGTTGACAGAAAAATAAAAATTCTAAGAACTGATAATGGGTTAGAGTTTCTGTCAACAGAGTTTAATATTTTCTGTCAAAAGGAGGGGATTTTAAGACACAAAACCGTGAGGGAAACTCCCCAACAGAATGGTCTTGCAGAAAGGATGAATAGGACTATTCTAGAGAGAGTGAGATGTATGTTGTCTAATGCTGGATTACCTAAAACTTTTTGGGCTGAAGCTGCTGCCACAACAGTACACTTAATTAATAAGTGTCCTTCCTCTGCCATAAATTTTAAAACACCACATGAAATGTGGACTGGAAAACCTCCTAGGTATGATTATCTTAGAATCTTTGGTTGTACAGCTTATGCACACTCAAAAACAGATAAGCTAGACCCTAGGGCTCTCAAGTGTATCTTTGTGGGATATCCTGAGGGTGTTAAAGGGTATAAATTGTGGCTTGATGAACCTGGTAGACATAAGTGCATCATCAGCAGAGATGTGGTCTTTAATGAATCCCAAATGGCTAGAGTACCTAAGGCAGAGGAAGATCACAGACCTGGTATCACTAGGGAGAAGGTACATTTTGAGGTGGAGAGGGCAAACACCTCAATAGATCCTAAGACTGGGCAAAACAGTAACTCTAAGGACTCAAATTCAGAGGAATTAGATAAACCAGGTTCTGATTCTTACAATTTGGTAAGAGACAGAAAGAAAAGGATTATAAAACCACCTATAAGGTATGGTCAAGCTGATCTCACAGCTTTTGCTTTGACTGTTGCAGATGAGATTGTTTATCAAGAACCAAGAACCTATAAAGAGGCTATCTCCAGTAAAGATGCCACTAAGTGGATACTTGCTATGCATGATGAAATGGAGTCTTTAAATAAAAATAAAACTTGGGAACTAGTTACCAAACCTAATGGGGTTAGACTAGTGGGATCCAAGTGGATCTTTAAAAGAAAGGAAGGCATTCCAGGGGTAGAAGGTGCTAGGTTCAAGGCAAGGTTAGTGGCTAAAGGTTTCACTCAAAGGGAGGGAATAGATTTTAATGAGATATTCTCCCCTGTGGTTAAGCATAGTTCTATTAGATTGCTTTTGTCTTACATTGCATATCATGATTTGCACTTAGAACAGCTGGATGTAAAAACTGCTTTTTTACATAGAGAATTAGAAGAGGTCATTTACATGCAACCCCCTGAGGGGTTCATAAAAGACATTAACTCAAATCAAGTTTGTTTACTTAAAAAATCTTTATATGGTCTAAAACAATCTCCTAGACAATGGTATAAAAGATTTGATAATTACATGCTTGAAAATGATTTTAAAAGAAGCTGTTATGACAGCTGTGTTTACTATAAAGATGTTAATGGAATATTATTATATCTTTTACTATATGTAGATGATATGTTAGTGGCTTGTAAATACCCTGTTTTAATCAAACAAACTAAGTGCATGTTGAAATCTGAATTTGACATGAAGGAACTAGGACCTGCTAGTAGAATTTTAGGAATGGATATTATTAGAGATAGGTCAGAGGGATGTCTGTACCTATCTCAGAAAAATTATTTCTTAAAAATTCTAAAAAGGTTTGGTTTGGACCAAGTCAAACCTGCATGCACACCTCTGGGTCAGCATTACAAGCTGTCCACTAGTCAGGCTCCAGAATTAGAATCTGAAATAGAATTCATGCAACAAATTCCCTATGCCAGCATGGTGGGAAGTGTGATGTATGCAATGGTATGCACAAGACCTGATCTTACATATGCTATCAATGTTGTTAGTAGGTTTATGAGTAACCCTGGTAAGGCTCACTGGCAAGCTATTAAATGGCTTTTAAGGTATATTTTTGGAACTATAAATTTGGGTCTGAAATATGGATCAAATGTCAAAGAAGGTTGTGAATTGGAGGGTTTTGTAGACGCTGATTATGCTGGTAATGTGGATACCAGGAAATCCTTAACAGGATATGTGTTTACAGCATATGGGGGGGCTATCAGTTGGAAGTCAAACTTACAATCTGTTGTGGCCTTATCTACTACTGAGGCTGAATATATAGCTTTGACAGAAGCTATAAAGGAAGCCATTTGGCTAAATGGTATATCACGAGAATTAGGGATTTTCAAAGGAAATATCACTGTACATTGTGATAACCAAAGTTCTATATACTTGGCCAAAAATCAAGTATATCATGAAAGGACTAAGCATATAGATGTTAGGCTTCATTTTGTAAGAGATATAATAGAGTCTAAGGAAGTTAGAGTAGAGAAAATTCCAACTGAGGAAAATCCCTCAGACATGATGACAAAGTCCCTTCCAGTAGCAAAGTTCAGACACTGTCTGAACCTTATTAACATGCAGACTATTAAGGATCCCTAATAGAGGGACTTTGCAGGAACAGCCAAGATGAGAGTAGAATAGAAGTGATGGTTTTAATATTGTCAAGGTGGAGAATTGTGAATACTGTGTCAATTTTACTCCCATCTCTCTATTTGATTTTGTCTAACACCGGTGTATATGCAGCATTGTCTAAAGGGTGGGACTCGTGGGTGATAAGTAGTGGCACTTATTGATATGCAGAGACGTGATCATGTGCATCACACGTGAACAATCTTTAGCCTTCTGACTCGTGTGTTCCCAGCCGCTGGATTAAGGACACGTGCTGCCATCCCTGTAATACATATATATATGCATCTTAGCAGTGTTAGGGTTACGGGATTTTATTGTGAGCAATTGTATTCTGCCGTTTCGTTGTAGAAACCGAGAGAGAGAGCTTTGTACATACAGAGGGATTCTAGGGTTTACTGAGGGAAGAAAGGAAGCTATATTGAGGCTTGTATTTTGGCTCAGTATTGGCTTGATCTGTGTATATACATTGGCTCTTGAAGATTGTGCAATAAGAAATAATCTCTGAGGCTGTTCCTGCCGTGGATGTAGGCCATTAGGGCCGAACCACGTAATATCTGTTTGTATCTCTTATCCTTTATCTTTTCTTTGTTTCTTATTATCTTGTTGAGTTCTGTTGATCTTCTTGATAGTATTATTCTTTGATTCTTGAGGTTTCTGTTTTTTGAGATTTGTTTCGTGGTTACTGAGTACCTTTGAGTAGAAGGAACTCTGTTTGTGTTTATCACAAAATGCATGTACGTTTCCACAAAAATAAAGAAAAAAAAAAAAGCTAGCAAGCCAAAAAGACCGATATGTGGGAATAAAAATAGATATTTGCTGACATGCCTTATGTTTCATCTTCCTGCTTTTACAAAGAGAATTGAGGGACACGTGGCAGCAATCTTGGGTCCACACAAGCAACTACAACTATGAAAACTAGAGAATGCTAAAGTTCCATGAAATCCATGTTTGATAACAATTAACTTGGCAAATATTTTAAAATTCTAAAAAATAGAGGCAAATGATAGTACAAGAAAATTGCTTATTTGCAACCAATTAATACTAACGAAATGACTATTTACAACTAAAATTAGTCGTGAATAGTCTTTTGATTGCAATAAATTAGTCACAAAAGTCTAATTTTAAAAAATTTCTTATGATAATTCAAGTAGTTAATGTTAGTATTTTTAATAATAACATTTATTTCTGTTAGTTTTAGTAGCCGTTTGTTAACAGGCTTGTTTTCATTGAGCCATTTGTTATCGCCTTTAGTTTATTTTATTGTTTTTTATGGTTAAGCCCTCACTTTATTGTTTTTTATCTCATTACATCCTGGACGTTGGCTCCTTTATTCTTTTTCCCGTAATGTCCATTACATCTAGAGTCTTTCATTGTTAGGTTTATATATATTTGTTTGGTCTTTGTTTACGTGGGTGGCATATACTTAAGAAAAAGTGAGATAAGAAAAATAAGTTATATTTTTTAGAGTATTTCTAGATAAAAGAAATGTGTTCTTTTGGTGAAGCTTTGAGCTCAACCACTTGTGTAAAGTTGTTTCGGGCTATACGACGATCAGTTGAGCTGTTATATCCTAGAGGAGTCAAGTCAAGAAGAGTTTTGCTGTACCGGTTAATTTGAGACTTTATATACATCAGAGGGCTTGAATCTCCTTAAAGAACAATACTTTCGTACCTCAGTCCAAACTGGTTTCGTTTAAATGTTAATTTCATTGTAATGTTTATTACATTATCACTAACAGTTAAAGAAGGTAAAATCAAGAGCACTTTCACCATTAAAAATCTATATATCCATAAGCGAACGAGTTTCCTTATACTTGTTCAAGATACTACACAATCCTTCATTATAACTTTGCCATAAAAGGAAGCAATTTTAATGAAATTATCATCCTGCCTAAGCATGCAATACCGTTGTCACATATCCACATCAACGATTAGGAATAAATCTAGATGGCAGCCACCAAATAAAGGACTAGAGAACAGAAAATTACTCGTAAAAATAGTAAGGTACCTTTTCTTTACTTCCAGCACTTCCAACAACATAACAGCTCAGGAATTTTGCAAATTGTGCTTCTCTCCTGGCAATATCCTTTGGAGTTTTTGCATCTAAAGAGAACCGAATAACCAATATCTAGACAGTGAGCAGGTACGTACTTGCCGCTTAACCATACACACTTGCAATTTATTGATTTATGAGTGATTACTAAAACACAATTCAATGCAAGTGTAACCACTCCCTTCAAAATAAGGAATTCAAAATACCAAAACAGATTGAACTATTAACAACACCTTCTAAACATTACCAAGATAATAGAAATCTATATTGTGATTACTTAAAATCCACTGATTACCTAAAGGTGCATATGCAGTAAAGGGCAGAAAATAAGAGAGAAATGATTCATTTCACAAATCCTATGCAAGTATTTTGTAGATCTAAATTATAGGTCTCTGAAAGAAGAACAAAGTTGCCAAGCCTGAGGAAAGGCATTGCCCAGAGGTCAAATTCTCCAAACCAAATAACTACCAATAATCCAATTCAAGAAAAGCTTTAAACTTACTTTCCCTTGTACGTCACTACAAAAAATATCAGTTTTTGCGTCGTTTTTGCTTCCGTCGAACCAGAAATCACTGCAAAATAAGATTTTGTGCGGCAAACTTGAAGTCGTCGCAACATACTTGTCGCAAAAGCAGGGACGCATTGTAACAAACAGTATCTTCTTTTATTGCGTCACTTTTTGGCCTTTTCTCGCAATCTGATTTGCCGCAATAAATATTACATTTCAATTCTCATGAAGCGGGGACGATAATCCGTCGTAAGAACTATGTCCCTCTATAGCGACGACGTTTATTCTTATTGGGACCAATATAATCGCCGCAAGAAAATGTAACTTTTCTCGGAGTTCTGTTTATTTCGACTTCCCCCAACAGTTCTGGTTTTCCCAATTAAATGCAGAGTATATTTCCCAACTTGCAATTCCTTCATTGGTGAAAAGCTCATTCCTTCGTTGACCCAGATTGTGAAAGGTTTGATCATTGCTTTATGGTCTCCTTCTTTTTCCCATTTTAATGCCTTTCACGATGCCATCAATCAAGTTGGGTATCCATTAAACCCGTCTTCTCATCAAACCATGGTGGAACTCAGTAACCAATTGCCCATCAAGGTCGTTGCTTACAACTTGGTTGTATCGTGCTTTTGGTAGTTGCCTTTCCACTCCATTCATGGTGTCGTTTTGTGTGAATCTAACATCGAGTTTGCATTTCCTCTCAAAATGCAATAGGCCATAATAAATTGACAAATCCCCAGCTACTGATGTTGGTCCTGGGTCTAGTCTCGTGAAAGGTACGCAACAATTTGCATTCTAATTTCTGGATTTTAGCATAACGAATTCTTAGCCATTGCAAATGAATAAAAATCTTCATTTTATTTGTATTTCGATGGGTCTCATCTTTGTTGGGTTACTTGAATTCATGTATCCTGTCATATATGATCATCTCTGTCATGACTTGTTTGAATATTTTGCTTGCATATTGTTTATTGTATTGTATCCCAATAAATTATCATTACAGGATTGTTTGTTTCAGCAGGATATTTTTTACTCAGTAGCTCATCGTGTATAAGCTTTGAATACTTGAATGGAGTCATTTGTTCTTGGATTTCACGCATGCCAGTTGTTTGAGTAAATTCCCATAGAGTCTATCCTTTTGTCAAGTCTCTAACATATCTAGCATACGTTGTGCTATGGGTCTAAAACATTGGGTTTGCATGCAAATTTAATATATTAGATAACTCCCAGGATTCTAAAATTTGCTACTTCTTTTTGTCCAAGTAATCATTATGTTTTTAGTCAAATAGACAACCTATATTATGCTACTGCATGCATTTAGTACTTGAACTACTGTATTTTCTCACAAAAATACAAACAATCCCCTGCATCTTAACGGTAATGATTTTTTTCTTAAAACATCGTAACTGACGTTATGCATAACACAAGATAGAAAAAATTGTTTGATCATGGTAGCAACAGGTTTTTTCAAACTATATTTTATTTAATAAATTTACTTATTCATGATTACAAACTTTGGTGTTGGTACTGGTTTATTATAGGAAACCCTTTAACTAATTTAGGATAGATTAAAACTTACTATATTTATATGCAATATTTACCCGTTAAGATATGCAATTATGTGACGTTTATGTAGTTTTATCAAGAGTGTAGAACACCATTTCCTTATTATGATAATCATTAATTAAATCTTCTTTATTGAAGTGGCCTTAGTTCACTATTGTGGTAAAAGTGAAGACATATCCTCGTATCAATTGAGGCAAATGGACAAGAATTGGATGCATGTGCCAAATAGGTTTACATCACGGGAATATGGTGCTGGGATTAATCAACTCCTCACAATGGCGAAAGCCCATGCACCAGGAAGCACTACCTTCAGGTGTCCATGCAAGAGATGTTATAATAACATTTTCCTACCAATAAATAAAGTTGAAGATCATCTATTCACGATAGGTATTGACCCAAGGTATATTTGTAGCATATCAAATAGAGTTTCATGACTCTCATTCCTTCTTTTATAAGTGGTAATTTAATATGGTTGGTTTGTTTCAATGTTTAAAGGATAAGAGGATGTGCAAATATGGTTGCAGACCTCTAAGTTATTCTTAATTCCAGTTTTTGGGGTGTTGCTAATGCATGGGCATGTGGTGATTCATTTTCATCTCATAACTAAAACTCTAAGTACATTGGTCTAATAATTAGCCCCATTGACATTTGTACATATTTTGCTTAATGTGTGTTCCAGTAGCTATTAATTATCAAATTTTTGCTTAATATTTTGCTTAATGTGTTCCAGAGTAGATCATGAACCAAGTTAGAGATATAAGGATGAGCCAAAGTGCAGCTAGTCTGCATTCAATTCAGCCCCAACAATGTAGCAGATTATGTGAAGGCCTTCAACAGAAGCTCAACGATGTGGCACATATAATGTGGTGTATTTTTGCATTTTGTATTTTTGTATCTAACTCTCTAAGCTCATTTTGTATTTAATGCTTTTCTTAACTCTCTAAGATCTTCTGGTATTTTTGTATAATACCACAAACCTCATTAGTGTATACACTAAAGCGTGAGCTCCCTCTCCATTTGAGCAATCCCTCCCAGTTGGGTCCGTCTTTAGCCATTATTACTACAACCCAAAAGCATATATGAACAAAACCTTCTATTTCCATATTTCAAGATTCTCTAATTCGCAACAACATCAACAAAACTAAATTTACTTACTTAAACACAAACTTAGTTACCAAACACTTAATCCAAACCAAATCCGAGTCATTCATCATTTTATTTTTGTTACCAAACACCGCTTGAGGAATCAAAAGTAAAATATTGCAAGAGTTCCAATTTTTTAAATTTAATTTTATCAGAAACCAAACAAAGACAATACCTTTTTTTACGACAGAATCAAACTGCGATTTCTGCGATGCTGTGCCATGGAGGTAGGCAGTGCACGGTGGGTATAGGAGCTTGAGCGAGATCCATGAGGGGGAGAGCAGATCAACGATGACAGAGAGGGAGAGCTTCGGTGGAGGGGCTAGGGACAGTTGGGGGGGTAGCTACGCCGGTAGCTGGAGGTAGTGCGACAACTGCAAACGCGGCGGCACTGGGAATCTGAGGGAGAGAAATTCGAGGGAGAAGAGAGAGGGAGATCTAATGCAGATTGAGAAGCCGCGAGGGAGGGGCTTGGCTGGGTTGGCTGGCGACGGTGGAGGTGGACGGTGACGGTGGGTCGACGACGGCGTGTGTAGAAGATTAATGAAACTTTGATGCGCACTATATATTTTGGTAAATTAAGAAGTTATTGAAGTTAGGATTCATGCAAAGTTTGAAAAATAAACGAATTGGTGAATCTTGAATCTTCTCTGATTTATATTCTATACAATCAGTCATATTATGGTTTAAAAGTCTTAAAATCGTTATAAATTACCTCAAGAATTTCGTTCATTAGCCACAATAGCTCCTATAATAGACCACTGTAGCTATGTGCATACATGCAGTATCTTATTCTAAGGACCAGAAATAAATTAAATTACGAATTGAATGGTAATATCAATTACGAGAAACATTCCTACCGGCCACCTATTTTTTCATAATCACTCTTGCTTATAAGATTACATTTTTTCCTTGGGTTTTTCAATTCAATCGAGACCATCAATTTCCATGTCTTCTCCTGTTGCGAGCGTGAGACCAGGGAGATCAGCCTTAATGTCTCTCACATCATGTCTACATTCAATGATATTACTCATTCCCCCGTGACCCCGTTGTTCATCTTGGGGCTATTAGCAAATATGTTTTGAGAAAATTAAGAATCTACACATAATTCACAGTTAATAAAAACATAGTACACATGATGAGTAGTACTACAGGACTTGCTCACTCGTACATTCAAAAGCTCAAAATAATGCAAAGCAGACCATGAGAGAAAACTTTTAACATACAAAATATGGAGAAAACTTAAACAATACATGCAAAGAGACGGAAATCTACCATCATTAGTTGACTTGGTGGAAGATGCTGGCTGATTGAGTTTATAGGTTTTAAGGACTAAAGTAAGGATTATCTACTTAATCTTCCATTGGTTTTAGTGTGTAAAAGATGGTCAATTGAAGATAATCCTTAAAGTCCTTAGTATACCAACGAACTTTAATAGCAACCCCTCTATTATCGGCCAACAATATCCCTTTGTAAACAACACCATAGCCTCTTGGCCAATGACTCTACTCTTGTTGTAATTTTCAGTTGCCTTCTCAAGTTCTTCAGTGTTGAAGATTTTTGCTGTCTCCATGGATCTTGCGTGATTTAGGAGTCTCTGCTATAACATTAGGCCACCATTGTTTTGGAACCACTTTTCTTTGAGTTTAATGAGCTTTCTTTTCTGCAGTCCCCAATATACCAAAGAACTTCCGACAAGGAGCACTAAGAGGCCAATGCTTATACCTGTACATATTAAAACATTCATTTTGACCATTTCGGTAGTTTCGAATTTCCTATTTTGTCAATCTAATTGTACATCTTATTTTGTTACTAGCTCTGCCCCATGGTTGCTGGCGAGGTCGCATGAAGCTACTAGTAAGTCTTCTCCTCCATATCTCTCTCCATATCTCCCTCATACGCCTCTTCTCTCTGTCATTCTCTTGGTAGCCAATCTGGCGACGCCGTGCCACCATCGCTTGCCGCCATTGCTCGCCGTGTTGGTCCGACATAGGCAGCGGTGAACCCCTCTCTCTCTCTCGGATTCTCCCACCTCTCGTAGACCTCTCTCTGTCCCACGTCCTTCGATTCTCCCAGTTAGGGCTTCTAACGCCACCGTTCGCCACCTCGACATGCACACACCATCGAGGAACCCCCACATCTAGCTCACTTCTATAACCTTTTCAGATCCGACATCGTCAACGCCTCCTTATCGCCGCCAATATAACTCTCTCTCTCTCTGTGTGTGTTCCAGTGGTGGGTGTCAAGCTCTCGGCAATGACAACGAGGGAAAAAGGGTAAAGCAGAGACCTTTGGAAGAGTAGAGAGAGAACGACAAGAAAAGAAGGAAATCGTGTGGGGAGAAGACTTCACTCTCGATCGATTAGCCACAATTAAATGACAGTTTTAGTTAATGTGTGATAAATTTGACTTTGATTATTTCAGTTCTCATATCTCATAGTTATTTTTTTTATTATATAACAATAAAATAATATGAAATGAATTTAATTTTACTTATTATATTCACATCAAATTTCTATATTGGATTATTCATTTATTCATTATATAATAATATTACTTTAAAAAATATTTAACTTCTTTAATTATTAATTTATTTAATTTTATTATATTTTATCGTTCTACCTATTATATGTGAATTAATAATTATATTCTAATTAAATTAATATTATTTCATATGAAGTAGATAAGAAAGAGGAAAGAGCAATAATTGATGAAATATGTATTTAGTCTATTTATACTAATCTTCAAATTTGAAAAATATTTTAAAAGTCACTGTAGTTAAAGTCAAATTATTTGAAATTTAACTAATCCATTGCGATCATATTTTCTTTTCTAATAACTAAATATTCAATAAATTTAACTTTTAGTTAATCCATTGACCATGCCGCGTATAATGATGTGGGCATTCCATTGTGAGAACTTAGATTTTTTCAAGACCTCTTCTATGTCTTCACAGATGACACAGCCCATGTACACAATTCTTTATAATTTCGTTTTTAATGATATATATTTTTGGAAAATAATCATAATTCTACATCTCAATTGAAAAAAAAAATATTTTCCATTTAAAATAGAGTTGTAAAATATTTATATAAATAATTCGTGTCATTATTATTACAAGCCATTAATTGGTAGCTCCAAATGAAAAGAGTACGATCTTATGGCCGGGTTGTTCGTGATGAGTTGTCACTAACATCAAACGGCTGAAATTAAACTGATAGAAATAAAAAAGTTGACCGATCGAGACCTATCAATTTCTATTTCGTTCTCCTATTGTGAGCGTGAGAGGAAGAGCAGTAATGGCTCTCACAAGTCTACATTAAATGGTATTACTAATGCATGCCCCCATCGCCCATATTGGGGCTGTTAGGAAATATGTTGTTTTTAAAACGAAGACAAATGGAAGGAAAGAACATGATGAAAGTCTAATTCTTTTGTCACCAAACATCTACCCATAATTCACAAATAAAAACTTAGAACACACATGATGAAAGGACGACCCAGCTCAAAGCGCACACATAATTGAGCAATACTAGACTTGCTCACTCGTACATAGAAAAGCTCCCAATAATACAAATTAGCAGACCATGTGAGAAAACTTTTAACATACAAAAAGATCTATATTGAGAAAACATGAACACTGCATGCAAAGAGTCCGAAATCTACCATCATCCGTTGACTTGGAGGAAGATGCTGGCTGATTGTGGTTCAAGGACTAATGGATTATCTGCCATCATCTGTTGGTTTTTGTGCTTGATTCCCCATGCTATCAATGGTACTTGTGGAAGAATAGCCAACGCCAACATCAATGTTTAAAGAGTGTGTGGATGGATGAAGAAAATACTCACTCTCTTCTGTGTTGAGATTAGCTTCTTTCCTTGCCTTCTTTCCCTGAACTCTCAGTCCATCCAGCTCCACTGCCACCTCCTTCATACTAGGCCTATCATCTCCTTTAACACTTAGGCATCTTTTTGCAACATTAGCAACTTTCTGTAGTTCTTCAATATAACTTCCATTGTGAATGTTGTCATCAAGAACTTCTACTAAGCGATCATCTTTTACCATAGAAACAAAGTATGTTGCCAAATTTCTCTCACTTTCAGGCCTATCCAAGGAAATCACTTTCTTACCAGTCAGTAACTCTGCTAATACAACACCAAAACTATAGACATCACTTTTTTCTGTTAGATGACTAGTATGAAAGTATTCAGGGTCCAAGTATCCTAATGTCCCTTGCACCAAAGTAGTTAATTGTGTTTGATCAAGAGGAACGAGTCTTGAAGCTCCAAAATCTGATACTTTTGCTGTGTGGTTTTCATCCAAAAGTATATTTGCAGTTTTTACATCTCGGTGTATAATTGGCATAGAAGCTTCAGAATGTAAGTATGCAAGGGCCCCTGCACTTTCTGTTGCTATCTTAAGACGTTTGTCCCATGAGAGTAAGGAAGATCGGCTTTTATCATGAAGATGATCAGAAAGTGTTCCATTTGTGATGAATTCATAGACTAGCATGGGCACTTCTGTTTCCAAACAACAACCTAATAGTTTAACAACATTTCTATGGTTGATTTGAGTAAGCAAAATCACCTCATTTATGAATTGCTCAATCTGACTTTGATCTCCAATTTTTGACTTTTTAATCGCAACCACTCTATTATCCAACAATATTCCTTTATATACAACGCCGTAGCCTCCTTGGCCGAGGACTCTGCTCTTGTTGTAATTGTCGGTTGCCTTCTCAAGTTCTTCAGTGCTGAAGACTTTTGCTGTCTCTGTGGATCCTGTTTGATTTGGAAGTCTTTGTTGTAACATCAGGCCACCATTTTGTTGGAACCACTTCTCTTTGAGTTTAATGAGCTTTCTTTTCTGCAGTACCCAATATACCAAAGAACTTCCCAGAAGGAGCACTAAGAGGCCACTGCTAATACCTGTACATATTAAAACATGCATTTTGACCATTTCGATAGTCTCAAATTTCTTGTTTTATCAATCCAATTGTATGTATGTCTTATTTTGTCACCCGATACAAGTACTTCAAGAAGCTTGAGAACCACATAAGTGACAATATCTTAAGATAAGTCAATTACCAAGATTTGAATTAAAGCCTAGCCAGTGGTCGGGAAACAAAAAAGGGAATGGAATTAATTATCATTTAGCTGCTGCTTCCTATATATTGCTAGCTGCATTTTGTTCCTATACTATGTGTCGTATCTTTCATTGATGCCGTGCTGAGACACATGATCTTGTACTCCTAGAGACTCATGACGCGGTTCATTGTTAGGATGAGTACTCTAGCTGGCATGTGCATTAAGCTTCTTGTATACTTCCTTGTTAGGAACAAACTTAGAAGTTTCTATAAAAGGAACTTATAAGCTGTTTTCCTAGAAAATTTATGGCAAGCATATGTATTTATTTTTTAATTTTTTTCGGGGTCAAAGAATATTTATTTGTCGATATATAAAAGAAACGAAGGGAAAATTGTGTTATCTATTAATAGTTTTTGATTAAAAGAAATGAAGGGACAAATGCTAACAAAGGGGAAAATTCCTTGAGTACTAACACTTGTTTTGCCAATAATTTTTATTTTTATTGTTTTTAAAGAAGAGGGATAGTGTCCTAATTTTATTGATTTCCTTCATGCAGAGTACTTCCAAGTTCCAATGAAGGAATACTATATACAAATTAAAGGATTGATTTGGCCAAGGTATAATCATAAAGAGCATGATCTTAATCCTTACGAGGTTATATATACTATTGTAAATTTGGTGTTTAACATACTATTTATTACAAAAAATAAACTATCAATACTATTTTATCTAAGTTGATGTAGCTGTTTTCTACATGATCAACAGTGTATTTGATGTGCGACTAAATTAAGAAGCTTATATATAAATTTAGAGTAATGCTAGATGCAGTCATGGGTTGAGGATACGCTGCCCACTCATTTTGAAAAAAAATGGATCAATCTACTATTAAAAATTATTATTTTTATTCAGATCTTATATTTATTCAATTTTTTTAAAAAGAATGCGTGACCCAATATTATTCCTATATTTAAATCAGCATCCGAGAGGACAATTTACCTATACCACATTGACTTTGGGTCTAGTTATACTTCTTAGTTCTTACTCGAATGTGTTCTCGAATTCCCACTTTTTTCAACCAAATGATTACTGGGAAAACAAGTAGTGATGAGGTTGGAAAGCCAAATCCTTAAATTTATGTAATTTCAAAATTAGAAGTTCAGCAAAAAAATGAACAAAAAAGAGTTTAAACATTAATATAGCATGCGCTATATTATATTTAATTAATTCTAATACATACGTACCGAGTGCAATAGCAATAATTCTAGATTGGCTTTCTCTAGGTCTGCAACCTATTCCTGGTGGCATCCTCCCATCTCCTTCGTACCCATGTCGGCAAGTACATGTGTAATTTCCATCAGTGTTGTTGCATGTCGCATTACCAGCGCAAGGTTTCTCAAGCGAATTGCACTCGTCGATATCTGAAACACAGCGATGCAGACAACCACAAACGTCACAAGATCAATGACATTATATATATAGAAATAATAAAGATAAATATATATTTATATGTATATAATATGAGAAGTGATGTATGTTGTCTTAGTCTGTGTAAAGTCAATCTCGCGTATTCCAATTTTAAAAGAAATTGATAATTTTGAGACTCATGAAAAAATTTGATTTTTAATTGCGGGCCTAATTCCTTACAAAAAATAAAAAATGCAAGTCTTGCATATTTTAAAATTGTATCTAATATTACTATATACATTATATATATATATTCAAATTACCATCTGTATACTAAATTGATGAGCCAAATTAAGGAGAAAATAAGGCTTAGCTAGATTACCTTGGCAACTGTCAGGTCCAGCAGGGAGGTATGGGTTCCCTTCATAACCATCGGAGCAATTGCAACGATACCCAGGGCCGTTGCTGGAATTGTAACAATAACTATGCGTTGCCTTACATGCGTAGCTATCGTTATTTTTCTTAGCATCTTCGCATGTCTCATTCCCAACTGCCCAATCAAGCACTAGGGGTACAGTTTTTCTATACACTAAATCTGAGAAATCTGAAGATGAAAAGTTGTATGCTTTTTCGTCCACTATAAAGCCGTAAGCACATTCACCGATGTCAAGAGTTTTCGTGTTGTACTCGCTCAAGCTCCGAACACTTAGATCAAATTCGGTCGGTCCATTCGGGATAGAAGTCTGACAACAGCCAATACCAAAGCATGACCCGTTAACCACATCGCTGGCATTGGAGTTACAGAGTGATAAGCATCCAGTAGTGAAGCCCTTTTGTTCCACAGAGCCTTGAATAAACGAGTAAACGCCACAACCCACGGCAGTGATCTTGTTCCTCTTATTTGAGATGCGAAAATTTGACAGCTTGAACAAGGCAGAGTTGCCACTGTAGTTGACACTTATACTCAAAGGCTCCCGGCCATCGGAGGTGCATCTTGAGAAAATATTCGCTTTAGAGCATGGCATAGCAGGCTTATTGGAAGAATCTCGGACACCGGAGGTACTGCATCTTTTGTAAGGATCCCCTGCAAAGCATTGTTCAACCTTTCGTTTCTTGCTGCTCTTGCGCTCGAGGACTTTACAAAGACTGGCTACGGGGTTTGAGACTCGCAGCTCCCCATCCAATACTGATATGTCCTCGACAAACATATCAGGGCCCAGAGATGGTTTTGGCCCATGTATTATTGTGTTGTTACAAGTGATGAGAAATGTTAAGTCAAGGTAACAACCCTCGCTTGTTCCAAATGGGTAGGGGATTTCAACACTTCCACATCTACGGTCACATTCTGAATTGGGTTTAGATGCTACTGACGCTACTAAAATCATCAACACGATCAGTTCCCCAAGTACAAGCAGAGGTTGCAAAAACTTTCCATTGAAGGCCATGGTTTTCCTTCAATTCGCGTGCTTTCTTAAAAATTAATTACTTGTGCTGCTGGCAGTGTCGAATAATTAGAAAAAATACAGGCCGTATGGAGTCAAGCCAAAAAAACAAAAAAAAAACAACAGAAGCGTAAAAGATAAAACAACCAACAATCTTGCTCGTTTAAGAAGAATGATACAACGAAAAACAGGCACAGTCGTAGCTGCAGACTAACTACATAAACATTCAAATATCATAGGCCAGACTTGTGGTACATCAAACACAGAGAACGGAACCTGGCAAAGATTACAAGGGACAGTACTGTTCTAAATAGATGATATTTAAAAAACTTTAGATTATCTGTCTCCTTGGACGGATTATTTTTCTGAGCACTAAAAGAGATAATTAATTGCATGAGAAAATAACTCTCCGTATATAGCTGCAGGTGTATGATCCTCACCTCTCGAATTTTCACAACCTCGAATTTTCAAAACACTTAAACTACTTCAACCTGGTCAGCATATTACTCTGTCTCGGAACTTCATGACATACGGCTTTAACTAGCATCGATTCACGTAGTCGATCTCTACTCTTTTCATCAGTATTGTGATCTCCTTTTGTCAACTCGATCTCTTGTTTTTGTGAGATTAGATGAAGATGTGAAAAAAATTTATACTTGAAAAGTGTAGTGTTTGAGTAATGATTGAAAATAAAATTATGAAAAGTTTTGATAGCTTTGAGAATTCTCATGTTTGCACATGGAAACACGTACACGTTGAAACGCAAATAACTTTGACCCCATGAGTGATCTGCAAAAGCTAGCAAACTTAAAACCGAGAAAGCAGATGGTCCATTAACGCAAAATAAAACCGGACTGAGTACATAAACATGCACATGATATCAAAAACATTTTCAGGAAAAAAAAAAACAGCTCAATTTGTAGAAGAGAGAAACAATGAAAAACAGGCAGTCGTATATCATAGGACTTACGATATTCTATACACCAAACAGGCAAACACAGAGAACGAGACCTGGCAAAGATTACAAGGGACAGTGTTCTAAATAGATATTTTAAACTTTAGATTATATGTCAGAACAGTCCATTCACCGGCACCACAAACAAGCAGCAACATGATTAATTGGATGGAAATTGGGAAAGAACAACCGTATGGCGTTGACAAAATGCTTGCTGCTCGAGTTGTAGAAGAGAGAAACAAATAAAAACAGGCAGCTATAACCACGTGTAGGATGTAACAACATATATAAAAAAATCATGGGACTTAAACCACGTTAGACACATATAAGGGAATTAATCCTGCCAAAAACTCAAAGGAACACTGTTCCCAATAGAGTTTTAATTAGCCTTTAGGTTTGTTATTTTTATCTCCGTTTTCAGGGAAGTAAAAGTCATTTTCTTTCTTGAGCAGTAAAGGGGAAATTAAATTGCATGAGAAGAAGATAGCTAGGTTTCTTGATAGTAGATCTATGAACCTCACCTCTCCCACTTGAGCACAATAGATTTATTAGCAGCCACTTCGTTCAGCTGCCCCGCTTTCACTTCATTTGCTCTACCTTTCTTAAGAACTTTGAAACAATCTTTTCTTCTTCAACGAAGAAAGAGATACATGATAGACTTGTCTGATTCTCTATCGAACCAAGTTAAGTGCTTTTCCCCCTTGTTTCAACAAACTATGATATCTTATTCAAAAAAAAAAACGTAGGAAGGAGTCAAGAAAGAAAGCAATGCTTTTAACTTTAGAAAACCAAAAAGATTCTCCAATCCCATCATATGATTGTGGTTTACAAAGTATCCTATGCATGCAGCCAATACATTTATACTCTATCCTTTATGTATCAAATTATTAAACTAAAAAATATAGCCTTCAATTATAAAAAACGGAAATACGTACGTGGTGGGACCATGTCCCAATATCTGTTTTCCAAGCTATTTGGCTTGATAAGTACAATTTGTAATGCTTTTATGCGTTTAATGACATTGATGTTTTCCTATAAATATATCTAATGTATCAGTATTATTAATTTAGAGTATAAAACTTGTAGTAGTATTATTTAAAATATACAAAACAAGTATTTTCAGTAGAGTGCAAAAAGAGAAAAAAAAAAACAGAAAAAAGGAAAGACATGAAGGTGGAATAATAAAAGCAAATTATAAGATAGGTCTTCAAAAAGTAGCGAAAAAACAAACAAAAATTCCCGCAACAATAATTTAAGATCAAAAATAATTTAAAGATCAGATCAATCATATGGAATGACTCGTAAAAGAAGTCTTTGTTTTCTTTTCCAACAAGTCTCCGACTAGCACTTCTATGGTCTTTTCTAAGATTTCGAAAGGTTTGGATGGTGAGTGGGACATAGATCATGTAATCAGTGAGCCAATGCGATCCAACTGGAAAAAACGATAAAATCTTTATCAATGAATAAAAATCTCTTCCTGCATGCCCATATATATTGTTGAGATATATATATATATATATATATATATATATATATGTCCTTGTTGGACTAACAATATTAATTAAGGAAGGGTACCTATTAAAATAAATTATTCAAACGACAAACGACTACTATGAGTATTCAAAATTACTAAAAATGTTATTTGCAGATGTCGTGCAACACATGACGTAATAAATACCCCACCCCTTGCCGCACGTTTTGAAAAAAAAAAATGTTTAAGCTTTAAACAAAAATTAGGCCAGGGGTTTTATTATTTCAGATGAATGCTTGATTATGGTCGAAAATATGAGTAAATGCATCATGTTAAAAAAAGTGAACTAACGAGATCGATCATCAGCTTATTTACTCATCGTTTTAATTTAGAGAATTGTTTCACACATAAAAATAAATTCATAAAATAACATAATTTGATATAATACGTTAAATTATAAAATTATTTTTATTATAAATTGATAGATCTAATTTATCATATTAAATTAATTTATCGATTTATTTTTACGGAATCACTTTGTGATTATAATAATTTTGTTACTTATAAATTAATTAAGTTCCTTAATTGTTTATTGGTAACTGACTTGTGGACAAAAATTAATGAATATAAGTACTTTTGTAGTATGTTTGGATCATTGATCATAAAATTAACATTAGACGTGAAGAAGGAGGCCGGCCGTTTGAGGAGCTGCACGCTGGAATCACGTGGCTACGTACATAGATCCACCAAGACGGAATCATGGGATTGTTCGCGCGATTACATTAATTTCTATTTTCAAAATTCTGAAACTTCTAGGTCTCGATTCTTTTTTGCAGACGAGACAAAATGAATTAGGATAAAAGTAAAAATTAAATAAAATATTATTATAAATATATTTTTTAAATATTATTTTTATTTTAAAATTTAAAAAAAATCAAACTTTTTATTTTATTTATGTGTGAATTTTAAAAAATTATAATAATTAAATAAGATGAGATAGAATGAATTGAAATGAATTGTTAAAATAAAGTGGCCTTAAAAAGAGTTTTAAACTTTATACCAAACATCTTCCGTAAATGCACGTCAATATTCGATTTCTTCTAATTAAGCATGATATTAATGAATAACGTCCTTTGTAATATATAGGGGCTTGTTTTAATGAATATATATTTTGTTTCTAAACTGAGAGTACTAATTAATGATCAAGAGATGGTTTCGCTTTTAGAATTAAACAAATTATCTAGAAAGTAGAAAATGTTTCACAGTACTACTCAAACAATAAGATACAAAGCAGTCATTTACAATATAAGACTGTTTCGGAGAATCCGATCCGATCCAGCACATACCGATTAGCCGATTATATATCTGATCTTAAACTTATTTTTGGAAAATCGGGTGTTCAAACCAGACCCCACTTTTATTTCCTCTCTCTCTCTCGAAAAAGACAATTTATAAGAATATTTAATTAAATGAAAATTCTAATTGGATTTTTAAATTACTAATTTTGTTTATAATTCGCTTGCTAATAGGTATATAAATTTGATATATGATATAATAATAATAATAATAATAATAATAATAATAATAATAATCTAGATGTGTGGGGGTGGGGGAAGAAAAGTACTATTCTATTTTCTCATGATAGATGGAAATTTGTTAAGGTCAATTAGCTTGCTAATAATTCGTTTTTCATATATTATTGCAAAAGTTCCAGTACCCTCAACCAGTGACCACTAGCAAATGACTACATAGCCTACATTATTTATCTCATCATCTGTCTTCTACCTTCAAATAGAAATTATATTAAAAAATATTCCAATAATATTTTATTTAACTTTTAAATTTGATCTCATAGCAAAAAAATGAATGCATCAAATTTCAAGTACATGCAGTTAAGATTGATAAAAAAATTTGAGATCTACAATATTTAGTACTGAAGGTCAGATCTAAGCATGCAAGCTTAAGATAGTTTCAAATACATGAATGTATGCAAGAAGGTGGAATCAATTTAATTAAGCAATTAAGGTGAAGCCAATACATTATATTTATGCTCCAATTGAATGTTTTATCCTTTATGAATCAAATTATTAAAACTGAAAAAAAGAGCCTTTAATTATTGAAAAACGGAAATATTTATATATATATATATATATATATAGTACTCATATCGAATTTCAACCGTTAAGATCAATTAAAAAATGTGAGTTCATGTACAATGCCGACGGTCAAATAATCTAAGCGAGATATTTACAATATTATACGTTTTTTTTTTTATAGTTCCAAAATAATGTATCCAAAATAATACAAAATAAATATTTCCCGTGTGGAAACAATTATAAGACAGGTTGCAAAAGTAGCAAAACAAAAAAGAAAAAGTCAAGCAATTGATCAGACAAAAGGATATCTTATCCAAAGATAAAAGTGGCCAAAAAAATGAATGCCACTAATGTGAGTTATCCAAAGATAAACGTTTATTGACTGGGAAAGCAAAAGATTCTCACCCACAACAATAATTTAAGAGCTCAATCATACAATGACTCTAAAGAAGTCTTTCTTTTCTTTCTTTTTCTTTCTAAAGTCTCCCACTAGCACTATAGTTCTTAAGATTTCTAAATTAATTTTATCAACATCTTAAAGGTACGTACCGTTTGGAATTTATACTGGATTTAGATCCATTTAGTTTTGTATAATTTTAAGCTAATTAGACTAACATTTAAATACACAACTTAAAAATCACTAAACTCATTTCAACTCAAAATCTCTTTACATGTGGGACCAACGACTTTTTTCAACACAACACTTTTTTACACGTGGAACCCACAACCTTTTTCAACTTTCTATAAATATATCTAAACTCATCTTAATATCCAAACACATCTAAACTCATTTTAGATGAGTTCCACAAAACTCATTTTAGATGAGTTCCACAAAACTCACTCTACTATCTCAACTCACTACTATTCATAAAGAACTCAACTCATCTCAACTTAGTTTAACATCCAAACGGGACCTAAGAGTTCAACTGGAAAATTATATAGATCATGTAATCAAGGTCATTAGCCAATGATATATATATCCAACTGGAAAAACGATAAAATGACTAAAAATCTCTCTTCCCCTCACGTGTGGGTCAGATCCCCCTCAATGGGTGTCTCAACATGTGAAATGTTTAATTAAATGAGATAGAGTGTAGAGTCGGGTTCAAATTTAGGACCTCAGCTGTAATACCATGCGTAATCACCACTTGTTCCAAAAGTTTAAGCTGATGAAAAGAGATAAATTTTATTATTTATTTTATATCTTAACAAAATCTAACAATAAGCTTTAAAATAATATAATTAGGGGTTTTCTGTTCTTAGCTTGACTTTTTCAAATTAATGCTTGATTATGGTCGAAAAAATGAGTAAATATATCATGTTAAAAAATAAACAACGAGATCAACTATTTTATTCATCATTTTGATATATATAAAATATATCGCCAATTCATTTACCTAACATAATTAATATATTTACTGATTTTGTTTTTTACTAAATATAAGCGAAATTAAAAATTAACAGAGTAATTAAACTCAATCGGTCGTGGGCAAAAATTATTTATGACTATAAAGTTTTGTGATATGCAGGTTGGGTGATTGATCACAAAAGCATTGATTTTTTTTTTTAAAAATAGACCCACCAAGAGAGTATCATGCATGCACTTGATTACAACTTTTCCTTTCAAAATTTTGGAATTTTTAAAAGAAGCTAAAATTGCATTAATCGAAACAATTCAAAAATACTTTTGGGAAAAGATCATAAAATTATGCCGGACCATAAAATTATTTTCCTGAAATTATTATTATTATTTTCTTACTTTTGTAATAGGGGTTTTAATTAATGAATATCATGTTTCTAAACTAATGAAGAGATGGTTTTGTTTTTTAGTACTTAAACAAAGTTTAAGATAAAAAGTGGACTTATCTAGAAAGTAGAAGTGTTAAACTCTCTCAAGGCAACACAATCTGGGAACCCCCTAAAATAGGAAAAATTTTAGTATCTTTTGATGTAGCAGTAAGACAGACAGGTGACACAGCCTCAGCAGTAGGAAGAGACTATTTAGGAAATATAGTGGGTTGTATGACTGAGTTTACCTCTAGTTGTAATCCAAATCTAATTTGCGGAGAAGCCTAATTAGTAGCTTTCATATGTGTCAAAATGGCAACAAGGAACCAATGGACAAACATCATTCTAGGTGACTCATAGGTGGTAATTTCAGCTCTACACCAACCTCTTCATAACTCAAATTGGCTCATTGAAGGATGGATAAGAGATACCATATTAATGATAAACAATCTTGTGAGTTAGAAGACTGTCAAAATACATCGGGATCGGAACCGATGTGCGCACATCATGACGCAATGGGCTTCTTCAAATGTTATTTTTGGAGATATACCCCTCATCAAGTTGTCAGAGTGCATGCTGGATTTTCACAATGGGAAAGATCCACTATTAAGTTCTGTAATTGCTTTAGTTTAATTCTTTGGGTTTTGTTTAGAATGGTGGTAATAGTCTAGATATATTTCTGTAACTGAATTCTATTTGCAGTTTCTTTTTAATGAAGATCTCATAGTTTGGAAGGAAAAAGTAAAAAAAGAAGGCACCTGTCGACCAATAGCCACTGCTAACATCAATACTTAAAGATTGCACAGACTTATATTACTAACTAAGCAATTACTCACTCTCGTGATCTGTGTTGTGATTAACTTTTTTTCTTGAATGCTTTTCCTTAATTCTCAATCCATCCAGTTCCACTGCGACTTCTTGAATGCTTTCACATGTGTGCATTTAATGATATTACTCATGCAAGCCAACTCTCATTTCCACTCTCTAGATAACTTTGCCAAAACCGAAACCGGATCCGGATCTCGGGGGGAGCGTCGACTCCTCTTCTCCTTTCCTACCTCCTCCTCCTCCTCCCCCTCCCCCTCCCTCCTTTCTTTCGGCTCTTCCTTGGTTTTTTTTTATTTTTATTTTTCAAGCCAAATAAGGAAGAAAAGTCAATCCGAGCTTCTTCGGTGGCCTTCTTCCTGCACGTGCAAGCCCACAGGGAGAATCCTCACTCGCGAATCTTGGGGCTGTTAAGAAATATGTTTTAAGAAAATTAAGAATTTTTTGGAGATGCTTTTTTTTATTATTATTATTATTTTAAACGAAGACTAATGGAAAAATTAATATGTTTTTTTTTTTTGGTTGCTTAATCATCTTTGGATAAAAAGTGGTTTTTTTTCTTGGAGTATAAATTCTTTTGCAACCAAGCATGCACTAATATTTAAGTTACATTAATTAATCTACCCATAATTCACAAATAAAAACTTAGAACACACGATGAAAGGACCCTCAAAGCACACACCTAATTGAGCAGTACTGGACTTGCTCACTCTTACTTACAAAAGCTCCCAATAATACAAAGCAGACCATGAGAGAAAAATTTTAACATAGAAAATGATCTATATGGAGATAACTTAAACACTACATGCAAAGATAATGAAACTATATTTTCTATCAAAAAAAAAAAAAACAACACTTCATGCAAAGAGACCGAAATCTACCATCATCCATTGACTTGGAGGAATATGCTGCTTGGGCTAAAAGGAAAAATGGATTATCTGCCATCATCTATTGGTGTTAGTGCTCGATTTCCCGTGTGATCAATGGTACTTGTGGAAGAATAGCCAGTGCTAACATCGAAGCTTGAAGAGTGTGTGGATGGATAAAGAAATTAATACTCACTCTCATGATCTGTGTTGCGATTAGCTTTTTTTCCTTGAATGCTTTTTCTTAATTCTCAATCCATCCAGTTCCACTGCCACCTCTTTCATAGTAGGCCTATCGTCTCCTTTAACACTAAGGCTTCTTTTTGCAACATTAGCAACTTTTTTTAGTTCCTCAGCATTACTCCCATTGTAGATGTGATCATCAAGAATTTCCAATAGGCGATCCTCTTCTACCATAGAAACAAAGTATGTTGCCAAATTTCTCTCACTTTCAGGCCTAATGAAAGAAATTACTTTCTTACTTGTCAATAATTCTGCTAAAACAACACCAAAACTGTAGACATCACTTTTTCTCTGTCAAATGACTAGTACGAAAGTATTCTGGATCCAAATACCCAAATGTTCCTTGCACCAACGTAGTTAATTGTGTCTGATCCAGAGGAACAAGTCTTGAAGCTCCAAAGTCTGATACCTTTGCTGTGTGGTTACCATCCAAAAGTATATTTGCAGTTTTCACATCTCTATGTATAATTGGCATAGAAGCTTCACAATGTAAATAAGGGCTCCTGCAGTTTCTGTAGCTATCTTCAGACGCTTGTCCCATGAGAGTAAGGATGACCGACTTTTATCATGAATATGGTCAGAAAGTGTCCCATTTGTGATGAACTCATAGACTAGTAAGGGAACTTCTATTTCCAAACAACAACCTAACAATTTGACAACATTTCGGTGGTTTATTTGAGTAAGCACAACTACCTCGTTTATGAATTGCTCATTTCGGTGGTGTCACAGTTCTCTCTAGGCCCTACTCTATCATTTTTGGGTCTTCGTTTGTCTTCGTTGAAAAGTGGGTATCTGTGACCCACGGCCACAGTGTATTTTACACTGTGGTGTTGCTCAGACGACGCTTTTTTTTTCAACTCCGTGATCCTTCGGAAATTGCTATATTGCACTGTAAGTATTTCTCCAAAGAATTCTTGTGGATTTAATGTATTTTTGCACTAACACATTTCACTGTATTTAATCTGATGATTGATTTTGTCGGACTGAGTCCGAGGAGTACGGGAGTTAGTTGGTTTGGTGATTGGGTTGGTTTGGTTGGATTTGATTGGTTTGGTTGGATTTGATTGGTTTGAATATTGATGGTTGTGAATTTGTGTTGGGTACATGTACATCTCATTATTTCATGCATGATCATGTTTATAAAGAAAACTGGGTTTTTGTGTGGTGCATTCATGCTCATGTGTGATTTGGGAAGCTATGATTTTATGTGAGAGTATTTTTGGGTGCGTGTGTATCACGACCCCAAGCCGAGATGGGGATTATCTCGGTGGAGCTCCTCTGGTTACTCGGGAGCGGAATAAACTGAGTAACGTCCCCTGGATTGTCGCTGGGCGACGATGGGATCGGACGAGAGATTCGTGCCGACTCCGTTGTCCTTCTGCTGGCGGGGACTAGAGGATGTCTGGCCATGTACGCGCTGGGCGCGGAACTGGACATCGCTTGTGCGTAGTGGGTGCTCGGCCATGTACGCGCTGGGCGAGGAACTGAGCATCGCTACGAAGCCAGGACGTGCGGATGGTCCCTAGGGGAGGCCATGGTGCATAGGTTAATAAATGATTAAATTGGCTATTCTCTGGGAAAATAGTGTGCGTGGATTTTGTGTAAACCATTTTCTGGGAAAATGTTTTACGGATATTTGGGCTAATGAGATTTTGGCGTGTGTTGGAAATTGTCATTTTCGGGGAAAATAATGTTTTGAGAAAAATGCATATTTCATCATATGCATGCATGTTGGTTGCATTAAATGCATTTTATTTGTTGAGGATTATTTGGGTCATACTTACCTGTGGTACCATTTGTGGTAACGCAGATTTTGATGCAGATGAGGAGGAGGAGGGCGAGCCTGAGGAGACGGCTCCGCCCGATGAGTGATCTGGGATCACTGGTTTTATCATTTTATTTTGCTTATTATATTTTTCGGGACATGTGTTAAACTTTATTTTAGAAGACTGTATAACTACTTTTAAACCTTTACTGATGTTTAGTTGTATTTAAATTCTGGTACTTAGTTGACTATCCGCTGCGTTATTTTTTAATTGTACACCGTTGCATGTATACACACTGGCACTTCGTTGGGATGTGTGACCGTATTGTCACCATCCTGGTGTCTCGATCCCCGTGTATTTTTATAAAGGGGATTCGAGGCGCCACAGCGTCACAATTATAGTAGTACTATTTAAAATATACAAAACTAAGTATTTTTAATAGTGTGGAAGAAGAGACAAAAAAATTCAAAACAGGGAAAAGGGTGGACATGAAGGTGGAATAATAAAAGCAAATTATAAGATAGGTGTTCAAAAAGTAGCGAAAAAACAAACAAAAATTCAAGCAGTTGATCTGATTATCCAAAAAAGAAAAAAGTAGCAAAGAAAAATGATTATCATCATGTAAATTTATGACTGACAAAGCGAAAGATTCCCGCAACAATAATTTAAGATCAGCTTAATGATATGAAATGACTCGAGTCTTTTCTTTTCTTTTCCAATAAGTCTCCCACTAGCACTTCTATGGTCTTTTTTTAAGATTTCTATTAACTTTTATCGAAATTTTAAGAGTTCACGTAGGACATAGATGTAATCAGTGAGCCAATGCGATCCAACTGGAAGAAACGATAAAATCTTTATCAATGAATATTAAAAATCTCTTCCTGAATGCCCCATATTGTTGAGTAGCTAGTAAGATATATATATATATATATATATATTAATATAAGTCCTTGTTGGACTAACAATATTAATTAAGGAAGGGTACCTATTAAAATAAATTATTCTAACGAAAAACGAGTACTATGAGTATTCAAAATTACGTAAAAGGAAATCAAGTTATTTGGAGATATCGTGCAACACGTGATGTAATAAATACCCCACCTCTTGCGCGCGGCACGCTTACATCATCATTAGTCTAACTGTTAACACTAAGCTTTAAAAAAAAAAAAAAAAAGTAGACAAGGTGTTTTTTGTTTTTAGTTTGATTATATCAAATTAATGCTTGATTATGGTCGGAAATATGAGTAAATGCATCATATCATGCATGTTAAAAAAAGTGAACTGACAAAAGGCAGAAAAAATAACAGATAATGGAAACACGTGGAAGAGCAAATTATTTTGACCCCCGAGGTCTTCAAAATCTAGCAAAATAAATTAAAAAAAGAGAAAGTTAATTCAAAAGAAAAATAGGAAGAACGAAAGTAATTACTACAAGAAAAATGAATTTTTGCGATCAATTTATTGCAATTAAAAGATTTTTTGCAACTAATTTTAATTGTAAATAGTTATTTCACTGGAATTAACTGGTAGTAAATAACCAGTTTTCTTGTAATGAATATTTTTAACTTTGGGCAAAAATTCCACAAATAATTCATGTGGAGTACTATAAAGTAACTATCCCATGCAATTAACTAAGCAATTAATTAGGTGAAGCCTATACATGACATTTATACTCCAATTATCGAATGTTTTATTCTTTATGTATCAAATTATCAAAACTAAAAAATATAGCCTTTAATTATATATAAAAAAAAAGGACACATAGTACTCGTATCAAACTTCAGCTGATAAGATCATCAATAAAAAATGTAGATGAACTTCAGCCACTAATCATAGTTCTTCAAGTACTCTCCAACACTCTAACTACTATTCTTTATTTTATTATTATTTTTTATCTACTTTTTAATACTATTCATTAAGGTAGCTGATCATATATAACTTAAATTCAAGGGCAACACAACCAGCTTGTACTAAACTAATACATGGAGTAGTATATATACATGTAGATAGCTTCTCAAATCTTCAAGTTGTTGCACAGGCAAAAGCATAGATGGGGGTGATTGAGTTGTACGTACAGGCAATCTGGTCCAATAATATAAGGATTATTATTTTGGTTTGATTATAATATTTTCAAGTTTCCACCATTTTAGTTTCTTTTTACATGTGGCATATCACATGGAGCAAAAATTCTAAAGTAAAAATACAGGGATCAATCTTTTTAAAAGTAAAACCACAATAATTATTTTAGTAATTAACACAAAAAAATAGGCTGTTATATTTAAAAAATGTTAGAAATATTGAGCAGAGCCTACCTCCATTGGCAAGTACTTCACCTTCTTCTGGTTTCCCACTTGAAGACAAGGTAGGTGGGGATACCGAATGACATATCCATACGTCTCTTGAACGTACTCAACAACAGATTTCATGTTCCTTTGCTCATCTACTGGGAAACTGATTTCCAAAAAAATACAGTAAGTGTTCATGTACAATGGAATGCTATTACAACAAATAACACAAAATAATTACATTAGCTCCCGTGTAGGCTGTGATGACAACCCTGAAATTCGATATTTCCTTCTAACATTTCCTCTCTGTGTAAATTGAACTTTGACCCCTCTAAGGGCTTTCTTGACCTGCACATCAATGATTCCAAAGTAACCCTTTTACCCTTTTTTAAATATGTAAGTATTGATTAAGTAACCTTTTCAAATTATATTTACATATAGTTTTTTGTTTCTTTTTTTCTCTCTTTTTGCAAAAATACTGTATCTAAAATCATGACTAGATGTGCTTTATGATTGACACAAACAAAAAAGATGTCATTTTTTCTGTGCTCTACAGATCAAAACCCAACTTTCCAATCAACATGTCAATTTTATTGTGCTCTGTAGTACATTTGGAGCCATGTTTTCCAAATCATTCAAATGTAAAGTCAACATGACACAATGACCCTAAAAGACAAATTATAAAAGGTGTAAGTTTAGCAGATACCTTATTATGATAAGTGTGTATAGTCACTAAGCTGGTACTGATCTCACAAAAATGTTCAATTTTAAGTGCTAGGGATAGCTCCGTGGGTAATGATCATAGGATAGAATTAGTGGCTAAATGTCGGGATGCAGCACTTACTCTTGCTTTGATATGGCATTTGAAAGTTCTAGGACCATGATTGATTGGTTGTTTAGATTGATGATAAAGCGCGTAGCACATCACCAAACAATTACGTTGTCTTTTTAGTTGGCTAGACATGTACAATAAGGTATGAAATTGGGATCAGAACTTGATTTCCACACCACAGAGTTCAATACCTTTACACGATCTGCATCTGAAAAGGGCTTTGAAAACACATCTTTATCCAAAATCTGAGCAACACAATCAATGACTGGGAGTGGCTCAATGAATGCAGCAGATGACATGTCTGATTGACAAGCAGCAAACGGAAAGATTTCAGAATGCTATTCTTTTTCTTTTTTTTTTTGTGGGGAAAATTTCATGTATAAAAGCATTTTGAAAAATAGAATAACAACCGAAGAACTTTCACCAATATTCAGGGATAGTCCCATCTGAGTAGGTCTAATACTCTGGTAGAAACCTCTCCATGATTCTAAGCCACGTGGCTTAGAATATAGAAACCTTCCAACTGATACATACCTGAACTCACCCACGAATAAGTCTAACAAGTGGAAATCCGCTAGCATTAATAGAAAAACAAAATCGACAAATCCAAAGAAATAGAACAACAGAAATGCATGCACCTTTGGCCTGGCAGTTGCCGCAAGACAATATCAATAATGGTAAGCGCCTCTTGAGGGGTTTCAACTGATTTCCCTGCAAGAAGCTCACGCAATTGGACAGCAAGCATGCTATTAGTTATTTTCATGAATTCCTTTAGAATGCTTGAAATGAGGAGTTTTAAAGTTTGGTAACTATAAAAAAATCATATAGTCTACTTAACCTATATATTTGCACAGCGATTTATAAGAAGCAAAATCAAGAACCCAAGTTCACAATATTTTAACTCAAGTCAGGTACTTCATGACTTTGTTCAACTAATGATCTTTGTTCAACCTACTCAAGTCACAATATTTTAACCTAATGGTCTTTGTTCAACTACACTCTAAACAAGTTGATGTCACAATAAAATATAAGATTAAGAAAAAAAAAATAAAAGATTGCATTTCTTTAACATCAAGAGCAACCTGAAAGACTCAAGTGAGAGCAAAACAGGTGCATAAATCTAAAAAATGCAAAACAATGGAGAAAATCTCATTAAATATAATCAAGAGTTAGACTTCTTGTCTTACTTCTGCTGCTGCTCCTTGTTTAGATCGATTTTCTTTCGTTTTATGCACATTGGAGAACTATATTAGCAGCAGTAAAAGTCTTCGCACTTAAAGACAAAAAAAAAAAAAAAAAAATTTTTCCAACCATCAAGAAAGAAAACCCAATCCATCATCACTTCTTACCGAGTTCATATCCTTAGTTAAGATTTACTTTGAATCCATATCTTAATAGTTATTTGAAAGATTAAAAGATTGATTTCAGCCCCAAAGAAAAATGGTAGCTTACATCCTATTAAGATTTTAGTACATGCCACACACACACAAATTAGAAGTGATCTTTAATCTAATCCAATGTAGTACAGTGCAAAAAAAATATGAATGTCCACAAAAATCTGAATGTACTACGGTGCAAATGAAGAATGTAACCATGGTCTTGTATACTCTTGATATATGCAGTAAGTGCCTGCAGTGATAGAATCAGAAACACCTTCTAAGTTCACATGTTCACATCTAAAATTATCAACATAAATGATGTTTAAAAAGCCTTTAAAAGGGGAAGCTGAAATTGGCAGTTGCAGGGGATGGATGGTAAATCACCATAAGATGGTTGGTAAATCACCACAAGAACATAATAACAAGACTAAGAATAAAACGAAATAACTACAGGAAACAAAGATCACACGCAAGACACAGAAAACCAAATGGTTTAAGTCAAATTGACTCTGAGAAGTGAGTAGACTCAAAATAAAAAAAACCTAACATCAAGATTACTCTCCAACAAAATACAACAAAAAATAAAAAAGAACCTAAAATTATCAACGGAACATCATACAACACTACAATCCACTGGTAAAAATCCCAATTGTGGCGCCCCCAATCCCCCATATAAAAATACACGGGGATCGAGACACTAGGATGGTGACAACGCGGTCACACATCCCAACGAAGTGCCAGTGTGTGTACATGCAACGGTGTACAATTAAAATAACGCAGCGGATAGTCAACTAAGTACCAGAATTTAAACACAGCTAAACTTCAGTAGAGGTTTAAAAACAGTTATACAGTCATCCAAACTAAAATTAACACATGTCCTGAAATACAAATAAGTAAAATAGAATAATAACCCAGTGATCCCAGATCACTCCTCGGGCGGAGCCGTCTCCTCAGGCTCGCCCTCCTCCTCATCTGCATCAAAATCTGCGTTACCATAGAAGGGTACCGCAGGTAAGTATAACCCAAAATAATCCTCAAGAAAGAAATGCATTTAATGCAACCAACATGCATGCATATGATGAAATATGCAATTTTCTCAAAACATCATTTTCCCCGAAAATGATAATTTCCAACACACGCCAAAGTCTCATTGGCCCAAAATAATCCGTAAAACATTTTCCCAGAAAATGGTTTACACAAAATCCACACACACTATTTTCCCAGAAAATAGCCAATTTAATCCTTTATTAACCTATGCACTATGGCCTCCCCTAGGGACCATCCGCATGTCCTGGTTTCGTAGTGATGCTCGGTTCCGCGCCCAGCGCGTACGTAGCCAAGCACCCACTACGCAATGAGCGATGCCCAGTTCCGCGCCCAGCGCGTACGTAGCCAAGCATCCTCTGGTCCCCGCCAGCAGAAGGACCACGGAGTCGGCACGAATCTCTCGTCCGATCCCATCGTCGCCCAGCGACAATCCAGGAGACGTTACTCAGTTTATTCCGCTCCCAAGTAACCAGTTTTCTTTACAAACATGATCATGCATGAAATAATGAGATGTACATGTACCAACAGAAATCCACAACCATCAGTAACCAATCCCAACAAATCCAACCAAACAACTCCAACCAATAAACCATCTGACTCCCGTACTCCTCGGACTCAGTCCGGCAAAACCAACATCAGATAAAATACAGTGAAATGTGTTAGTGCAAAAATACATTAAATTTACAAGAATTCTTTGGAGAAATACTTACAGTGCAATATAATAATTTTCGGAGGATCACGAAGCTGAAAATGGCGACGTCTGAGCAACACCACAGTGTAAAATACACTGTGGCCGTGGGTCACAGATGCCCACTTTTCCACGAAGACAAACTAAGACCCAAAAATGGTAGGGTAGGGCCTAGAGAGGTCGGTGAAGCCAATGGTGGTGGTGGTTTGCCGTGGGTGGCGGCGCAAGGGGTGGTTTTAGGCCAAAAAAGTGCAAATCGGAAATGTACTTAGTGTGGCTTCACCGGTGACGGATCGGGGCCGGGGTTGGGTCCAATGGGTTGCCAAGAGGTCGGGGATGAAGTGGTAGGAAGATGGTGGCCGGAGGTGGAGCGACGGCGGCGCTGGAGCTCAAAGTGCGCCGCGGCTTAGGATGGTGCGTGCGGGCTACCGGCGGCGAGATAGGGGCTGGGATTCACGGGGAAGGGTCGCCGGAGGGAGGGGGAGCTGGTCGGTTGGGCGGTGTCGACCACCGCCGGCGCACGACGGCGGGCTGGGGGGTGGGGACGGACGCACGGGGAGCGAGGGAGCTGGACGCTGCGCGTGGGAAAGAAACCAGGGGAGAAGAAAAAAAAGTAAAGAAAGAAGAAAAGAAAAGGAGGAAAGAAAAATAGAGGGAAAAGAAATGAGGTCCAATCCTCATAACTTGGGTCACGAAAAATGATCCAACGGAAACGATTTTAAAACCACAAGTTAAATAAAATAATTTAAACGTAATGATAAAGTCAAATTGAAATAATTAAATCTCTCAGTAATTAATTTAAATATTAAAAGAAATTTAAATGCACAACAATAAATAAATATTAAGAAAGCACATAAAAATAATTTTCACCAAATTAAAATCATAGAAATAAACCCACTAAAAATCCGACCAATTTTAAAATAAGAGGATAAATTTTTTAATAACTAAAAATAATCCTTCAGTAAAAATACACTAAAATACGGGGTGTTACATTCTCCCCCCTTAAATAAAATTTCGTCCTCGAAATTGAGAAGGTCAACATTAAGACTAAGACAGGAATTAGATTCAACTAAGAGCAGACTTAAGAACATACCACCAAAATAGTCCGGTAAGGCCACTATAAGCAACAAGCCCAACCAGTTTGCTCTCGCCAACTTTCATCCCAATATAAAGGCGATCTACACTTCCTTCCATACCAAGCTTCATATGGGGCCATCCGAATGGAGGAATGAAAATTGTCATTATAAGCAAACTCAAATAGCAGCAGATGGTTCTCTCAACTTCCATGAATTTCCATGACACAAGGCCGCAACATAACCTCAAGAGCTTGATTAGTATGCTCTGATTGGCCGTCCGTCTGGGGGTGATACGCAGAACTAAACTCCAACTTAGTGTCTAAGATTGCCTGCAAACTCTTCCAAAAATGGGACGTGAATCGCGGGTCCCGATCTGACACGATACTCTTGGATATTCCATGCAAACGCACTATCTCCTTGACATATATACGAGTCACTTTACCCAAAGAGTCAGTATTATTAATAGGCAAGAAATGACACTCTTGGTCAACCGATCCAGAATCACCCAAATTGAATTCTTTCCATTAGGGGTCCTCAGCAAACCCACAACATCCATAGAAATATCATCCCACTTCCACTCTGGAATAGGGAGAGGTTGAAGTCTACCTTGATGCTCAACCCTAACTTGACAACACGTAGCACATTTCTCAATAAACATGGCGATATCCAACATACTCGTATTAGTCTCCCAATGGCACATCACAACCAGTATTCCCAGGGTGACTGCTATCCAAAATCTCATTTTCCACCAGAACTTTAATACATCCAGTAAATTCCAATGATTAATAGCCCCATACAATAATCCATGTTAACCTCAATCAACTTCTAGGCTACAACTTCTAAACCTCCATTGAATTCTACTTTGGTAACCTAATAGCCACTTCCAAAGTTAACCAACTCCAAACAAATTGCACAACCAAATGATTGCTCTCAAATTACAAGTATCTTGTCAAAATTCAAGTCACCACTAAGTCCTCAAAATCAGCACAATCTGAACTCCTAACTACAACCAAAAAATACCATGCTCCTGCTGCGCACTCTGATATTCACCACATGCATAAAATTTATGTCCTCATACAACTAACACCATCGACTACAAGGTGGCTCCATTCCTACTAACCAACTCTTATAACATTTTGGCAGAAAATACTCTCTTCCAAAACCACGAGTTATAACTCAATTCCTCAATTAACTCCCGCAGCCTTAATCAAAATCAAATTCCATAAAATACATCCATGATCATAGATAGAAACCCAATATCAAACAACCTTAACATCCCAAATTAGAAATAAGCAACCTCAACCCAAAATACATCCATCTCATCTACAATAAAGAGCATACCTTAAAAGGCTCGATCTCAACCTAGCGAACCAATAAGAGCGCCTAGAGACTTCTACCTAACAACCTAAACCCAAAAGCTTATCATCTACATTTTGAACAACATCTAATCTATCGATGACTAAACTCACTACGAACCATCACTGAGTATACCAAAACATTATCGAAATCTTCTTGGTAACTCGCCCACCTATCTCTACTCCTATAGCTACATTAACACGACTAGTTCCTTCAATAGCATTTCACTATTTAAACCTCAATGCAAGCCATACTGCTTAAATCTTCAATCCACCAAAAGTCATTGCACAACACCCAAGAATCCTAATGTTTTATTAACTCACACACTTGATCATACTATCCACTGTTGATGCCTAAGCTTCGACTTTGAATATCTTTTCCTACACCATACACGATGTCCCAACAATCTCTCTTCAAGTTAAATAACAATGTCATTAATTCAACCAATTGGGTACTCAATCTCCAAAAGAAAGTATAACCTCAAAAATTTAAATTCCTAGGTAACCTCAAGTCACAATTAATTCCTAAAAATAATCACAATAACGATTATCAACCGTGATTCCAGTAAGTAACCCACTCGACTACACACTTCGATCAACTCACTAAAAATTCCAAGCCAAGGTCTCTTGAATTACTACTATTGTGTCGACTCCTCTTCAACACTTACTAAAGTCACTTTCTCCAAACCAAAATAAGACTAGAACCTATACCCTCTGAAATACGTACACACACCATTTCTATGCATCAATCTTATGCACCTCAGCCAAAACCAATAATCCTCCAAACGTGCAAGTGATCATCCTTACCATTTCCATCACTAGACCTATAGCCTCGAAATCAGCAAAATCATTTCCTAAACCCGCACCATCTATTTTCCTTAAAATTTAATATGGATTAAATCATTAACTTGTCAATGTAACATCAAGCTAAAAACAATTATTTAACCAAACTAGATCAACATCTTCAATCCCCAGAAAATACACGAACTAGATCATTACCTTCCATCTCCAAAGGAATTCTTTCCTAAAACTTTTCTCACATCAGTAATTCAACTCTCATCAATCTTAATATAATTCAGCCCTTCAACTCTGCAATTCTAAAACCTTAACCCAGATAAAATCATTTCTTGAAATCCTCAAGATCGGTGATTTAAATCTAAAACCTTCGCCTTTTAAAACTTGTAGATCTAAAATCTCAAATGCTATCAAATTGCTTATCAAGGTCGGCAAGATCAAAAACTTTTAATGTAGTAATCCCTTAATTGCTTGTTGAACCTACCACCTTAAATCTCATAACTTATTTCCTAAAAAATTGTGGGTCCTCAAATCTTAGATGAACTTCTCATAAATCTAACACTGACATTCGTTGAACTTACAACCTCCTACCCATAGACTCACTACATAAATTCTACGGAACCTAAAACCTCGATTATCTTAAGAATTTAAAACTATTCCCCTCCTTAGTGGCAACTTGAGTTCCTACTCCAATGAGTTCACCCAGACCATGATGTTCAAGCCTCGATATTTAAACAAACCAATCACCAAGAGTTCAGGCCTACTACACCAAATGTTCAAGCCTAACAATGGCCTTCTCAGTCATATCACCTTCCTGTCATAGCACAACCCTTAACCCGCCTTTCAATGTCGAACAAAACAAAACAAAACAAAATAAAATGAAATTCCATAAATAAAATAACATACGACAAAATTCATAAAACAATGAAGTAGTTGACAATAAAATGATTAAAACAATAAAATAACCCACCATAAAATAAAACAAATAAAATAAAATGACATACAATAAAACAAATAAAGCCAATAAAACAATACTCTAAATTAAACAATTCAAACACGATCCCAAGCAACTTAACAAAAATATAATAACATGAAATAATATAAATACGTTCATTTAACACAAAATACAATAATCATAAACTCATAATATACAATAAATAACTTAACTTACCCCACTTCAACAAAAATTTATTATTTTAAAATAATAAAAATAATTTTCTGGTACTATCCTAAGGGACATGTGGTTTTACCCAGAGCCGAACTGCTCTGATACCACCTGTGGCGCCCCCAATCCCCCTTATAAAAATACACGGGGATCGAGACACCAGGATGGTGACAACGCGGTCACACATCCCAACGAAGTGCCAGTGTGTGTACATGCAACGGTGTACAATTAAAATAACGCAGCGGATAGTCAACTAAGTACCAGAATTTAAACACAGCTAAACTTCAGTAGAGGTTTAAAAACAGTTATACAGTCATCCAAACTAAAATTAACACATGTCCTGAAATACAAATAAGTAAAATAGAATAATAACCCAGTGATCCCAGATCACTCCTCGGGCGGAGCCGTCTCCTCAGGCTCGCCCTCCTCCTCATCTGCATCAAAATCTGCGTTACCACAGAAGGGTACCGCAGGTAAGTATAACCCAAAATAATCCTCAAGAAAGAAATGCATTTAATGCAACCAACATGCATGCATATGATGAAATATGCAATTTTCTCAAAACATCATTTTCCCCGAAAATGATAATTTCCAACACACGCCAAAGTCTCATTGGCCCAAAATAATCCGTAAAACATTTTCCCAGAAAATGGTTTACACAAAATCCACACACACTATTTTCCCAGAAAATAGCCAATTTAATCCTTTATTAACCTATGCACTATGGCCTCCCCTAGGGACCATCCGCACGTCCTGGCTTCGTAGTGATGCTCGGTTCCGCGCCCAGCGCGTACGTAGCCAAGCACCCACTACGCAACGAGCGATGCCCAGTTCCGCGCCCAGCGCGTACGTAGCCAAGCATCCTCTGGTCCCCGCCAGCAGAAGGACCACGGAGTCGGCACGAATCTCTCGTCCGATCCCATCGTCGCCCAGCGACAATCCAGGAGACGTTACTCAGTTTATTCCGCTCCCGAGTAACCAGAGGAGCTCCACTGAGATAATACCCCATCTCGGCTTGGGGTCGTGATACACACGCACCCAAAAACATTCTCACATAAAATCACAATTTCCAAATCACACATGAGCATGAATGCACCACACGAAAACCCAGTTTTCTTTACAAACATGATCATGCATGAAATAATGAGATGTACATGTACCAACAGAAATCCACAACCATCAGTAACCAATCCCAACAAATCCAACCAAACAACTCCAACCAATAAACCATCTGACTCCCGTACCCCTCGGACTCAGTCCGGCAAAACCAACATCAGATAAAATACAATGAAATGTGTTAGTGCAAAAATACATTAAATTTACAAGAATTCTTTGGAGAAATACTTACAGTGCAATATAATAATTTTCGGAGGATCACGAAGCTGAAAATGGAGACGTCTGAGCAACACCACAGTGTAAAATACACTGTGGCCGTGGGTCACAGATGCCCACTTTTCCACGAAGACAAACTAAGACCCAAAAATGGTAGGGTAGGGCCTAGAGAGGTCGGTGAAGCCAATGGTGGTGGTGGTTTGCCGTGGGTGGCGGCGCAAGGGGTGGTTTTAGGCCAAAAAAGTGCAAATCGGAAATGTACTTAGTGTGGCTTCACCGGTGACGGATCGGGGCCGGGATTGGGTCCAATGGGTTGCCAAGAGGTCGGGGATGAAGTGGTAGGAAGATGGTGGCCGGAGGTGGAGCGACGGCGGCGCTGGAGCTCAAAGTGCGCCGCGGCTTAGGATGGTGCGTGCGGGCTACCGGCGGCGAGATAGGGGCTGGGATTCACGGGGAAGGGTCGCCGGAGGGAGGGGGAGCTGGTTGGCCGGGCGGTGTCGACCACTGCCGGCGCACGACGGCGGGCTGGGGGGTGGGGACGGACGCACGGGGAGAGAGGGAGCTGGACGCTGCGCGCGGGAAAGAAACCAGGGGAGAAGTAAAAAAAGAAAAGAAAGAAGAAAAGAAAAGGAGGAAAGAAAAATAGAGGGAAAAGAAATGAGGTCCAATCCTCATAACTTGGGTCACGAAAAATGATCCAACGGAAACGATTTTAAAACCACAAGTTAAATAAAATAATTTAAACGTAATGATAAAGTCAAATTGAAATAATTAAATCTCTCAGTAATTAATTTAAATATTAAAAGAAATTTAAATGCACAACAATAAATAAATATTAAGAAAGCACATAAAAATAATTTTCACCAAATTAAAATCATAGAAATAAACCCACTAAAAATCCGACCAATTTTAAAATAAGAGGATAAATTTTTTAATAACTAAAAATAATCCTTCAGTAAAAATACACTAAAATACGGGATGTTACACCAATCCTCTGTTTTCATGAAAACCTAATAGAAACAATCTCCCAAACATGCTAAAATCGATAGTCATTATATAAAATCTAAAATCAAGATTACTCTCCAACAAAATACAACAAAAAATAAAAAAGAACCTAAAATTATCAACGGGACACCATACAACACTACAATCCACTAGTAAAAACCCTAATCCTCTGTTTTCATGAAACCCTAATAGAAAGAATCTCCCAAACATGCTAAAATCGATAGTCATTGTATAAAATCAGACTGATAATACAGTATTCAAGAAAAAAAAAACTTAAAAGGATAACTAGAGAGAGAGAGAGACACGAACAGAGAGAGAGAAAGAGAAAGAGCAGTACGAGAGAGACGAACGGAGAGATTGAGAAAGAGAGAGACACTCAAAGAGCAGTACGAGAGAGACGAACGGAGAGATTGAGAAAGAGAGAGACACTCACCTGCTAGGCGAGGTGGCGACGGCGACGTCTCGGTAGAGGCATAACGTGGGAAGGGGCGGCAGTGCACAGGCTCGGGGAAGAAGGTCGAAGTGGAGAAGGGGGTACAATGATAAAGAGTGAAGACTGGGTAAGGCTCGGGGGAGGGGGGGGGATTCAAATTTTTAGCGGGTTTTGGTGCCCCAGCTCAATCCCGTCGATTTTATCCCGTTGGCAGTAGTTTTTAAACTTGCGGCGAAAGTTTTCGCCGTTAGAAGGCAAAAATCGCTGCAAATACATAATTTCGTAACCCGCAGTGTTTAAATCGTAAAAATCCTGCGGCGATTTTATTTTCTTTGCAAAAACATATTTATTGCGGCGATTATTTTTACAGCGATTTAAAAATCGCTAGGAAAAATGTGATTTCTTGTAGTGCCATTTGGTTCCATCATATATGCCAGCATGGCTAAAACACAAATTAATTAAAAAATTAGAGCTCCCATGAAGAAAAAGACATGCCACAAAACCGAGAGAGGCTAATACCTTATTAAAACCGATCAAGGAAGCATTTGGGACTTATGCCAACATAACCAATGTGGGCCATTTCAGTTATAATTCCTACGCGAGACACAGAGAGAGAGAGAGATCAACAAATGGTATGAAAGAAACCCGCTTTTAGTATATGAGAAATAAAAGAGCTCATCGAGTAATCAAAACACTAATATGAGGAATGCAACTAATGTTCATCAATTGAAGCCTAATTAAAAGAGACTCACTGAAGGATTTATATATACTACTACCGAGTCAGCATCAGAAGTGGATATATCATAATGGTTGGCATTGTTTTGAAGTAAGTCCTAACCTGAATTAAATTAATATGCTACAATTGAGCGTGATGATATTTGAGACCAGTTATAACCCCGTACTGAATCTAGCATATTTATCTAGCCAAATTATCTTAATCCCTATCCGTAGGAGTCACAATACAAAACATTTACTACCAAAATAAAATAAATGAGGTGGCTTAATATATAATGTAGAACACTTAGAAACGTGAAGCAAAATAAACACATTTTTTTACATATAAACGTTGAACATACTCCAATGTCAACACCTTTGTACGTGGCGGTATAATCCCAGTAAACTAGCCAAAAGGGGGAAATATTCTCAAAGTAAGAATCAGTGATATATTTTTAACAAATAAATGCTTTATGCTTTCTAAAAATGATTGGCATAAACTAATGGGTGTCATCTGTATCCCGGATTGTTAATTGATAATGGCAAAGCATTTATCATGTCAAGTCCAGCTGCATGATGGATCTTGTCGTGATAGCACTCTATTTGCAAACAGAACACATGGATTAAAGACAAGAAGTTCTTCCATGAGGACCTATGGTATGGTAATGGGCCCTAAAAATCTAGTAACTTATTATATATCACTTTTTATACATATATATCTACATATTTATTGCTTGCTAGTGTTGGCGCTAGAATTTGGTATTATTTGATTAAAAATGGTTATTTATAGGATAAATGTGGGAAGCTGTTGTTGGTTGTTATGTCAGCTGTGTCAAGTTCCTTGTTTGTTTCCATGATGAGCTTGTTACTTGAGAATAAAAGAGATCTAAGTGATGGATTTCAACTAGTAGTTTTGCATATATTTGTAATCTTATTATGAGAGTTGACATTATTAAAGTTGTTTTCCTATTAAACTCTAGTACTAACACTTGCCATTTGTTGGATGCTATATAAGAATTATTTGTTTATTCTAATCAACTGTTAATTGTACTTTGGTCAGGGATTCCTTCCAAATAAACCAATTGATCAGATCTCATACGTACAAAGGTGAAATGGGCAAGTTAAAAGAAGAAAAGTACTGGGATCTCGGGCTGTTTTTGTCTTCAATTACAAGTATGTATGTGTGATAGTTTGGAACTTCAAAGACAGTTTGGAACTTCAATTACCCAGCATTTTCACTAATTTTGAATGGATGATAGTTTGGAACTTCAAAGACAGTCGAACCTAGGAGACAAACACAAACAATATACCAGTGAAGGGGCTATGAATAAACCAAACAAAGGGGAAAAATCAATAAGCAACAGATAAAAAAAAAATATGAACGCTTGTCCTTTAAGGGGAAAAATATGAACACTTGTCAAAATACAACCAATTTCGTAATAAAGTAGTTTTTATTAATCCAAACACATCCGCACGCATGAGATATCATGCTACTTAAAAAGAAGAAAAACATTTCCTTAAGAATTGAGGGATTAATATATAAGACTGAACTCATTTTTTTTAGGTCTTGAAACAAATGCACAAAATGTGTGTAAATGGGGTTGTGGAAAACATTTTTTCTAGCTCCCAAACTGCTGCCTAAGTCAAGGGGTCATATTACAACCTCCTCAAAAGCTTGATTAATAATTAGAATACGTGCAGTTCTTTCTATATCATACAGATAGGTCATTGCATATAATTTAGGTAATCCTCTATAAACTGAAGCATCAATTTAAACGTACCTGAAGGACTCAACGATGGCATTATGAACATAGAATACTGAATAAAAACAGTACTACATCGCAATATAGCAACCTTGAATGTTGGTAACTACTAACTACAAATGAAGAATTCTCAAAGTACACACCTAAAAACAATTAGCATAACCGAAACACAAATTTGAAGTTTTTTCCCACACCCACCTACGGGTACATGTACACATAATGTAGCACAATGAACATAAACACAACCAATGAATTCATCATTAGCATAAACCAGTGTAGCGAGCCAAACATAACCAATGAATGTGATTGCACAATTTCAAGAAGAGCAAGGAAGCCATTACTCATACTTGAAACCAAACAAAATCAGCCTTAACCTCTCTTTGGCAAGCCAAATTTGTTAACGAGGAAGCTGAGAGGGGTGGTCGTAGTGGTTGCTTGGCATGGAGTGGTGAATCGGGAGGAGCAAGGCGGCGTTGGGGAGAACTTGTGGCCATGGGTTACGAACAGAGCAAGGAAGAGAGGAAGGCGCTCGGGCTCCTGGGCTAGGCATGGAGGAGAAGGGGGCTGGGGTGATGCCAGATTCGGAGAGGCAAGAGATCGAAAGGGGGCTAGGGGAGATGGAGAGGGTGGCCATCGAGGTGAGGTGGCGGTGGCGTGGTGGGAACGTTGGCAATGGGCTATGCGCGGCGGCGTGGGTTGTGCTCGATTGAGAGATTGGGGAGAGAGGGGGGGAGTCGGGAGACGGCTAGAGGGAATTGTTCAATAAGTGAGTTGGATATTTAATTTTAATAGCTTTTTGCGGCGAGTTAAAATCAACACAAAAAGTATCTATTCCATCGATTTTTGCATTTGACGGAATGAAAATAACGCTACAGTGACAATTGTGTATTGCGGCAAAAAAAGTCGCCGCCAAATGCTTAATAGTGAATTCCACCAGCATTTTCAAACTTCGTGCTGAATTTAGCGGCAAAATTGAAAATCGTCGCAAATAATTCATATTTGCAGCGATTTTTTTCCAAAGATTTTAAAATTGCTGGAAATAGAATTTTTTCGGCAATTTTTAAAGTTAAAAAATCGCTGCAAAAGATCACTTTCACAATTGCAGCGATTAACGAACCATCGCAATAAGGTTTTTAATATTATACCAATTTTTTCATCGTAAAAAGTGAAAAATCGCTGCAAAAGGCCAATTTAGTATTTGCAGTGAATTTTTCCTTTGCAAAAAGTGAAAAAATTGCCGTAAAAGACCAGTTTCAAAATTTGATGTAAAAAGATTGCGACTATGTAAAAATCGTTGCAATTAAAGGCTTTTTGCAAAGATTTTATTTCCAGCAAATATAAAATCGCCGTAAAATGCCTTATTTCTTGGAATTCTTCTTGCAACTAATTCCTCAATAGGGCCACTTTATATCTTCATAAGGTTTAGATGGAAACGTTAAGAAAACTGATCGAACACAACAGTTCTCTATTTCTAGAAACATATATATATTAAATTTATGAATATATTGGATTAATCTTTGTTTTATATTACCATTACCCAAATAGTTCTTGGTACCACGGAAAGCGCTTATGATAATTGATTACTAATAAAAGTGTAAAAATTTAGAAATTAGGGACTATTTTTCCTCTCACCCACCTTTGAAATTATTCAATGTTTAAAAACCCAAAAATCTCTCATTTTGCCAAAAATTTGTTAGTTTCTATTTTATATGGACTAATATCTCCATATTACAGATTAGGGCATTGCAGCAGATCACAGCAGCAGTAGCAGATCACGGTAAATTAGCAAATCAAGTGTAACTGCACCTTGATTCCAAGAGTCCCCAACGGCTACAAAATTATTTACTTTCTATACATATCTCATTAATACATTTCCTTGTTTATAGTAACCCGATTCTTTAGACATTAGATAGTTGTAAACAAATCCTCAATAAATTGTACAGTTGCTAATATAAATACAAATCATCTCTCGCTGCATTGAGCAAGAGAGTTCCCTGCATTTTTGAGTTATATTTTTATGGTATAAGAGCCAGACATAACCTCTGTTTTTTTTTTCAATCCACCAAAATGGTCTCATCTCCTTCAAACTCGGTTACTCCCATCAACATCCATAGCCTCGTCACAGTTAAACCATCTCACCAACGATTTCATTAACTTGATGGTGCAATCAGAACCTTATCTTGACAACGATCATATTCATGTCGGTGATGGGGCAGGTTTACCTATAAAAAATATTGGTTCCACCAGTCTTTCGACCCCAACAAATTCTTTTATTTTAAATAAGTTGCTGCATGTACCTCAGATCAAGAAGAATTTGATTTCTGTGAGTTAGTTTACAAGTGATAACAATGTTTACCTTGAATTTCACTCTTCTTTTTTGGCAAAGGACGAGGCAATGGGGAGAGTTCTTCTACGCGGCAAACCTAAAGACAGTCTCTACATTTTTCCAACCTCCATGTCACCAACAAACCATTCTCAAACATACCTTTCTCAATGAGCACCACTCGATGTCTGGCATTGCCGAATGGGACATCCTTCCTATCAAACTGTTTGTCATCTTGTTTCCAAGTTTTCTTTACCTACTTCTTCTAATAAAATTCCAGGTGTTTGTTCTGCTTGTCAATAGGGAAAGAGTCATTGCCTTCCTTTTTCTAGGTCTCAATCAATTTCTAATCATCCTCTTGAGTTAATTTTCTCAGATGTTTGGGGTCCTTCCCCTATTATGTCAACCAATGGAAATAAATACTATGTTTCGTTTGTTGATCATTTTAGCAAATTTACATGGTTATTCCCAATCCCAAGCAAATCTCAGGTCATGCAAATTTTTCTCTCATTTCAAAAACTTGTTGAACGCCAATTTAATTATAAGATAAAATCTATGCAAACTGATTGGGGTGGGGACTATCGCTCTCTTCACACATATTTTGCAAATATTGGCATTCAACACCGAATCACATGCCCCCCATACGTCCCAACAAAATGGGTCCGTTGAACGGAAACACCGTCACATCGTTGAAACGGGTCTCTCACTCTTGTCCCATAGTCGTGTTCCTCACACCTATTGGGATGACGCTTTTCTCATGACCACATATTTTATTAATCGCCTTCCCACCACTCCTCTTGGCATTTCACCATTTGAAAAACTCTACACACAAACCCCTGATTTTTCTTATCTAAATTTTTTTGGGTGTGCTTGTTTTCCTTTTCTTCACCCCTTAAATCGCAACAAACTTGACTTCAGATCTAAACGCTGCGTCTTCATTGGCTATAGCAACTCACACCGTGGATTCAAGTGCCTTGATACCTCCACTGGCAAGGTGTATGTTTCTTGGCATGTTGTCTTCGATGAAGAGTCTTTCCTTTTTGCTAGCCTAGACGCAAACCCAGTCCATACTCCATCAAACCCGCATACAACTCTCCCTTTTAATCTCTTACGAAACGACATGACTCAAAGCACACCACCACAAAACGACACATCCCAAGCCACAGACTCATTAACCCCAACGACATCGTTTCCAAATAATCATACAATACCTTCGTCTTCCTCGGTACCCACTTCTCATTCTTCTTCAACCCTTTCACCACCTGAAATAAATTCATCTTCTCCACCTAGTGACTCTGCTCTCGCCACACAACCAACTGCTGCCGAAGAACTCCCTACGCACCATCCTCATCGAATGGTAACACGATCCCAGAACAATATCGTGAAACCAAAGAAGAATCCTGATGGCACCGTTCGGTATCCTCTACCACAAACCTTTCATACTACAGGTAAGATTCCAGAGTCACCAACCTACTATTCCGAAGCTTCCAAACACAGTGAATGGCGTGCTGCCATGGATGAAGAATTCACTACGCTCATGAATAATGGAACGTGGTCCTTAGTTCCTGCCAAACCTGGTCTCAATGTCGTCGGCTCCAAGTGGATTTTCAAATCCAAGCGCAAGTCCGATGGTTCTCTTGAACGGAGAAAGGCGAGACTCGTTGCCAAAGGTTATCACCAACAACAAGGAATTGACTTCGATGACACATCCAGCCCTGTGGTAAAGCCCACCACCATTCAAATCATGCTCAGTTATGCTGTCTCAAACCAGTGGCCGATCCATCAAATTGATATAAAATACGCATTCCTTCACGACAACTTGACTGAAGAAGTTTACATGCAACAACCCCATGGCTATGTGCATCCCAGCTTCCCAAATCATATTTGTCGACTGCACAAGGCCCTATACGGACTGAAACAGGCTCCACGAGCCTTGTACCATCGACTACAAGAGCATCTACTCTCTCTCGGGTTTGTGAACTCATGCTCTAATACTTTGTTTATTTGCAGACAGGGGTCAAGTTCATTATTTCTCCTTGTATATGTCGACGATATTCTGATCACTGGGTCGAGTCCACTGGCAATCTCACAACTGATCACAAATCTGAGTCAAGAATTTGCCGTCAAAGACCTCGGTCACCTGAAATATTTTCTGGGTGTGGAAGCACATTACCTACCTGAAGGTCTTCTCCTCTTGCAAAGACAGTACATCTTCAATCTTCTCTAACGGACAAAAATGTTGGATGCCAAACTTGTTTCTTCTCCAATGTCCTCTTCTCAGAAACTGTCTTTGTTCTCGGGTGCTAATTATCCAGATCCTTCAAATTACCATAGTATAGTGGGGGTGTTACAATATTTGTCGTTGACTCGGCCAGATATCTCATTTGCAGTTAATAAAGTTTGCCAATTCATGCACAAACCCATCGAAGAACACTGGACAACAGTCAAAAGGATCCTTCAGTATCTCAAGTTTTCAATCAATTTTGGACTCCTTATTCAACCAAGCAAGTCGACACAGCTTTCTCTCTACTCCGATGCCGACTGGGCTGGTTGTCCGGATGATCGCAAGTCTACCTCGGGTTTCTGCATTTATTTGGGTGACAACTTAGTCTCCTGGAGCTCTTAGAAACAACCAATTGTGGCACATTCAAGCACTGAAGCCGAGTATCGAGCAATTGCACATGCCACAGCAGAGTCACTTTGGGTCCAATCCTTGATGCGTGAGATTGGTATTGTTTTAGCCCAACGTCCAATCCTATGGTGTGATAACATTGGTGCCACATATCTCACGGTAGATCCGGTATTCCATGCGCGAACTAAACATGTGGAGATAGACTACCATTTTGTTCGGGAAAAAGTTTAACAAAAAACTCTGGAAGTTCGCTTCATTTCAAGTAAAGACCAGCTTGCTGATGGTCTCACTAAACCCATCGTGTCAGCAAGATTTGCCTTCCTACGAGACAAGCTCAACATGCATTCATCCCTGTTGAACTTGAAGGGGCATATTACAGATCACGGCAGCAGCAGCAGATCATGGCAAATCAAAAAATCAAGTGTAACTGCACCTTGATTCCATGAGTCCCCAACGGCTACAGAATTATTTACTTTCCATGCATATCTCATTAATACATTTCCTTGTTTATGGTAACCCGATTCTTTAGACATTAGACAGCTATAAACAAATCCTCAACAAATTGTATAGTTACTAATATAAATACAGATCATCTCTCGCTGCATTGAGCAAGAGAGTTTCCTGCATTCTTGAGTTATATTTTTACTCCAAAAGGTACATAATTAAGAAACGATTTTAGTATTTAACCATTATTTTTGTTTACTATTCTTACGTTATACAGTACTGCGTACTTTGGAGTATATAAGATGATAATTTCTCCTTGTAGGCTAGTTCATTTGTTGATCAAGTCTTTTTTGACATGTAAATTCAATGTTAGTTATATTAGTATCAACTCTCTATCGCATAATCGAGCTAATTAATAGCCTAGCTCACATGATTGATGCGACACTTCTTTATATCACCAACTTTAGTTCTTTTTCCTTTCAAATTCATCACAGAATCATGAGTTGAAACTTTCAAAACCTATAGTCAGAGTCTCTTATTAACGAAAATAATTGCATTATAAGATGTGACATCAAATGATATAATAACAGCTATCTCACAATCCTTTTACAATTAAGTATTAAATAATTATTTTTTTCTTCTATTTTAAACTATTGTTAGGACAATATATAATTTTGAATTGAAGCAAAATAATAATACTAATAATATTTTAGTATTGTAGATAAGTTGAAGAACAGTACTAGCTAGCTATTCTATCATTGTCCTCGTATAGTTTACTACCGGCCGGGCAGTACTGGGAAATATGTTGTTAGAACATTCTTTTATTTGGATATATAGCTACGCAAATCTACGACGTTGAAGACTAAGCCAAAGTCACCAGGGAGGTAGGCCGGTTGAACAGCTATTTTCATATTCCGATTACATGTTTCAAAATTGACTAAGAACACTGGTATTAGCTTAACCAAGTCCCAGTATAAACTAAAATATGCCTCATTTCACATCAAAAGTGCTTCATTGGATTAGCCAAAGGTACACAATTGAAACTTTCAGTAACAATAAATAAGAAGAGCAAGCCATATTTCACGCGATATTGTGCATGGACCAAATGTACATTTTATTTCATTAGGCCACCCTTCAGTCGGATTCATGCACAATTCCTAGCTCCTACAAGTGGCAAGTGGAGAGCCCATTGGCTTGCCATTATGAATATTTGAGAGGATTCGTTATGAGGCGGACATCATCTCAACTGAGAATCTACCATATGAGGGGATCATTACTCGGCTATTATTAGAGCAAAGAGTGGCACCCCAAGCGGATGAGTGGTTGTAACACCCCGTATTTTAGTGCATTTTTACTAAAGGATTATTTTTATTTATTCAAAAATTTATCCTCTTATTTTAAAATTTGGTCGGATTTTTAGTGAGTTTATTTCTATGATTTTAATTTGGTGAAAATTATTTTTATGTGCTTTCTTAAAATTTATTTATTGTTATGCATTTAAATTTCTTTTAATATTTAAATTAATTACTGTGGGATTTAATTATTTCAATTTGACTTTACCATTACGTTTAAATTATTTTATTTAACTTATGATTTTAAAATCGTTTCCGTTGGATCATTTTTGTGACCCAAATTATGAGGATTGGACCTCATTTCTTTTCCCCTCTTTTTCTTTCATCTCTTTTTCTTTCCTCTCCTTTTCTTTTCCTCCATTTTTTCTTTTTCTCCTTAATTTCCTTTGGCTTTCTTCTTTCCCGCGCGATCAGTCTCTCTCCTCTCCTCCGCCCGATCCTTCGTTCCCTCCCAGCGCCGCCGTCCGTCGGCGGTGGTCGACACCGCCCGGTCCCTTGCATTCCCCTGCCGCCGGCCGTCCTACCCCACCAATATCACCGCCGTTCGTGCCACCGTTGGTCCCCACGAAGCCCACAAAGCCGCGGCGCCACTTTCACTCCAGCGCCGCCGTCGCTCAACCTCCGGCCACCATCTTCCTAGCAGATCATCCCCGACCTCTTGGCAACCCAATGGACCCAACCCCAGCCCCGATCCGTCACCGGTGAAGCCACACCAAGTACATTTCCGATTTCGACTTTTTGGCCTTAAAACCGCCCCTTGCGCCGCCACCCACGGCAAACCACCACCACCATTGGCTTCACCGACCTCTCTAGGCCCTACCCTACCATTTTTGGGTCTTACTTTGTCTTCGTTGAAAAGTGGGCATCTGTGACCCACGGCCACAGTGTATTTTACACTGTGGTGTTGCTCAGACAATGCCATTTTCAGCTTCGTGATCCTCCGAAAATTATTATATTGCACTGTAAGTATTTCTCCAAAGAATTCTTGTAAATTTAATGTATTTTGCACTAACACATTTCACTGTATTTTATCTGATGATTGGTTTTGCCGGACTGAGTCCGAGGAGTATGGGAGTCAGATGGTTTGGTGATTGGGTTGGTTTGGCTGGATTTGTTGGGATTGGTTATTGATGGTTGTGGATTTATGTTGGTACATGTACATCTCATTATTTCATGCATGATCATGTTTGTAAAGAAAACTGGGTTTTCGTGTTGTGCATTCATGCTCATATGTGATTTGGAAATTATGATTTTATGTGAGAATATTTTTGGGTGCGTGTGTATCACAACCCCAAGCCGAGATGGGGTATTATCTCGGTGGAGCTCCTCTGGTTTCTCGGGAGCAGAATAAACTGAGTAACGTCCCCTGGATTGTCGCTAGGCGATGATGGGATCGGACGAGAGATTCGTGCCGACTCCGTGGTCCTTCTGCTGTCGGGGACCAGAGGATGCTTGGCTACGTACGCGCTGGGCGCGGAACTGGGCATCGCTCGTTGCGTAGTGGGTGCTTGGCTACATACGCGCTGGGCGTGGAACCGAGCATCACTTCGAAGCCAGGACGTGCGGATGGTCCCTAGGGGAGGCCATGGTGCATAGGTTAATAAATGATTAAATTGGCTATTTTCTGGGAAAATAGTGTGCGTGGATTTTGTGTAAATCATTTTCTGGGAAAATGTTTTACGGTTTATTTTTGGGCCAATGAGACTTTGGCGTGTGTTGGAAATTGTCATTTTCGGGGAAAATGATGTTTTGAGAAAAATGCATATTTCATCATATGCATGCATGTTGGTTGCATTAAATGCATTTGATTTCTTGAGGATTATTTTGGGTTATACTTACCTGCGGTACCCTTCTATGGTAACGCAGATTTTGATGCAGAGGAGGAGGAGGGCGAGCCTGAGGAGACGGCTCCGCCCGAGGAGTGATCTGGGATCACTTGTTATTATTATTTTATTTTGCTTATCGTATTTTCGGGACATGTGTTAACTTTATTTTGGATGACTGTATAACTACTTTTAAACCTCTACTGATGTTTAGTTGTATTTAAATTCTGGTACTTAGTAGACTTGACTAATTCCGCTGCTTTATTTTATTTGTACACCATTGCATGTACACACACTGGCACTTCGTTGGGATGTGTGACCGTGTTGTCACCATCCTGGTGTCTCGATTCCCGTGTATTTTTATAAGGGGGATTGGGGGCGCCACAGGTGGTATCAGAGCAGTTCGGCTCTGGATAAAACCACATGTCCCTTAGGATAGTACCAGAAAATTATTTTTATTATTTTAAATTTTTTTTTTTAGTGTGGTAAGTTAAGCTATTTATTTTATTTTATGGGTTTAATGATATTTTATTTTTATGTTATTTGATGTTAGTTAAATATATTTTATCTTATTGTATTTTATGTTGCTTTTGGTTGAGTTTGGTTTTGTCTGGATTTAAGCGGGGTTGGAGATTGCTCTATGACAGGAATATGGTGAGACCAAGAAGACAAGCTGATGTGCCTGAGGATGAGCTACCCAGGGGTGATGGAAATTATGCCATGGCGAGGGCGTTGAATAGGATGACGGAGTTCCTACAACAGAATTTTCGACCGCCTCAAGTAGATCCAAATCGAGCGGTCCAAGTTGGGTGCACTTATGAGCGCTTCCTGACGCATAGGACTCCTGCCTTTACTGGGGAGGAGGACCCAATGCGAGCTAGGAGGTGGATTCAAGATCTGGAAAGAACATTTGAAGTATGTGGATGCACCGAGACCCAGAGGGTATTATATGGAAGCTATATGTTGCAAGGTGAAGCGGCAAATTGGTGGGAGACCAAGCGGCCACTTTTAGAGATGGAGTTGGGGTCCTTGGCTGCTGTGTCTTGGCAGTGGTTTAAGAAAGAATTTGATGATCGATTCTTCCCTGTTTCGGTGAGACGGCAAAAGGCTCGAGAGTTTAATAATTTGGTTCAAGGAGGCACGACTGTAGAGCAGTATGCAAGGAAGTTTATGGAGCTTGGACAGTTCGCTCCTCATCTTATTGCTACCGAAGAATTGCGGGTTGAGTGTTTCATGAAGGGAAATAGTTTTGGAGTAGGCTCCCCTCCTGGACAGAAGAGGCGGAGTTATCTTGGTGAAGGAAGTAGTTCTGGATCGCCACAGAAATTTGTTCAGAGGACTGGGGCCCGTTCACAGACAACCTCAGGTGTTCGTGCAGGAGGCCGGACTCCAGTGTGCCCTAGGTGTAGTAGAGCCCATGAGGGCGACTGTGGTCAAAGGGGAATTCAGTGTTATAAATGTGGCCAGCCGGGTCACTTTGCTCGGGAGTGTCCTAGTCGAGTTCAAGGAGAACAAGGAGCGCGAGGAGGTCGACGAGGTGGAAGGGGCGGCCAGAGACAATTGGTACAAGCCCGGGTTTATGCAGTGACTCCTGGTGATGTGGACTATGAGGCTCCAGAGACCCACGACGCTGGGGTGATTACTGGTACGTATTTAGCTGTTTTATTTCGATTTAATGTTTGGTGTGGTTGGATTTTTTCAATTTGTTTGGTGGTTGTGTTTGCCTCAAGAAGGGTTCGTCTATATGATTTTTATGCTTGTACTTTGTTTGATTCTGGGGCATCCCAATCGTTTGTGTCTGCCACGTTTGCACGGATGTGCAATTTCGTTACTGAACCTCTACCTCAATCCTTAGTTGTGGCTCTTCCCAATGGCGAGATTGTGTGTTGTTCCAAGGTTGCTTTGGGTTGTCCTTTGATTTTGGTGGAAGGACACTGGATGCAGATTTGATTGTATTCAAGTTGCTTGGTTTTGATATAATTTTGGGAATGGATTGGTTGTATCGCTATTCTGCGAATATTGATTGTAGAAGACGAGTAATTGCGGATGAGGATTATTTAGAATTCGTGGGAAGTAAGTTAAAAGCAAGACCATCAATTATATCAGCAATTCAAGCTAAGAGAGATATAGCTTGTGGGGCAGATGCTTTTTTTTGTTCAAGTCGTGTCTACATCATCTGAGAAGAAATCTTTAGTGGAAATTCCAGTGGTGGAAGAATTTCCTGATGTGTTTGTGGATGAGTTACCTGGATTGCCTCCCGTTCGTGATATGGAATTTGTTATTGATCTGGAACCTGGGGCGGCTCCTGTGCATAAGACTCCTTACCGCATGGCACCGTCGGAGTTAAAAGAGTTGAAGATTCAATTGCAAGAATTGGTCGATAAGGGATTTATTCAGCCAAGTACTTCGCCGTGGGGAGCGCCCATATTGTTTGTCAAGAAGAAAGATGGTACGCTCAGAATGTGCATAGATTATCGGGAGCTTAACAAGGTGACTATTAAGAACAAGTATCCTCTACCTAGGATTGATGATTTGTTTGATCAGCTTCAGGGAGCAGCTGTCTTTTCGAAAATTGACTTGAGGTCAGGATACCATCAGCTGAGGATAAGGGATAAGGATGTGCCCAAGACTGCTTTCAGAACGAGGTATGGACATTATGAATTTAAAGTGATGTCTTTTGGGTTGGCGAATGCTCCTGCATCTTTTATGGATTTAATGAATCGGGTGTTTCGACCATTTTTGGATTCTTTTGTGGTGGTATTTCTTGACGACATTCTGATTTATTCTCGAGACTTGGAAGAGCATGCTTGTCATCTTCGTCTAGCACTTGGGAAATTAAGAGAACATCAGTTGTATGCTAAGCTAAGCAAGTGTGAATTCTGGTTAGAAGAAGTTAAGTTTCTTGGGCATGTGATTTCCCAAGAAGGGGTGGCTGTGGATCCTAGTAAAGTGGAGGCTGTTTTGTCATGGCCTCGCCCTTCAACAGTTCGTGAGATACGAAGTTTCTTGGGACTTGCTGGATACTATCGAAGATTTGTGGAAGGTTTTTCTCGGCTATCTGGACCTCTCACTGCTTTAACAAGGAAGAATGTTGAGTTTGTATGGTCTGATAAATGTGAGAGAAGTTTTCAAGAGTTGAAGAGAAGATTGACAACGGTACCAGTTTTGGCACTTCCGGAGCCATACAAGCCGTTTGTGATTTTTAGTGATGCATCCAAATTCGGGTTGGGATGCGTTCTTATGCAAGAGGGACGGGTTGTAGCTTATGCATCTCGTCAGCTGAAAGTTCATGAAAGGAATTATCCCACACATGATTCGGAGTTGGCGGCAATAGTTTTTGCACTTAAGATTTGGCGGCATTATTTGTATGGCGAAGCCTGTGAAGTTTTTACTGACCACAAGAGCTTGAAGCATCTGCTTACTCAGAAGATTCTCAATATGAGGCAGAGACGGTGGTTAGAGCTGATTAGCGACTACCAATGTGAGATCAAGTATCATCCAGGAAAGGCAAATCTAGTCGCTGATGCTTTGAGTAGAAAGTCTCAACAAGTGGATGAAGCAGAGTCATCGGATTTGGACTCTCTCCCTTATGGAATGAGAAGACTTCTGATCGAGAGTTCTCAGCAAGAGGAATTATTATCTTCAGTTTTGGATGTCCGAGTAGTGGATTTTGAAGAATTGAAGACTCTTCAAAGAAGGGATCCTGAATTGTTAGCTATCAGGAAAAGAGTCAGGAAGTCTAGAGGACCCTTGCACTACAGCTTGGATAAGGATGGTTCTTCGATTTCGGGATATTAGAGTAATTCCCCGAGATTCTGAATTTAAAGTGCGGATTTTGGCAGAAGCTCATGCGGCTCCTTATTCAGTTCATCCAGGAAGCACAAAGATGTATAGAGATTTAAAGAGAAATTTCTGGTGGGAAGGAATGAAACTGGACATCGCTTTGTTTATTGAAAAATGTGACACATGCCGTCAGGTGAAGGCTGAGCACCAGAGACCTGCTGGTAGACTCCAACCTCTCCCAATTCCTGAGTGGAAGTGGGATGATATTTCCATGGATTTTGTTGTGGGTTTACCGAGGACTCCTAGTGGAAAGAATTCAATTTGGGTGATTGTGGATCGGTTGACCAAGAGTGCCCATTTCTTACCTATTAATAATACTGACTCTTTGGGTAAGTTAACTCGGATATATGTTAAAGAGATAGTGCGTTTGCATGGGATACTCAAGAGTATTGTGTCGGATCGAGAACCGCGATTCACGTCCCGTTTCTGGAAGAGTTTGCAGGCAGCATTGGGCACTAAGTTGAAGTTCAGTTCTGCGTATCACCCCCAAACAGACGGCCAATCAGAGCGTACTATTCAGACTCTGGAGGATATGCTGCGGTCTTGTGTCACGGAATTTCAAGGAAGTTGGGAGAATCACCTACCGCTCATTGAATTCTCTTACAACAACAGTTTTCATTCCTCCATTCAGATGGCCCCGTATGAGGCTTTATATGGGCGGAAGTGCAGATCGCCTTTGTGTTGGGATGAAGTCGGCGAGAGTAAGGTAATTGGGCCTGAGATAATCCAAGAAATGAAGGACCAAGTTCAGCTTATCAGGAAGAAGATGGCCGAAGCGCAAAGTCGCCAGAAGAGCTACGCAGATACAAGAAGAAGAGACTTATCATTTGAAAAAGGTGATTGGGTTTATCTTAAGGTCTCTCCTATGAAAGGCGTCAAGCGCTTTGGTAAGAAAGGAAAGCTTAGTCCTAGATATGTTGGCCCTTTTCAAATCATAGAGAAGGTTGTGCTTGTTGCTTATAGAGTGGCCTTGCCAGATTATTTTGGGGATGTTCATAATGTGTTTCATGTGTCCTCATTGAAGAAGAGTTTTGGACAGCAAGAGCCACGTTTTGTGGACCCTGAACGCATTCAACTACAGCCTAACCTTACTTATGAAGTTGCTCCAACTCAGATTGTGGATTGGAAAGAGCAAAGATTAAGGTCTAAGACAATACCTTTGGTGAAGGTGTCATGGGGTGATCTGTTGGCTCAAGATTTCTCGTGGGAAAGAGAAGCGGATATGAGAGAACAATATCCCTACTTGTTCGAGTAATCTGGACGGTATGTTCTAAGTCTGCTCTTAGTTGAATCTTAATCCTGTCTTAGTTTGATATTTGACCTTGCTAATTTCGAGGACGAAATTTTATTTAAGGGGGGGAGGATGTAACACCCCGTATTTTAGTGCATTTTTACTGAAGGATTATTTTTATTTATTCAAAAATTTATCCTCTTATTTTAAAATTTGGTCGGATTTTTAGTGAGTTTATTTCTATGATTTTAATTTGGTGAAAATTATTTTTATGTCCTTTCTTAATATTTATTTATTGTTATGCATTTAAATTTCTTTTAATATTTAAATTAATTACTGTGGGATTTAATTATTTCAATTTGACTTTACCATTACGTTTAAATTATTTTATTTAACTTGTGGTTTTAAAATCGTTTCCGTTGGATCATTTTTGTGACCCAAGTTATGAGGATTGGACCTTATTTCTTTCCTCTCCTTTTCTTTTCCTCCCTTTTTTCTTTTTCTCCTTATTTTCCTTCGGCTTTCTTCTCTCCCGCGCGATCACTCTCTCTCCTCTCCTCCGCCCGATCCTTCGTTCCCTCCCAGCGCCGCCGTCCGTCGGCGGTGGTCGACACCGCATGGTCCCTTGCATTCCCCTGCCGCCGGCCGTCCTACCCCACCAATATCACCGCCGTTCGTGCCACCGTTGGTCCCCACGAAGCGCACAAAGCCGCGGCGCCACTTTCGCTCCAGCGCCGCCGTCGCTCCACCTCCGGCCACCATCTTCCTACCACATCATCCCCGACCTCTTGGCAACCCAATGAACCCAACCCTAGCCCCGATCCGTCACCGGTGAAGCCACACCAAGTACATTTCTGATTTCAACTTTTTGGCCTTAAAACCGCCCCTTGCGCCGCCACCCACGGCAAACCACCACCACCATTGGCTTCACCGACCTCTCTAGGCCCTACCCTACCATTTTTGGGTCTTAGTTTGTCTTCGTTGAAAAGTGGGCACTGTAAGTATTTCTCCAAAGAAATCTTGTGAATTTAATGTATTTTTGCACTAACACATTTCACTGTATTTTATCTGATGATTGGTTTTGCCGGACTGAGTCCGAGGAGTATGAGAGTCAGATGGTTTGGTGATTGGGTTGGTTTGGTTGGATTTGTTGGGAATGGTTATTGATGGTTGTGGATTTCTGTTGGTACATGTACATCTCATTATTTCATGCATGATCATGTTTGTAAAGAAAACTGGGTTTTTGTGTTGTGCATTCATGCTCATGTGTGATTTGGAAAGTATAATTTTATGTGAGAATATTTTTGGGTGCGTGTGTATCACGACCCCAAGCCGAGATGGGGTATTATCTCGGTGGAGCTCCTCTGATTACTCAGGAGCGGAATAAACTGAGTAACGTCCCCTGGATTGTCGCTGGGCGATGATGGGATCGGACGAGAGATTCGTGCCGACTCCGTGGTCCTTCTGCTGTCGGGGACCAGAGGATGCTTGGCTACGTACGCGCTGGGCGCGGAACTGGGCATCGCTCGTTGCGTAGTGGGTGCTTGGCTACGTACGCGCTGGGCGCGGAACCGAGCATCACTACAAAGCCAGGACGTGCGGATGGTCCCTAGGGGAGGCCATGGTGCATAGGTTAATAAAGGATTAAATTGGCTATTTTCTGGAAAAATAGTGTGCGTGGATTTTGTGTAAATCATTTTCTAGGAAAATGTTTTACGGTTTATTTTTGGGCCAATGAGACTTTGGCGTGTGTTGGAAATTGTCATTTTCGGGGAAAATGATGTTTTGAGAAAAATGCATATTTCATCATATGCATGCATGTTGGTTGCATTAAATGCATTTTATTTCTTGTGGATTATTTTGGGTTATACATACTTACCTGCGATACCCTTATGTGGTAACGCAGATTTTGATGCAGAGGAGGAGGAGGGCAAGCCTGAGGAGACGGCTCCGCCCGAGGAGTGATCTAGAATCACTTGTTATTATTATTTTATTTTGCTTATCGTATTTTCGGGACATGTGTTAACTTTATTTTGGATGACTGTATAACTTCTTTTAAACCTCTACTGATGTTTAGTTGTATTTAAATTCTGGTACTTAGTAGACTTGACTAATTCTGCTGCTTTATTTTATTTGTACACCGTTGCATGTACACGCACTGGCACTTCGTTGGGATGTGTGACCGTGTTGTCACCATCCTAGTGTCTCGATTCCCGTGTATTTTTATAAGGGGGATTGGGGGCGCCACAGTGGTTGATTGAGTAGATGAACCCTCTAGACATGACCTCACATCGTCGGAGCATTGGATAAGAAAAGGGGGTTCAGCGTGAGCCTGGGCCTACACCAAATCTTATTCATCTAACCTAGTCTTGGGCCAATGTTTCTCCCATAGCTGGAGTACTAGTCAGTAGTCGATGGGTACGTCTGTAGGGAATGCATGCATTGCTTGGGTCGATACGTGTACTCCTGCTTGGGTCGATAGGATAGTCCCAGATATTAATGCGTACATCGACTGACAGATCGCTTCAATACAAAGAGGGTCATCGAGGTTGGTCATCCTTTAGATATCCTAAATGAAAAGGTCAACACATTGACTAAGGGATTTTATACATTTGTAAACAACTCATTCTGAGCCACTACAAGAAATAAAGCTATTTCTGACAGCGGAAGTCGCCGCAAATAAGTAATTCTGGCTAAATATATTTGCCCACACTTCACTGCTTCCAAAGAGCCAAGTAAGACATTTTGTATCGTATTTTGTACTTATAATATTTTAATATATTTCTTTTTCTATACTTTATGTAATAATATCATTTAATATATCTAGTGTTTTTGTATTTTAATTCTCATTTTTTTTAATTTGAAATTTCATCTTTAATTTTAAAACAGTTCACGTTCGAACGTTAATGATGATCGTTCGAACTGTAAGACAAAACATTTAAACGAATAGTCTACACATTCTAATGTTTGAACGAATAACTTAAACGTTTGAACATAAGTGGGCTTAATCTTCGACTATACATAAACCGTTCGAACGTAATATTTTATACATTCGCATGTACTCATTTGAAAACGATATCGTTTGATTTATGTTCGAATGGAACACTATTATAATGCGAATGTATAGCCATTTCTCATTCACATTTAGTGACGGTTTCCTTCGACCGTCACAGAAAAGAATTTTTGGTCACGGTTTGAAGACTGTCACAAATTCAAAACTATCACAAAAATTCAATTGTGTTGTAGTGACATTTTCTTGGAAATTAGGGATTCTTCGTGGAATTTTTGTACGGAATTCTCGTGGAAGTCGAGCCATGTTTGGAAAGTGAGATGAGTTGAGAGCATCCTATCTCATCTCAAGATTTTTCATAATAATTGTATTTGATAAAGTGGAAAGTACAAATAATAAAAACTTCAAAATTAGAATATATGGACTAAGGGCACTGGCATTGGCTTAGTCAAATCTCAATAAAATCTAAAATATGCCTCATTTCACATCAAAAGTGTTGTATTCGATTAGCCAAAGGGACACAATTGAAACTTTGAGCAATAGTAAATCAGAAGAGCATGTCATATTTGGCGTGATACTATTCATGGACCAAATGTATATTTTATTTCATTTGGAACTATCTTGCTTAAAAGCTATATTTTATTAGCTCAGTTTGGATGGTGAAAGTGTACATCTAATCATTACAAATTTTTCAAATTTCCACATAAAATATAATAAACAATTCAACTTTTTCAAATCTCAAAATAATAATAATATTAAAAAGTAATATTTTAACAATATTTTATTTAGCTTTCAATTTTCATTTCAACTCATCTCATTTCAACTCACTATCCAAACGGTAAATCCCCTCCAACTACCTTTTCCTTTCTCTCGTATTTCTCCTAGACTCTCCCTTTCTATCACTTTCTCTCCCTTCCACTCCATTTCCTCTCGTCCCTTGAGCAATTGGCCTGAGCTTGCTTTTCTCTGTTTAACAGGTGAAAATGGAGAAGTAAGCACAAGTTGGAGATGGAGTGCAAGATGATATTCTTTTGGTGGAGCTCCTAGGCCCTCCTTCTTGGAAGAAATTGCTCTCTCTCTCTCTCTCTCTCTCTTACCGGAATAAATGATTTGACTATGTCTTTTCTCTATCCCCAAAAAAATTATTGTATTTAGTTGTTGTAGATTTCAGCTTTCTCGTAGGTAAAATTTTGTATCTAATTTTTACATCAGTATTCTTTATTATGTGGATAATATAGTTTTTCTTTCTTTCTTTATGTCTCCTGTAGCTAGGGATTGTGCTTCAGTTTTATGTGGGAGGCGTGACTTTTTGTTTAAGGTGTTCTTCTCCTTTTCTTTTCATAGCAATGCATAAATGTTTTCTCCTTTGGGAGGAAAAGTGAAACGTGAATTTGGTTAGTAGTTGCTATTTGGATCCAATGGTTGTGGTATACTTCTTAAAATACAATAATTGGTGTACAAACATCAAATTAGTTCTATTTATCACCCAACCCTGCTAATTTATCCTTGACTAGTCATTCTCTTCCGGAGATCTGGGTTTCTTTTTTCTTTTTATTATGATTGTTCTGGTATTTGCTTCATTAAATATTCAATTCCTTGTTCCAATTCTTTTTTCGCCAACTATTAAAAAATGAATGTTGAGTGTCCCTTTATAACTGGTTTCTATGATTTCTCTAGAATGCTTGTTGAAATATTTAGTTGAGGTTTGATAAAAAGGAACACAATTGGAAAGGAATGCTATGTATTTGATTTTTGCAAAGGTTTGGCTATGGTCCTAAGATTCCTTCACTAGATTCATTTTATTTTCCATTAGGTTGCTTCTATTCATGGTGGCTTTTGTCAAGGACAAAGAGCTGGGGTGTGTGCTTCTTCACATTTTCATGGCTATTTTGAGGCAGGTTTTCTCCTTGTAGACTCATAGAGGGAGAAGTATGATTATTTTTGTAAAGCTAGTACATTTGCGAAGCTTGTAATCCATGGTGGCCAACTATGTGTAAAGCTAATATATTTGTGGAGCTTCTATTCTTGTGGGCATGGAGGTTGCATTGCTTGCTGGAGAATTGAATGTGTACTGCTTGCCATGTATACACTTTTTTTGTAGGTTTGTATTGGTTGCTAGAACGAATAAAATTAGATTTGAATTTGTTTTCATTAACACCTCCAATCCATTGTTGTAAGATAGTTTAACAAGAGAGAATTTGTATTGCACTCTTGATAATTAATTAACATATGATAGGTAGAAATATAAAATATAACAAAAATAAATTAGATAAAAAAAATGTGAAGCCCAGCCTGTGTAAAGCCCAAGACTGATTTGGAAGTGGGTTTTTCTTTCTTTTAGTGTGCGTGTGTTTTCTTTGGTGAAGTTAAGCCTTATATGTTGTTTAAGTCGGTTTCATTTTCAGTGTGAGAGTATTCAAATTTTGGGCCTAGTCCTTGTAAGCAAACTCATAAGCTGTAAACAAAGGCCCAAAAAATCGTTTCCGTTGGATCATTTTTGTGACCCAAGTTATGAGGATTGGACCTCATTTCTTTTCCCCTATTTTTCTTTCCTTTCCTCTCCTTTTCTTTTTCCTTCTTTTTCTTTTTCCCCTTATTTCTCCTTCGGTCTCCTCTCTTCCCGCTCGATTTTCTCTCTCGCACTCTCTCTCGTTGTGCCACCATTTCACCGCCAGCCCGCCGCCGTCGCGCCGCCATGCGCGACACCGCCCCTCCCATCAGCTTCCCCACCGGCCGGCGACCTCACCCCTCCGATCTCAGACCCTAACTCGCCGCCGGTAGCCCCCACGAGACCCACGAAGCTGCGGCGTTCTTTCAGCTCGCGCGCCGCCGTTGCGCCACCACCGGCCACCATCTTCCTACCACTTCATCCCCGACCTCTTGGCAACCCAATGGACCCAACCCCAGCTCCGATCCGTCACCGGTGAAGCCCCACCAAGTCCATTTCCGATTTGTACATTTTTTGCCTAAAACCACCCCTTGCGCCGCCACCCATGGCAAACCACCACCACCATTGGCTTCATCGACCTCTCTAGGCCCTACCCTATCATTTTTGAGTCTTCGTTTGTCTTCGTTGAAAAGTGGGTATTTGTGACCCACGGCCACAGTGTATTTTACACTGTGGTGTTACTCAGATGTCACCACTTGCAGCTTCGTGATCCTCCGGAAATTGTTATTGCACTATAAGTATTTCTCCAAAGAACTTTCGTAATTTAAATGCATTTTTGCACTAACATATTTCACTGTATTTGTTTGACATGCCGGACTCAGTCCGAGGAGTTCGGGGGTCGGATCGAATTGTGATCGGAGTTGTTTGGTTATTTGATTGAATTGGTTATTGGTTGTTGATTGTTATGGATCAGTGTTGGTGCATGTACATATCAATATTTCATGCATGATCATGTTTGTAAAGAAAACTGGGTTTTCGTGTATTGCAATCATGTGCATGTGTGATTTGGAAAAGTTATGATTTCATGTGTGAGGAATCGGATTTGTTTGGATTGATTGATTTGAGAAAAAAGGGAAAGAGACTATAGGGATGGTGGTAAACAGGGATGGTGGTAGAGTCCCGCCTGTGATTCCCGCCTACGGTGCACGCGGTAGGAATGGTGGTAAGCAGGGATGGTGGTAGAGTCCCACCTGTGATTCCCGCCTACGGTGCACGCGGTAGGGATGGTGGTAAGCAGGGATGGTGGTAGAGTCCTGCCTGTGATTCCCGCCTACAATGCTCTGTTATGTATCTATTGTGTGGAAAGGAACTGTATGGACGGTGGTAAGCAGGGATGGTGGTAGAGTCCCGCCTGTGATTCCCGCCTACGGTGCACGCGGTAGGAATGGTGGTAAGCAGGGATGGTGGTAGAGTCCCACCTGTGATTCCCGCCTACGGTGCACGCGGTAGGGATGGTGGTAAGCAGGGATGGTGGTAGAGTCCTGCCTGTGATTCCCGCCTACAATGCTCTGTTATGTATCTATTGTGTGGAAAGGAACTGTATGGACGGTGGTAAGCAGGGATGGTGGTAGAGTCCCGCCTGTGATTCCCGCCTACGGTGCACGCAGTAGGGATGGTGGTAAGCAGTGATGGTGGTTGTGTCCCGCCTGTGATTCCCGCCTACGGTGCACGCGGTAGGGATGGTGGTAAGCAGGGATGGCGGTAGAGTCCCGCCTACAGTGTCCGATAAATTGTTGAGTTTTGTGTAAATCATTTTCTGGGAAAATGATTTACGGATTATATGTTTTGGCTAAAAATGAGATTTTGGCGTGTGTTGGAAAATTAATTGTTTTCGGGAAAAATGATGTTTCGAGAGAAATGTATATTCTTTTTATGCATGCATGTTGGTCGCATTTAATGTATTTATATTACGATATTATTTTGGGTTATACTTACCTGCGGTACCGTTTATGGTATCGCAGCTTTTGATGCAGATGAGGATGATGAGTCTTAGGCTTTGGCTCCGTTGGGAGAGCGATCTGGGATTGCTCTCGTGCATCGATATTTATTATCCTAGTCTTTTATGTATTTACCTTTTGTAATATATTTGGGATGACTGTATAACTCTTTTTAAAGATAAATTATTTTGAACACCTGTTTTTAAATTTCTGGTACTTAGTTGACTTATTATATTATCCGTTGCGATTTTTGTTGTGCACTTTTGTATGTTGCACACACTTGGGCACATTTCGTTGGGATGTGTGATCCGTGTTGTCACCATCCTGGCGTCTCGATCCCCGTGTTTTTATATAAGGGGGATTGGGGGCGCCACAGGTGATATCAGAGCCGAACGGCTCTGGGTAAACCATATGTCCCTTAGGATAGTACCAGAAAATTATTTTATTATTTTAAAATAATAAATTTTTGTTGAAGTGAGGTAAGTTAAGTTATTTATTTCATATTATGAGTTTATTGTTATTTTATTTTATTGTTTTATTTTATGGTATGTTATTTTATTTGTTTTAATTATTTATTGTATATTATGAGTTTATGATTATTTTAATTTGTGTTAAATGAACGTATTTATGTTATTTCATGTTATTATATTTTTATTATGTTGCTTTGGATCGTGTTTGAATTGTTTAATTTAGAATATTGTTTTATTGGCTTATTTATTTTATTGTATAATAATAATTTTGTTGTTTATTTAGTTTATTGTATAATAATTTTGTGGTTTATTCATTTTATTGTATAATAATTTTGTTGTTTATTTATTTTATGGTATGTCATTTTCATTTATTTGTTATATTTTATGGCGGATTATTTATTTGTTTTATTTATTTTATTGCATGACGTTATTTTATGTGTTTTATTTTACGGCAGATTATTTTATCGTCCTAATTATCTTATGGGGAACTACTTTATTTGATTTTATTCATCTTGTCGTAAGTTAATTTATTTTATTTATGAAATTCATTTTTGCTTGGGTCGTGCTGGAATTATCTGGGGATTTAAGCGGGGTTGAGAATTACTTTTGACAGGAAGGATGGTGAGACCAAGAAGGCCAACAAATGTACCAGAAGATGAATTACCAAAGGGTGATGGGAACTACGCCATGGCTAGGGCGTTAAATAGGATGACGGAGTTCCTCCAACATAATTTTCGGCCACAGCAAGGAGAACAGTACAGGGCGATGCAGGCCGGGTGCACCTATGAGCGCTTCTTAGCACATAGGACCCCTGCCTTTACTGGTGAAGAGGATCCATTACGGGCTAGAAGGTGGATTCAAGATCTGGAAAGAACGTTTGAAGTCTGTGGATGCACTGAGGCCCAGAGGGTATTATATGGAAGCTATATGTTGCAAGGTGAAGCGGCAAATTGGTGGGAGACCAAGCGGCCACTCTTAGAAATGAAGTTGGGATCTTTGGCTGCTGTGTCTTGGCAGCGTTTTAAGAAAGAATTTGATGACCGATTTTTCCCTGTTTCGGTGAGACGGCAAAAGACTCAAGAGTTTAATAATTTGGTTCAAGGAGACATGATTGTTGAGCAGTATGCAAGGAAATTTATGGAGCTTGGACGGTTCGCTCCTCACCTCATTGCTACTGAAGAAATGCGGGCTGAACGTTTCCAAGAGGGTTGCGCCCTCAAATCCGCAGGCAGGTCGCATGCCTGGAAATCCAGAACTTTCAGAGGTTGCTCGATGTGGCCTCTATTGCTGAGCGAGAGCGAGGTGCTGTGGTAGGCTCCCCTCCGGGTAAGAAGCGACTGAACGTTGATGGTGAATGGAGCAGCTCCGGGTCGCCACAGAAGTTTGTGCAAAGGACTGGGCCCGAGCGCAGGCAGCTTCCGGTATGCGTATTGGGGGCCGAGCTCCAGTTTGTGGCAGATGTAATAGAGCCCACGAGGGCGAGTGTCGTCAGGGTTGGAACCAGTGCTTTGAGTGTGGTCAGACGGGGCACTTTGCTCGTGAGTGCCCTAATCGGACCCAAGGGAATCAGGGTGGTCATCGCGGTGGTAGGACTAATCAGAGGCAACTAGTTCAGGCTCGGGTGTATGCGGTGACTCCTGGTAGTGCTGGCGACGAGATTCCAGAGACTCAGGACGCTGGAGTTATGGCAGGTATGGGTCTAATCTTACCTTTCGTAATGGATGCCATGTGTGGTTTATTCTTAGGTTTTGGAAAGTTATGCAAGCTGTACCCATGCCCGTTGGGTGTTGGAGGTTGTGTGATTTTCTTAAGAGTGTTTTGGTTGTATTTGGTATCCTGCTTTAGAGTGATGTTGGCCCTACAAATTTCGAGGACGAAATTTTATTTTAAGGGGGGAGGATGTAACACCCCGTGTTTTAGTATATTTTTACTGAATGATTATTTTTATTTATTCAAAAATTTATCCTCTATTTTAAAATTGGTTGGATTTTTAGTGAGTTTATTTCTATGATTTTAATTTGGTGAAAATTATTTTTATGTGCTTTCTTAATATTTATTTATTGTTATGCATTTAAATTGCTTTTAATATTTAAATTAATTACTGTGGGATTTAATTATTTCAAATTGACTTTACCATTACGTTTAAATTATTTTATTTAACTTGTGGTTTTAAAATCGTTTCCGTTGGATCATTTTTGTGACCCAAGTTATGAAGAATGGACCTCATTTCTTTTTCCCTATTTTTCTTTCCTCTCCTTTTCTTTTTCCTTCTTTTTCTTTTTCCCCTTATTTCTCCTTCGGTCTCCTCTCTTCCCGCTCGATTTTCTCTCTCCCTCTCTCTCTCGCCTTGCCACCATTTCACCCCCAGCCCGCCGCCGTGCGCGACACCGGCCCTCCCATCAGCTTCCCCACCGGCCGGCGACCTCACCCCTCCGATCTTAGCCCCTAACTCGCCGCCGGTAGCCCCCACGAGGCCCACGAAGCCGTGGCGTTCTTTGAGCTCGCGCGCCGCCGTCGCGCCACCACCGGCCACCATCTTCCTACCACTTCATCCCCGACCTCTTGGCAACCCAATGGACCCAACCCCAGCTCCGATCCGTCACTGGTGAAGCCCTACCAAGTCCATTTCCGATTTGTACATTTTTTGCCTAAAACTAATCCTTGCGCCGCCACCCACGGCAAACCACCACCACCATTGGCTTCATCGACCTCTCTAGGCCCTACCTTATCATTTTTGAGTCTTCGTTTGTCTTCGTTGAAAAGTGGGTATTTGTGACCCACGCCCACAGTGTATTTTACACTGTGGTGTTACTCAGACGTCACCACTTGCAGCTTCGTGATCCTCCGGAAATTGTTATTGCACTGCAAGTATTTCTCCAAAGAACTTTCGTAATTTAAATGTATTTTTGCACTAACATATTTCACTGTATTTGTTTGACATGCCGGACTCAGTCAGAGGAGTTCGGGGGTCGGATCGAATTGTGATTGGAGTTGTTTGATTGTTTGATTGAATTGGTTATTGGTTGTTGATTGTTATGGATCAGTGTTGGTGCATGTACATATCAATATTTCATGCATGATCATGTTTGTAAAGAAAACTGGGTTTTCGTGTATTGCATTCATGTGCATGTGTGATTTGGAAAAGTTATGATTTCATGTGTGAGGAATTTGATTTGTTTGGATTGATTGATTTGAGAAACAAGGAAAAGAGACTGTAGGGATGGTGGTAAACAGGGATGGTGGTAGAGTCCCGCCTACGGTGCACGCGGTAGGGATGGTGGTAAGCAGGGATGGTGGTAGAGTCCCGCCTGTGATTCCCGCCTACGGTGCACGCGGTAGGGATGGTGGTAGAGTCCTGCCTGTGATTCCCGCCTACAGTGCTCTGTTATGTATCTATTGTGTGGAAAGGAACTGTAGAGATGGTGGTAAGCAGGGACGGTGGTAGAGTCCCGCCTGTGATTCCCGCCTACAGTGCACGCGGTAGGGATGGTGGTAAGCAGGGATGGTGGTTGTGTCCCGCCTGTGATTCCCGCCTACGGTGCATGCGGTAGGGATGGTGGTAAACAGGGATGGCGGTAGAGTCCCGCCTACAGTGTCTGATAAATTGTTGAGTTTTGTGTAAATCATTTTCTGGGAAAATGATTTACGGATTATATGTTTTGGCTAAAAATGGAATTTTGGCGTGTGTTGGAAAATTAATTGTTTTCGGGAAAAATGATGTTTCGAGAGAAATGTATATTCTTTTTATGCATACATGTTGGTCGCATTTAATGCATTTATATTACGATATTATTTTGGGTTATACTTACATGCGGTACCATTTATGGTATCGCAGCTTTTGATGCAGATGAGGATGATGAGTCTTAGGCTTTGGCTCCGTTGGGAGAGCAATCTGGGATTGCTCTCGTGCATCGATATTTATTTTCCTAGTCTTTTATGTATTTACCTTTTGTAATATAGTTGGGATGACTGTATAACTTTTTAAAGATAAATTATTTTGGACATCTGTTTTTAAATTTCTGATACTTAGTTGACTTATTATATTATCCGTTGCGATTTTTGTTGTGCACTTTTGTATGTTGCAGACACTTGGGCACATTTCGTTGGGATGCGTGACCTGTGTTGTCACCATCCTGGCGTCTCGATCCCCGTGTTTTTATATAAGGGGGATTGGGGGCGCCACATCTACAGTTCCCACTCGACCTTTCCCCTCTCAGACCCACTGGTGCAAGTGCACACTCACAATTTTCTCTTGATCAACAAGGATACTTTAAGTCAACGTGCTTGATCATTCAAAATTACCCTTCCACATTGTAAGTAAATTCCCGGAGTGACCTTTGAAATACTAACGTGGAATAAGTTATTATCTTACTGTTGTTGCAGTCTAGTTGTGAATGAAAAGTGGACGGGGACCCTGTGGAGCTTTGGGATATAATATTGTAGTTGGTGTTTGAATTGTTGGTTGAGGGCTTGGTGAAGCATTTGAAATCGCGTGTAGTTATGATTTGTGAATCTACGTGCTGTTCTGCCTATTTGTGAATCGCATGTAGTTGTAATTTGTGAATTTGCGTGTTTGTTTATGCATCTACATTTCTTAATTGTCATTATTTATCTTTATCGTACTAATTGTGCTCTACTCTCTGTCTGTGCTGTAAATTTGGAAACTGTGTTTTTGGTGTCAAAAGGTAAATGGAGTTTTGTGTGCGTATGACAATCCAAAGCCGAGGTGGAGCATTATCTGATGGAGCTCCTTTGGTCACTCGGGAGCGTGTAAAACTGAGTGACGTCTCCTAGGTTGTCGCTAGGTGACAATGGGCTTAGACGAGATTATAAAGCTCTCGTGCCGACTCTGTGCCCTTTCTGCAAGCAGATGTTAGAGGATGCTTGGTAACATACGTGCTGACATCGCTTATTACAAAGTCACATGCACGGTCATTACTCGTGGTGTGATGAAAGCAGTCAGAGTGTGTGGATAGTCCCTAGGGGTGACCATGGTGCGTATCGTAACAAAATATATATTTTCTATGTATAAAATGAGATTTTGGTATGAGTGAGTTATCTATAAATTTTTCTGGTAAAGGGAGAGGAAAAGTAAAATTTTGGAATATATTTTCATGCCTGTCGTGTGTGTGTGGTTGTCTATTTCAATTGTTTGTATTTCTTGGTGGTTGATCTATGGATTTCTTTGCTGAGATTGCGAACTCTCATTGTGGTATTCCCACCTGCGGTTACATTTCATGGAATCATAGATTTTGATGCAGTGGACAGTTATGAGTTTGGAGGACCGACCCACCAGAGGAGTAATAACCTCGGGTTTAACCCCGTTGTAGCTGATTGGATTTTTTTTTTATTGTTTTCTGTTGGATGACTATAATAACCTTATGGAGGACTTCTTTGTTGGGTTGTATTTAAATTTCTTGGTACTTAGGTTTTTTGGATTGCCTTGTTATTTTTCGTTGCGTTTATAACTGTACACTTTTAAGTTGCATGCTTGCACCCACTTGCTTTCACGTTGCCCTTGGGGTGTATAATCCGTGCAGTCAGTACCTTGGCATCACGACTCTCTCCAAATCACACATGGGGTCGATGGTGTCACAAAAATAAATAAATAAATAAACAAATTAATATTTTATTATTAAATAAAAAATATTTGGCTAATCCAACGTTAGAAATTTGGAATATATTTTAAATGGAATAGGCAAAAGACAAAACATCCCAAATTAGTCAAATAATGACTTTGCCTTTGCCTATTCCATAACTGGCTAGCTAGTTGTATTGATCAAGTACTTGACGATATAATCATTGCTATCTAATTCACAATTAGTTGCCCATTCTCAAGAAAGCAAATTAAGGCAAAAGATTCCTATCTTACCAATATTATATATAAATGGCCAAAACTAATGAAATGATCACTAATTTGATAAAGTACTGGAAAGCACAAATAATAAAAACTTCAAAATTAGAATATATGGACTAATATTTCCAAAAGGTAAATTAAGAGACTATTTAGTTAGTATTTAACCATTATTTTTGTTTACAAGTCTTTACATCTTTTCTCTTTCCTTATTTACAGGAGACTATTTTAGTTTTTTTCTCTTATTTTTTTTTTATCCCGCCCAATATCGCCCGGCCCTTGTCTTCGTGTTAGCTTTGTATCATATATAAAGGATGCCCCGTGATAACCTGTGGCCGATACTAAACTTTTTCTCTGGTATAAACTTCGAGTAGTAATTTACTAGTTTAATTCGGAAAGAGTTTTATTACGAATCATGTATACCTTCGTATAATATATTACATGTATAATTACTCTTTACATACCCTACAGTACTACTACTTTGGAGTATATAAGCTGATAATTTGTCCTTGTAGGCTAGTAAATTTGTTCATCACGTCTTTTTTTTTCTGTAAATTCAATATTACTTATATCTAGTGTATATCGGCTCTCTATCGCATAATCGAGTATGAAAAGTATGCCAAAAATTTTAGGCATCCAGCAAATAGGTCGGAGATAATTCAAATGATCCTTAAAGAAGCTAGCTATGCTGCTATATATCTAGCTATAAGAAAAATGAGTTTTTGTGACCAATTTATTGCAATCAAAATACTATTTACAACCAATTTTAATTATAAATAGTCATTTCGCTTGAATTAACTGGTCGCAAATAAGCAGTTTTATTGTAGTATAGTATACATGACTAGCAAGTCATGGAACTGGGAGAAAAATCTGCCTGATTCATTGGCTAGGTTAGTTACAATAAGGCAGAAAAATAATCTAAGGAAAAAGCATTTGAAATAGAGAAATCAGATCATATACATGCACTAAGGTACTTTTATTATAAGTATTACAGAAAACCTCCAAGAAAGAAAGCAAGAATTAATCAAACAAAAAAGTAGGGAAGAAAGCCAATAGAGAAGAAGAAGAAGCAGAAATACAAAATTATATATAGAAAATGGTTTTGGTAAAGATATATGAAAAAGATCCTGTTATCTCCCATCATCAAAGGCTTCTATTGTATGGTCCTTGATGCTATCATATACAACAGTATTTTTAATCATAGCATCATATTTATAAGAATCAGATGTCTCCCCCAGCAAGTATTCAGTCTCTTCTAACATGGCATCAACGTTAACCCAAGAATGCTTCTCAGTCCTTCTTAAACCCTCCAACTCTGTCACTACTTCCTTCATTGTAGGCCTATCTTCCCCTTTCACGTTAACACACCTTCTTGCAAGATTAGCAACTTCCTTCAATTGCTTCTCATTTCCTACATTCCCTAAATCTAGATTCTTCTCAAGAACTTCAATCAATCTATCTTCTTTAAAAGCAGAAAGAAAATACACTGCCAAACTTCTGAACTCTTCAGGCCTAACAAATGAAAGCGCCTTTTCCCCTGTTAGCAACTCTATTAGGACGACTCCAAAGCTATAAACATCGCTTTTCTCAGTCAATTGACTAGTGTGTAAGTATTCAGGATCTAAATATCCAAGAGTTCCTTGCACCATTGTGGCAACATTTATTTGGTCTAGTGGAATCAATCTTGAAGCTCCAAAATCCGACACTTTAGCAGTGTAATTACCATCCAGTAGTATGTTTGAAGACTTGACGTCTCTATGAATTATAGGCGGAGAGGCTGCAGAGTGTAGATAAGAAAGTGCTCCTGCTGTTTCTGCTGCTATCTTAAGACGAGTGTCCCATGAAATTGCAGATGGCCTACTGATCTTATAATGTATGTGCTCGAAGAGTGTGCCATTGGGGACAAACTCGTAGACTAGTAAAGGAACTTCCGTCTCCAAACAACAGCCAAGGAGTTTAACCACATTTCTATGGTTTATCTGGGAAAGTACAAGCACCTCATTGATGAACTGCTCAATTTGGCTCTGGTCCACAATTTTTGACTTCTTGATTGCCACAACTCTACTATCTGATAAAAATCCTTTATAAACGGTTCCAAATCCTCCTTGGCCAATGATTAAATTCTCATCATAATTGTTGGTAGCCTTTTCTAGTTCTTCTGTGCTGAAAATTTTTGCTGTTTCAACTGAATTTTCTCGTTTGGAGATCAGTTGTTGAGACAAAATTACTCCCCCATTTTTGCGAAAGAAACTCTCTCTAAGCTTGATTAGCTTCCTCTGTTTGATTATCAAATACATCCAAGAGCTAGAGACCAGCAGAACTATAAATCCTACACCACCAACTGCATTGGATCGAAAGAAAAAATGTTATTAATGGACCTCAAATATTATTTGTTGGAAGCAGAGAGGTTGCCTTTAACCCATAGCGGAATGCAAATTAAATTGAACCACTGGTCCAGTGCAAATATCAAGAATTTTTTTTTTTAATTGTTGTTTGACCATTTTAGTTTTGAATCAGATTTTGAGGCCACGTACACGCGTACTTGTATACCTTATAACTCCAAATATCATTTCTTTAATCAAAATACTTAAATTTAGTTCTTTCTATTGGCTTGATTAACTTTTACGATAACTTAATATTGATTTAACATGGTATTAAGATTGCATTTTATTTTTAAATAAGGGTTTGACCTACATGCATGTCAAAGAGTGTTATAATGTATATAATCTAAATATTTAAATTTACTAGTTTTCACCAACTCAAAACTTTAGAAAAGCGGTGATTGAACAGGTTGGGCAATCCAGCCGCCCAAACAATGACTACGGCCGGACAAGAGGAGGGTGTGGAGGTGGGCTAAAGATTGTTGCAACCCCAACCATATTGGGACAGGGAACGGGGAAGGTATCTGTTCTAGTAAGGGTGGTTAGCAGCCAGCTTAATTGGCATTGATTTTCATGTTCTACTTAACTGAATGAGAGAGCGTAATTCAGATCAGTCCAAATTCAAATGTTAATGCAACACCTCCTAATATAGCAAACATGCAGTATAATTACCAATGGCGATCTTGTACACTGGTCCGAGATTCAAAGCGCACCCTTCACCACCTTTTCTTCCGTCTCCACTGTGCCATTTGGGGCAAGAACATGTATAATTCCCTTCTGTGTTAATGCATCTCTTTGGCGATGTGCAATTATTGAGATTTGGATCCAGACACTCGTTAACATCTGCAGATCCAACAGTTTGACATGGAATTAAGCCCCAAGTACAAGAAAATGAAAACAAAAAACATTACAACGACCTGAAAAGGGATCAAAAGAATATATGTACGTAATAGAATAATTGAAAGTTCTTCCAAAATCTTTATATATTGAAGGATCCTACAATAATTTTTTTTTTATTTTTTTTGTTTGAAGCTTCTTAGATGTACGTTTGCGTGTACTTATGCATACCTTTGCAACCAGTAGGGAGGTAGGGGTTCCCCTCATAACCCTCATAACAGTCGCAACGATACCCATACCCGTTTGCAGGACTATAACATGTGCTGTTCCCTCCACATATGTAATCCGACTTGTTCACAGGATTCTCACACCTTTTATCACCAATTGTCCAATCAATAACAATCGGAAGGGTTTCATTATACTGGGGACTGGAAAGATAAGCGGAGGAGAAACTAAACTTGTCCTTTTTAACCACAAAGGCATAGCTGCATGGATTGAAGCTCCATACTTTTGTGTGATTATTGAAGCTATGTACTTCCAAACTAAAATTACTTACTCTTTCTGGGATATCTACCTGGCAGCAACCGATTCCAGAGCATGTCCCATCCAAAACATTGCTTTTATTTTGAGTACATATCGTCATGCAGCCCATGGAGAAGTTTCCATTGTTCTGGTCACCATTAAGGAATGCATAGGTGTCACAGCCAATTGCCGTGAACACGTTTTGGGTGCTCGAAATGGTGAAAGTGGAGGAGCTTCCCAGAGAGGACAGCCAAAAGTCTACGTCCAAAGGGATGCCCGACTCACTGTAACAAATGTTGGCAGTGAACATCAAGATGTCAAGCTGGCCTTGGATGGAAATGTTCTGGACAACAAAGTCTCCCGTCATTGGTTGCTGTGATCGGCCTGCCGATTGGGTACAGTTGATGAAAAAGTCGTCATTTTGATTTAGGTAACAACCATCAGTTGTGCCAAATGGAAATGGAATGTCAACATCTCCACACCGGTCGGGGCAGTTAGGGAGGGCTAATTCATAAGTGGCTGCCACTGCAGAAGTTGCCATTTCTGATAAAATGACACCAACCCAGATCACTTGCGGAAGCAAAGTACTATAACTCATTGCCTCAACTATTTCTAAGAGAGGGATTCAATTTTACTGTGTGTTTGTGTGCAAAACTTCCTAGAGAGGATATCATGTTTTTATAGCCATATGGGGGAAGACCCATTCCATTCAGTACCAGGTATCACCTGACTTATATTGCATTAAATACAAGGCAATTAGCTAATTTGATAAAATCCAATAACTTTCTCAATTGAATATAAGGCGCACCGTTGACCTCTTTTGTTTTTTTTTTTTTTTTTAACCTAACCCATATATAAGAATAAATATTAACATAACAGTGAAAATTAAGGCGCCCCTTTAATTATTAATTTGCACTCTTTCATTTTATACCTTCCATTGAAATCTCTCTTTTTTTTTAAAGGACCTACCATTTAAATCAAACATTAATAATGTAACACATCTAATTAACAGTAAGCTCATGTCTTTACAAAAAAAAAAATGTAAATTAATTAAAAAATATGGGTAGACGTTTAAAAGATTTTCAAAGTGTTTGGAGTTCTTTACCAAAATATTAATTGTATTAATTGACATCGTTTATAGATATTTCCATCACTGTATTAATTAACACCATTTACATCCTGCATAGTGCATATATTTATATATATATATATATATATCGAAATTACACGAGCTGGTAGATCAGTAATCTAAACTAGGTAATTAATGTGTAATCAATATTGGATGATTGCTGGGGAGTCTCATCCACTCCATGCGTGTGCGTAGTACTCGGCGTGCTTTATATTATATATAGTATGCGTGTTCCTGGCTAGCGTTCTTGGCAAATGAAAAAAATAATAATAATGTTACCTATAATTGTGAATTGCATAAATATCACACAATGGTTAAAAAAATTATTATTTTATATAAATCTCATATTTATTTATTTTTTAAGAGTGGTGTTATTCTACCTCTCATATTTGTCCGCTGCAAATTTCTACTAGGTCAAAATCATGCTTTCATTTTTTAAAATTTTTTTATTCATATTTTTTTATCATTTTAAAGTTTTTTTTAAAAAATATAAAAAAAATTAGAAATACATTAATAGTCATTCCTTTAATTATTAATTAAATAAAAAAATTAAAATATATAAAGTGTCAAATTAATATTATTTTTTTTAAAGCAATTAGAAAATATCGTGAATATATCTTTACACGAAAAAAAAATCTACACAATTTCCTACTATTCAAATAATCTCCGCACACTATACTTTTTTTAATTTTAGTTTTTTGAATTTTATCAAATATTTAATATATAAATAATGAATAGAAGAATTGAATTAGTTTAAAAAAATAAACTTAAAAAAATTTTAAAAGAAATTTTAAAATTTAAAATATTGTGACGAGTAGAAGTTGAGAAAGTTGACTAGAATTGCTCTTACAAGAAATATATAACATTACTCCGAACAAATTATAAGCTCTGCAATACTGACAGAAAAGTATCCAGGAAAATATCAACATGAACCTTTCCTTTTTTTTTTTTTTTTTTTTAATTTTCAGAAAGAACCTTTCAAAACTTATAGTCAGAGTCTATTATTAATGAAAATAATTGCATTACAAGATGTGACATCCATCTTAAAAAATTTACTACAGGCAGGCCGGTACTGGGAAATTTGTTGGTAGAACATTCTTTTATTTGGACAGCCGCGCAAATCTACGTTGAAGATTAAAGTTGTATTTGGTTGTTAAATTTAATTTAATTTATTTAAAATTAATTATTAATGCGATTCACTATTTTTTTAATTTTTAATAAAGATGTTAAATTTATTTTAACTTACATCATACATTTTAATTTAAAAACTTAAACTCATTTTAATAAAACTTATAAAATATTATTATTCACAATTCATCTCAACATCTAAATATAGGCTAAGTCAAAGTCAATAGGGAGGGAGGTTTCACAGCTATTTTCATATCCCGATTACATGTTTCTAACCTCTTAAATTTTAAGAAATATGAGTTTTATATGCAATTCGGTGGATTCTTCATCGTACTACATTTCCTCCAAAATTAGTTGGATTCTACATGGAATATTTGTAGAAACTTTTCAAGAAAATCTGTGTTTGAATATTGAATTGAGTTGAATTGAGAGTTGAAAATTGAATAAAATATTGTTATAATATTATTTTTTAATATTATTATTATTTTGAGATTTGAAAAAGTTGAATTATTTATTATATTTTGTGTGGGAATTTGAGAAAGTTGTAATCATGAGATGAGATAAGTTGAAATGAGTTTGGGATTCAAATTAGCCTAAATCCGGTTTAGGTGTGAATATAATAGAAATTCTCTCATTTTCAATCAATGTAGGATCTCAACACCACATATATGCCCTTATGAAATGGGGTATCACAATCTCAACCCTTAAATTTACAATATCCTCGTTAGGCCAACCCATCTTAGTTGACATGGTTTAAGTCTCACACTTCTGGTAGGGATAGACTGATACCATTTGTGCCACATCTAGCCAAAATGATTAGTCAATGATACAATTAAATCGCTATTAATTGGAATCATTATAAAGAACAAGAACTTCTCATTCTCAAATAATGTGGGATCTCGTACACTAACTATTTTTATCATATAGGGTATCATAGTTTGTCCTCTGTCCCCTTTGTCAATACTGCCATCATGACCAGTGGAGATAACTGCACCACACGCATAGCTGCCCCACATGACTAATGTAGCACTCTAATGGAAGATCAAAATCACATGGCATATACTAAAAAATGACTAATTAATTATACAATTAAAGTCTCATTAGAACCTTATAAAGAGTAAGAACTTCTCATTCCCTAGCAATGTAGAATCTTATACACCACCTATCTTTATCTTCATCATATGTGGTATCATAATCTACCCTACTTAAATTCTCGACATCATCGTCAGGCCAGTCTATCGTAGGTGATACAACTCAAGTCCCACATTTCTAGTTTGAATAGAGGCTCTGATATTATTTGGAGGGCCCCAATAGAAAACCTAAACTATATGGTCTATATTCCAAAAGAACTAGTCAATGATACAATTGGAGTTCCATTAGAATCTTATAAAGAGTAAAAAAAGCAAAAACTTCTCATTCCTAAATAACGTGAGATTTTATACACTACATACTCTTATATTTATCATATGGGATATCACAACTAATTTTTTGTTGCATTGCCCTGTCACCAAATCCAGCCAACCATTACCACGAGATTGGTTAGACACTCTTTTTACTCACTGTTATGTTAAGACAGTAGTTGACTTATAGTGTCACGTGACTAGACAGCTCTAAAAATTTTGTAGGGTTTGATTGTGATGTTGGTGTGGTTAATGGTGTTGGTTCGGTTGATGGGTGGTAAGTTCACGTAGTGAGGTCGTTTAATAGCATATCTCTAACGGAAATGAAGAATTATTTGTTGAGTTATTTGCTAAACTTGGGCTGAAATGAAAACAAAGAGTTTTTGGTGTGAAAGTCTCTGGAAGTCGAAAACTTAGGGTTCATGTTTATAGACTGTGGGGATGGATCAGAGTTCAGTTGGAGTATAGTATATCGGGCGTGCTTTTATGGTTAGTTTGATGTTATGAGCAACTAGTTTTTGCTAGGCCAATTAATTGGATTGAATCCCATTTAATATTTATGGATTAAGTGGACCCTTATTAATTGGTATTAGGCCCAAGAATTTATTTAAGATCCCAAACCATTTGTTAGACAAGTTGGATTATTTTTAAATTTAAGATCCGTCTTGCTAAATGACTTAGCCAATGAAATTATAGGCAAGCCCTAGATTTTAGTTAGACCCATCAGAGCGGCCCAATACTTTTTGTTAAGCCCAAATTGACTCTTGAAAGTCCACACATAGGCCTATGGACTAACCAAGGAACCCATATGGAAGGCCCAAGACTTGAGCCCAAATATCTTAAATGGATCCTACTCGTTTAACTTTACCCCAATGCACAAACCTGTTTGCCAAGAACCATGACCGAGTTGCAAAGAAAACGCTACCCGACTACTATATATACCCACACTGTGAGTCCCATGCACCTGAAACGCGTCTTCATCACGAAACTAAGGTTGTAACACCATAGCCTCAAGTCATGACCTAAGCACCTCCATGCCCATAGCCTCCATACATCGCACAACACCACCATCATATTAGCCAAGCATCCACGTTGCCAACACATACGCCACACGCAAAACGGGCAGCCCTCGTACATAGACAACCTCTATCCACCTTAGGCAACCCTCCTCCACCAGAAGGCACCGTATACTCCTCACTATTTATGTAATGAGGCCCAAGTAATAGATGAATTTAAATGGAAGATTGTATGTTAATGGATATTTGATCAGGTGAAGATTGTTGAAGACGATGGACAGGGATAGTGATAACAATGAACATAGGTGCTGTTCGAGGCGCACCTTCCTCCATAACAATTTCAGTTTTCACAAATTCCAGAGATACCTCACACACGTTCCAGACCTCCACTATATGCTCTGCCAATAACTAACTTGACTCACATATGCCTTGCACGTGTTCATCTATAGCTGTAATTAAAATGGCAACAAAGTAAAAAGATAACAATGCATATAACCGGCGCTACGCAACACTGCGTTTTATTCTTTCAGTTTCTCATATCCTATCTTACGGCCCGCGATTTCCTCCAAGCTGAAGCCCAATTTACTGCTTCGTGGGCTTCATAACAGATCCCTTCCCTTTAGAGAACCTAGCCCACCAAGTGGGGATAGTCTTCTCGAAGCCCCTGCAGTGACTCCCACGAATTCTCCTCTGCCGATAGTCCTACCCACTTCACCAAAGCCATGGTTTGAGCTCTGTTCCCCTGTTGACGCATTCGGCGTTCCACCACCAGTTCGGGTTCGGGCTGCACCTCGCCTGTGTCGTTGACTGGAGGAAGCGACGGGAGTGCTTGGATCCGAGTACCCAGCTTCTTCTTGAGACACGAGATGTGGAAAACCGGGTGTATCTTGGACTCCGGAGGTAACTCAAGGCGGTAAGCTACCGTTCCCAAGCGCTGCATCACCCTGAAGGGCCCGTAAAACCTGGGGGAAAGTTTCAAATTTTTCCTTGCAACCACTGTTTTCTGTCGATATGGTTGTAAACGGAGGTACACCCATTCTCCTATCTGAAACTCTCGCTCAGTTCTTCGTTGATCTGCAAACTTCTTCATTCTTTGTTGTGAAAAGTTGAGATTTTCTTTGAGTAGGAGCTTGATCTATTCTCTATATTTCAACATTTTGTCTGTCGCATCATTTGGTGAGGTACCTGGAATGTATGTAATGAGCCGAGGTGATGGGTAGCCGTAGAGGGCTTCAAAAGGTGACATCTTTGCTGATGTGTGGTACGAGGTGTTGTACCACCACTCGGCAAGGGAAAGCCACTGAGACCACTGTTTCGGTTTAGAGCCCACAAAGCACCTTAGATAACCCTCCACTGCCTTATTGAGGACTTCTGTTTGCCCGTCACTCTGCGGGTGATAAGCTGAGCTATAGCTTAGAGAAGTACCCTGCAGTGAAAACAATGTTTTCCAAAAAGTGCTTAGGAAAATAGGATCCCTGTCTGAGAGTATGACCTTAGGAAATCCATGTAGTTTAAAAACTTCCCTTAAGAAAGTTTGAGCTACTCCGACCGCTGTATAGGGGTGTGCCAAGGCCATGAAATGGCCATATTTATTCAACTTGTCCACAACGACCAGGATGACATTAACCCCATGAGAAATAGGGAGACCCTCCACAAAGTCCATAGATATTTCTTCCCAAGCTTGGTTTGGAATGGGGAGAGGTTGCAACAGACCTGCTGGGTAGAGGTTCTCGTGTTTATTAACTTGGCATATTTCACAGCTTCTGACCAGCTCCTTAATATCCTTCTTCATTCCATGCCAGGAAAAATTCTTTTTAGCTCTTTGATATGTTTTTAGAAACCCTGAATGGCCTGCTTCCGGGTTGCTGTGTATAAACTGTAATACCTTGGCTTTAAAACAAGAACTGGGGTTAATCACAAACCTCCCCTTCTTTAGGACCAGCCCCTGCTGGATTGTATAACCCTTAGGCAGCTCTAGCTTGGCCTGCCGCTTAGCTAACAATTCCAGCAGCTCGGGTGAGGAGGAATAGCTCGACTTTAACTCTTCGATCCAATCGGGTGTGGGAAAAGAAATAATGGCCAGCACTCCCGCATCCTCATCCCCTTTTTCATCCCTTATAGAAAGAGCATCCGCCACCTTATTTTCCCTTCCCTTCTTAAACTCAATCTTAAAGTCATAGCCCATAAGTTTTGTCAACCATTTCTGTTGTGCCGTGGTTCCCACTTTCTACTCAAGTAAGTATTTTAGGGCCTGTTGGTCCGTCTTAACAGTGAAAGATTGGCCCAATAAGTAGGGCCTCCACCTTTGTACAGCCATGACAAGAGCCAATAATTCTCTCTCGTAAGTGGATAAGGCCAAAGCCTTACCTTTCAAGGCCTTACTGAAATAAGATATGGGCTGTCCAGCCTGCATGAGTACAGCTCCCACACCACACCCACTTGCATCGCACTCAATAATGAAAGACTTTGTAAAATCTGGAAGTCTTAACACCAGAGGTTGAGAAACAGCCCCTTTTAATTGCTGAAAAGCTTGATGAGCTGAAGCATTCCAAGTAAAAGCATTCTTTTTTAATAAGGCTGTCAAGGGGGCAGCAATGAGCCCATAGTGCCGTATAAACTTACGGTAATATCCCGTTAGGCCCAAGAACCCTCTCAAGGCTTTTAAGTTGGTGGGAGTGGGCCACTCTACCATGGAAACTATCTTGCTCGGGTCAGCTTCAACTCCTTCACTCGACACTATGTTTCCCAAGTATTCCACTTCTCGAACCCCAAAACTGCACTTGGACAGCTTAGCATAAAGCTGATTTTTCTCTAGAACCTCCAATACTAGCCTTACATGCTCTATATGGTCTGCCATAGTTTGGCTATACACCAATATATCGTAAAAAAAAACCAGTACAAACCTTCTCAAAAATGGTCTAAAAAGTTCATTCATTAACCCTTGGAAGGTGGACGGGGCATTGGTGAGCCCAAAGGGCATTACCAAGAATTCATAGTGCCCTTCATGAGTGCGAAAAGCAGTTTTGTGAACATCCTCAGGAACCACCCTGATTTGATGGTACCCGGACCTTAGGTCCATTTTAGAGAAAATCACGGAACCATAAAGTTCATCCAACAACTCATCAATGACGGGAATAGGGAACTTATCCTTCACCGTCTCTTGGTTTAAGGCCCTATAGTCCACGCATAGGCGCCAACTCCCATCCGCCTTGCGAACTAGTAAAACTGGTGAGGAAAAAGGGCTAGAACTGGGTCTAATCATCCCTGACTTGAGCAATTCAGTGACCATTTTCTCAATCTCAGTTTTCTGGTAAAATGGGTATCGGTATGGTCTTGTGGAGATAGGTGGGGTTCCTTCTTTTAATGTAATTTTGTGGTCATGGGTTCTCTTGGGTGGTAATCCTACAGGTTCTGAAAAAACATGTTGAAAGTGTTGTAACAACACGGTGAGCTCTCTGTTTTGGTTCTGGTTTGTGTTTGGGATTGTGTTTGGGTTTGGGACTGTGGATGGGACAGCAGAACATTGGATCAAAACTCCTTTGGGTCCATTCATACTGTTCAAGAGGACTTCCTTTCCTTCCCCAAATGATGGTCTCCCCAAGTGGAGACCCTTCAGCTCAACCAATTTATTTTGCCACATAAATTGCATGACTAACTTAGAAAAGTTCCAAGTTATATTGCCCAGATTTTCCAGCCAACGTATACCCAAAACAGCGTCACAACCACCCAAGGTTAACAAGTAAAAAGAAGTAGTGAAATGGTTACCTTGTAATCTGATTGATGTGGTTGTACACGCCCCTTCACTTGTGATCAACTCGCCATTGGCCACTCGGACCTTGAGCTTTTGATTGGTATTCACCTTCAGCTTTGCCTTCCTGGCAATAGAAGGATCCAGGAAGTTGTGAGTGCTTCCTGAATCCACCAAAAACAGCACCCTCTCTCCACCCATAAAGCCATGGATTCACATGGTATTAGGATTGGGGGTTCCCGTGATGGCATTGAGGGATATTTCCAACTTGGTTTCAGGTTGTTGGCTTTCTTGCTTCTCATGTGAATAAAAAAAATTTCTTCACCCTTATCTTCTTCATCTTCAACACACCCTTGCAATACATACACTTTTGGAGATTTGCACACATGATTAGGGTTCCACTTCTCCTCACAATGGTAGCATAGGCCATTTTTCCTTTTTTCATCCATTTGAGATGAGGGAATTTCTCTCCTTGGTTTGAATTGTTTCTGACCAGCTCCCTGGAACTGACTCTGAGAGTAACTATTCCCTGGAGTGTTTCTGTCCAACTAGCTCTTGTCTGAATGTTTTGAACTAGACAGGTACTCCTCTTGGATTTTGGCAAGCCCAAAAGCCACATTGAGGCTCAAGGGGTTGAACATCCGCACGGGAAGACGGATTTCATCCCTTAATCCGCTGAGAAAGCAACTCAGCTTGTGTGATTCAGTGAGTCCTCTAAGTCTGTTTGAGAGGGCTTCAAATTGAGCCTTATAGATGACCACAGTAGACACTTGTTTGAGGCGTGTAAGTGCCTCCATGGGATCGTCATAGGCTGTGAGGCCAAACCTAAGCAATAAGGCTCTAGAAAAGGTGTCCCAATTGTTAAATTGTGCTATCTCTGCTGCACCTTGATACCATATTAATGCATCCCCGTTCATGTGATATGATGCCATTAACAATCGTTGTGCAGGAAGTGTTTGATGATAATCAAAATAGTGTGAAGCTTTGAAAATCCAACCTGCTGGATCGGTGCCATCAAAGTAAGGAAAATCCAGTTTCACCCCTCTCGGGCCTTCACGCCTGAAATCCTGGAATTCCCTGTCTTGCTGGTTATATGTCTCACGGTGAACTACTTGTGTCGTCTGGTTCGTGACTAAGGTTTTCACCATCTCAGTCAATTGTGCTATGTCTGCACGCATTGCATGCATTCGTTCCTCCTGGGCCTGCATCCTAGTCTCTTGAGCTTCTTGCTGCTGCAACACTTCTTGCTGTTTAGATCTAGTGTTATTAGCCATGAATGAATGTATTCAGATGAATGATTGTAAGGGAATGGTAGTATGAGTAATGGAGAAAATAGAAGAATGAATGGTGGAATAGTTTGGAATAGGATCGTAGACCTGATACCACTGTAATGAGGCCCAAGTAATAGATGAATTTAAATGGAAGATTGTATGTTAATGGATATTTGATCAGGTGAAGATCAGGTGAAGATTGTTGAAGACGATGGACAGGGATAGTGATAACAATGAACATAGGTGCTGTTCGAGGCGCACCTTCCTCCATAACAATTTCAGTTTTCACAAATTAAAGAGATACCTCACACACGTTCCAGACCTCCACTATATGCTCTGCCAATAACTAACTTGACTCACATATGCCTTACACGTGTTCATCTATAGCTGTAATTAAAATGGCAACAAAGTAAAAAGATAACAATGCATATAACCGGCGCTACGCAACACTGCGTTTTATTCTTTCAGTTTCTCATATCCTATCTTACGGCCCGCGATTTCCTCCAAGCTGAAGCCCAATTTACTGCTTCGTGGGCTTCATAACAATTTATGTACCACCAAGCTCTCCAGTCTCCTCCGTTGGCCTCTCACCCTCCTCGTGACCGCCTCAATGTCACGTACAACCTCAGTTTCTACAACCCAAGACACCAACCCCTTCACATCGACTCCCTCATGGTCATGGCAACGCACTTGGTTGCACCACAATTCTGGCTCTTCTATTAGGTTCTTCTATTAGGTGAGTTAGGCAATTGGCCAAGGCCCTAATGGAATAAGGCCCCCCTATCAAAATATATATATATATATATATATATAATGTAGAATTTTTTTAAAAAAATATATATCCAATAAAAAATTTTAATTAAGTCAATGAGAATGAGAATGAGAATGAGAATATAAACGAGATTAAATAGATATTATATCATTATTAAACTATCACATATAATAATTATTTTATCTATTCTTCTTCTAAGAATACACTTCTATTTTGTCATTATTAGTTTAATATATAATTAATGTGAAAATTCTAAATAGTAAAATTTAATTTTTCAGTGTTCATAAAAGGTTTTTGTATAATCCTTTGAAGAGGCAAGGTCAAATGTGTAAGTTGTTTATAGAACTTTATTGACAATAATAATTATAATTGTGTCGAAGAGTTTAAAGTACTTGTAAAACTAGATTTGATAAAATTCTCTCTAAATCAAAAATTTCCTAATGAAGATTAAGTCAGTTATTAATTGAAAATGTGGTATAAAATCTTAATCAATAATTTTAGTTTACAAAATGATATGAATTATTTTTAAATAAACATATAATATAAAAATAAAAATTAATTTTTTAAAAAAAACCTCACTCAAAATTTTAGCCTTAAGCCACGGAATGTATTGAGCCGACCCTACCACCATTAACCCTTAACATAGTCCAGTGCAGAAAGAGCAGCCGTTGTGACCCAAGCCACCACTGCACGTCCAAACAACCCCTGTTTTAGCAGCCTGAAAAAAGAGCTTCCTAAACTATTCTAACTAAGTGCCGGGTGGCATAAGTGAATTTGGATGATTTTAGACCATATTTAGTAGTGTTGTGTTTAATTTATTTGGAATAATTTTTGCCCGGATACGTATGGAGGCTATTTGATTGCTTATAGCTACAATGTGGAATCTTGAAAAACTGCCAATCATTGGTCTCATTGATCAGCGTCATGTGCTTCTAAAACTTTAGTTTGCAAAGGAATTTTCCAAAGCTTGGACCTAGGATTCGCAAGAAATGAAAGGTGCATTGTTTTGATTATTCAAATGGACCAGAGATTTCTCTCCAAAGGAAGAATTTCCAATTGCGCCATTATGGTTACGTTTGTCGTTACTTCCTTTTGAATTTTTGTCTGATATCAGAAATTAATTGCTCGGCCTTTGGGAAAATTTGTAGAAATAGATTTAGCTACATTGACACATGCTCATCCAAGCTATGCTCGCATGTGTTGAAATGGATCTATCAAAAGTGAAGGAAGTCTTCATTTGGATAGTTTATAATCTTAGTTATGGTTTCTGGCTACGAGTATTATATGAATCTTCTAGGCCTGAAGATTTTATTCTCTTAAAGAATTATTTTGAAACTCTCATGGATCAGTTGAATATTGATGCTCTGCTAGTAGATGAAAATTTTGAAACGCAAGATTCTCTTTCTGATAAAGAAACATTTTCAAGCTCGAGTTTTATTTCATTTTGGTTTCTCTGCACAGTGGATGAGTATGATGAGCATTATTTCAAAGAACCAAAATTTTTTATTTGTTTAAATGGAACACAAGGGTTTCTTCAGCTGGAGAAGGGGATTAAGAGTGAAGAACCTTTGAGAAGGGGCTTGTCTCAAATGCTCCATGATGGAGTTATTCTTCCTTTTAAAGTACCAAAAAGGTTGTGTTTCTATCTCACATTTACTAGTTGCACATGATATACTAATTCTCACAAATGGGTCAAGAACTAGTAGTCTTGTCAAATTACTTAAGATTTGGTAGGCTATGAAAAAGCATCAGGAGAATTAATCAATCCACAAAAGAGCTCATTTTTGGTGCACAATTCTGTTTCACATTCGAGAAAAGTAGTTATAGCTATAGTAACTTAATTTAGGGAGGGTTAATTCCATTTCACATACTTAGAGGCCCCCATTTCAAGAATCTCACTATTGCAATATTGGGGCCTATATTACAAAAAATAAAAGAGAAGGTAGCAAGTTCGAATCATTAGGGGGAAGATTGGTTTTGGGTATCTTGTGTAAATATTTGTAAGCCGATAGAAGAAGGTGGTCTTGGGTTAAGAAGTTTGCAAGATGCATGTATTCAATACTCTCTATTGAAAACAGCTTGGAAAATCTTAAATTGTATACCTTTATTGATTGAGTTCATCCACCAATAGTATGCTAAAAACTTAATTGCTCCTTATGAATACCCTCTCCAAAATTCTCATTCTTCTTTAGAGAAATCCGTGTATTCCCATTTGCTTTTCATTATGGAACATAGCACTTGGATAATTTGTGAATGTGCTTTTAATTTCTGGTTTGAAAACTGGGAAAAGGATGGTTCATTGCCTGGAAGAGGGTTTATTGTTAGTAAACTTGAACTAACGATTAAAGGCATTATATGGACACAAACTGGACCTAATATCAATCTCATTTCTCAGCTGGGCTGAAACCAATTAAAGGAAGTTGTTTTGAAGTTCAAAGTTCATATAAAAGACAAAGGATTTGAAAGTCTCGATGCCATCCTCTCTAGTAAATTTTTTGTCAAGTCTGCTTGAAAATTAAGTAGAAGTTCATCTCATACTTTTTCCTCCTGCTTGTGTTTGGAACCATGCCTTGCCTCCAAAAATATCGATCTGTCTTTGGTGGAAGCTTTATCATAACGCATTAATGCCAATTGATGAGCAGGTTATAATTACGATACTAATTGGAGTCTTGGATATTTTCAATCGTATATGGTTGGTTCTCTTTGGAGATTTTCCATTTGATTAATCCTTTTGAGTAAGAAATAAATTTCCAAATTGATATGACTTCATCTGATATATTATATCTATTTTTCACTAAAAATAAATTTACAATCTGACTGTCACATCAATTGCATGTTTGGGATTGCGGTGAGAAATATAGCTTAAAGCTTATAACTTAAGTAATAAGTTCTATTATTAAAAAAATTATTTATTGTTTAGTAATCATATATTTAAAACACTTTCAAACATGTTATGTTTGTTTGAAAATAAATTAAAATTTTTTTTTATGAGGTGAAAATGACGATTATTTGAATTTTCAAAAATTATGACAATATCTTTAAAAGTTTAAAAGTTGTAATTATCTTAAAGTTGTATGGGTATTTTTGTCGATTGACAATCTTTTTAAATTTTGAATTAAGTTCCGCATTATCTAGAAAAACATATTTGATGACAAGCACCAAAATGATGTTTTTCCTCAAACATACTTTTTAACTTATTTGATATTAAAAGTGATTAACATGTAACACTCAAACAACCTATTTTTTCGTTTAAAGAGTTTTTAAAGTTATTTAAACATTTATTAAGACTCCTACCGCAACCTCAAATAAACTTCAAGTGATCATATAATTAGTTTGTAAATTTACTTTCGTGAAATTTCTTTATAACCAAATAATTTCTCTTTGAATAATCTGTTCACCAAAAAGAGGGAGGGCGTAAGAAATAGTGTTCATGTACATTCTTCAATTTCTTCTACTCGTAATGTAAGACAAGAAAAATTGTAACCTTTTATCGTGCATTCTTCAATTTATCGTAAATTTATCGTAAATTTATCGTAAAATAGATTTACATGATTAGATAAAATTAAAATCAATTTGTAAGATTATTTTTATCTAATTTCTTCGTGAATGCTTCAGTACTCCTATTGTAGTTAAAATCAGTTGTCTGATCCCAAGCAAGTATCGGGTCTCTTCTGAGTTGGAAACATTAACGTCGTTATCTCAAGAATGCTTCTCGATCTTTCTTGTACTTTCCACTTCTGCCGCTACTTCCTTCGTGGTAGGCATATCTTCTCCTTTCACTTTGACGCACCTCTTTGCAAGATTAGCCACTTCCTTCAGTTGCTTCTCATTTCTTTCAACTATTAGATTCCGCTTAATTAGAACTTCAAGTTCAAACCATCTATCGGCCAGCTCTCTGATAACAGAAAGAAAATACACAGTCAGACCTCGCTCCTCCTCAGGCCTATCAGATGAAAGTGCATTTTCACGGGCTTGTTAGTAATTTTATCAGGACAACTCCAAAGCTATAAACATCACCTTTTATAAAAACCCCTTATAAAAAGTATCAAATCCTCCTTGGCCAGTGATTAGAGTTTCATCATCATTGTTGGTAGCCCTTTTCAGCTCTTCGATCTGCGCTAAAGATCTTGGCTGTTTCATCAGCTGAATTAATTTCTTGTGTTGGGAGTTGTTGACATTAAATCAGACAACCATTTTGACGAAAGAAACTTACTAAAGCTTGATTAGCTTTCTTTGATTCATTATCAAATACATCCAGTCGCTGGAGACCATCAGAACTACAAAGCAGCCTGCAACACCAGCTGCATTGGAAACAAAAGAGATATTATAAACAGAAATGCTAAACGTCAGGACAGATCATGATTACATGAGTTAAAAACTAAATTAAATATATAATTTCAGTTTCAAAACGTCTAAAATAATTAGGTTAACTTTCCAATTTCAAACTTTAAGTTGTAATGTATAGCCTGATCTGTCAGTATTAGGCATTAAATTTGACAGATTCTTGGTCTCCAGCATGAGGACGATTCTTTTATGAATAATAGTACTGATCTTATCCCCTAATTTATATATATCAGTCATAGAGCTCTTTGACGTGACATCCTATGTCATGTAATTTATTATAAGGTGGTAGAGAGAGTCTAAAATTTTAATTTTCTTATTTTGTATTTTCAGACTCTATTATATTTTCAATATATGTTTTTTAAATTATTTTAATGACCACATCAAAAGAATTAAAATGACTGTACAAATTAAAAGACATACCAGCATTACTCTTCTTTTATTGAAAAACGATATTTAGCACCGATATATATATATATATATGACAACTATATTTGAAAATCACCAATAAAAATAAATCTTTTGTAAATTTTTATCAAAACTCTGATAACCAACCTAACCAACCACCTACAAGAAACAGTCAGCTCAAACAGATAATAGAAGACAAAGAAAAGAGCAACAGAAGTAAGGAAGTACCTTACTAAGATAATCGCAAGTAAGGAGGACCAATTCTATCCATTCGCAGGAGACCTCTTAGTTTGCCAGGCAGCGAACCTCGATCCTCAACCCAATCCATATTCAGACCCTCAGCTCCAAGTTTAGCAAGGAAATCAGCAACGGCATTACCTTCACGAAAAACATGACTCACTCTGTAGTCCAGACATTGAAGACAACCTTGCAACTCGTCCCAATAATCCTCAAGATACCAAAGGTCACACTTTCCCTTTTTAATCCAATTAACAAGAAGCTGAGAATCTGTCTCTATATCCACCCGGAAAAAGCCACATTGGCAACATCTTCTGACACCATCCAGCAAACTTCTCAGCGCAGCAAAATTATTAGAGCCCTGACCTAAGGGAACAGCATAAGCTGCACACATCTTACCACTATCATCACGAATGACACCCCCAGCCCCAGCTGAACCAGGGTTACCCAAACTACTCCCATCCGTATTAAGCTTGACCCTATCCCTTTGAGGCGGGTTCCATTTAACCACAGAGACTTTCTTAACTCTAGGAGGCAAAGCTGAGATATCCAATCTCTTCAAAATGGCAACATCTTGACTAGGAAGTCTCATATAATTCTTATTTAAGTGCATGATTCTACAAATCCAACTTTTAATAGCAATCCAAACAGTCTCAATGGTATCCAAATGACCATCATACCTAGCTTTACAACGTCTCTCCCAAAGCTTCCAAGAAACAATGGAAGGAAGCAAACCAAAAATAGTCTTAACTTGAGATGACTTGCCAGCTCGACGAAACCAAAAATCAATTTGTTCCTGCCAAGTACGAAACTCACTCATATGCACACCTAACTGCACAGCCGCCATAGGCCAAAGTTGTCTAGCAAACTCTCCAGAACAAAGAACATGATTAAGATCCTCCATATTACCCAAAACACAACAATTACACTTAGACACCATCGGAATACCCGCCATCTGAATCTTAGCATCCACACTCAGACAATTATTGGAGGCCTTCCACATCATTATAGACATCTTTTTGGGAATATTATTATGCCAAATCCAATGGGCCCAATTAAGCGGAGGCGCCTGTATCCTAATGCAATCCCAAGCACTTTTAGTAGAAAAAATACCATTGTTCTCCTTTATCCAAACTAACACATCCTGTCCCTCCTTCCTTCTAGCCAAAAACTGGTAGACTTCATTAGCTTTTTGTTGACCCACAAGCCTTTCCAAGAGAGGAATATCCCAGCCATTCTCAATACGACACTCTTTAATTTTAATCATAGGATGATCAATAATCGGATAGTGAAGATGGAGAGGCCCACCTTCTTCCCAATTATCATACCAGAAAGAAAGATTACCCTCCCTCACAAGCCATTTAGAATTATGCAAAACATTCGGAATACTATTGACAATGGACTTCCAAACACTAGTACCCTTGTTAGGCACTAAAAGGGATAAATGCTTATCCCTAACATACTTACCTTTGAAGAAATCCGCCCACAAAGAATGACCTGACATCAGTCGCCAGGCAAGTTTCATGTGAAGAGCCTTCTGAATATCCCCAAAATCTCTAATGCCTAACCCTCCCTCTTCAATGGGACCACAAATCTTCTTCCAAGCCACCCATTTTCTTTTGCCCTTTCCTTCAAATTCACCCCAAAAGAAAGAACTCAGAAGTTTGTTCAACTCCCTGATCACAATTTTAGGGACCTTTAAGACAGCAAGCAGATGAGTGGCCATGCTCGAAAGAACATGCCGCAACAAAACAGTACGCCCTCCAACAGAAAGCAGTTTCATCTTCCAACCTGCAATTTTCTTTTTAACTTTGCCAAGCAAATCAGTAAAATCTGAGGCCTTCAATCTACCTTTAACAATAGGCACACCCAAGTACTTAAAAGGAAAAGAGCCCTCAGAAAAACCAGAGATACGAAGAATAGATCTCTTTCTAGACATCGAAATATGTTTAGAGAAAAAAATAGCACTCTTTTCTTTACTAAGAACTTGACCCGACCAAGATTCATAGGAATTCAAAACCTACATCAAACCTTTTGTAGACCTTTTACTGCCATTAGCAAAAATCACAATATCATCAGCATACATAAGGTGAGAGACAAGGGGGGTACCTCTAGCCTGAAAGAACGGATAAATACGACCATTATCAGCAGCATGCTTAATAAGGCGGGAAAGAACCTCTTGCATCACAATAAATAAGTAAGGCGATAAAGGATCACCTTGTCTCAGCCCCCGCTTACTTTGAAAGAAACCTTTGGGAGTACCATTCATCATAATAGAAAACCAGGGCGTAGAGATACAAGCATTAATTAAATCACAAAATTGAGCAGAAAAACCAAAAGCATCCATAACATGTAACAAGAACTTCCAATCCACTCTATCATAAGCTTTAGACATATCCAGCTTAATTAACACATTACCCCCAACAGATTTTTTATTAATAGAATGGACCATTTCCTGAGTCAAACTAATATTCTCAAAAATGCTACGACCCGGAATAAAAGCCCCCTGCTCCTGAGCAATCATCTTGGAAAGCAAACTAGTCAAGCGAGCCACAATGATCTTAGCACAAATTTTATAGAAAACAGAGCAAAGACTAATAGGTCTAAATTTATCAAAACCATTAGGCTTTTCAACTTTTGGGATCAAAACAATATATGAAGCAGTGAAGAACCTGGATAAGCAGTGCGAATGGAAGAATTCAAAGATGGCCTCCAAAAGATCCTCCTTCACAAACTCCCAACAAATGCGAAAGAAACCAGACCCAAAACCATCTGGGCCTGGACTGCTATCAATAGGAATGCTGAAGAGAGCATCTTTTATTTCATCAAGAGACGGATCTTTACAAAGCATAGAGTTCTCCTCCTCAGAGATCACCGGGGAAATAAGATGGTTTAAAGCAGGCAAATCACAATTATTATGTTGACCCAAAAAGTCCTGAAAATACTCAACAGCAGCTTGGTGAATATTAGCAGGAGAGTTTATCCAAGTACCGTTAACCAAACACATATCAGTTACCCTATTATGCTTTTTAACATTCAAAAGAGCATGGAAAAATTTTGAGTTTTGATCCCCATCCCTCAACCAATTCTTTTTAGCCAAATGAGACAAACGCGTCTCTTCCCGACTCATCCAAGTCGCTAATTCTAACTTGGCCACCATTAACTCATTATCCTCCTCCACATTAAAACAACTTTGCAGACTGAATTCCAGTCTCTCAATACGTTGTTCTAGCTCATGGATAATAGTCGTAGTCTTACCAAAAACACGAATATTCCAATCACGTAAGACTATCTTAACTCTTTTTAATTTAAACGACAAGTTATTAATGCCAACTCCAAGCCCCTCCTGTTTCCAAACATCTTCCACAAGTTGAAGAAAATCTTTGTGATCAGTCCACATGAATTGAAAACGAAAAGGACTAGGTCCATACCTGAAAGGGTCCTCTCCCATTTGAATTACCAAAGGGGAGTGATCTGAGGTGGTGCGGGCCAAAACCTGATAAAAAACATTTGGAAAACAATTAAGAAAATTAGAATCAAGAAAACAGCGATCTAACCTTGCCCAGCTTCTCGCCATTCCGCCTTGGCCATTACACCAAGTCATACTTGGGCCTTGATATCGCATATCCAGCAATCCACAATTTTGAGTACATAGGTTAAAATCAGCCATTGCAGAGAATTGGCGGGGGTGTCCACCTCTTCGCTCTGAATTATCTTTAATAATATTAAAGTCCCCACAAAGAAGCCAAGGAAGAGAAGGGCTGCCAATATCTTCCAAATCCTGCCAGAGGATTTTCCTATCAATGTGATTACACTTAGCATACACAATGGTGAGGATAAAACCATAACCCTTTTCATCAACTTTGACCGTCAAGAGTTGACTAGAGCTAGACAGCTTCTGCACAGAAACATCCGAATTCCACAATAACCATAATTTCCCTTCATTTTCTTCATTAGTCATGAAGTAATCACAATTAAATTTCCTCAAAAAACCCGGAATGCGATCCTCCAACAAAAAAGGTTCTGCGAAAGCTAATATGTTAGGCTTAAACCTTTTAATAATTTTTTCAATCGCAGCTGAGAAGTCCCAACTCCCCTTAGATTCCAAAATAGTATTGGACTAATCATAAATTGAGTTTTGATGGACGTATCACCGCCCTAGTGGAACACCTTTTTTGAATTGACTTCCAAGCTTTATTTTTCTTACCCTCCGACTCATAGTTATAATCTTTTTGAGAGTCCTCGTGCAAATTGTCTCTTTCTACTTCATAATCAGACTGGCTTTCTCCCATGTTACTCTTCAACGAATTCTCCCTCACTAACCCATCAGTCCCATTAAATGTCGAATCAGCGCCTACACCACAGTATCCCACGGATACAAACTGCACCTCCTGCGCCGATAACCTCAGTCCACTCTTATCCTGCACTTCCGTAAAAGCTAAGCCCACTTGTCCATTAATATCATGGTCCACCAGCCGACCAGCAGACAGAGTTGTCCCCAAAGGAGACAACACGTCTGACAGCACTTTCTCCTGCATTATATGTGTCACGGTTTCATGTGATTTCCGCACACTTACATGCATTAAATCACTCCCATGCAAATCACCTTCTAGCAGCAGCACGCGATCATCCAACACTTCCTGCGGAATCACACATTCATTTTCCTGTTGCTGCAAAAAACACGTCTCGGCTTCATTTCTCTGCAGAAACCATGTCGCACCTCCTATCCTGCCCTGCTGCTGCATATGCCTTGTCCCAATATTTGCTGTATCACTAAACTGATGTTGAACCTCTTCTGGCAAATCCTGCTCCGACACGACCCCCTCCACTCCCTGCTGCTGCTGCTTCACAGCCTCCTGCCACCCCTGCAGGGACGCACTTTCCGGCTGTTTCTGCTGCTTCGCCAAATCCTGCAGCTGCGCAACCTCACTAGTCGAGCCTGCATGGTCCATGCAAGAAGTTTGGTTAACGTTCATTTGCATCACGTGACCACCGAGCGCACCGTCATCCACTTTGTCATTAAAAATCACCACTTGCAAATCCTCACCATCCATGGCAGCACTCTCATTTATCTTCACCGACCTTGTAGAAGTTTTTTTATCACCCTCGGTTTCAACCAAATGCTCTGATCTCAAAGGCTCTTCCACCCCACAACTATCAATATTCAACCCACTTTGCATCCCTTTTTCTAGATACTGACCTACCTCCATATCTCCATGAATCGGCTTCAATTCATCCTCCCTTTTTTCCCCTTTTTTAATCCAAAGTTGTGCTCCCTTTCCCTTTTTTTTTTTTTCTGCATTTCGATACCAATTCTGCATGTATGAAGATTGTGCCCCTGCTGTTTACAATTGTTGCAATATGCCGGTAGTGTCTCATATACCACCTCTTGGCGTCTGCTCCTAGGCAGTCCGGGTTTACCAATCCAGAAATGAGATAATGTATCTTTGGAAGCATCAACCTCAAGACACACCCGGGCTCCGTCTGTTCTTGTTGCACAAATAGTAGTATTATCACGACGGATAAACCTTCCAATCGGCGCCATCAAAGATCTAAGAACCAAAGCTTGGAAGAAATTTGGTGGTAGCCCCGATAAGAAAACCCATACCGGCACACAAGGAGATTCGAAATCTTCATTGAACTCCGGCGTCCAAGCAAACGGGCGATAAGGAGCACCTGCTATTTCACAATATTCCCTAGACAAGGCCTTGTTGAAGTCACCCTCATTAGACAGCCTAATAAAAACGTTCCGAGCCCTTAGCATGGCCGAGACCACAGGCGAAGAGGACAAACCCCATCTCTGACGAATAAAAGCTCTAATGGCATCAAGGGAGGGCCTCTGTCTAAGGAATTTTAAGACCAAAGAATATCGGAATGGTAAGGTTGTTCTTTCAATTTCCTCTACCGAAAACATGAAGCATATTTCTCCATCAACCACTTTTGGAGGCCTAAGCGCAACTTCCATCTCTGGCAATGGCTAAGGCGCTGCGTAAACAAGATCAACATAAGACCTTGGTTGGCCTGCAGTGGCAGGTTCGACGGCCGCCATGCAAGCAAGAGTTGGAAACCCTAGCAATACACCGAAACCCTAGCAGAGCAAAATCTCGTAAATATGGAAAGCATGATCATCTGCAAAGTTGTTACATTATTAGCCACTTCCTTCAGTTGCTTCTCATTTCTTTCAACTATTAGATTCCGCTTAATTAGAACTTCAAACCATCTATCCAGCACTCTAATAACAGAACGAAAATACATAACTAGTCAGACCTCGCTCCTGCTCAGGCCTATCAGATGAAAGTGCATTTTCACTGGCCTGTTAGTAATTATATCAGGACAACTCTAAAACTATAAACATCACCTTTTATAAAAACCCTTTATAAAAAGTATCAAATCCTCCTTGGCCAATGATTAGATTTTCATCATAATTGTTGGTAGCCCTTTTCAGCTATTCGATCTGCGCTAAAGATCTTAGCTGTTTCATCAGCTGAATTAATTTCTTGTGTTGGGAGTTGTTGACATAAAATCAGACAACCATTTTGACGAAAGAAACTTACTAAAGCTTGATTAGCTTTCTTTGATTCATTATCAAATACATCCAGGCGCTAGAGACCATCAGAACTACAAAGCAGCCAGCAACACCAGCTGCATTGGAAGCAAAAGAGATATTATAAACAGAAATGCTAAACGTCAGGACAGATCATGATTACATGAGTTAAAAACTAAATTAAATATATCATTTCAATTTCAAAACGTCTAAAATAATTAGGTTAACTTTCCAATTTCAAACGTTAAGTTGTAATGTATAGCCTGATCTGTCAGTATTAGGCATTAAATTTGACAGATTCTTGGTCTCCAGCTTGATGACAATTCTTTTATGAATAATATTACTGATCTTATCCCCTAATTTATATATATATATATATATCAGTCATAGAGCTCTTTGACGTGACATCCAATGTCATGTAATTTATTATACCAAAATATTTACTTCAGCCTAATATCGGATGTGTTGAGTTGAAGAAAAAAAAAAAAAAAAAAAATTTTGAAAAGTGTGCTGCGGATGTAGACTGGTGCCCAGCATTATTCTTTATTATAAGGTGGTAGAGAAAGTCTAGAATTTTAATTTTCTTATTTTGTATTTTCAGACTCTATTATATTTTGAATATATGTTTTTTAAATTATTTTAATGACCACATCAAAGAATTAAAATGACGGTACAAATTAAAAGACATACAAGCATTACTCTTCTTTTATTGAAAAACGATATTTAAACACTACAAGAAATTAAGTCTTTCCCAACACTCAAAATCATCGCAAATATCCTCAATAATCGCTGCATTTGATCATTTTCAGCGATTTTGAAATCGCTGCATGCTCGATGAAATTAAAGTGCCATTTTTTATCAACTTCAGCGATAGGCAAAAATCGTCACAAAAAACTACTATTTCCAGCGATTTTAGTCTGTCACAAATATCCCCAAAAATCAACGAAAATGGCCTTCACGTATACCATTAAAATGTTACTTAATCGCAGCAAGTAACTCATCATTCGCAGTGATTTTAAATTATTGTCGCCCTTATATATTTTCGGCAGATATTTTTCGCCGCAAAAGACTATTTGCGGAGATTTTATGTACCCGAAAATATATTTATGCTGTTAAAAATTATTTCTAGCGAATTTTACTTGCCGGAAAAGGGTGTTTCAAAAAATAAAATAAAAATTGCATAAAACATAATACAGAAAAAATATTATACACATCCAAATTTTGTAAGCTTCACAATTTTACCTTACACTATGGATTGCACTAATATTCTTTTTATATACTCAAAAAAGATCCAAAGTATGAGCTAGTAATATGACCAAAATTGGCATAAACCACAAAAAAAGACCTATTGATCTAAAATGCCACTGCACAAAAAAAGAACCACAAGTGTCTTCTGCACTAAAATGTCACTGCACTAAAAAACATCGCTACACTAAAATAGAAGCACATAACAAATTACATGAACCACATGTAGAGCTCTACCTATCACTGCACTAAAATCACCTACATGTTAAACACATGTAGAGCATCTGAAGGCATGAACCACATATAGAGCTCTACCTATCAGCAAAAGCAGGTTCTACCTGCAAGCAAGAAAAGTGTAAGATTAGGACATGTTTTTTTTTTTATAAGTAACTACTTAATAACCATATAATAAAACTTTTTCCATTTTTCAAATTATATATAACTCTTCATACATTAATTAGCACAGTTTTATACTTATTTTTCAAATTATATATAACTCTTCATACATTAATTATATATATGATAAAACTTTTTCCATTTTTCAAATTATACAGTTTCAAATCTCTAATATCTCTCTCCTCTATGTGCCCCCTTAGACCTATTTAATGTACATGTACATGAGTATGAGAATGCAATGTTCAACCACCAAGCTTGTTTTTTTCCCTATAATTATATTAAATGCTGCAAATAAAGATTAAAAAAATCGAAGAAGACAAACAAAAGATTAAATGCTACTACATCAAAACATCACTGCACTAAAACAGAACCACATAACAGATGAAGTTTGTAGTGCATGCAGTCACAAAGGCTAGTAGAATGCACAAAACACAAGCTGAACAAAGTTCCAATAAATTAGTTGTCAGCAGGGAAATAAATGACAGCACACAACTTATGTAATTCACAAAGTAAGCAAGATACCTTAGCCAGAAAATATGGTAGGGATGCAGCATGATCCAAGTGAAAGCTGAAAGCAGAAGCATCACTTTAGGTTAAACAAAGAGGCAAAACTATACATTACATTAGCATTTGGTGGTAGTGGTTTTGAGTTGTCTGAGATATGTACTAATGACTATATGAAGGCAAAAAGGGAAACCACTTTGCCCCTACATAGAAGCCAAGAAATCATAATATTATTCCAAAATCCCCATTAAAACCTATTAAAAGATCTCACTTGGAAATTTATGTAAAACCAGCCACTCATTAAATAGTGTCAAACATAAAGATAAATATTGGAATTTTTATGGATCACAATCTAAGTAGTTCCTCCAGAATCAGTGATTCTACCTCACTATTCTACTGCACACAGTCACCAAACGACTTTTATCTCGATGGTATTCAAGGTGATAGCCTATGAGTTTTAGATCTTACTTCCTATATCTCTAAATAGATTGAGCTGGTTAAAGTTCTAACATTAATATGATATCCTTGTTTATAAAAAATAAAAATAAAAATAAAGTACTAACATTACTGCAAAAGACAACTTTGTCAAATTGTAAACTACTGGCATAGTCAGTTTTGCTGATCCAGCATCATATGATCAAGAAGAGGATTTATACACAAAGTAATAAAGACTGCACTACAAGGTCCTAATTACACAAAGTAACTTATCAAAAAAAAAATTACACAAAGAAGTAGCTTCAAAACAGAAAACAAAATTACAGCAAATTACAGAGAACAACTTCATTGTTTTTTAAAGAACCGTGTAGATTTAACCAACTGGCCACGGTTAGTGCTATATCAAAAGTGATTGCAGTGGCATCCTATCTACTATAATACTTGGTAGGAGATTAGACTAGCCTATGACAGAGATTTCACTGTCAAATGCTTTGAAATTCACTACCCTTACACTAGGCTGGTCAAATGCATTGAAATGCTTCATATACAAAATCAGGCTTATCATGGATGAATACAGAAAAATATTGTCCAACGCAATATATAAAGACAGAAAATTAATAAATAGTTAGTTTCAATTAATATGAATATCATGGATATCAACAAGATAACCATTAAAACCTGATAGGATTACATTTGCAATACTTACAACAATGCTAAGTTACATAAACATTATACATAATCTGTCATTGAAAATATGACATTACAAAGTGATTGGTCCAGTTTATATATTAAACTTTTTGGCATGGTTACTTAGTATTTAATATCTGATTTTATTTACTTCTCTATTGGGGTTATTTGAGTTGTTTCTCAATCTGAATCTCTCTAAGAACTGGTCATAGTGGACTATATGCTTGTCTGAAAGGAGCACAAAAACCCAACAAACTTACATGCCTCACTTAAGGTTTTAACCCTCTGATTTACAAGATATATATATACACACACACACACACACACACACACACACATCCCTAAATGGCGCTAGAGTCTGGCAATGAGAAGAAATTGATCAAATTTTGGAAGACTAAATGGATAAGTTTTCAACATCCCTCAAAGGCTTCCAGCATTCAACATATATAGTAAGAAAACATAAAGATCTACACAACTCAGTGTTAGAATCTATTGTGAATTCTCTTTCTGTTTGCTTATGGTTTCTTCAAAATTTCTTCATTTCTTCCTACATAAGACTTCACCATTGAATCCCCTCATATGCTCATGATTAAAGTTGGTCAGTAGCTAGATAACTGAGCCCAAACAGAAGCAAAGCAGAAAATAAAGTCGCCTGCAGCAGAGGAAATAATTCAGCAATAAATCAGTTTTTAGTATTCTCTGTTATCTTAACATTTCAACCTCTTATTTTTCATTTTCTTTTCCTTTATTCCATCCCTCCATCTCAACCTCAAGAGGTGACATGAGAAGTACCAAGTGAACTCAAATTTCAACCAAAACCAGCTCTAAGCAAAAATTGTATGTTCTTGCTCAAAAAAAAAAAATTGCACAAGTGGGAAGCACAAAACCAAACTTACAAATGATGTAAAAACTAATAACAAGTGTCACCAAGCAAGTAAAATATCTGAGATGTAAAAACTAATATGTAAGAAACCAAGCCAAATAACAAATAATTCATCAATTAGGGGCCCTATTTTGCCAGCTTTAGCAGGTTTATGACTTGAAATATACTTCTTGGAAACAATGGATATAAATGTCTAAGGTCATGAATAAAAGCATGGCAAATAATGCACACACATTTGTAAAGCATAAACAAGGTTTGAATCTACCAAAGGAACCCAATGATAAAGCTCATTCAACTCAATGATAAAGGATTAATAGAGATTAGCAAAAAGTTGCACTAAAAATGGTGAATTTGAAAAAGGTTCACTAGTTAATCATCTCTCAGAATTCTGTGGACAACAATTTCCTCTGTACCGATGGCCATCTGAGTTTACTACTTGTGGAACTCATAAACATGAAACTGGTACACTAGACTTATCAATGTCATAAAAACTATCCAAGTTCCACAGCAAACAAGCCCATTAACCGAACCGAAAAAAAATATTGAAGCCAATCAAATATGGAAAGCTCACAAATTAGTTTTAAAATTCAAAGAAAATCTTAAAACACAAAGGACAAGGTTAAGAGACCATCTGAATCAGAGCAACCTAAGAACTAATAAGAATTTCTTCTTGGATACATAGGCCATAGCTAAAACAATAAATCAAGAATTAAAAAAAGAAGAACCCATGCTAGAAACCGTACATACAGTGAAACAAATGCTCCGCAAGAGTATCATTAAGCATGTACTCAGCAACAGCAGCCTCTCATCTCCATCACAGCAATACCCAATAAAATTGGCAAGCCTCAGTTGCCTCATCTGCCCTACTCCCCGTGCTCCTCCTCATTTGGTGGCAGTGGGTTGCAAACAGAGCAAGGGAGGGCCTCTGGCTGTTGGGCTAGGCGTAGAGGAGAAGGGGCTCCGACGGAGGACTGGCGACGGCGTCGAGGTGTGGGTGGTTGCGAATGGCGCCCCCAGCAAGGTGAGGCCAGAAAGAGATTGGCGTGGGAGCTAGGGGAGAAGGAGGGGGTGGCCGTCGAGGTGAGGTCGCGGTGGCGTGCTAGGGCTGTTGGCGACGGGCTGTGCGCCGCGGAGGCTTGAGGGAGAAATGGGACTGGGTAGAGAAAGGGTGAAGGGGGAGAGACGGCTGGAGGGAACGAAATGAGATGAAAACCTAATGCGGGGGTTTTAAATTTAATGAGATTTTCCGGCACTTTTGACTCGCCGCTAATAAGTTTAAATGAGTACATTTGTTTTTATAGCGACAATGTTCGCTGCAAATAGTATATATTGTGGCGATTTTATTTAATCGACGGAAATTTAATGAGGCTACAGTTAATACGGAAATTTAATGAGGCTACAGTTAATACAACATTGTTGCGACGACACAAATCGTCACAACAGGTACAAATGTCGCCGCAAAAAGTAATTTGTACATTTTCCCTCCATGATTTTCCAACATTGCACCGAAATTAAACAGCGGCTTAAAAATCGCAAGAAATAACCTATATTTGCGGCGATTTTTTTTGCGACGATTTTAAAATCGCTAGAAAATGCCAGATTTCTTGTAGTGTTAGCATGCACCGATATATATATATATATATATCTGACAACTATATTTGAAAATCACCAATAAAAATAAATCTTTTGCAAATTTTTATCAAAACTCTGAATTTTTTAAATGAAAAATATAATTAATTTTATTAGAAATTTAAAAATTAAATTAATATATATTTTATGGATATTTTTTAAATCTGATTGTTAAATGGTGTGTTCCTAACCTGACTGATCTTGAAGATGATCGACGGACTGGACATGGATATCATGATCCATGATCGATAACTATGACGAATGATGAGGTAGCAAGCCACTAGTTAATGATACAATCAAAATTCTATAAGAATCTTTTAAATAGAATTTCTCTTTATCAAATAATGTAGAATTTCATACACCACATACTCTTATCACTTATTAAAATCGGATATAACAAAAAGAGTTTTGCTATACAACCTCCACCACACTCCACATTCCACATTTTTTAAAAATTTTTAATATTTTAATTTTTTTTTTGAGTTTATCCTTTTTAAATTATTTCAAATTTTCTATTCATTATTCATATAATAAATATTTGATAAAAAAAATAAAAAAAATTAAAAAAAATGTGGAGTGTGGAGTGTGGAGTGTTAGGAGGTTGAGAAGATTTAATATAACAAAAATATTACATTGATTGTTTGCATATTACATCTTTCTCTACCGTAAATATTGCTTTCTATTTTCATCCAATTTCATTATATTCATAATAAATTTGATCTCGCAGCAATCTAACATGTCAGTTTATCAAAACTATTATCTAGGACTGATTCAAATGAGTAGGCAAAGTTGTCCGAAAATTTCAGGCATCCAGCGAATTCATCGGCTAGGTCAGTGACAATAGTACAGAAATAGAATCTAGACAAATCTACAGCAGAGAAATCAGACAACATAAAACGAAAGACAACGCAAGGGAAAAGCAGGAAAACAACATTATATGCAACATGGTATCACAAGAAAAGGATATATGAAGAAACTCCTATGATCATCTCCCACCATCAAAGGCTACTATCGTATATATGGTCCTTCAAGCTATCATATACAACACTACTGTTAACAAAAGCATCATATTTATGACAATCAGATGTCTCCCCCAGCAAGTACTTTGTCTCTTCTGAATTGGAATCCACGTTAACCCAAGAATGCTTGTCAATCTTTCTTAAAACCTTCCAGTTCAGCCGCTACTTCCTTCATGGTAGGCCTATCTTCCCCTTTCACTATGATGCACCTCCTTGCAAGATTAGCCACTTCCTTCAATTGCTTCTCATTTCTTTCAGTCCATAGATTCTGTTGAAGGATTTCATGTGGCGCCCCCAATCCCCCTTATAAAAATACACGGGGATCGAGACACCAGGATGGTGACAACACGGTCACACATCCCAACGAAGTGCCAGTGTGTGTACATGCAACGGTGTACAAATAAAATAACGCAGCGGATAGTCAACTAAGTACCAGAATTTAAACACAGCTAAACATCAGTAGAGGTTTAAAAGCAGTTATACAGTCATCCCAAAATAAAGTTAACACATGTCCTGAAATACAAATAAGTAAAATAGAATAATAACCGAGTGATCCCAGATCACTCCTCGGGCGGAGCCGTCTCCTCAAGCTCGCCCTCCTCCTCATCTGCATCAAAATCTGCGTTACCACAGAAGGGTACCGCAGGTAAGTATAACCCAAAATAATCCTCAAGAAAGAAATGCATTTAATGCAACCAACATGCATGCATATGATGAAATGTGCAATTTTCTCAAAACATCATTTTCCCCGAAAATGACAATTTCCAACACACGCCAAAGTCTCATTGGCCCAATAATAATCCGTAAAACATTTTTCCCAGAAAATGGTTTACACAAAATCCACGCACACTATTTTCCCAGAAAATAGCCAATTTAATCCTTTATTAACCTATGCACCATGGCCTCACCTAGGGACCAGCCGCACGTTCTGGCTTCGTAGAGATGCTCGGTTCCGCGCCCAGCGCGTAAGTAGCCAAGCACCCACTACGCAACGAGCGATGCCCAGTTCCGCGCCCAGCGCGTACGTAGCCAAGCATCCTCTGGTCCCCGCCAACAGAAGGACCACGGAGTCGGCACGAATCTCTCGTCCGATCCCATCATCGCCCAGCGACAATCCAGGGGACGTTACTCAGTTAATTCCTCTCCCGAGTAACCAGAGGAGCTCCACCGAGATAATACCCCATCTCGGCTTGGGGTCGTGGTACACACGCACCCAAAAACATTCTCACATAAAATCACAATTTCCAAATCACACATGAGCATGAATGCACCACACGAAAACCCAGTTTTCTTTACAAACATGATCATGCATGAAATAATGAGATGTACATGTACCAACATAAATCCACAACCATCAATAACCAAACCAATCAAATCCAACAAACAACTCCAACCAAACACTCCAATCACCAATCCACTCCCAAACTCCTCGGACTCAGTCCGGCAAAACCAATCAGCAGTTCAAATACAGTGAAATGCGTTAGTGCAAAAATACATTAAATTCACAAGAATTCTTTGGAGAAATACTTACAGTGCAATATAATAATTTTCGGAGGATCACGAAGCTGAAAATGGCGACGTCTGAGCAACACCACAGTGTAAAATACACTGTGGCCGTGGGTCACAGATGCCCACTTTTCCACGAATACAAACGAAGACCCCAAAATGGTAGGGTAGGGCTTAGAGAGGTCGGTGAAGCCAATGGTGGTGGTGGTTTGCCGTGGGTGGCGGCGCAAGGGGTGGTTTTAGGCCAAAAAAGTACAAATCGGAAATGTACTTAGTGTGGCTTCACCGGTGACGGATCGGGGCTGGGGTTGGGTCCAAAGGGTTGCCAAGAGGTCGGGGATGAAGTGGTAGGGAGATGGTGGCCGGAGGTGGAGCGACGGCGGCGCTGGAGCTCAAAGTGCGCCGCGGCTTAGGATGGTGCGTGCGGGCTACCGGCGGCGAGATAGGGGCTGAGGTTGGAGGGGTGAGGTCGCCGGAGGGGAGGGGTGCTAGTCGGTCGGGCGGTGCAAGCCACGGCGGCGCGGCGGCGGTTGGGCTGGGAGGTGGACGGAATGCACGGGGAGAGAGAAGGAGAGAGAGGAATCGGGTTCGCGCGGGACCGAAAGAAAAATAAGGAGAAAAAGAAAAAAGGGAGGAAAAGAAAAGGAGAGGGAAGAAAAAGAGGGGAAAAGAAATGAGGTCCAATCCTCATAACTTGGGTCACGAAAATGATTTAAACGTAATGGTAAAGTCAAATTGAAATAATTAAATCTCTCAGTAATTAATTTAAATATTAAAAGAAATTTAAATGCATAACAATAAATAAATATTAAGAAAACACATAAAAATAATTTTCACAAATTTAAAATCATAGAAATAAACCTACTAAAAATCCGACCAATTTTAAAATAAGAGGATAAATTTTTGAATAACTAAAAATAATCCTTCAGTAAAAATACACTAAAATACGGGGTGTTACATTTCAAATAGTCTATCCTCCTTAATAGCAGAAAGAAAATACATAGCCAGACTTCTCTCCACCTTAGGCCTATCAAATGAAAGCGCCTTTTCTCCGGTTAGTAACTCTATCAGGATGACGCCAAAGCTATAAACATCACTTTTCACAGTCAATTGGCTAGTTTGCAAATACTCAGGGTCCAAGTATCCAAGAGTTCCTTGTACCAATGTAGCTACTTCTATTTGATGTAACGGAATCAATCTTGAAGCTCCAAAATCAGACACTTTAGCTGTGTAATTACTATCTAGTAATATGTTCGAAGACTTGACATCTCTATGAATTATCGGTGGAGAGGCTGCAGAGTGCAGATAAGATAGCGCCTCTGCTGTTTCTGCAGCTATCTTAAGACGAGTCTCCCATGAAATTGGTAATGACCTATCTTTATGATGTATGTGCTCGAAGAGTGTGCCGTTTGAGATGAACTCATAGACTAGTAAAGGAACTTCTGTCTCCAAACAACAACCCAGGAGTTTAACAACATTTCTATGGTTAATTTGAGAAAGTATAAGCACCTCGTTGCTGAATTGCTCAATTTGACTCTTATCCACAAGTTTGGACTTCTTGATTGCCACTGCTCTATTATCGGATAAAAATCCTTTATAAACTGTACCAAACCCTCCTTCACCAATGATTAGATTCTCATGATAATTGTTGGTAGCAGTTTTGAGCTCTTTAGCGCTAAAAAGTCTGGCTGTTGCAACTGAATTTTCTTGACTTGAGAGTTGTTGATGTAAAATCACACCACCATTTTGGCGAAAGAATCTTTCTCTAAGCTTGATTAGCTTTCTTTGCTTGATTATCAAATACATCCAAGAGCTAGAAATCAGCAGTACCATAAAGCCTACACCACCAGCTGCAATGGAAAGAAAAAGAGTATTATTTGTTGGAAAATCCTAGTATGTTGCCTGACTTTGTGCTCATATAATTAAACTATTTTTCAATTTTTTTAACTTAATGATTAAAAAAATAATTTTTAATGTATTGATATATATATATATATATATATTTTTAAAAAATATTAAATAAGTAAATAAAAATTTATACTAAAAGACACGCCCAAGGATCAAAACTGCCGGCCCAGCGGCTGGCCGGCAGCACTGACCTTATTTGTTATGGGCCTCAAGCCATTATTCTTTGATAATAGAGACCCCCCAAAAGGAAATCAAGTTATAAACGCATGGAAATATTGTATTTTATGCACAACAATAAATTTAATACAAAATACTTATTCATTTCTTAATGCTAATGAAAATAAATTAAGAACTACATGCTTTATCTTTTAATTTTCTTGCAATTCTTATTGAATACATTGATGGAAAATTTAATATATGTGTAGTTTTATCATATTTTTGTACAATAAATTAGAAAAAAAGAAAACTCAGTTATTTGACAACTACTCAAAAATAAATATAGTTTTGAATCGGTTAGAATTGTATAGAAACGATCAAAATTAGTCTAAATCAATAGATTGAAGGAATTCAATAAACGATTTAAAAATTTTAACAAATATCAATAAAAATGAAGTGTGTTTTTCGTTTACAAATTTTAAATAAAAAGTAAACTAATGGTCTAGAAATATGTTTTAAATGAAAAACATAATTCATTTTTTTTTGAGAAATTTTAAAAGTTAAAAAATATATACATTTTATAGATATTTGTTAAATTTGATTGTCAAATAGTGTGTCTCACTAATAAAAAAATAGTTATTTTTACACTTTTTAAAGGTGGTGTCTGCATTTTTACAAGGACTTGGAATGAGCTTGTCTATTTGAAACTTATACAAATTATTTCTCTTTCTATAAGGTGTACAGCAAATGGTGTACAACAACCATTTGCGTTGACATATTAGATGTGCAAATAACAAAACTCAAAATCATGTATACTTACCAACAGCGATCTTGTTAACTAATCTTTGATTCAAAGCACATCCTTTACCATCTTTTCTTCCGTCTCCTCTGTGCCACTTTGGGCAAGAGCATGTATAATTCCCTTCTGTATTAGAACATCTCTTTTGTGATGTGCAATTATTCAGATCTGGATGCAAACACTCATCAACATCTGCATGCACGTACAACAGTTTAATTCGGAAGGTAAAAGAATATATATAAGCTGAGAAGATTTTGAAAATCCTTTCACAAAACTTATAAATAATCCTTGATCAGTAATTTATTGAATGAGCTACTAATTAGATGTGTGTGCGGCATGTGGTACGTACCTTTGCAACCCTGTTGGAGGTATGGATTCCCGTCATAACCTTTATTGCAACTGCAACGGTAGCCATACCCATTTTCAGGGTTATAACATGTGCTGTTCCCTCCGCATACGTATTCCGGCTTATTCTGGACATTCTCGCACGTTTCATTACCGATGGTCCAATCAAGAACCATCGGAAGGGTTCTATTATCTTGTAGACTGGAAAGATTATCGGAGGAGAAATTAAACAGGCCCTTTTTAACAATGAAAGCATAGCTGCATGGATTCAAGCTCCATACTTTCGTGTGATTAGTACTGTAACTACCTACTTGCAAACTAAAATTGCTTACTTGTTTTGGGATCTCTACCTGGCAACAACCAATTCCAGAGCAAGTCCCATTTAAAACATTGCTTTCATTCTGGCATATGGACATGCAACCCATGGAGAAGTATCCATTGTTCTGCTTACCATTAAGGTATGCAAACGTGTCACAGCCGAACACGTTTTCGGTGTTAGAAATGGTGAAAGTGGAGGTTCTTATTAGCAGACCGGACGACCTATTGCCTGAAAGCATGCCCGACTCCTGGTAACATACCATGGCAAGGTCCAGGAAGATTTCAAGCTGGCCTTCCATGGAAATCTGCGGGATAACGAAGGAGCCAATCTGTGGTTGGTCTCGGCCGGTCGACGATTGGTAGCAATTAATGAGAAAGTCTTTATTTAGGTAACAATCGTCAGACGTGCCAAATGGATACGGAATTTGGACATCTCCACAGTGGTCGAGGCAGTTAGGGAGGGCTATTTCATGAGCTGCTGCTACTGCAAAAGTTTCCATTTCCGATAATATGACACCAATCCATGTCACTTGCAAAAGCAACCAATCCATTAAGTGCCTCCAATATTTCTAAAAAGGGGATTCAAGTTTACTGTAATGTTTTTGTCTGCAAAACTTCCTATTGAGGATGAATTTTTATAGGCATACAATCGAGGGAGGACCCATTCCATGGAAGAAAATACTGGATAGTTAGTTTTGTAAACGTCGTCCATTTCTTTTAAAAATAATAATAAATATAGAATTTATATAAAATAATTATTTTTTAATAATAAATTTCATTTTTATTAAATAAAATTAATGACACTTACACATTTTATAACGGTATCTATAATTACAATACCGCGTATGAAGATGATATATAATATTACATTAAATTTGCTGCAGAAAGTTTGTTATCTTGATCTACAACATGTCAAGTTTTCTAAAGCAGCTTTGGTAAGGTCGAATCAGTTTCTAATTAGTTGAAGAGGATTAGGTAGGCCGGTCAATCACTACATATACAATTGAGATTTGAAAATTTCTCCACCTCTCCCCTTTTGCAAAAACAGAATTTTTACAAAAAAAAAAAATTTAATTGATTCAATGAGAATGTGAATATAAATAAAATCAAATAAAAATTATATCATTATTAGTTTTTAAAAGTATCACGTATAATAATTATTTTACCTTTTTTTTTTTAAGAATACACTTTTCTTTTCTCATTATTAGTTTAATATATAATTAATGTGAAAATTATAAATAACAAAATTTAATTTTCAAATGTTCATAAAAGGTTTTTGTATAATCCTTTGAAGAGGCAAGGGCTCACTTTTTTTCAAATGTGTAAGTTGTTTATAGAACTTTATTGATAATAATTATTATAATTGTGTCTAAAAGTCTAAAGTACTTATAAAACTAGATTTGATAAAATTCTCTCTAAATCAAAATTTCATAATAAAGATCATTAAGTCAGTTATTAATTGAAAATGTAGTATAAAATCTTAATCAATAATTTTAGTTTACGAAATGATAAGAATTATTTTTAAATAAAAATAAATTTTACATAACAATATTTTATATAATGTGTTGTGAAATATATTGTGTAGATTTCATTATTCCTTTTATTAATACATTGCGTGATGACTATCTATTCGCACATTGTTTTTTGCTAGCTAGGTCTTGGTGAACAAAAGAAAAGCTCTGCAGTACTATTGACTGAAAAGTATATATCATGAACAAAAGAAATGCGTCAATCCAGTTGAACTTATCGAAAGTATGCATGTAGTCTGGGTCTCACATAATGCACATGATCATTTCCTTAAAAGATGTAACAATTTGGATATATAATTTACTACAACTTGGAGCAAATATATGGAAGACTAGGCCAAAGTCACCACGGACGGTGGTTGAAAAGCTATTTTCATAAATCGTTTACATGATGATGACCTCTTAGTTCTTGAGAAATAAGAGTATAAAATACATTTTGAAGCAACGAGGTAGGTTCTTATTCAGTCCGGTCTGGACAGACCGAAACCAGTCAATCCGGTCCCTTTTTCTTGGTTCTGACCGAAATTCTTACACACCCTAGTTCTACTTTAAACGGCCCGTATTGGGAAGAGGGGGTCGGACAGTTACTTCCTATTACCTGAAAATCATCTCTTAATAACGCATATATATACTCTAGAGACTTCATGAAGCATAATCTCGTTCAAAACAAACAAACATTAATTGTTTCTCTACAAGGACATCAATGAAACATTCTAACATAATTAATCAACAACTCTTAAAAGTCTTAATAAAAGTGTCAACATCCCAACAAACTAAATTAATAGAATAAATCAAATCTACTGAATAATAGTCTCCAATAAACTTAGTACTTATCCCCAACACTAAACAATCTTTTCCGTCCATGCTTCTTATTCTTGATCTTTAGCTGAAACATCAAAATCATCTGAAAATATTGTGGAGATAACGGGTGAGTTATCAACAATTTTATAAGTAGTGATCAATATATACTAGTATGTAAATATGAGTCATTTACGGAGTGCAAAATGCAGAATAAAACATATTAGTTAGCATAATGCAGAACAAAACATATTATCAAAATATCAGAGTGACAATTTCAGAAGTGTTCATATACAAAAGTCATTTGGCATAGCTAGCAATATTGAACATCATCATATTGAAACAGAGACCATGTTTAATTCCGTGGTAGGGCTGTGCTATCCCCAATGGCCAAATCGGGTAGAAACAGAATGAATCTTTCCACTATCATTCTCGATCTCTCAAGTGTGCATATAGAAACGACCACACAGAAAACCATAGGAAACAGAAATGTTGGTACCAACAGAATAACATAATCATAATCAGTGATTTTGGATCGGAAACAAAACATAATCAAAACCAGAATCAGAATATCATGCCAAAAGTTTTTTTTTTTTCAAATGTAACAATTCATAAAAATCAGAGTTCTGAACAGATACAGATGACATAATCACATGTTAAATTTCAGATTTCTTATTCGCTCTTTTAACATAGTTCAGAAACAGAATATCAAAAATTTGCTGATGTCTATACTAGTCATGACAAAAATATCTTTATCTTTTCTTATTCAGATACAATGAGTAATGTAGAACAAAATGACCAAGGTTGTTTCCAATGTTCCATACAAAAAACATGCACATTTTTCATAAAATCAACCTCAATCCATTCTTTTTATGCAAAATCTAGTATAAAAACACTGCTTACCTAACTTTTGTGTATTATCTACATTTTGAGTCCGCACTCTAGCTAAATCACAATAACCTAAATCATACGTTAAAAATCAACACAAGCACAAAAACCTAACTAATAGAAATCCATATTCCTACACTAGAATCCAACGAGCCTATAAGCAGATAAGTTTATAAATAGTCCAAAAATCGCCATATCTAACAATCAAACAACCCCAACTTACTGCAAACATGTCAATTAAACACAAGCATCACACAATCACACCGTGCCCAATATAAACAACCACGAATATCAATTCCAAATAACTAACATCAACCCAAACAACCATTATCATACATTCCTCTATCCACTTAACACAACCAAGAGAATTCCTAAAACAACAATACAATAATAAAAATAAAAATAAAACCACACAACCTACATGTTCTATATATCATTCAAATATATTTTCATAAAATTTTCAAGCAACCCCCAATCATTCCTATCATACGCGTTACAGGGCAAAAATGAGCCTAATACTCTAGTTATTATACCTAATCTCGTTGGTGGCCTATGGAATTAGCAAGCAACGACACTGTCCAGGGATGTAAATACTGCCCTCTGAATCAACAAACATCACTAATATTTAAGTTTTGTATTTGGAGATGACACGCGATGGAATAACTCAAACCGAACAAGCATGAAAGAAAATTACCTAAGCGGTTAGAGGCGTATGTCACCTCCGTTGGCCTAAGTTAATCACAACTTAATCTTGGTAGGAGACTGCTACTGTGAAAGGGAAATTTGAGGATCTACTGGGAAAATATGCAAAGGTTAGTATAAATTAAATAGGGAAAAATATACTGGAAGACATGGACAGAGAATCGACAGAGACTTACCAATGTTGGTGGTGTGGATCACAGACAAAGGGGTCATCCAGAGGCAACAGGCGACGACCCTTATAGTGGAGATGCACGACGAGGTGTGGGGAGGGGATGATCGGTGTTGCTTAGGCGGTGGAACTCGTCTGCACTCCAAACCCTAGAAACCGGCCATGTAGGCATGTGGCACACAGCAAAAATTGCATGGAGAGGGAGACAGTGAACTACGGGAAGAGATTTTTGAGACTTAGGGAGAGGCACCAATGGAGTGAGGAAGAAAAATGGTTGTGAGGATCCGAGTGTAGTGGACAGAGATATTAATTCAAAAATATAAATTGAACTGAGGAACTGAATTGGTGAGAAAGCATCGGGGAGTTGAGAAAATGGGAGAGAATGTTGGGGGAAGAAAAAGTGGGGGGGAAAAAAGGAGAACCGTCGGGGGTGGGGGAGGAAAGAGGGAAAAGAAACAAAAAAAAAAATTCCATTACATAAACGATGTCGTTTTGGTGAGTTCTATCTCTTCGTTGGCCTAGGCCTGGGCCTGGGCCTGGACTTGGGCTTGGGCTTGGTGCATAGCCTTGGTGTTACACCACTAATCTCCTCTCCTCTTATTCTTCTTTTCTTTTCTTCTCCTCCCCTTCTTCCCTTCTTGTTCTTGTTCTTCTTATCATCCCTTCTACTTCTACTACTGTTGCTTGTGCTTGTACTCTGGGTTTTCCTCCTCCCAATCTCCTCTCCTCTTATTTTGCTCCTCCTGCTTCTTCTTTTTTTTTTTCTCTCTCCTCCTCTTCTTCTCCTTTTCGACTTTTCTTCTCCTCCCCTTTATTCCCTTCAGCTTCTCCTCCTCGATCCTCATCTTCTTCTTCTCCCTTCTACTTATGTTGCTTCTTATGCAAACCCATAGCCACGCCATGGTAGCGATCGAACTAATATGCAAATCTATTTTTTCTCGATGTCTTTTTTTTTCCTCAAATCTCAGTTGTCTTTAGATCATTGGATTTGTATATTTATTTTTTATATCTATGAATATAGATTTTTTTTTTGTTTAATTTTTAGATGTGTATTCGAGATTTGGATAGTAGTGGTCGGATGGTACTGACCTCGCCTAGGCAGGGCCGTATGAGTTGGCTGCTACCGCACATATTGGGTAGGTAGCACCTCTACCTTAGACTCTACTTTATTGAACATGCTCCGTCTAGAAGCTCAGACTTCTTATTTCTCTCTCTCTCATCATTTTCTTTCCCTGAACTCTCTAGTTCTAGCCACCACTGCATTCGAAATGAGGAGAGAGCTATATATGAGAAGAGTCACCCTTGCCTTCCCCTTCTTGGTATTATTTTTAGTCAGATTTATAGATTTCTTTTAAGCTTTTATATTTATTTTTGTGTGTTCTTTTTATCTACTCATGAGAATCGCATCAGCCAGCCTTCTTCCCTATATAACCATCATCCACTACCTGCTCTCATTTTTCAGCTACATCATCAAGCGCATGATTTTCAAATGTTGTCAGTAGACGCGCATGGCCACCACAACATTGCCTCCTGTTAACATTAGTTTCTTTTGACTCGAGATTCTTTTGCATTGTATGTATCACTCATATTGGAAAATTCTAGATTATGAAAAAAAGAAATATCGGATCTAATAACTTAGGGAAAAACATATATACGACACGCAATAGATCATGACAAGCCTCCATCATTTGTTGCTTAACACTACTCGGGAATGTCATAAAGTTATGTATTGAGGTAATACCTTTTGTGTTAATAAACAATTTAAATAATTAAATTCATCTGTTTTAATCGGCTTAAACTTTTGAGTCATGTCGTGATATAACATGGTATCTAGATATGATAGCATCAACCCATTCGCATAACAGAGCCATGAGATATGATAGCATCAACCCATTTGCATAACAGAGCCATGACAACAGTAATCTACCAACAGAGAAAAATATTATACTTAATTGTTTACATGTCTTTCTATACAGTATCTAATATTGCTTTCTATTTTTATCCATTTTTATGATATTTACAATAAGTCTGATCTCATGACAGCAATCTAACATGTCTAGATTAGTGACAATAGTACAGAAATAGAATCTAAACAAGAACATTTGAAGCAGAGAAACCAGACAACATTATATGCAAAACAATGCATGGAAAACTTATTAAAACAACATTCTATGCAACATGGTATCCCGAAAAAAGATATATGAAGAAACTCCTATCATCTCCCACCATCAAAGGCTACCATCGTATGGTCCTTCATGCTATCATATACAACACTGCCTTTAATAGCAACATCATATGTATAAGAACCGGATGTCTCCCCCAGCAAGTACTCGTTCTCTTCTGAATTGGAACCAACGTTAACCCAAGAATGCTTGTCAATCTCTCTTAAACCATCCAGTTCAGCGGCTACTTCCTTCATGGTAGGCCTATCTTCTCCTTTCAAATTGATGCACCTCCTTGCAAGATTAGCCACTTCCTTCAGCTGCTTCTCATTTGTTTCAGTCCCTAGATTCTGCTCAAGAACTTCAAATAGTCTATCCTCTTTAATAGCAGAAAGAAAATACATAGCTAGACTTCTCTCTTCCTCCGGCCTATCAAATGAAAGCGCCTTTTCTCCGGTTAGTAACTCTATCAGGATGACGCCAAAGCTATAAACATCACTTTTCACAGTCAATTGGCTGGTTTGCAAATATTCAGGGTCCAAGTATCCAAGAGTTCCTTGTACCAACGTAGCCACTTCTATTTGGTCTAATGGAATCAATCTTGAAGCTCCAAAATCAGACACTTTAGCTGTGTAATTACCATCTAGTAATATGTTTGAAGACTTGACATCTCTATGAATTATCGGTGGAGAGGCTGCAGAGTGCAGATAAGATAATGCCTCTGCTGTTTCTGCAGCTATCTTAAGACGAGTCTCCCATGAAACTGGTGATGGTCTATTTTTATGATGCATGTGCTCGAAAAGCGTGCCATTGGAGATGAACTCATAGACTAGTAAAGGGACTTCTGTCTCCATACAACAACCAAGGAGTTTAACAACATTTATATGGTTAATCTGAGAAAGTACAAGCACCTCGTTGATGAACTGTTCAATTTGGCTCTTATCCACAAGTTTGGACTTCTTGATTGCCACATCTCTTTTATCCGATAAAACACCTTTATAAACTGTCCCAAACCCTCCTTCACCAATGATTGAATTCTCATGATAATTGTTGGTAGCCTTTTTGAGCTCTTCAGCGCTAAAGATTTTGGCTATTTGAACTGAATTTTCTTGTCTGGAGAGTTGTTGACTTAAAATCACACCACCATTTTGGCGAAAGAATCTTTCTCTAAGCTTGATTAACTTTCTTTGCTTGATTATCAAATACATCCAAGAGCTAGAGACCAGCAGTACTATAAAGCCTACACCACTAGCTGCAATGGAAAGAAACAGAGTATTTTTAATTATGAGCTTCAAGCAATTGTGCATAATTCACAATCATCTGCACATTCCAAAAACATATTTAACCAACACCTCCCATTACAATAAACTTTGTGTACTTACCAATGGCAGTCTTGTTCACTAGTCCGAGGTTCAAAGTGCACGATTCACCATCTTTTCTTCCGTCCCCACTGTGCCACTTGGGGCAAGAACATGTATAATTCCCTTTTGTGTTAATGCATCTCTCTGGTGATGTGCAATTATTGAGATTTTCGTTCAGGCACTCATTAACATCTGCAGATCGAACAGTTTGACATGGAATTAAGCCCAAGTTCAAGAAAACGAAACCGAAAACATGTTATCAAAATGAAAAATTTTGTCATTGAGATTTTGATTTCGAGAAGCTTCTTAGACGTGGGTAGTAAGCAAGTACCTTTGCAACCAAGTGGGAGGTAGGGGTTGCCGTCGTAACCCTTCTTGCACTGGCAACGGTATCCATAGCCGTTTTCAGGATCATCACATGTGCTGTTCCCTCCACATATGTAATCAGGCTTGAGCTGAGCATACTCACACCTTTCCTTACCGATCGTCCAATCAAGGACCATCGGAATGGTTCTATTATTTTGGAGACTGGAAAGATAAATGGAGGAGAAATTGAAGAGTTTTTTCTTAACAACGAAAGCATAGCCGCAGGGATTGAAGTTCAATACTTTTGTGTGATTATAGTAGCTATGTACTTCCAAAGTCATATTGCTCACTCTTTCCGGGATCTCTACCTGGCAACAACCAATTCCAGAGCAAGTCCCATTCAAAACATTGCTTTGATTCTGGCAAATGGACATGCAGCCCATGGAGAAGTTTCCATTATTCTGGTTACCCGTAAGGTATGCATATGTATCGCAGCCAACAGCAACGAACACGTTTTGGGTGTTAGAAATGGTAAAAGCATTGGAGCCGATTCTCAGACCGGTGAACTGGAAGTTTGTCGAGAGCCCCGACCCGTTGTTACAGACCTTGACAGTGTTCATGAAGATGTCAATCTGGCCTTGGATGGAAATCTGTTGGACAAAGACGTCACCCTTCTGAGGTCGGAGTCGTCCGTCCGACGATTTGGTGCAACTGACAGAAAAGCTTTTATTTAGGTAGCAACCTTCAGCCATACCAAATGGATATGGAATTTCAACTTCTCCACACCAGTTGGGGCAGTTAGGGAGGGCTGATCCATTAGCTGCTGCTGCTGCTGCTGCTAGTAGTGCTGCAGTTGCCATTCCAGATAATATTACGCCTACCCATGTGACTTGCATAAGCAGCTTATTATAACCACCCATAATCGCCTCCACTACCACAGTATCTCAATTACCAAAAAACACAGAGGGAGAGATAGAAATGAACAAATTTCATCGTGGGTTTGAAAATGCTCTTCATTCACTCTCTTTGAGCCATCGGATTAAGAAATTTCTTTATATATAGTACAATATCTCAATTACCAAAAAAACCAGAGGGAGAGATCGAAATGAACAAATTGCGTCGTGTTCAGATATATGTTTATATCTTCAAGTTGGATGAATGAAAACAACTCATGTTGTCATTGAGAAGGACATGAATAAGAAAGTAGTGGTCATTGAGATCATGACATGAATAAATAAAAGTAGTCATATATATGTGACCTGTATTAAGAAGATTTCATTTGCGTATTTTTCAAACCTGTCATTTGCACTGATTTTTTTTTATTACACCTAACGCGGATAAAATGTGCCTGAAAATTTCACAAGTCAACTGCCTTTTAAAGTCGTGTTTTGTAATTTGTCTTGTAATTCCCCTGCTTACGACTATTCAAAATATTTCTATAAGAATAATAATAAGGAACCATTCAAATGCAATTTCTATTATATATTCATTTCGGCAAAACCACTATATTTTTTAAGAGTAATGCTCTAAACTACACTCTTTTTTCATTATGTAAAATATGATAGTACTTTTATCATCGATCTTTGAATGATCTTTTTTTTTTTTAGAGAGAAAATATAAAAATTTGTGAGCAATGTCATCTCATTATAGTCGGATAAAAGTGAAATGTGAGTATGGTGTATAGATTTTTTTTAAATATAATTTATGAGTAATGTTACATACAGTCGTGGAATGCGCAAATGCCGTGCAGTCGTTTTGAAAAAGAGTGAGATCCACTATTAAAAAATTAATTTCTTTTCATGTAGGTCACATATTTATTCATTTTTTTCAAAGCGACTGCACGGCGCTTGCACACTCACGACTGCAAATATCATTTCTCTTTTAGTAATACATTGCATGATCATGACTATCATCTATTTACACACATATTGTTTTGAGTACTGCTAGAGCCCTGGCTCTAGTATGTGTTTTTTGATGTATTTTTTTTCAATTATTTTTAATAGAAATTTTTTTAATAATTTAAATATTTTAAAAAAATAAAATAAATTTAGAATATTATTAAAAAACACTTTCTTAATCATAAAGTTAAAAATATATATATATATTAAAAAATACTTCCTTAATCATAAAGTAAAATAAAAAATTAAAAAAATAATTTTTTTATTTTACTTCATGAAAGTATTTTTTAATAATATTATGAATTTTTTTATTTTTTTAAAATATTAAAAATTGTTATAAAAATCTATATAAAAAAAAAACTAAAAAAAACACACATAAAAAAATACATAAGCTGGGAGCTACCGCTTGGCATTTTCCTATTGTTTTTTCCTAGCTAGTTCTTGGTGAACAAAAGAAAAGCTCTGCACTAACAAAAGAAATGCGTCACTTCAGTTGAACTTATCAAACGTACTTATAATAGTTTGGGTCTCACATTAATGCTCGTCATTACCTTAACAGATGTGACATCTTGATTATACAATTTACCACAATTGAGAGCAAATATGTGGAAGACTAGGCCAAAGTCACCACTAGGGATGATGGTTGAAAAGCTATTTTCATAAATCGTTTACATCATGATAACCTCTTAGTTTTTAAGAAATAGGAGTATAAATACATGTAACGGCCCAATAAACCTCGAGGCAGGTTCCTTTTATACTCGCATCAATGAAATTAACATTCTGACGTAATTAATCAACAACTCTTAGAAGTCTTGGTAAAACTGTCAACATCCCAATAAACCAAATTAACAGAATACATCAAATCTATGAATAATAGTTTCCAATAATCTTAGTACTTATCCCCCCCTACACTAAACAATCTTGTCTATGCTTCTTATTCTTGATTTTTAGCTCAAACATCTAAATCATTTGAAAATATTGAGAAGATAACAGGTGAGTTATCAACAATTCAAAAAGCAGTAAACATATACAAGTATGTAAACATTAACAATTTACAAAATACAAAATGCAGAACAAAATGCAGAACAAAATATATTAGTTAGCATAAAGCAGAACAAAACATATTATCAAAATATCAAATTGACAATTTCATATACCAAAGTAATTTGGCATAGGAATCCTAAACATCATCATATCAAAACAGAATCATCATATCAAAACAGAGACAATGTTTAACCCTGTGGTAGGATTGTGCAATCCCCAATGAATCTTCCCACTATCATTCTCGGAGTCCCGAGTGTGCACATAGAAAAAACTATATAGAAAAACACAGAAAGCAAGAATGTTGGTACCAACACAATAACATAATCATAATTAGAGATTTTGGATTAGAAACAAAACAGAATCAGAACCAGAATCAGAATATCATGCCAAAGGTTTTTTTTAGATGTAATAATTCATCAAAATCAGAGTTATGAACAGAAACAAATGACATAATCACATGCAAAATTTCAAATTTCATACTCGCTCTTTTTGCACAGTTCAAAAATAAAATGTCAAAAATTTACTTATGTATACATCAGTCATGACAAAAATATCTTTCTCTTTTCTTATTCAGATACAATGAGTAATATAGAACAAAATGACCAAGGTTGTTTCCCATGTTCCATAACAAAAGCATGCAAATTTTTTCATAAAATCAATCTCAATCCATTCTTTTTATGCAAAATCTAGTATACAAACAACGCTTACCTGACTTTCATGTATTATTTATATTTTGAGTCCGCACTCTAGCCGAATAATAATAACCTAAATTACACGTTAAAAATCAACACAATCACAAAAACCTAACTAATATAAGTTCCATATTCCCACACTAGAATAGAACAAGCCTATAAGCATATAAGTTTATAAACAGTTCAAAAACCGCCATATCTAACAATCAACCAACTTCGACTTACTGCAAACATGTCAATTAAACACAAGCATCACACAATCACAACATGTCCAATATAAACAACCATGAATATCAATCCCAAATAACTAACTTCAAACCAAACAACCATTATCATATATTCCTTTATCTACTTAACATAATCAGGAGAACTCCTAAAACAACAATCCAATATGAAAAACCACACAACGTACAAGTTCTATCATTCAAATATATTTTCATAAAATTTTTCAGCAACTACCAATCATTCCTATCATAAACATTACAGTCCAAAAATGAGCCTAATACTCTAGTTATCATACCTAATCTCGTTGGTAGCCTATGGAATTAGCGAGCAGAGCAACGTTGTCCAGGGACGTAAATACTGCCCTTTAAACCATCAAACAACACTAATATTTAAGTTTTGTATTTGGGAATGACGCGTGATAGAATAACTCAAACCGAACAAGTAGAAGAAAGAAAATTACCTAAGCGGGTAGAGGTGTATGTCACCTTCGTTGGCCTAAATTAATCATGACTTAATCTTGGTAGGAGAGTGCTATTGTGAAAGAGAAATATGAGGGTTTCGTGGGAAAATATGCAAAGGTTAGTATAAATTAAATAGGAAAAACTATACTGAAAGATACGGACAAATAATTGACAAAGGCTTACCAACGTTGGTGGTGCGGATCGCGGATAAAGGGATCAGCAACTGAAGCCAAAAACAGAGGCAACCGGCAATTACCCTTGATAGTGGAGACACACGACAAGGTGTGGGGAGGGGGATGATCAGCGTTGCTCAGACAGTGGATATGAGATCCCAAAATTTGTGTGTTTTTTATTTTTTTTAAATAGCATTATTGGTTGTTTTATTTTATTTTATTTTTATATTATTTCCTTTTGTTTTATTTCTATTATTCTTTTCGGGCCTTTTGGTGTAGTGGGTTAGGAAATGGGGCTTGTGTGTGGTGTTGTGAGTTTTTGGGCCAAGTAAAGTGTAGAATTCGGGCCCAGCACGTGTGCCTTAAGGGAAGCCATTCTTTCCATCTTAAAACGACGCCGTTTTGGGTAAGGAGAAGTTTTTCCCCCACCCCTGAAACGATGTTGTTTCATCACTGAAGGGTGAAAACCCTAGGTGCCCATCGTATTTGCCCTAACACCGCACCCTCTCTTTCTCTTCTTTCTTTCTCCTCTCACTTGCATAACCATGAGCTCACCGCCCATCTCCATCAGCCTTGCCTTGCCTCTCCAAGCGTCCTTCACTATAAACCCCTCCACCATTGCCCATCCTCACCATCATAGGAGGCCATTGGTTGCGTGCCACGCATGGGTCTCTTGCAGACCCCATGCCATTCACCACCCCCAATTGTGATTGCCGAGGACCCCCACTTGGCCTGTAAATAGGCCGAGCCTCTCCCTTTCAGAACCATCTCAAAGCTTCCTTTCCCTCTCTCAAACTCATCACCACCATCTTCCTTTCCCTCAAAGCTCCTTTTCCGAAGCCTTTAGGGCTATTTTTTCCCTAGTTCCGCCGTGCTCAGCAGCCCCAAGCTGCCTTCTCTAGGCCGCGTGACCACCCTTGAGTCCCCCACTTTCCTTCCCTTCATCCCTTCCTCTCGATTCCACTCCTACCCATGAGTTTGAGTCTAGATCTGCCGATGTCCCGTCGTGCTTTGCCATGTCCCACCATGGCACCTCTCTTTACCACCCACTAGCAACCCAGATATGGTATCCTCTTCGTGACAAACCCACTAAAAGCCCTATATCTAGCCCAAATATGTCGCTACTCCGCCACTTTTGGCATCATCTCAGTGAGCCAAATCTGCACTGCCTTGCATTTAATTTCTGGTTTACATTTTTTCAATAATCTAACTGTTTTCTATCCTTCCGCATAGTGATGGGTGCACTCGTCCAATCATGGGACCTGTAGACCGACGCGCACTAGATCTTCCAGATATGCTTATCTGCATCGTAAGCACCTCTCAAATGCGACCTTTGAGTTTGAGATATAATTTTATCACTAACATTGTGTGCAGTCTGAATTGTGTTGAGATGGGCTTTGGGCTCGATGAAGTGTTGGGCTTGATGTAGTAGTAGTTGTTGGGAATTGGGTCATGGGCCGAATGGAGGATGAGATTACACGTATAGTTGGGTTTGTGAAACCGTGAAATATTGTGACTATTGTGATGTTGTATATTGTCTTATGTGTTATGCCATGTCATCCAATATATTGTCTATCATGCATCTGCATTTTTACCATAATTATTATTTGTATGATTATCTTACTATGCTTTGTTGTACCATATTGTATGGTTTGAAACTGGGTTTTTGTGTTCTAGTAATAACATGTGGGTGTGTGCATATCACGACCCCAAGTCGAGATGGGGTATTATTTCGGTGAAGCTTCTCTGGTCACTCGGGAGAGTAATAAACTGAGTGACATCCCCTGAGTTGTCGCTGGGCAACAATGGGCTCGGACGAGATGGCAACGCTCTTGTGCCGACTTTGTGGCCCCTCTACTGGTGGGGGCTAGAGGTTGCCTGGTCACATTACGCTTAGGGCGCGGAGCTGGGCAACGCTCGTAACGAAGTCACATGTACGATCGTTACCCGTTGTGTGATGAAGGGAGCCAGGTATGTGCATGGTCAATAGGGGAGACCATGGTGCATGCGTAATAAATGGTTGTGTTTTGGGCCAAAGGCATTTTTGGTGTGAGCACTGAGTGCTCTATTTAAATGTGTTATTTTGGGAATGGGTGGAAGAATTTATATTGTGGTCTTTTGTTTGTATGGCGGCCATACTTTGTTGGTTGTATAAATGCATGTTTTAAACTCTTGGTTGTTGTATATTGATTGCTTACTGAGATTGTGAAATCTCACAGTGGTAATCCTATCTACGTTTCCATTTTATGTGACTGTAAAATTTGATACAGAGGAAGAATTAGAGCTGGAGGGACCGGTTCCACCGGAGGAGTGATTGGCTTGCTGATTTATATTTCTTCTTCATATTTGTTACGGGACGTGTTACCGCTTTATTTATATTTTCAGCTGGATGACTATATAACTTTTTGGAGGATTTATTTTGGGTTGTACTGTGTTTTAAACTTTCTGGTATTTAGTTTGACTGCCTTATATTTTTCCGCTACGATATTTATGTTGTACACATTTTACATGTTTGCACACACTTGCACATGGCAATGGGGTGTATGATCCGTGTGGTCATCATCTGGGTGTCACAACTCCTTCCAAATCACACGTGGGAGTCGAGGGCGCCAGAGTGGAACTCGTTTGTGCCGCAAACCTAGAAACAAGACATTAAAACATGTGGCACACCGCAAAAAATGCATGGAGAGGGATAGAGTGAGCTGCAGGAAGAGATTTGTGAGAGTTAGGGAGAGGCACGAATGGAGTGAGGAAGAGAAATGGTTGTGAGGGACCGAGTGTAGTGGAAAGAGTTATTAATTCAAAAATATAAATTGAACTGAGGAATTGAGTGGGTGAGAAAGCATGAGGGAGGTGAGAAAATGGGAGAGAAAATGTTCGGGGAAGAAAAACTGAAGGGGGAAAAAAGAGAACCGTCGGGGGTGGGGGAGGAAGGAGAGAAAAGAAACAAAAAAATTCCGTTACATAAACGATGTGGCTTAGGTGAGTGGCTTTCTCTTCGCAGGTTTGGGCTAGGCTTGGTGCTAGGCCAAGGTAGTGTATTACACTACTAATCTCCTCTCCTCTTCCTATCCTCTTCTTTTCTTCTCCTCCCCTTCTTCCCTTCTTGTTCTTGTTCTTGTTCTTTTTCTCGTCCCTTCTACTTCTACTTCTACTTCTGCTGTTTGTGCTTCTGCTCGGGCTTTTTCTCCTCCCAATATCCTCTCCTCTTCTTCTCCCTTTTGACTTTTCTTCTCCCCACCCTTATTCCCTTCAGCTTTTCCTCCTCATCATCATATTCTTCTTCTTCTCTCTTCTACTTTTGCTCCTGCTCCTGCTCCCACTCCTCCTCCTCATCTTCTTCTTCTCCCTTCTACTTATGTTGCGTCTGCTCTTGTCTATGCAAACCCATAGCCACGCCGTGGTAGAGATCGAACTCATATGCAAAACTTTTTTTTTTTTTTTTTTTACGATGTCTTTTTTTTTTCTTAGATCTCAGTCGTCTTTAGATCTATGGATTTTATATTTCTTTTTTATATCTGTGAACTATAGATTTTTTTTTTGTTCAATTTTTAGATGTGTATTCGAGATTTGGATTGTAGTGGTCGAATGGTACTGACCTCGCCCAGGCAGGGCCGTATGAGGCTGCTATCGCTCAAATTGGGTGGGTAGCACCTCTAGTACCCTAGACTATACTTTATTTAACATGCTCCGTCTGGAAGTTCAGACTTCTTGTTTCTCTCTTTCTCTCATCATTTTCTCTCCCTGAACTCTCTAGTTCTAGCTTTCTTGGTATTATTTCTAGTTAGATTTATGGATTTCTTTTAAGCTTTTATATTTATTTTTGTGTATTATTTTTATCTACTCATATTCGCATCAGCCAACCTTCTTCACATGGCCACCACAACATTGCCTCCTGTTAACATTAGATTCTTTTGACTCGAGATTCTCATGACAGCAATCTAACATTTCTAGATTAGTGACAATAGTCCAGAAATAGAATCTAAACAAGAACATTTGAAACAACGCATGGAAAATTTATGAAAACAACATTATATGCAACATGGTATCCCGAAAAAAGATATATGAAGAAACTCCTGTCATCTCCCACCATCAAAGGCAACCATCGTATGGTCCTTCATGCTATCATATACAACACTGCTTTTAATAGCAACATCATATTTATAAGAATCGGATGTCTCCCCCAGCAAGTACTCGTTCTCTTCTGAATTGGAACCAACGTTAACCCAAGAATGCTTGTCAATCTTTCTTAAACCTTCCAGTTCAGCCGCTACTTCCTTCATGGTAGGCCTATCTTCCCCTTTCAATTTGATGCACCTCCTTGCAAGATTAGCCACTTCCTTCAACTGCTTCTCATTTCTTTTAGTCCCTAGATTCTGCTCAAGAACTTCAAATAGTCTATCCTCTTTAATAGCAGAAAGAAAATACATAGCCAGACTTCTCTCTTCCTCTGGCCTATCAAAAGAAAGTGCCTTTTCTCCGGTTAGTAACTCTATCAGGATGACACCAAAGCTATAAACATCACTTTTCTCAGTCAATTGGCTAGTTTGCATATATTCAGGGTCCAAGTATCCAAGAGTTCCTTGCATCAATGTAAATACGTCTATTTGGTCTAATGGAATCAATCTTGAAGCTCCAAAATCAGACACTTTAGCTGTGTAATTATCATCTAGTAATATGTTTGAAGACTTGACATCTCTATGAATTATGGGTGGAGAGACTGCACAGTGCAGATAAGATAGTGCCTCTGCTGTTTCCGCAGCTATCTTAAGACGAGCCTCCCATGAAATTCGTAAGGACCTATCTTTATGATGTATGTGCTCGAAGAGCGTGCCTTGGGAGATGAATTCATAGACTAGTAAAGGAACTTCTGTCTCCAAACAACAACCCAGGAGTTTAACAACATTTCTATGGTTAATTTGAGAAAGTAAAAACACCTCGTTGATGAATTGCTCAATTTGGCTCTTATCCACAAGTTTGGACTTCTTGATTGCCACAACTCTATTATCGGATAAAAATCCTTTATAAACTATGCCAAATCCACCTTCGCCAATGATTAGATTCGCATGATAATTGTTGGTAGACTTTTTGAGTTCTTCTGCACTAAAAATCTTGGTTGTTTCAACTGAATTTTGTCTTGAGAGTTGTTGACGTAAAATCACACCACCATTTTGGCGAAAGAATCTTTCTCTAAGCTTGATTAACTTTCTTTGCTTGATTATCAAATACATCCAAGAGCTAGAGACCAGCAGTACTATAAAGCCTACACCACTAGCTGCAATGGAAAGAAACAGAGTATTTTTAATTATGAGCCTCAAGCAATTGTGAATAATTCACAATCATCTGCACATTCCAAAAACATATTTAACCAACACCTCCCATTACAATAAACTTTGTGTACTTACCAATGGCAGTCTTGTTCACTAGTCCGAGGTTCAAAGTGCACGATTCACCATCTTTTCTTCCGTCCCCACTGTGCCACTTGGGGCAAGAACATGTATAATTCCCTTCTGTGTTAATGCATCTCTTTGGTGATGTGCAATTATTGAGATTTGGGTTCAGGCACTCATTAACATCTGCAGATCGAACAGTTTGACATGGAATTAAGCCCAAGTTCAAGAAAACGAAACCGAAAACATGTTCTCAAAATGAAAAATTTAGTCATTAAGATTTTGATTTTGAGAAGCTTCTTAGACGTGGGTAGTAAGCAAGTACCTTTGCAACCAAGTGGGAGGTAGGGGTTGCCCTCGTAACCCTTCTTGCACTGGCAACGGTATCCATAGCCGTTTTCAGGATCATCACATGTGCTGTTCCCTCCACATTTGTAATCAGACTTGAGCTGAGCATACTTACACCTTTCCTTACCGATCGTCCAATCAAGTACCATCGGAATGGTTCTATTAATTTGGAGACTGGGAAGATAAACGGAGGAGAAATTGAAGAGTTTTTTCTTAACAACGAAAGCATAGCTGCAGGGATTGAAGTTCAATACTTTTGTGTGATTATAGAAGCTATGTACTTCCAAAGTCATATTGCTCACTCTTTGCGGGATCTCTACCTGGCAACAACCAATTCCAGAGCAAGTCCCATTCAAAACATTGCTTTGATTCTGGCAAATGGACATGCAGCCCATGGAAAAGTTTCCATTGTTCTGCTTACCATCAAGGTATGCATATGTATCGCAGCCAACAGCAACGAACACGTTTTGGGTGCTAGAAATCGTGTAAGTGGAGGAGCTTCGCAGAGAGGACCACCAAAGGTTTGTCGAACGCATGCCCGATTCATTGTAACAAATGCTGGTAGTGAACATCAAGATGTCAAGGTGGCCTTCTAAGGAAATGTTCTGGACAACAAGGTTTCCCGTCAATGGTTGGTGTCGGCCTGCCGATTGGGTACAGTTGATGAAAAAGTCGTCATTTTGATTTAGGTAACAACCATGAGCTGTGCCGAATGGAAATGGAATTTCAACATCTCCACACCGGTTGGGGCAGTTAGGGAGGGCTGATCCATTAGGTTCTGCTGCTGCAAGTGTTGCAGCTGCAATTCCAGATAATAATATTACGCCTCCCCATATGACTTGCACAAGCAGCCTATTATAAGCACCCATAATTGCCACCACTACTATTTCTAAGAGAGGGATTCAAGTTTACTATTGTGTTTTTGGCCTGTAAAACTTGCTGTAGATGATCGATTTTTATAGGCATATGGGAGGATCAAGAACATTATTCCATGCACCAGGTATGAACATGACCTACATGTATTCCAGTACTGGCTGCACAAAGTCTCTGTCGTCTACAAAGAATTTTTACAAAAAAAAAATATATATATATATATATATATACCTAATAAAAAATTTAATTGATTCAATGAGAATGAGAATATTAATAAAATCAAATAAAAATTATATCATTATTAGTTTTTAAAAGCATCACATATAATAATTATTTTACCTATTCTTTTTTTAAGAATACACTTCTCTTTTCTCATTATTAGTTTAATATATAATTAATGTGAAAATTATAAATAACAAAATTTAATTTTCCAATGTTCATAAAAGGTTTTTGTATAATCCTTTGAAAAGGCAAGGGCTCACTTTTTTTCAAATGTGTAAGTTGTTTATAGAACTTTATTGATAATAATTATTATAATTGTGTCTAAAAGTCTAAAGTACTTATAAAACTAGATTTGATAAAATTCTCTCTAAATCAAAATTTCTTAATAAAGATCATTAAGTCAGTTATTAATTGAAAATGTAGTATAAAATCTAGATTTGATATAATATGTTGGTAGAGTAGTTATCACAGGTTAGTCAATATTTTATTTTATAACATGTGTTGTGAAATATATTGTATAGATCTCATTATTCCTTTTATTAATACATTGCGTGATGACTATCTATTCGCACATTGTTTTTTGCTAGCTAGGTCTTGGTGAACAAAAGAAAAGCTCTGCAGTACTATTGACTGAAAAGTATATATCATGAACAAAAGAAATGCGTCAATCCAGTTGAACTTATCGAAAGTATGCATGTAGTCTGGGTCTCACATAATGCACATGATCATTTCCTTAAAAGATGTAACAATTTGGATATATAATTTACTACAACTTGGAGCAAATATATGGAAGACTAGGCCAAAGTCACCACGGACGGTGGTTGAAAAGCTATTTTCATAAATCGTTTACATGATGATGACCTCTTAGTTTTTAAGAAATAAGAGTATAAAATACATTTTGAAGCAACGAGGTAGGTTCTTATTCAGTCCGGTCTGGACAGACCGGCCGAAACCAGTTAATCTGGACCCCTTTTTTTGGTTCCGACCGAAATTCTTACATACCCTAGTTCTACTTTAAACGGCCGTATTGGAAAGAGGGGGTCGGATAATTACTTCCTATTACCTGAAAATCATCCCTTAATAACGCATATATATACTCTAGAGACTCCATGAAGCATAATCTCGTTCAAAACAAACAAACATTGTTTCTCTACAAGGACATCAATGAAACATTCTAACATAATTAATCAACAACTCTTAAAAGTCTTCATAAAAGTGTCAACATCCCAACAAACCAAATTAATAGAATAAATCAAATCTACTGAATGATAGTCTCCAATAAACTTAGAACTTATCCCCTACACTAAACAATATTTTCCGTCCATGCTTCTTATTCTTTATCTTTAGCTGAAACATCCAAATCATCTGAAAATATTGTGGAGATAACGGGTGAGTTATCAACAATTCAATAAGCAATGATCAACATATACTAGTATGTAAATATGAGTCATTTACAGAGTGCAAAATGTAAAACAAAACATATTAGTTAGCATAATGCAGAACAAAACATATTATCAAAATATCAGAGTGACAATTTCAGAAGCGTTCATATACAAAAGTCCTTTGACATAGCAATATTGAACATCATCATATCGAAATAGAGACCATATTTAATCCCGTGGTAGACTTGTGCTATCCCCAGAGTCAAATCGGGTAGAAACAGAATGAATCTTTCCACTATCATTCTCGAACTCTCAAGTGTTCACATAGAAACGACAACACAGAAAACCATAGGAAACAGAAATGTTGGTACCAACAGAATAACATAATCATAATCAGAGATTTTGGATCATAAACAAAACATTATCAGAACCAGAATCAAAATGTCATGCCAAAAGTTTTTTTTTCAAATGTAACAATTCATCAAAATCAAAGTTCTGAACAGATACAGATGACATAATCACATGCTAAATTTCAAATTTCTTATTCGCTCTTTTTACACAGTTTAGAAACAAAATGTCAAAAATTTGCTCATGTCTATACTAGTCATGACAAAAATATCTTTATCTTTTCTTATTCAGATACAATGAGTAATGTAGAACAAAATGACCAAGGTTGTTTCCAATATTCCATACCAAAAACATGCACATTTTTCATAAAATCAACCTCAATCCATTCTTTTTATGCAAAGTCTAGTATAGGAATATCGCTTATCTAACTTTTGTGTATTATCTACATTTTGAGTCCGCACTCTAGCTAAATCACAATAACCTAAATCATACGTTAAAGATCAACACAAGCACAAAAACCTAACTAATAGAAATCCCATATTCCTACACTAGAATCCAACGAGCCTATAAGCAGATAAGTTTATAAGTAGTCCAAAAATTGCCATATCTAACAATCAACCAACCCCAACTTACTGCAAACATGTCAATTAAAAACAAGCATCACACAATCACATCGTGCCCAAAATAAACAACCATGAATATCAATTCCAAATAACTAACATCAACCCAAACAACCATCATCATACATTCCTCTATCCACTTAACACAAGCAAGAGAATTCCAAAAACAACAATACAATAAAAAATTAAAAAAAAAAAAAAAAAAAAAAAAAAAAAAAAGCCATTCAACCTACATGTTCTATCATTCAAATATATTTTCATAAAATTTTCAAGCAACCCCCAATCATTCCTATCATACACGTTACAGAGCAAAAATGAGCCTAATACTCTAGTTATCATACCTAATCTCGTTGGTGGCCTATGGAATTAGCGAGCAGCGACACTGTCTAGGGATGTAAATACTGCCCTCTGAACCAACAAACATCACTAATATTTAAGTTTTGTATTTGGGGATGACACGTGATGGAATAACTCAAACTGAACAAGCAGAAGAAAGAAATTTACCTAAGGAGTTAGAGGCGTATGTCACCTCCGTTGGCCTAAGTTAATCACGACTTAATCTTGGCAGGAGAGTGCTACAATGAAAGGGAAATTTGAGGATTTGATGGGAAAATATGCAAAGGTTAGTATAAATTAAATAGGGAAAAATATACTCGAAGACATGGACAGAGAATCGACAGAGACTTACCAATGTTGGTGGTGTGGATCGCAGACAAAGGGGTCAGCAACTGGAGGCATAAACAGAGGCAACAGGCGACGATCCTTATAGTGGAGATGCACGACCTAGTGTGGGGACGGGTATGATCCGTGTTGCTCAGGCGGTGGAACTCGTCTGCGCCCCAAACCCTAGAAACCGGCCATGAAGGCATGTGGCACACAGCAAACATTGCATGGAGAGGGAGAGAGTGAATTGCAGGAAGAGATTTTTGAGGGTTAGGGAGAGGCACGAATGGAGTGAGGAAGAAAAACGGTTGTGAGGATCCGAGTGTAGTGGACAGAGATATTAATTCAAAAATATAAATTGAACTGAGGAACTGAGTTGGTGAGAAAGCATCGGGGAGTTGAGAAAAGGGGAGAGAATGTTGGGGGAAGAAAAAGTGAGGGGGAGAAAAGGAGAACCGTCGGGGGTTTGGGAGGAAAGAGGGAAAAGAAACAAAAAAAATCCCCTTACATAAACAATGTCGTTTTGATGAGTTCTATCTCTTCGTTGGCCTAAGCCTGGGCTTGGGTTTGGGCTTGGTGCATAGCCTAGGTGTTACACCGCTAATCTCCTCTCCTGTTCTTTTCTTTTCTTTTCTTCTCCTCCCCTTCTTCCCTTCTTGTTCTTGTTCTTCTTATCATCCCTTCTACTTTTACTTCTGTTGCTTATGCTTGTACTCTGGCTTTTTCTCCACCCAATCTCCTCTCCTCTTCTTTTACTCCTCTTGCTTCTTCTTTTTTTTTTTTTTTCACTCCTCTCCTCTTCTTCTCCTTTTCGACTTTTCTTCTCCTCCCCGTTATTCCCTTCAGCTTCTCCTCCTCAATCCTCATCTTCTTCTTCTCCCTTCTACTTATGTTGCTTCTTATGCAAACCCATAGCCACGCCGTAGTAGCGATCGAACTCATATGCAAATCTTTTTTTTTTCGATGTCTTTTTTTTTCCTTAGATCTCAGTCATCTTTAGATCATTGGATTTGTATATTTATTTTTTATATCTATGAACTATAGATTTTTTTTTTGTTTAATTTTTAGATGTGTATTCGAGATTTGGATGGCAGTGGTCGGATGGTACTGACCTCGCCTAGGCAGGGCCGTATGAGTTGGCTGCTACCGCGCATATTGGGTAGGTAGCACCTCTACCATAGACTCTACTTTATTGAACATGCTCCGTCTAGAAGCTCAGACTTCTTATTTCTCTCTCTCTCTCTCATCATTTTCTTTCCCTAAACTCCCTAGTTCTAGCCACCACTGCATTCGAAATCCGAAGAGAGCTATATATGAGAAGAGTCACCCTTGCCTTCCCCTTCTTGGTATTATTTTTAGTCAGATTTATAGATTTCTTTTAAGCTTTTATATTTATTTTTGTGTGTTCTTTTTATCTACTCATGAGATTCGCATCAGCCAGCCTTCTTCCCTATATAACCATCATCCACTACCCTCTCATTTTTCGGCTACATCACCAAGCGCATGATTTTCAAATGTTGTCTGTAGACGCGCATGGCCACCACAACATTGCCTCCTATTAACATTACTTTCTTTTGACTCGAGATTCTTTTGCATTGTATCTATGACTCATATTGGAAAATTCTAGATTATGAACAAAAGAAATATCGGATCTAATAACTTAGGGAAAAACATATATAAGACATACAATTTAAACATTTAGATCATGACAAGCCTCCATCATTTGTTGCTTAACACAACTCGACAATGTCATAAAGTTATGTATTGAGGTAATACCTTTTGTGTTAATAAACAATTTAAATAATTAAATTCATTTGTTTTAATCGGCTTAAACTTTTGAGTCATGTCGTGATTTAACATGGTATCTAGATATGATAGCATCAACCCATTCGCATAACAGAGCTATGACAACAGAAATCTACCAACAGAGAAAAATATTATACTAATTGTTTACATGTCTTTCTATACAGTATCTAATATTGCATTCTATTTTTATCCATTTTTATGATATTTACAATAAGTCTGATCTCATGACAGCAATCTAACATGTCTAGATTAGTGACAATAGTACAGAAATAGAATCTAAACAAGAACATTTGAAACAGAGAAGCCAGACAACATTATATGCAAAACAATGCATGGAAAACTTATTAAAACAACATTCTATGCAACATGGTATCCCGAAAAAAGATATATGAAGAAACTCCTATCATCTCCCACCATCAAAGGCTACCATCGTATGGTCCTTCATGCAATCATATACAACACTGCCTTTAATAGCAACATCATATGTATAAGAACCGGATGTCTCCCCCAGCAAGTACTCGTTCTGTTCTGAATTGGAACCAACGTTAACCCAAGAATGCTTGTCAATCTCTCTGAAACCATCCAGTTCAGCGGCTACTTCCTTCATGGTAGGCCTATCTTCTCCTTTCAATTTAATGCACCTCCATGCAAGATTAGCCACTTCCTTCAGCTGCTTCTCATTTCTTTCAGTCCCTAGATTCTGCTCAAGAACTTCAAATAGTCTATCCTCTTTAATAGCAGAAAGAAAATACATAGCCAGACTTCTCTCTTCCTCCGTCCTATCAAATGAAAGCGCCTTTCTCCGGTTGGTCTAATGGAATCAATCTTGAAGCTCCAAAATCAGACACTTTAACTGTGTAATTACCATCTAGTAATATGTTTGAAGACTTGACATCTCTATGAATTATTGGTGGAGAGGCTGCAGAATGCAGATAAGATAATGCCTCTGCTGTTTCTGCAGCTATCTTAAGACGAGTCTCCCACGAAACTGGTGATGGTCTATTTTTATGATGCATGTGCTCGAAAAGCGTGCTATTGGAGATGAACTCATAGACTAGTAAAGGGACTTCTGTCTCCATACAACAACCAAGGAGTTTAACAACATTTATATGGTTAATCTGAGAAAGTACAAGCACCTCGTTGATGAACTGTTCAATCTGGCTCTTATCCACAAGTTTGGACTTCTTGATTGCGACATCTCTTTTATCGAATAAAACACCTTTATAAACTGTCCCAAACCCTCCTTCACCAATGATTGAATTCTCATGATAATTGTTGGTAGCCTTTTTGAGCTCTTCTGCGCTAAAGATTTTGGCTATTTGAACTAAAGTTTCTTGTCTGGAGAGTTGTTGACTTAAAATCACACCACCATTTTGGCAAAAGAATCTTTCTCTAAGCTTGATTAGCTTTCTTTGCTTGATTACCAAATACATCCTAGTGCTAGAGACCAGCAGTATTATAGAGCCTACACCACTTGCTGCAATGGTAAGAAACAGAGTATTTTTAATTATGAGCTTCAAGCCATTGTGCATAATTCACAATCATCTACACATTCCAAAAACAATTTTAACCAAGACCTCCCATTACAGTAAACTTTGTATACTTACCAATGGCAGTGTTGTTCACTAGTCCGAGGTTCAAAGTGCACGATTCACCATCTTTTCTTCCATCCCCACTGTGCCACTTGGGGCAAGAACACGTATAATTCCCTTCTGTGTTAATGGATCTCTTTAGTGATGTGCAATTATTGAGATTTGGGTTCAGACACTCATTAACATCTGCAGATCGAACAGTTGACATGGAATTAAGCCAAGTTAGAGAAAATGAAACCCAAAACATGTTATCAAATTGAAAAATTTAGTCATTAAGACTTTGATTTTGAGAAGCTTCTTAGACGTGGGGGTTGTGCTATCCCCAGTGGCCAAACCAGACAGTATCATATAGTGAAACTTTCCCTTTTTCAATCTCGGAGCCCCGAGTGTGCATACAGGAAAGAACACGTAAAATACCACTTTGTTTCATAAGTGGGTGTACTCATATCATATCATAACATGTTGGTACCAACCATATCACGTGAACCAGTATCATCATATCAGAACCATATTCAGAATCAGATTCAAAACAGATAAGTATGCCAAAGTTTTATCATATCCATATCATATCAAAACACGTGCAAAACATATTCATATCATTTCCATTTGATCAAAAACAGATCCAAATCATTTCATATCACTTGCATAAAAATCTCAATGATATCATATTTGCTCTTTTGCATATTTTAGAAATATGTAAATATTGCTCATATCTATACTATTCATGTCAAAAGCTTTTTTTTTTTTTTTTATTCTTTCATACATATCTCATAAGTGAATGCAAAACATATACTGAAATTGTTTTTCACATTTTTTTTTAAAACAACATGCACATTTTTTTTTTTACAAACCAACCTCAATTTATTTTTTTTTATGCAAATATAGCATAGGAACCCCGCTTATCTGGACTCTTTAGTCTTTCAAAAAAAATTCCTCAATAATGCCGAACAAATATTAATCATCACCTATAAAAACCACATAATTCCCGTAAATTTCCAATCAACCACTTATTTCGATATTTAAACCTAAAATGCTAAAATAACCTATTTTAAAATCCTCAAAACACAAAATTCTCATAATTCCTAAAACACCATCATTTTCTAAAACTATCAATATCCACTTAATCGAATTCATACCGAATAAGAAATTTAATCGAACAAGTATTAAGATAATTACGGAACTCAATAAAAAGTAATATTTAAAATATCTAAAATACCAACAACATATTATAAATTAATAGAATATTCTGATTACTTTAAAAATCTTATAAAATACGTTATGAAAAACTCCTCTCTTAAAATAGATTTACTTGCTTTAGTTAACAATATTATTAAAATATCATCTACGCAAAAATAATATTTTATGAGACTTAAAACAAAAACCCATTTAATCATAAATCCAAAAAGAACCTCCGAAAACATATATCTGGAAATTCACTAAGGTTAAACTGGTAATAGTACTCAACTATTAGGTTAACAATTTAAATATATATATATATATATATATATATATATATATATATATACACACACACACACGCACCATATGAGGAAACTAGCAGTGAACCGATCCAAAAACACCAAAAAAAATAGCAGTGCAGCGACAGTAGGGGGTTACACCAGGAGGAGTTAGGGCCCGCGTGCGACGGCTAAGCTGGAATACTGTGGTGGTGCGGCTGTCGAGCTAGGAAGGGGGTGCGGCGGCGAAGCTACCTACGCTAGGCGGCGAGAGCGAGAGAGAGACTTACAGTGAGAGAATGAGGGAGAGACCGAGAGGAAACAAAAAAACATCTGGAGGTGGCGTGAGCTTACCTGGGGACTGAGGCAGAGTGCTGCGGACAGGGGTGATGGGAAGTCCTCGTCAGCAGTTTTTGTGGGGGCACAGCGCGGTAGAGGGTGATTGCAACGGCTTGGACGCTGCTCTATTTTAGACAACTAAAACAGGGGATTTCGAGGCTTGCAACAGAGGCTACGGGGCGTTGGGTGGCAGCTTCGTGTGGTTGAGCACGATGGTAAGGTCCAGACAGAGGTTCACAGTGGAGAGTGGATGTCGATTTGGCTTTCTGCGAAGAAGAAAACGAGTGACACTTAGTCTAGGGTTGAGAAAAGCTTAACACATATATAAGCTATAAGTGGAAAGTAGATAAAACCTAATGAGGAGGAAGGGATGGACGTGCATGAAAGAGGAAATAAGGCATGAACCCGAGCGAAGTGAAATCAGGAAGCGTTTTCCACGGGCCTGGGCCTGGCAGCGGGCTGGGTCCCACATTAAATGTTGGTTACCATTCACCCTACATACGATACACTTTGTTAATCGCCCCCCACGCACCAAATCCTAGTTCTGGCCTTGGGCATATGGGAGTATCAAGAATAGTATTCCATGCACCAGGTATGAACATGACTTATAAACATTCCAGTACCGGCGGCTAAATTAGTCTATGTCGTCTACATCTAGTTGATCAAGTCGTATAAGGCAGCTTTGAGAAGGCCATAGAAACACTCCATCAAGATAGCGTCCAAGTTTGGGGATGAGATGGGATGAAAATTTTGTGAAGAGTAGTGAAAGTAGTTTGTAAATAGTAGTAAAATAGTTTAAGTTAAGATGTTCTATTGAGTTTTGAAAAATGAGAAAGAAATATTAAATTAAAATATTAAAAAATTAAAATATTGTTAAAATATAATTTTTTAATATTATTATTATTTTGAAATTTGAAAATTTTGAATTGTTTTCTATGTTTTGTTTGGAAGTTTAGAAAAGTTGTAATAATTATGTATTGATCCGATAAAAAAGTTAAATATTTAAAATTAAAAAGTTTTAGTGATGTTTGGGAAGGAAATTATGAAAAAATCGAGATAATTTGTATTTTCAAACGAAATCTTAATCACAATAAATTCATTTTAAACCACAGATAAAAAATAGATAAATAAATTCATTTTGCACCAGTTCTTTCATTCACATTTAACATTAATGAAGATCATTGTACCGGGTTACATCTTTTTCATTATATCAAAGAGCTAGAAGGTATCTTGTTCATCCTTTCAGCCCTTATATATCTTTATTATATTTTTGGTCTTCCAACTATTTATCTTTAACTTTCTAGGAAGAGAAATGTTTGGCCATGTTATAAGAAATTTACTGAATTATGTAAGTTTTGTTTGCATAGAGATCCAACATATCGCATTAAACCATATCTTTGTTTAAGTCTAGACTGTTTCAATTATAAAATATCAATTTAACATGTCAATTTGTAAGAACTGTTTGCTAATTGCTGCATATGGAACTGACTCTAATTTTCTCTGTGTTTTCAAATAACATAATCATTGAGTCCAAGAGGTGATGTAATAGTTTTGGAGCGAGCCATATAAACCAGACGTGTTGGGTTTGAAAATTCTCTGCATTCACTGTCTTCGAGCCATTGGACTAAGAAATTTCTTAATCCATCATATATAAGATAAGCTGGGATTATGATTCAATACTCCAAGAGAAAAAAGTGTCATTTTAAACAAATATCACACAGATTGTATAATTTGTTTGGGCTCTGTGGATCTCACACAGATTCGGTAGTAAAAATTCGGAATTTCTGAACAGGGATAATTCCTTATGTAGCATCAACCCATTCGCATAACAGAGCCATGACAACAGTAATCTACCAACAAAGAAAAATATTACACTTGTTTGCATGTCTTTCTATACAGTATCTGATATTGCTTTCTATTCTTATCCATTTTCATGATATTTACAATAAGTTTGATCCCATGACAGCAATCTAACATGTCTAGATAAGCTAACATGTCTAGATAAGTGACAATAGTACAGATATAGAATCTAAACAAGAACATTTGAAACAGAGAAACCAGACAACATTATATGCAAAACAACACATGGAAAACTTATGAAAACAACATTGTATGCAACATGGTATCCCGAAAAAAGATACATGAAGAAACTCCTGTCATCTCCCACCATCAAAGGCTACAATCGTATGGTCCTTCATGCTATCGTATACAACACTGCTTTTAATAGCAACATCATATGTATAAGAACCGGATGTCTCCCCCAGCAAGTACTCTTTCTCTTCTGAATTGGAACCAACGTTAACCCAAGAATGCTTGTCAATCTTTCTTAAACCTTCCAGTCCAGCCGCTACTTCCTTCATGGTAGGCCTATCTTCCCCTTTCAATTTGATGCACCTCCTTGCAAGATTAGCCACTTCCTTCAGCTGCATCTCATTTCTTTTAGTCCCTAGATTCTGCTTAAGAACTTCAAATAGTCCATCCTCTTTAATGGCAGAAAGAAAATACATAGCCAGACTTCTCTCTTCCTCAGGCCTATCAAATGAAAGCGCCTTTTCTCCGGTTAGTAACTCTATCAGGATGACGCCAAAGCTATAAACATCACTTTTCACAGTCAATTGGCTGGTTTGCAAATATTCAGGGTCCAAGTATCCAAGAGTTCCTTGTACCAATGTAGCTACTTCTATTTGGTGTAATGGAATCAATCTTGAAGCTCCAAAATCAGACACTTTAGCTGTGTAATTATCATCTAGTAATATGTTTGAAGACTTGACATCTCTATGAATTATAGGTGGAGAGGCTACAGAGTGCAGATAAGATAACGCCTCTGCTGTTTCTGCAGCTATCTTAAGACGAGTCTCCCATGAAACTGGTGACGGTCTATTTTTATGATGTATGTGCTCAAAAAGCGTGCCATTGGAGATCAACTCATAGACTAGTAAAGGGACTTCTGTCTCCAAACAACAACCTAGGAGTTTAACAACATTTATATGGTTAATGTGAGAAAGTACAAGCACCTCGTTGATGAACTGTTCAATTTGGCTCTTATCCACAAGTTTGGACTTCTTGATTGCCACATCTCTTTTATCGGATAAAACACCTTTATAAACTGTCCCAAACCCTCCTTCACCAATGATTGAATTCTCATGATAATTGTTGGTAGCCTTTTTGAGCTCTTCAGCGCTAAAGATTTTGGCTATTTGAACTGAATTTTCTTGTCTGGAGAGTTGATGACTTAAGACCACACCACCATTTTGGCGAAAGAATCTTTCTCTAAGCTTGATTAGCTTTCTTTACTTGATTACCAAATACATCCAAGAGCTAGAGACCAGCAGTACTATAAAGCCTACACCAACAGCTGCAGTGGAAAGAAACGGAGTAATATTATTAATCATGAGCCTCAAGCTATCGTGCAATATATTTCACAATCATCTGCACATTCCAAAAACATATTTAACCAACACCTCCCATTACAATTAACATTGTATACTTACCAATGGCAGTCTTGTTCACTAGTCCGAGGTTCAAAGTGCACGATTCACCATCTTTTCTTCCGTCCCCACTGTACGGTACCACTTGGGGCAAGAACATGCATAATTCCCTTCTGTGTTAATGCATCTCTTTGGTGACATGCAATTATTGAGATTTTCGTTCAGGCACTCATTAACATCTGCAGATCGAACAGTTTGACATGGAATTAAGCCCAAGTTCAAGAAAATGAAACCGAAAACATGTTCTCAAAATGAAAAATTTAGTCATTAAGATTTTGATTTTGAGAAGCTTCTTAGACGTGGGTAGTAAGCAAGTACCTTTGCAACCACGTGGGAGGTAGGGGTTGTGTAACGCCCCAAACCCGGGTGGCTTGGAGAATTACTACCTACCACTTATAAACATGTCTCCCAACACATCCAAAGAATAATCTCCAAAGACTTCATAAGTGAAATCAATCTCATATCTTCTAAATAATCTCATTACAAACTCCACATAAACTTTAATGCAATAATAATAAATCAAAGGGGTCCACAATCTCTCGATAATAGTAACATACCAAACTGATAAAACCATAGGTCCTACTAAACCCAAACATATAATTAAAACTCAAAGGCATTAAAACTAAGAACATCAAAAGTCCTTCCTCCAACCACATCTCCTCAGCTTAAACACGTTCACCAATCTAATCCAGGTCCTCATTTGGACTCTCCACATCATCTGAAAAATATTATCATGATAGGGGTGAGTTATCACAACTTAGTAAGCAGAAATCATATGCTAGCGTGCAAACATGAGCATTTATAAAGTAGAGTATGCAAAACAAAATATTTTCCAGAGTTATCATGCAGAACAAATCATATTTTCAAAAATAACAGAGCAATAGTTTTAAGACAAGTAAAACCCATAGTACTTTCGCATAATATAAACTGAGTATTATCATCAGATCCAAACAGAGCATCAAACAGAGCAGAGACCATGTTTCACCCCCGTGGTAGGTTTGTGCTAACCCCGGTGGCCAAACCAGGCAGAGACAGAAGTAAAATCTTTCCTTTATTCTTCTCGGAGCCCCGAGTGTGCACACAGGAAATACCACAATAAAACCACTTTGTTTCCAAAGTGGGTGCACTCAGAGGCAGAGAAGTTGGTACCAACCCAAACTGAGCAGAGCAGAGCAAAGCAGAGACAGAGTCAGATACGAAAACCAGTACACCATGCCAAAGGTTTTCAGATGTTATATCAAAATAATATAGAGTATCAAAACAGAATCAGACAATTTACACACACTGAACACAAAAGCCAGAATACCTTTCCAAATAAATGCACAACTTTTCATATTCTCAATATCGCTCATTTTTCAGATTTCAGAAATCACATGACAGAATTTAGCTCATGTCTACACAATGCATGTCAGAATATATTTTTCTCTTTTTCGTACGGATTTCATGAGTATGCAAATAAACGACCGAGGTTGGTTTTGTTTTTCCCAAGTTCTCATTTCACCACAAAAATATGCAAAGTTTTCAGAAAATCAACCTCAGTCTCAAATAATTCGTGTAAGTCCTAGCATAGGAACCCCGCTTACCTGACTCCTGCAGCGTATTATCTATACCTTGAAATTGACCTCTATCAATCTCGTCACCTATTCATAAAAAAAATATATAAACTAAGTATTAAAAGAAAATATCTCAACCTCCATCTAAATAATTAAAACCTACCATTCCAAACCAAATAACACTTCACAAAGCACACTTCTTTCCATTCACAACTCCATAACAGGAAATATAAACCGATACTTCTAAATATTTTCTCATCCACTAATCCAACAATTTCGCTACAATGTAACCTCAAATAATTCAAACCTAGGACAAATCACCACAAGAAATTCATGATACCAAGAAACGCCCAAAGAGCCGCCCACTAAACTAATCTAGAAATGAAACCATTACCCACAAAAATTCAAAGAGAGGAAGTGTAACTGTGTGTGAGTGTGTGCAGGAAACAGAGGCAAGATAATTTACCTACGGCAACAAGAATCTCCAGCAAAAGCTTCGCTGACTACACGGAACACACAAACCCGAAGACTCACCACGCACAACACCCAAACTTACAACACGCAACCCAAACCTCACGGCCAAAACAGAAACTGCAGAAAAAAGAAGATAAATCAAACCCAAAACTAAGAAGCAGAATTTGCACGGTTACAGAAGGAGAAACCGAAACTTAAAGGGATGAGAAAGAAACCCTTACCAGTCGAAAATGGAGGGGATGCGAAGTGATGCCCGTGTGTTGCAGAGGGAAACCAAAATGCAAAATGGAGAGAAAACAGAGGAATGTAGCAGACGGCAACACCGAAACTAAGTGCAGCGCAAGAGAGAAAATCGAAATTGAAGAAGTTTAGGGCATGGGATTCGGAATCTCAAAATAACTCCAACAACAAGAAATGAAGAAGAAACTGAAAGAAAAGAAGGAGACGTGGGAGAGAGAGAGGTATGGACGGGGGAAACCAGAAACTGAAAGAGAGAAAGAGGGAGAAAGAAACGGGAGGAAGCAGATGAGAAAGCAAAAACTTACCCAAACGGCGTCGTTCCGCAAATCATACAAGAAAAGGTTGGGCCTCTCGCGTACTGGTCCGGACTCACAGACTAGGCCTTACAGGTTGCCCTCGTAACCCTTCTTGCACTGGTAGTGGTATCCATAGCCATTTTCAGGATCATCACATGTGTTGTTCCCTCCACATATGTAATCAGGCTTGAGCTGAGCATACTTACACCTTTCTTCACTGATCGTCCAATCAAGTACCATCAGAATGGTTCTATTATTTTGGAGACTGGAAAGATAAACAAAGGAGAAATTGAACAGTTGTTTCTTAACAACGAATGCGTAGCCGCAGGGATTGAAGCTCAATACTTTTGTGTGATTATCGTAGCTATTTACTTCCAAAACCATTTTGCTCACTCTTTCCGGGATCTCTACCTGGCAACAACCAATTCCAGAGCAAGTCCCATTCAAAACATTGCTTTGCTTCTGGCAAATGGACATGCAGCCCATGGAGAAGGATTCATTGTTCTGCCTACCAGTAAGGTATGCATTTGTATCGCAGCCAACAACAACGAACACGTTTTGGGTGTTAGAAATGTTAAAAGCTTTGGAGACAATACTCAGACTGGCGAATTGGAAGTCTGTAGAGAGCCCCGACCCATTGTTACAGACCTCGACGGTGTCCATGAAGATGTCAATCTGACCTTGGAGGGAAATCTGTTGGACAACGATGCCACTCTTCCATGGTTGGAGTCGTCCGCCCCCCGATTTGGTGCAATTGATAGAAAAGCTTTTATTTAGGTAGCAATCTTCACCTATACCAAACGGATATGGAATTTCAACATCTCCACACCAGTTGAGGCAGTTAGGGCGGGCTGATCCATTTGTTTCTTGATGGAGTGCTCCAATTGCCATTCCAGATAGTATTACGCCTACAAATATGACTTGCACAAGCATCCTATTATAACCACTCATAATCGCCTCCATTACTATCTCTAAGAGAGGGATTGATAAAGTTTACTCTTGTGGTTTTTGCCTGTAAAACTTGTCGTAGATGATCGAGTTTTATAGGCATATGTGAGTAAGAAGAACAGTATTCCATGCATCAGGTATGAACATGACCTATATACATTCCAGTACCGGCGGCGCAAATTTGTCTATGACGTCTACATCTAGCACTCGATCAAGCTGTCGTATAAGTCAGCGTTGAGAAGGCCAAAGAAACACTCCATCAAGATAGTATTTAGGCCACGTTTGGGGATGAGATGAGATAAAATTTTTGTGAATAGTAGTGAAAATAGTAGTAAAATAGTTTAAGTTAAAGATGTTCTATTAAATTTTGAAAAATGAGAGAGAAAATGTTAAATAAAATTATTATAAAATTAAAATATAATTTTTTAATATTATTATTGTTTTGAAATTTAAAAAAATTGAATTGTTTTCTTTATTTTGTTTGGAAGTTTAGGAAATTTGTAATAATTATGTATTGATCAAATGAAAAAGTTAAATATTTAAAATTGAAAAGTGTTTGTATTGCTTTAATTTAGTGATGTTTAGGAAGGAAATTATAAGAAAATTGTGATGAAATGAGATAATTTGTATCGATCAGATAAGATCATTGTACCGGGTTGCATCTTTTTCATTATATCATTGAGCTAGAAGTTAACTTGTTCATCTTTTAAGCCCTTTATATTTTTCTTATATTTTTGGTCTTCCAGCTATTTATCTTTAACTTTCTAGGAAGATAAATGTTTGGCCATGTTATGTGAAAATTACTCAATTATGTAAGTTTCGTCTGCACAGATAAGATCCAACATATCGCATTAAACCATATCATTGTTTAAGTACTAGATCTTTGTTTAAATCTAGACTCTTTCAATTATAAAATATCAATTTAACATGTCAATTTGTAACAACTGTTTGCTAATTGCTCCATATGGAACTTACTCTTTTCTCTGTGTTTTCAAATAACATAATCATTGAGTCCATGGGGTGGCGTAATAGTTTTCGAGCGAGCCACATAAACCAGACGTGTTGGGTATGAAAATGCTCTGCATTCACTCTCTTTGAGCCATCGGACTAAGAAATTTCTTTATCCATCATATATAAGATAAGCTGGGATTATCTTTTCTTAATATCTCAATTACCAAAAAACACAGAGGGAGAGATAGAAATGAACAAATTGCGTCGTGTTCAGATATATGTTTATATCTTCAAGCTGGATAAATGAAACTACTCAAGTTGTCATTGAGAAGGACATGAACAAGAAAGTAGTGGACATTGAGATGACATGAATAAATAATAGTACTCATATATGACCATATATATGACGTGTAGTAACAAGATTTCATTTACAGATTTTTCAAACCTGTCATTTGCACTGGTTTGTTTTTATTAAACCTAACGATAAAATATGCCTGAATAAATGCAAAAATAATTTCACAAGTCAACTGCCTTTTAAAGTCGTGTTTTGTAATTTGTCTTCATGTAATTCCCCTTCTTGAGACTATTCAAAATATTTCTGTAAGAATAATCAACTAGAAGGGATCATTAATTTCTATTATATATTTATTTTGGCAAAATCAGTACATCTTTTTTTTAAAGAATAATACTATAAACCACACTCTCTTCTCATTATGTAAAATATGACACTTTTATTATGGATCTTTGAATGATCTTTTATTTTTTTTACAAAGAAAATAGAAAAATTAGTGAGCAATGTCATCTCATTGCCCGGATGAAAGTGAGATGTTTGCTAGTATGGAAATTAGGCCTATAGTAGTTAGAAGTACTTGTCGAGTTTCCCTGAAATTCAAGCTCTAAAAAGGGCTAGTCCAACTATTGGAAAGGTCAAATTTAATATTAATGGGAAATGTTTTGAAATTTTGGAATTGTTTAGAGGAGGTGGGGTCATTAAAGATGCTGAAAGAAAAGAAAAAATTACATACCCTGGCATTTTCTCTATTTCATTGTTATGATTCAATACTCCAATTTTTTAATTACTTATTTCATGTCACTTATTTTCAAAAAAAAGTATAAATCAAAGAACATACATGCATGCGGAAATTGGATTTGGTGTCAGCTAGTGGCGATTAGCAAAGTGTGTTGTAAATAGGAATAAATAATAACTGACATTTAAACCAGACTTAATTATATTTTAACTCCAAGGGTGGTGTAGTGGTTATGGAGTGAGCTATATAAACCAGACTTCTTGAGTTTGGAAGTACTCAGCTAGCATTCACACTCTGGAGACATCACATGACTAGGAAAATGTTTTCATAAATGCACTTACATAAAATTCCTTATTAAAAATTTTGAAAATCTTGAGATTGTTAGGATTATTTTTATTCAATAATACAATTTCTCAATTACGAAAAAAGGAAGGGAAAAAAAAAAGAGGGAGAGATTGAAACGAACAAATTAGTTGGATGAATGAAAACAGCTGTTGTCATTGAGAACGACATGACAAAGAAAGTAGTGGTCATAATATGTGAACATATGACGTGTAGTAAGGAGATTTCATTTGCATATCTTTCTAAACCTATTAATTGCACTGATTTTTTTTATTAACCTTACGAATAAAATGTGGCTGAAATAAATTCAAAGTCTTTTAAAGTCGTGCTTTTGTCTTGTTCGGCTTGAGACTATTCAAAGTCGTACTCTTCTTTTGGACTAGAAGGTAAAGTATTAGCTAAAATATATCGAATTGATATGGGAATAATCAACTAGAAATTGCAAATTTTAGGTTCTAGAATTGTCTTGCCAATAAAAGAAAATAAAAATTTAACACCAGATCGAGTAGTTAAAGTTTTTGGTCCTATCGTGGTGGCCACATAAAATTTCGATAAATAAATTCATTTTGCACCATTTCTTTCATTCACATTTAACAATGAAGATCATTGTACCGGATTGCATCTTTTTCATTATATCATAGAGCTAGAAGGTATCTTGTTCATCGTTTCAACCCTTGTATATCTTTATTCTATTTTTGGCCTTCCAACTATTTATCTTTAACTTTCTAGGAAGAGAAATGTTTGGCCATGTAATTATAAGAAATTAGTTTCGATTCAACATATCGCATTAAACCATATCATTGTTTAAGTACTACTAGCTAGATCTTTGTTTAAATCTAGACTCTTTCAATTATGAAATATAAATTTAACATGTCAATTTGTAAGAACTGTTTGCTAATTGCTGCATTGTGAGATGAAAGTGAATTGTGAGTTTGATGCATAGATTTTTTTTTTTTTTAAATATAATCTATAGAGCAATATAATTAATTAGGCCTATAGTAGTTAGAAGTACTTGAGAGTTTCCAGGAAATTCAAGTTCTAAAGGGGCCAGTCCAACTGTAGGAACGGTCAAATTTAATATTAATGGGAATTGTTTTGAAATTTTGGAATTATTTGGAGGAGGTGGGGTCATTAAAGATGCTGAAGGAAAATTTGTGGTTGGTTTTTCCTCACATTTAGAGTAAAAAGAAAAGAAAAAATTACGTACCCAAGTAAACGCAAGTACTACGGTTTACTCTAATACTTTGTTATGATTCAATACTCCAATTTTTTAATTAATTATTTCATGTCACTTATTTCCAAAATTAAGTATAAATCAAAGAACATACATGCAGGTGGAACTTGCATTTGGTGTCAGGGACGATTAGCAAAGTGTGTCACTACAACACAATTGCTTTTTAGTGACGGTTGGAAAATTATGACAGTCCCTAGACCGTCACTAAAAGGCATTTTCTGTTACAGTTTTTGGAAACCGTCACTAAAGATAGAATGAGATTTTTTTACATTCGAACGTATGGGAAATATGCGTTCGAACGTTACATATACGTTCGAACGTTATGTCTGTTTACGTTGGAACGTAAAATGTTTTGGCGCAACCGTTCGAATGTTATTAATTTTACGTTCGAACGTAAAATGTTTGCACCAATGTTCGAACATTAAGTAATAACATTCGAACGTTCATTGTAAATTTAAATTAAATGACTTTAATTTAAAAATTATTTGATTTTTATTGTGCATAATTTGTGAACAAGTCTAAAAAATTGAATTGTATATATTTATATATACACACTTTGTAATATATAAATATATATTATTGATTTATATATATTTGAAATGCAGTGATTTAGTATTAAAGTTGAAAATTATAACATCAAAGAAGATTAAAAATTGAAATGAAAAAACGATAAAAATATTCCATAATATTTTTCGTTACAAATATTAAAAATAAAATACAAAAATTGATAGAACGTAGTATACAACAGTCAGATGATAATGTTATCCGCAAAAGTCGAACTCCGTACTTCCTCAGTCAAGGTATCAACCTTGTCATTGAGGATAGTTACACGATGGGTGAGTTCGGCAACAGACGCCGATATAGCCTCGAGCGATCGATCGATCTTATGATCAATATGCGCAGTCAGCTGTGAGATGACCGCATCAACCCAAGCAGGCCGCACATCTCCTGCAGATGTACTCGGCGTATGCTGACTACTACTCCCGACATGACCTGGCTCAGGCTGCGTCGGAGGAACTAAATCCTCTACAGGGGGTGGCTGACGTCCCCTCGCCTGTCCAATGCTACGCCGATGCGTGGTCATGTCGAGGGGGCTCATCTGATCTTTGACCCGCTCCTCTGGCTGGGTCGGCACTCCCCGTGCAAGTAATAGTCGGCTGATGAGGACACCATATGGGAGATTATCCATGGAGACGATGCTCGCCTCGTAACGGATCCTCTCAAAAATGTGCAGTGGCAAATCTATAGGATCTCCACGTGCCACTCGTATCAAAAATTGTGCCCGAAGCCGACTAAATGTGGTTTTATGAGCCACAGGATCGACATTTGTTGCAACAATAAGGTGCAACATGCGGAAGAAATGCAGCAGATGGATCTGGTTGAAGGCGTTCTTCCGCTCGATCTGCATGCGATCCCTCCCGGTGAGGATGTAGAAATCCTCGTCTCGGTCATCATCCCGAGCCTCGACGCCAGTATCCTCAGCCTCTTACTGGCCTGCATCTCTGGCTGATGCTGGCTCACATCCCCGGCCAGTAGATGATGTAGAAGTGCCTACATCCTCACGGGGTGTTGAGTGTGTAAATGTCTGAGCACCTCGATGAATCCCGAGGTGCTAGCCGATGACATCTGCCGATACCTCAATGGAAACACCGCGTACAGTCACGGTGTGAGATGATGCATCCGGAGGCATGTCACACATCCCCATATAGAATTCTTGAACCATTGAGGGGTATACCTTCCCCCTCAATGTGCAGATATTTCCCCAGCCTCTACTGAGGAAAACATCTCTTAGGTTCGTCTGCTGCCAACAGAGTTCGTCGAACTCATTAATTAAGACCTCTCTCTCTACCATAACAGTACGAGCTCCGATACGGGCAGTGTCCGACGTGGCTCCTTCCCTCCCTCATTTTCGTGTATGCAGTGGAAGAGCCATATCCTGAAAATAGAAAAGGAAAAAAAAATTATTTACAATAATGCATTTTTTTGTATTAATTTTAAGATGCTCTGAATTAACGTTCGAACGTTTTATCTTTAACGTTCGAACGTTAAAGATAAAAACGTTCGGACGTTAATTTATACGTTCGCACATAAAATAATGTAAATAAATTTACGTTCAAACGTAAAACAAATACGTTCGAATGTACAGATGTACATTCGAACATAAGCAGTAAACAAATACGTTCGAATTTAAGTTCGAACGTATTTGTTTTACGTGTGAACGTAAATATGAACGTCCGAACGTCGAAGCATGAATAATGTAGAAAATCACTACGTTCGGATGTTATAATTAAACGTCCGACCGTATGTGATTTACGTGCGAAAGTAAATATTCACGTTCGAACGTATGTCGTTTAATAATATTCACGTCCGAATGTAAGACGATTAACGTTCGTACGTGGAAGCCGTAACAGCTCTGTAATTTAAACGTCGTACGTTCGAATGTCTTGATGAAACGTTCGAACGTTTCGACGCAGAATGGCTGAGTCGACTCAGCCATTATTGAAATCTAGAAAATTTCTCTACAAGGGTCTAAATGCCGAAATGTCACCATGTAAATGAAGTATACACTTCAAGAAACATTTCTACGATGACTATTCGGCCAATGACTGGCCGTGGTGGCCGGAAAATGAAGTTGAAAATCCGGTAATATTTATCCGGTTTTAAACAAAACTCAATCCAAATCTCAATCTAAATATCAATAAAATACATGTTATTTGCATAAAAGATGAATGCCTACCTTTTAGTGACAGTTGTGGCAGAGTTGACGGCGGCGGTGACGGAGGCGTGGCGGCAAAGAACGGAGACGATGGATACGGGCAGGGAAATGCGTTTCGACGTTCAGTTTTGGCCTTATATACACAGAACGTTCGAACGTACTTATTATTACATTCGAACGTTTGTCAATTTAATTTCCAAAATTTTATCTATAATATATTATATTATAAATGTTTAAGTTATATATTAGGATGTTATATAATATTATTGACAATTAGATTATTAGTTTTTTTCTGAGTGCTTCTTATATTTATAAAGTTTAGCAATATGTTTATACATGTTGTTGTGATTTTATGCTTACTCTTGAAATAATTGTGATTATTGTTTGTGAATTTTGTGAATAGTTTATGAGTTTATGGTGTTTATTGATGAATTAATAAGTAACAATTTAATATATATTATTGATTTATATATATGGTATAGTTTATATATTATATATGTTGATGTTCTCATTTAAAGTATATTATGCTATCATATTATACAATGTAGTATATAGTTATAGATATATAAAATGTAGTATATATATTATACTATAAGTTAGTATATAATAAAGAATTTAATAAGTAACAATTTAATATATATTATTGATTTATATATATGGTATAGTTTATCATTTAAATTATATTATGCTATCATACTATACAATGTAGTATATAGTTATAGATATATAAAATGTAGTATATATATTATACTATAAGTTAGTATATAATAAAGAATTTAATAAGTAACAATTTAATATATATTATTGATTTATATATATGGTATAGTTTATATATTATATACGTTGATGTTCTCATTTAAATTATATTATGCTATCATACTATACAATGTAGTATATAGTTACAGATATATAAAATGTAGTATATATATTATACTATAAGTTAGTATATAATAAAGAATTTAATAAGTAACAATTTAATATATATTATTGATTTATATATATGGTATAGTTTATATATTATATACGTTGATGTTTATCATTTAAATTATATTATGCTATCATACTATACACTGTAGTATATAGTTATAGATATATAAAATGTAGTATATATATTATACTATAAGTTAGTATATAATAAAGAATTTAATAAGTAACAATTTAATATATATTATTGATTTATATATATGGTATAGTTTATCATTTAAATTATATTATGCTATCATACTATACAATGTAGTATATAGTTATAGATATATAAAATGTAGTATATATATTATACTATAAGTTAGTATATAATAAAGCATTTAATAAGTAACAATTTAATATATATTCTTGATTTATATATATGGTATAGTTTATCATTTAAATTATATTATGCTATCATACTATACAATGTAGTATATAGTTATAGATATATAAAATGTAGTATATATATTATACTATAAGTTAGTATATAATAAAGCATTTAATAAGTAACAATTTAATATATATTATTGATTTATATATCTGGTATAGTTTATCATTTAAATTATATTATGCTATCATACTATACAATGTAGTATATAATTATAAATATATAAAATGTAGTATATATATTATACTATAAGTTAGTATATAATAAAGAATTTAATAAGTAACAATTTAATATATATTATTGATTTATATATATGGTATAATTTATATATTATATACGTTGATGTTCTCATTTAAATTATATTATGTTATCATACTATACAATGTAGTATATAGTTATAGATATATAAAATGTAGTATATATATTATACTATATGTTAGTATATAATAAAGAATTTAATAAGTAACAATTTAATATATATTATTGATTTATATATATGGTATAGTTTATATATTATATACGTTGATGTTTATCATTTAAATTATATTATGATATCTTACTATACAATGTAGTATATAGTTATAGATATATAAATATAGTATATATATTATACTATAAGTTAAGTATAGTAGGAATCGTACGTTCGAACGTTTCAAGTTAACGTTCGAACGTTAAACTAAGAGTCGGGAATTTTCCCCCTCGATTAAGGTATCTGTGTGATTATTCAGACGTTCGGACGTTTATACTATACGTTCGAACACCAAATCCGTCAACGTTCGAACGTTAGTTAAATTAGTGCAGGAGATTTCCAGCTCAAATATGGTAACACTTTCATGAAATGTACGTTTGGAAGTTTAAGTAATATGTTCGAACGTTTATCTATAAATCTATGAACGTTCGAACGAAAAATTGTGATACATTCGAACATATATGAGGAAAGTGCGGGAACTTTCCCGCTAGATTTTATGTTATATCATAAGAAGGGTACGTTCGAACGTGTATTGTAAACGTCCGAACATTCTGGGCGGGAATAATTTTAGAATATAACGTTCGGACGTAAAAATTAAACGTTCGAACGTTTAAACTAATAATTTTAGAACTTAATCAGTATGCGCACGGGAGGATGCGCATTATTTCTTCTTCTCCCGTGCGCGCAACAGAAAGAGAGAGAGAGAGAGAGAGTGAGTGAGTGAGAGAGAGAGAGAGTTAGAGTGAGAGAGAGTTGAGTTTTGGTAAGATAATATTTTTATTTCTTGTCTTTATTTAAATTTTATGATATTTATAGAATGTGTTTTTGTTATAGAATATTTCTAATAAGTTAGTGTTGTATTTTTTTGAAGGATTGCTTGTTTTGGGAAGTTTGAAGATTTTGATTTGTAAGAGGATATTGTGAGTGCTAGGTATATTTCTAAACTTTATCAATATGTTGTTGTGATTTGATGCTTACTCTTTATCATATTGTGATTATTGTTTGTATAGTTTGTAAATAGTTTGTGTGTTATTCTAAATATGTTGTGATATAAATTTGAAATATTGTGTTTATTATTAGAAATATATTGTCGTTAGGCTTTGTTTCCCTACATGTTTATTGCTTACTCAAGTTTAGAAATATGTTAATACATGTGGCATGTTATTTTGTGAATATATTGTGAGTTATTGTGATATGGACTTGAAATATTTAAATTATTATTTGTGAATGACGTTTGAATATGTTTACATTGTTACAAATATATTGTCCTTAAGCTTTGTTAATGCATGTGGCATGTTATTTTATGCTTACTTTTTATCATATTGTGATTATTGTTTGTATAGTTTGTAAATAATTTGTGAGTTATTTTAAATATGTTGTGATATAAATTTGAAATATTGTGTTTATTATTAGAAATATATTGTCATTAGGCTTTGTTAATACATGTTTATTGCTTACTCAAGTTTAGAAATATGTTAATACATGTGGCATATTATTTTGTGAATATATTGTGAGTTATTGTGAATATGTTGTGATATGGATTTGAGAAATTGTGATAATAATATTTGAAATTAAGTAATAACAAATAAAAGTAACTCTTTAAGAATTATAATAATTAAAATTATTGTATAACCATTGAAATTTAAGTATGATAATTAAATATTTATAATAATATTTGAAATTAAGTAATAACAAGCATAAAAGTAACTCTTTAAGAATTATAATAATTAAAATTATAGTATAACCTTTGTAATTTAAGTATGATAATTAAATATTTATAATAATATTTGAAATTAAGTAATAACAAATAAAAGATGATGATGAAGAAGAGGTGCATGATGATGATGAAGATGTTATTGATGGAGATTCTGAAACAACCATGGAAAATTCATCTGAAGAGTAAAAGTACTAAATATTTTATTTATATTGGTGACTATAAAATATCTTAAATTTTCATAATTTCTTCTAATTAATTTTCTTTGATATAATTAATTATTTTAAAGAATGCCGCCAAAACGACAACGAAGAAATGTGCCTCCGCCAAGTCCAAGTCCTAAATCCATTGAGGACTCCCCACTCGAGGAATCCATTCCTGAAGATCAAGCTAACACAGAAGAGAACAACAGCCAGTCGACACCTACCAGTAAGGAAATATTGTCGTTGATAATTATATATATAGTTAATACTTTTTTCTCAATAACTATATAATTATAATTATAGTATATCTATTATTATCATGTAGTTCATGCATCTGCACGTCGCGGTCGTGGCTATACACGTGGAATCTCTCTTGAAAAAAATAGAAGGCACGGTAAACTGAAGATCACAATTCCTGATAATTCCACTGGAGGAGTGGATGATAGTGCAGCAGCGCTTTCCTCCTATATTGGCACAGTAGTTCGAGCTTATGCTCCATTTTATGTGCGCTCATGGCGAGATGTTCTGAATGAGATTAAGGAGCACATTCGAAGTCATGTGCTGGTGAGTTTACTTTTCAGTACATTTTTTTCACTTAGATTAATATATTATATTTTTTACCTGATTCCCTTGTTAGGATGAATTCGACCTCGACTTTGGCCGTAGCGAGGATTTGAGAACCGTGAATGAGTTGATGGCTACATTATTCCGACATTACAAAGGACGATGTCATGACCACTTCAAGAAGTTTGAGACGTTGGAAGAGGCTGCGCAGTCTCCTTTTCAGCAGATGAAGTTAGATGATTGGAGAAAGTGTTGTGATCTTTTCGCATCTCCAGATTATCAGGTATTTTACATTTATATCTTTTAATTATTTATATTCATATTCGTTTTATACATTATATGTATACATATTACAATTAACATTTTTAATATATTTTGAAGCACTTGAGTTCTACAAATGCACAGAATAGATCCGTTCTGACTGTCCACCATCGTGCCGATTCAAGGTCATTCCACCGTCTTGCTGAAAAAATGGTAATTAAAAAATTATAGAATTCATTTATTTTCCTGATATTCTTTCTGATAAGTACTAACATTATCTTTTTAAAATTGCTAATATTGTCGCTTTGTTAGAAACGTGATGATCCTGAAAACTTTTCCCTCATTCATGTCTATGCTGCTGCTCACACTAATGAGCATAGTGAGTGGATGGATCCTGTCGCTGCAGATAATTATGTAAGCAGTGTTAATTTTGTTAAATAAATTTTTTATAGAACATTTTAATAGTTTATTTCTTATTTCTATTTCTTTTAATACGTTACTAATTATTTACGATCATTACCTTTTAAATTGCGGAACAAAATGTTGGAGATGCAGTCGACTTCTGCGGAATCCTCTCCTAGTGACATAGACATATTCACCCAAGTGCTCGGGCCGCAGTCTAGTATGGCAGGAGGTTTGCGACGATCTATCAAGCATAAATGTTCATCCTCCTCAACCTCATCGGCTTCACAAATTAATAATCTTACAGCAGATTTAGAAGCTGCACGGCGTGAGAATGAGTATATGAGGTCGAGACAGCAAGAGTTAGAGTCTCTCTTAGAACGACAGTCTCATTTAGAGACGCGTTTGCAGGACCAATAGAGAGACCAGGAGGAAAGAATACGCAGTGAAGTGCAAGAGCAAGTGCAACGAGAGATGATGGTGCAAATGGAGCGTGTTATGTCGTTGCAACAGAATCCCCGTGGGCGAGGGAAAAAGAAGAAATAAATTTTATCAATATTTCTGACTAGTTTTAATATCTAATTGTGTACTTTTATAAGACATTGTTACTTGTTAATTGGGTATGTAATATGATACCATTGGAATTTTATTTTTAAATTTTATGAAATTAGTATTTCTGATCTGTACGTTCGAATGTAAATAAAAATCGTTCGAACGTTGGTTCACACTGTAACAAACGTTCGAACGTAAATACAATTGAATCGTTCGAACGTTAAACCGACTAACGTTCGAACAAAGAACTTGCATTCGGACGCTCCTTCGTTTACACTCGAAATAACGTCCGAACATTAAACACGCTACGTTTGAACATTTACGTTTACGTTCGAACAAATATTCGAACGTTTATTGTAATTAACGTTCGGACGCATTAACATTCGAACGTAAATATGATACGTTCGAACGATATACAACAAACGTCAACTTCTCTCATTCGAACGCCAATTGGTCGGGTATAACGTCCGAACGTTTAATTTTACGTCCGAACGTGATTTTCTGTGACAGTTCATAACCGTCACAAAAAAAGGAACGTTCGAACGTTGTACCGAACGGAACACTTCCAACCGTCACTAAAAATATTTTTTGTGACGGTTGAACAGTAAACCGTCACCAAATGTTTTATGTGACGCACTTTAGGTGACGGTCATGGTGACGGTTTCAAACCGTCACCAAATATGTTTAGTGACGGTTTGCCATTTTTTTGTGACAGTTTCCTCTATCACAAAATACACATTCTGTTGTAGTGTGTTGTATATAGAGATAAATAGTAATTAACATTTAAGATAACAAAATATATCACTGAGATTTAATATTAACCATATAAGGTAGCTATTTGGGAATAAACTAAATTATTAAAGTCATTAATCTGAACCTGTCACTTGAACACCGTTGGACTCAAGTGAACCACTACAAGAGTTTTGGTTTTTCCAGACAAAAAATATGGCACAGAGGAATCCTAGCTGCCACGGATATTATATGGCGCCAATATATTATATGCGTTCAAACTCTGTAAATTTTCATTCGAACATGTACTTAAACTATTCGAACTGTCATAATATGTTGTTCGAACGTAATATATATATATATATATAATTGTTTTATATATCTAATTTTATTACTATATAATATATATATATTTATAGAACACTTAATATTTATGTGTTCAATATATATAGGCATAAGTTAATAAGTATCATATAGGTTAAGAATATATATAAGTCTAAATATATAGTACAAGATATGTATATAGTAGTGTACAAGACTATGTACTTATATAGTAGACCCATATAAGTATTATAAGTATATTATATAAGTATATTATATTTAAGTATACTATATAGTATTAGCATAAGTATATACTATATAAGTAGATATAGTTGTATATCTAACTAAAATATAAATGAACGAATATATATAAATATAACTATATAAGTATATTAATATTATATATATATAGTAGTATATAATTATATAGTAGTATATGATATATCTTCTTATATGATATATCTTTATTTATTTAACTATATGTATTGATCTTATACTTATAAGTATGTATTATATATAAGTATATTATATGATAGTTAAAAATATATAAGTATATTTCACTATAATATATGTGAACAAATATATGTAAGTATAACTATACAAGTATATTATATATATATAGAAGTATATATTTATATAGTAGTATATTATATTTATAGTAGTATATATTGTTAAAAAATTAATTTCTTTAGTTAATGAAACTTCTTTTAAGGAGTTAATTTCTTTTTATACAGGGGAAATAAGAATTTAAATTGAATTTCTTGTCCAAGTATTTTAGTAAAAATTCATTCTTCTGTTACAGAGAAAGTGTAGAGTAAGGCAAGGAAGAGATTTCTTATAGTCGTATATAATTATATAGTTGTATATATATTTATAATATGTTGTAGTATTATAAGTATATATTATAAGTAGTAGTATAAATATTAGTATATAATAATTCACAAATAAAAATTTAGAACACACGTCGAAATTAGTACGACTTACAAATCGGACACCTAATTGAGTACTAGTACTGGACTTGCTCACATGTACGTACAAATTAAGCTCTCAATAATGCAAAGCAGACCTTAAGAGCAAACTTTGAACATACAAAAAGATCTATGTGGAGAAAACTTAAAACACTGGATGCAAAGAGACCGAAATCTACCATCATCCAATGATTCGGAGGAAGATACTTGCTGCTTGAGGCTTCTAAGGACTAATGGATTATTTGCCATCATTTGTTGGTTTTAGTGCTTGATTTCCCATACTATCAAATGGTACTTGCAGAAGAATAGCCAACACCAACATCAATGCTTAAAGAGTACTGTGTGGATGCACTAAGCAAATACTCTGTCTCTTGTGTGTTGAGATTAGCTTCTTTCCTTATTTGCTTTTCTTTACCTCTTAGTCCATCCAGCATCACCGCCACCTCTTTCATAGTAGACCTATCATCTATTTCGCACATTTCAAGGCTTGAAGCTTTTTGTGATATTTTTATTGCCTCCAACTCCATTGAGACTTCTTTCATCGTAGGTCGTTTCTTTCCATCCAAGCTCAGGCACCTTTTTGCAAGGTTTGCGACTGCAATAAGCTCTTCTTCTACAGCTTCCTTCAGAATTCGTTTATCAAGGATATCAAACAAATTATTTTCTTCCATCGAGTAAATAAAATACGTGGCTAAACTTTTGGCTTCTGGTGTTCTTGTCAAAGAGATAGCTTTTTCTCCAGTTAAAAGCTCAACAAGGACAACACCAAAACTATAAACATCACTCTTCTCTGTAAATTGACTTGATTGAAAATATTCCGGATCCAAGTATCCAAAAGTTCCATGCACTAGTGTAGTCAAGTGAGTTTGATCAATAGCAACATATCTTGAAGTCCCAAAATCTGCTACTTTTGCCCTGTATTTATCATCTAAGAGAATGTTCGTTGACTTAATGTCTCGATGGTAAATGGGTAATGAAGCTGCTGAGTGTAAATAGTACAGAGCTCCTGCAATTTCTATGACAATTCGTAAGCGCATATCCCATGCTGGCGGAAACTCCTCATTTTGATCACTTAGATATTTCGAGAGAGTTCCATTAGGAACAAATTCATACACTAGTAAAGGCACTTCTGTCTCCAAGCAACAACCTAGTAGTTTAACAATGTTCCTATGATTAATTTGTGAAAGCACGACAACTTCATTAATGAATTCTTGAAGCTTTCCTTCATCAGTTATCTTTGACTTTTTCACAGCAACAATTCTTCCATCGTCTAACATTCCTTTGTAAACAGTGCCTTGTCCTCCTTGACCGAGTATTCTATTAACATTAAAATGGTCAGTGGCTTTCTCCAAGTCCTTTGAATTAAATAATTTCGTGTTCTCAACATTCAATTCACTTTGAGATATTTGCTGTTGTAACAACAGTCCACCATTTCTTTTAAAGAACTCCTGCCTCCGTTCAATCCTTTTCCTTTTCTTCACCATTTTGTATGACACCCATCCACCAATAAGTAGAAATAATACCCCAATGCCTGTACTAGCACCTGCATAACTCAAAAAATTAATAGGACAACAATTACGCCAGCAAGCTTGCAGTTGGGATATTAATTTATATATATTATTAATAGGTTTTATACTAAAAATGTTAATGGAGAGACATGTTCTCTACAAATTAATTATGAGCCTCAAGCCATTGTGCATAATTCAAAATCATCTGCACATTCTAAAAACATATTTAACCAACACCTCCCATTACAGTAAACTTTGTATGCTTACCAACGGCAGCGCTCACTAGTCGGTTCAGAGTGCACGATTCACCATCTTTTCTTCCGTCCCCACTGTACCACTTGGGGCAGGAACATTTATAATTCCCTTCTGTGTTAATGCATCTCTTTGGTGATGTGCAATTATTGAGATTTTCGTTCAGGCACTCATTAACATCTGCAGATCGAACAGTTTGATATGGAATTAAGCCCAAGTTCAAGAAAATGAAACCGAAAACATGTTCTCAAAATGAAAAATTTAGTCACTAAGATTTTGATTTTGAGAAGCTTCTTAGACGTGGGTAGTAAGCAAGTACCTTTGCAACCTTGTGGGAGATAGGGGTTGCCCTCGTAACCGTCCTGGCACTTGCAGCGGTATCCATAGCCATTTTCAGTATCAGCACATGTGCTGTTCCCTCCACATATGTAATCAGACTTGAGCATAGCATACTTACACATTTCTTCACCGATCGTCCAATCAAGTACCATCGGAATGGTTCTATTATTTTGGAGACTGGAAAGATAAGCGGAGGAGAAATTGAAGAGTTTTTTCTTAACAACGAAAGCATAGCTGCAGGGATTGAATTTCAATACTTTTGTGTGATTATAGAAGCTACGTACTCGCAAAGTCATATTGCTCACTCTTTCCGGGATCTCTACCTGGCAACAACCAATTCCAGAGCAAGTCCCATTCAAAACATTGCTTTGATTCTGGCAAATGGACATGCAGCCCATGGAAAAGTTTCCATTGTTCTGCTTACCATTAAGGTATGCATATGTATCGCAGCCAACAGCAACGAACACGTTTTGGGAGCTAGAAATCGTGTAAGTGGAGGAGCTTCGCAGAGAGGACCACCAAAGGTTTGTCGAACGCATGCCCGATTCATTGTAACAAATGCTGGTAGTGAACATCAAGATGTCAAGGTGGCCTTCTAAGGAAATGTTCTGGACAACAAGGTTTCCCGTCAATGGTTGGTGTCGGCCTGCCGATTGGGTACAGTTGATGAAAAAGTCGTCATTTTGATTTAGGTAACAACCATGAGCTGTGCCGAATGGAAATGGAATTTCAACATCTCCACACCGGTTGGGGCAGTTAGGGAGGGCTGATCCATTAGGTTCTGCTGCTGCAAGTGTTGCAGCTGCAATTCCAGATAATAATATTACGCCTCCCCATATGACTTGCACAAGCAGCCTATTATAAGCACCCATAATTGCCACCACTACTATTTCTAAGAGAGGGATTCAAGTTTACTATTGTGTTTTTGGCCTGTAAAACTTGCTGTAGATGATCGATTTTTATAGGCATATGGGAGGATCAAGAACATTATTCCATGCACCAGGTATGAACATGACCTACATGTATTCCAGTACTGGCTGCACAAAGTCTCTGTCGTCTACATCTAGTCAAGTCGTATACGGCAGCTTTGATAAGGCCCAAGAAAGACTCTATCAAGTGGCATTTAACCATTAAGATTGTACCAGGTGGCATCATTTTCATTCGATCTGTACCATTCACTCAAATCATATCAAAGAGCTAGGACACTGGATAGTATACTATCACACTCGGAAAAGTTCGAAGAATGTCTCTAATACTATTGTATTTTCGTTCCAACAATTAATTATTTGAATTTGGTTAAAATCCCATAAATGCTGAGTAACAACGCAAAACCCACAACATTCTAAATAGAAAGAGACCCAAGAAAAGGTAATCGAGCAGAAACAAACTTCTAATTAACAAGTATACGAATAACAATACGTTATTAATAAAATTAAAGCACGTTCACGATCTTCTTTATAATAATATATGAATGACGACATTAAAGTTCTCAGAGTTTGCAATATTGTTGTTCAAAATAAACTAGGGTTCATTTTGGCAGGGACCTGGTACTTATCCGTGTAGACTCTGTCAATTTCAAGCCATTAATTATGTAGACCCTGCACGTCCAAAAAGCATGTGATAATTCATTAACCCTTATCCCAACTGGCCAAAAAACAAGATTTTATAATTTATTGTAAAATGAAATACGTGCTCGCTCGTACATTATACCTTTCTATCGGTATGTATGTTCGTAAGGCATCGTTTATTTTTTATTAATGAAATAAAATATGTTGATTTTAATTGAAATTAAAATTTAAAAATTCAATAAAATCTAATTAAAATATAGTTTTTTAATATTATTTTTATTTTAAAATTTGAAAAAATTAAACTATTTATTTTATTTTGTATGAGAATTTAAAAAAATTATAATAATTAAATGAGACAAAAGTAGATGAGTTAAAAGAAGTTACGAAAACAAATGAGGCCTTAGTATGTCTTCAGTCACTCTTCTTCTTTTTCTTATTATTATTACTTTTTTTAATCTGAATGAATATGAATGTAAATAATTAAGAGATATAAATGTAAAATATCTGATAATCTGGAGATGCGAAAAGATCACACACTTTCTCCAATCATCTAATTTTATCTGCTGGAAAGGAGACTGCACAACCTCTTCCAACGTCTCAAAGTTCTTGAAGTGGCCATGACATCGTCCCTTGTGACGTCGGAATAGTGTAGCCATAAACTCATTCACGGTTCTCAAATCCTCGCTATGGCCAAAGTCGAAGTCGAATTATCCTAACAAGTGAATCAGGTCAAAAATATGATATATTAATCTAGGTGAAAAAAATGTACTCTCAAAGTAAACTCACCAACACATGACTTTGAATGTGCTCCTTAATCTCATTTGGAACATCTCGTCATGAGCGCACATAAAGTGGAGCATAAGCTCGAACTACTGTGCCAATATAAAAGGAAAGCGCTGCTGCACTATCACCACTCCTCTAGTGGAATTATAAGGAATTGTGATCTTGAGTTTTTCGTACCTTTTATTTTTCTCAAGAGAGATGTCACGTGTATAGCCATGACCGCGACGTGCAGATGCATCAACTACATGATAATAGATAGTATAATTATAGTTATATAGTTATTGAGACAAAAGTATTAACTATATAATTAATTATCAACGACAATATTTCCTTACTAGTATGTGTGGACTGACTGTGGTTCTCTTGCGTGTTAACTTGATCTTCAGGAGCGGATTCCTAGAGTGGGGAGTCCTCAATAAGTTCGGGACTTGGACTTGGCAGAGGCACATTTCGTCGTTGTCGTTTTGGCGGCATTCTTGAAAATAATTAATTATATCAAAAAAAATTAATTAGATGAAATATTGAAAATTCAAGATATTTTATAGTCACTTATATGAATAAAATATTTAGTATTTTTATTCTTCATCTTCAGATGTATATTCCATGCTTGTTTCAGAATCTCCCTTAATAACATTTTCATCATCATCATGCACCTCTTCTTCATCCTCCTTATCCAACTTCTGGCCCGATTCTGCTTCGTCTTCATCTTCTGACTTTTCTTCTTCTTCTTCCTCCTCACTTACTTGAATTGAATAATCATTTAATACGGATGGATCGATATGGACGGGTGGGACATCATCTCTACACAAGGAGAGCAACTCGAGTGCACCGAGGTCAACAAACAAGTTAATACCCTCTCCATCTTCCTGGTATGCCTTTACAATCGAAGTGTCATTTTCATCTCCACTATTCTCGTAATCTACACTCGTTCCTGCTTCATATATATTTCAAGAGACAAATTTTTGTACAACTCGCCAAGTTATCTCTCCACTATCTTCATCAGCATTTTTCATTAGATCAATCAAGTAATATACTTGGGTAGCTTGACAAGCCAATACGAGTGGATCATCTTCGTACCATTTAGATGCAGTATTGACACTCGTAAAGTGATTATCCCTATGTATCGAAACCCGACCACCGTCTAGATCCCACCAATCACATTTAAAGACATATGTTACAGACCCACCCAGATATTTTAATCCGATAATATCACGTATGCACCATAATAGTCAATGTCATATGTTCCATGACTCCCCTCAACCAACACACCAGAGTTTTGAGTCTTTCTATTACGTTCACGGTCCAGAGTATGGAATCTATAACTTTGAACCGTGTATGCAGTGTATCGAAATGCTTTATTTGCGAGACCATGGGCCAATGCATACAATTCAAAAGAAATTGATCCGAAATCACGAGCATGTTGTTCCAAAATCTAACAATTGAAATAGTATATATTTATTATTTCATTATCCATAGTTAAAAGTATCAAAATATAACATATATATATGTTTAGTTTATACACGTTCTTCAAACCATCTGGAAAATTCTTTCTCGTATCTTGCCTCTATGTTTTCTACGCCTTTTTTCCTAAGTTTGTCAATGTTCTCACTGTTATAGATAAATACAAAAGAAGTTTATTTTGAGCACAACAATTATAGTTAAACTTGAAGAACATTAGAATTATTCAAAGCATGGAACGACATACCTGAAATAATCATTAATCTCCCGGCAATTATTTAGCACATACTACCGAACTTTACCTAACTCTCCATCAATTAAATCGTAACCCATTTGTGCACCTAAGGGTCTTACATTCTGCAAAAACACTGATAGCTCACGAGGAGGCGGAGCAGCAAGATCAGCATTTCTCCCTTGATGATTAAATCGTGTCTCAACACCACGAAGATATAGAGAGCAAAATGTTAACTATTCATCATGTATATAGGTCTCGGCTATTGAACCCTCAACTCTGGCTTTATTCCCAACAGTGCGATTCAGTCGACCCAAATATCTTTCAACTAGATACATCCAATGGAACTACACCGGTCCACCCAACATTACCTCTCACGGCAAATGTATTGCTAAATGGACAATGACATTAAAAAATGATGGTGGAAAGATTTGCTCGAATTTACATAGTATAATAGCAATATATTCTTCTAATTTCTGCAAGACATCTCGATTTACTACCCGACTGCACAAATCCTTAAAAAACATACAGAGTTCGGATATGGTGACACGTACATTAGATGTTAGCTTCCCACGAATTCCCATAGGTAATATTTTCTGCAAAAATACATGACAGTCATGACTTTTCAATCCATTGATTTTCCAGTCATCAGGACTCATGCATCTACCAATATTTGAAGCATAACCATCTGGTAATTTCACACTTTGTAACCATTTGTAGAAGTTCATCCTCTCTTCCATCATCATCATAAAACATCCATGCAGCATGACCACCCTATTGCCTTCTACCTGTAAATGTAGATTATGTTTAATCCCCATTCTATCAAGATCTTTCCTCGTCTTGATCGTGTCATTCATCTTTTTGTCAATACTCATCAATGTACCTAGTATATTATCAAAAATATTCTTCTCTATGTGCATTACATCCAAACTATGTCGCAACATGCAGGACGACCAATACGGCAAGTCAAAAAAAATATTACGCTTTGTCCAATTTAATTCTGTTGCGCCTCGTTTTCTTTTGTTCTTTCCCCGACCTTTGCCAAAATTGTTCGCTCTAACATGTACCAGTTGTTCCACTATCTCTTCTCCAGACAACTCTTTTGGTGCAATTCTATCCTCTACTCTACCATCAAACTTAGCACATTCTCTTCTCGATGCATGATTTGCTGGTAGATAACTTCGATGACCCATGAAACACAACTTCTAAGAATATTTTAACCACTCACTAGCAGTTTCTTTATTACATGTCTAACACGCTAACTTCTTTTTCATACTCCAACCAGAAAGATTCACATATGCCAAAAAGTCATTTATGGTCCACATTACCGCAGCATGCATCTGAAAAGATGTTGACGTGGATGCATCATATGTTCTAACACCTGTTTCCCATAACTCTTTCAGCTCTTCAATCAACGGCTACATGAATACGTCAATATCATTCTCAGGTGATCTCGGGCCGGGGATAAGTAAAGTTAACAAAACTTTATGTATATGGAACTAAACTATTTATTTTTTCAAACTACAAACTACAAACTACAAAACTTATTTTTTAACCCCCAATTCAAACTAGACTATTTATAATTTATATATATATGTATTTATATATAATTTATATATATATCGACTATTCTGAAATGTTATCCCGAAACAGTACCGGTACCGAAATATTTCGTTCTAGTACCTTGACTGGTACGGCATCCGGTACGATATTCAAAACATTGATTGTGACCCTCCGAACAATAGAGGAAGATACCGAAACTTCACATTAAATGTGGAAAGTAGGAGTAACAAACATGTGCAATACAGATAATATAATCACAAACTGTCCACACTGGACAATTCAAGAATTAGTGGATATGTAAATGTACACTAATTCCTGAACGGGTCTAAAATTATTTATGCAATGTCACAACATATCTATCAAAAAACACTACAAACAATATCTCCATGTCATTTGAATTAACAATGTCACATTTCTTCAAGATCTTTCTCAGGGTGTACAAGACACAAAACTTGTTCACATGTTCTTTCATCTCTATCTAGTTTAACAATATAACACAATACGAATGTGACATTGTTAATTTATAAAAAAAATTAAAAATTAATAGTTATGAAATCGAAACTTCAGACTTTTCAATAAGCAACAAAGTTTTTGGCGTGATTTGGATTAGCTGGGCTATCCTATGCGAAATACTATAATGATTGATCTCGGATTATTATTCCTAAATTATAATTTTAATTGTTATTATATATATTAGGATATTGTTAATTGGCACCTCCCCATAATTTTAATTATTATCATTCCCAAAGTATAATTTTGATTGTTATACTTAATTGAGTGAGTTACTTATTTATATAGATAATAAGTATATAATTTCTATATAAGCATTTATTTGATCCTTCTTTATTTACTCTCTAGTTTATTATAAATAAGTATATTTATTTATTCCAACTCTCTACTTATTTGGTAGGTTCAACACTTTTTCCTTTAAGAGTATTTTACTTTCTTTATTTAAATATATATATATATATTTAATAATATAATGGTTTGAAACCTCACAATGGTAAGAATATTTAATAAGTAATTATTAATTATAGTTATTGTATGTATATATTATACTTTATATATAGTTAAGTTATATACTTCTTATTTTTTCTTTTTAAAATTAAATTTTATAATATAGTTATAACTTGAATAATAATCATATTCTAACTAAATTACTATGAATATATTATATATACTTATGAATTGTTAAATATTAAGTCTCATATTAAATGTATATTAAACGTTTTTAATATTTATTTAAATCACAGAGATGCCTAAATTGAGCGGGCAATTTCCCGCATTTTTCACGTTCTAACATTTTGTCACTATTTTCTTTTTTCATATAACCCACTTGTTCGATATATTCATTGTTACTTATTAAATTCTTCATTACTCAATGTATGTATTTGGGTATCATCTCCAATCACTTGTGAATATGTTGGAAAAAAAAGTTCATTTTTAGGAATATGAGAGGTGGATGCCAAGGTGAGTAATTTGGACTATATATAGTATATAATATAGCATATTATATACTATATTATATTATAGTATAGTATATATACTATATTATATATATATATATAGTATGATATCATAATACTTTAAATGAAAACATAATAATATAGTGTATATATTATACTATATATATGAATCAATAATATATAATTAATAAAACTAACAACAAAACTTATATATATTATATAATAATGATTTTCTGGAGTCACATCATATGAGGGTCATAATTTGTTTGACTTTCAACTTCATCCAAATATATGACTTTCAACTTCATCCAACCCAGATCCATACGGTTCATAAATAGATGACTTTCAACTTCATTCAACCCTATCGCACACAAATTTTTACACCATCGACATGGACACTTAATGTAACCACAACTATCAGCAGAGGCTCATACGGCTATGACTCACTTAATGGACTTTATAGCCACAAGCGCAATAATGGCTGATTCGACTCAACAATTCTGAGTTGTAACGTTCAAACTTTTTACCAAGACGTTTGAACATACGGCATTTCAATTACATAGCCGTTCAAGCTTCTACGTTCGAACGTGTATTGTTTTACATTCGGATGAAATTTTTCATAAAATTTACGTCCGAACGCTTAATTATAACATCCGAACGTAATATTTTTTAAATTTAGTTAAGATAAAACGTTCGGACGTGTATACTTTACGTTCGCATGTAAAACACATATGTCTGAACGTACGTCGCACGTAAAACACATATATCTGAACGTACGTCATTTAAATTTATTTACTACTTACGTTCGAATGTTAATGCAGAGAAGCTTAAAATTAATACAAAAAATGCATCAATGTAAATAATTTTTTTTCCTTTTCTATTTTCAGGATATGACTCATCCTCTACATACTAGGAAACGAGAGAGGGAATGAGCCACTCAAGATGCTACTCATATCGGGGCGCGTACTGTTATGGTAGAGCGAGAGGTCCTGATTAATGAGTTCGACGAACTCATATGGGAACAGACGAATCTGAGAGATGTTTTCATCAGTAGAGACTGGGGAAATATCTGCACATTGAGGGGGAAGGTATACCGTTCAATGGTTCAGGAGTTCTGTATGGAGATGTGTGACATGCCTCGGGACATATCCTCTCACACCGTGATTGTACGCAGTGTTTCCATTGAGATTTCACAAGATGTCATTGCCGAGCATCTCTGGATTCGTCGAGGAGTTCAGACATCTGCACACGCTACACGCCGTGAGGATGTAGGCACTTCTTCATCATCTACTGGCCGTCCATTTGAGCCAACATCAGCCAGAGATGTAGACCGGTCAAAAGCCGATGATACTAGCCTCGAGGCTCGGGATGATGACCGAAACGAGGATTTCTACATCCTCACTGGGAGGGACTGCATGCAGATCGAGAGGAAGAACGCATTCAACTAGAACCATTTGCTACCGTTGTTCTACAAGTTGCACCTTATTGTTGCAAAAAACGTGGATCCTATGGCACATAAAACCACTTTTAGTTTCCTTCAGGCATAGTTTTTTATACGAGTGGCACATAGAGATCCCATAGATTTGCCATTTCACATCTTTGAAAGGATCCGTTATGAGGCGAGCATCGTCTCCACGGATAATCTCTCATACGGTGTCCTAATCAGCTGGCTATTACTTGTACGGGGAGTGCCAACTCAGCCAGAGGAGTGGGTCAAAGATCAGATGAGCCCTATCGACATGACCACGCATCGACATAGCATTGGACAGGTTAAGGGACATCAGTCACCCCCTGTAGAGGATCTAGTTCCTCCGACGCAGCTTGAGCGAGGTCATGTGGGGAGTAGTAGTCAGCAGCCACTGAGTACATCTACGGGAGATGCGAGGCCTGCTTGGGTTGATGCGGTGATCTCACAGCTGACTACACATATCGATCGTAAGATCGATCGATTGCTCACGGCTATAGAGGCGTCTGTCTATGAGATCGCCCATCGTGTAGGTATCCTCAACGACAATGTTGATACGTTGACTGAAGAGGTACGGAGTTCGAATTTCGAGAACAACGCTATCATCTGAGTGTTGTTTAAGAAATTCGATCATATTTTGTATTTTATTTTTATTATTTGTAAAGAAAAATATTATTTAATACTTCTATGGTTTTTCACTAATCAATTTTCAATCTTATTTAATGTTATATTTTTCATATTTAATTCTAAATCATTGCACTTCAAATATATATAAACATAAAAATATATTTATATATTACAAATTGTGTATATATAAATATATACAAGTCAATTATACAGACTTGTTGACAAATTATGCATTATAAAAACCACATAATTTTTAAATTAGAGTAATATTTAATTAAATTGGCACAAACGTTCGAACGTTAGTAATTAACATTCGCATGTTGGCACAAAACATTTTACGTTCGAATGTTAATTAATAACGTTCGAACATTGGCGTCTAAACATTTCACGTTCGCATGTAAGTAGCCACAATGTTCATACGTATATGTGATGTTCGAATGTAAATTTTTCATACGTTCGAACATAAAAAAAATCTCATCTGTCTTTAATGACGATTTCCAGAAATTGTCATAGAAAAAAATTTTTAGTGATGATTTGGAGACTCACAATTTTTCAACCGTAACTAAAAAGTAATTGTATTGTAGTGGTTGTCATTGAGAAGGACATGAATAAGAAAATTGTGGTCATTGAGATGACATGAATAAGAAATTAGTGGTCATTTACATATTTTTCAAACCTGTCATTTGCACTGATTTTTTTTTATTTATTAAACCTAACGATAAAAAAAGCCTGAATAAATGCAAAAATAATTTGACAAGTCAACGGCCTTTTAAGGTCGTGTTTTGTAATTTGTCTAGTAATTCCCTTGCTTCTGACTATTCAAAATATTTCTGTAAGAATAATCAAATAGACCATTCAAATGCAATTTCTATTATATATTTATTTCGGCAAAACCATTATATTTTTTTTAAGAGTAATACTATAAACCACGCTCTCTTCTTATTATATAAAATATGATAGTATACTTTTATCATCAATCTTTGAATGATTTTTTATTTTTTTTAGAGAGAAAATATAAAAATTAGTGAGCAATGTCATCTCAACATGATAGTGGGATGTATAGATTTTTTTTTTAAATATAATCTATAAAGCAATATAATTAATTAGGCCTATAATAGTTAGAACTTGTGGAGTTTCCCGGAAATTCAAGTTCTAAAAAGGGCTTGTCCAGCTATTGGAACGGGTCAAACTTAATATTAATGGGAATTGTTTTGACATAGAGATCCCATAGATTTGCCATTTCACATCTTTGAAAGGACCCGTTATGAGGCGAGCATCGTCTCCACGGATAATCTCTCATACGGTGTCCTAATCAGCTGGTTATTACTTGGTCGGGGAGTGCCAACTCAACCAGAGGAGTGGGTCAAAGATCAGATGAGCCCTATCAACATGACCACGCATCGACATAGCATTGGACAGGTTAAGGGACATCAGTCACCCCTGCAGAGGATCTAGTTCATCCGACGCAGCTTGAGCCAGGTCTTGTGGGGAGTAGTAGTCAGCAGCCACTGAGTATATCTACAGGAGATGCGAGGCCTGCTTGGGTTGATGCGGCGATCTCACAGCTGACTACACATATCGATCGTAAGATCGATCGATTGCTCACGGTTATAGATGCGTCTGTCTATGAGATCGCCCATCGTGTAGGTATCCTCAACGACAATGTTGATACCTTGACTGAAGAGGTACGGAGTTCGAATTTCGAGAACAACGCTATCATCTGAGTGTTGTTTAAGAAATTCGATCATATTTTGTATTGTATTTTTATTATTTGTAATGAAAAATATTATTTAATACTTCTATGGTTTTTGACTAATCAAATTTCAATCTTATTTAATGTTATATTTTTCATATTTAATTCTAAATCATTGCACTTCAAATATATATAAACATAAAAATATATTTATATATTACAAATTGTGTATATATAAATATATACAAGTCAATTATATAGACTTGTTCACAAATTATGCATTATAAAAACCACATAATTTGTAAATTAGAGTAATATTTTATTAAATTGGCACAAATGTTCGAACGTTAGTAATTAACATTCGCATGTTGGCACAAAACATTTTACGTTCGAATGTTAATTAATATCGTTCGAACATTGGCGTCAAAACATTTCACGTTCGCATGTAAGTAGCCACAATGTTCATACGTATATATGACGTTCGAATGTAAATTTTTCATACGTTCGAACATAAAAAAAATCTCATCTGTCTTTAATGACGATTTCCAGAAATTGTCATAGAAAAAAAATTTTAGTGATGATTTGGAGACTCACAATTTTTCAACCGTAACTAAAAAGTAATTGTATTGTAGTGGTTGTCATTGAGAAGGACATGAATAAGAAAATTGTGGTCATTGAGATGACATGAATAAGAAATTAGTGGTCATTTACATATTTTTCAAACCTGTCATTTGCACTGATTTTTTTTTATTTATTAAACCTAACGATAAAAAAAGCCTGAATAAATGCAAAAATAATTTGACAAGTCAACGGCCTTTTAAAGTCGTGTTTTGTAATTTGTCTAGTAATTCCCTTGCTTCAGACTATTCAAAATATTTCTGTAAGAATAATCAAATAGACCATTCAAATGTAATTTCTATTATATATTTATTTCGGCAAAACCATTATATTTTTTTTAAGAGTAATACTATAAACCACGCTCTCTTCTTATTATATAAAATATGATAGTATACTTTTATCATCAATCTTTGAATGATTTTTTATTTTTTTTAGAGAGAAAATATAAAAATTAGTGACCAATGTCATCTCAACATGATAGTGGGATGTATAGATTTTTTTTTAAATATAATCTATAAAGCAATATAATTAATTAGGCCTATAATAGTTAGAACTTGTGGAGTTTCCCGGAAATTCAAGTTCTAAAAAGGGCTTGTCTAGCTATTGGAACGGGTCAAACTTAATATTAATGGGAATTGTTTTCACATAGAGATCCCATAGATTTGCCATTTCACATCTTTGAAAGGATCCGTTATGAAGCGAGCATCGTCTCCACGGATAATCTCTCATACGGTGTCCTAATCAGCTGGTTATTACTTGTACGGGGAGTGCCAACTCAACCAGAGGAGTGGGTCAAAGATCAGATGAGCCCTATCGACATGACCACGCATCGACATAGCATTGGACAGGTTATGGGACATCAGTCACCCCCTGCAGAGGATCTAGTTCCTCCGACGCAGCTTGAGCCAGGTCATGTGGGGAGTAGTAGTCAGCAGCCACTGAGTACATCTACGGGAGATGCGAGGCCTGCTTGGGTTGATGCGGCGATCTCACAGCTGACTACACATATCGATCGTAAGATCGATCGATTGCTCACGGCTATAGAGGCGTCTGTCTCTGAGATCGCCCATCGTGTAGGTATCCTCAACGACAAGGTTGATACCTTGACTAAAGAGGTACGAAGTTCGAATTTCGAGAACAACGCTATCATGTGAGTGTTGTTTAAGAAATTCGATCATATTTTGTATTTTACTTTTATTATTTGTAACGAAAAATATTATTTAATATTTCTATGGTTTTTCACTATTCAATTCTCAATCTTATTTAATGTTATATTTTTCATATTTAATTCTAAATCATTGCACTTCAAATATATATAAACATAAATATATATTTATATATTATAAATTGTGTATATATAAATATATACAAGTCAATTATATAGACTTGTTCACAAATTATGTACTATAAAAACCACATAATTTTTAAATTAGAGTCATATTTAATTAAATTGATACAAACGTTCGAACGTTAGTAATTAACATTCGCATGTTAGCGCAAAATATTTTATGTTCGAATGTTAATTAATAATGTTTGAACGTTGGCGTCAAAACATTTCACGTTCGCATATAAGTAGCCACAATGTTCATACGTATATGTGACGTTCGAATGTAAAATTTTCATACATTCGAACGTAAAAAAAATCTCATCTGTCTTTAATGACGGTTTCCGGAAATCGTCACAGAAAAAAAATTTTAGTGACGGTTTGGAGACTCATAATTTTTCAACCATCACTAAAAAGTAATTGTATTGTAGTGGTTGTCATATAGAAGGACATGAATAAGAAAGTTGTGGTCATTGAGATGACATGAATAAGAAATTAGTGGTCATTTACATATTTTTCAAACCTGTCATTTGCACTGAATTTTTTTTTTTATTAAACCTAACGATAAAAAATGCCTGAATAAATGCAAAAATAATTTGACAAGTCAACTGCCTTTTAAAGTCGTGTTTTGTAATTTGTCTAGTAATTCCCCTGCTTCAGACTATTCAAAATATTTCTGTAAGAATAATCAAATAGAAGGGACCATTCAAATGCAATTTCTATTATATATTTATTTCGACAAAACCATTATATTTTTTTTTAAGAGTAATACTATAAATCACATTTTTTTTATTATATAAAATGTGACAGTACTTTTATCATGGATCTTTGAATGATTTTTTATTTTTTTTAGAGAGAAAATATAAAAATTAGTGAGCAATGTCATCTCAACATAATAGTGGGATGAAAGTGAAATATGAGTGTAATGTATAGATTTTTTTTTTTATAAATATAGTCTATAAAGCAATATAATTAATTAGGCCTATAGTAGTTAGAACGGGTCAAACTTAATATTAATGGGCCAGTCCAACTATGAGAGTTTTCCGGAAATTTGTAATAATTATATATTCATAAGATGAAAAAGTTAAATATTTAAAATTAAAAAAGTGTTTGTGTTGCTTTTAGTAACGTTTGATAATGAAATTATGAAAAAATTGAGATGAAATGGGATAATTTATAATTTAGAACGAAATCTTAATCACAATAAATTCATTTTAAACCACAAATAAAAAATAGATAAATAAATTCATTTTGCACCATTTCTTTCATTCACATTTAACATTAATGAAGATCATTGTACCGGGTTGCATCTTTTTCATTATATCAAAGAGCTAGAAGGTATCTTGTTCATCCTTTCAGCCCTTGTATATTTTTCTTATATTTTTTTTTTTGGTCTTCCAACTATTTATCTTTAACTAGTACTTTCTAGGAAGAGAAATACTTGGCCATGTTATAAGCTGAAATTTACTGAATTATGTAAGTTTCGTCTGCATAGAGATCGCATTAAACCATATCTTTGTTTAAGTCTAGACTCTTTCAATTATAAAATATCAATTTAAGATGTCAATTTGTAAGAACTGTTTGCTAATTGCTGCATATGGAACTGACTCTAATTTTCTCTGTGTTTTCAAATAACATAATCATTGAGTCCAAGAGGTGGTGTAATAGTTTTGGAGCGAGCCATATAAACCAGACGTGTTGGGTTTGAAAATTCTCTGCATTCACTGTCTTTGAGCCATCGGACTAAGAAATTTCTTTATCCATCATATATAAGATAAGCTGGGATTATCTTTTCTCAAATATCTCAATTACCAAAAAACACTGAGGGAGAGATAGAAATGAACAAATTGCGTCGTGTTCAGATACACGTTTATATCTTCAAGTTGGATTAATGAAACTACTCATGTTGTCGTTGAGATGACATGAATAAATAAAAGTAGTCATATGTGACCATATATATGACGTGTAGGAAGAAGATTTCATTTGCAGATTTTTCAAACCTGTCATTTGCACTGATTTGTTTTTATTAAACCTAACGATAAAAAATGCCTGAATAAATGCAAAAATAATTTCAGAAGTCAACTGTCTTTTAAAGTCGTGTCTTGTAATTCCCTTCTTGAGACTACTCAAAATATTTCTGTAAGAATAATCAAGAAGGGACCATTAATTTCTATTATATATTTATTTCGGCAAAACCAGTACAAAAATACACATTCTTCTCATTATATAAAATGTGACACTTTTATTATGGATCTTTGAATGATCTTTTATTTTTTACAAAGAAAATAGAAAAATTAGTGAGCAATGTCATCTCATTGGCCAGATGAAAGTGATTGCTAGTGTGGAAATTAGGCCTATAGTATGGAACTTGTCGAGTTTCTCGGAAATTAAGTTCTGAAGTGGGCTAGTCCAACTATTGGAACGGTCAAACTAAAGTGTAGAATGACTAAGGTTGAAAAGATTAGAAAGTTGTTGGGTTTCAAGCATAGTTTTGTGGTAGACGGTAAAAGATTCCGTGGGGATCTTGCTTTTACGTGGAAGGATGATATAAATACTAGACTAGATTAATCTTACACCCAAACCCATATTTCTTAATTAATATATAGTTTATCACTCTGTTTGTGGGTCTTATTGACATGAGTTTGCATGTTTAGATGTATGAACTATGATATATGTTGAGTTATATATTGACTTTTGATTAGGAAGTTGAAAAGTCCCATCAATGATTGATTTTACTAATAATGATGGTGAAATAATGATTTTATTTATATATTGTAGTGATAAACACAATTATTATCAGAAATGATTTCCAATACCTTTAAAAATGAATTTTGCACAAGATTTTTTTAGAAAAATTTATTTAAATCAAAATTGTAATTACAATATTCTCATGCCCTCATTTTGTTCCAAACGTTGGCTATAAATTATGATGACAACCCGCAGGTGAGTTAATTCTTTTCTTTTCTTTTTTCACTCCGAAACTTATTTAATTCAAAATTTCCAAATTATAATAAATATTTTCAATTATAAAAATTTATTCATTTAAAATTCTTCGAAAACGGAAATTATTTAATTCCAAACTTGTAAAAAAATCATTTTTTATCAATTATGAAGACGACTTCTTATTCTCCTCCTATTATCAATTTTTTTTACTCCGAGTGTGCTCATAAAAGCCAATTTTCGATCTTCTACATCTATTTCCACCAAACTTCAACATCAGTTGCATTTCTTATTTAACAAGTTTGCTAATAAAAAATATTTATATTTAACGACATAAAGCCTCCAATTTTTAAAACATGTTCCACTCGTACAAAAATGGTCATACAATACCATGGAAAATATTACAAGTATCAATTCGTTGTCCTATGTGCCCACATAGGTAGTGCAATAGATTCCTTGATTGCAGCCATGACTTGTACCGATGCAAATGACATGTTAGGAACACGCAACATATGAGCCAGGTTATCTTCAGTTGTCTGTCCAACATAACAATCTGGATTGGTAAAACCACGGGATATCTCATCAGCAGGTGTAATCATGTGAATAATGTTATGTATGACACAACATGCAACAACAATAATATATTGTTGCCTTGTTGGCCTGTATGGATTCATTGATTGCAAAATTTGAAACTATTTTTTTAACACACCGAAAGTGCGCTTAATAACATTTCGGAGGGAATGAACGATTATTGTGACATTCAGATCTATAATACCCCACCCAGGAATATGGGGGCATAAATCTCTCATTGCATGGAAATGCATAATTTACTAAATAATAATAAGCTGAAAAATATTAAAAAAACCATTAATAATGTTTGTTTCAAACATTATGAAATACCGTTCGTCCAGAAATTAATTAATATATAATATTACTTACTCTCAGGAGGCCATGAAAAATTAATCCCTAGATGACTCAACACATCTATAATGCAAGCATCATGGACGCGCAGTGCCCTCCCACCCAACATATATGAATGTGAATTCATATAGAAATCACAAGCTGTCAGCACATTTTGGCTAACTCAATGATTCTGAGATAGATACGTGTTAGTTGCCTCAGCAGGCACCCATGTGCTGATATAAGTTCCGTCAATTGCACCATAACATTTCTACAAGAGAAATGATACTTGCAGTCGTGAGTGTGTAAGTGTCGTACAGTCGCTTTGAAAAAAGTAAATTAATATGAGACCCACATGAAAAGAAATTAATTTTTTAATAGTAGATTTCACTCTTTTTCAAATCGACTGCACGACATTTACGCATTTTACGATTGTATGTAGCATTATACTATCTACAATCATATAGTAAAATTGTGAGTTCTCTAATTTTAAATAAATGGGACGGACCCCACTACGTGTTAGTTGCCTCGGCGGGGACCCATGTGCTTCTGCTCTTGCTTTTTCTCCTCGCAATATCCTCTGCTCTTCTCCTCCCTTTTGACTTTTCTTCTCCCCACCCTTATTCCCTTCAGCTTTTCCTCCTCCTCCTCATCATATTGTTCTTCTTCTCTCTTCTACTTTTGCTCCTGCTCCCACTCCCCCTCCTCCTCCTCCTTCTCACCATCATTATCATTTTCTTCTTCTCCCTATTCTACTTATGTTGCGTCTACTCTGGTCTATGCAAACCCATAGCCACGCTGTGGAAGCAATCGAACTCATATGCAAAACTTTTTTTTTTTTTGCGATTTTGTTTTTTCTTAGATCTCAGTCGTCTTTAGATCTATGAATTTGTATATTTATTTTTTATATCTATGAACTATAGATTTTTTTGTTTTTTTGTTTAATTTTCAGATGTGTAGTCAAGATTTGGATAGTAGTGGTTGGATGGTACTGACCTCGCCAGGCAGTAATAGGCTGCTACCACTCATATTGGACATGCTCCGTCTAGAAGCTCAAACTTCTTATTTCTCTCTTTCTCTCATAATTTTCTCTCCCTGAACTCTCAAGTTCTAGCCTTTGCTACATTCGAAATTAGGAGGAGAGAGCTATATATGAGAAGAGTCATCCTTGTCTTCCCCTTCTTGTTATTATTTCTAGTTAGATTTATGGATTTCTTTTAACTTTTTATATTTACTTTTGTGTATTATCCTTCACTGAACTCTCAAGTGCATGATTTTCAAATGTTGTCTGTAGACGCGCATGGCCACCACAACATTGCCTCCTGTTAACATTAGTTTCTTTTGGCTCGAGATTCTTTTGCATTGTATCTATGACTCATATTGGAAAATTCTAGATTATGAAAAAAGAAATATCGGATCTAATAACTTGGGGAAAAACATATATAAGGCATACAAGAGATCATGACAAGCCTCCATCATTTGTGGCTTAACACTACTAGGGATGGGCATAAAGTTACGTATTGAGGAAATATCTTTTGTGTTAATAAATAATTTAAATAATTAAGTTCATCTCTTTTAATCGGCTTAAACTTTTGAGTCATGTCATGATTTAAAATGGTATCTAGAGATCTTGAGTTTGCATCCGAATTCTACATTTCATCTCATTTAACTAAATATTTCCTCCAGGCTCCACATATGATAGCATCAACTCATTCGCATAACGGAGCCATGACAACATTAATCTACCAACAGAGAAAAATATTACACTAATTGTTTACATGTCATGACAGCAATCTAACATGTCTAGATTAGTGACAATCGTACAGAAATAGAATCTAAACAAGAACATTTGAAACAGAGAAACCAGACAACATTATATGCAAGACAACGCATGGAAAACTTATGAAAACAACATTCTATGCAACATGGTATCCCGAGAAAAGATATATGAAGACACTCCTGTCATCTCCCACCATCAAAGGCTACCATCGTATGGTCCTTCATGCTATCATATACAACACTGCTTTTAATAGCAACATCATATGTATAAGAACCGGATGTCTCCCCCAGCAAGTACTCTCTCTCTTCTGAATTGGAACCAACGTTAACCCAAGAATGCTTGTCAATCTTTCTTAAACCTTCCAGTTCAGCAGCTACTTCCTTCATGGTAGGTCTATCTTCCCCTTTCAATTTGATGCACCTCCTTGCAAGATTAGCCACTTCCTTCAGCTGCATCTCATTTCTTTCAATCCCTAGATTCTGCTCAAGAACTTCAAATAGTCTATCCTCTTTAATAGCAGAAAGAAAATACATAGCTAGACTTCTCTCTTCCTCCGGCCTATCAAATGAAAGCGCCTTTTCTCCGGTTAGTAACTCTATCAGGATGACGCCAAAGCTATAAACATCACTTTTCACAGTCAATTGGCTGGTTTGCAAATATTCAGGGTCCAAGTATCCAAGAGTTCCTTGTACCAACGTAGCCACTTCTATTTGGTCTAATGGAATCAATCTTGAAGCTCCAAAATCAGACACTTTAGCTGTGTAATTACCATCTAGTAATATGTTTGAAGACTTGACATCTCTATGAATTATCGGTGGAGAGGCTGCAGAGTGCAAATAAGATAATGCCTCTGCTGTTTCTGCAGCTATCTTAAGACGAGTCTCCCATGAAACTGGTGATGGTCTATTTCTATGATGCATGTGCTCGAAAAGCGTGCCATTGGAGATGAACTCATAGACTAGTAAAGGGACTTCTGTCTCCATACAACAACCAAGGAGTTTAACAACATTTATATGGTTAATCTGAGAAAGTACAAGCACCTCGTTGATGAACTGTTCAATCTGGCTCTTATCCACAAGTTTGGACTTCTTGATAGCCACATCTCTTTTATCGGATAAAACACCTTTATAAACTGTCCCAAACCCTCCTTCACCAATGATTGAATTCTCATGATAATTGTTGGTAGCCTTTTTGAGCTCTTCAGCGCTAAAGATTTTGGCTATTTGAACTGAATTTTCTTGTCTGGAGAGTTGTTGACTTAAAATCACACCACCATTTTGGCGAAAGAATCTTTCTCTAAGCTTGATTAACTTTCTTTGCTTGATTATCAAATACATCCAAGAGCTAGAGACCAGCAGTACTATAAAGCCTACACCACTAGCTGTAATGGAAAGAAACAGAGTATTTTTAATTATGAGCTTCAAGCCATTGTGCATAATTCACAATCATCTGCTCATTCCGAAAACATATTTAACCAACAAATCCCATTACAGTAAACTTTGTATACTTACCAATGGCAGTCTTGTTCACTAGTCCGAGGTTCAAAGTGCACGATTCACCATCTTTTCTTCCGTCCCCAGTATGCCACTTGGGGCAAGAACACGTATAATTCCCTTCTGTGTTAATGCAGCTCTTTGGTGATATGCAATTATTGAGATCTGGGTTCAGGCACTCATTAACATCTGCAGATCGAACAATTTGACATGGAATTAAGCCAAGTTCAAGAAAACGAAACCGAAAACATGTTCTCAAAATGAAAAATTTTGTCATTAAGATTTTGATTTCGAGAAGCTTCTTAGACGTGGGTAGTAAGCAAGTACCTTTGCAACCAAGTGGGAGGTAGGGGTTGCCGTCGTAACCCTTCTTGCACTGGCAACGGTATCCATAGCCGTTTTCAGGATCATCACATGTGCTGTTCCCTCCACATATGTAATCAGGCTTGAGTTGAGCATACTTACACCTTTCCTTACCGATCGTCCAATCAAGGACCATCGGAATGGTTCTATTAATTTGGAGACTGGGAAGATAAACGGAGGAGAAATTGAAGAGTTTTTTCTTAACAACGAAAGCATAGCTGCAGGGATTGAAGTTCAATACTTTTGTGTGATTATAGAAGCTATGTACTTCCAAAGTCATATTGCTCACTCTTTGCGGGATCTCTACCTGGCAACAACCAATTCCAGAGCAAGTCCCATTCAAAACATTGCTTTGATTCTGGCAAATGGACATGCAGCCCATGGAAAAGTCTCCATTGTTCTGCTTACCATCAAGGTATGCATATGTATCGCAGCCAACAGCAACGAACACGTTTTGGGTGCTAGAAATCGTGTAAGTGGAGGAGCTTCGCAGAGAGGACCGCCAATGGTTTGTCGAAGGCATGCCCGATTCATTGTAACAAATGCTGGTAGTGAACATCAAGATGTCAAGGTGGCCTTCTAAGGAAATGTTCTGGACAACAAGGTTTCCCGCCAATGGTTGGTGTCGGCCTGCCGATTGGATACAGTTGATGAAAAAGTCGTCATTTTGATTTAGGTAACAACCATGATCTGTGCCGAATGGAAATGGAATTTCAACATCTCCACACCGGTTGGGGCAGTTAGGGAGGGCTGATCCATTAGGTTCTGCTGCTGCAAGTGTTGCAGTTGCCTTTCCAGATAATAATATTACGCCTCCCCATATGACTTGCACAAGCAGCCTATTATAAGCACCCATAATTGCCACCACTACTATTTCTAAGAGAGGGATTCAAGTTTACTATTGTGTTTTTGGCCTGTAAAACTTGCTGTAGATGATCGATTTTTATAGGCATATGGGAGGATCAAGAACATTATTCCATGCACCAGGTATGAACATGACCTACATGTATTCCAGTACTGGCTGCACAAAGTCTCTGTCGTCTACATCTAGTAAAGTCGTATACGGCAGCTTTGATAAGGCCCAAGAAAGACTCTATCAAGTGGCATTTAACCATTAAGATTGTACCAGGTGGCATCATTTTCATTCGATCTGTACCATTCACTCAAATCATATCAAAGAGCTAGGACACTGGATAGTATACTATCACACTCGGAAAAGTTAGAAGAATGTCTCTAATACTATTGTATTTTCGTTCCAACAATTAATTATTTGAATTTGGTTAAAATCCCATAAATGCTGAGTAACAACGCAAAACCCACAACATTCTAAATAGAAAGAGACCCAAGAAAAGGTAATCGAGCAGAAACAAACTTCTAATTAACAAGTATACGAATAACAATACGTTATTAATAAAATTAAAGTACGTTCACGATCTTCTTTATAATAATATATGAATGACGACATTAAAGTTCTCAGAGTTTGCAATATTGTTGTTCAAAATAAACTAGGGTTCATTTTCCTCATGGTGAAGAAAAAGTTCTTGAGTTTCATTTTCCTTATTGAAACTAAAGTGTAGAAGGACTAAGGTTGAAAAGATTAGAAAGTTGTTGGGTTTCAAACATAGTTTTGTGGTGGACGGTAAAAGACTTCGTGGGGATCTTGCTTTTACGTGGAAGGATGATATAAATACTAGACTAGATTAATCTTACACCCAAACCCATATTTCTTAATTAATAGTTCATCACTCTGTTTGTGGGTCCCATTGATATGAATTTGCATGTTTAGATGTATGAACTATGAAATATGTTGAGTTATTGAATTTTGAATAGGAAGTTGAAAAAAGTGTGAGTCTCATCAATGATTAATTTTATTAATAATGATGGTGAAATGATGATTTTATTTATATGTTGTAGTGATAAACACAATTATTATGAGAAATGATTCCCAATACCTTTAAATATGCCCGCATGGGGTGGAGAGTTGTACCAATGCAAATGATATGTCAAGAACAAGTAACAGATGAGCCAGGTTATCTTCAATTAAAAGTTAGGAATAAAAAAAATCTTGTGACATAATTATATATAGTTTAAACAGTTAAAACTAAATTATTAAGAGTCAACCTAATTTAATTCATTAGTACTAGTATTAATATTAAGAGGTCTCTAGAAATTTGTGTAGCTACTAGTATTGACCCCAGAGGTTTGCAAAAGCTAGCAAAATAAACTCAAAAAGAGAAAGCTAATTCCCCGAATAATTGTGGACTATAAAGTAAATGCAATTAACTAAGCAATATTTAAGGTGAAGCCAATACATGACATTTATACGTACTCCAATTATGGAATGTTTTATTCTTTATGTATCAAATAATCAAAATTAAAAAATATAGCCTTTAATTAAAAAAAGGGACACATAGTACTTGTATCGAACTTCAGCCGCTAAGATCATTAATAAAAAAATGTGAGGTGTACACAATAATGGCGGTTGAATAGAAGCGAGATAATGTATCAGCATTAATTAATAATCTCGAGTATAAAGTGTAAAAATTCTTGTACTATTTTAATTATTAAATGGCTAATACCACGTAATAATAATTGGATATATAAAATTGCGGCCCTCTCAATTTCTCATCTATTGCAAGACCGTGTACGTTTGGCAGGGACCTGGTACCTATCCGTGTAGACTCTGTCAATTTCAAGCCATTAATTATGTAGACCCTGCACGTCCAAAAAGCATGTGATAATTCATTAACCCTTATCCCAACTGGCCCAAAAACAAGATTTTATAATTTATTGTAAAATGAATTACGTGCTCGCTCGTACATTATACCTTTCTATCGGTATGTATGTTCGTAAGGCATCGTTTATTTTTTATAGATGAAATAAAATATGTTGATTTTAATTGAAATTAAAATTTAAAAATTCAATAAAATCTTATTAAAATATATTTTTTTAATATTACTTTTATTTTAAATTTTGAAAAAATTAAACTATTTATTTTATTTTGTATGAGAATTTAAAAAAATTATAATAATTAAATGAGACAAAAGTAGATGAGTTAAAAGAAGTTACGAAAACAAATGAGGCCTTAGTATGTCTTCAGTCACTCTTCTTCTTTTTCTTATTATTATTACTTTTTTTAATCTGAATGAATATAAATGTAAATAATTAAGAGATATAAATGTAAAATACATGATAATCTGGAGATGCGAAAAGATCACACATTTTCTCCAATCATCTAACTTTATCTGCTGGAAAGAAGACTGCACAACCTCTTCCAACGTCTCAAAGTTCTTGAAGTGGCCATGACATCGTCCCTTGTGACGTCAGAATAGTGTAGCCAAAAACTCATTCACGGTTCTCAAATCCTCGCTATGGCCAAAGTCGAAGTCGAATTATCCTAACAAGTGAATCAGGTCAAAAATATGATATATTAATCTAGGTGAAAAAAATGTACTCTCAAAGTAAACTCACCAACACATGACTTTGAATGTGCTCCTTAATCTCATTTTGAACATCTCGTCATGAGCGCACATAAAGTGGAGCATAAGCTCGAACTACTGTGCCAATATAAGAGGAAAGCGCTGCTGCACTATCACCACTCCTCTAGTGGAATTATCAGGAATGGTGATCTTGAGTTTTTCGTGCCTTTTATTTTTCTCAAGAGAGATGTCACGTGTATAGCCATGACTGCGACGTGCAAATGCATCAACTACATGATAATAGATAGTATAATTATAGTTATATAGTTATTGAGACAAAAGTATTAACTATATAATTAATTATCAACGACAATATTTCCTTACTAGTATGTGTGGACTGACTGTGGTTCTCTTGCGTGTTAACTTGGTCTTCAGGAGCGGATTCCTAGAGTGGGGAGTCCTCAATAAGTTCGGGACTTGGACTTGGCAGAGACACATTTCGTCATTGTCGTTTTGGCGGCATTCTTGAAAATAATTAATTATATCAAAAAAAATTAATTAGATGAAATATTGAAAATTCAAGATATTTTATAGTCACTTATATGAATAAAATATTTAGTATTTTTATTCTTCATCTTCATATGTATATTCCATGCTTGTTTCAGAATCTCCCTTAATAACATTTTCATCATCATCATGCACCTCTTCTTCATCCTCCTTATCCACCTTCTGGCCCGATTCTGCTTCGTCTTCATCTTCTAACTTTTCTTCTTATTCTTCCTCCTCACTTACTTGAATTGAATAATCATTTTAATACGGATGGATCGATATGGACGGGTGGGACATCATCTCTACACAAGGAGAGCAACTCGAGTGCACCGAGGTCAACAAACAAGTTAATACCATCTCCATCTTCCTGGTATGCCTTTACAATCGAAGTGTCATTTTCATCTCCACTATTCTTGTAATCTACACTCGTTCCTGCTTCATATATATTTCAAGAGACAAATTTTTGTACGACTCGCCAAGTTATCTCTCCACTATCTTCATCAGCATTTTTCATTAGATCAATCAAGTAATATACTTGGGTAGCTTGACAAGCCAATACGAGTGGATCATCTTCGTACCATTTAGATGCAGTATTGACACTCGTAAAGTGATTATCCCTATGTATCGAAACCTGACCACCGTCTAGATCCCACCAATCACATTTAAAGACATATGTTACAGACCCACCCAGATATTTTAATCTGATAATATCACGTATGACACCATAATAGTCAATGTCATATGTTCCATGACTCCCCTCAACCAACACACCAGAGTTTTGAGTCTTTCTATTACGTTCACGGTCCAGAGTATGGAATCTATAACTTTGAACCGTGTATGCAGTGTATCGAAATGCTTTATTTGCGAGACCATGGGCCAATGCATACAATTCAAAAGAAATTGATCCGAAATCACGAGCATGTTGTTCCAAAATCTAACAATTGAAATAGTATATATTTATTATTTCATTATCCATAGTTAAAAGTATCAAAATATAACATATATATATATATGTTTAGTTTATACACGTTCTTCAAACTATCTGGAAAATTCTTTCTCGTATCTTGCCTCTATGTTTTCTACGCCTTTTGTCCTAAGTTTGTCAATGTTCTCACTGTTATAGATAAATACAAAAGAAGTTTATTTTGAGCACAACAATTATAGTTAAACTTGAAGAACATTAGAATTATTCAAAGCATGGAACGACATACCTGAAATAATCATTAATCTCCCGGCAATTATTTAGCACATATTACCGAACTTTACCTAACTCTCCATCAATTAAATCGTAACCCATTTGTGCACCTAAGGGTCTTACATTCTGCAAAAACACTGATAGCTCACGAGGAGGCGGAGCAGCAAGATCAGCATTTCTCCCTTGATGATTAAATCGTGTCTCAACACCACGAAGATATAGAGAGCAAAATGTTAACTATTCATCATGTATATAGGTCTCGGCTATTGAACCCTCAACTCTGGCTTTATTCCCAACAGTGCGCTTCAGTCGACCCAAATATCTTTCAACTAGATACATCCAATGGAACTACACCGGTCCACCCAACATTACCTCTCACGGCAAATATATTGCTAAATGGACAATGACATTAAAAAATGATGGTGGAAAGATTTGCTCGAATTTACATAGTATAATAGCAATATATTCTTCCAATTTCTGCAAGACATCTCGATTTACTACCCGACTGCACAAATCCTTAAAAAACATACAGAGTTCGGATATGGCGACACGTACATTAGATGTTAGCTTCCCACGAATTCCCATAGGTAATATCTTCTGCAAAAATACATGACAATCATGACTTTTCAATCCATTGATTTTCCAGTCATCAGGACTCATGCATCTACCAATATTTGAAGCATAACCATCTGGTAATTTCACACCTTGTAACCATTTGTAGAAGTTCATCCTCTCTTCCATCGTCATCATAAAACATCCATGCAGCATGACCACCATATTGCCTTCTACCTGTAAATGTAGATTATGTTTAATCCCCATTCTATCAAGATCTTTCCTCGTCTTGATCGTGTCATTCATCTTTTTGTCAATACTCATCAATGTACCTAGTATATTATCAAAAATATTCTTCTCTATGTGCATTACATCCAAACTATGTCGCAACATGCAGGACGACCAATACGGCAAGTAAAAAAAAAATACTACGCTTTGTCCAATTTAATTCTGTTGCGCCTCGTTTTCTTTTGTTCTTTCCCCGACCTTTGCCAAAATTGTTCGCTCTAACATGTACCAGTTGTTCCACTATCTCTTCTCCAGACAACTCTTTTGGTGCAATCCTATCCTCTACTCTACCATCAAACTTAGCACATTCTCTTCTCGATGCATGATTTGCTGGTAGATAACTTCGATGACCCATGAAACACAACTTCTAAGAATATTTTAACCACTCACTAGCAGTTTCTTTATTACATGTCTAACACGCTAACTTCTTTTTCATACTCCAACCAGAAAGATTCACATATGCCAGAAAGTCATTTATGGTCCACATTACCGCAGCATGCATCTGAAAAGATGTTGACGTGGATGCATCATATGTTCTAACACCTGTTTCCCATAACTCTTTCAGCTCTTCAATCAACGGCTACATGAATACGTCAATATCATTCTCAGGTGATCTCGGGCCGGGGATAAGTAAAGTTAACAAAACTTTATGTATATGGAACTAAACTATTTATTTTTTCAAACTACAAACTACAAAACTTATTTTTTAACCCCAAATTCAAACTAGACTATTTATAATTTATATATATATGTATTTATATATAATTTATATATATATCGACTATTCTGAAATGTTATCCCGAAACAGTACCGGTACCGAAATATTTCGTTCCAGTACCTTGACTGGTACGGCATCCGGTACGGTATTCAAAACATTGATTGTGACCCTCCGAACAATAAAGGAAGATACCGAAACTTCACATTAAATGTGGAAAGTAGGAGTAACAAACATGTGCAATACAGATAATATAATCACAAACTGTCCACACTGGACAATTCAAGAATTAGTGGATATGTAAATGTACACTAATTCCTGAACGGGTCTAAAATTATTTATGCAATGTCACAACATATCTATCAAAAAACACTACAAACAATATCTCCATGTCATTTGAATTAACAATGTCACATTTCTCAAGATCTTTCTCAGGGTGTACAAGACACAAAACTTGTTCACATGTTCTTTCATCTCTATCTAGTTTAACAATATAACACAATACGAATGTGACATTGTTAATTTATAAAAAAAATTAAAAATTAATAGTTATGAAATCGAAACTTCAGACTTTTCAATAAGCAACAAAGTTTTTGGCGTGATTTGGATTAGCTGGGCTATCCTATGCGAAATACTATAATGATTGATCTCGGATTATTATTCCTAAATTATAATTTTAATTGTTATTATATATATTAGGATATTGTTAATTGGCACCTCCCCATAATTTTAATTATTATCATTCCAAAAGTATAATTTTGATTGTTATACTTAATTGAGTGAGTTACTTATTTATATAGATAATAAGTATATAATTTCTATATAAGCATTTATTTGATCCTTCTTTATTTACTCTCTAGTTTATTATAAATAAGTATATTTATTTATTCCAACTCCCTACTTATTTGGTAGGTTCAACACTTTTTCCTTTAAGAGTATTTTACTTTCTTTATTTATATATATATATATTTAATAATATAATGGTTTGAAACCTCACAATGGTAAGAATATTTAATAAGTAATTATTAATTATAGTTATTGTATGTATATATTATACTTTATATATAGTTAAGTTATATACTTCTTCTTTTTTCTTTTTAAAATTAAATTTTATAATATAGTTATAACTTGAATAATAATCATATTCTAACTAAATTACTATGAATATATTATATATACTTATGAATTGTTAAATATTAAGTCTCATATTAAATGTATATTAAACGTTTTTAATATTTATTTAAATCACAGAGATGCCTAAATTGAGCGGGCAATTTCCCGCATTTTTCACGTTCTAACATTTTGTCACTATTTTCTTTTTTCATATAACCCGCTTGTTCGATATATTCATTGTTACTTATTAAATTCTTCATTACTCAATGTATGTATTTGGGTATCATCTCCAATCACTTGTGAATATGTTGGAAAAAAAAGTTCATTTTTAGGAATATGAGAGGTGGATGCCAAGGTGAGTAATTTGGACTATATATAGTATATAATATAGCATATTATATACTATATTATATTATAGTATAGTATATATACTATATTATATATATATATATAGTATGATATCATAATACTTTAAATGAAAACATAATAATATAGTGTATATATTATACTATATATATGAATCAATAATATATAATTAATAAAACTAACAACAAAACTTATATATATTATATAATAATGATTTTCTGGAGTCACATCATCTGAGGGTCATAATTTGTTTGACTTTCAACTTCATCCAAATATATGACTTTCAACTTCATCCAACCCAGATCCATACGGTTCATAAATAGATGACTTTCAACTTCATTCAAACCTATCGCACACAAATTTTTACACCATCGACATGGACACTTAATGTAACCACAACTATCAGCAGAGGCTCATACGGCTATGACTCACTTAATGGACTTTATAGCCACAAGCGCAATAATGGCTGAGTCGACTCAACAATTCTGAGTTGTAATGTTCGAACTTTTTACCAAGACGTTTGAACATACGGCATTTCAATTACATAGCCGTTCAAGCTTCTACGTTCGAACGTGTATTGTTTTACATTCGGATGAAATTTTTCATAAAATTTACGTCCGAACGCTTAATTATAACATCCGAACGTAATATTTTTTAAATTTAGTTAAGATAACACGTTCGGACGTGTATACTTTACGTTCGCATGTAAAACACATATGTCTGAACGTACGTCGCACGTAAAACACATATATCTGAACGTACGTCATTTAAATTTATTTACTACTTACGTTCGAATGTTAATGCAGGGAAGCTTAAAATTAATACAAAAAATGCATCAATGTAAATAATTTTTTTTCCTTTTCTATTTTCAGGATATGACTCATCCTCTACATACTAGGAAACGAGAGAGGGAATGAGCCACTCAAGATGCTACTCATATCGGGGCGCGTACTGTTATGGTAGAGCGAGAGGTCCTGATTAATGAGTTCGACGAACTCATATGGGAACAGACGAATCTGAGAGATGTTTTCATCAGTAGAGACTGGGGAAATATCTGCACATTGAGGGGGAAGGTATACCGTTCAATGGTTCAGGAATTCTGTATGGAGATGTGTGACATGCCTCGGGACATATCCTCTCACACCGTGATTGTACGCAGTGTTTCCATTGAGATTTCACAAGATGTCATTGCCGAGCATCTCTGGATTCATCGAGGAGTTCAGACATCTGCACACGCTACACGCCGTGAGGATGTAAGCACTTCTTCATCATCTACTGGCCATCCATTTGAGCCAACATCAGCCAGAGATGTAGACCGGTCAAAAGCCGATGATACTGGCCTCGAGGCTCGGGATGATGACCGAAACGAGGATTTCTACATCCTCACTGGGAGGGACTGCATGCAGATCGAGAGGAAGAACGCATTCAACTAGAACCATTTGCTACCGTTGTTCTACAAGTTGCACCTTATTGTTGCAAAAAACGTGGATCCTATGGCACATAAAACCACTTTTAGTTTCCTTCAGGCATAGTTTTTTATACGAGTGGCACATAGAGATCCCATAGATTTGCCATTTCACATCTTTGAAAGGATCCGTTATGAGGCGAGCATCGTCTCCACGGATAATCTCTCATACGGTGTCCTAATCAGCTGGCTATTACTTGTACGGGGAGTGCCAACTCAGCCAGAGGAGTGGGTCAAAGATCAGATGAGCCCTATCGACATGACCACGCATCGACATAGCATTGGACAGGTTAAGGGACATCAGTCACCCCCTGTAGAGGATCTAGTTCCTCCGACGCAGCTTGAGCGAGGTCATGTGGGGAGTAGTAGTCAGCAGCCACTGAGTACATCTACGGGAGATGCGAGGCCTGCTTGGGTTGATGTGGCGATCTCACAGCTGACTACACATATCGATCGTAAGATCGATCGATTGCTCACGGCTATAGAGGCGTCTGTCTATGAGATCGCCCATCGTGTAGGTATCCTCAACGACAATGTTGATACTTTGACTGAAGAGGTACGAAGTTCGAATTTTGAGAACAACGCTATCATCTGAGTGTTGTTTAAGAAATTCGATCATATTTTGTATTTTATTTTTATTATTTGTAAAGAAAAATATTATTTAATACTTCTATGGTTTTTCACTAATCAATTTTCAATCTTATTTAATGTTATATTTTTCATATTTAATTCTAAATCATTGCACTTCAAATATATATAAACATAAATATATATTTATATATTACAAATTGTGTATATATAAATATATACAAGTCAATTATATAGACTTGTTCACAAATTATGCATTATAAAAACCACATAATTTTTAAATTAGAGTAATATTTAATTAAATTGGTACAAACGTTCGAACGTTAGTAATTAACATTCGCATGTTGGCACAAAACATTTTACGTTCGAATGTTAATTAATAACGTTCGAACATTGGCGTCAAAATATTTCACATTCGCATGTAAGTAGCCACAATGTTCATACGTATATGTGACGTTCGAATGTAAATTTTTCATACGTTTGAACATAAAAAAAATCTCATCTGTCTTTAATGACGATTTCCAGAAATTGTCACAGAAAAAAAATTTTAGTGACGATTTGGAGACTCACAATTTTTCAATCGTAACTAAAAAGTAATTGTATTGTAGTGGTTGTCATTGAGAAGGACATGAATAAGAAAATTGTGGTCATTGAGATGACATGAATAAGAAATTAGTGGTCATTTACATATTTTTCAAACCTGTCATTTGCACTGATTTTTTTTTTATTATTATTAAACCTAACGATAAAAAAAGCCTGAATAAATGCAAAAATAATTTGACAAGTCAACTGCCTTTTAAAGTCGTGTTTTGTAATTTGTCTAGTAATTCCCTTGCTTCAAACTATTCAAAATATTTCTGTAAGAATAATCAAATAGACCATTCAAATGCAATTTCTATTATATATTTATTTCGGCAAAACCATTATATTTTTTTTAAGAGTAATACTATAAATCACGCTCTCTTCTTATTATATAAAATATGATAGTATACTTTTATCATCAATCTTTGAATGATTTTTTATTTTTTTTAGAGAGAAAATATAAAAATTAGTGAGCAATGTCATCTCAACATGATAGTGGGATGTATAGATTTTTTAAAAAATATAATCTATAAAGCAATATAATTAATTAGGCCTATAATAGTTAGAACTTGTGGAGTTTCCCGGAAATTCAAGCTCTAAAAAGGGCTAGTCCAACTATTGGAACGGGTCAAACTTAATATATATTAATGGGAATTGTTTTGACATTTTGGAATTATTTGGAGGAGGTGGGGTACTCATTAAAGATGCTGAAGGGCAATTTGTGGGTGGTTTTTCCTCACATTATGATAAAAAGAAAAGAAAAAGATTACGTACCCAAGTAAACGTAAGTACTACGGTTTATGTTGAGTACTTTGGTACGTGGCTTTGGAAATTAAAATTTAAAACAGACACCTGGCCTTTTCTCAATTACTTTGTTATGATTCAATACTCCTATTTTTTAATTAATTATTTCATGTCACTTATTTTCAAAATAAAGTATAAATCAAAGAACATACATGTAGGCGGAACTTGGATTTGGTGTCAGCTAGTGGCGATTAGCAAAGTGTGTTGTAAATAGGAATAAATAATAACTGACATTTAAACCAGACTTAATTATATTTTAAACTCTAAGGGTGGTGTAGTGGTTATGGAGTGAGCTGTATAAACCAGACTTCTTGAGTTTGGAAGTACTCAGCTAGCATTCACACTCTGGAGACATCACATGACTAGGAAAATGTTTTCATAAATGCACTTACATAAAATTCCTTATTAAAAATTTTGAAAATCTTGAGATTAGTTAGGATTATTTTTATTCAATAATACAATTTCTCAATTACGAAAAAAGGAAGGGGAAAAAAAAAGAGAGGGAGAGATAGAAACGAACAAATTAGATATTTATATCTTCAAGTTGGATGAATGAAAACAGTTGTTGTCATTGAGAACGACATGAATAAGAAAGTAGTGGTCATTGAGATCATGACATGAACAAATAAAGGCCATATGTGAACATATGACGTGTAGTAAGGAGATTTCATTTGCATATCTTTCTAAACCTATTAATTGCACTGATTTTTTTTATTAACCTTACGAATAAAATGTGGCTGAAATAAATTCAAAGTCTTTTAAAGTCGTGCTTTTGTCTTGTTCTTGAGACTATTCAAAGTCGTACTCTTCTTTTCTTTTGGACTAGAAGGTAAAGTATTAGAAGTACTTGAGAGTTTCCAGGAAATTCAAGTTCTAAAGGGGCCAGTCCAACTGTAGGAACGGTCAAATTTAATATTAATGGGAATTGTTTTGAAATTTTGGAATTATTTGGAGGAGGTGGGGTCATTAAAGATGCTGAAGGAAAATTTGTGGTTGGTTTTTCCTCACATTTAGAGTAAAAAGAAAAGAAAAAATTACGTACCCAAGTAAACGCAAGTACTACGGTTTACTCTAATACTTTGTTATGATTCAATACTCCAATTTTTTAATTAATTATTTCATGTCACTTATTTCCAAAATTAAGTATAAATCAAAGAACATACTTATTCAATACACCGTGATTGTACACAGTGTTTCCATTGAGATTTCACAAGATGTCATTGCCGAGCATCTCTGGATTCGTCGAGGAGTTCAGACATCTGCACACGCTACACGCTACACACCGTGAGGATGTAGGCACTTCTTCATCATCTACTGGCCGTCCATTTGAGCCAACATCAGCCAAAGATGTAGACCGGTCAAAAGCCGATGATACTGGCCTCGAGGCTCGGGATGATGACCGAAACGAGGATTTCTACATCCTCACTGGGAGGGACTGCATGCAGATCGAGAGGAAGAACGCATTCAACTAGAACCATTTGCTACCGTTGTTCTACATGTTGCACCTTATTGTTGCAATAAACGTGGATCCTATGGCACATAAAACCACTTTTAGTTTGCTTCAGGCATAGTTTTTTATACGAGTGGCACATAGAGATCCCATAGATTTGTCATTTCACATCTTTGAAAGGATCCGTTATGAGGCGAGCATCGTCTCCACGGATAATCTCTAATACGGTGTCCTAATCAGCTGGCTATTACTTGTACGGGGAGTGCCAACTCAGCCAGAGGAGTGGGTCAAAGATCAGATGAGCCCTATCGACATGACCACACATCGACATATCATTGGACAGGTTAAGGGACATCAGTCACCCCCTGTAGAGGATCTAGTTCCTCCGACGCAGCTTGAGCCAGGTCATGTGGGGAGTAGTAGTCAGCAGCCACTGAGTACATCTACGGGAGATGCGAGGCCTGCTTGGGTTGATGCGGCGATCTCACAGCTGACTACACATATCGATCGTAAGATCGATCGATTGCTCACGGCTATAGAGGCGTCTGTCTCTGAGATCGTCCATCGTGTAGGTATCCTCAACGACAAGGTTGATACCTTGACTGAAGAGGTACGGAGTTCGAATTTCGAGAACAACGTTATCATCTGAGTGTTGTTTAAGAAATTCGATCATATTTTGTATTTTATTTTTATTATTTGTAAAGAAAAATATTATTTAATACTTCTATGGTTTTTCACTAATCAATTTTCAATCTTATTTAATGTTATATTTTTCATATTTAATTCTAAATCATTGCACTTCAAATATATATAAACATAAATATATATTTATATATTACAAATTGTGTATATATAAATATATACAAGTCAATTATATAGACTTGTTCACAAATTATGCATTATAAAAATCACATAATTTTTAAATTAGAGTAATATTTAATTAAATTGGCACAAACGTTCGAACGTTAGTAATTAACATTCGCATGTTGGCACAAGACATTTTACGTTCGAATGTTAATTAATAACGTTCGAACATTGGCGTCAAAACATTTCACGTTCGCATGTAAGTAGCCACAATGTTCATACGTATATGTGACGTTCGAATGTAAATTTTTCATACGTTCGAACATAAAAAAAATCTCATCTGTCTTTAATGACGATTTCCAGAAATTGTCATAGAAAAAAAATTTTAGTGACGATTTGGAGACTCACAATTTTTCAACCGTAACTAAAAAGTAATTGTATTGTAGTGGTTGTCATTGAGAAGGACATGAATAAGAAAATTGTGGTCATTGAGATGACATGAATAAGAAATTAGTGGTCATTTACATATTTTTCAAACCTGTCATTTGCACTGATATTTTTTATTTATTAAACCTAACGATAAAAAAAGCCTGAATAAATGCAAAAATAATTTGACAAGTCAACGGCCTTTTAAAGTCGTGTTTTGTAATTTGTCTAGTAATTCCCTTGCTACAGACTATTCAAAATATTTCTGTAAGAATAATCAAATAGACCATTCAAATGCAATTTCTATTATATATTTATTTCGGCAAAACCATTATATTTTTTTTTAAGAGTAATACTATAAATCACGCTCTCTTCTTATTATATAAAATATGATAGTATACTTTTATCATCAATCTTTGAATGATTTTTTATTTTTTTTAGAGAGAAAATATAAAAATTAGTGAGCAATGTCATCTCAACATGATAGTGGGATGTATAGATTTTTTTTTTAAATATAATCTATAAAGCAATATAATTAATTAGGCCTATAATAGTTAGAACTTGTGGAGTTTCCCGGAAATTCAAGCTCTAAAAAGGGTTAGTCCAACTATTGGAACGGGTCAAACTTAATATATATTAATGGGAATTGTTTTGACATTTTGGAATTATTTGGAGGAGGTGGGGTACTCATTAAAGATGCTGAAGGGCAATTTGTGGGTGGTTTTTCCTCACATTATGATAAAAAGAAAAGAAAAAGATTACGTACCCAAGTAAACGTAAGTACTACGGTTTATGTTGAGTACTTAGGTACGTGGCTTTGGAAATTAAAATTTAAAACAGACACCTGGCCTTTTCTCTATTACTTTGTTATGATTCAATACTCCTATTTTTTAATTAATTATTTCATGTCACTTATTTTCAAAATAAAGTATAAATCAAAGAACATACATGTAGGCGGAACTTGGATTTGGTGTCAGCTAGTGGCGATTAGCAAAGTGTGTTGTAAATAGGAATAAATAATAACTGACATTTGAACGGCTTTTTGTTTTGAATATGTTTTTAATAAAAACCACCTGTCACCATGTGCCTCGTCAAGAGAAAATAAATAGTTAAAAGATAGTAATCCTATCATTATCCAATATAACATAATACTGCATACTATCAAACTCGCAAAAAATTAGAAGAATGCCTAGTACTGTTGTGTTTTCTTTTGGGCCAAAGACCCAACTGTTCTTTGAATTTTGTTAAGTAGCAACAACACAAAACCCACCAAAATTCTGAATAGAAGAAGGCCCAAGAAAAGCAAAGATGCTAGTTACGTAACCGAGCCTAAGCCAACTTCTCAACAAGTATATGAATGACAATATTGGTATACCCATATCATAAGATAGAAGTACACTATCTTCTCCTTTATCGTAAGATATTAATAACATTAAACTCCGAGCTGCTTTTATTTTTGCAATGTTGTTGTTCAAAATAAAACAAGGGTTCCATGCATGTGAAATTGCCTAAACTTGAAGATTACATGAGTAAATGACTAAACCCTCGCAAATTTTAAGTTCTAGAATTGTCTTGACGACAAAAGAAAATAAAAATTTAACACCAGATCGAGTAGTTAAAGTTTTTGGTCCTATCGTGGTGGCCACATAAAATTTCGATAAATAAATTCATTTTGCACCATTTCTTTCATTCACATTTAACAGTAATGAAAATCATTGTACCGGGTTGCATCTTTTTCATTATATCAAAGAGCTAGAAGGTATCTTGTTCATCCTTTCAGCCCTTGTATATCTTTATTATATTTTTGGCCTTCCAACTATTTATCTTTAACTTTCTAGGAAGAGAAATGTTTGGCCATGTAATAAGAAATTAGTTTCGATTCAACATATCACATTAAACCAGGAATATCAGTAGTAGTATATGATATATCTTCTTATATGATATATCTTTCTTTATTTAACTATATGTATTGATCTTATACTTATAAGTATGTATTATATATAAGTATATTATATGATAGTTATAAATATATAAGTATACAACACTTTATAGTTGTATATTTCACTATAATTTAAGTGAACAAATATATATATATATATATATAAGTATAACTATACAAGTATATTATATATATAATAGTATATATTGTTAAAAAATTAATTTCTCTAGTTAATGAAACTTCCTTAAAGATTTAATTTCTTTTGATACAGGGGAAATAGGAATTTAAATTGAATTTCTTGTCCAAATATTTTAGTAAAAATTCATTTTTCTGTTATAAAGAAATGATAAAGTAAGGCAAGAAAGAGATTTCTCATAGTAGTATATAATTATATAGTTGTATATATACTTATAATATGTTGTAGTATTATAAGTATATATTATAAGTAGTAGTATAAATATTAGTATATAATAATCAAGTAGTTCGTATTATAAGTTGTATAAGTATTATATATAAGTAGTATAAGTATATATGCTATATTATATAAAAAATTTAATAATAACCAATGAAATATTTTTACGGTTGGAACGGTATTCATAAGCGTTCCAACCAATTAAATATTTTTGGAATGCGTTCGAACATCATTAATAACCGTTCGAACGAACAAAAATAAATAAAAGGCATCATGTCCAGACCCAGTGCCGTTAGAACGCACCAAACCAAACATTGTTCCCTCCGTCGCTCCAGTGCCACTTACGGTCAAACGCCGCCGTTGAAGCCACTGTCCACCACCACTCTCCAACCTACAACAGGTATGTCCTCCCCCAACCTTTTTTACCAATTATTTTTGGGTAAAACATGTAAATGGGTTGTTCAATCCCGCCGTTAAATGGGTTGTTGTTGTGGGAGGAAAAAATATAAGTTTTAAACGGTAGATTTAAGGTTTTGCAATGGCTAAGTTGACTCAGCCATGGGCGATTTCGAACCAAATGTTGATGTTTGAATGTAAACTACGATGTTCGAACGGAACACGAAAAGACAAGGTTCGAAAGGTCGTATATGGGCGTTCGAACCTATTTTATTACCAGTCAAACGCACATAGATGGTCGTTGGAACTAGGTCTGTGCAAAAAACCCGTTAGACCGAGCAACCCATCTCACCCGATCATATCCGTCCAACAGAATACGATTTGGCTTCAGTGTCTGGTCGAACCCGAAAAATGACGGGGCAGACCGACTCTTAGCTTTTTTCAAGTGTTCACTCTTAAAAGCCCTAGGGCAGCCAACTTCTCTTTTTGCTCAGAAGGCCATTATGTAGAAATGAAATGTAGCCGACCCACGCCAGAAATTTCTAAACGAAAGAGCAAAAACAAAAATCCATTTCTGAAAATGAAAGAAGGTTTTATTAATTGAGCCAACCAACCCAAATCTGCTAAGTAACTCAAATGTACAGAAAGATGGAAAACGATGGGCGTCGCGCTGATGCTAACAAGCGGAGGGGACTGGTGGGTGGCAAGGGAGAGCCGATCGATGAGGGAGAGAAGACGAGTATTGTACTCACAGGCCTGTAAACAGACTCTGCCTCGAGCTCACCGACCTGCGAGCAGAGCGTCTCCTCTGCCTCCTTGGCGACTCTGAGCCTCTCCCAAGCCTTTTGTAACTCCTTCATCATCTGCTCCTCCCTTTCTTGGCTCTTCCTCAACTCCCTCTCCAGCTCCTCGTTCCTCTTCCTCAGCTTCGCCTCCTCTTTGCTCTTCATCTGACCCGTAATGCCCACCATTTCTCTTCTCTTTCCCAAGGCTAGAAACTCAAAAGTGACAAGCAACGTATTCTATTTCCCAAGGTTAGAAATAATTTTAGCACGCGTATTCGGTTTTGACTCGACCCGAGAATTGCGGGTCGGTTTGCTTTAGACATGATATGCGGTCGGGTCGGGGCAAAAAACTGCTCGGGTTGGACGGTGTGCAGGCCTAGTTGGAACGTGTTATTAAGCATTCGAATGAATATTTTATTATTTTTAATTTTTTGATAGATATAATTAACACTCACTAATTATAATAATGATATTTTGTAATCATTGTCTTTAATTTTATATCATAAATTTAGTATCATTCAATGTCTTCTCAGGAAAAGAAACGGGTTGCGTCAGGGCAATCATCCATTGAAAAAGTTTGAGAGAGGACTATTTTGTTGGAGAGACATTAGAGAAGATAGACGATTTTAGGGATCTTCTGTGGGAGGGACATTCTCTCGCATCTGTCTTTCTGGATCGTGGTTGGACACCGATCATCGATCAAAAGGATGAAATGATGAACAAAATAGTTTCCTACATCAATATTGTATCTGAATTCTACAAAGAACTTAGTCGTGCCAGCCAGGAGGATGACGCATACACTTTTTCCTTCCAAGGCGTCATAGTATGCTTTTCAGTTGATGCAGTTGTTAATTTTCTAGGTATCCCTCGACTGCCCACTGCATATTCTAACATGGTGCCTAGAGAGTCTACACTTGCAGGCGATAGGGAGACTGCAGAAGAAGATGATACTATGATGCCTAATGAGATCGATGGCCTTGCTGATCATGAGGTTCGTTAGTTGGTTGTGGGTCTAGATACTCCTTCATATGATGGGAGCAAGAGCATTAAACAAGTGGATTTATCTAATTTTTTCAAGATCATGAACGTTATAATAACCAACAACATTGATCCTCGACTGCACAAGACTGAGATGAACATGGACTAGGCACAATTTATGTTACGAGTCGCTCGCGAAGTGCCGATCGACCTAGCGAGATATATATTCGCTAGAATTCGATCAAAGGCCACCTATATTACGACATGTAGAGTTTTATTTTATTCAATGTACATGGTTACTCCTTTTGATATATATAATACTTGTACTTATCGAAAAAAAAATTTATCATAGATATATTGTCGTTTGGAGTCATGCTCACAGGATTGCTTTTAGCAAAAGGAGTCAAGCCTGAAGCGTTTAAGCGTCTTTGAGAGCCAATTGGACCGATCAACTCGACGACCTTGTCTTGAAGCATCGGACACTCCAGATTTCGTATTCGTGCACCCACTACAAAGGTAGTCGACACTCAGGGAGGTGCACATGATGCATTTGGTGAGGCATCTACACATGGTGCAACACATAGTGCTACTCGTGAGGAGATTGCTGATATCGTGCATGTAGAGATGCGCGCACAGACATCAGAGATCATTGATGCAGTTCGGGTCGCCCTTGCAGAGACTAAGTCGAAGTTCATGTCTCGAGTGACTGATATTGAGGCACGCAATGTTGGAGTCGAGACGCTACTACACGATATGACCTAGTAGTGTATATATTTTTATTAGCATTAAATATATTTTTTTTTAAGAACTAAGATGACTATTTGTATTTTGTATAATTAATTTAAATATTCAAATAATTATACATTATATTCCCGCCATACATTATAACTTTGGGATGCAATTAATGTAAAAAATGATACTATAAGTAATATTTATTTAACATAAAAAAAAAAATCACTAAAATATTTTTTTTTAACTCAAAATGATACTAGCTCGCAAATTGTCAACTGTAAGGCCCGCTAACCAGGTCCCATATTTTTTTTTGTCTTCTTGACGAAGCAGACGACGCCGTTTCTTCGATCAGGTATGTCTTCCTCTTCTGTTTTCCTCCACCCGACGGTTTCTTCCCCTTTCAGTTAGGTGGGGGTTGTGGGGATTTAGATTGTACATTGAGACGAAATAATTTTAGATAAAAGCTAAAAATTAAAATGAAATTAGATGAAGTAGTTTGAGATAATTTTCAGTTTCAGTTTTTCCCCTCGTCTGAAAATCCCGAATCCCACGTTTTCGACGGTTTTCCCTTTCTTTTGTGTATTTTGTTTTGCTTTTCCTTCGGTTCCTCACTTTCCTCACTTGCAGCAGACTTCTCTCAACCCTCTCCTCTCAACCGTGCCTCAATCTCTAGACTGGATGTGGATCGTCGCTATCGAGCACCTTATTCGGCGCCACTGGTTTCCGCCGGTTAGCCTTTCCACTCTCTCTCTCTCTCTCTCTGTCTCTCTCTCTCTCTCTCTTCCTTCTTTCAATTTATCATACCCCGAAATCTCCTTTTCCCGTAGTTCCATTTCTGATTTTTGACGGTTTTTTGGTTTTTTCTTGCTCTTTTCTCTTCTCACCGTTGGGCCGTATGGACTGTTTGATTCAATTTCAGATTTTACCCCCTTCCACGAGTTCGCGACTACGATTTTTGAAATCTTGGTTGTGCTCCCAAGCTCGACGACAGTTGTGCTTAAGTTGACTTCACCCCGCCGTTCAACGCCATTTTCGATCCCTCCTCGTCGCGTCGGTAAGCACTCCTCACCGTTGGCCTTCTGTTTTTAAAAAAATTTTAGACATAAACTCTACATTCCTGCATCTTATTTAAAAATATATAATTTTATTATTTTACTCTCATATTTTATAAAATATGAAATATGAAATAAAAGATAAAAATATAAAATCACATATTTTTTAAATAGTACGAAGAGTATCAGCCTTCTGTGGAGCATGACTCCTGTTTTTAAGGTTTTCTATTCTCGCTCTACAATCGCTCGGGTTTTTGCTTTCCACAGTCGTAGTTTTTTTCTCTAGGAGTAAGGCAGTGACCAATAGAAGCTACCGGATACCACCTGTCCAAGGTAATTCCTTCTCCGCATGAATTGGTTTACGGTGATCTTGGTATTTACTTTGTTGGGGTAGTGTTGGATGTTGGAAGTCTATAAATTGTGAAGTTGTTGGGTGGGTGGAAGAGATTTGATGTGCGCTGTTGTTGGGTTGAGTAGGTGGCGGATGAGTTTTGAAGTGGCGGTGTGGGCGGAGTTGTGTTACCGTTCGGAGTTGATGATGGCTGTTTGTGGTTTAATTATTGATTGACGAATTGACATGGTACTTTATGGGTATAAGCTGCTGTTTTAGTTGTTGCTAAGTACCGTTGGGAAGTTTTATGAATGTCTTGTGTGAAGAAGTGTTGGGTTGATATGTGGGCTGTTCCAGTTCTTTTGTGTGGGTGGTGTTAAATCCTTATGCAGGCCATTAAGTGGAATCAGCTTGTTTTAATTATATAAGTTTGCGTGCTGTGTAAGGTGGCTGTTCGGGTTGTAAATAGACTGTTATGTACGGTGTAGTGGGCTGGAATTGTGGCTGTTTGGTATTCTGTTTTGAATTAATGTTAACTTTTGGGCTTGGGCTATAATGGATGTGTTGGACTTGTGACGTTTGTGGGCTATCCTTAATTATATACGGGTTACTAGAGTTGACGTCGGGCTTGCTTTAATTTATATTTTACTATGGGGTAACGGTTGGTTGTGTAGGCGTGTTGTGGGAGTTGTGTCAATATTCAGGGTTGATAGGTGGGTTGTGTTCGGGTTAAGTATGGGTTAAGTATGGGCTGTTCAGGTTTATGTGGGCTATTAGAAGTAACATTGGACTGTTTTGGGCCCATTTTTATGTTGACGGTTGATGTTTGTTTTGGGATTTTTGGTATCTTGGAGCTGTCCATATTACAGGGACTATTGGATTGTGTTAATTCTCTTGGTGCGTGACTGTGGTCAAGTTGGTCTTGTTGGACTGGTTAGAAGCTTAACTTTTCGTGGGCTTATCTGGTTATATCCTTGACTGTAAACTTTCGTTAGTTAAGTTAATTTACTAGTTTGGTTTGTTTATTAACGTGTGCACAAACATCCCTCCATTCAGTACGGTTTCAATTATTACACACTCCATCCACCTCATAATTTTTCGTCCCTTTCTCAATATCACTCGTGATTACATTTTTCTTTTATTTTATTTTATAAAATAAATTTATAAATTGACATGAGTATAAAGTCATGTTAATTTATCAATTTACTTATATAAAATTTGTTTATGATTAAAGTATTTCTCAAAAAAAAGTATATGAAGTGATTGATCTTGATTTTGAAAGACACATATATGGATGAAATATTAGACCAGTTCAGCTTCCCCTGGCTTTCTGCTAGTTAACGGAAGACGACGTGATTTGCTTTCAAGGAACTTAGAAGAATATTCCCACTTCAAGAATTTACCCAAAGTCTACAGCAAAGCATTGACTTTTCTAGAAAGTATAAATTCTTTCAACCCCAAACACTAATATTTAAGTTACAATAAATCAACCCATAATTCACAAATAAATTTTTAGAACACACGTGTTGAAATTAGGACGACTTTCAAAGCGGACACCTGACTTGCTCACATGTACATACAAAAGCTCTTAATAATGCAAAGCAGACCTTAAGAGCAAACTTTGAACATACAAAAAGATCTATGAGGAGAAAACTTAAAACACTGAATGCAAAAAGAACGAAATCTACCATCATCCATTGATTTGGAGGAAGATACTTGCTGATTGAGGCTTTTAAGGACTAATGGATTATTTGCCATTATTTGTTGGTTTTAGTGCTTGATTTCCCATACTATCAAATGGTACTTGCAGAAGAATAGCCAACACCAACATCAATGTTTAAAGAGTACTGTGTGGATGCACTAAGCAAATGCTCCGTCTCTTCTGTGTTGAGATTAGTTTTTTTTCATTGTTTGCTTTTCTTTACCTCTTAGTCCATCCAGCATCACTACCACCTCCTTCACAGTAGGCTTATCATCTCTTTCGCACATTTCAAGGCTTGAAGTTTTCTGTGATATTTTTATTGCCTCCAACTCCATTGAGACTTCTTTCATCGTAGGTCGTTTCTTTCCATCCAAGTTCAGGCACCTTTTTGCAAGGTTTGCGACTGTAATAAGCTCTTCTTCTACAGCTTCCTTCAGAATTCCTTTATCCAGAATATCATACAAATTGTTTTCTTCCATCGAGTAAATAAAATACATCGCTAAACTTTTGGCTTCAGGTGCCCTTGTCAAAGAGATAGCTTTTTCTCCGGTTAAAAGCTTAACAAGGACAACACCAAAACTATAAACATCGCTCTTTTCTGTAAATTGACTTGATTGAAAATACTCTGGATCCAAGTATCCAAAAGTTCCATGCACTAGTGTAGTCAAGTGAGTTTGATCAATAGCAACGGATCTTGAAGTCCCAAAATCTGCTACTTTTGTTCTGTATTTATCATCTAAGAGAATGTTCGTTGACTTAATATCTCGATGGTAAATGGGCAAGAAGCTGCTGAGTGTAAATAGTAGAGAGCTCCTGCAATTTCTGTGGCAATTTGTAAGCGCATATCCCATGTTGGTGGAAACTCCTCGTTTTGATCACTTAGATATTTCGAGAGAGTTCCATTAGGAACAAATTCATACACTAGTCAAGGCACTTTTGTCTCCAAGCAACAACCTAGTAGTTTAACAATGTTCCTATGATTAATTCGTGAAAGAACGACAACTTCATTAATGAATTCTTGAAGCTTTCCTGCATCAGTTATCTTTGACTTTTTCACAGCAACGATTCTTCCATCGTCTAACATTCCTTTGTAAACAGTGCCTTGTCCTCCTTGACCGAGTATTCTGTTAACATTAAAATGGTCAGTGGCTTTCTCCAAGTCCTTTGAATTAAATAATTTCGTATTCTCAACATTCAATTCACTTTGAGATATTTGCTGTTGTAACAACAGTCCGCCATTTCGTTTAAAGAACTCCTGCCTACGTTCAATCCTTTTCCTTTTCTTTACCACTTTGTATGACACCCATCCACCAATAAGTAGAAATAACACCACAAGGCCTGCACTAGCACCTGCTTAACTCAATAAAATGGAAAAATGATTAGTACACTCCTTGCAGTTGGGATATTTATATATATTATGAGGAGTGTTACACCCACAGAGATTACACAAAAGTAATCTTACAAACTGATGTGGTTTCATGTGAGCTATCAGATCTACAATACAATAAAAGTAACTTTACAATCTGATAGATCACATCAAGACACGTTAGTTTGTAGGATTATTTTTAAGTAATCACTTTGTGGCTAGAGTATTTCTCATATATTATTAATAGGATTTATATTAAAATTGTTAATAGAGAGACATGTTCTCTAAATGCTACAAATTATTAAGCCTAACAAAATCTTCATGTCGATGTGCCAAAACTATTTTGAGATACTATAGTTTTTGAAACTTCTTTTCTCATTTTTTGCTTAATTTCTAATTGAAAAACTTTCATAAATTAATTCTAATACATACGTACCGAGTGCAATTGGAATAATTCTGTAACGTATTCTGGGCGGAATTCTCCCATCTCCTTCGTACCCATGTCGAAAAGTACATGTGTAACTTCCATTAGTGTTGATGCACGTTGCATTACCAGCGCATGGTTTCCCTAGCATACACTCATTAATATCTGAAATAAATGAGTGCATGCAACAGCCGCAGAGCGTCAGCTCAATTATATATATATATATGTATATATGTATGAATGTATATGAGAAATGATTTATGTTAAAAAAAGTTAGTAACTTTATAATCCGTATCAAAAATCCGTTTTTTAATAGTTGGATTAATTTTTTTTTTTTCAAAAAAAACAACATAAATATGCGAACTTTCTCTCCGTCTCCGTCTCCCCCTCCCCAGTGATTTTCCAGTTCGCTTTTTTTTTCCTTTTTTTTTTTTTTTTTTTCTTTTCTGTCGTTTGTCGTTTGTGCCACGCCACTGTCATTGTCACGTCGCCCGATCATAACCCACCGGTAAGTCTCCTTCTCGGTCAGCCTATCTCCCTCATATCTATATTTATCTCTTTGATACTCCGTTGGATCTCTCAGTAGCCAACCCAGCGACACCATGCCGCCGCCCTTCGCCCCAAGTTTTTACCTTTGCTAGCCAACGATGAGCCATTCCTTCTCCACCGCCTCTTTCTTTCCATCTTTGTTTGGTTTTTCCTCTCTTCCTCACACACACGGGTGTATCGCTTTTTTAATGATCTTTTTTATGGTTATGCTGGCGATGACAGGTGGATCTGGTAATTGGTCTGTTCCGATTCTGATAGGTGCACCTGACATGGCATTTCCACGATTAAATAATATTTCATTCTGGTTGTTGCCACCAAGTCTCTTGCTCCTATTAAGCTCAGCCTTAGTAGAAGTGGGTAGCGGCACTGGGTGGACGGTCTATCCGCCATTTTGGAGGAGCAGTTGATTCAACAATTTCTAGTTGATTCAGCAAGCTGAAGTCGTGACGCCAGTGGCCAAGATCTCAGCGTCACGACTTCCGCCAAAATACAAGCTGGCCGGGTCAAGGGAGCACATTGCAAATCACAAAATTATATTTAGCACATATATATATATATGTATGTATGTATGTATGTATTTGCAAATTACCCTCGGCATACTAAATTGATGAGCCAAATTAACGGGAAAATAAGGCTTAGCTGGGAATGATAAAAAATTACCTTGGCAACTCTCAGGTCCACCAGGGAGGTATGGATTTCCTTGATAACCCTTGGAGCAATTGCAACGATACCCAGGGCCGTTGCTGCAATTGTAACAATAACTATGGTTTGCCTTACATGCGTAGCTATCCTTATTTCTTATAGCATTTTTGCATGTCTCATTTCCAACTGCCCAATCAAGCGCCAGGGGCAAAGTCTCTCTAAGCTTTAACTCTTCGAAATCCGTGGCTGAAAACTTGTATACTTCTTCCACTATAAAGCCGAAAGCACATCCAGTAGTATTATTAATGCGAGTAGTTGTTTCGTTAAATCTCCCAACACTTAGAAATAATTCGGTCGCTCCTTCTGGGATAGAAAGCTGACAACAACCAATACCAGAGCATGACCCGTTAACCACGTCTCTGGCAAAGTCGTTACAGAGTGATAGGCATCCCATACTGTAGTTCTTCTGTTCCACAGAACCTTGAACAAACGAAAAAACGTCACAACCCACGACAGTGACCTTGTTCCTCTTATCTGAGATGCGAAAATTTGACCACTCGGACAAGGCAGAGTAGTTGACAGATGAAGGTATACTAGTCATAGGTACCGAGTCGCATCTTGGATTGTCAGGACCCTCATCATCGCATCCTCTGCCGTGCTCGACTTGGTCTGTACAAAGTTTGGCTATGGGGTATGAGAGTCGCAGTCCACCCTCCTGTACTGATATGGCCTCGACAGGCAACGTATAACCAGAGCCCAGATATGGTTTTTGACTTCTGAATCTGTTGTCACAATTGATGAGAAATGTTTTGTCTAGGTAACAACCCTCGCTTGTTCCAAATGGGTAGGGGATTTCAACTCCTCCACAATTACGGTTACATTCAGTATTGAGTTTAGATGCTGCTGATGCTACTAAAATGAATACGATCATCCCACGTACTAGCAGAGGTTGCGAAAGCTTTCCATTCAAGGCTATCATGGTTTTCCTTCAATTCCTGTGCTTTCTTTAAATTAAATTAATCTTTCCTTGTGCTGCGGACAGTGTCGAATTTTTAGAGGCGGTACCGTATGGAGTACTGGAAAAAAAGAAAAGGAAAGTAAGCTTAAAAGATAGGTACAGATCAAGATCAGGATCATACGATTGATTGTCCAACTTCCCCTTGTATCTAGCAAGACGTAGTAATATAATTTATTCGTATGCATGTGAAGAGATGATCATCATGATCATACTTGGATCATAAACTTTACATGGAGCATGACAAGAATACTTTTTGACATAGTAATAATATATATAGGACGTCCTCCTCAAAGGATTTTATAACATGGTTCGAGGGTCTACCTGCGATCACAAGAGCGAGCGAGTAAATTCTCTCTATATGTTAAAAGTATAGGATTCAACACTTTTATTTTAGAACTTCACTGTTAGTTTCCATACCACTCCTTGTACAGAATATTTGCTCCATTAACAGAAACACCACATACGAAAATACAATTTCTTATTAAATGAGTCTATTCCAAATAGTTATTTTAACGGCTCTATTCAATATTATTAAGAAGAAATTATGAATAATTTTATTACACCTAAATTAGGATAATGGGCGAATAATTATAGAAGCTCAATTAAGGTTTATTATATTATTTTAGGAGCAATGCTAGATACAGTCCCCAAATGGGGACTGCAATGCAAGCTTAGGCAATTTTATCTTTAATTTTTTTTTAAAATTACAAAACTATCCCTCCTAAAATGATGATTTTTCTCATTTAATAAGGGGTCTGCACATACAGTCCCCACTTGGGGACTGCAAATAGAATTTTTCTAATGGAAAATTGCATACTTTGCTTGAATAAATTATGGGCCCGTGCTCTATCTAAAATAAGAGAAATTCTATTTGCAGTCCCCAAGTGGGGACTGTATGTGCAGACCCCTTATTAAATGATGATTTAATTTAATTATATAGTTCTAATGAGGCTCCAATTTTTTTTTGGACTGTAAATACTAGCACTATTTTGCAGAAAGCACTGACTACCAACAACCTTTCACATTTAAGAAAAATGATACCTGCCTACGCCAAATTTAACATATTTAAACGTTCTCCTAGTGGTATCATTAACTAGCTATCTAGGATGATAGTTCGGGATTGAAGAATTTTACATATAATATGACGTGGACAACACGCAGCTCAAGTTGTAGAAGAGAGAAACAATGAAAAACAGGTAATCGTAACTGCAGACTAACTCCATAAACATGCAAATATCATAGGACATACATTGATACATCAAACACAGAACGTCGGGACCTCATGACAATGATTACGAGGAACAGTACTGTTCTAAATAGATATTTTAAGCTTTAGATTATATGTCTGATCCTTCATTTTCAGGAAAGTAAAACGAATTCTTTTCACACGAGCACTAGAAGGGAATTAATTGCATGAGAAGATCATAACTCTCCATATATAAATATATATATATATAGATAGATAGCAGGTCTATGATCCTCACCTCTGATCAGCTCTTGAGCACCTAGCTGGCCTCTTTAGAATATCATGAGCCATACAAGCAATTGGTCAGACAAAATTAAGATATCTTATCCAAAGAAAAAAGTAGCAAAAAAATGAATGCATCATGTTTATCATGCATGCATCATGGCAAAGCAAAAGATTCCCACATGTACAACAACAATTTAATTAAGACCTCATGAATAATGGAATGACTCGTAAAAGAAGTCTTTCTTTTCTTTTCTAAGAAGTCTCCCACTAGCAGTACGTAGGTGGCTTTGGAAATTAAAATTTAAAACAGACACCTGGCCTTATCTCTATTACTTTGTTATGATTCAATACTCCAATTTTTTAATTAATTATTTCATGTCACTTATTTCCAAAATAAATGGCGTAGCGGAAGACGTTGAGGACTAACAAACAAAGGAAATAAAGTTTATGGAAAACAGGGAAACAACGGAAGAACTGTGTCTTCCGAAATTGACGCGGAATTGCAGAAAAATAACAGTGCTAGCTGTGCCTTCTTATTTCCAACTTTCATCATCATTCTCCATTACAATATTTAATTCAAAATTTCCAAATTATGATGACAACACATGTGAGTTAATTCACTTTTTTTTTTCACTCCCAAACTTATTTAATTCAAAATTTTCAAATTATAATAAATATTTTTAATTATAAAAATAGGTTTACTCATTTAAAATTATTCGAGAACATAAATTATTTAATTTCAAACTTTTTAAAAAATCATTTTTTATCAATTATGAAGAAGACATTCTCATGCTACTCCTATTATCATTTTTTTTTTTTTATTGCGAGTGTGCTCATAAAAGCCAATATTCGATCTCCTACATCTATTTTCACCAAACTTCAACATCAGTTACATTTCTCATTTAACATGTTTGCTAATAAAAAATATTTATTTTTAACAACATAAAGCCTCCAATTTCCAAAACATGTTCCACGCGTACAAAAATGGTCATACATGGAAAATATTGCAAGTATCAATTCGCAGTCCTATGTGCCCACATAGGTAGTGTGATAGATTCTCTGGTTGCAACAATGACTTGTACCGATACAAATGACATGTCAGAAACACGCAACAGATGAGCCAGGTTATCTTTAGTTGTCTGTCCAACATAACAATCCGGATTGGTAAAACCACAGGATATCTCATCATCAGGTGTAATCATGTAAATAATGTTATGTATGACACAACATGCAACAATAATAATATAGTGTTGCCTTGTTGGCCTGTATGGATTCATTGATTGCAAAATTCGAAACCATTTTTTTAACACACCAAAAGTGCACTCAATAACATTTTGGAGGAAATGAACGATTGTTGTGACGTTCAGACCTAAGATACCCCACCTTGGGATATGAGGGCATAAATCTCTCAGTGCATGGAAATGCGGAACCTACTAAATAATAATAACCTGAAAAATATTAAAAAACATTAATAATATTTGCTTCAAACATTATGAAATATCGTTTGTCTAGAAAGTAATTAATATATAGTACATACCTTCAAGAGGCCATGGGAAATTGATCCCTAGACGACTCAACGCATCCATAAATATGCAAGCATCATGGGCAGTACCCTTCCACACAGCGTATATGAACGTAAATTTCATATCGAAATCACAAGCTGCAAGCACATTTTGGCTAACTCAGTGATTCCGAGATAGATACATGTTAGTTACCATAGCCGACACCCATGTGTTGATATAAGTCCCGTCAATTGCACCATAACATTTCTACAATCATATAATAAAATGAGTAATGCTACTCATTATCCCAACTTACATCATCATTTCATCATCTTATGATGTGGCATTAGGTGATTGAAAATTATTTATTACATTTTACATGTGAATCTATCATTTAATGTCACATCATGGGATGATAGGAGGATGCTGAGAGTTGAGATGATGAATAGATTTTTTCTAATAAAGCTCTTTAATTTTTAATAAATGGGATCGACCACACTACCAAAATGTCAACCAATGGTTACTATGAACCATTGATAATGCCCGAGATTGCCTTCAATACAAGGCTCCACCCCAGCAACATGTGTAGGTGCAATCACATGAGGAGCAAGGCGACAGAGTGCCTGCATCACTACGTAGTCATGCTGATTAACGGTTTCACTCGAATGTTGAAATCGGTCGTTTGTCATTCGCTGATCTTGCCTATGTCCAACGGTGTATGCAAACATTACAACAACTTCATCCACATAAACCTCTTTTGTCAATTCCAGAATGGCATCAGTGCGTAATGTATTGCATAATGCTTGGAATGCATATACTTCCATCCGGAACATATTATAACAATTATTTCGATGTCCATTGAGGATTGTGACTATATAGTCTCGTCCACATTAGCCGATGTTATGTTGTGGCATTTGCTTAACCACTAGCTCCATAGATTCCTCCTCTTCTACGACGGCCATAAGAAAGGCTATGTGATCCCACATTGAGGGGCCTCACCTCCAACTCTGGTATTCGTCCCATGTTGGATACTGGTTACTACTCAATGCACCTTTGGTTGCGTTGTTGGACTTTACTTGGGGCTCTTCATCCTACCCACTTCCTCTATCCATTCTGCAATATCAAAAACAATTACCCTAATAACACTTCACAACCTGAACGAATAATTTATAATAAGCGTGTATAGGATGGCAGTGAACATCCAAAAGGCATCTAAATCATGTCGTATATGACTTATCTAAAATATGTCAGTAAATAATATAGAGACAAATCAAATATAAAAAGTAGCAAATGATTTTAGAAATTGAAATAAACCATTAGCAAAATATGAAAATCATTAAAAAAAAACAACTTTCATAAACTCAATCAATGAACCGTTAGCAAATTATGTACTTAGTCAATAAAAAAAGTAACATCTGCAATAATACAAAGTTTGATAAACCAGATTAATGTAGCATCGACATACGCTACGTCACTCCAACCCCCTGATCCAATCAACTCTGCGGCTCGGGGGCATGAGTAAGAACACCTCCTCCATATTAGGATCCATACAAATCCTAGCTGCTCAAGAATATTGTTGTGCAGGCAGCCGTGGGGTGATCTCATCCAAAAATGTCATACATTGAACTGCGGTGCTAAATGACTCATCCGATCGACTTGAGCCTTTGACTTTGCTATGCTTTCTACTGCATTTCCCAACCAGTGCTTGCGAGGTACACAGGTTGGCAGAATGGGAGATGCAGATTGGTGGAAGGGGAGGTGGCGACAGATAAGGGTGGTGGCCAAAGCTAGAAGGACGTGTAGCAATGGCGCAGTAGCGACATGGGCGGCAAGGGCTCACAATATGTAGGAGGGAGGAGGACAAAAGAAGAAAAGAGAAGAGGAGAGGAGAGGGTCTTGCGGCGCTGGCGTGAAATGAAAAGGTCCTAGGATTTTCACCCTTCAAGTCCAAAAATGTTGTCGTTTGCAACAAGGGGCCTAGTTTTCTTTTTCTTTCAGCTCATGGACTCCCACACGGGCTGGGCCCTCCATTGAACCCACTATCCTACCTACTTGGGCCTCAGTTTTTACCAAAGAACAGAAAAAAAGAAGTAACTAAAATACATAAAGCCCAAAAAGAAAATTTTTGGGTTTCACAATCGTTCTCCCTTAGACCTGACATGGGCTTTAGATACTAGTTTAACATTCTAGGTTCTTAGCAACAATGCAATAGACAAGCAAATGACGACAAGAAAATAGACAATTACACGACACAAAATTACCGCAGTTCGGCAACTTGCCTACGTTCACAGAGATATAGGGGATTTTATTAAAAAGAAAGCTGGAACACCGTGCAACAATACAATATCTCTGCCTCACTTTTTCTCTCTCTCACACACAAGGGCTGCCTCTCTCTTTTCCTTTCTATTTCTGCCATTCAATTCCACCTTTAGATTGTTACTCAAAACAAATATAATACACACACAGATATGTGTGAGTGTGTGTAGGCTAGCAGCGGAAACCCTAGAAAAACTAATTTTGGGTTATTCGTTCAAGCAGAGGGTCGAGCTATTTTCAAGCAAACTCTCTGTCCGATGTTCACTTGAACTGCCCGTCAAGCGAGACCCAAACGAACTCTCTGCCTAGGTTTCACGCGAGCTACATGTCACACAAGACTCAAGCAAAATCTCTGTCTAAGCTTAGCTTGATCGACCCATCACGGGTCTGTCGAGTGAAGTCTTTGACCGGCGTTTTCTCAGCTCACAAACTAAGCTCCACAAACCCAACACTTGACCTACGTAAACATCTTACAAAGGTAAATTTACTCAATTATGTAAGATTGGTCTACATAGAGATCCAATGTATCACATCAAACTACATTATTAAGTAAGTTTGCTTTTACAAGATCTCTTTGTAGATCTAACATTTTTCCATTATGAAATAGCAATCTAGTATGTAAATTTGTAAGAACTCGTTGCTAGTTGCAGCATATGGAACCGGTTCTATTCTCTATGTTTCCAAATACTTAATTATTCTTAACTCCAAAGGTGGTGTAGTGGTTATGGAGTGACCTGTATAAACCAGACTTCTTGGGTTTGTAAGTACTCAGCATTCACACTCTTAATTGGAGACATCAAACTAGGAAAATATTTTCATAAATTATTCAAGGTGCACTTACATGAAACTCCATATTAAAAATTTTATAAATCTTGAGATTAGTTAGGATTGCTTTTATTCAATAGTACAATTTCTTAATTACCAAAAAAGAAAGGAAAAAAAAACAGCTGTTGTCATTGAGAACGACATGAATAAGAAAGTAGTGGTCATTGAGATCATGACATATATGAACAAATAAAAGTCATATGTGGCTGAAATAAATTCAAAGTCTTTTAAAGTCGTGTTTTTGTCTCGTTCGGCTTGAGACTATTCAAAATATTAATACATGTACTCTTCTCTTGGACTAGAAGGTAAAGTATTAGCTGGCATATATGGAATAATCAACTAGAAAGGACAACTCAAATGCCATTTCTCCTACGGATGATGCTATCGGGTCATCTAAAGTTTAAGGACCATCTTGATGTCTACGTGGTTCATTAAAAAAGAAAAAAATACGAACACAAAAGGGTAGATGGAGTCTAAGATTTCATCTTCCTCTTTTATACTTTTGGATGTCTATTTATTTTGAATATATCTTTATTAAAATCCACATGTCACCATGTGCCTCGTCAGGAGAAAATGGATAATAGGAGGGTAACCCTGTCATTATCCAATATAGCATAGTACTGGATACTATGAAACTCGCAAAAAATTAGAAGAATGCCTAATGCTATTGTGTTTTCTAATCTTTTCAACATTAATTTGTCCTTCTACACTTTAGTTTCAATAAGGAAAATGAAACTCGAGAACTTTTTCTTCACCATGAGGAAAATGAACCCTAGACGTTTATTTTGAACAACAATATTGCAAACTCAGAGAACTTTAATGTTGTTATTCAAATATTATTTTAAAGAATATCGTGAACATACTTTAATTTTATTAATAACGTATTGTTATTCGTATACTTGTTAATTAGAAGTTTGTTTCTGCTCGATTACCTTGCATCTTCACTTCATTGTAATGGAGTGGCCGTTGTTCTTTGATAAAATCAAAACTCTTGTAGTGGTTCACTTGAGTCCGATAGTGTTCAAGTGAGAGATTTAGATTGATGGCTTTAATAATTTAGTTTATTCTCATATAGCTACCTTACACAGTTAATATTAAATGTCGGTGGTACATTTTACTATCTTAAATGCTAGTTACTATTTATCCTTATATACAACACATTTTGCTATTCGCCCCGGCACCAAATCTAAGTTCCGCCTGCATGTATGTTCTTTAATTTATACTTTATTTTGGAAATAAGTGACATGAAATAATTAATTAAAAAACTGGAGTACTGAATCATAACAACGTAATAGAGAAAAGGACAGGTGTCTGTTTTAAATTTTAATTTCCAAAGCTACCTAAGTACTCAACATAAACCGTAGTACTTAAGTTTACTTGGGTACGTAATCTTTTTCTTTTCTTTTTACCATAATGTGAGGAAAAACCAACCACAAATTTTCCTTAATCTTTAATGACCAATGACAACATCATGATTAGTTGTTTTCATTCATCCAACTTGAAGATATAAACATATATCTAAACACGACGCAATTCGTTCATTTCTATCTCCCCATCTGTGTTTTTTGGTAATTGAGAAAAGATAATCCCAGCTAATCTTACGATGGATAAAGAAATTTCTTAGTCCAATGGCTCAAAGAGAGTGAATGCAGAGCATTTTCAAAGCCAATTAGACGTCTGGTTTATATGGCTCGCTCCAAAACTATTACGCCACCCCTTGGACTCAATAATTATGCTATTTGAAAACACAAAGAAAAGAGTCAGTTCCATATGCATCAATTAGCAAACAGTTCTTACAAATTGACATGTTAAATTGATATTTCATAATTGAAAGAGTCTAGATTTAAACAAAGATCTAGTACTTAAACAATGATATGGTTTAATGCGATATGTTGGATCGAAACTAATTTCTTATAACATGGCCAAACATTTCTCTTAATTCCTAGATATACAAGGGCTGAAAGGATGAACAAGATACCTTTTAGCTCTTTGATATAATGAAAAAGATGCAACCCGGTACAATGATCTTCATTAATGTTAAATGTGAATGAAAGAAATGGTTCAAAATGAATTTATTTATCGAAATTTTACATGGCCACCACGGTACGTAGGACCAAAAACTTTGATTACTCGATTGAGGAAAGACTGAAACCTTAGATTCTATCTACCTTTTTGTGTTTGTATTTTTTACTTTTTTAATGAACCACGTAGACATCAAGAGAGTCATCTGAATAGTAAACTTTAAATGACCCGATAGCATCATCCGTAGTAGAAATGACATTTGAGTTATCCTTTCTAGTTGATTATTCCCATATCAATTCCATATATGCCAGCTAATACTTTACCTTCTAGTCCAAGAGAAGAGAGCATGTATTAATATTTTGAATAGTCTCAAGCCGAACAAGACCAAAACACGACTTTAAAAGACTTTGAATTTATTTCAGCCACATTTGAATTTATTAATTGCACTGATTTTTTTATTAACCTTACGATTAAAATGTGGCTGAAATAAATTCAAAGTCTTTTAAAGTCGTGTTTTGGTCTTGTTCGGCTTGAGACTATTCAAAATATTAATACATGTACTCTTATCTTGGACGAGAAGGTAAAGTATTAGCTGGCATATATGGAATTGATATGGGAATAATCAACTAGAAAGGACAACTCAAGTTACTTTAAAAAAAAAACAAAAAAAAGGACAACTCAAATGCCATTTCTACTATGGATGATGCTACCGGGTCATCTAAAGTTTAATGACCATCTTGATGTCTACGTGGTTCATTAAAAAAGAAAAAAATACAAATACAAAAGGATAGATGGAATCTAACGTTTCAGTCTTCCTCTTTTATATTTTTGAATATATTTTTATTAAAAACAATATGTTATCACGTGCTTCGTCAATAAAAATTGGATAATAAGAAAATAGTAATCCTATCATTATTCAATATAAGATAGTACTGGCGCTATCAAAAATCACGAGCTTCATTTTTTTTTTGTTCAAAATAAAACAAGGGTCGCATGTGAAATTGCCTAAACTTGAAGATTACATGAATAAATGACTAAACAGTTGCAAATTTTAGGTTCTAGAACTGTCTTGATGACAAAAGAAAATAAAAATTTAGCTGATTGAGTAGTCAAAGTTTATGGCCCTACCGTGGTGGCCACGTAAAATTTCGACCACCATGACTCATGTGGAAGATGGACCTCTACGACTAGTACTTGATAAAGGAGTTCTCAAATTCAAGTGGAAGATGGGCTTCATGTGAGTTAATTTTTTCTTTTATCTTATTTTTCTTCTCTTTTGTGGTAGAGTTCTCCAATGCAAGTTAATAATGAAGTCCTAAAGTCAAATAAAAGATGAGGTTTTTGACTGACAATAAGAGAAAATAATAATATTGACAAAAAATTCGGACCATGGCGAGTCTTGAGAAATTGAGATTGAACACTACAAGTAAGGCCTATGATATTAACTATTAAAGCTGTAATCATTACCAGAATAATGCTTAATTATGATAAGTTATTTTTTATGAAAATGATTATTTTGTATCAAAATAAATATATTTTAGTCGCAATTAGTCATGTGTATATATATATATATATAATTAATATTACTTTAATGACTAATTATTAGATAGTTTAGAAATACGAATGAAGTGTTTGATAGCGCCAGGCCTTATAACTAACTTTTTGTGCACACCTTTTCTATATATAGGAAGTTGATTTTTAATTAAGTTTAGTAGCCAATACATGTAGACACTAGTTGGCCAAGTTATAAATTAAACCTAGTATTCTTTTTTTTTTCTTTTTCTTACTTTACTTAATTTCCATGTTCGGGAAAAAATAACATTTTATTAAGACATGTCAACTTGATAAGCGTTGACATATTACTGCCCTAGTTTTAAATTAAGAGTTAGTCTACATACAGTTTTTAAATGGAGACTGTTCATGCAAGCTCATATAAAAAAAATTTAAAATTACAATAATATCATTTTTAGAATGTTGTTTTTTTTTTTTATTCACATTTATCAATGGGACTGCATACACAATTCTCCACTCAGGATTACAAATAGAATTTGCCTTACATTAAACTGGTAATTTTGTGTTGATCAGTTTTTGTTAAAGTGAGCACTTATACTTAAAAGAACAATATTACAAACATGCTTAACACTAACAAAATATACTAACATAGTAACATACATACGTTCATGGTATGTATCATCGTGAATATGACAATAAATATTACCCATAAGTCTTTTAATTATCATTTCAATATTTTATTTTCTGATGTGACATCAAGTATTGATTGACAAATTTTATACAACCATGCTACGCTTACCGAGAAAATTTATCTAAGTATTTAATGAGTATATTATCGTTGTTATTGAATATTTTGAACAGTGATAATAATTTACGTATTTTAAAAGTGATGAATGATTTTTTAAAGGGTTACATTTGGTTTAATATTTTTTTATCCATTTTTCAATATCACTCGTGATCACATTTTTCTTTTATTTTATTTTATAAAATAAATTTATAAATTAATATGAATATAAAGTCATGTTAATTTGTAAATTTACTTTTATAAAACTATTAAAATATTTCTCTAAAAAAACTTATATGAAGTGATTGATCTTAATTTTGAAAGACACATATATGGATGAAATATTAGACTAGTTCAGCTTCCCCTGGCTTTCTGCTAGTTAACGGAAGACGACGTGATTTGCTTTCAAGGAACTTAGAAGAATATTCCCACTTCGAGAATTTACCCAAAGTCTACAGCAAAGCATTGACTTTTCTAGAAAGCATAAATTCTTTCAACCCCCACCACTAATATTTAATTTACAATAAATCAACCCATAATTCACAAAAAAAAAAATTTAGAACACACATGTTGAAATTAGGACGAGTTTCAAAGCGGACACCTAATTGAGTACTAGTACTGGACTTGCTCACAAATACGTACAAAAGCTCTTAATAATGCAAAGCAGACCTTAAGAGCAAACTTTGAACATACAAAAAGATCTATGTGGAGAAAACTTAAAACACTGGATGCAAGTAGAACGAAAATCTACCATCATCCATTGATTTGGAGGAAGATACTTGCTGATTGAGGCTTTTAAGGACAAATGGATTATTTGACATCATTTGTTGGTTTTAGTGCTTGATTTCCCATACTATCAAATGGTACTTGCGGAAGAATAGCCAACACCAACATCAATGCTTAAAGAGTACTGTGTGCATGCACTAAGCAAATGCTCTGTCTCTTCTGTGTTGAGATTAGCTTCTTTCCTTGTTTGCTTTCCTTTACCTCTTAGTCCATCCAGCATCACCACCACCTCCTTCACAGTAGGCCTATCATCTCTTTCGCACATTTCAAGGCTTGAAGCTCTTTGTGATATTTTTACAGCCTCCAACTCCATTGAGACTTCTTTCATCGTAGGTCGTTTCTTTCCATCCAAGCTCAGGCACCTTTTTGCAAGGTTTGCGACAGCAATAAGCTCTTCTTCTACAGCTTCCTTCAGAATTCGTTTATCAAGAATATCAAACAAATTGTTTTCTTCCATCGAGGAAATAAAATACGAGGCTAAACCTTTGGGTTCTGGTGCCCTTGTCAAAGAGATAGCTTTTTCTCCGGTTAAAAGCTCAACAAGGACAACACCAAAACTATAAACATCACTCTTTTCTGTAAATTGACTTGATTGAAAATACTCCGGATCCAAGTATCCAAAAGTTCCATGTACTAGTGTAGTCAAGTGAGTTTGATCAATAGCAACGGATCTTGAAGTCCCAAAATCTGCTACTTTTGCCCTGTATTTATCATCTAAGAGAATGTTCGTTGACTTAATGTCTCGATGGTAAATGCGTAATGAAGCTTCTGAATGTAAATAGTAGAGAGCTCCTGCAATTTCTGTGGCAATTCGTAAGCGCATATCCCATGTTAGTGGAAACTCCTCATTTTGATCACTTAGATATTTCGAGAGAGTTCCATTAGGAACAAATTCATACACTAGTAAAGGCACTTCTGTCTCCAAGCAACAACCTAGTAGTTTAACAATGTTCCTATGATTAATTTGTGAAAGAACGACAACTTCATTAATGAATTCTTGAAGCTTTCCTTCATCAGTTATCTTTGACTTTTTCACAGCAACAATTCTTCCATCGTCTAACATACCTTTGTAAACAGTGCCTTGTCCTCCTTGACCGAGTATTCTATTAACATTAAAATGGTCAGTGGCTCTCTCCAAGTCCTTTGAATTAAATAATTTCGTGTTCTCGATATTCAATTCACTTTGAGATATTTGCTGTTGTAACAACAGTCCGCCATTTCGTTTAAAGAACTCCTTCCTACGTTCAATCCTTTTCCTTTTCTTCACCACTTTGTATGACCCCCATCCACCAATAAGTAGAAATAATACCCCAAGGCCTGTACTAGCACCTGCTTAACTCAAAAAATTAATAGGAGAACGATTACGCCAGCTTGCTGTAATTGGGATATTAATTTATATATATTATTAATAGGTTTTATACTAAAATTGTTAATGGAGAGACATGTTGATCTCTAAATGCTAGCTACAAATTAAGCCTAACAAGCAAAATCTCCATGTAGATCATGTGCCAAAAATATTTTAAGATACTATAGTACTTTTTGAAACTTCTTTTTTCATTTTTTTGCTTGATTTCTAATTTACAAACTTCCATAAATTAATTCTAATACATACGTACCGAGTGCAATAGGAATAATTTTAGAATGCCTTTTTCTGCAACCTATATGTCCATCTCCTTCGAACCCATGTTGACAGGTACATGTGTAACTTCCATCAGTGTTGATGCATCTTGCATTACGGGCAGCGCAAGGTTTCTCAAGTGAAATGCACTCATCAATATCTGAAACACATGAGCACATGCAACAGCCGCAGGCCGTCGTAAATCTTACTGAAAAATTTAGTCATTAAGATTTTGATTAATTTTTCATTAAGATTTTGATTTTGAGAAGCTTCTTAGACGTGAGTAGTAAGTACCTTTGCAACCAAGTGGGAGGTAGGGGTTGCCCTCGTAACCCTTCTTGCACTGGCAACGGTATCCATAGCCATTTTCAGGATCATCACATGTGTTGTTCCCTCCACATATGTAATCAGTCTTGAGCTGAGCATACTTACACCTTTCATTACCGATCGTCCAATCAAGTACCATCGGAATGGTTCTATTAATTTGGAGACTGGAAAGATAAATGGGGGAGAACTTGAACAGATGTTTCTTAACAACGAAAACATAGCTGCAGGGATTGAAGTTCAATACTTTTGTGTGATTTTTGTAGCTATGTGTACGTACTTCCAACCTGATATTGCTCAATCTTTCCGGGATCTCTAACCAGCAACAACCCATTCCAGAGCAAGTCCCATTCAAAACAATGCTTTGATTCTGGCAAATGGACATGCAGCCCATGGAGAAATCTTCATTGTTCTGGTTACCATAAAGGAATGCATATGTATCGCAGCCAACAGCAATGAACAGGTTTTGCGTGTTAGAAATTGTAAAAGCATTGGAGGAGACTCTCAGACGAGTGGAGTACTGGAAGTTTGTTGAGAGCTCCGACTCGTTGTTACAGACCTCGACAATCTTCATGAACATGTCAATCTGGCCTTGGATGGAAATCTGTTGGACAACAACGTCACCCACCTGAGGTCGGAGTCGTCCGTCCCACGATTTGGTGCAATTGACAGAAAAGTTTTTATTTAGGTAGCAACCTTCACCTATACCAAATGGATATGGAATTTCAACATCTCCACACCAGTTGGGGCAGTTAGGGAGGGCTGATCCATTAGCTGCTGCTGCTAGTACTGCTGCCGTTGCTATTCCTGATAAAATTATGCCTACCCATATGACTTGCACAAGCAACTTATTATAACCACCCATAATCGCCTCCACTACTATTTCAAAGAGAGGGCCGATTGATAAAGTTTACTATTGTGTTTTTCGCCTGTAAAACTTGCCGTAGATGATCGAGTTTTATACATGGCATATGGGAGGATCAAGAACAGCATTCCATGGACCAGGTATGAACGTGAGCTACATTCCAGTACCCACGGCACAAATTAGTCTTTGTCGTATACATCTAGTCAAGTCCTATGTTGGGTGAGTTTGTGAGTCTCAACGTTTGAGGTGTTTAGATGAATGAATATCTTGGGATATTGACTTTTTGAATAGGAAGTTGGAAAAAGTGTGGGTCTATTGGTTTTATTAGTAACGATGGTGAAATAGTGATTTTATTTATATGTTGTAGTGATAAACACAATTATTATGAGAAATGATTCCCAACACCTATAAAAATGAATTTTACACAATATTTTTTTAGAGACATTTTTTTAAATTGAAATAGGTAAAAATATTAAATTGCTAGCAATTATTCCTACAATATTCTCATGCTCCCATTTTGTTCCAAACTTCGGCTATATACTATGATGACAACCCGGAGGTGAGTTTATTTCACTTTTTTTTTTTTTGCCACTCCGACACTTGTTTAATTCAAAATTTCCAAATTATAATAAATATTTTCAAATATAAAAACAAGTTTTCTAATTTAAAATTCTCCAAGAATGGAAATTATTCAATTCCGAACTTGTAAAAAAGTAATTTTTTATCAATTATGAAGACCACATTCCCATGCTCCCCCATTATCATTTTTTTTAACACTGTGAGTGTGCTCATAAAAGCTATAAAAGCCAATATTCGATCTTGTAATCTATTTCCACCCAACTTCAACATCAGTTGCATTTCTCATTTAACAGGTTCGCTAATAAAAAAAATTTATATTTAATAGCATAAAGCCTCCAATTTCCCAAACATGTTCCCCACGTACAAAATGGTCATACAATACCATGGAAAATGTTACAAGTATCAGTTCGCAGTCCTATGTGCCCACATTGGTAGTGCGATAGACTCATTGGTTGCAACCATGGCTTGTGCCAACACAAATGATATGTCAGAAACACACAACAAATGAGCTGGGTTATCTTCAATTGTCTGTCCATCATAACGATCCGGATTGGTAAAACTACGAGATATATCACCATTAGGTGTAATTAGTCGAATAATGTTTATGTATGACACAATATGCAACAACAATATATCGTTGTCTTGTTGGTCTGTATGGATTCATTGATTGCAAAATTCAAAACCATTCTTTTAACACATCGAAATTGAGCTCAATAACATTCCAGATGGAAGAATGTTGATAACTGAAATAATCTTGATATCCTTGGAATGAACAATTGTTGTAATGTTCAGACCTATGATACCGCACCTTAGGATATGGGGGCATAAATCCCTTAGTGCACGGAAAGGCAAAATCTACTAAGTAATAATAACCTAAAAAATATTAACAACATTAATAATGTTTGCTTCAAACATTACGAAATACCGCTCATCTAGAAATTCATTAATATATAATACTTACACTAAGGAGACCATGGAAAATTGATTCCTTGACGACTCAATGCATCCATAAATATGCGAGCATCATGGGTAGTGCCCTCTTACCTAGCGTATATGAATGTGAACTTCATATTGAAATCATAGGCTTTCAGCACATTTTGGCTAACTTAGTGATGCCGAGATGAATACGCATTAGTTGTCTCGGTGGGAGCCCATGCGTCGATATAAGTCTTGTTGATTGCACCATAACATTTTTGCAATCATATAAATAAATTGTGAGTTCTCTAATTTTTAATAAATGGGATCGATCATACTACTAAAGTGTCAACCACATATTGCTTTCCTTAACCCAGAGTAAGAAATGGTTACGTCGAACTACTGATAATGTCTAGGATTGCCTTCAATATATGGTGTCACCCCAGAAACATTTGTAGGTGCAATCACATGAGGAGCAAGGTGACATAGTGCCTACATCACTACGTAGACATGTCGATTAATGGTTTTACTTGAATGTTAAAATCGGTCGCTTATGATTCGTTGAACTTGCCTATGTCCGACAGTGTATGCAAACATTGAAACGGCTTCCTCCATGAAAACCTCTCTTGTCGATTCCAGAATGGCATCCACATGTAATTTATTGCATAACACTTGGAATGCGTATACTTCCATCCGGAACATGTTATAATAATTCTTTGGATGTCCATTGAGGATTGCGATTATATAGTCTCGTCCGCGTAAGCTGATGTTATGCTGCGGCATTCGCTCAACTATTGGCTGCGTAGATTCCTCCTCTTCTATGGCGGCCATAAGAATGGCTATGTCATCCCACATTGAGGGATCATGCCTCCTCCAATCCTGGTATTCATCTCACGTTGGATATTGTTTACTACTCGATGCACCTTCGGTCGTGTTGTTGGCCTTCATCTAGGGCTCAACATCTGACCCATTTCCTCTGTCCATTTTGCGATTTCAAAAACAATTAACCCAATAACACTTCGCCGCCTGAACGAATAATTTATAATAAACGTGTATAGGATGGTCGTGAACATCCAAAAAGCATATAAATTATGTGGTATATGACTTGTCTAAAATATGCAAGTAAATAATATAGAGACAAATCAAATATAATAAGTAGCAAATCATTTTAGAAATTGAAATTAACCTTTAGCAAATTATGAAAATCATTAAAAAAAAATCATAAACTCAGTCAATAAACTGTTAGCAAATTAAGCAAATTATGTAACTTAGTCAATAAAAAAAACAACATCCGCAATAAAAACTAAGTTTGATAAACTAAATTAATATAGCATCGTCATACGCTACGTCACTATAGCCCCTGATCCAATCAACTCGCAATCCGGGGGCATGGGTAAGATCACCTCTTGCACATTACGATCCATTAAAATCCTAGCTGTGTGAGAATATTGTTGTGCAGGCAACTGCAGAGTGATCTCACCCAAAAACTTCATACATTGAGGTGCAGTGCTAAATGATGCATCTGATCCACTTGAGCCTTCGCCTTTGCTATGCTTTCTATTGCATTCCCCAAACATCTGCTTGAGTGGCGCATTGGTTGGCAGAATGGGAGGTCCGGATTGGTGGAAGGGGAGGTGGCAGAAGACAAGGGTGGGGGTCAAAGATCAAAGGACATGTGGCGATGGCACAGTGGCGACATGGGCGATGAAGGCTGAGGGAGGAGGAAGAAGAAGAAAAGAAAAAGAGAAGAGAAGAGGAGACGAGCGTGTGGCGCTAAGGTGAAATGAAGAGGTCCTAGGGTTTTCACCCTTCAAGTCCAAAAACCGCATCATTTGCAACAAGGGGCCTAGTTTTCTTCTTGCTTCAACTCGTGGACTCCCACACAGGCTGGGCCTTCCATTGAACCCACTATCCTACGTACTTGGACCTTAGGTTTTACCAAAGAGCAGAAAACAATAGGTAACTAAAATACATGAAGCCCAAAAAGAAACTTTTTGGGTTTCACATCCTCCCCCCCCCCCTCCGAAAAGAAATTTCATATAGTCCCCTCCAAAATGAAAACTGACCACCGGGCTCCGACAATTGACACTCGAGAAATGCCGATATAGCCAATTCATTCCCAGGATGATGTCATAGCCAAGTAGTTTGAATACTATTAAGTCGGCATCAAGTGTCCTCTCCCCAAAGTCCAATTAGGGCAACTTTCGAACACATTACCCTTTCTCCGTTTGGTAATGCTATTGCCATAGACTGTTGTAAAGGCTCCGTGATTAAGTTACACATTCGTACAAAAGTAGCGGACACAAAGGATTGGGATGCCCCTGAATCAAACAAGATGCAAGCATAAAATTCATACAAGTAAACTCTCCCTGATGAGATCAAACACTTCCAATGTAATTCTAGAAATTTAGCCACACAATGCATCAACTCAAATAGATCAAATCAAGTTCATACATGTGATGACCCTCGCATCTTGAGTTTCTAAGGCCTCATCATTAACCTCACTAGGTGTCAGAGCGTACATCCTCACCTACATTGTCTGCCTCTGATTCAACCTTCCTCCGTGTTGTCCTAGTCGACTTTCTTGGGCAGCATTGGGGCACTTGTGGTTTTATCTAGAGTCGAACTATTCTAATACCACTTGTGGTGCCCTTGACTCCTACATGTGATTTAGTAAGAGTTGCGACAGTAGGGTAATGGACACTCAGGTAACGCACTCCAAGGCCAAGTCCAAGATTGTGCGGACATGCAGTATGTTTCCAGTTTATAAACACATCAGAAAAATAATAATATGGTAGTCTAAAAGTGAGTACTAGAAAGTTAAAAATACAGACCAATAAGAAATCCTCCATAAGGTTATTATCGTCATCTAGTTGATTAAAAATAAAATAAAAGTCCATCAGCCACAATGGAAATAAACCCCAGGTCTTCACTCCTTAGGTGGGGTCGGTCCGTCATGCTCAAACCCGTCCTCTGCATCAAAGTCTACGGTTCCATCAAACAGAACCGTAGGTGGGAACACCACAATGGAAGTAAAACCACAGATTAACTACCAGGAATTTTGAACATGGAAACATACCAAACAAACACGCAAAATAACCCTAATAGATTATCTTTAACTACCCCCTTTTATAACCATTACCAAAATTATTTCAAGTATACCCACTCACGCCAAAAATCACATTTGTACACAGTTGACATTCATTTATTACGGTGTGCACCATGATCTCCCCTAGGGACCAACCACACACTCTGCCTCCCTTTGTCACACCACAGGGATCGACCGTGCGTGTGATTTCAAAATGAGCAATGCCTAGCTCCGCACCCAGAGTGTACATTACGAAGCATCCTCTAACCACCCCCAGCAGAGGGGCCACAGAGTTGTACCAAGAGCATTATTGTCTTGGCCGAGCCTACTATCGCCCGGTGATAGCCCAGTGGATGTCACTCAATTTTACATGCTCCTAAGTGATTAGATGAGATTCACCAAGATAATACCCTATATTGCATTGGGATCGTACTACCCACGCACCCATAAAATATGCTTTTAATCTTTTGACACCAAAACATAGTTTTTTCAATTTCACAGCATAACCACATGGCAAAGCACAATTAACAAGTCATAACAATCAATAACAATAAAAATGCAGATGCATGGCAAGCAGTTATTGGATGGCATGACATTATATAACCAAGCAGCATACAATTCATCATACAAACATCACAACTGTCACAGTCCTAACATTTCCAAACTACACGTGCTTCCTAACACTCCACCCGGCCCTAGGTCGACTTTTATCACCAACTACATTAATAAAACCTAACACTCCACAAGGCCCTGGCCACCTCTCATTCACAACCAGACTGCAACGACATTAAGATAATAATTTATTACACGTTAGTATTTTGACGGTCAATTCGGGAATTTAGTTACAAAAACAGAAGGAAAATTTCTGGATGATTAAGCGCGATGAATTTAAGTATCCTGTGAGTGTCTGTAAGCGCATGTCGCTGTGCAGATGGAGGAAAAAAAGTTATTCAAATCTGACGCTGCCTAGAGATAAATAAACAAGGTGAGTGGCATGTGGATTGTTGTGGTGGCGTCCAGAGAGGCAAAGTACGGTGGTGGCAGTGGCGGCGCACGATAACAGAGACGGATCTATGCAACGTTTTTGGGCTGATAGCTTGATCCTTTTAAGGGGGTGGCAAATCTAACATGGTGAAGGATGAAAGAGGGAGTTCTTTGTGGTGGAAGGTGGCGGAGTAGATCCCAAAGGGAATTTTAGGACTTGGGTTGGGGTGCATATGATGGGGAAAAAGGCTTAGCAGAGGGGAAGGGGTCGGACGACCATTACGAAGCTACTTTAAGGGGGTGGGCTGCTGCGGCGCTAGGGGAAAAGTTCCCCAAAACTTAAAGGGAAGGCAGAATAGAGGGAGAGGAAGAAGATAGGACAAGATTTGAGAGAGGGTGAGAAGGCTTTTGATAATTTTCAAAATGGGGAGGTCCAACCTATTTATAGGCCTTGGAGTGGGGCTTGGGAATCACAACCATGCCTACGATTGGTGGTGCAAGACTGTGGGAGGAAACCAAAAGTTGCATGCATGGCATGCGGCGTTTGGAGTGTAGTGGCGACGAGTAGGTGACATGAAAGAGAGGTGCATGGGTTGGTAGAATGGGAGGTGCGGATTGGTGGAAAGGCAAGTGGTGGCAGACAAGGCCGGTGGCCAAAGGTCGAAGGACACATGGCTATGGCAAAGTGGCGGGATAGGCGGCGAGGGCTCATGGGTTGCAAGAGGGAGGAGGAAGAAGAAGAAAAGAAAAGAAAAGAAAAAGAGAAGAGGCAAGAGTCTTCACCCTTCAACTCCAAAAACGGTGTCGTTTTCAACAAGGGGTCTAGTTTTCTTTTTTCCTTCAGCTCATGGACTCCCACATGGGCTAGGCCTTCCATTGAATCCACTATCCTACTTACTTGGGCCTTAATTTTTACCAAAGAACAGTAAAAAGAAGTAACTAAAATACATAGAGCCCAAAAATAAAATTTTTGGGTTTCACAATTGTTTTCCCTTAGACCCGACATGGGATCTATATACCAGTTTAACATCCTAGGTTCTTAGCAACGATGCATTAGACAAGTAAACGACAACAAGAAAATAGACAATCACATGATATAAGGGATATAAGGGATTTTACTCAAAAGAAAGTGGGAACACCATGCAGCAATACAATATCTCTACCTTACTTTTACTCTCTAACACACACAAGGGTTGCCTCTCTCTTTTCCTTTCTATTTCTGGCATTCAATGATACCTCAAGATTGTTACTCAAAACAAATATATTACACACACACACACACACACACACACACACACACACACATGTAGGCTAGCAGCGGAAACCCTAGAAAAACAAATTTTAGATTATATGCTCGAGCAAAGTGTGAGCGATTCTTGAGCAAACTCTTTGTCCAATGTTCCTCGAGTAAACTCTCTGACCTACAAAAAATCTTACAAAAGTAAATTTATTCAATTATGTAAGCTTGGTCTACATAGAGATCCGACGTATCACATTAAACCACATTACCATGTAAGTTTTCTTTTACAAAATCTCTTTATACATCTAACATTTTTCAATTATGAAATATCAATCTAGCATGTAAATTTGTACGAACTCATTGCTAGTTGCATCATATGGAACCGGTTCTATTCTCTATGTTTCCAAATACTTAATTATTTTAACTCCAGGGGTGGTTTAGTGGTTATGGAGTGAGCTGTATAAACCAGAATTCTTTGGGTTTGGAAGTACTCAGCATTCACACTCTTGGAAATTTGGAATTATATATGGTGAATGTAGGCCTAGGCAGAAAACCTTCATATCCGATCAATGACCCGAACCGACCCAACCAATAAAATGCGGGTTTAAAATATTTTCGGGTCGAAGCTGTAAAATGCCAGTTTCAACCCACAAGTTGTGTTTTAAGCATTCCGAAATGTAGAAACCCTAGCTAGCCTCCCCATTCTCTTCCTCATTCCCCGTCTTCCCAACCCAAGCAACATGTTCTTCGACGAGTTCACTTTCGAAGCAACCCAACTCCTCTATCTTCCTAACCCAATCATTTCCCTAAGCAACATGTTCTTCTACAAGTTCACTGTCGAAGCAACCAAACTCCTCATTCTTCCCAACCCATTCCTTTTGACGAGTTCACTGTTGATGAGATTGAAGCCGCTAACATCTTGCTCCATCTCCCTCAACTTTGAGAGAGATACTAAAGGGTGAGTGTTCCAGAGGACTGAAAAATACTACTTCATCCTTATCATCGTGTTTAAATGGACCACAGACCATGTATCATGATGGGGAAAAAAAAAACATAAACGTGTGGTTAGTACTTCACTACTTTTCCTTTTATTTTTATTTTTTTGGCATGACTCATTGACTACAAGTCTTCCTTTTTTTGTTTCCTCCTTAAAAGTTAAAAGAAAGAGATCTGCTTCTGATTCAATCTTTCATTTATTTTGGTTTCATATTGTCGCTCCCATCAGACTTTCATCATGAGACTGAGGTTGGTGCTGTGGTTCCTAAAATCAAACCCACTGACCTTGATTTTTGTTTGTTTAGGTATGCCAAGAACACAAAATAATTATGATCTTGAGATCGAAGCTGCTAATCGTTTAAAGGAAAATTTGAACGGGTCGGGTCGGATCGGGTCGGGTCGAGTCGAGTTCTTTCCAACAAAGGTGTGGGTTGGGTCGAATCGGGCCTAAACACTAGACGATTTGGTTGGGTTGCAGCCCTAGGAGGATGTGGGGTGATTAAAGATGTTGAAGCAACATTTATAGCAGGTTTTGTTCATATTATGGTAAATAAATAACCAAAAAAAAAAAAAAAAAGATTACCCAAGGTAAGTACGATCTATCTTTAGTAGGTGACTTTGGAATTAGAAGAGACATCATTTTCTCTTTTACTAGTAGGAGGGCCATGCAAGGCACATGCCCCGTTCCCTCTATACAGACTGTTTCAATTTGATGAAAAAAAATTATGTTTTGAAAACACTGTGGGAGGTAATTATATAATATACCTGATCTCAAAACGTATGCGACCTCAATCACATTGGCTGGATTACGTTGGAGCTCAGCTTCCGAGCATGTAAACCTAACTCAGATCTCCAAAAGTATCCATCCCTGATCAAATTGGTCAGATTATGTGCGAGCTCTGCTCCCAAGCATGTAAACCTTACCTGAATCTCCAAAAGAGTACCTTGATCACATTGGAGCTTGGCTCCCGTGCATCTAAAATGGATCCTGATCTCTAAAAGTATCCAACCCCCGGTTGGATCATGTGGGAGCTCATCTCCCAAACATGTATAAAATACCCAATCTTGAAACGTATCCAACTTGATCATAGTGATTGGATTATGTGGAGCTTGGCCCGATCTCAGGGTCGCATGCTAGGAGAGTGGCACTTGAAGGTGAGCAAAGAATGCTCATCCCCAAGGTTGACCAAAGAGTTCTCGATCCTAAGGGTGACCAAAATGTATTCTTTAACACCCAGACCCAACACCGCCCTCAGGCCAAGCCCATGTATGATCCAATATTTTTTTTTTCAAAAGCCCAAGATTTTACACTAAAGAGCCCAAGCCCATCTATTATATCCCTCATGCACGTTCTCTCTCTTATTCTCCTCTAGGATTTTAACTTTCTATATTTATACACACTCTTCTTCCATCTTTAGAGCATCAACAACCTAAGCCCTCCCATGTACAGAATATTGTATTTTTCAACTTCCCATCACTTTCTCAAACCGCACTCAGCCAACAACCACCATGCAAACTTCTCCCCCACCCTCGACGGTTTCTCCCCTTCACTTCCTTTTTGATTTTCAGTTTTCCCTGCACCTGTGATCCTCTCTTCCAAGATCCTAGCAATTTTCCTATTTACATTGCAGTTTTATTTTATTTTTTTTGTCTTGCTCACTTTCAAACACACAGCAGACCTAGCCCTCTCTCTTGTTCTTCCTGCAATTTTGGCCAAATCCATGGTTCCCCACTAGTGCCATCTTCCAGCTCGATGACGAGCACTCCTCCAACACCGTCCAGGAAAAACGCCCAGCAACCATGGGAATTTTCTTCACGTACGCTGCCATATCGTTCCTCCTCAGCGAACCAAACATCAACTTTCCTCCTCTACTCAACCCTCAGTGGCATCAAGGACCAACCAACCTCCATCTCACGAAAATATCAACACCACACTCATGACGTCAACCAAGGTTGTGCTCAGCACCACTACACAACAACCAAAATAGCCAATCCTCACGGCCCAACCAGTGGCACACTAAAACTGCCGAGAAAGAGACTGCCAGCGTTGGCTTTTCCTCACCGTGCAAGAAATTCTACCTCCTCCACCGCATGCTCCTCCATGACAACCCAGCTCCGAAAATCACTACAAGTAGCACCTTGTTTTATACCACCCAACTACTACCTCGTACACACCACCACCACGCAAGGTTTTCCCACGTTCCCTCGGTTCCAGCCACCACTTCACGACAGGAGCTCCGCATTGCCACCACCCTTCACCGTGAAACCCAAGCCACCATCGCATGCTAAGATGCCTCTGTTTTCACTTGCCAAAAATAGAGTAGGTTTTCCTTCGAACACTGCCTTAAAAGCTGCCCAGTCACTTGTCGTCCATGCACCGTAGCCCAGCTGTGAACTCGCAAGTGGAGCCACCGTAGATCACGAAGCAAGACTCCATGGTTGAACTGCAGCCCCTACGTTGCATGGTCCGTAACTCCTTCTCCTTCGTTCTCTTTGGTTCTATGTCTTTCTCTCTCTCTCTCTCTCTCTCTCTCTTAGTGCTCTTCAGCCAAGCCGTACGCCGTCGATCTAGTCTAGTCGCTGCTTCCGTCAACCCTAGCCATTTCCCTCGTTGAGTTCGCTATCGCATAGCCTGTTGGTTTTACATTTTACGTAAAACTCACGGATGCCTTTTAAGTTGTTAGAATAAATATGTGCTCCTTATTTTTAATCTATGACATATATCATATTTTTTACTAGCTAATTTTATCTGCTGCCCGTAGTAGCCCCGTTGTACCTTGTTTCAAAATCTATATTTTTAAATGTGTTGATTTCACATGAGTTTGAATTTTAAATTGGATTTGTTGTAGTTTACAAAAAACCATGTTAACGATTTTTAACGAACTTTATTTTTATCGTATTAAGAGACTAATGTATTATTTTTAATTTAGATTGTGTTTAGTATTTTTTTAAATTAGGCATGATCTCTTTGGGATAAAAATATTAGTTGTAAACTTGATTTCACATAAAATATTTAAAGACTTTAATTATATTACTTAGTATTAATTTTTACAACTTGATTTTTTGGTAGTAAATTGTAAGTATTTAACCTTTTTATTTTTAAGCACTTTAAGCCTATTATATAAAATAAACCTTGTATGGTCTTAAATTAGATATGATTAGTAGTTTGCAATGATTTTAATATAAATATTATTAAATATATTTTTATGAACTACTATTGTTTAAGAAATTTACCATTTCCTCCTATGTTATATGCTAGTAGTATTAAATTATGATTTCAATAATAGTTTATAAATATATTAGCTTTAAATATGATTAAGTTAATTTTCAACATGAATTTAAGTTGTTTCGCCATATTTTGATAAGGGTAGTGATAGGGTCACTACCCTATTACTACCCATTTACTACTCATAGTTCATTTCAAGTTTTTTATTTTTTTATCATTTTCTTTTAAATATTTTTTTGACATCCTTAACCATTAAGAAAAAATTAAAAATATATATAATTTTACTAATAGTCACTTCCTTAACCATTAAGTAAAATAAAAAATTTAAAAAAAATCAAGTATAAAATGAGTAGTAGGAGGGTAGTAACTCTATCATTTTCCTTTTGATAAAAATTATATTATAATAAGTTAATAATATACTTTTAATGATATTAGTATTTATTAGATTTCTTGTAATATTGAATAATAATGTTAATTAAAAGAAAATAAGCCTATTTTAAGAATTTTAGTTTTCGTGACTTCTTTTAACAGAGTGAATGTAGCCCAAGTATTCTAACAAATTATATTTAAAAAGTAAAAATATGTTTCTAGTATTTAAAATAATTTAAAATATTAGCATTCATGATTTTTGTATTATACTGAATATTTATAAAACTATTTTCGTAGTATGGATTAAGTAGATGGAGAGTTTTAACAGTCCTTTTAGAAGTCTAGTACCATTTAGTTTTCCGTATAGGTGACGATTGGTATTCATTTTGCACGATTGTAGAAAGATTAAGAAAACTTAAAAAGTCCATGTAAGTGAAGTTCTTATACTAGATTTGCATAAAAAGAATGAACTGAAATATGTATGAAAGAGAAAATAAATGCTTTTGACATGAATAGTGTAGACATGAGCAATATTTGACATGTTTCTGAAATGTGCAAAAGGACGAATATGATATTTGAGAATTTTTGTACCTGTGATATGAAAATGATTTAGATATGTTTTTGATCATATGCAAATGATATGAAGATGTTTAGCATGTGATTTGATATAATATGCATTTGCAAAACCTTTAGCATGACTTATCTATTTTTTATTCTCATTCTGATTCAGGTTCTAATATGATGATACTGGTTCACGTGATATAGTTGGTACTAACATAATATGATATGATATGATATGATATGAGTGCACCCACTTTGGAAGCAAAGTGGTCTTTTATGTATTCTTTCATGTGTGCACACAAAAGGCTCTGAGAATGAATGATGGGAAGTTTCACAATATGATACTGTCTAGTTTAGCCACCAGTGATAGCACAACCCTACCACGAAGATTAAACATAGTATATGATATGATACAATATGATATGATAAGATGAAGATGTTCGGTTATGTTATGCCAAAGTGTTTTGAATATGAATTGTAGGTTTTTGAATATGAAAAGTTGGTTTTTGAATATAAAAAGATTGAAAAGTTGCTCTGATTTTCTAATAATACGTTTTGACATGTGCACATGAAAATAAAATGTTTTGTTTCTTCATATTGAACTTTCAGAAAAGACTCATGTTTACATAGTAGTAATGTTCTCTATAATATTTTTCCGATATTTTGGATATTTCGGTTGATGATCAAGATTATGAAGTATTGGGGGAGATGATTTAAGTATAATGGATTAAGCATAGAAAGTTTTATGAGTATTGACGAATTTTATTAAGTAATTTTGTTGTGTTATGATGACTTGGCATTTTGGGAGATTGATTATACTGAGAAAATTAGTTCGAAAGAAATTTTTTATATGATATTAAAAATTTAGAGTCTAGAAATACATTGCTACGATGTGAGTTGAAGTGACAAGAACTAATTCTTCGACTCCTGCGAGACTGGGGTGTTACATGTTCACACCAAACCAAGAAAAAGTGTTCGCACCCTGAGGCTCATCTCTAAAGGAGAGCAAAAGATCTCGCCCCAAAAGGTGCTTCTTTTTGGGCAAATGACAACACTAAAAAAGTGCTCAAGCAAAAGTATCTAAGGCTTATGGGGAGCTCGATTCTTGAGAATGTAAAGCATACCTGATCTCTATATGTATCGAAGCCTGATAAAATTGGTCAGATTACCTAGGAGCTCGATTCCCGAGCATGGATCTCGTAATTGATCGACAACAAAATCCGACCTCCGATCAAATTGGTTGAATGATGGGGGATATCAAACCTCGATCAAATTGATCGAATTACATGGAAGAGGGAGCAAAAGTGCTCATGTCATGTCCCATGCATGAGGCTGAACCCTTTTAATAAGAAATCCATATAATATAAAATTTAGATAGAATAATCTTCCAAATTCAAATACAAAAAAAATTCCATCCAAAGAAAGAAAACTAGACTGTAATGACCCAACCGGAAAGCATTAGAGATGATAGATGAATTAGTGGTATTGGGCCTAGATTACTATTAATGGGATACTTTCAATAAGCCCACAAGCTATTACTTTTATGAAATTGGTTAGGAGATTTTTTTAATTAGGCCCTTAGGCCCAAAATTGTATTAAATAAGGTAAGATTTATATTTTTATTCCAAGCCCATGAACATGTTTCAATTCAAACACACTAGCCTAACCATTCTAAAATCCTTTTCACGTTAAAATTCCTAAACCCACCCCATATCATGACCCGCATAGTATAAAATCCTATAAATAGAATCTCATGCATTGTATGTGCACTTCCATCTTCAAGCTCTAGGGTTATTGCCGCTACATTGGATCCCTCCCGCCTTTACTTGTGCAGCCAACTACCATAGAAGCATACCCCCAAGCCTCATCACCACCATTCACTCGGAATACACAACGTTATAGCCAAATTCAACGCCCCAGGAGCCAATTGATCACTGCCCCACACCTATTACTTTACTAAACATTGCCCACCTCTCAATCGTCCAGGACCACCAACACCCATGCACCAAACAAGCCCCGCCTTTGAAAACCACCTTCCTACAACCATGGAGGAAGACCGACCCCACATTGTACGTCTTCCCCCTCGGGCAAGCCATGTTGTTATTTCCCTTCACTCGCTCCTCTGCCGTGAACAACCATGGAAACAATTGGCAGAAAGGCCTTGTTTTGCTACCCCGAAAATAGAGCACCCCAACACATAACCCAGCCGCCACTGCATCTCGAGAAAACACCACACATAACCAGCTTCATCTACATCGCCTCCCAGGGACAGAAGCTACTGACCACCATGTGGGTTCCCTCCATGTCGGAAACAGGCTTCCACTTCACCACCGTAAGCCGTACGTTCCATGCTTCACGCTCGGTTTACACAGACACAACTCAGGCATCAGGTTACTCATAGAAGCTACCGCACGTTGGGGCCAACCACCATGCCTAGCCTTCCAACCCTCTCGGTCCCTCCCTCACATTAGTTTCTCTTTCTTTCTCTATCCACATTATCTCTCCTTCCCCTCCGTTATAACATAGACCAAATTGCTAGTCTGAAACTCTCATATGAAAGACAAGTGACTTATTTTCTAAATAAATATATAAAAAAAGAAATTTTTAGTATTGATAGTAAGGTTTATTATTTATGATGATTTTCTATAATAGTACTACGAGAAAATAGATGCATGATTGTTGAGATTTTTGGTTTAATCTTATAGTTGATTGGAGAAATTATTTGGGAATTAAAGTGTAACACCCCGTATTTTAGTGTATTTTTACTGAAGGATTATTTTTAGTTATTCAAAAATTTATCCTTTTATTTTTGAAATTGGTCGGATTTTTAGTGGGTTTATTTCTATGATTTAATTTGGTGAAAATTATTTTTATGTGCTTTCTTAATATTTATTTATTGTTGTGCATTTAAATTTCTTTTAATATTTAAATTAATTACTGAGAGATTTAATTATTTCAATTTGACTTTATCATTACGTTTAAATTATTTTATTTAACTTGTGGTTTTAAAATCATTTCCGTTGGATCATTTTCGTGACTCAAGTTATGAGGATTGGACCTCATTTCTTTTCCCCTCTTTTTCTTTCCTCTCCTTTTCTTTTCCTTCCTTTTTTCTTTTTCTCTTTTTTCCTTCCTCTCCCGCGCGACCAGCTCTCCCTCTCTCTCTCCCCGTGTGATTTCGGCCTCCACCCAGCCCGCCGCCGTGAGCCGGCGGTGACCCTCACCGCCCATCCCTCCACGTTCCCCTGCCGCCGGCGACCCCACCCCACCAACCTCTCCGCCGTTCGTGCCGCCGGTAGCCCCCACGAAGCCCACGAAGCCGCGGCACTCTTTCCGCCGTTGCGCCGCCGTCGCACCGCCATTGGCCACCATCTTCCTACCACTTCATCCCCGACCTCTTGGCAACCCTTTGGACCCAACCCCGGCCCCGATCCGTCACCGGTGAAGCCACACTAAGTACATTTCCGATTTGTACTTTTTGGCCTAAAACCGCCCCTTGCGCCGCCACCCACGGCAAACCACCACCACCATTGGCTTCACCGACCTCTCTAGGCCCTACCCTACCATTTTGGGGTCTTCGTTTGTATTCGTGGAAAAGTGGGCATCTGTGACTCACGGCCACAGTGTATTTTACACTGTGGTGTTGCTCAGACGTCGCCATTTTCAGCTTTGTGATCCTCCGGAAATTATTATAGCGCTGTAAGTATTTCTCCAAATAATTCTTGTGAATTTAATGTATTTTTGCACTAACACATTTCACTATATTTTATCTGATGACTGGTTTTGCCGGACTGAGTCCGAGGAGTTTGGGAGTGGATTGGTGATTGTTGTTTGGTTGGATTTGTTGGGATTGGTTATTGATAGTTGTGGATTTCTGTTGGTACATGTACATCTCATTATTTCATGCATGTTCATGTTTGTAAAGAAAACTGGGTTTTCGTGTTGTGCATTCATGCTCATGTGTGATTTGGAAATTGTGATTTTATGTGAGAGTATTTTTGGGTGCGTGTGTATCACGACCCCAAGCCGAGATGGGGTATTATCTCGGTGGAGCTCCTCTGGTTACTCGGGAGCGTAATAAACTGAGTAACGTCCCCTGGATTGTCGCTTGGCGATGATGGGATCGGACGAGAGATTCGTGCCGACTCCGTGATCCTTCTGCTGGCGGGGATCAGAGGATGCTTGGCTACGCACGCGCTGGGCGCGGAACTGGGCATCGCTCGTTGCGTAGTGGGTGCTTGGCTACGCACGCGCTGGGCGCGGAACCAAGCATCACTACGAAGTCAGGACGTGCGGATGGCCCCTAGGGGAGGCCATGGTGCATAGGTTAATAAATGATTAAATTGGCTATTTTCTGGGAAAATAGTGTGCGTGGATTTTGTGTAAACCATTTTCTGGGAAAAATGTTTTATGGATTATTTTTGGGCCAATGAGACTTTGGCGTGTGTTGGGAATTATCATTTTCGGGGAAAATGATGTTTTTGAGAAAATTGCACATTTCATCATATGCATGCAGGTTGGTTGCATTTAATGCATTTCTTTCTTGAGGATTATTTTGGGTTATACTTACCTGCGGTACCCTTCTGTGGTAACGCAGATTTTGATGCAGTTGAGGAGGAGGGCGAGCCTGAGGAGACGGCTCCGCCCGAGGAGTGATCTGGGATCACTGGCTTTATTATGCTATTTTACTTATTTGTATTTTCGGACATGTGTTTATTTTATTTTGGGATGACTGTATAACTGCTTTTAAACCTCTACTGATGTTTAGTTGTATTTAAATTCTGGTACTTAGTTGACTATCCGCTGCGTTATTTTATTCGTACATTGTTGCTTGTACACACACTGGCACTTCGTTGGGATGTGTGACCGCGTTGTCACCATCCTGGTGTCTCGATCCCCGTGTATTTTTTTTTATAGGGGAATTGGGGGCGCCACAGGTGGTATCAGAGCAGTTCGGCTCTGGGTAAAACCACATGTCCCTTAGGATAGTACCAGAAAATTATTATTATTATTTATTTATTTTTTTTTTTTTGTGTGGTAAGTTAAGCTATTTATTTTATTTTATGGGTTTAACGATATTTTATTTTTTTTTATGTTATTTGATGTTATTTAAATATATTTTATTTTATTGTATTTTATGTTGCTTTTAGTTGAGTTTGGTTTTGTCTGAATTTAAGCGGGGTTGGAGATTGCTCTATGACAGGAATATGGTGAGACCGAGAAGACAAGCTGATGTGCCTGAGGATGAGCTACCTAGGGGTGATGGAAATTATGCCATGGCGAGGGCGTTGAATAGGATGACGGAGTTTCTACAACAGAATTTCCGACCACCTCAAGTAGATCCAAATAGAGTGGTCCAAGTTGGGTGCACTTATGAGCGCTTCCTGGCGCATAGGACTCCTGCCTTTACTGGGGAGGAGGACCCAATGCGAGCTAGGAGGTGGATTCAAGACTTGGAAAGAACATTTGAAGTATGTGGATGCACTGAGACCCAGATGGTGTTATATGGAAGCTATATGTTGCAAGGTGAAGCGGCAAATTGGTGGGAGACCAAGCGGCCACTTTTGGAGATGGAGTTGGGGTCCTTGGCTGCTGTGTCTTGGCAGCGGTTTAAGAAGGAATTTGATGATCGATTCTTTCCTATTTCGGTGAGGCGGCAAAAGGCTAGAGAGTTTAATAATTTGGTTCAAGGAGGCACGACTGTTGAGCAGTATGCAAGGAAGTTTATGGAGCTTGGACGGTTCGCTCCTCATCTTATTGCTACCGAAGAATTGCGGGTTGAGCGTTTCATGGAGGGACTGCTCCCCGAGATACGCAGACATGTGGCTTGCCTTCAGATTACGGAATTTCAGAAGTTAGTGGATTTGGCTAGCATTGCAGAGAGGGAAAATAGTTTTGGAGTAGGTTCCCCTCCTGGGCAGAAGAGGCGGAGTTATTTTGGTGAAGGAAGTAGTTCTGGATCGCCACAGAAATTTGTTCAGAGGACTGGGACTCGTTCACAGACAACCTCCGGTGTTCGTGCAGGAGGCCGGACTCCAGTATGCCCTAGATGTAGTAGAGCCCATGAGGGCGATTGTGGTCAAAGGGGAATTCAGTGTTATAAATGTGGCCAGCCGGGTCACTTTGCTCGGGAGTGTCCTAGTCGAGTTCAAGGGGAACAAGGAGCGCGAGGAGGTCGACGAGGTGGAAGGGGCGGCCAGAGACAATTGGTACAAGCCCGGGTTTATGCAGTGACTCCTGGTGATGTGGACTATGAGGCTCCTGAGACCCACGACGCTGGGGTGATTACTGGTACGTATTTAGCTGTTTTATTTTGATTTAATGTTTGGTGTGGTTGGATTTTTTTGAATTTGTTTGGTGGTTGTGTTTGCCTCAGGAAGAGTTCGTCTATATGATTTTTATGCTTGTACTTTGTTTGATTCTGGGGCATCCCAATCGTTTGTGTCTGCCACGTTTGCACGGATGTGCAATTTGGTTACAGAACCTCTACCTCAATCTTTAGTTGTGGCTCTTCCCAATAGCGAGATTGTGTGTTGTTCCAAGGTTGCTTTGGGTTGTCCTTTGGATTTTGGTGGAAGGACACTAGATGCAGATTTGATTGTATTCAAGTTGCTTGGCTTTGATATAATTTTGGGAATGGATTGGCTGTATCGCTATTCTGCGAATATTGATTGTAGACGACGAGTGATTGGTTTTCAACTCTCGGATGAAGATTATTTAGAATTCGTGGGAAGTAAGTTAAGGGCAAGACCATCAATTATATCAGCAATTCAAGCTAAGAGAGATATAGCTTGTGGAGCGGATGCTTTTTGGGTTCAAGTCATGTCTACATCATCTGAGAAGAAATCTTTAGTGGAGATTCCCGTGGTGGAAGAATTTTCCGATGTGTTTGTGGATGAGTTACCTGGATTGCCTCCCGTTCGTGATATGGAATTTGTTATTGAACTGGAACCTGGGGCGGCTCCTGTGCATAAGGCTCCTTACCGCATGGCACCGGCGGAGTTAAAAGAGTTGAAGATTCAATTGCAAGAATTGGTCGACAAGGGATTTATTCAGCCGAGTACTTCACCGTGGGGAGCGCCCGTATTGTTTGTCAAGAAGAAAGATGGTACGCTCAGAATGTGCATAGATTATCGGGAGCTTAACAAGGTGACTATTAAGAACAAGTATCCTCTACCTAGGATTGATGATTTGTTTGATCAGCTTCAGGGAGCAGCTGTCTTTTCGAAAATTGATTTGAGATCAGGGTACCATCAGCTGAGAATAAGGGATAAGGATGTGCCCAAGACTGCTTTCAGAACGAGGTATGGGCATTATGAATTTAAAGTGATGTCTTTTGGGTTGGCGAATGCTCCTGCCGCTTTTATGGATTTAATGAATCGGGTGTTTCGACCATTCTTGGATTCTTTTGTGGTGGTATTTCTCGATGACATTTTGATTTATTCTCGTGACTTGGAAGAGCATGCTTGTCATCTTCGTCTAGCACTTGGGAAACTAAGGGGACATCAGTTGTATGCTAAGCTAAGCAAGTGTGAATTCTGGTTAGAAGAAGTTAAGTTTCTTGGGCATGTGATTTCCCAAGAAGGGGTGGCTGTGGATCCTAGTAAAGTGGAAGCTGTTTTGTCATGGCCTCGTCCTTCAACAGTTCGTGAGATACGAAGTTTCTTGGGACTAGCTGGATACTATCGAAGGTTTGTGGAAGGTTTTTCTCGGCTATCCGGACCTCTCACTGCTTTGACAAGGAAGAATGTTGAGTTTGTATGGTCTGACAAATGTGAGAGAAGTTTTCAGGAGTTGAAGAGAAGATTGACAACGGCACCAGTTTTGGCACTTCCGGAGCCACACAAGCCATTCGTGGTTTTTAGTGATGCATCCAAAATTGGGTTGGGATGCGTTCTTATGCAAGAGGGACGGGTTGTAGCTTATGCATCTCGTCAGCTGAAAGTTCATGAAAGGAACTATCCCACTCATGATTTGGAGTTGGCGGCAATAGTTTTTGCACTTAAGATTTGGCGGCATTATTTGTATGGCGAAGCTTGTGAAGTTTTTACTGACCACAAGAGCTTGAAGCATCTGTTTACTCAGAAGAATCTCAATATGAGGCAGAGACGGTGGTTAGAGCTGATTAGCGACTACCAATGTGAGATCAAGTATCATCCCGGAAAGGCAAATCTAGTCGCTGATGCTTTGAGTAGAAAGTCTCAACAAGTGGATGAAGCAGAGTCATCGGATTTGGGCTCTCTCCTTTATGGAATGAGGAGACTTCTTATCGAGAGTTCCCAACAAGAGGGATTATTATCTTCAGTTTTGGATGTCCGAGTAGTGGATTTTGAAGAATTGAAGACTCTTCAGAGAAGGGATCCTAAATTGTTAGCTATCAGGAAAAGAGTCAGGAAGTCTAGAGGACCCTTGCACTACAGCTTGGATAAGGATGGTATTCTTCGATTTCGGGATCGTAGAGTAATTCCCCGAGATTCTGAATTTAAAGAGCGGATTTTGGCAGAAGCTCATGCGGCTCCTTATTCAGTTCATCCAGGAAGCACAAAGATGTATAGAGATTTAAAGAGAAATTTCTGGTGGGAAGGAATGAGACTGGACATCGCTTTGTTTATTGAAAAATGTGACACATGCCGTCAGGTGAAGGCTGAGCACCAAAGACCTGCTGGTAGACTCCAACCTCTCCCAATTCCTGAGTGGAAGTGGGATGATATTTCCATGGATTTTGTTGTGGGTTTACCGAGGACTCCTAGTGGAAAGAATTCAATTTGGGTGATTGTGGATCGGTTGACCAAGAGTGCCCATTTCTTACCAATTAATAATACTGACTCTTTGGGTAAGTTAACTCGGATATATGTTAAGGAGATAGTGCGCTTGCATGGGATACCCAAGAGTATTGTGTCGGATCGGGACCCGCGGTTCACGTCCCGTTTCTGGAAGAGTTTGCAGGCAGCATTGGGCACTAAGTTGCAGTTTAGTTCTGCGTATCACCCCCAAACAGACGGCCAATCAGAGCGTACTATTCAGACTCTAGAGGATATGCTGCGGTCTTGTGTCACGGAGTTTCAAGGAAGTTGGGAGAATCACCTACCGCTCATTGAATTCTCTTACAACAACAGTTTTCATTCCTCCATTCAGATGGCCCCGTATGAAGCTTTATATGGGCGGAAGTGCAGATCGCCTTTGTGTTGGGATGAAGTCGGCGAGAGTAAGGTAATTGGGCCTGAGATAATCCAAGAAATGAAGGACCAAGTTCAGCTTATCAGGAAGAAGATGGCTGAAGCGCAAAGTCGCCAGAAGAGCTACGCAGATACAAGAAGAAGAGACTTATCATTTGAAGAAGGTGATTGGGTTTATCTTAAAGTCTCTCCTATGAAAGGTGTCAAGCGTTTTGGTAAGAAGGGAAAGCTTAGTCCTAGATATGTTGGCCCTTTTCAGATCATAGAGAAGGTTGGGCTTGTTGCTTATAGAGTGGCCTTGCCAGATTACTTTGGGGATGTTCATAATGTGTTTCATGTGTCCTCATTGAAGAAGAGTTTTGGACAGCAAGAGCCACGTTTTGTTGACCCTGGACGTATCCAACTACAGCCTAACCTTACTTATGAAGTTGCTCCAACTCAGATTGTGGATTGGAAAGAGCAAAGATTAAGGTCCAAGGCAATACCTTTGGTGAAGGTGTCATGGGGTGATCCGTTGGCTCAAGATTTCTCATGGGAAAGAGAAGCTGATATGAGAGAACAATATCCCTACTTGTTCGGTTAATCTGGACGGTATGTTCTAAGTCTACTCTTAGTTGAATCTTAATCCTGTCTTAGTTTGATATTTGACATTGCTAATTTCGAGGACGAAATTTTATTTAAGGGGGGGAGGATGTAACACCCCGTATTTTAGTGTATTTTTACTGAAGGATTATTTTTAGTTATTCAAAAATTTATCCTTTTATTTTTGAAATTGGTCGGATTTTTAGTGGGTTTATTTCTATGATTTAATTTGGTGAAAATTATTTTTATGTGCTTTCTTAATATTTATTTATTGTTGTGCATTTAAATTTCTTTTAATATTTAAATTAATTACTGAGAGATTTAATTATTTCAATTTGACTTTATCATTACGTTTAAATTATTTTATTTAACTTGTGGTTTTAAAATCATTTCCGTTGGATCATTTTCGTGACTCAAGTTATGAGGATTGGACCTCATTTCTTTTCCCCTCTTTTTCTTTCCTCTCCTTTTCTTTTCCTTCCTTTTTTCTTTTTCTCTTTTTTCCTTCCTCTCCCGCGCGACCAGCTCTCCCTCTCTCTCTCCCCGTGTGATTTCGGCCTCCACCCAGCCCGCCGCCGTGAGCCGGCGGTGACCCTCACCGCCCATCCCTCCACGTTCCCCTGCCGCCGGCGACCCCACCCCACCAACCTCTCCGCCGTTCGTGCCGCCGGTAGCCCCCACGAAGCCCACGAAGCCGCGGCACTCTTTCCGCCGTTGCGCCGCCGTCGCACCGCCATTGGCCACCATCTTCCTACCACTTCATCCCCGACCTCTTGGCAACCCTTTGGACCCAACCCCGGCCCCGATCCGTCACCGGTGAAGCCACACTAAGTACATTTCCGATTTGTACTTTTTGGCCTAAAACCGCCCCTTGCGCCGCCACCCACGGCAAACCACCACCACCATTGGCTTCACCGACCTCTCTAGGCCCTACCCTACCATTTTGGGGTCTTCGTTTGTATTCGTGGAAAAGTGGGCATCTGTGACTCACGGCCACAGTGTATTTTACACTGTGGTGTTGCTCAGACGTCGCCATTTTCAGCTTTGTGATCCTCCGGAAATTATTATAGCGCTGTAAGTATTTCTCCAAATAATTCTTGTGAATTTAATGTATTTTTGCACTAACACATTTCACTATATTTTATCTGATGACTGGTTTTGCCGGACTGAGTCCGAGGAGTTTGGGAGTGGATTGGTGATTGTTGTTTGGTTGGATTTGTTGGGATTGGTTATTGATAGTTGTGGATTTCTGTTGGTACATGTACATCTCATTATTTCATGCATGTTCATGTTTGTAAAGAAAACTGGGTTTTCGTGTTGTGCATTCATGCTCATGTGTGATTTGGAAATTGTGATTTTATGTGAGAGTATTTTTGGGTGCGTGTGTATCACGACCCCAAGCCGAGATGGGGTATTATCTCGGTGGAGCTCCTCTGGTTACTCGGGAGCGTAATAAACTGAGTAACGTCCCCTGGATTGTCGCTTGGCGATGATGGGATCGGACGAGAGATTCGTGCCGACTCCGTGATCCTTCTGCTGGCGGGGATCAGAGGATGCTTGGCTACGCACGCGCTGGGCGCGGAACTGGGCATCGCTCGTTGCGTAGTGGGTGCTTGGCTACGCACGCGCTGGGCGCGGAACCAAGCATCACTACGAAGTCAGGACGTGCGGATGGCCCCTAGGGGAGGCCATGGTGCATAGGTTAATAAATGATTAAATTGGCTATTTTCTGGGAAAATAGTGTGCGTGGATTTTGTGTAAACCATTTTCTGGGAAAAATGTTTTATGGATTATTTTTGGGCCAATGAGACTTTGGCGTGTGTTGGGAATTATCATTTTCGGGGAAAATGATGTTTTTGAGAAAATTGCACATTTCATCATATGCATGCAGGTTGGTTGCATTTAATGCATTTCTTTCTTGAGGATTATTTTGGGTTATACTTACCTGCGGTACCCTTCTGTGGTAACGCAGATTTTGATGCAGTTGAGGAGGAGGGCGAGCCTGAGGAGACGGCTCCGCCCGAGGAGTGATCTGGGATCACTGGCTTTATTATGCTATTTTACTTATTTGTATTTTCGGACATGTGTTTATTTTATTTTGGGATGACTGTATAACTGCTTTTAAACCTCTACTGATGTTTAGTTGTATTTAAATTCTGGTACTTAGTTGACTATCCGCTGCGTTATTTTATTCGTACATTGTTGCTTGTACACACACTGGCACTTCGTTGGGATGTGTGACCGCGTTGTCACCATCCTGGTGTCTCGATCCCCGTGTATTTTTTTTTATAGGGGAATTGGGGGCGCCACATAAAGTATTTGGGGAGTGACGATAATTTAGGGTTTCGAAGATTTTAGAAATTTGAGAGATATAGATTTTTAACCATCTCGGATTTTAATTACGAAGTACATGTTCAATTTTAGATTTATGCATATTAGTAACTATTTTATAGGTGATGATTGATATTTCTTTGTCACTATTGTGAGAAAATTCAAAGAAGTTAAAAAGTCCAGGCAAACAGTAATCCTATGCTAGACTTTGCCAAAAATTGACTGGGTTGATTTTTACGAAAAACTTGCCTGTTTGATTTGTTATGAAACAAACTTGCACCATTTTACATTACATATGAGATTATCTGATGTTTGACCTTGCCACGGTTTAAAATCGTGACCTCCAATGTCTGACCCTGCCACGGATGTAAATGGTGGTTTTCGATTTCAAACCTTGCCACGGGTGTAAAATGGTGACCTTTGATGTCTGACCTTGCCACAGGTGTAAAATTGTGGCCTTTGATTTCTGAGTGCAAATCACTTTGCTACTTTGTGATTTATTTTTTGCTTGGCTATCTACAGATTACACAACCCTGCCACAAGGGTAAACATGGATTTTGTTTTGAGTGCATCACATTGAGTATTTTGGATTTGGTATTTTTTTTCGAACCAACTATTCAGTAGTTTAATTTGATTATGTTGATTGGATATTTTGGAAGGCTAACGTTTATGTTGAGACTTTGGGGTATCTTAGATTAATTATACTGAGGTAGTTGGTTTGAAACAATAATTTTTATGTCGTTGAGAATTTGGAGTACATATATTACGTTGTTGGGAGATGATTCTAGGTACAAGGAAGTAACTCCCTGGACCTCTAGGAACGGGGCGTTCTAGTTGGTATTAGAGATTGGTTTGATATTCTACAGACATTATGGATTGAGTTTTTAGAAATCTGAGGTTTGAGATTTTGTAGACTTTATGGATCAAGTTTTTTGAAATCTGGGGTTTGAGATTATACATACTCTAAAAATAATTTTGTTGAGATCTAAGGTTTAAGAATTGTGTGGACTCCAAGAGATGATTTTGATGATATTTAAAATTTTAGCATATACAGACTCATGGAATATGTCCTACGAAATCTGAGGTCTTAGATTTTGTAGATTTTAAGAAATAATTTTGATAAGACTAAGGACCCTGAACTTGAAGAGTTTTATGTTGCTACTTATTTGAGGCTATTATTTAGTGGGGATCATTATTTACTATTGTTACGTGGACTTAAGAGGATGATTTGGGTGAAATTACTACTAAGCTTTTAATCGATCTCGTTGTTGAGGTTTATATTAGGCTTAAATGGAATTTGGAGTGTTTGATGGTTGATATGAACCACTAGAAGAGTACGCCTAAGGGACTAGGAGATTTCATGAAGTTTAGGAATGTATATTGGCATGACGGATAAGTATGTAGGTTGTTTAATGGTCTAGCGAATTCCGAGAACATAATTTTTTTAAGGTGGGAAGATTATAACGACCCGACCCAAAAGCATTAGAGATGATAGATGAATTAATCGTATCGGGCCTAGATTACTTTTATTGGTCTACTTTCAATAAGCCCACAAGCTATTATTTGGAGTACATATATTATGTGGGGAGATGATTATAGGTACTAGGAAGTAATTCCCTGGACCTTTAGGTATGGGGCGTTACATCGACATTACTACATATTCTCTAAAATCTCAACAATTAATTTTTACATATTCTTAAAAACCGACATTACTACATATTCTCATCAAATTCTATCACGTGTCCTCTATCCAGTCGTCACAACCATCAAAGTCATCTGAAAAGAAATGGTAGAGATAAATGGGTGAGTCCACCAACTCAATTAGTAGCAAACATGTACTAATGTGTAAACATGTGCCAATTAAATAATGCCGAACAAAACAAAAACTCAAAAATAACAAAGCAACCATTTATTTACAATAATTATATAGTTAAAAGACCTTTGTATAAGCATAACTAAAGCAACATCAAAATAAAATAGAGACCATATTTAAATCCCGTGGTAGGGTTGTGCAAATCCTAGCAGCCAACCAAGCAGAAATAGAAATGAATTCTCGAGAACGGAAATTATTTAATTCCAAACTTTGTAAAGATCATTTTTTATCAATTATGAAGATGACATTCTCATGCTCCCCCCATTATCAAATTTTTTACTGCGAGTGTGCTCACAAAAGTGATAAAAACCAGTATTCGATCTTCTAATCTATTTCCACCCAACTTCAACATTAGTTGTATTTCTCATTTAACAAGTTCGCTAACAAAAATTATTTATCTCTAACAACATAAAGCCTCCATTTTCCAAAACATGTTTCACGCGTACAAAAATGGTCATACAATACCATAGAAAATGTTACAAGTATCAATTCGCAGTCCTATGTGCCCACATAGGTAGTGCAATAGACTCACTGGTGGCAACCATGGCTTGTGTTGATGCAAATGACATGTCAGGAACACGCAACATATGAGCTGAGTTATCTTCAGTTATTTGTCCATCAGAACGATCCGGATTGGTAAAACAACAGGATATCTCATCATCGGGTGTAAACAAGCGAATAATGTTATGTATGACATAACATGCAACAATAATATATCGTTCTCTTGTTGGCCTGTATGAGTTCATTGATCGCAAAATTTGAAACCTTTTTTTTAACATACTGAAAGTGCGCTAAAAAACATTCCGAGGAGAAGAATGCCGATAATTGAAATAATCTTGATATCCATGAATGAACGATTGCTATAACGTTCAGACCCAAAATACCGCACCCTAGAATATGGGGGCATAAATCCCTTAGTGCACAAAAAAGCAGAATCTACTAAGTAATAATAACCTGAAAAATATTAAAAACATTAATAATGTTTGCTTCAAAAATTAGGAAATATCGCTCGTCCAAAAATTAATTAATATATAATATTTACACTCAGGAGGCCATGTAAAATTGATCCCTAGACGACTCAACGCATCCATAAATATGCGAGCATCGTTAGACATTTATGAACTTGAATTACATATCAAAATCACAGGCTGCGACACATTTTGGCTAACTTAGTGATGTCGAGATAGATATGCGTTAGTTGCCTCGACGGGCGCCCATGCGTAGATTTAAGTCTTGTTGATTGCACTATAACATTTTTGCAATCATATAATGAAATTGTGAGTTCTCTAATTATGAGTAAATAATATAGAGACAAATCAAATATAATAAGTAGCAAATTATTTTAGAAATTGAAATACACCGTTAGCATGTTATGAAAATCATTTTAAAAAACAAATTTCATAAATTCAGTTAATAAACCGTTAGCAAATTATGCAAATTATGTAACACAGTCAATAAAATTAACAACATTTGCAATAAATACTAAGTTTGATAAACTAAATTAATGTATCATTGTCACACGCTACGTCACTATAAATCCCAAATCCAATCAACTATGCGGTCCGAAGGCATGAGTAAGAACACTTCCTTCACATTAGCATCCATCAAAATCAAGGGGAGATGGGCATGCGGCGCTGGGGTGAAATGAAGAGGCCCTAGGGTTTTCACCCTACAAGTCTCATTTGCAACAAGGGGCCTAGTTTTCGTTTTGCTTCAGCTCATGGACTTCGACACGGGCTGGACCTTCCCAAAAAGAATTAAAATACATAAATCCCAAAAATAGAATTTTTGGGTTTCACATCCCCCCCCCCCCAAAAAAAAAAATAAAAAAATAAAAGAAATTTCGTCCTCGATATTAACAAGCTTAATCCATTAAACTTCAAAATAGTTACAAGATACAGCTCAAAACTCACTTGGAACAAGATAAACAATCAATAATACCTAAACATATATGGATAATGCTCTCTCTTGTCCAATTCTCTCTCCCAAGTGAAGTCTTGAGCCATCGGATTTCCCCATGACACCTTCGCTAAGGGTATTATCTTTGATCTCAGCTTTTGCTCCTTCCTGTCCAAAATCTGCATCAGTGCTTCCTCATATGTAAGGTTAGGCTATAGATGGATGCTACTAGGATCGACAAACCATGGCTCCTGCTGATCAAAACTCTTCCTCAGTAAGGATACATGAAACACATCGTGCACATCCCCAAAATAATCTGGTAATGCAATCCTACAAGCAACAGGACCAACCTTCTCCACAATCTGAAATGGGCCAAAATATTTAGGGCTAAGCTTCCCTTTCTTCCCAAACCGCTTAATGCCCTTCATGGGTGAGACTTTTAGGTACACCCAGTCACCTTCCTCAAAATACAGGTCTCTTCTCCTCGTATCTGCATAACTCTTCTGACAACTCTAAGCTATTGTCATCCTATCTTTTATGAATCTAACCTGATCCTTCATCTCTTGAATTATTTCTGGCCCAATAAGCTTGCTCTCACCAACCTCGTCCCAGTATAACGGTAATCTACACTTCCTCCCATATAGAGCCTCATAGGATGCCATCGGAATGGAAACTTGGAAAATGTTGTCGTATGCAAACTCTATGAGTAGCAAGTGATTTTTCCAACTACCTTTGAATTTCGAGGCACAAGCTCTCTGCATATCTTCAAGAGTCTAAAAAGTACGCTCTAATTGACCATCCGTCTCCAGGTGATAAGCGCTGCTAAACTTCACCTTAGTGTCCATTACAGCCTACAAACTCTTTTAAAAATGGGATTTGAACCTTGGGACCAAATCCTAAACAATAGTCTTGGGTATCTCATGCAACCTAACTATCTCCTTCACATACAATCTTGTCAACTTTCCCAAGGTGTCAATTCGTGATTGGTAGAAAATGGGCACGTTTGGTCAAGCCATCGACAATCACCCAAATAGAATTCTTTCCACTGGGAGTCCTCAGCAAACCCACTACAAATCCATTGCAATATCGTTCCATTTCCATTCAAGAATCGGAAGAGGTTGAAGGTTACCCGTAGGTCTTTGATGTTCTTATTTGACTTGCCGACAGGTGGTTCATCTTTGAACAAAAATGGCTACGTCCCTTTTCATCCTTTCCGACCAAAAATTTCTCTTTAGGTCCCGCTACATCTTCGTACCTCTGGGGTGAACTGAGAAAGGGGCCGCGTGCACCTCTGCACAAATATTCTCCTTAATCTATGAATCAGTAGGAATCACCCTACTATTTCTAAACAACAAAATCCCTTCCTTGCTCAAATTGTAATGTGCAAGTCCTCTTGACTTTTTGACCTTCCGCCGAAAGTCTAACAACTTCGGGCCCCTCCTTTGAAGTGTCTTCAATTCTTCAAAGTCCAGAACCTTGGCTTCTTGTATTGAGGCTAAGATCTCCTCTTGGTGTGAACTTTCCACTAAAGGTGCCCTCCTTTCGAAGAGAAGAGAGAGAGAGAGAGAGAGAGTCTACCCCTGATGATTCAGCCACGTCCACAAGGTGAGATTTCTGACTTAGTGCATCAACAACCAGGTTCGCTTTTCTTGAATGGTACTTAATCTCGCATTGATAATCGCTGATTAACTCTAACCACCTACTCTGTCTCATGTTGAGATTTTTCTATGTGAAAAGATGTTTTAGGCTCTTATGATCTGTGTAGACTTCACAAGTCTCCCCATACAGATAGTGCCGCCATATTTTTAAAGTAAAGACCAATGCTACAAGCTCCAAGTCATGAGTGTGATAGCTCTTTTCATGATCCTTCAACTAGCGGGATGCATATGCCACAACTCGCCCTCCTTGCATCAGTACACACCCCAAACCAAATTTGGAGGCTCACCGAAAACAACAAATGTCTTGTGCGGCTCTGGAAGTGCCAAAACAGGTGCCGAGGTAAAACTTTTCTTCAATCTTGGAAGCTCCTTTCACACTTTTCAATCTAGACAAACTTAGCATTCTTCTTGGTCAAAACAGGGAGTGGTCCAGACAATCTAGAAAATCGATCCACAAATCTTTGATAGTAACTCGCAAGTTCTAAGAAGTTTCAAACCTCATGCACTGTCATGGGATGTGGCTAGGCCAGAATTGCTTCAACCCTACTAGGATCTACAACCACACCCTCTTAAGAGATGACATGCCCAAGGAAACTGACTTCATCAAGCCAGATCTCACATTTGTTAAGTTTTGCATATAACTAATGCTCCTGCAGCTTACCTAGTACCAATCGTAGGTGATTAGCATGGTCCTCCAAATCTCGAGAATATACAAGAATATCTTCAATGAAGACTACCACAAAGGAATCTAGATAATACCAAAACACCTGATTCATCATGTCCATGAAAGTTGCAGGCCATTGGCTAGTCCAAAAGCATTACTTTGAACTCATAGTGTCCATACCTCGATCTGAAAGCAGTATTCGGTACATTCTTGTCCCTTATTCTTAGCTGATAGGAACTTGATCTCAAGTCGATCGTCGAAAATGTAGTTGCGCCTTGTAGTTGATCAAATCAATCATCGATCCCGGGCAATGTATATGTTTTCTTCATGGTCACCTTGTTAAACTCCCGATAATCAATGGACATTCTATGGGTGCCATCCTTCATCTTGAAAAATAGTACGAGCGCTCCCCAAAGTGAAGAATGGGCTAAATAAATCCCTTATCTACTGGTTCTTACAATTGAGTCTTCAACTCTTTTAACCTAGTTGGGCTGAATAAATCCCTTATCTACCAAGTTCTAGATCAATCATGAACTCAACATCTTGAATGGGAGGCAATCAAAGGAGGTCATATACAAAAGCATCTGGAAACTCCTCAACGACTAGAATTCCTGCTACTGATTTCCTCTCCACTGGTTTCGTCACCACTTGAACTAGATAAGCATCTGCTCCACTTGCCAAATATTTTGTCACTTCGATCGTAGATATAAATGTGGGTCTCAACTTTAGCTTGCTACCTGCGAATTCCATATAGTCTCCTCTAGGTAGATGAAAACTGACCACCTAGCTCCGACAATTGATACTCGCGAAATGTCGAAATAGCCAATTCATTCCCAGAATGGTGTCAAAGCCAAGTAGTTTGAATACTATTAAGTCGACATCAAGTGTCCTCTCTCCAAATTCTAAAGGACAACTTAGGGCAACTTTCGAATACATCATCCTTTCTCTGTTTGGTAATGCTACAGCCACAGACTGTTGTAAAGGCTCCATGATGAAGTTACACATTCATGCAAACATAGCGGACACAAAGGATTGGGAAGCCCCCGAATCAAACAAGGTACAAACATAAAATTCATACAAGTATACTCTACTTTATAAGATCAAACTCTTCCAATGTAATTCTTTAAATTAAGCCATACAATGCATCGACTCAAATAGATTAGATCAAGTTCATAATTTTGATGACCCCGGCATCCTAAGTCCTTGGGGCCTCATCATCAACCTCACCAGGTGTGAGAGCGTACACCTGCACTGCCTACCTCTGATTTGGCCCTCCGCGCTGTCCTGGTTGACTTCCTTGCGCAGCATTGAGGCACTCTCGAGCATAGTGCCCCGTTTGACCACATTTGAAACAATGGGTCCCACCTTGACGATAGCTACCTTCCTAATATTCTTTGCACGTTCCACATATTCGGGTTCAGCCCCCCATACGCACACCAGTAGATGCCTGCGATCTTGCCCTGTCCTTGACCTAAATTTCTGAGGTGACCTTGAACTGCTTCCCTCTCCTGCAAAGCACCGCCTAATTTGGCCCGTCGGAGTATGGAGAGCCTACCGTACCACCATACTCCCTTTGTACTATGAAGGCCACCTCGACCAATCTCTGAAAATTCTGAATTTGCAGACGACTTGTCATGGATTTCCTAACGCAATCCCTCATGAAATTGCTTGGTCTGCATCTCTTCAGTGGCAATGAGATGCATCGCAATTCTACGAGCTCCATGAATTTTCGAGCATATTACTCCACCGTCATATCTCCTTGCACGAGGCTATTGAACTCCCTAGCCTTCTGACGCCTCATGGTGCTAGGGAAAAACAATCATCAAACTCCATCTTAAACCGTTGCCAGGTCACCGTTGCAAAAGATCACAGTTCCAACTCAAGGAGTTCCCGATTAGTCTCCCACCAGGCGGTAGCTTCTCCTTGCAGCATGTAGCTTGCATAAAGCACCTTCTGGGATTCGGTGCACCCACAAATCTTGAACGTTCACTCTAGATCCTTGATCAATTTTTCAGCTCTAAGCAGAAAATAGTGCTCGTAACCATTAAATCATATACCACCATTTTCCTGAAAATGGAAAATGGCCCAACATAATCAGTTATCGACACTGTTGGTGGGAATCACAGGCGCGACTCTACCACCGTCCCTGCTTACCACCATCCATACAGCTCGCACTGTAGGCGAGAATCGCAGACGAGACTTTACCACCGTCCTTGCTCACCACCATCCCTACAATCCCTTTTTCCTCTCTCTCAACTCATTCAATCCATTCATTTCAAACATACCCAAAATCATCTCTCACATGAAAACCCAGTTTTCATTCACAACACATGAGCATGCATGAACGGATGCAATAAACACCATCATGCCAAACACAACATAAATGCATGCAAGCATAATTCAACTAAATAAACAAACCATCCTCACATCCATCCGACCCCCAAACTCCTCAGACTCAATGTCCGGAACAACCAACCAGACTGCAAAAGATTTGTTAGTGCAAAAATATATTTAGATCTTAAGAAATTCTTTGAAAAATTACTTCCAATGCTAAAATATAATTTTTGAATGATCAAGGAAGTGCAAGAGGTGGCGACACAACAACGTAGTTGGCCGTGGTGTTGGTAGTTGGCCGTGGGGGGCGGCAGTTGAAGGCTAAAACACTCAAATCAGTAAATGCAATGGATGGGCTTCACCGATAACGGATCGGAGCTGGGAAAGCGTGGGTTAGGTAGCTGAAGGGTCGACGGTGGTGTGATGAAAAGATGGTGGCCAATGGTGGCGCGATGGCAGCACATGAGCTTAAGGGGGCCGCGGCTTGGAGATGCACGTGGTGGCTAACAACGGCGAGGGAGGAGCTGAAAATGGAGGGGGAAGGTCGCTGGCCAGAGAGGAAGAAGTTGGGAGGGGCGGTGTCACTCACGGAAGGCGCACAACCCCGCTGTGGGCTAACGAAAAAACAGACAGGGAGAGGGGAGGGGGTTGTCGCACGCAGGAGGAGAAAGAAGCAGAGGAAAGAAGGAGAAAAAGGAAAAGAAGGAAAAAGAAAAGAGTTGAAAGAAAAAGGGGAAAAAGAAAAGGTTAGGGAAAGAAATGTAGTCCAGTCCTCACAATTTAGGTCACAAAATTGATCCAACGAAAAGAATTCCAAAACAATAAGTTGAATAAAATAATTTAAAAACAGTGACTAGCTAAAATAAAATAATAATAGAAATCCAACAACACAATAATTTTAGAGCCCACAAACAAACTAATTTAAATTAAAGAGCAATTTAAATGCAAAACAATAATTAATATTAAGAAAACATATCAAAATAAATTTCACAACTTAAAAATCATAAAAATAAACCAACGTGAAATCCGATAAATTTAAAACAAGAGAACCAATATTTAAATTAATTAAAATATACTAAAATACGGGGTATCACAAGAACAGAAGCAAAACAGAGTTTCATGCCAGAGAGTATTTAGATGCAATGTCGTATCAGAGCAGAATATAGAACAGACAAATATCATATAATCATATAAAAATCCCTCTTTACTTAGTTGAGTGATGTGTATAAAAAATTTGCTCATGTCTACTAGTCATTACAAAAAAATTATATTTTCTTATTCAAACTGAAGAATAGTGTACAACATGACTGGAGTTGTTTTCAAAACAAAATATGCAAGTTTTTCATAAAATCAATCTCAGTCATTTTTTAAGGAAAATCCTAGCATAGGACCACCAGTTACTTGAACTTTTTAACAACTCTAAATCTCCTCACAATAATGTGAAGCGAATATAGATCGTCACCTAAGCATGATTATCATGATCTTAACTTAACAAAGTTGAAAACTATTTTTAAGAAATAAAACAAATCATACCTAAACTCCTGTCAAATCTCCATTGACCCAAAATACCAAAGTTTTGAATTCCGTTATAGTGACTGTTCTAGTTGAGGCACTGGAAAGGAATATTTCGGTACCGGTACGTTTCGGTGTATCGTTTTTGAATAGATGTTATATGAATAAATTATATATATAATAACTATATTCCAAAATAAAACCAATACAAATCTTAAAAGTATACATAGCTAATAAACTTAATTAATAATACTTCTCAATAGTCAATATAAGTCTTGAACACACATATTTATAAAACTCAATAAAATATCATAAGTTCTCAATCCAACTATTAAAAGAAATAATCATTAGTTAACAACCGCTGTCCCCAAAAAATGTTTTAATATCTAAAAGATAATTCTGAACCTCAGTCATATAATTCTTCAACAGATTTCCTCTCAACTCATGTAACGAAGGACCTTTGAATATTGGCTCGGTGGTAGCTATGGCATCTATACCTGATTGATAAAACTTTGATTGAGATGCAATGAAAGGTAAATTTGCATCATACCACCAATTTGCTATAGCTATCTTTGCTTTGTCAATCATCTCCATTGAACACATATCTCTCTTAATAGAAGGTTGAGACTCACAAGTTGTTTTTGGAGCGAAAAATCTATTAAATGCCCTTATTGACTTTCCACCTACTTTCTCCTTCCCCTTTCCTTTTGAACTATGAATATGTCCCTCATTATCATCATCAACATCAAAATCATGATATGGTAAATCTACAGGGCTTCCAATCTCTGAGTTTATTTTTCTTTTCTTCTCTTTGTTTTTTTCATTTCATTGACCAACTCCTTTATTTGTCATTTTATATCATCAGAGACCTTTTTACATGCTTCTACAACACCTGAAATCTCACCTAGATGATACTTCAATTTCGTTACTCCACTACCTCTAATCGTTTTGCTACAATAGACACATTGAGTCCTATTTCTTGCCCGTGGCACTACTTGTGCATGGGCCTATGCTGGATCCTCTGATCTAGCAGGAGCAAGTGTGATAGATATAACACTATTTGATTGACAATTAGACATTTATATACTCTTACATAATGATAAAAAAATGGATCAACTCAAGAACCAACATTAGCAAGTTTACCAAAATAGACATTTATAAGTCAAGCGTGTAAACTTATATCCAAACTGCAACATATTTGGGTCCATAAAAGTACTGCAAGTTAAAAATACTCTTAAAATTATTAAGTTGCATCAAGTATAGGAAACTCGTTGGAAAATGAGATGATCTAATCATCTAAGCCTAAAGTAGCCAAGGCTGCCAAGCTCCCACAGTTGCCTGGAAGCATGTAGCAAGAGCCCCATTTACCATGGATGCACACCAAATCTTCAACCATATAAGCTTTATGCCCAAACTTTTTGAGCATTATTTCCAGTTAGCTCCCATTATTTCCATATATTGTAAAATTTTCAAAGTCCATGTCTGGTTGAGCATACAACAACATATTGTAAAATTATATATATTCCAATTTCAGAGAATATGTTGTAAAAATATTATATATAATTGTGATTCCTATCTTATGATTTAGTCAAAAGCAGATCTATTATATATATATATGCACATCAATCTCAAGTTCTCAATACACAGAGCAAAAAGGTGTAGATCTATAACTAATAATCTAATACTCAGAAGGGGGTCTACAAGCTACGACAGACTAGCAGAGGCCAAGACACATGTTGCGGCAATGGAATGGCGTCGTCATCCAGACAACGAAGCAATTGGAGCTACGGCGTTGTAGAGGCCGAGACTCATGAATCCACGATTCATGACAGGATGGCATCGTCGCTACAGGACAAGACTCACAATTCATGACAGTGTAACTAGTAACATGATGGAGTTGCGACTTGCGACGTCGTGGAGGTGGCATCATCAGAGTGTGGATTGTGGAGATTGATGAAGGGTTTTGCTTGCTGAGAATGAAATGAATTCGTTAAGGGAAGGGGGAGAATCATAAAAGAAATAGGGAAAATAAGAAAAAGTTGGTAAATTACGGATATGTCATGGGATTCAACATACTTACAAAAAAAAAACCATCATATATTCAATTTCGTACCGAAATAGACATTCTGGCCGGAATGTCCCGAAACTACTAGAATTGAACCCGGTACGAAATATATAACTACACAGTTCTGGTTACTATTCTGAAACGGCAAATTCTGGCTACAACAGAACGATTTTCAAAACTTTGCAAAATACATTAAATGCAAAGGCCAATTCACCTATGACCCAAATTTAGTAAAAACTATTTATCCAATTTTATTTCTTCAAGTACCTTCATTTAACCTAAAGGTAACGTACTAACCATAATACAAACAAAGCCAATCTTATTTCCAAAAATATTTAGATTAATATAACTGTCCAAAAATCAATCTTATATTATACGTAAGCAAAACCTTACCCCTTCTTAACATTAAACTTACCACTACAAACATCAACCCTAAATTTTGACTACCTAAGACATGCATGCCCAAAATTCTTCATTTTTATTTCAGCAAAACCAAAGTAAATATCCCAACAAATTCAATCTTTCCTCTTCGTTTGAAACACATAAAACTGACCTCTAAGACCTCAACTTTCCATAATCCAACCAACACTCTTAAATGCAGTAAGTAGCACAACCAAAATCCGCATCAAACTCTTAGAACTCTCAATTTAAATCCATAACCCAAACTACCCATAGATGGACCAAAAGCTACACAATAGAAAGATTGAGCATCAAGAATCTTATTGAGAGTGGATAAGTGGTGTCGCGGCGGCTGTGAACAACACAGGAAGGTGAAATGGACAGAAAGAGTAAACTGCAAGATAGAGTAGACATGAAGAGAGATGGATGAAGAGAGTGACGGATATATAAGAAGGGACCAAGGGGCTTACCGACAGCATGCTCATGATCTTTAGGAGCAATAGCAGCGGGCAAGGACAGTGAACGAAATGACATGGGGCAGAGGCATGAAGAGCTCAATGGAGAGTGGTGCTCAAGGTGTAATCAGCTTGGTAGTGATAGTGTGTGGTTGGGGTGGCCACTATAATGCAATGGAGCAGCAAAGAATGAGATGGGAAACAGGCAGCGCTACGGTACAATGTACTTCATCCGAACAAAGTACTAGGCATGAAAAATGCTAGCAGTGGAATAGAAATCGAAGGCTAGAAATGTGAGGGCGACGGGGTGCGACGAGGCTTCATGGTGTTGACAACATGGAATTTGGAGCTAAGTGCAGCATCACATGAAGATGGTGCTTGAAAAAGAGCAGAGAAGGGGTTGTCAGGGCTAGAAGAGAGAGAGAGAGAGAGAGACATCAAGGAAGTGTCTGCGTGCAAGAGGAAAGACATCGAGACAGGGGATGGGGAAGAGAGAAAATGTTTTCAGGATTTTTTATGAAAACGATGTTGTTTTTACTCTTTTTCTTTCAACGGGCAAGCTGGGTTAAATTCTATTCTTGGGCATGGGTTTGACATGGGCCAGGTCATGATAGCATGCAACATGGAATTCAAGAAAGAAAATGCTCGCCATCTCGATTCCCCAAGGCGAGCATAGGGAGCTCACACCCTAGAGCAAGCAAAAAGTGCTCGAACCTAGGGCAAACAACTTGTTCCAACCAAAGAGTGCTCGCACCTAACAAACAAAAAGTGCTCGCATCTTGTGGAGAGCAAAGGGTGTCCCACCGAGATGAGCAACAACAGCTAGCCCCCTTAGTGTGGAAAGTGCCGCTCTTGAAGGGCAAGCAAAATAGCTTGCCCTGAAAGGTATTCCTCTTAGGGGAAATGAAATGTTTGCAAAAGTGCTCACCTTGGGGCTCACAAAAGTCAGATGTGCTAATTGCCTCGGGCGAGCAACATCTCACACCCATTTAAGAGCACTTTGTAATGATGTTACGCTCTATCAAATTGGTCGAATTACATGGAAGACCGGCTCCTAAGCACGTAAAGCATACCAATTCATCAAAAGTATCCAACCTTCGACCAAATTGGTGGGACATGAGATATTCGAACCTTGTCTTAAAACCATAGCAATGGCACACTTCATTCCAGTACCATCAAGCGGACAATTGAAATATCAACTAAAAATCTACACCTCATAACCATGGCAACAACAAAGTCATGGGCCTCTGGTGTGAAAGTGAAGATATTCTCGGTTGTTTCACTATATTTCCATCTCTACCGTGGTCGCAGATAGTGTCATGGTCAGATCTGGCCACGTTGACGCGATCATCCATCTCTATTTTGGGTCGCACTATGGTTGACGAACAAACATGGCTCTTCAATTTTTCTAAAGAAGTAGAAGTCTAAAGTAAATGGAAACGAGAAAGAACTGGAAGAATGGAGATTAGGAAAAGGGTAGATGGAGAATGGGGAGTGCTAGAGAAGATGAAGAAGAAGCTAATTCTAGAGAATTCTTGTTGTCATTGACTAGTTTGATCTGGATCATGGTTGTTTTTGCCTAATTTGATTTGTTGTATCTGTATTTTAGTCTGTTCAAATATGTGGCAGGGCATTTTAGCCTAACCTGAGTCTCTTGCAGGGACACTTTGGTCAGATCACCATCTATAGCACAGGCATTTTAGTCTAACATGAGATATGGAGATAGTCGTTTTGGTGGTCAATCATCACATGAATTTCTACGAAATAGGATCTAAATACCCTCTTTTGTTATAGAATAGATTTTGTTATGATTTAATAACGCCATTTTTCAATCAATTACTTCATTTCTTTTTCAAAACAAAGTATGAGAAAAAAAAAACATTCGGGCCTGCATGGAGGTCGATCTACCTCGGCCTTATCCTCCCTGCGAGAGGTGAGTAATGCCAAAAATGACAATAAAATATAGCATAGTATTGGATACTATCAAACTCACAAAAATTAGAAGAATGCCTAATACTATATTGTTTTCTTTTGGGCCAAAGATCCAACAGTTCTTTGAATTTTATTAAAACCCCATAAAAGAGGAGCAACAACACAAAACCCACAAAAGTTTTGAATAGAAGAAGGCCCAAGAAAATCAAAGATGCTAGCTAGGAATGTAACCGAGCCGAAGCAAACTTCTCAACAAGTATACGAATCACAATATTGGTATTCCCATATGAAAATTGAAGAACACTATCTTCTCCTTTATCATAAAATATTAATAACATTAAACTCCAAGTTTGCAATGTTGTTGTTCAAAATAAAACAAGGGTTGCAAGTGAAATTGCCTAAACTTGAAGATTACATGTCCAAGAGTGGCCCTGCCCCAATTTTATTAAAAGAAACCCTCACTTATGGCTTAGAAATACCGTGGAAAATAAACATTACACCTGGGGAATCAAATATTTCGACAATCCAAACCCAGGCCTAAAAATCAGAAATAAAAACAATCCAAAAAAAAAACTAAACGTATGAACGAGCTATCCTCATATAAGGGCATCCTATCTTCTCTGGTCTAATAATACCTCTAATAGCCAAAGGGAGATTTGAAAATGAAAATCATAATCCACCGCCGCATTAGTCTCTCTATAAGAGTGATTCATAAAATATTTGATCCCGTCAAGTATTTCCAAAATTTAATCCCAGTAATCCTCCAAATACCACAGGCCACATCTTTTTTACTGCAACCAGCTAATTACTAACTTTGAATCCATTTCAATTTCCACCTCCCGCCCACCCAAATCACGAACATTATGTAAACCATATAGTAAACCCAACACTTTAGCCGCATTATTAGAATTATGACCTGTAAAGTTTGCAAAGCCACACACAAACTCACCTTTATCATTTCTAATTACACCACCCACACCTGAAGGACCTAGATTACCAAATGAACTGCCATCCACATTTAATTTATACCAACCAATTTTTGGCCTTGACCAACTTACTTGCATCATAACCGATGGCACCGAAGCTTTAATCGACAACTGCAAGTCATTCAAGATTTCTTCATCACGCCAAGAAAGTGGTTTTGATGCCTTGAGCCTTAGTGCAATCCAAGAGACACAATGTCGTATAGAAAACTACAACGACGTTACAGATTCAAACACCTCTTCCATCCGTGCCTTGCACTGTTGCCACCATAATCTCCAAATAATCACTAACGAAATAATACCAATTTGTTGGCCCCTTTGTAATGACCCTCTAGCATGACGATGCCAACATTCCACTCATCCTCACCAATTTATCCCAACCATGTTCCTCATGCCCAACCGTTTAGAGCAAATACTCCAAATCTTCTCCGCAAACTCACCTGTTGCAAGAACGTGGTTCATATCCTCATATGCACCAAAAGCACAACAATCACATCTTGAAGCTATTTGAATCCCTTCTTTTCGAATCGTATCATCAAGAGCCAAGCATTCATGTATAGCCTTCCACATGGTTACTGAAATCTTCTTAGGAATAGTTGCATGCCATACCCATTTCACCCTAGGGAGTTCTAGAGATCTAACCCGAATACACAGCTAAGCACTGTATGTAGAGAACTTCTCATTTGGTTCTGCACCCATATTAATAGATCTTTACCCGGTTTTAGATAGCACAGTTGTTCCACCAATTCCTCTACTTTCTCCACCCCCACTAAGTGTGAAAATAGCTCTACATTCCATCCACTCTCAGTTTTATAGTCCTTCAATAATAAATCTAGAAGCTCACTCATCTCCTATTGTGCAGAAAGTGGCCCATTATCAGACCAGGTATCCCTCCAAAAAGAGAGATTGCCATCCCGCACCTTCCATCTTGAATTATCCAACACCTTCGAAAAAGATTGCATAATCCTCTTCTAGAAATTGGAACCTTTAGTCATAGAAACCAAAGAAATGTGCTTCATCCCAACATATTTGTGCCGAAAAAAATTCGCCCATAACGATGACCCTTGGAGCAAATTCCAGGCCATTTTCATGTGGAGAGAATTCTGCACATCCTGAAAATTTTGGAGACCCAAACCTCCCTCAGAAACGGGTCTACAAACACTACTCCACACCTTCTATTTCTTTTTTGGTTTTCCATCCTTTATACCCCAAAAGAAAGTACTCATAAGTTTTTGAATTTTTTCAAATACAGCTTTGGGAACATTTAGCATCGAAAGGCAGTGAATCGGGAGACTCTGTAGCACATGTTTCAATAGTAATCGGGCTTTCCACCCATCAATACGAGTTATGATATTGTTAATCATTTCTTCAAAATGAAAATTAAGTAGCCTTCCAAAAACAATTGGCACTCCTAGATAGGTAAACGGAAAAGCCCCTTCTGAAAACCCCATTGTCCGCAATAACATACAATGCCTACCTTCAGAGATATGTTTGGAGAAGATAATTGTGGATTTTCTTTTATTTACCACTTGTCCAGCCCATTCTTCATATTCTTTCAAAATTTTAATAATAGCTCGCACTGAGGCCTTTCCTTTCAAAATTTTAATAATAGCTCGCATTGAGGCCTTTCCCCCATTAGAAAACAAAACAATGTCATCTACATATAGTAGATGAGAAATATTTGACGTACATCGAGGATGAGAAAAAGGCCTGATCTTCCCCAATTCCACTTATCTCTTTATCATCCGAGTAAAAATTTCTTCAACTAAAATAAACAAGTACGACGACAACGGGTCACCCTGCCTCAGCCCTCTCCCACTTTTAATGAACCCTTTAGGAATCTCATTCATAACCACCGAAAACCAAAGAGTAGTAATACATTGTCTAAGAAGATGACAAACAAATTCTGAGAAGCCAAAAGCCCGTAACACATGCATAAAAAATTCCCAATCAATACTATCATAAGCCTTGGCCATATCAATCTTCAACATAACATTTCCATTATGACATGATTTATTAATGCTATAAATCATTTCTTGCGTTAAACTAATATTCTAAAAAATGCAGCGACATGGAATAAAAGCACATTGTTTAGAGAAATTATTTTATTTAACAAAGGGGAAAGCTGATTTACCAAAATTTTTTAGCAAACCTTCTAAAAGACTAAACACAAACTAATCGGTCGGAACTTGTCGAAACTTTCAAGATTATCAACTTTCGGGACTAAAACCAAAAAGGTGGCTATCTAAAATCGAGGAAAATCCATACCTCGAAAAAATTCAGTTACAGCCTCCACAACATTGCCGCCAACAATATGCCAACAAGCACGATAGAATCCCAACCCGAAACCATCAGCCTCAGACTGCTATCTATAGGGATAGAAAGGAATGCATCAAACACTTCCTTTGAACTCGGAGCACGACATAAATCTTCATTTTCTACCAGTATAATAACCTCTTGGACCAGCCCCTCCAACGAAGGCAAAGAATGCCGCTCCCCTTCTGCTAAAAAATCATGGAAGTGAGAAATAGCCCCATCATGTATTACCTCTAGAGATGAAAGCATAGAACCATCCACAAGTTTCATTTCTCTAACCATAAGCAAGTTCCATCTTCGCATAGCACAAAAAAAACCCGACGACACTTCACATGACTTCACCCATCCTTGTTTTGCCTGATGAGCAATTCTCTTCTCCTCTTGATCCATCCAAGCCGATAGTTCAACCTGTGAAGCAACTAAATCTGCTTCAATTTCCTCCGAATACCCTTCATGTAACTCTCGTTCCAGCCCTTCAATACGTTTTTGTAAATTTTTAATATGGACTTCCATGCATCCAAAGACGTTTTAATTCCAATCCCTCAGTGCAACCTTTAAACGCTCTAATTTCAACATAAGTTTAAGCAATGTTGATCTTTCTAACACATCCCCACCCCAAGCTTGAGCAATACAATCCAAAAATCGAGGATGGGAAATCCACATCTGCTGAAATTTAAACGACGAGAAACCATACTTCACCAATGGGCGCTCCAACGAAATCAACATTGGGGAGTGATCAGACATAGACCTGTTTAAGTATTTTAAATGAACATCTTGCAATACCTCCATAGCAAGAGTATTCAAAAATCCACGATCTAATCTCGCCCAACTTCTGCTAAGACCCAATTGACCATTACACCAAGAAAATTTTGGACAAGTTGATTGCATTTCCAAAAAACCGCAGGCATCAATACAATTATTAAAATCGTCCATGGCAATTGTCGGTCTAGGCCTACCCCCACATCATTCATTATCATTCCTAATTATGTTAAACTCATCAATTACCACCCATGGAATCTGTTGATTGCTAAGACCCAATAAACAATCCCATAACCTCCTACGCTCCTGATAATAACACTTTGCATAAACAAAAGTGAAAAAAAATCTCTTTCATATTTTCTTTTTCCATGATTGAAATATATTGATCACCCATACTCAACATTGCCATCTTAGTATCCTGTGACCAGAACATCCACAATTGACCCCCAGCTGCAACATTAGGACAACAGTCAGCAAAATTTAGTCTATCTTTCCATATTACCATCTGAGCTTGATCCAACATTGGTTCTGCAATGACAAAAATTTTAGGATGAAATTTAGAAACTAACTGCTTTAGGCGCCACCTCGATGTACCAATACCCCTCACATTCCAGAAAAGATATGAAGAATTCATAGATTAACTCGAGAGGGTTTGCTTTTAACCCTTGTGGAACACCTTAATTTGAATTCTTTGGTACTAATAATTTTCTCCTACTGTAACTTGAAATCTGAAAAAATCATTTTCACCTTTGCCAAATGATCCAATCTTTCACCTGTCTCTGTATTTGAACAAATTTTGGTCTCAGAACCATCCTCCCTTACTGAACTTACATCAAGATGCCTCTGCTCATATTCCACATCAGCCACCTGCGGATCAGTTTGTGGTTCAAAGGATACTTTAATCTGCTTATTAGCTATTTCTTCAATCCTCACATTTTCATGCCCCTCTGCATAAAAAATAAGCCTCCATAAAGACTGATCTTGCACACAGAGTGATCCGGCATCAATCGAGACTGGTCACCATCTTCCATTCGCGCTTCCATTCCACCAATGTCCAAAGTCTCAACTAGAACAAGACATTGATCCACCATCCCTACGGGAATATTGTTTTCCAAATCTCCTCCACTCTAAACAAGCACCCCATCATTTTCTATGCCAGTCTCAATATAAATAGGTACAAAGTCTGCATCCTGCGTCTTGAAAGTTTCATCAAAATTCTCTGGAGAGCCTATTTTTTTTCTTTTCCTTTTATCCTGGTGTCAACCTCCACCACTATGTTTTCAAACTCGGTCGGTTTAGCTTGATCCCCTGACAACTGCTCCCCCTCTTTACTCGACTCCCCAATCAACAACACCTCTGGTTTACCTGTACATTGATCCTTACAAATCCATAAATGATTTGCCTTTGGAACCTCCTTCCTCTGCATCTTCGCCTCCTCCCACTTTTTCCCACCCCAATTACACGTATGGATGTTATGGCCTTGAACACGACAACAAATGCAATACGCGGGCAACATTTCATACTCAATCTTCTGATTGAAACTTTGAGGAATTTGAGGAGTCACAATCCACAAAGCGTTCAGCAATTCCTTAGACACATCCATCTCAATGCATACTCGTGCCCCATCAATTTGAGTCGCGCACTTGGTAGGATTATCTCTCTTGAGGAAATGACCAATAGGCGTTGTAATGCTACGTAAAAAAGATTCATGAAAAACATTTGGCGGCAGCCCCAGCAAGAAAATCCATACCGGAACCCTCATCGGCTCTTGATCCTCAAGAAACTCAGTATTCTAGAGAACAGGACGGTAAGAAATCACATCAATCTCACATGATTCTCATGCAAAGGCTTTCACAAAATCTTCTTCCGTCGTCAAACAAATAAAAATGTTTCTTGGCCTGTTCATTGTCGAAACCATAGGTTGTTTGATCAATCCCCATCTCTTCCGAATATACGAGCGAATGGCATCTAAGATGGCCTGTGACGTAAGAATTTCAACACCAAAGAGTATTGAAACGGGACAGCAGATCTATCAATATCATCTTTTGAAAACATTACACACACCTCCCCCTCCACTGTTTTATAACCGAAACCTCAGGAAGAGGCTCGGGAGAGTCCATCACCATGTCAACAAAGTAACGAAGTCTAGAGACGGCCACCAAATTGGCCAAGGGGCCAGTAGCGGCTGCCATGATGCCCCAATACAAATGCAAGAACGTAGAGAGCACCAAAAGAATCCTCAAATTCACAGACCCTAAATGACTAAACACTCATAAATTTTAGATTCTAGAACTGTCTTGACAACGGAAGAAAATAAAAATTTAGCACTGGATCGAGTAGTCAAAGTTTTTGGTCCTACCGTGGTGGCCACGTAAAATTTTGACCACCATGACTATGGAAGATGGACCTCTACGACCAGTACTTGATCATGGGCTTGTGGGTTTTTCCTTTTATCTTCTTTTTCTTCGATCTCTTTTATACTAGTCGGATCCACAAACCGATTATGGTGGAGTTCTCAAATTCAAGTTAATAATGAAGTACTAAAGTCAACTAAAGACGAGTTTTTGTCTGACAATAAGAGAAAATAATAATATTGGCAAAAAATCCGGATCATGTACTCTGGTCTTGAGAAATTGAGATTGAACACTATACAAGTAAGCCCTATGATATTAATTATTAAAGCTGTAATCATTATAAGAAAAATGATTGTGTGACCAATTATTTTATATGTGAAAATAATTATTTTTTGTCAAAGTAAGTCTATTTGGATTGCAAATAGTCATTCTCGTCCCATATAATTTGTCACAAATGATCATTTTTCTTGTAGTGTTAATTAATTAATATTTCTTTAATGATTAAATATTAGATAGTTTAGAAATATGAATGAAGTGTTTGATAGCTCCAGGCCCTAACTAACTTTTTGTGCACACCTTTTCTATAGGAAGTTGATTTTTAATTAAAGTTTAGTAGCCAATACACGTAGACAGTTGGCTAAGTTACAAATTAACCTAGTTTTCTTCGTTTTCTTTTTCGTACTTTACTTAATTTCCATGTTCGGGAAAAAATAATATTTTATTAAGACAAGTCAACTTGATAAGCGTTGACATATTACTGCTCCCTTTAATAATTAAACTGTTTTTCTGTTGATGATCAGTTTTTGTTAACGTGAGCACTTATTATATTTCGTGCTGCGTTTAGATATTGAACTGAGTTGAGTTGAGATGATAAAATATTGTTAAAATATTATTTTTTAATATTATTATTATTTTAGAATTTGACAAATTTAAATTTTTTATTATATTTTATATTGAAATTTGAAAAAATTGTAATAATGAGTTTAGATGAGTTGATATAGATTTAGCAATCAAACGAAGTATGCTAACATACATACATACGTTCATGGTATGTACAATCATGAATATGACAATAAATATTACCCATAAGTCTTTTAATTATGGATAATGATAGGGCCTACTACCTATTTTGAGCTGGAGGGACTGGTTCCATCGGAGGAGTGATTGGCTTGCTGATTTATATTTCTTATTCGTATTTGTTACGAGACGCGTTACTACTTTACTTATATTTTTAGCCAGATGACTGTATAACTTCTTGGAGGATTTATTTTGGGTTGTACTGTGTTTTAAACTTTATGGTACTTAGTTTGACTGCCTAATATTTTTCCGCTACGATATTTATGTTGTACACATTTTACATTTTTGCACATGGCGATGGGGTTTATGATCCGTGTGGTCATCATCTTGGTGTCACGACTCCCTTCAAATCACACGTGGGGGTCGAGGGTGCCAGAATGGAACTCGTTTGTGCGCCAAACCCTAGAAACAAGACATTGAGGCATGTGGCACACTGCAAAAATTGCATGGAGAGGGATAAATTGAACTGAGGAATTGAGTGGGTGAGAAAGCATTAGGGAGGTGAGAAAATGGGGGAAAATGTTGGGGGAAGAAAAACCGAAGGGAAAAAAGGAGAACTGTCGAGGGTGGGGGTGGAAAGAGAGAAAATAATAATAATAAAAAAAAATCCCCTTACATAAACGATGTAGTTTAGGTGAGTGGGCTATCTCTTCGCAGGTTTGGGCGTGGGCTTGGTGATGGGCCTAGGTGTTACACTACTAATCTCCTCTCATCTTCCTCTCCTTTTCTTTTCTTCTCTTCTGTAACGCCCCAATGAAAGGTCTAAACCACCTGGCCTATACTCCAAAAAGACTAGTCAATAATACAATTGGAGCCCCTTAATTTTGAAACCTTATAAAGAGCAAGAACTTCTCATTCCCAAGCAATGTGGGATCCCATACACCACCTACCCTTATCCATGTCATATGGGATATCACAATCTCCCATTTCTTCCCTTCTTGCTCTTGTTCTTCTTCTCATCCCTTCTACTTCTACTTCGGCTGCTCTGGCTTTTTCTCCTTCCAATATCCTCTCCTCTTCTTCTCCCTTTTGCCACTACTCTTCCCATGGAAAATGGTAGTATTTCCCACTACATCATATGGCAATGAGACCTTATTTGATATGAGAAGAAAATGTTTTAACTGCCACAGATGTCATGGGAAAAAGAATGATTTTCCCATGAGCTTGTGGTGTTGGTGGGAAAAGACCATCTCTTCACCAATTATATGCCACGAGTTTGCCATGGAGCAAATTGGTGGGAAAAAGTTTTTTCCCACTAAAGATATGCATTTTCCCACGAGCATCACTCTCGGCAAAAAATGATATTTGTTGTAGCGCGTGGTAGCAATCCAACTCATATGCAAAACTTTTTTTTTGCGAAGTCTTTTTTTTCTTAGATATCAGTCATCTTTAGATCTATGAATTTGTGTATATATATATATTATATCTATGAACTATAGATTTTTTTTTTTTTTGTTTAATTTTCAGATGTGTTGTCGAGATTTGGAGAGTAGTGGTTGGACGGTACTGACCTCTCCTAGGCAAAGTCGTATGAGGCTAATATCTCTAATATCTCTTCATGCTCTCAGCCACTCAACTTGTTTGAGTTTCCACCTCTCACTGTGAACCTCAGTCAGTGTAACTCTCCGCATTTTAGTGTATTTTTAATGAAAGAATTATTTTTATTGATTCAAACATTTATTCTCTTATTTTAAATTGTTGGATTTTTAGTTGGGTTATTTTTATGATTTTTAGTTTACGAAAATTATTTTTGCAGTGCTTTCTCTAAATTAATTATTGTTATGCGTTTAAATTTCTTCTCAAATTAAATTAACTTATTGTTGGGTTTAATTATTTATTTTCATTTTAATCATTACGTTTGAATTATTTTATTTTACTGGCTGTTTTGAAATCATTTCTGTTGGATCATTTTTGTGACCCAAGATATGAGGATTGTACCTCATTTCTTTCCCTCCATGTTCTCTTTCCTCTCTTTTTCTTTATTCTTTTCCTTTCTTTTTCTTCTTTTCTTTCTTTTTTCCCTGGCTTCCCGCACGATGCACCCCCTCCCTCTCTCCCGTGCATTTCCTTCCTCTCCTCCCAGCCGCCACCTCGCGCCGCCGTGCGCGACACCGCCCCTCCCAGCCGCCGCCTCACGCCACCGTGCGCGACACTGCCCCTCCCTTCAGCTCCCCCACCGGCCAGCGACACCACCCCACCAATCTCAGCCCCTAACTCGTCGCCGATAGCCCCCACGCACCACACCAAGCCGCGGCGCTCTCTTCACTCCAGCACTGCCGTCGCACCACCACCAGCCACCATTTCTTCACCACTTCATCCCCCACCTCCTAGCAACCCAATGGACCCAACCCCAACTCCGATCCGTCACCGGTGAAGCACATCCAACTCCATTTTCGTTTTGGGTATTTTTGGTCTTCAACCACCATTTGCGCCGCCATCCACGGCCAACCACCACCACCACTAGCTTCACCGACATCCCTAGGCCCTACCCTATCAATCTTGGGTCTTCGTTTGCACCCGTTCAAAAGTGGGTCTTTGAGACCCACGGCCACAGTGCATTTGGCACTGTTCTGTAGCTGTGTTGCCACTTCTTGCAGCTCTGTGATCCTCCAGAAATTATTATATAGCGTTGTAAGTAATTTCCAAAAAATTCTTGTGAATTAAATGTATTTTTGCACTAACTCATTATACTGTATTTGGACTGTTGGTTGGTTTTGCTGGATTGAGTTCGAGGAGTACGGGGGTCGGATAGATTGGTGAATGGAGTTGTTTGTGTGGTTTGATTGGGTTGGTAATTGTTGGTTGAGATTTGTGTCGGTACATGTACATTGCATAATTGCACTTATGATCATGTTTGTAAAGGAAAATTGGGTTTTCGTGTATTGTATTCATGTTCATGTGTTTAATGGAAACCGGGTTTTCATATGAGAATGATTTTGGGTGCGTGTGTATCACAAGCCCAAGCCGAGATGGGGCATTATCTCGGTGGAGCTCCTCTAGTCACTCGGGAGCATAATATACTGAGTGACATCCCTAGATTGTTGCCGGGCGACAATGGGATCGGACGAGATGGTCTCGTTCAGACTTCGTGTAGACTTCGTGGTCCTTCTACTGGCGGGGACTAGAAGATGTCTGTCCACGTACGCGCTGGGCGCGGAACTGGGCATCGCTCGTTGCGTAGTGGATGCTTGGCTACAAACGCGCTGGGCTCGGAACTAAGTATCGCTACGAAGCCAGGACGTGCGGATGGTCCCTAGGGAAGATCATGGTGCATATGGTAATAATGGAATGGACTATTTTCTTGAAAAATAGTGTGTTGGATTTTTGTGTAAACCATTTTATGGGAAAATGTTTTACGGATATTTTTGGGCCAAATGGGATTTTGGCGTGTGTTGGAAAATATATCATTTTCGGAAAAAATGATGTTTTGAGAATAATGCATATTTCATCATATGCATGCATGTTGGTCGCATTAATACATTTTTATTCCTGAGGATTGTTTGGTTTATACTTACCTGCGGTACCGTGTTATGGTAATGCAGATTTTGATGCAGAGGAGGATGAGGGCGTGCCTGAGGAGTCGGCTCCACCCGAGGAGTGATCTAGGATCACTCGCTTATTTATTTTATTTTTTGTATTGTATTTTAATTTTGGATGACTGTATAACTACTTTTTAAATCTTTACTGATGTTTAGACTGTATTTAAACTATGGTACTTAGTTGACTAATCCACTGCGTTGTTTTTATACACTGTTGCATGTACGCACACTTAGCACTTTCGTTGGGATGCGTGACCGTGTTGTCATCATCCGGGCGTCTCGATTCTCGTGTTCCCGTACATGGGGGCCGGGGGCGCCACAGGTGGAATTAGAGCAGTTCGGCTTTGGGTAAAACCACATGTCCTGTAGGTGCAGTACCAGAAAGTTTCAAAGTTGTGGTTTGAAATTATTTAATTTAAGGTATATGGTTTCTATTGGTTTTATTTAGTTTATTGTATACTGCTTGTTTGTTTATTTATTTTATTATTTTATTTTATGGTAAGTTATTTTATTGTTTTAATTATTTTATTGTGCACTAGTTCATTGGTTTTATTCATTTTGTCGTATGTTATTTTATTTATGGAATTTTATTTTATTTTGTTTTGTTCTGAGTTGAAAGGCGAGTTAAGGGTTGTGCTATGGCAGGAAGATGGTACGACTGTGAATGCCATTCTTAGGCTAGAACATTTAGTGTAGTAGGCCTGAACTCTTGATAATTGGCTATTCTTAATATCGAGGCTCGAATGACATGGTCTGGGTGGACTCTTGGGAGTAGGAACTCAAGTTGCTGCTAAGGAGGGGAATAGTTTTAAATTGCTTGGGATAATTGAGGTTTTAGGTTTCGTAGAATTTATGTAATGAGTCTTTGGGGTAAGAGGTTGTCAGTTCAACGAATTTCAAGGTTAGACTTATGAGAAGTTCATCTAAGATTTGAGGCCCCATAGTTTTTTGGAAATAAGTTTATGGGATTTAAGGTGGTAGGTTCAAAAAGCAATTAAGGGATTATTTAGATTAGAAGTTTTCGATCTTGCCGACCTTGATAAGCAATTTGATAACATTGAGGTTTTAGAATTTATAAGTTTTATAAGGTGAATGTTTTAGATTTAAGGTCATTGGTTTTGAAGATTTTGGGAAATGATTCTTATCTGGTTTAAGGTTTTAGAATTGTAGTGTTGAAGGGCTGAATTTAATAGGATTGATCTGAGTTGAAAAACTAATTTGAGAAATTTTTTTCAGGAGAGAATTTCTATGGAGATGGTAGATAATGATCTAGTTCATGTATTTTCTGGGGATTGAAAATGTTGATCTAGTTCGGTTAATAATTGTTTTTAGCTTGAGGTTACAGTGACAGGTTAAGGATTTAATCCATATCAATTTTAAGGATAATAGATGGTGCGGATTTAGGAAATGATTCTTGTCGATTTTGATGATATAGGTCTAGTGATGGAAATGGTAATGATGATCACTTGCACGTTTGGAGGATTATTGGTTTTGGCTAAGGGTGCATGAGATTGATGCGTAGTAATGGTGAGTATGTATGCATTTCGGAGAGTATAGGTCCTAGTCTCATTTTGGTTTGGAGGAAGTGGTTTTGGTAGGTGTTGAAGAGGAGTCGACATAATAGTAGTAATTCAAGAGACCTTGGCTTGGAGTTTTTGGTGAGTTGAACGAAGTGTGTAGTCGAGTGGGTTACCCAATGGAATCATGGTTGGCATTAGTTATTGTGATTATCTTCAGGAATTAATTGTGCCTTGAGGTTACCTAGGAATTTTTATTTTTGAGTTTATACTTTCTTTTGGAGAGTGAGCATCCAGTTGGTTGAATTAAAGGCATTGTTATTTAACTTGAAGAGAGATTGATGAGATGTCATGTATCGTGTATGATAAGATCTTGGAAGTTGAAGTTTAGGCATCATCGATGGATAATATGGTCAGGTATGTGGGTTAATAAAGCTCTAGGATCCTTGGGTGCTTTGCAATGGCTTTTGGTGGATTGAAAATTTGAGCAGTATGGCTTGCCTTAAGGTTTAATAGTGATGTACTATTGAAGGAACTAGTCGTGTTAATGCTAGCTTATAGGAGTAGAAATAGGTGGGCGAGTCACAAAGAAGGTTTTGATAATGTTTTGGTGTAGTCAATGGTGGTTCGTAGTGAGTTCAGTCACCGCTAAATTAGATGTTGTTCAGAATGTAGGTGATGAGCTTTTGGGTTTAGGTTGTCAGGTAGAAGTCTGTAGACGCTCTTATTGGTTCGCCAGGTTAGAACCGAGCCTTTTAAGGTATGCTCCTTATTGTAGATGAGATGGATGTATTTTGGGTTGAGGTTGCTTATTTTCAATTTGGGATGTTGAGGTTGGTTGATATTGGTTTTCTGTCAATGATCATGGATATATTTATGGAATTTGATTTTGATCAAGGCTACAAGAGTTAATTGAGGAATTTGAGTTATAACTCGTGGTTTTGGGAAAGAGAGTATTTTTTTCTACCAAATTGTGACAATAGTTTTGGTTAGTAGGAATGGAGCCACATTGTACTCGATGGTGTTAGTTTTATGAGGACATAAACTTTATGCATGTGGCGAATATCAGAGTGCACAGCAGAAGCGTGATATTTTGGATTGTAGTCAGGAGTTCAGATTGTACTGATTTTGAGGAATTAGTGGTGACTTGAATTTTGAGAAGATACTTGTATTTGGAGATTAATCATTTGGTTGTGCAATTTGTTATTGATGGTTAACTTTGAAAGTGACTATTAGGTTACCTAAAGTAGAATTCAATGGAGGTTCAGAAGTTGTAGCATAGGAGTTGTTTAAGATTGGCGCATATTATTGTAAGGGCTATTGATCATTGGAATTTATTGGATGTTGTATTAAGGTTCTCCAGGAATTGAGATTTTTGATAGTATAGTCACCCTGGGAATACTGGTCGTGATGTGCCCCTGGGGGACTAGTGTGAGAATGTTGGATATCGCCATGTTCATTGGGAAATGTGCCACGTGCTGTCAAATTAAGGCAAAGCATCAAGGTAGACTTCAACCTCTCCCTATTCCAGAGTGGAAGTGGGATGATATTTTTATGGATGTTGTAGTGGGTTGTCGAGGACCCCTAGTGGAAAGAACTCAATTTGGGTGATTGTTGATCGGTTGACCAAGAGTGTCCATTTCTTGCCTATTAATAATACTGACTCTTTGGGTAGTTGACTCGGTTATATGTCGAGGAGATAGTGCATTTGCATGGAGTACCCAAGATTATTGTGTCGGATCGGGATCTGTGGTTCACGTCCCATTTTTTGGAAAAGTTTGCAAGCAGCTTTAGGCACTAAGTTGAAGTTTAGTGCTGCTTATCACCCTCAAACAGACGGTCAATCGGAGCGCACTATTCAGACTCTTGAGGATATGTTGCGGTCTTGTGTCATGAAATTTCAAGGAAGTTGGGAGAATCATCTGTCGTTAATCGAGTTTGCTTATAATAATAGCTTACATTCCTCCATCCAGATGGCTCTGTATGAAACTTTGTATGGAATGAAGTGTAGATCTCCCTTGTGTTGGGATGAAGTGGGCGAGAGTAAAGTAATTGGGCCATAGATAATTCAATAAATGAAGGATCAAGTTCAGTTTATAAGGAAGATAATGGCGAAAGCGCAAAGTCGCCAGAAGAGTTATGCAGATACAAGAAGAAGAGACTTGTCTTTTGAAGTAGGTGATTGGGTTTATCTCAAAGTCTCTCCTATGAAAGGCGTTAAGCGCTTTGGTAAGAAAGAAAAGCTTAGTCCAATGTATGTTAGCCCTTTTCAGATCATAGAGAAGGTTGGGCTTGTTGCTTATAGAGTTTCCTTAACGAACTATTTTGGGGATGTTTATGATGTGTTCCATATGTCGTCGTTGAAAAAGAGTTTTGGACAGCAAGAGCCACGTTTTGTTGACCCTGGACGCATTCAACTTCAACCTAACCTTACTTATGAAGTTGCTCCGACGCAGATTGTGGATTGGAAAGAGTAAAGATTAAGGTCCAAGACTATAACTTTGGTAAAAATGTCATGGGGCGATCCGTTGGCACAAGACTTCTCTTGGGAGAGAAAAGCCGACATAAGGGAGCAATATCCGTATTTGTTGATTGACTATGGCGGCATGTTCCTTATGTCTTCTCAGTCGAATCTTGTTCCTATCTTAATTTAATGTTTGACCTTGCCAATTTCGAGGATGAAATTTTATTTTAAGGGGGGAGGATGTAACACCCCGTATTTTAGTGTATTTTTAATGAATGAATTATTTTTATTGATTCAAAAATTTATTCTCTTATTTTAAATTGTTGGATTTTTAGTTGGGTTATTTTTATGATTTTTAGTTTACAAAAATTATTTTTGAAGTGTTTTCTCTAAATTAATTATTGTTATGTGTTTAAATTTCTTCTCAAATTAAATTAACTTATTGTTGGGTTTAATTATTTATTTTCATTTTAATCATTACGTTTGAATTATTTTATTTTACTGGCTGTATTGAAATCGTTTCCGTTGGATTATTTTTGTGACTCAAGATGTGAGGATTGGACCTCATTACACACACTTAGCACTTTCGTTGGGATGCGTGACTGTGTTGTCATCATTCGGGCGTCTTGATTCCCGTGTTCCCATACATGGGGGTCGGGGGTGCCATAGCCAGGCCGCATCACACGCACCAGCCATCACTCCCCCGTAAAACACCAAACCGGGGAGCTCGATTAGCAACCAGTGAACTGCAGTCCCACCAAACGCAGCCCACGCCGGTACCTCAGTCACTCGAAGTTCACCACCCTAGTCATGCGCCACCATCCTTCCGAGTTCCACGTCCGGTTTCTCAGCTGTCGGTTAAGACCCCCACCCCTGTTTTTACACCAAGAAAAAGTGGAGTTTTCCTCCATCCGTGTGCCACCAACCTGCCAACCCTCGCCGCTAGCCGTCATCGCACCACCCTATATCTGTCTCACGCCACCTCGACCTCTCGGTAAGCCACCAACCTCCCTCGCTGCATCTCCCCTTTTAAGCTTTGCTTTCTCCGCCTCTCGCTCGCTCACCTCGCCCTCACTTCTTCTCTCGTGCTCAACTCAGCTCGACGGCATCTCTGCCTCACTCCTGCTCTTCAGCTTCACCACGGTCCCGCCAGCCAGCCCTGTCGCGCCATACTCCTCCACGCTTGCCTCGGTCTCCTTGGAGTAAGTCCCTGCCGCCGCAAGCCCGTGTGTTTTGTTCCTCTAGTTTTGTTCTCATGAGTTATATATATATAAGTTATTAACCTAATAGTTGAGTGTTATTACCAGTTTACCCTTAATGTATGTTCCAAATTCATATTTTCGAATTAGGGGTCTATTTGAGTTTATGTTAAATGGGTTTTTGTATTAAATCTCATAAAATATTGTATTTGTGTAGATGATATTCTTAATAATATTGTTAACTAAAGAAAGTAAACCAATTTTTAAGAGATGAGTTTTTCATGACGTATTTTATATAAGATTTTTTTTAGGTAGTTAAAGTATCCTATCAATTTATAATACATTCTTGGTATTTTAGATATTTTAATATTAGTATTCATTGAGTTCCATAATTATCATAGTACTTGTTCGATTAAATTCTTGTTCAGTACGAATTCGATTAAGTGGATATCGATGGTTTTGGGAAATGATGCTATTTTGAGGGTATGAGGATTTTAGGTTTGAGGAATTTAAAATTGGCTATTCTAACATTTTAGGCTTAAATATTGAAGTATGTGATCGACTGAAAATTTACGGAAATTACGTGATTATTTTATAGGTGACGATTAATATTTTTGTTCAGCACTTTTGAGGAAGATTTTCAAAAGTTAAGAAGTCCAGGTAAGCGGGGTTCCTATGCTAGATTTGCATAAAAAAATGAACTGAGGTTGGTTTGTAAAAATGTGCATGTTGTTTTAAAAAGAAAATGTGAAAAACAACCTTAGTATATGTTTTGCATTCACTCATGAGATACGTATGAAAAGAAAATGTGAAAAACAACCTCAGTATATGTTTTGCATTCACTCATGAGATACGTATGAAAGAGAAAATAAATGTTTTTGACATGAAATGTGTAGACATGAGCAATATTTGACATGTTTCTGAAATATGCAAAAGTGCGAATATGATATCATTGAGGTTTTTTATGCATATAATATGAAATGATTTGGATTTGTTTTTAATCAAATGGAAATGATATGAATATGTTTCGCAGATAAAACTTTGGCATACTTATCTGTTCTAAATTTGATTCTAAATATAGTTATGATATGATGATACTGGTTCATGTGATATGGTTGGTACCAACATGATATAATATGATATGAGTGCACCCACTTTGGAAACAAAGCGGTCTTTTACGTGTTTTTTCCAGTGTGCACACTCGGGGCTCCAAGATTGAAAAATGAAAAGTTTCACAACATGATACTGCCTGGTTTGGCCACTGGGTATAGCACAACCATACTACGGGGGTTAAACATGGTATATGATATAATATGATACGATATGACATGATAAGATGAAGATGTGCAGTTATGTTATGCCAAATCGGTTTTTGAATATTAAAATGGTTTATGAATATGAAAAGATTGAAAAGTCGCTCTGATATTTCTGCATACCATTCTTTCTAAAAATAGCTCATGTTTACATACTAGTATATGTTCTCTGCTTACTGAGTTGTGGATAACTCACCCTCTTATCTTCTTATATTTTCAGATGACATTGATTGTCCAACTGGGGGTCAGGATTAGAAATTGGAGCTTGTCTAGATATGGATAGAAGGTCGAGTTCCATTGTTAGTAGAAGGGTATAACTTGAGTAATTGAAGTACTTAGGGTTGTTTGAACCTATTGAGATTTAAAGATGTATCATTCTGTTTCATTGAGATTATTGGAAAATTGTGGACCCCTTTGGTTTATATTATTTTGTAATGATGATTTATGGAGCTTGTATTTTGGTTATTTGGATAATATGAGATTTTGTGCTATTTATGAAATCCTTGGGGTTTTAGGTGCTTGGAGAGACAGGTTGGTAAGTGACAGGTAGTAATTCTAAGACCCTTCCGGGTACGGGGCATTACATCTAGATTAGTGACAACAATATAAAAATAGAATTTAAACAAGAACATTTGAAACAGAGAAACCAGACAACATTATATGCAAAACAACGCATGGAAAACTTGTGAAAACAACATTATATGCAACATGATATCCCGAAAAAAGATATATGAAGAAACTCCTGTCATCTCCCACCATCAAAGGTTACCATCGTATGGTCCTTCATGCTATCATATACAACACTACTTTTAATAGCAACATCATATTTATAAGAATCAGATGCCTTCCCCAGCAAGTACTCTCTCTTCTGAATTGGAACCAACGTTAACCCAAGAACGCTTGTCAATCTTTCTTAAACCTTCCAGTTCAGCCGCTACTTCCTTCATGGTAGGCCTATCTTCCCCTTTCAATTCGATGCACCTCCTTGCAAGATTAGCCACTTCCTTCAGCTGCATCTTATTTCTTTCAGTCCCTAGATTCTGCTTAAGAATTTCAGACAGTCTATCCTCTTTAATGGCAGAAAGAAAATACATAGCCAGACTTCCCTCTTCCTCCGGCCTATCAATTGAAAGCGGCTTTTCTCCGGTTAGTAACTCTATCAGGATGACGCCAAAGCTATAAACATCACTTTTCACAGTCAATTGGCTGGTTTTCAAATATTCAGGGTCTAAGTATCCAAGAGTTCCTTGTACCAACGTAGCCACTTCTATTTGGTGTAATGGAATCAATCTTGAAACTCCAAAATCAGACACTTTAGCTGTGTAATTACCATCTAGTAATATGTTTGAAGACTTGACATCTCTATGAATTATCGGTGGAGAGGCTGCATAGTGCAGATAAGATAATGCCTCTGCTGTTTCTGCAGCTATTTTAAGACGAGTCTCCCATGAAACTGGTGATGGTCTATTTTTATGATGCATGTGCTCGAAAAGCGTGCCATTGGAGATCAACTCATAGACTAGTAAAGGGACTTCTGTCTCCAAACAACAACCTAGGAGTTTAACAATATTTATATGGTTAATCTGAGAAAGTACAAGCACCTCGTAGATGAACTGTTCAATTTGGCTCTTATCCACAAGTTTGGACTTCTTGATTGCCACATCTCTTTTATCGGATAAAACACCTTTATAAACTGTCCCAAACCCTCCTTCACCAATGATTGAATTCTCATGATAATTGTTGGTAGCCTTTTTGAGCTCTTCTGCGCTAAAGATTTTGGCTATTTGAACTGAATTTTCTTGTCTGGAGAGTTGTTGACTTAGAATCACACCACCATTTTGGCAAAAGAATCTTTCTCTAAGCTTGATTAGCTTTCTTTGCTTGATTATCAAATACATCCAAGTGCTAGAGAACAGCATTACTATAAAGCCTACACCACTAGCTGCAATGGTAAGAAACAGAGCATTTTTAATTATGAGCTTCAAGCCATTGTGCATAATTCACAATCATCTACACATTCCAAAAACATATTTAACCAACACCTCCCATTACAGTAAACTTTGTATACTTACCAATGGCAGTCTTGTTCACTAGTCCGAGGTTCAAAGTGCACGATTCACCATCTTTTCTTCCGTCCCCACTGCGCCACTTGGGGCAAGAACATGTATAATTCCCTTCTATGTTAATGCATCTCTTTGGTGATGTGCAATTATTGAGATTTTCGTTCAGGCACTCGTTAACATCTGCAGATCGAACAGTTTGACATCGAATTAAGCCCAAGTTCAAGAAAATGAAACCGAAAACATGTTATCAAAATGAAAAATTTAGTCATTAAGATTTGGATTTTGGGAAGCTTCTTAGACGTGGGTAGTAAGCAAGTACCTTTGCAACCAAGTGGGAGGTAGGGGTTGCCCTCGTAACCCTTCTTGCACTGGCAACGGTATCCATAGCCGTTTTCAGGATCATCACATGTGCTGTTCCCTCCACATATGTAATCAGTCTTGAGCTGAGCATACTTACACCTTTCAGTACCGATCGTCCAATCAAGTACCATCGGAATGGTTCTATTAAGTTGGAGACTGGAAAGATAAACTGGGGAGAACATGAACAGTTGTTTCTTAACAACGAAAGCATAGCCGCAGGGATTGAAGTTCAATACTTTTGTGTGATTTCTATAGCTATGTGTATATACTTCCAACCTGACATTGCTCAATCTTTCCGGGATCTCTAACCAGCAACAACCCATTCCAGAGCAAGTCCCATTCAAAACAATACTTTGATTCTGGCAAGTGGACATGCAGCCCATGGAGAAATCTTCATTGTTCTGGTTACCATAAAGGAATGCATATGTATCGCAGCCAACAGCAATGAATAGGTTTTGGGTGTTAGAAATGGTAAAAGCATTGGAGGAGACTCTCAGACGAGTGGACTGGAAGTTTTTCGAGAGCCCCGACCCGTTGTTACAGACCTCGACAGTGTTCATGAACATGTCAATCTGGCCTTGGATGGAAATCTGTTGGACAACGACGTCACCCACCTGAGGTCGGAGTCGTCCGTCCCACGATTTGGTGCAATTGATAGAAAAGTTTTTATTTAGGTAGCAACCTTCACCTATACCAAATGGATATGGTATTTCAACATCTCCACACCAGTTGGGGCAGTTAGGGAGGGCTGATCCATTAGCTGCTTCTGCTAGTGCTGCAGTTGCCATTCCAGAAAATATTACGCCTACCCATATGACTTGCACAAGCAGCTTATTATAAGTACCACCCATAATCGCCTCCACTACTATTTCGAAGAGAGGGCCGATTGATAAAGTTTACTATTGTGTTTTTCGCCTGTAAAACTTGCCGTAGATGATCGAGTTTTATATAAGGCATATGGGAGGATCAAGAACAACATTCCATGCACCAGGTATGAACGTGACCTATATTCCAGTACCGGCGGCACAAATTAGTCTTTGTCGTATGCATGTAGTCAAGTCGTATAACGCAGCTTTGAGAATGCCAAAGAAACACTCGATCAAGATAGCATTAGGCCTCGTTAGAGGGAATGAGATGGGTTACGGGATGGGATGAGATGAAATTAGAATTTTGTGAATATTAATGAAAATTATTTATGAATAGTAGTAAAATAGTTTGAATTAAGATATTTTATTGGATTTTGATAAATGAGAGAGAAAATGTTATATAAAAATAATAAAAAGTTAAAATATTGTTAAAATATTATTTTTATTTTGAAACTTGAAAAAATTGAATTATTTTCTATATTTTGTTTGCAAGTTTGTAATGAAAGTTGTAATGATTATATATTGATTAGAAGAAAAAGTTAAATATTTGAAATTGAAAAGTGTTTGTCATATTGTAGTGATGTTTGGAAATAAAATTATGAAAAAGTTGAAATGAGATGAGATATATAATTTGTATTTCCAAACGAAGTCTTAATCACAATAAATTCATTTTAAACCACAGATAAATAAAAACATTTTGCACCATTTTTTTCATTCACATTTAACCATATATTAAGATTGTACAGGGTTGCATCTTTTTCATTATATAAAAAAGCTAGAAGGTATATTGTTCATCCTTTCAGCCCTTGTATATATTTATTATATTTCTGGCCTTCCAACTATTTATCTTTAATTTTCTAGGTAGAGAAATGTTTGGCCATGCATGCTATAAGAAATTTATTCAATTATGTAAATTTCGTTGCACAGAGATCCAAAATATCGCATTAAACCATATCATTATTTAAGTAGATCTTTATTTAAATCTAAACTCTTTCAATTATAAAATATAAATTTATATCAATTTAACATGTCAATTTCTAAGAATTGTTAAATCTAGACTCTTTCAATTATTAATTGCACTGATTTTTTTATTAACCTTACGAGTAAAATGTGGCTGAAATAAATTCAAAGTCTTTTAAAGTCGTGCTTTTGTCTTTTAAATTTAAAGGTTTTTTAACCTTACGAGTAAAATGTGGTTGAAATAAATTTAAAGTCTTTTAAAGTCGTGTTTTTGTCTTTTAAATTCAAAGTCTTTTAAAGTCTTTTAATCTTACGAGTAAAATATGTCTGAAATAAATTCAAAGTCTTTTAAAGTCGTGTTTTTATCTTTTAAATTCAAAGTCTTTTAACCTTACGAGTAAAATGTGGCTGAAATAAATTCAAAGTTTTTTAAAGTCGTGTTTTTGTCTTTTAAATTCAAAGTCTTTTAAAGTCTTTTAATCTTACGAGTAAAATGTGTCTGAAATAAATTCAAAGTCTTTTAAAGTCGTGTTTTTATCTTTTAAATTCAAAGTCTTTTAAAGTCTTTTAACCTTACGAGTAAAATGTGGCTGAAATAAATTCAAAGTCTTTTAAAGTCGTGTTTTTGTCTTTTAAATTGAAAGTCTTATAAAGTCTTTTAATCTTACGAGTAAAATATGTCTGAAATAAATTCAAAGTCTTTTAAAGTCGTGTTTTTATCTTTTAAATTCAAAGACTTTTAAAGTCTTTTAACCTTACGAGTAAAATGTGGCTGAAATAAATTCAAAATCTTTTAAAGTCGTGTTTTTGTCTTTTAAATTCAAAGTCTTTTAAAGTATTTTAATCTTACGAGTAAAATGTGTCTGAAATAAATTCAAAATCTTTTAAAGTCGTGTTTTTATCTTTTAGATTCAAAGTCTTTTAAAGTCTTTTAACCTTACGAGTAAAATGTGGCTGAAATAAATTCAAAGTCTTTTAAAGTCGTGTTTTTGTCTTTCAAATTCAAAGTCTTTTAAAATCTTTTAACCTTACGAATAAAATGTGGTTGAAATAAATTCAATGTCTTTTAAAGTCGTGTTTTGGTCTTGTTCGGCTTGAGACTATTCAAAATATTAATACATGTACTCTTCTCTTGGACGAGAAGGTAAAGTATTAGCTGGCATATATGGAATTGATATGGGAATAATCAACTAGAAAGGATAACTCAAGTTACTTTCTTAAAAAAAAAAAAAAAAGGACAAGTCAAATGCCATTTCTACTACGGATGATGCTACCGGGTCATCTAAAGTTTAATGACCATCTTGATGTCTACGTGGTTCATTAAAAAAGAAAAAAATACAAATACAAAAGGATAGATGGAATCTAAGGTTTCAGTCTTCCTCTTTTATATTTTTGGATGTCTTTTTATTTTGAATATATTTTTATTAAAAACCACATGTCACCACGTGCTTCGTCAAGAAAAACTAGATAATAAAAAAGTAATAATCCTACCATCATCCAATATAAGATAGTACTGGATACTATCAAACTCGCAAAAGACTAAACGAATGTCTAATGCTTTTGTGTTTTATTTTGGGCCAAAGACCCAACTGTTTTTTGAATTTTGTTAAAATCCCATAAAGGAGGAGCAACAACACAAAACCCACCAAAATTCTGAATAGAAGAAGGCCCAAGAAAAGCAAAGATGTTAGGTACGTAACCGAGCCGAAGCCAACTTCTCGAATCTCAACAAGTACATGAATGACAATATTGGTATTCACATATCAAAATTGAAGATCTTCTCCTTTACCATAAGATATTAATAACATTAAACTCCGAGCTTCGTTTTTTTTTTTTTTTTTTTGTTCAAAATAAAACAAGGGTTGCATGTGAAATTGCCTAAACTTGAAGATTACATGAATAAATGACTAAACAGTTGCAAATTTTAGGTTCTAGAACTGTCTTGATGACAAAAGAAAATAAAAATTTAGCTGATTGAGTAGTCAAAGTTTTTGGTCCTACCGTGGTGGCCACGTAAAATTTCAACCACCATGACTCATGTGGAAGATGGACCTCTACGACTAGTACTTAATTGATAAAGGAGTTCTCAAATTCAAGTGGAAGATGGGCTTCATGTGAGTTAGTTTTTTCTTTTATCTTCTTTTTCTTCTCTTTTGTGGTAGAGTTCTCCAATGCAAGTTAATAATGAAGTCCTAAAGTCAAATAAAAGATGAGGTTTTTGACTGACAATAAGAGAAAATAATAATATTGGCAAAACATTCGGACCATGGCGAGTCTTGAGAAATTGAGATTGAACACTGCAAGTAAGGCCTATGATATTAACTATTAAAGCTGTAATCATTACAAGAAAAATGTCCGAGACCAGTTATTTTTTGTGAAAATGATTAATATTTTTTATTAAAATAAGTATATTTTAGTCGCAATTAGTCATTCTTCTTGTAATCATGTGTGTGTATATATATATATAATTAATATTACTTTAATGACTAATTATTAGATACTTTAGAAATACGAATGAAGTGTTTGATAGCGCCGGGCCCTATAACTAACTTTTTGTGCACACCTTTTCTATATATAGGAAGTTGATTTTTAATTAAGTTTAGTAGCCAATACATGCAGACACTAGTTGGCCAAGTAATAAATTAAACCTAGTTTTCTTTGTTTTTCTTTTTCGTACTTTACTTAATTTCCATGTTCGGGAAAAAATAACATTTTATTAAGACATGTCAACTTGATAAGCGTTGACATATTACTGCCCTAGTTTTAAATTAAGAGTTAGTCTACATATAGTTCTCAAATGAGGACTGTTCATGCAAACCCATACAAAAAACGTTTAAAATTACAATAACATCATTTTTAGAATGATGTTTTTTTCCTTTTTATCCACATTTATCAATGGGACTGCATACACAATTCTCTACTCAGGATTGCAAATAGAATTTGTCTTACATTAAACTGAGAATTTTGTGTTGATCAGTTTTTGTTAAAGTGAGCACTTATACTTAAATTACAATATTACAAACATGCTTAACACTAACAAAATATACTAACATGGAAACATACATACGTTCATGGTATGTATCATCGTGAATATGACAATAAATATTACCCATAAGTCTTTTAATTATCATTTCAATATTTTATTTTCTGACGTGACATCAAGTATTGATTGACAAATTTTTTAGCACCATGCTACACTTACCGTGAAAATTTATCTAGGTATGAAATGAGTAAGTTTATTTTTTGAAATATTCTTTAAATCCCCTTTAATTAAAAAATTCATTAATTCATTAAAAAAGATTTCCTAAGTAACCATTAAATAAAATTAAATAAATAGCATCCGTATTCGTTTTCTGTGGGCTTTCTCTGGAGGACTAGCGGCATTCATCCATATATTACATATTTGATAAGAAAAAAAAAATATATATATATAATACATTATGCGTAGAAATGACTAATATAATTTTTTCGGGACCACAGTTAAAAGCATAATAATTGAATTTTCTACCCATAAAAGATTGGGCCCACTTATTTATCAGCATATTCCTTACTATTGACTGATGAGCTCGCCATATATAACAGGGAGCAAAACACACAAAAAGTCCTTGTTTAATTTGTTTGACAAGTTAATAAGAATCTTCTGCTTTAATTTAAATTATGCAAACTGGTCTATTTAACCAAATAAGGACATAGATATTCTTAGCTAGAGGACAAGAAATTTATAATAAACTGCTGAATAATTGTAATTAATATTTCACAGCCACGAAATATACTTAATTTGCAGATAATTGTAAGTGTAAATGAGGTTAGGAATTAATTGTTAAAATATAAAATAATAAAATCTACATTTTTCCATCAGTTTAAGTTATTGGGTCCTTATTTCACATGGTATCAGAGCAGAGGTCTTGAATTTGAATCTTAACTCTACATTCTACTCTATTTAATTAAATATTTCACTTATTGGGTCTACTCATTGAAGAGAATGAGTAGTCTGGTCCACAAGTGAGAGAAAGTGTTAAGATATAAAATAATAAAATCTACTAATTATTTCTATCAATTTAAACTTTTGAGAGGAGTAGTAGTAATTTCACATGAATTAAACCCTGTAACTGTAATTAGGGAACTGGGATAGTACTTCATGTACAAGTACCATTCTACCATGGTACTACAGAAATGGTGTGCATGCATTTATATCATGTTCATGGGATCAGTACTTTTCTTGCATGCGGAATGTTCGTCCTATAGATGTTAGCTTGGTTTTCAAATTCTATATATATAAACTCTGTACTTACATGTATACTCTGATTTATAAGATGATGAAAAGAAGTGATAAGATTCATTCATACCAAAAACAAATATTGATCTGCAAAATTAAACGCAGATTGAACATATAATTATATATTGTTGATCATAATGTACTTCAATTTCTTCTTTTTCCTTTTTTTACCCGCTTCTGAGGAAATTTCCAGGAAGCTTGCCTCACTTCCATCTCGAAAACAAACAAAATGCAAAAAACAAGTATAACTAATTGCTTATTTCGAGTAATGCTAGATATATACAAATGTGGTCCCGCGTACTCAATTTAAAAAAATTGTAGTCCACCACGCAAAAGTTGATTTTTTTCATGTAGATCTCAAGTTTCAAATGAGTGCACGGGCTTGCACAGTCTAAGAAATTATAAATCTTTTTCCTTTCATTTTTCTCTCCAACTTTTAATGCATGTTAGTGAAACCATGACCCCAAAATGGGGATTGCATGCAATTTATATTAGATTAAGGAGCTTAGAATGCCATCTAGGAAGCAATCATAGTCAGATGGAGATCAAAAGCAATATCTTAGGCAAAACATGAGCTAACTACAAGCTGAAAAGGATGTTTAATTATATTAATCATCATCTAATCTTTAGTCATATAATTCAACAAATTACATGATGAATGCATGTAGTATATCTAAATTTAACATCTGAGGGAAAAACGAGCGTTAAATTAAAGTTGATGTTTCTAAAGTATCTTTTGCGTTACACTTCAGTAAAACCTGAATATAATATGATATAATGAACTTAATAATTATGGGCAGGAATCGGATATTTGGTAGAGGCCGGCATGATCGATGCCCTCTAGCTCTAGGTGTTTCTATAATCAGCTGGAGTACTCTAGAAATTAATGACCCCCTAAAGAACAGCGACGCACTAACTATATTATAGACCAGACAGGAAACATTAGCATTGATATCAGCTTTCAAGCCAGCCTCATTGGTGGGTCTATAATGTGTACACTACATCCATGCATGTGGAGATTTTCTGACTCAGATCATATCCTTAAGTCACATGCGAAACAGAAACTTGTCCGGTTCTTGAATGATCTAGTGACCTGATCAGCATGTGCACGAGCTACCTAAGGATCAGGAACTAGGAAACCGAAATTATTTGAATGCTAAAGTTGTAAGAAAAATATATTTAATCTGGAGAAATTTTTTTTTACAATATGCCTCGAATCATTACGTTTCTCCTGGTGATCTAATACTCTAAACTAGAATTAATACACTACTGATGATTAGAATTAGGTCAAAATCCTCCACGATCCAGAAGGTATTCCATATATATACAGGTTAGAGACTCTTAACAGATTTTCTCGATGCTTGCATGTCTTTTCTTTTTCTACCTTTTTTCTGGGCTGCCAATCACAACTTGGTTAATTAGGTTGATGGACAAATGACAGACCCAAAAAGTTGCGTTTGTTGTCTTTCAGAATACACAAAATTTATATGCACAAGGTGGCCGTGGCCACAAAGGAGGGCATGGTACATGATGTATTGGTTTTTTTTTTTTTTTTTTCTTATGTGTACTAGAGGCTTTGATTTGATGTAGATTCCTTCAAAATATAATTTCGTCCTCCATATCATGTAATTTTTTCGATCCCGACAAATGTGGTTCTTTGTCTCTACTTATTGCCATCTGACTTGGGAAACAAATGGAGTTGCTTGTCCTTAGTTTTGGCCCCTCGTGTAGTCCTTCCACACCCATTTAAAGTTGTCCCTACGCAAACAGTACGAGGACAACCCTCGTGTCCTTGTGTTTACATAGATACATGCATACATATATATACATGTATCAAAGCCTCCTCCAGGTGATTGCCCACATTATAATATGTTATCATATAGCTAGATGCATGAAATTTACAACAACTCTCATGATCACCTCAACACAAAATCAGTTTGATATGGCATGTACATTATTCAGGTTCGAAATATACATTATTTACTTCCAATATAATTTGATATTAATTAATTGACAAGCGAAATATAAAAGTGGATAAACCTAGCTAATAAATTTAGAAACGTTTTAAATTAAAAAGGAAAAGTTTAATTAGTACTTAAAAAGGCTACAGAAGAAACCTTGCAGATCAGTAATTCATGCCAACCCCACCAGCTGACACATACTGCCCACCAACAAATATTATAGCTAGCTATAGCCAAAACATCATACCATATATACGACAAATTAATGTATTTGACAAAACAAGCTGAGAGGCCGGAAAGCTCACAAATACCAAAAATATACAAGACCATTCATACTCACCAAACCGAAAATGTTCTTAACTTGCCTCCAAGGAGACCCCAACCTCTCCTTATACACATGGTTCATGGAAGTCGGTTCATGATCTCCTAGCCACTCAATTATAAGTTGACAATGAAAGAGACAGAGAACTATCCCGAAGGGAGGGGGTCGATATACAGGTCTTCTTTAATGGAGGAAGATGATATATATATTAAGGAGAGAAGTTCTAGAGAGAGAGAGAGAGAGAGAGAGGTGGTGGTTATGATCTTCTTCCTGTTTAAACCATATATATATGCATGTATGATACTTTTCCGTACTTATTATATTTTACCATGTAATATCAACATATTCTATCTAGCTTTATATATATATATATATATATATATATAATTCACCACACGCACACATACACACATATATATATCAATTATCTGCATAGTTTAAGGATACGTTGAATATTGAGGTAATCTCAAATGATTTATGAATAATATTAAAAAAATAATAAATAGTTTATGAATAGTATTAATAAACTGTTTGTAAATAATAGTCAAGTAACCTATGTATAAGTTGCAAACCAAATATTCCAATGATCATCTCCTTCTGAGTGATATATACTCGTGTATGACATGATGTGCATACACGTACATAGTGAACATGATCATGATATGACGCATAAACTATTGCTTAGTACTAGCCAATCGCTGCGCTGCATATATATATATATATATATATATATATAGTACATGTACTGAGATGCATGTGCATGCATGGATGGAAACGTCAAAACTTAATTATTTGTTGAATACAACACTTGTTTTTATCCCACATAGTTAAAATAGTTAGTCCTTCATGCATGAAGGGTACCAGCTTGGAATTAAATATTTGCTTGTAAAGTACTGATGATTGAAATTTTATTGGGCCAGTGATCAGCTTAATTAGTAGTTTTTGTGACCTGCATGCATATTTATTTGGTGAATAATGCACGGATATATATATATATGTATGTACTTAAAAATGGCTGTTATTACTTTCTTGTTTTTTTTTTCCGTACCAAATTGATTATCTTCTCTTCAATTGTTCGTACGGGAGGTGCTTGATGAGAAGTTTCAAGCTGGAGTTTTCTAGATGCGGCCTGCAGGCCGTCTCTGGTGTAACGGTGTTGCATGTACTCATATACAGATCACTTTGAACCATAAAAAATAAAATGAAATCTAGCCGCCTCCGTTCCCAATTCATCACCTAATCGACCGATCATTTCATGACACGTTGTATTAATTATGCAGCAAAGTGGAAATTACGTGATTTTCAATTTATTTTACATTTAATTACAGACACTGACATCTATAAATACATATACATCATGTGGGAATTTATATATCTTAATTAATAGGTTCGTATGTATTTAATTATCCCCTCAGAACACGATCAAATGAACTTAGCAACACTTAATAGTACTCGACTTGGTCTTAATAGTTATCATGATCGTGAGTATCGTTTTCGCATGTATTGCGCTAGACATGAACTTGTTCGGAAGGTGTGTGTGTGTATATATATATATACACACATGTACGTACATACATACCAAAAAAGAAATGATCAATATATATAGCTGGTTTTGAACTGATCAATATAAGGTACATAGATATATTTTGCATGCACACACTGTAAGAGTTCTATTTGAACTCTATGTCCTACTCACCCATATATGATAGAGTTTTAAATAGTTGTTAGAGTTATAATGAGATTTAAACTCCTAAGAGATAAGATTAACTCTTATCTCTAATTATAGTCAAACTCAAAGACTTAGATTTCATGATGGCTAGAAATCTATAAATAGGACTGAGGGGTTAAAGGGTTCTCACCTACAACATTAGAGTGCCTTTAGCCATCGGAAGACACTAATGAGGCCAAGTTGCTAAGGTGATCCTTCTCTCATAGCCAGATTCATTTATTCATCAAACAGATGGAGAAAGGTACGTCTTTTACTATTATTGTTATTATTGTGGATCATACAAAATCAAAGATCTATTTATTAATGTTCATGTTAAAATATCTAACATGTGGTATCAGAGCTTTAGGTTATAGATTTTTTATGATCTCAATGAAATTTACAGTAAACATGTGTTTTCATATATTATGATTTTATCATTCTGTGAAAGATTAAAAACATTGATTTTACAATCTGAGGAAAATTTTAAAACGATTGTTTCTGTGTAATATGAAATTACGATGCACTGATAATTATTAATATATTTCAGTTTTGTACCTATTTCTCCTATTACGATTACTTGCATCTGTTTTGATTGAGTGTATTTCAAATATTACGCATTGTTTACATTGATGCGTGTTGGTAATAAAAAAAAAAATCCCGATAACAACTCTGGTGGAACCGTGTGGTTGAGGTTGAAGAACCACCGTATATGGTGGAACCACTGTGAGTGGTGGCCGTGTCTCTACACGCTGCTGTGCAAGGAGCTAGACGAGACGGCACAATGGGACTGTGAAGTCCCGAATGGGTGCCATTCCTGCCTAATAAAATCCTGATGGAGGACGGCGCCGCAAGGAGGCTGAGAACCTCCTCGCCGGCATCTCTGTAACGACAGCAGAGGGCTCTCAAGCCCACTGCTCGCGGTGATTTTGTGGAGAAAAGCAGTAAAAAAAAAAAAAGAAGGGGAAACCGTAAGTGAAGTGGACCTCGGCGGCGGGAGGAGGCTGGGAACGCCATGCCATCTCTTCCTCGCCGGTGACTTCCACCATCGCACGGTACCGAAAGGAATATGGCGCTGCGGCGCTGGAAGTCTGGTCTGTGTGAGCTGCGGCGCCATCACAGGAAACAATATTCATATGGGCGGGAGAGAAAGAAACCGTAGGGTTTCTTCTAATTGACACGGGTCTGGGCCGTGGGCCTTGGCCCAGCCCAAGAGTTTTTTTTTTATGTTTTGTAATAAGGGCCTAGGCCGTGGGCCTTGGCCCAGCCCGAGAGAAAGGCCCATCTCGGAAAAGAATAGAATTAAAAAAAAAAAAAACAGAATCAAATTGGGCCTGAAGGCCCTGTACAGTAGGCTCGGTTTCTGGCCTATTGTGTTAACCGGCCTTATCACTGAACCGGGTTTCGGCCCGGGTTACTGTACGGTCCGGTCCAGACCCGGACCGGTTATATTATATTATATTATAATATTATTATTATTTATTAAAAAAAAAATCTGGAATTTATTTTTTGTTATTTTATGCATGTTATTATTGTTAAAAACATATATTAATTTTTTATTAACATGTTATTGTTGGTATAAAATTGAATTTTATACATGTTATTATTGTTAAGGACATGTATTAAATTTATTAACATGTTATTATTAAATACATGTATTAATTAGATTTTATGCATATTATTAAATACATGTATGAATTGTTTATTTTGGCTATTATTATGTCACGTATATTTTATCCAATATAGGGCAAATGATTTACTTCAAAAATTAAGAAAATATTGGTTGCCCAAAGGTACAAGATTTTCTTAATTTTTATGATAAATCATTAAACCCATAGTAAGGTGGATATGATGGAGTGAACAATTTGTGTGTCAAGATCTACTCCCAAAGGAGGGTCTTGATGACACTTCTAGTTCATCCATCAAAAGTAAAGATTGGAGGGAACACTTTGTATATCAGAGTATACTCCCAAAGGAGAATTCTGATGATACAACTAGTTCATCCACAGAATTTAATACTGGTGAGAACACTTTGTGTATTAAGATCTACTCCCAAAGGAGGGTCTTGATGATACTATTAGTTTATCCATAATTGTTTAAATTCTGATTATTATTTATAAGTGTCTAACTCAAAGCATTATGTGATAAAGTTTTCTTACAGTAAGCGTATCTACATCACTACACTCACAAACTTCATCTGTTCTTGTGCTGACTGGCTCTAATTTTTCTGAATGGGTTGAGAGAGTTAGGTTCACCTTGGGAGTCCTTGACTTGGACTCATCTCTTACAAGTCCAAAACCACCACCCATCACTGAGAATAGTAACAAAGATCAGAAAGAGTCTTTTAAAAAATGGGAGAGATCAAATAGGCTAAGTTTGATGTTCATGAAAATGACCATAGCCGAAAATATAAAAAATTCACTCCTTAGTGCTGAGGAAGCCCAAATTTTCTTGAAAAATGCTGAGGAGAGATTTAGGTCGGCAGATAAATCTTTAGCAGGAACACTTATGGCTAGACTTACCACCATGAAATATGATGGTGCTAAAGGAATGCAAGAGCATATCCTTGAAATGACCAATATTGCCGCTAGATTACAAACCCTAGGAATGAAAGTTGAGGAGTCCTTCATTGTTCAGTTTATCCTGAACTCATTGCCACCTCAGTATGGTCCATTCCAAATGCATTATAATTCTATTAAAGACAAATGGAATGTGAATGAATTGGCAAGTATGGTAGTTCAAGAAGAAGTGAGACTGACACAACAAGGACATTACTTTGCTAATTTTGTGACCAAAGAAGCCGGAAAGAAAAAGCACCATTATGGCAAAATGAAACGAACTGGACCACCAAAAGGAAAGCAGCCTGGAAAAGTTAATCAGGTTCAACATGATAGTAGCAAATGCTACTTTTGTGGGAAGCATGGACACATGAAAGCTGAGTGTCCAAAACGTAAGGCTTGGTTTGAAAAGAAGGGTAAGTCACTTACCTTTGTATGTTTTGAATCAAACCTTATAAATGTTCCCACTAACTCTTGGTGGTTAGATTCAGGTGCTAATGTTCATGTTTCTATAACCATGCAGGGATACCTTACAAGCCAAACACCAAGCCCCAGTGAACGTTTTATCTTTATGGGAAACGATAATAAGGCTAAAGTTTTAGCCATAGGAACTTTTTGTTTGGTTTTAAGTACCGGTCAATTTTTAGACCTTCATAACACAGTATATGTGCCTTCTGTGAGGCGTAATTTGATTTCCTTATTCAGACTAAATACTGATGGTTATTCTTTTTCGTTCCATAATGGTAGTTTCAATTTATTTCGAAATGATTTATCCATTGGTTCTGGGTTTCTTTCCGATGGTCTTTATCGACTTTGCCTCGATAATACATTTATTAAAAATACCTATACCCAGTACCATGAAACATGTATTGGAACTAAAAGAAACATGATGAATGAAAATTCTTATGACTTGTGGTATAAAAGATTGGGGCATCTCTCCAAAGAACGGTTACAGAGATTAGTAAAAGAAGGGATACTGGCATCTTGATTTTACTAATCTTGAAATGTGTGTTGATTGCATTAAAGGAAAGCAAACCAAACATACTAAGAAAGGTGCCACAAGAAGTAAATGGCTTCTTGAAATAATTCACACCGATATATGTGGACCATTCTCCACTGAATGTTTTGGTGGAGAAAAATATTTTATCACATTTATTGATGATTTTTCACGGTTTGGATATATTTACCTACTACATGAGAAATCTCAAGCTGTTTCATTACTTGAGGTATTTCTCATGGAGGTGGAAAGACAGTTAGATAGAAAAGTGAAAATCATCAGGTCAGATCGAGGTGGAGAATATTATGGAAAGTATAATGAATCGGGCCGTAACCCTGGCCCATTCGCCAAACTTCTTGAACAGCTTGGCATTGTTGCACAGTATACGATGCCCGGGACGCCACAGCAGAACGGTGTTGCTGAAAGGCGTAATCGGACCTTATTGGATATGGTCAGAAGTATGGTAAGCAATACTACCTTACCCAAATCACTGTGGGGTGAAGCTATTAAGACGACAATGTATATCTTAAACCGAGTTCCTAGTAAGTCAGTTCCAAAAACTCCTTTCGAGCTATGGACTGGTAGGACACCAAGTTTAAGGCACATGCATGTTTGGGGTTGTCCAGCCGAAGCGAGACTTTACAATCCACATGAAAGGAAATTGGATCCTAGAACTGTAAACGGGTACTTTATTGGGTATCCAGAGAGATCCAAAGGGTATAGGTTTTACTGTCCTAATCACAGTCCGAGAATAGTGGAAACAGGAAATGCCAAATTCATTGAATTTGGTGAGATCAGTGGGAGAATTGAACCTAGAGATGTGATAATTGAGGAAGTACGGATAGATGTCCCTATACCTACATCCTCAGAAAAGATAATAGTTCCTCTAATTGATCATCACGATGATACATTGGAACATGTAAATGATTATCCATCTCAGAATGATAATATCACTGACAAACCAAGTTCGGAGTCACCAGAATAGGTTGTCTTACGCAGATCTCAGAGAGATCGAAGACCTGCTATTTCAACAGACTATATGGTGTATCTCCAGGAATCTGAATTTGACATTGGGACAAGTAAAGATCCACTAACATTTTCACAAGCTATACAGGGAAATGATTCTAGTAAATGGATCGATGCCATGAAAGAAGAATTGAAATCCATGGATCAAAATCAAGTCTGGGATCTCGTTGAATTGCCTGAAGGGAGTAAAAGAGTCGGGTGTAAATGGGTCTTTAAGACCAAACGCGACTCAAAATGCAATATTGAACAATATAAGGCCAAACTTGTTGCAAAGGGTTTTACTCAGAAAGAAGGCATTGATTACAAAGAGACATTTTCTCCAGTATCTAAAAAGGACTCTTTCAGGATCATTATGGCATTGGTGGCTCATTATGATTTAGAGTTACACCAGATGGATGTGAAAACGGCATTTTTAAATGAAAATTTAGATGAAGAGGTCTACATGGATCAGCCAGAAGGCTACTCAGAAAAGGGCAAAGATCACCTAGTATGTAAGTTTAAGAAATCAATATACGGGCTTAAGCAAGCTTCCCGACAATGGTACTTAAAGTTCAATTATACCATCACTGCCTTTGGATTTAAAGAAAACATTGTTGATCGATGTATATACCTAAAGGTCAGTGGGAGAAAGTTCATAATTTTGATTCTGTATGTTGATGATATTTTGTTAGCTAGCAGTGATCTTGGCTTACTTTATGAAAATAAGGGTTTTCTCTCTAAGAACTTTGAAATGAAAGATATGGCTGAGGCATCTTTTGTGATCGGAATCGAAATTTTTCGAGATCGAAAACAAGGACTGTTGGGATTGTCTCAGAAAAGTTACATAGAAAGAGTTCTTGAGAGATTTGGCATGAAAAGTTGTTCATCACTGGACACTCCAATATCAAAAGGTGATAAGTTTAGCCTATCTCAGTGTCCTAAAAATGAGTGGGAGCGCAAAGAGATGGCAAAAATCCCCTATGCATTAGTCGTGGGGAGCTTGATATATGCACAGATTTGCACGAGGCCAGATATCAGTTTTGCAGTTGGCATGCTTGGGCGATACCAAAGTAATCCAGGGATGTCTCATTGGAAAGCATCAAAGAGGGTATTGCGATATTTGCAAGGAACTAAGGATTACCAGCTTACCTTTAGAAGAACTGACATTTTGGAGGTAACTGGATACTCAGACTCTGATTTTGCTGGTTGCTCTGATAGCAAGAAATCCACTCCAGGTTATGTTTTCCTGCTGGCTGGTGGAGCGATCTCATGGAGAAGTATGAAGCAAGCCATCACTGCTTCATCTACAATGGAGGCTGAGTTTGTGGCATGCTTTGAGGCCACAGTACATGGTTTATGGCTGAGGAACTTTATTTCAGGGCTTGGAGTTATCGACTCTATAGCCAGGCCGCTGAGAATTTATTGTGATAATTCCTCTGCAGTATTTTTTTCCAAGAACGATAGGTATTCTAAAGGTGCCAAGCACATGGAGCTCAAATACCTAAGCGTTAAAGAGGAAGTACAGAAACAAACAGTGTCCATAGAACATATTAGTACTATGCTTATGATAGCAAACCCATTAACAAAGGGTCTAGTAGCAAAGCTATTTAAGGAACATGTTGATAGAATGGGTCTTATGATATGAACATGTTAACGAGCTTGTAAATGTTTTGAATTCTATTTTGACACTTAATGATATCTATTATGGTTATTTTGTTTCTGTTTGTCTTTCCACTTTATACGTACATTAAATGATGTGGATGAATGATGACAAGATAATGTCAACAATAGACATGAATTGGAACCCAAGGCATTATAGCATTAGCCTTAATTATCCCAATCAAAGATCATGTTAAATTAAGTTACTGTTGTTGTGGTACATGGAAGGGAATTTGTTGATTATATAACAGAGGACCGCCATGACTCGCATTAGTATCTAGTTTGACATTGATATTACGGAACTCTTGAAATGTAAATTAAGTTATGAAAAATTTCAGGAAATGAATTTGCGCAGTATGGTTAATTTCCTGTAATAAACTCATGAACGGAAAATATCATTTATGGGCGTATGGGCCAAGTGGGAGAATGTAAGAGTTCTATTTGAACTCTATGTCCCACTCACCCATATCTAATAAAGTTTTAAATAGTTGTTAGAGTTATAATGGGATTTAAACTCCTAAGAGATAAGATTAACTCTTATCTCTAATTATAGTCAAACTCAAAGACTTAGATTTCATGATGGCCAGAAATCTATAAATAGGACTGAGGGGTTAAAGGGTTCTCACCTACAACATTAGAGTGCCTCTAGCCATCGGGAGACACTAGTGAGGCCAAGTTGCTAGGGTGATCCTTCTCTCATAGCCAGATTCATTTCTTCATCAAACAGATGGAGAAAGGTACGTCTTTTACTATTATTGTTATTATTGTGGATCATACAAAATCAAAGATCTATTTATTAATGTTCATGTTAAAATATCTAACACACACGTCTACATATCCACTCAGAAACTCGAATAAACAAACAGAAACAATCCTCGCGGGCACAATTGCGGTGGACTGGATGATCATGATGATGATGATTATCTGCTAACAACATATAATATATAATTTTCTAAGACAGAGAGAATGCATGCGTATTAATTAATCGATCATTGATCACTCGCTGGTTTGGAAGAAAGAAGCCATTTGGTGAAGTTTGGTAGGGTGGCATCATCAGCACGGTAATGGTATTGAGTGAAATAGAGCAAATCCGACCATGTGAAATCAGGGTACGCAGTTGTCCCATCACGACACACAAGATCCTCAGGGGGTCTCACCAACTTGTCCTCTCTTGGGCACAGAAAGAATGCCAACGACCTCCTCTCCTTGTACCTGTTAACCACTGCCCTGTGTAGACAACTCTTGTATCTCCCATTCGACAATGCCTACGTACATATATATATATATATATATATACATGTTATCCATTATTGTAACTCTGTATCGATCAGATGCAAATACACATGTGCATACATACATCCAAAAAACATACATACATAAAGGCTGCAAATTATATGTAAGTTTCTTTCTTTCAAAAATAATTAAAAAGAAGTATATAGTACTGTCTTGGCGTATTGGAATATCAGCTCCAACATATATCGATCGACTTATGCAATCGATCTCACTCTAACAGCAGCAAAGTCATGTCCAATCTTTAAAGTAATAAGTTGTTGTCTCAACGAGCAGTTTATTATATTAATTATTCGAGATCATTAGTCACTGATCAGTAGTTGAAGTAGTAGTTTAATATCGATCCCAACTACTCGATCGGAGTGAGTTTGACTACTTAATTCCTTTCAAACCTAGCCAGTTTGATATCATTCTGGTCTCTGTATTTGTCTTGATCTTCTAGCTAAATTAATTAATTACACGCGAATTTTAGGGGCATCTATATAAACAATTAGCTTAGATAAGACATATTAGTGATCATTTATGTGATCTGCACTAGATGATAAACATCGATCCTCTATATCTATTTTTATTTTTTGAATTCAATGGTCTAATTCCAAGATGGATAATCATAGCATATATTAATTAATGTATGTCTATGTAGGGTCCAAGAACGTTACTTAAAAGGGCCTTAATTAGAGAATCTGAATTATATATATATATATATAGCTTCTGAACTAGCAGCAGTACTAGGAGAAAAAGATCACCGTGCGTATGAATATAAAGAAAACCTTAGATCCTTAATTTTTATAGCAATAGTTGCGCAAAAGCTTCCATCTGTTATGATCTAGATATATAACAGATCATCTGTCCTTCTAATTAACGTACGTACGTATCTAATCTATGATCTATAAATTAAGTTTACAAAAACTCTATATACAGTTATTTTTGTGTACTATTTACGCACTTCACTAATGTGATTAAGTGTGTCACATTTTTTAATATAAAATAATTATTTTAACCAATCAACTCAATGGAGTGTGCAAAAATGTCTATATATAGCATAACTCTTAAATTTAGGAATTGGTACAGGGATTTATGACTAGCATATAATTAAAAATGTTTTCCATCATTGGGCATGCAGTTTAGTAGTACTATATGTCCATTAGTTTCTTGATCTTTTGCGTACGTACAATTAAAGCTTAAAAATAGATAACTTAAAGGGTATAAAAGAGTAACGACTTGATCGTGTGTGCATGTGTGTTTGTAACAATAATATTACGAAAACGTCATGATCATAACTAAATTTGCATATTTTCTGATCACGTTTGTTATGCATCTCATCTGATCTGGCGCCCGTTGTACGTCCTTCAATTTGAGTAAAACTCATGTCCATATACGAAATGTTTAGGCACAAATAAATTTTACAAAAATAACTTTTTGTTACAAAGCAAATCTAAATTATGAAGTCATGTTAGTTTGTGCATTTATTTTTATAGAATCTTTTTGTAAGTGTAGTGCTTCTCCATCCATAGGCTAGTTTTAAATTTGAAGAGTATTGTTATAGCTACAAAGGGATTACACAAAAATAATCTCATAAACTGACGTGGTTTCATATGATCCGTCAGATCTTCTTTACAATAAAAGTAACTTTACAATCTGACAAACTACGTTAAATCACATCAATTTATTGGAATACTTTTATATAATCACTTTGTGGCTAGAATATTTCTCTTTAAATTTTAATTAATAGTCATGCAAGCTAAAAAGAGTACATAAAAATTGATGGTTCAAAGGAACAGTGCATGTTTGCAATAGAATATGGTCGGTGACAGCACGGTAAATTGTAATTTTTCCGAAATATATAATTATAATATCAATAAAATTAATTTTGAAATCTCTTTTGTCTTTATATTATCAATGAGTGTCATGTAGAGCCGGTAGCATAAGAAAAAACAGCTAGCAAATATTTCCGTTGTAATAAACCTAGCTACTTACTCACGTACCATGAAGGTGTCGCCAATGTTAACGACTAGTGCATCGGGACGAGGTCGAACATTCCGCCATTTATTGTTGGCAAATACTTCAAGACCACCAACTTGGTCCTGGTGAAGAATGGTTAAGGATGTTGGATCGCAATGAGGTCCTGTGCCGAAGGCAAGACCTGGCTCTTTGCATGGTGGGTAGTAATTACATCTCATTATCGAGGAACCATCTTGAAAAAATTGCTTATAATGTAGTGGATGGACTCCCAAGCTGATTGCCAGTAGCTCCATGATTGCTAGTGCTACATCTTTCATTGCTTCACAATACTTTTGGTATACCACTCTGCAAATTAAACAAGTAATTCAAGTTCATGAATTGAAAACATGAGTACAAGTTGCATGGTTTGTATAGGTGATCTCCTTCCAACTATATAATATAGCCTACCCAGTTTGTTCGAAATCCATCCCTAGGTTGGATTTGAAGAAATCTTCCACAACTGGTTTTGAACCAGAGTCATGGAATCCGAAGGATAATGTCTCCTTCCAAGGTAGTTTCGACGAGAAACGATCAGCATGGGCGCCGGAGTAGCCCCACATATTACCAGGCGTTCTCTTAGCCCTAAGTTTCATGCTGGCTGGAAGCTTAAAGAAATTATCCATATGATGATATGCCATTTTGACGAGCCGAGGATCGACTCCATGGTTGGTTACTTGAAAGAAACCATGGTTTAAGCAGGCTGCCCTAATGAGCAGCACAGCATGCTGTGTTGCCACCAGATCACCCCTAAAGAAACCTCCAAGATCCACTATTGGCTCTCTAAGCTCATCATGAGCTACCACTAAATCCCCTTTTGGCCAAATGAAATTTATGGGCACAGAGGATTCTTTCTGCAGAAATGGTGTTTGTAAAAAGGAATCCCCATGATCTTTCTGGTCTTCTCTCTCTAGAGGAAGTTGGGAAACGAGAAGTGTAGAAACGCTTGAATCCATGGGGATAGAAAGATACAAGAGCTTCTACAAAACCATACCATACTTATAGAGAACTCAGTACTACAGGAGTAAATGAATTATCGAAAAGTACAATTAAAGAGTAATACTTCAGAAAAGAGAAAACGACTTCTACTGTGGTGAAAAAGGTTCGAGGTGGATCATCTTTGACTGAGGTGGAGGCTAGGAAAAATGAGAGATAAATTGAGCTAGCTGGTGACTATTTTGAAAATGAAAGATAGTACAGTTGGTTGCCTTTTCTGAGCTTCCATTTATGCAAGCATGCATGAAGAGATTAACAGAGAGTACTAAAAATCTTGGAACGAGGTCATGAATTGATCTGCAAACTGCAAATTCTGAAGGAAACCTCAGCAAATAGGCCACCGAGGTGACCTTCTGTCGTACCTAACTTTTTCGTTCGTTCTTTACAATGATTATAAGATCTTTTAAGATGTCAAAAAAAATTTTGAATCCCTATTCTTTCGGATCCACTACTCAATTGTTTTCAACTCTGGCCTGTATCACCATGAATAGATTTTTTTTTTCTATTTTCTTATAAAGTAGTACTTGCAGATAAATCAAGTGGTCTTCTTTTTGTGGGGATCGATCATTTTTGTTGTTTCGTGCTAGCCACTTTATGGTGGCATCATTATTTGCGACAACTTTTGAGTGTTAATCTATTCGAGCTAGCTAGCTAACGATCATCGTCAACGTTCCTTTTTTATTGTTCTCGATCGTCTCATTTGCTAATTAATCATGTGAGTTAATGTTGTGAAAAGCCTCAGAATTAATGGCCAGCCGGAACCCTTTTTCTGGAAATTCAATTCTTTCTAGCGAAGGCCTCCAAAAGATCCTCAATTTAAACTACTTTGGAAAGAGACAAAAAGCTGCATCAATCGAGGCCTGCTTTGTTTTTTTAGTTAAACGAAGAAAGAGTATCTGGATTGATTTGGATCGTTGAATTGAGAAATTGGAGTTAACATCTATGTGAGATATAATTGTAACTGAATGGTAATAACTGTCCGACCTTTCCGGAATCGAGACGTTACAGTTGATATGGTAGAAAAAACATATATATGGGTGTACGTGTTGCAATTAATATATATAACTCCATATATACATTAATGGATCGAGTAATCATGCAAGAAAATTACAATCCTTTCGTTCTTGTACAAATGGGTTAATTATTAGCATATGTGTACTACCCCGGCCCCAAGCAAGCTACGTGTAGAGCGGGCCCCAATACCTCAAGAAAATAGAGCAGAAAGAGTCGGATGAGAGAAGAATTATTATGTGTTTTGGCCTGCATGCAGACTTGATGCTAAATGGTTTTGATTTGTACCAAATAGAAAGAGACCACATCACGTGAAATGAATCGTCGCATTGCAATTCTAAGGACGCAATGCTTGGCCTACCTGCCCCGTTTACGTAAAACAGGCGGCTTAATCATTCTGCATCATCCCACTAAAAAGAAGTAAAGAGTGAAAAGGTCAAACATAAAACATCCTTGGCCTACATGTTTCGTACAGCTAAAACAAACTTAATCCATCCGCTGCTTTATCGCATTAAATGAAGTAGCAGATGACACGTGATACGCACTAGTCGGATCCCTGTGGCAGGGACATGCATGAGTACTGCCACGAAGCCTACCTACGTACATTTATAATGATCTGATGATATTTCAAACCATCGTTTTCCTTCGGCTTCTTTCATCCATGATTTGAATCGATGAATTATATGGCGGATTCTGGGATGTTCTGAATTATACGTTTCCGTTTGATCTTGTCGTTTCCAAAATGTTGCAGTAAATTAAAAACAATTTACAGCAGACTGATTTTTATTTTCGATTTTTAATACGTACGTACGGTACAAAATAAAAGAGAAACTGTCTATATTATTGTAAGGTGAATTCATATATAGTACGTACAGAAAAAAATGGAGCTGATCTGCGGTATAGAGCTTAATTCAGTAGTCTTTACATTGGCGGGAACTAACTTTGACTAGCTAGCTAATATAATTATTAGCTAGATATCATGTATTGGCACATATATGCTCACATGTAATCATAATAGTACTCTCCATCAAGATGGAATACAATGTTCTATAAACCCATCTTGGAAAAAAAAGAGTTAAGCAGAGAAGAGCCTAAGGGCTCGGTGAGTATAGCAGCAACTTATTTTTGGAAGATACATGCTAAGTGCGCACAAATCATGTTGAATTTTTTTTCGAACTAAATGACAATTCAACTCTATGTGCTTAGTACGCTCATGAAAAAACAAATTAGTTATAATATGGAGATCAGCAGCTTGATTATCACAAAAAAATAAGGCAACATGCATGCATGGAGGACCGGCTCAATAGTTAGGCCATTGCCTAAGGCCCCCATCCTATGTAAGGCACCCAAAAATAAAAAATGAGGTGTTTTTTTTCTTTTTTTTGAGAAAAAAAAAATAAAAACCATTTCATTAAATAAAACTTTAAATAATTTTTATAGTTTTCAATGTGTGCAAGGCCCCATAATACTAAATTTTAATATTTAATACAATGATTTTCTTTATAAGTAATACAATGAATTATTTATATTTTAAATGATTTTTTTTTAAGATTTTACTAAATTGAGACACAAAATCTGCATTGAGGTCTCATTTTAAGTTGTTGTAAATATAAATTCACAAAAACCATATTTAAAGATTTTAAATAAAATCTCATTTTATTGAAAATTTTGAAAATATTTCATATAATAATTTATATTTTATTGCATTAATTATAATTACGAACGACTCACTTAAATTTTGCCTTAGGCCTCAATTTATATTGAGTCGCCCCTGCCAACATGAGGATAATCCTGATGTAATTCTCTAAGCAAGGATAAAACCCAAGTGACTTCAAATATAGTAGTGGTCATTGATCTATATACTTCCTCAAGAGAAGATTGGAGACTATTTGTTGCCTTTTGGACTTCCACGAGATTAAAGAATTGGAAAAAGCTCAGGAACGATCGGGTGAGTATCTCATTTTCACACCGGCCAATAGGACTTAAACATCTGTGATGTGTATTCCTCTTACAATAAACCACAATCCATTGAATCAAGTCAGTGTTTTCCTCTCCTCGATTCTCCATTCTCCCTCTCTTCTTTCTCTCCTGAAATATAAATTACAAAACAAGTATAAATTACCAACGAAAGGTGCTCCAACCAACATAAACTTATTAGAATATCATTATATAATTTTCTAGTTCTTCAAGCAAGTTGGGATGCGAGGATCTACAGGGGATCTAATTTGCAGCAAGTAGGAACACTCCAAGTCTCTGACATTCCTGTGAGAGCTACCAATATCAACAACACTATCAATGCAAACTTCAACACAAACCTCTCAATTGGAGTTTCCATTTTGACTCAGTTTTTTTAAAAAACGTTTAGCTTCTCTCAAATGGCAACCAACGAATAAGCAAAAGGTGCTCTTTTAATCATTTTATCACCAAAGTTTTTGAATTTACTTTTCTCACATTTTCTAAAAATCACCTAATAGAAATTAGAAAATCATAAATTATCAAATCATAAACTATTTGTATATCTAACCTCAGAGATATAAATGCCCACCAAGCGAAGGAATTTTTGCACACAGAAGTGCTCTTTACAGGCAGTATTTTTACACACAGGAGCGAGAGAGATACTGTTTCGACGGGGAGGTTTCGACAGGGGTGGGGGGAGCGTTTGGACGTGGGTGGGGGCACAGGAAAGATCTGGCAAGGGGAAATTGTGATATGTACATCCGAGTGTTTTCTCAATTTTACTGAAACTCAAACATGGCAACTGTTTATTTGCTGGTGTAAAATCTCATTGGACACCCGATCGGCCCGAAGCGTCTCTCTAAAGAATTACGTACCAAGGAAGACACGATATCTAGAAATTGTGAATGCCTTGAATCTGTACAATTTGCCCAATCAGAACTAGCAAAAGCTATAATATGCAAAGAAGAATCAGTTGAGGAAAAAGTCCCTTGACCAATAGCCTTTTTTATGTATCTCAAAATGTGATATGCTGCTTGCATATGAGGAACTCGAGGAGATACTAAGGGTAGGTTTGGGGGGTGAGATGAGAATTTTGTGTTTTGTTTTGAAGTTTAAAATATTAAGTTTTGGTATTATTATTGTTTTGGGATTTGAAAAAGGTGTATTGGGATTTGAAAAAGTTGAATTGTTTATTATATTTTGTATGGGGATTTGAAAAAGGTGTAATGATGAGATGAGAATTTTGTGTTTTGGTTTTGGCCCCAAACCTGCCCTAAGAACTGGCTAAGATAATGGACTTAGAAAGCAAGATGAGGCCCAGTATTAGTCAGATACATCAATTGACCAATCAACCTTCTATATGAAGAAGTATATGAAGAAGGGTCTAACAAGAACTACCATCAGTTCTATAGAGTTTAGAATGAGAATCCTTGGGAAAATTCACTAGTTCAGCAGCAACTAATCTTGCATCCAAAAGTAATTCCAAAGCATACTTTCTTTGGTACAAAGAAATACCTTTCTTAGATCTAACTATCTCCTTACCCAAAAAATATTTAACAGCACCCACATCTTTCAGCTTTAAGAGACTATGAAGAAACTCTTTAAGAGCAACAACAAGTGATTCATTCTATTACTTGTTATTAATATATCATCGACATAGGCAAGTAATGCTATGAAAGATGAAGCTTGTTTCCTTGTAAATAAAGAATAATTAGATTTGAACTGAGTGAAGCCATGAGCGAAGTGTAGCAATAAACTTAGAATTCCATTGGCGTGAAGCTTGCTTCAAGCCATACATGAATAGTTTTTATAGCTTACAAACTCGACCATCCCCCTTTCTAAGATAACGAGGAGGTAATGTCATGTAGACTTATTCCTCTAGATCACCATTTAGAAATACATTAAATATCAACATCTATTTGAAATAAGGGCAACCCACGCATATATAGCATCCAAAGAAAGAATAAATCTAATAGTCACCATCTTGACTATATGAGAAAATGTCTTATAGTAATCTAAGCCCTCTTACTGAGTATATCTTGTAGCAACTAATCTAGCCATATACATTTGTATAGAACCATCAACTTTATATTTTTTTCTTATAAACCCACTTATAGGCTATAATAGTTCTGCCAACTGGAAGTATAATGACCCAGCTCGTGATCAAACTCAACCTGTTTGTTAAGCCTAACATAGTCCAGAAACAAGGGATAAAATGATGCCATTTATACCCAACTCCTAAAACCCTAGTTCATTTTTCTCCCCAGGCTACAAACTCCCTTTTTTTCTCTATTTCATCTCATGCATGGCCCCTGCCCCTAATGCCTCTGTTTCTCCCTCTCTTCAGTTCGGCAAGTCTCCCTCTCACTCTTCTCTTTGTTGTGCCATAGCATGTCCCTCAACCTTTCTCTCACATCCTAGTTCGTTTGCAGCTGTCATATGCCGCTGCACTTTACCGAGTTGGTAAGTCTCCCTATCCGATTAATCTCTCTATTTATCCTCTCTCTCGCACAGTGCCTTTCTCACTCTCACTCTTGATGGTGTAACTCTTCTGCTGGACGGTAGAGTAAGAACAATATTATATGGGTCAAAAGCCACAGCAGAAGAGTTATTCTAATATGGAAAAATAGACTCGTGAAAGCAACATCTCTAGAGGCAAAAATAGTATTGGATTCAAGGTCGAAGAGTTTGTAACCCTTAGTACCGAGTGGATAACCAAGAAATATACATTTCTTGGCTCTAGCATCAAACTTAGACCTATTATGACTGAAAGTAAAGGCAAAACACAAAGAACCAAACACATGTAGATGATCATATGAAGGAATAGAATTATAAATAACCTCATGAGGAGACTTGTTACAAAGTAAAGAAGTAGGCTTCCTATTTATGAGAATTGATGTACATGCAATCACCCAAGAAATGTAGAGGCACTTTAGATTGAAACCTAAGTACTGCTCTTACTGCATTTTAAAAGCGCTTATGTTTTCTTTTAGCTACATAATTTTGTTGTGGTGTATCGACGCAAGAAGTTTGATGGAGAATGTCATTGGTGGAAAGAAAATTAGTCATGAAAAACTCCAAACCATTGTCACTTCTAATGGACTAAATCCAAGTCTTAAACTAACTTTCTATCACCTTATAAAAAGAAATAAAAAGATGCTTAACATCATTTTTTTTTTTTTTTACTTCATCAAATAAGCCCATGTGCATCTAGAATGATCATCCTAGTGTTAGAAAAATTTAAAACCATTAAAAGTAAAGATATTAAAAGGACCCCAAATATCATAATGAACCAATTGAAAAAAAGTACAATGGAAGCATTAGAACTATGCGAAAAAGGTAATCTTTTTTGTTTTTCTATAGGACAAACAATAAAAAGAAACATATGAGCATGTGAAAAAGAAACTAGTGGATGTATTTGAGAAATAAGAGACATTGTAGGTAAAGAAGGATGACCACATCATAGGTCAAGAAGGATAACCCAGGCAATAATTCCAAAGATCAAATTTGGAAAGATTTATAGCATATACAAAGAGAAGTGACATTCTTGCATGGTGCACTGGCAAATGATTACTGCAAAATGTATAATCTATCACATCTTCTATCTATCACAATCATCTTCCATGCCACAAGATTCTTAGTGAAACAAAACTCAGGTAAAAAAATAAAAGCACTTTTCTAACCAGATGCAAGCTTATTTACCGATAGTAAATTGTAAGAGAAAGAAGGTACTAAAAGCATATCTATTACGTTTAAAGAATATGAGAGTCCAATGTTACTAGGGATGCAACCAGTCCGGTTCGGTTCGGTTTTGAACATATTTTAGAACCGAACTGGTATATACCGATTTTGAGATTTGAAAAACTGATACTGCACCGATTATACCCATAAACCGGTACTTCCGGTTTTACCGATTTCAGTTCGATTCGGTCCGATTTTTCTGGTATATTAGATAGTATTATATAATATATTATAGTACATAATAATATAGTGATAATATATTGTAGTATATTATAATATATATTATAATTGTATTATAGACTATATAGTGAAACATTATAATATATAATATAGTGATATATTATATTATATTATATTATAATTTATAGTGATATAGTATTAATATAACTATTAATACAATAGACTATAGTGATAATTTATAATTATATATATAGAATTTTAATACAAAATTATTTTATATATAGTTATATATAAAAATTATATATAATATAAAAAACCATATTTTATACAATATAAAAAATTAAATATATATATGTGTGTGTGAACCAGTCCAGTCCGGTATTAGAATAAAGAAAATCGGAATCAGACCGATTTTGGCCGGTTTTGATAAAAATAAAATCGGTACCAAACCGAATCAAACCTGGTACCGAACAAAACCCACCAGTTCAGTCCGACCCGATCTGGTTTACCCGTTCATCGATTTTTTTTCACCCCTAAATATTACCAAGATGAGTAACAGAAACAAATGTGACGTTAGGAAGTTTTACCGAGGTATGGAGAGTAGAAGTGATAGTAGTAAAAGAATCTAAAGAATGTACTATGTGATCAATTGCTCCTCTATCAATGATCTAGGAAGAAGATAAATTTAGAAGTGACAAATTGTTGTTAGAAAAACTCGAATGAGAACCAAAATGATGTGAAGAAATTACAAAATGAGGAAAACCTAAGAAAGAAGAAAGGCCAATTATCATCAATGTGAGGCAAAACTATGACTACTTTGTGATCAGAAGACGAGCTTCATTTGTTAATTGTGAATTTAGCAAGTTCAAATTTTGCTAATATTGTTCCTAAGAAAAAATCATAGACGAGTTAGTATCAAGCGGTGTACTAGCAAGTTGGTAGACACTTGATTAGTAATAGAGAACTTCCCTTTGAACGTGTGACCTATAGGACACCCATGTAACTTGTAGCACTTCTCAACTGTGTGATTGATGAGTCTACAATGCTTGAAATTAACAAATCTTGAAGCATCTGTCCTTGAGACATTTATTCTTTTACTTAAAAAAAGCTATTTTTTCAACATTAGGCGTTGCTACTGAGGCACCAACTTCTTTTTGTTTTTCATCTTGGACAGTCAAAGGAAAAACCTTTGCAATTGGGGGTAAAGGATCCATAAGGAGAATTTGTCCTTGCACCTGGGAAAAAGTTTCATTGAGTCCCATAAGAAATTGTATAGTGTGTCTACGCTGTAGATGCTCTAAGGAAATTCGTCGAGCACTATAAGCGCAGTTTGGAAGGACTATAGGCGTGCAACTCATCCCATAATCCTTTAAACGAATGTAATATATGCCAATTCCCTTGTGTGAGAGACAAAAGATCATTTTCCAATTGAAAAATTCTTGGCCCATTGCTTTGTGTGAAAGAATGTTCTAATTCTTGTCATCTTTCCCAAGTAGTGTTTATACCAATGATACTTGCAACAATTTCTTTGGAGACTGAGTTGATTATCCATATATAAAATGATTATATTGTTACACTGATTCCATGCACCATAGGAAGAATCCAATTTATCAATGCGTTCTGGAATTGTACCATTTATAAATCCAATCTTGTGCTGGGCAACTAGAACCAGCTGCATCAATCGTCTCCTTGTGTAATAGTTTTCTCCTATGAGAATTTGAGTAACGAGAACTATACCAAGAGAATCTCCATTTTGTAAGAAGAATGGGCGAGCAAAGTCTTCAACTATGGAAGACGATGAAGAGGACTTCAAGGAAAGAAAAGCTAATTTGATACCATATTATATAATGAATGAGAAACTTGCTATATTATTGTAAAGTAAATTCATATGTACAAAAGAAAATGGAGCTCTATTATATAGAGCTTCAAGAGATGTTTGAAAATAATTTTCATCTTATCCTATCTCATCTCATCTCCTTCCTAAACATCATTCGAATACAAACACTTTCAAACCAATTGTTGCAACTTTTTCAAACTAATCATTACAACTTTTCCAAACTTTTAAACAAAAAAAAATCAATTTTTTCAAATCTCAAACAAAAATAATATTAAAAAAATTATATTCTAACAATATTTTAATTTTATAATATTTTCTATTCAACTTTTTCTCTCTCATTTCTCAAAACTCCATAAATACTTAACTCAAATTTTCTTACTACTACTCACAAGCTATCTTATTACTATTTACAAAATTCTCATCTCATCACATTTTTCAAGTTAAGCTTTATCATGTTTTGACACCTTTATGCTGACATGTAATCCTAATACAACTTTAAGTAACTAATCGGCCAAAAAGTTGATGGATAAACAAGATTTTACGCTCAATCTAAATCCAATCCTCAAATTTATCAATTGGAAACCGAAGTGATCAGTGTTGACTCTTTGACGTCAAAAGAGGCTTAATTCTTTCTGAATCTCCCAAACTTTTCTTCAATTTTTTATTTCTTCTAAGCGGATTAGATGTAAATACCCATGATATATATGTGCCAAAGTCTGGGCTTGGTCACCATTTTCCTAGCCCGATCAGAGCGTCATACACACCGAGGCCCGGAATCATAAAAAATACATCGTAAACAATTTAAAATTGCAGCTGAGAAGTTTGAAAAGAATATAAATCCATGGGGAAATTGTTGATCAGCTTTCAAAAGCAGAATTTAGAGAGAAAATAAATAAATGAATCTCTTATATTATAGGATTAATTTTAGCCAATCTAGCTAGCTAACACTCTTCGGGTGATGAGATTGGCAATTAGACTAAATTGTATTTGAGTAGTGAGATATTCTGAAGTATTATGTGAATAGTAGTAAAAAAATACATACAAAAGCAATGATAGAATATTAAATAGTAGTGAATAGGAATAGAAAGTAAGTAAAAAATAATAATAAAATAATGAATAGTAATAAGGTATTCTCGTAATAATATCTGAGAATACCTTGATACCCAAACTAGGCTTAAAATTAAACAAAAAACAGAGAGATTCGATCACAATTAATTTCAACCTTGTGCGTCCGTCTTCTTTAGACCAGTTCACCTGCCTAAACGTTGTCTGTCTTGGATGGTCTGTCATATGCGGGACGAATAACCAAGTGGTCAATTCTTTCATCTTCATATGTTTGTCTTATGCAGAAACACCAACATAAGTTAAAAGAGAACGCAAAACTATGTACATGCATAGAAGTAGAAAGAAAAACACTTCAAAAGTAGGTAAAATTACACGATTAATCGTCTTCTAATTAATGAGTAGGGGGATTCTTTTCTCACTTATGAAAAAGACTACCACATACTGTCTTCAAGCTGTAATGGGAATGATACGATGCATAAATTTTCTGTTCATGATTTGCCTCTCAATTTGACCAATTTCGGCAGTATCGAGTTGAGAAGAGAAAATTTCATGCCATTCATGTCACCATGTTCGGATCAAACTCAGATATCTACTATGATACTACATTAAATCACCATTTGTTCTAAAAGTTCAGGCCATAAGAATAAATGAATCTAATCATTTAATTTATTAACGTTTCCATTTCCAACAACAAGACTCTTAGCTTCATTACAGTACTTCAAAAATAGAATATGTAGGCAGCAAAAATAATTACAAAAGGAAATAGGAAAATACTCATGATCCCATAACCACAAAGAAGAGGGAATTTGATCCAGCAGATCATTATCAAAACCTGTTCATGAATGAAGGCTGCAAATACCCAATTAAAGGGAAAAAAAAAATGAATGCTATGAACACCATATATCAGCACACTTAGTTCTACACAAAGATAAAACAATCCAAGGAGATGAGAGGGTTGTCAATATCCTCCACGGGAGTCGAGTCGATGTCAAAATCCGACAGTGCTTTTCCAACTGCGATTTCATCGATTTTTGAACCAATTCTGTGTATGCATGTCTCCCTATTCCTCAAACAAGGGCGTAGACGACTTGATTTGTTGTTTGGACTTGTCGGCCTCAAATTTTCCTTCCTCACAGATGATTGTACAGAGCTCACTGTATTAGGCTTCGAGCCAACCATATGCTTTGAGTGACATTCTAGTGGTGCGTGTATCAAAACTGGCCCATATCTATCACCATTATTATACCTCCGGCTTGGAGATGGTGACTTCAGTGTTCTGCTTGGTGTAGAATATGCATGATTAGGCCACTCGGGATCCCGCCGAAAACTCTTCTGTCTTGTCAGCGGTTTTGGAGAGCTTGACCGGACTCTCTTCTGTGGTATCGAGGCTGCAGCTTTTTGAGGGTGTTTCAGTGGTGCAGCAATTGGTTTTGCCACTAAGTCTGTCTTTTGGATATGAACCTTACCGAGCAAAGCAGAATTTTCCTTGACAGAATTGATACGGACAACATGTGGATTCTCCTTAACACATGACCACAAGAACTCATTGGAGAATGATCGATCTTTCGAGCTCAAGACCGAAGATGCACTTGATGACAATGAGCTTGAGGTCGTGGTGTTACTGGCGGTGCAAGTGAGGGAAGAAACAGAAGAAGTTGAAGAAGTGGGGGAAAGAGGAGAAGGAGAAACTTTGTTTGAGTGAGGAGTACTTGGAGTTTTAGGGGCTTGAGAGATGACACGCTTGTCTTGGACATGGCTAAATTCTTCCTGGGGATGTTTCTTGGGTCTGCATTTGCTGATGCAAGAACCCATTTCATAGATTTTGATTCAGATTTTTGCAAAGGAGAGTAAGGACTATAGCCAGCATATAGAAGAACATAGTGGCCATTTCTATATAAGATGTTGCAGTAGCATTTGAAAAGGGGAAGGAAAAAAAGTGGAGTTGGGTGGCCTTTTTTGCTTTTGCTCTTTTTACTTTTCAGATATTTGAATTTGGTTGCCGGGTATGAAACCCGTTGCATAACGGCTGCGTAGAGGGAAAAATCAATGATGGTTTTGCTTACTTTTATCAAGCAGAGTGGGGATCATAGCAGATTAGGTGCCTCTTGGTATTTTATTAAGGCTTTACCTTTCAGCTTAGGGACTTGCTATGCATGAGATGCAATTAAGCTGCCAAGTGTTCATGTTTGATGTGCAAATACATCTCATTTCATTCCAATTCAATTTTCAAAAAACATGCCGTCATTGGATATTTCAAACACTTGCTGTATGTCGATTCATGAGTGGGCAAAGCTACAAGAAAAAAAGTTGGCAACTGGGAAAAAAAATATATATTTGGAAACAACGCTTCATCGTGCAGTACACTACACATTGCCTAACTTCGATCACTTTTCCTTCACAAATAAGAAAATTTTCCTTGGCCATTTTTGCAAGTTTTACCTTGAGAAGATTCATTCCCCACGGCCTTTTGCTCGTGCTAGTTAATTTCCTAAGCTGAATAATGGGCTTGTTTGCAACATTTGCAGTTAAATAAACCATTTAACAAAGGCAGGGGTTATGTAGATACTTATAAGTTTATGAGATACTATAAAGTAGGGGTGATACCCGTAACCACCGGCAGGACATGCCCTAGTCCTACAGACACCGCCACCACCCACCATGAGAGGGTGCCCTGTCCAGATACTAGGGGCAGATTGACTCCCACTACCGTCCGCTCCACCCTGCCCGCCTTCCACTCATGACGAAATATAGTCGAAAAAAGCCGAAAAATCCAAAAAAAAAATATCTAAAACAATCTAAAAAGAAAAATAAACCTACAAATTGTTCTCTAAAATTCAGAAATCTATCATCCAACAACAAATTCAAGAAATTACAAAGTACAAACAATTAAATACATGGCATAAAGATCATGGCCACGGTAAGACCACATCATAGCCGTGGGTTTGACCAAAGAACTCAAACCCATGGCCATTCGTGGTCGTGATTCCACGGGCACATTTCAAAAAGAAAACAATAAGAAGAAAAATTGAAAATTGGAGCAGTATTCGAGAAGGAGAAGAAGAGGAGAAGAGAGAACGGAGGAGGGAGACAGAGAAGAGAGGATAGGAGAACTGTGGAGGGAAATAGAAAGAAGAGAGGATAGATGAATTAGAATTCAGGGTTTTGCTTTATATACATGAATAAGTGTAAAATGACATCAATTTGAGGTTTGTTTATATATATATATATATATATATATATATATATATATAAATATATATATATATATATGTATGTATGTATGTATAGATACATATATATATTTAGGCTAAGCGGACTGGCTAAACTCGGGCGGGCCTAGGCCCAGCCCGGGCACCTTCCCTTGGCCTTCGTAAGTGTACAACAACGGTTTGTTTATATATATATATATATATATATATATATATATATATATACATTTGGGTTGGGCAGATGGGGGCCCTAGCACCAGCCAAGCTGGGGCCAAATACAGTGGGCAGGGTGGTGGGCAGCGGAGCCCCGCCACCCATCTCTAATAAAGAAGACCCACCCATCTCTCAGTTATATTTCAATCATTTTTACATGGAAGAATTGTTTTCATTGCCCACTTTAATGCACAAAAAGAAATGGAATTTGCAATTTTATGCAAGCCCCTTGAAAAATGTGAATAAATTTAGAAGACTAATTCTACATACAATCGTGAAATGCGTAAATTCCGCATAACCGCTTTGAAAAAGAGTATGATCCACTAAAAAAAATCAATTTTTTTATGTGGATCTCATGTTTTATTCACTTTTTTCAAAACGATTACATGGCGGTTGCACAATTCACGGTTACAAATATCTTTTCTCAATTTTGAATGCATATGAAAAAGTTATTTTTTTAATAGTGGTTTCCAGATTTTTTCAAATGAAGTGTGTGGAATTTGCATACTCTAAAACTATATATATATGTACTAGTAATAGAGCAACATCCAAGGGACGTTTGCCTAGTTTAGATTTTTTACAAAAAATCATATGATCTTTTACAAAAGAAAAATTATTAATAAATTATCTAACAAATTTTAGCAGTGATTTAATGTGCAAAGCGCGTTTGCCACATTTCTCTGCTCCTCTGGTTTCTGGTCCTATTCTGATTCATATTGCCTGAACACAATCCAAAATCTCCAATCACCAACACCACCACCAACGGTAAATCAATAAATCTGTTATGCAAATAAAGTATACACGCACTACACAAACTCACTAATCTGTGCTAAGGGAATGATCAATCAGACCAATTCTCATACAATAAAGTTCACGCTTTGCACGAGAAACATGATATGCCAACCAAAATATCCAACTAACATATCCCAATTATTGTGCAAACAAACTGTAAATGAAACCTCAACCCAAGAAATTGGAAAGGCATCAAATTTCACATCAAACGAAAACAAAACTACAAAAACCAATATATAAGTTTAGCATAATTTACCTCAACTCCATAGTTTTTCGTGACAAATTTCTTATCAAAAAAAGAAAGCCCTAACATTCTCGAATCTCATTTGAAAGAAATAATCTGGAATTATCCAAATTCGAGCCTACTCAAATAAAACCTTCAAAAGATAATTTTAAAAGATCACAAATTTATAATTTCTTCCCACCTACAACCACCCGAATGACAGATTCAAGGCTACCCACCAAAGCAAATAAATAAAAGAATTAACCCGACCGTGTTCTCCTTTTAAATGTCCAAAAATAAAAACAGAGGCATAGAGCCCACAAACCATGAAAAAGTTGAAGAAGAAAAATATCATACACCAAAGCTTCAAGTAGAGGGGCTTGTTGCACGGTAGAAAGATCTACCATAAGGGAAAAAGAATTCTTCTCTTTTTATACATTTTCAATGCTGCACTTTAAGTGAGAAAGAACGTTATCGTTTTTGAGAGAGAGTGGCACAAATTCATGCTTACCTAAGGAACAACATCAAGAGCTTCATCTGAGCATTTCCTCTCTACAAGAGAAACCCTTTTTATATGTAGGAATTCTACATAAGCTTCCTCATTTAAGAATGGAACTAAAAATATTCTCATCTTAAATTAAAACTAACAGATGAAAAATGAATGAAAATAGAGCTTAATTATCACATGGATACTGATCTAAGAATTTCACCTTTGGCAATAGAAAAACAATGGCATTTCCTTGTCTACCCATCTGGGCAGTTCGGCTGACTCTGTGTATGAAAACATCTGGATTTTGAGGAGGATCATACTGTAAGAGCAACCAATAGATAAATCACCACTTAACACTTATCTTTAAGAGTAAAATTTAAAAGAAAAAAAGAATATATCTTTAAAGATAACATAACAGATAGGCTACACCAATCTAGGTAGTTATTAAGCTACCTGTAGGATACAATCAACATCTAGAATGTCAAGTCCACGTGCTGTAAGATCAGTACATAAAAGAATACCACTTGAAAGAGCTTTAAATGAAGCTAATGCATTTTCCCTCACAATCTACAATTATGATAAATCAGGATATCCACAATTAGTCCATAAAATGCTACTCCTCGATTTTGACTCAATGTGCTAATATTACCTACTTCATATGTCCATGCAACTGGATCGAAGAGAACCCCTTCAAAACAGAAAGGCGTGGAAGAACGACTCCCCAATAATCAACACAAGCACAATATGAACTAACTCATTTTACTTTAATGAGGTAATGCAAAACATAATATGCTGGCATAACTTTCATTATAATTTTTTTTTACTTGTTCTTGATAAGAAGATAAACAAGCTGGGATGGTTTCTTATCTGCTTCACATTCCATGTACTGCAAGAAAAATTGAGACTTCAACTTAGAACTAAGTGATTGATGAAGAACAGAAAAGGGCGTAACTCTTGAAGAGACATAGTAGCCAATGTAATAAAATTTACATGGTTTTTGGTATGAGTATCAGATTCTAAAAAATGGTCCATACCGACGAACAAAATTCCAACAAGTAGATTCACATCCAAAAAAAATGGAGAACAAAAACCCAACAAGCAAAAAAATGAAATAAAAAAATCCACACGAAACGAAAATATATATATATATATATATCAAACCATCATTCAAATTCACATCCCACGTAGTGAAAAGAAATAGAATCAACAAAAACCATATCCACACAGCACCAACACAAAAACGAAGAACTCGTCGTAGCCACCCCTACAGCTGGCGTCGCCTCCCGTGCCAGAGAAGAAGGCATTTTTCCCTCTGATGCACTGCTCTTCCCAACACTTTTCTCTCTTCAGAAAGGCTGGAAGCCACCACCACCTTTCCTCTTCAAATCAGTTACCTTCTCAGTACATCCTGCAAAAAACCTTTAAAAAGCTTCAATCTTTCTCATTCTTTCCCTCTTGTTTACTCAGCAACCAAACAAAACTACAAAAAAAAAAAAAAAGATTCTTTTGTTTTTCATTTTCTACCTCTTTGGGTCATGGATCTGAGGTTGGGTTATTCCACAACTGAACGGATCTAAGCCAATCAGATTTCTTCTTACTATCATTGCGGATCACTGTCTCCTTATTGGCCTCGTGCGAATGGTGCTCTTCATTATCATTATCGGATGAAGCAGACCGCTTTATCGAAAAGAACTCCTCGAACACTAGTGGAACATCATTTGAAGTCGTCTACTCCGAACTCTCAGACTGGCCATGCGAGTTGACTTCCGTTGTCGTCCTCGACAATTGTTGCCGACACGCCTTAATAGCTGCACGAACGCAAAAAATCGAAAGAAAAAAAAAATTATCAAAGAACAATCTCAAGCATAGTAATTTTGTTGAAAGAATCTACTTCTACCATTAACGTTCAGAAAAACTGGTTGTTGTATCCTTGTCCCTATTTGGAGAATTTGTTCATTGAACTTTATTTAAGTCAAAACTATGGAAGTTGAAAGATCGGCTCCAAAAAAGTGGATCAAAGTAACCCAGACCACAAGTTAGACCACAGTACATTGTCGGAGTCGCTGGGCCTGCCGCGCATGGCGTCAACGGAAGATGAATCATGGTGGTTTGTGAATCCCACGCGTTTCCTTTAAACTGCGCGTCGGTGCAACGCACAGCTCCGATTGGCTCCCAATCCGGTCGACCACAATATCGGCAGGTGAGGCTTCTCCCAGTGGTGTGTGTGTCGGACGATGGTCACAGGAGAAGCTCGAAACGGCTACCCCATTTATTCAGCCAAAAACCTAAAAAAACAAACAAACAAACAAACAAAACCACCAGAGACGAAGGGCCGACAAGGAGAGGGAGGAGAGGAAGAGGAAGAAGGAGCCAAAGCTCCCCTTCCCTCCAGCTGAGTTTAGGCAAGCGAGTTTCTAGAGGGAAAGGGTCTAGTTTCTAGAGAGAGTGCATTTTCGACTGGGACCAAAGCTGGGTTCTTTAACGGGAATTGTTGCTTTAACACGGACTTAACGTAAAGTTAACGAAAAATAAGAATTTACATTTGAGTCGTTTCATAGCCACTTATATAATAGAGAAAGATATAACATTACTCATTCACAAATAATTACTTATTGACCGGAAATAATAAGATTATTTAGTGGTGAACCCAATTCCTTTATTAAGTTCTAAAGCAAAGTATAACTAGAACTCATTCATCCAATGATGAATGACTACGTGTTCGGCTAACTCAATTGCTCGGGAAACAAGGACTTGTATCAAGCATTGTCTACACACCGTTGTAGAACATATGCCCAATAAACCTCCAGTGAACCCAAAGCCCAAGTAGAGAAACTTGGGTTTCCTGACACAAAAACAAAAGGACCTTTACATTAATCCTGAATCGACCGCAGTTGGAAAGAAAGATTCCTGCATTTCTTAGTCGGGCTACTCTCTCGTATAAAGTAGTCCGTTCAAGTTACGGCTCTTTCATTTTTTAGTTTTTTTATTTTTATTTTTTTTATATTTTTTTAATATATTTAAATATTTAAAAAAAATATCTCAATACATTTAAAATCATTTTCTTAATCACCAAGTCAAAAAAAAAAAAAAAAAATTTAACAACCTTTCAAATTGAGTGGTACAAATGGGAGGACAAACTAGTTATTTCCTTCTTACTTCTAACCACTCCCGTTGAAATAGCCGAAAGATAATTAACTCATATTTTGGTTAATATCACCTTAGGTTTACTTTTACTTATTCCATTTAAATTTAATCTCAATTTCCATTATTCATTTATTTTCTATATATATAATAATAAAATATTATTAATTTAATTTTTTTAATCATTTTTTTGTCACATTTTACAGTACACTTCTACCGATTATATGATAATTAATAATCATAATTAAACTTGCCTAGAAACGAAAAGGAAAGTGAAAAGGAAAAGGAAACTTGCCTGGAAATGGAAAACGGCCGGATCAGAGAAATGTTATGGGGAAATTGAGAGAACAGCTAGCCACCAAGAAATCAAGGGAAAAACAAGAAACCGAGGGAAAAAGGCTGAAGAGATCATAGTGTTCTGGGGGAAGAAAATATTAAAAAGGCTACAGTTCTCTGCTAAATATGACCCAAGGCTTGGTTTATTTTACTGTAGCTCAAGTTCCTATTCCACTAACGTGCTTAATCCAATGTGGTATATTTTTATATTTTATTTGCCATGATTTATGTCAATTTATTTGCATTTACCTAGTCCTTTAAGAATGCTCTTAGAATTTAAATCGAAGAAATATACATACATATATAATAGGTGAATCTCACATTATTTAATACAATCCATAATTATATATTGTCTTTGTGAATTTAATAAAATTTAAGTGAATTATTTGTGAGTATAATATAATAAAATATAAATTATTACATGAAATATTTTCAAAATTTTCAATAAAATGAGATTTTATTTAAAATCTTTAAATACAGTTTTTTGTGAATTTATATTTATAACAACTTAAAATGGGATCTCAATGAATATTTTGTGCCTCAATTTAGCAAAATCTTTAAAAAAAATTATTTAAAAAATAAATAATTCATTGTATTACAAATAAAAAAATTCATTGTATTAAATATTAAATTTTTAGTATAATGGGGCCTTGCACACATTGAAAACTATAAAAATGATTTAAATTTTATTTAATAAGATGGTTTTTATATTATTTTTCAAAAAAAATTAAAAGAAAAAAAGACTTCATTTTTATTTTTGGGAACCTTACATAAGGTGTGGCCTTAGGCAATAATAGCCTAAATGGCCTTACCATTGGCCGGCTGCATTGTTCTCTCCCTGATCGGAACCACACCCCGGCCGGCTCCGTCGTCATTGCCAGAAGCTTCTGCAGTTTTAACAGCCTTACTAAGACCCCCTTGATTGGCTTCACTCATTCCTGCAGGCATATTCTTTCAGTTCACACACAGCAAAACTATATCAAACTGGAGGTGGTGGAAAGGCAACTCGAAAATTAAGTATGGTTCCATAAAAAAATAGAAAATTATGTATGGTGAAACTAAAGGATCACGCTTTAAGTAGGACAGTATAAAAGGTTGACGGTACAGACAAAAGGAAAATGTTTTGGGCCTTGAGTCCCGCCCCCAAAACTACGCATGCAATACGCACAGTTCTGCTATGGCCCAGCTGCTGCTACGTAAGATTTGGGGTATCACATTAGAGGAAAAAACTACCCAATTCTTGAATCTTATTCAAATTAGAGGGAAAAAAAAGAAAAAAAAACGCTATCCAAGTTTATTAATAGCCCTCATTTGTGGTAGAAGAAAATCGTAGTTACAAGCTGACACTTGGGATTACAGATAATCATAAAAGACCAAAACCCATGTATTCAAAAAACCTAATATAAAGCCACTATAGACAAATATCCAAGGATTACAATCGATCAACAGTAAAGCAAATTTTAAAAAACTAAAAAGAAGGACCAACTTAAAGATAAACGTTAGTGCACACCGAGAAGAATAATAATAAAGAAAAACAGGTGCAACAAAATAATAAACCTTACTACGAAATTCATAAATAAGGAATATTAGTTATGTCCATGCAAAGAAGATCCCTCAGCTTACTGGATAAAGAATCTCTATCTTCAATCTAGTCCATATTTACGCCTTCAGCACCCTGCTTAGCTAAAAAATCAACTACAACATTTCCTTCACGAAACACATGGCTCACTCTTCCACTTACATTATGCTATGAATCTATGATCCGATGCTAAATCATTGCTCCAATAAGAAACATAATTATCATTATGTTGAATCTTGGAAGCTTATATTTTGGGAAACTTTCATACAGCAAAAAGTCTGTTTTCACTGGGATAGGCAATAACTGAGGTTGTAGCTAGCTAAAGAATATATATTTCAAACCTTTTGTCTTGGGGTTCTCGATCTTTATTTAATGTGTGAAAATCTTCAGCAACATTTTAGAAAGCTAGAAAAGTACTAGAGGATGCCCCCGAAAAGCGAGAAAAGCAGATTAAGGTAGAAAAATGCAGATTCCTAGGAAATCTACTGATGAGGTTCGCCTAACGTATCACTTGGAGCCAACCAGCTGGTGGCCAACTCATATTACACGGGCATAACTGTACCATATTTTTATATAAACGCATCGATCTGTAAAAGAAAAGTACATAACAAAGAACAAAAGAGCAATTTGGAACAACGATATATATATATACATAGGCCATTATTACAGTACCTATGCAATGTCTGGTCTTGATCATCAGAGCTGAGTACTATAATTAGAATAGTGATGATTAAAATTGTCTTCTTAATATAACATGACATTGAATTTGAACACATAATTGTCTCCTAATTTAATTTACTACATATATATATATATATATATATATTAATTTCACTTGAGTTAAGCTTTTGTAAAAATCGAATGTATATATCCAAACCTAATAATTATTATGTATCTCAAAATATAGAACGTAATACTCTCGCTATAATATGACGTATTGTTTTTTTTATTTTTTTATTTTTTTGATAAACAGCATTCCATTCATTGAAAAATAAAGTCCTTACAAGAGATTCTTCTTATCAAGCCAAACAGCTTGTGATACAAAAGAAGGATAAGAATCCCACCACATCTCAATTTCCTCAACATTCCAAGCATACCTTGCTAATTGATGGGCAACCGTATTTCCCAGTCTACTTACATGTGAAATCTGCACTTCTTGAAAGCCCCTCAGCATTGTTTTTATGCCTTGAATCAGAAAAGCAAAATCAGTAAGGTACTCAGCAGAAGAAATCAAAGCATTTTTTGTAAATACATTTTCTAATTATATGGCAACTTGCAATAGATCGTGATCAAGAGTATCGTCTCATCTGTTCAAAGGGAATTTGCACCGACTTCACCACACGAATTAAAGCCGCCCCCACAATTTCAACATGAATCATGAACAATATTATATATCACCGCCTAAGATGGTGTATGACTGATCAGTTTATTCTTCCTTGGAAATTTGTCTTTTGACATCTCCAATCATATCATTGTCAAGAAGACCTCTTGGAAGGAGCAATAATCCCACTTGGGTCCAACATGTCCCCCATTTAAAGTCTTTCCTTTATATAAACACGTTTATTGTAGAAATTACTGCCCAAATCATGCAAGATTATGGCCCATCATCATGACTCGGATCAATTAACTTTTTACCAAAATCAAACCAAGATCGATGATATGCACTTGACAGATTTCATTAAATGAGAAGGAGGGAAGGGGAAGGGGCCGGCGGAGGAACATTTTGCAGATGATCTACTATGTCAAATAAATTCCATGGGATTAATTAATTATGTATTATAATTCAATGATCTTTTTGATAATTGAAATCACCTAGTTAATTAATCTTATATGTGGTATTATTCTTAGCATAAAAATTAAAAGATTTGTCTATTATTAATTGCATGCTCTCATATAATTAATGTACTTATACTGCTAATTATTGACATGGTATATACATATTTGGAATAACATTTTCAAACAGTAATTATTGTCAATTCACTTAAACACAGTTGATATAAGGCAAGAAAAATATTAAGGCTCCATTTGGATAGTGAGATAAGATGAGATTAGATGGTTTTAGATGAAAATTGAAAGTTGAATAAAATATTATTAAAATATTATTTTTTTAATATTATTATTGTTTTCGAATTAAACTTGAAAAAGTTGAATTGTTTATTATATTTTGTGTGAAAATTTAAAAATTTTATAAGAATGAAATGAGATTATATGAGATGAAATCGTTTCTGTATCTAAATCTCCGTTTGGATGTTGAACTGAGTTGATCAGATGAGTTGAGTTAACGTTCTTTATGAATAGTAGTGAATTGAGATTGTGAACCAAGTTTTGTAGGGCTAACCTAAAATGAGTTTAGATATCATGTTTAGATGTTAATTAGATGAGTTTAGATGTATTTATAAGAAGTTGAAAAAAGTTGAGTCTCGTATGTAAAGAAGTGTTGAGTTGAAAAATGTTGGTCCCACAAGTAAAGAAATTTTGAGTTGAGATGAATTTAATGACTTGAGAATTGAGTGCTTGTACAACATCAGAAATTATATCTAAAAAATTAGTTTTTAAAGCGATTGCGTGAGCGATATAGTACACACAACCCAACAAACATGGTTGAAAAATAGTTGCTCAACAATTGCAATTGGCAAGATATGCAATTAAGTAGCCATCAATGTCCAATGTAATATATGGGTTATTTTCTATAAATCACTAACAAACATTGACTGAAAACTTGATGAAAATGAAGTGTGAACATATATGATCACCATAAGATTTTCAAATCATCTTCCATCGGGAGTACACGCGGAGGATCAACATATTATAAGATTCGCAAGGCCGGAATATTGTCGGACCCAAAAACAAAGGAAGGAGCATGCAAGCTACTTTTGGAGCACCACTTTTTTGTTTGACATGAATTACACATGTTGAACAAATGCCCGCTTCCATCTTTGAGATTTTTTTGTCTCCTAAGATGGATACGCTCAGGGTAAATTCAGACTTTTTTTTTTTAATTTAGGGATCTAAAAGAAAATGCCAAAAAGAATAATTAAAAATTAAACTTGAAAAATTATTTGCTTTTTGGAGGTAATTATAAGTATGCATATATAGAAAAACGGACTTTTGTAACTAATTTATTGCGACCAAAAGATTTTTTGTAACTAATTTTAGTTACAAATAATCATTTCGTTGGAATTAACTGGTTACAAATAAGTAATTTTCTTATAATATAAGAAGCTAACGTTAACTTGTCTTGGTTTTTCGCTCTCTTTTCGATTTTAATATTTACACATGCATAAGAGACCAAGAGGATCAGGTTAGTCATTAAAACTATATATATATATATATATATATATATATATATATATATATATATATATCGGTGTGTTAGGAAAAAATATGGGCATCTGCCCCACACGGGGCACACTCCGTGTAAAAAAAAAAAAAAAAAGTGATGTACAGTGTGTGCTGGTGTGGGGCAGATGTCCAGAATTGCTCGTGTGTTAGCACATCATCACTTATAGTAGGACCCATATAATTGAAAAAAAAAACAAAACAAAACACCAATGACTTTTTAGCATAGTTCATGTGAAAAGCTTCCAAGTACGTCTGTCAGTAGTGTGTTGGGTCTATAAAAAATAAGATTTCTAAAAGACTTTTTCATATTTGTATTTATTATTTAATTTACCCATTTACGAATATATACAATAAATATTGGTAATTAGTAAATTAAGGAATATGGTTATAAAGCAGAACAGAACATATATAACATTAAAATGCCAATTTTATGCAACACAAGACTGAAAGGATTTTCCTGTGCTAAACCTCGATCGAGAAACTATTACGAACACTAAAATCAAAGTACCACTTATGTCTAAGGACTAGGAATACATAACATCATCTGCCACCACAAAAGAACGAAGATAAAGGCCTTGAGCCCTTAATTTACACAGACACAAGGGCAGGCAATATATGGCATGATCATGCATTGCCATGCATGCTAGCTAGGATGGGTATGGAAATATGTTGTTGTCCTTCCTGACATATGCTGAATTGTTTGGTGGAACAGTCTTTGAGCTGATGTTAGGGTTTGTAGACGAGGAAGAGGAAGCACCACCACGAGAACATGAGAGAAGAGTGGCAACAGATTGGACAATGGATTCATACATCAGAGTTTTCACCAGCCTCCTCTTTGCTGGAATTACACTTCCTGTCTTTGGTTGGAACCGATATTGTTGTGTCACTGTCTTGTCCCTGACTGCTTCCTTTTCATCACCTGAGTTCACCCTCTCCAACATCTCTGGCGCCCTTGCTTTCGCCCTCATTTCCCCAGTACTTTGGTTGATCTCTTTCACCATCCCTGCAGATGAGATCCTCTCCTGGCTTTTCTCAAGAAGATCAATCTTAGAGAGTTGCGTAATCCTCTCAGTCTCTCTGCAAGTGTAATGCTAGCTTTTATGTTCTAGCTGTAAGAAAATGAAACTTGGAGATGTTGTAAGGATAAAGCTGGGAGTAATATTAGTAATACGCGTGGGATGGTTGGCACTCGCACAGCAGACAAGATGAAGAATTTGATGCGAGCGGATTAGGCATTGGTGGGCCAGAGGTAACTCCTTTTAGTTCTTGGCAATCTATATAGCTTTAGCTGTTGTAAAGAAATTTTATAAAAATAAATTTATAAATCGGAATTGATCATGTTGTTTTGTGGGTTCTCTCCTGTATAGAGGTTAGTGCATGTGGGTCCATTAAATCCACGTGGAGAGAGAGTTTATGCCCAGCTTAATTAGGTTTATTAAAATCTAAGTTGCTGCCGTGAACAGAGTGTGTGAAAAACGTGTGAGAGAAGAAGGGGACAAACTGCTGTCAAAAACAGAGCAGGGCATACAGTTTCCATCAAAAGTTCCGATCGGCGTCGTCTATGGTCCGATCCAGCTGAAATTTTGCAGACACGTTCATGACTCAAGGCTCTACAATCTGAACGGTGAAGATCGGCTTTAGAGCAGTATTTATGGTGTTCAAAACCATGAACAGTACCACATCCTCTTTGGTGAAGTCTCTTCTATCACATTGTTTGGTTGTCAAGAAAATATTTTTTTTGAGATTATTGTTGATTGTATGCCTCTAGTGTTATCTAGAGAGAACATTTGTGTATACATCATTATTGATAGTGGAAAGTTTAACTGGATTAGGTCCCGTGGTTTTTCTCTTTGCTTTGAAGGGTTTTCCACATAAAAATTCTTGGCTCTTTGTGTGTGTATGATTTTGTTTTAGATTATTCTCTATTAAATTACTTCATATCAGATTCACACAAAGTGAGAGAGTTTATATCCGCTGTTTGATAATTGATTTGGTTATTTCAATTCACTGTTAAGATTTATCCCAACACATATATGATACGTCAGTATGTAAAATTATTTTTATTGTAAAATTGACATGAATATTGTAGCAATACTATTGTAAACAGTAACATTTTAATTAAGTCCTTTGGAAATATGAAGCAAAGCAACATTATATATATATATATAATAATAATACATAAATATTGCCACTATTTGGAGGGGACCTCATGACGGATCATGTGGGACCCTGCCAATGAATTACCTTCTTGCTTCTGAAGCCCTCCAACTGGAAAGACAAAATATTCAAACCAAGAGATCCACTGGAGATTACATCAAAAAGATCTTCTATCAGTGACAGATTGCGGATCATCATCTTGATGGATTTTTGTTCTCGAAGCTGGATCATTTCTCACTCAATTTAATTATAATGATCATTTCTTACCATCTTATTCGTTTCACAAGTTTATCTTTTTAAGCTCCGTTTAGATAATGAAATGAGATGAGATGAAATAGTTTTAAATAAAAGTTAAATAAAATATTATTAAAATATTATTTTTTAATATTATTATTATTTTGAGATTTGAAAAGGTTAAATTATTTATTATATTTTATGTAAAAATTTGAAAAAATTATAATGATGAAATGAGATAAGATAAAATGAAACCGTTTCTGTATCCAAACGGGGCCTAAAGTTTAATTTGGCCTTTTTTTTAAGGTCGAGTTCTAATTCACGTAAAATTATTTGGATTCTTCTTAGATGCGATTTGGATAGTGAGATGAGATATATAAAATGGTTTTAGATAAAAGATATTGAAAGTTAAATAAAATATTGTTAGTATATTATTTTTTAATATTATTATTGTTTTGAGATTTGAAAAAGTTGAATTGTTTATTATATTTTATGTGAAAATTTTAAAAAATTGTAATAATAAGATGAAATAAGATGAAACAATTTCGCTATCCAAACAGGATCAACTAAGTTTGGATCACTAGAGTACTTTGTACTGTTAAGTCAATCTTCTTTAATATAATTATCAGTTTCCAAATTTATCACACAACAATGCATTATTAATATTATGTAATTGAGAATATTAGAACTCCAAAATGATTTAAATTTTTAGAATTAAAATATGAATTGGGTATTTAAAATAAATCAAATATTTTATAAATTTAAAAATGAGCAGATTTATACAAAAACTCAAAAAAAATAAATTAAAGGGATGGAGGCGACACGGACTGGAGTTGATTTTGTTACACCCAGATGTAGCACCAAACCCAAACCAAACAGCAATCTATAAAAATTTTTAGAAGGTTAATATTTATAAGAAACTCATTTGAGACTGATCATGAAATTTTAAATAGGCCGCCCAAATTTTATTGTGGTTGGAATGTAGATTGTTATTGAGTTTAATAATGAGATTAAAGTCATTTAGTAATTATGGGCTAAGTTGGCCCCTTAGTTTTGGGCCCAGGATTTTGTTTTTGTTGAAGCCGAAACTACTATTAGAGCATTAGTAGTGGCTTCAACAAATTTTAACCAAAATTTGATTAAGAAATCTATTTTTGTAAATTTAGCTAGCCACTTTTTAACAATATCAAATAACAGGCTCAACAAATCTTTCACTATTCTATTAAAATATTGATTTTGAACTTTTCATTTATTTTAATTCTAATTGTAATTTGAATTTCTCAAACGGTTATATTTTTTAACTGCTATATTTCTCCAACGGCTATATTTTCTAACGGATATATTTCTCCAACGGCTATATTCTTCCACTATAAAACATAACATTTCGTCAATAATTTCATTCACTTCAACTCATGTGTTCCTGTGAAACCTTTTCTTTTCATTTCCTCTCAATGGATCGTTCACTTTTTCACAAAATGACACTTATCGATTCAGATTCTGACGAAGAATTAGAGATAGCGAGACAACTTGTGGAAGAAGAATGATCAATCTCACATGATTCTTCTAAAAAATCACGTAAATTCATAAGGCGTGATCGATTGCAAGCCCACCAAAATATTTTTCGTGACTATTTTGCTGATCCTCCAATCTATCCTCACAAATATTTTCGAATGAGGTTTCGAATGAGTCGTTCTCTATATATTTGTATCCAAGCTACGGTAGAAATCCATGAACCTTATTTTATCCAAAGACAAGATAATTTTGGAAGGCTTGGTTTTTCTGCCCTTCAAAAAATAACAGCTGCTCTGAAGATGCTTGCATATAGTGTCACGGCTGATTTTTTGGATGAATATTTGAAGAATCGAGAGACTACAACATTAAGAAGCCTAAAAATGTTTGTCAAAGCAGTTGTTTCAATTTTTTCTGAAGAGTACTTAAGGAAACCCAATAATGATGACATTGCTAGACTGCTCGCAGTTGGTGAAAAACATGGATTTCCAAGTATGTTAGGGAGCATCGATTGTATACATTGGAAGTGGAAGAACTGCCCAACTGCTTGGCATGGTATGTACTCTGGTCATATCCACGAACTAATAATTATTTTAGAAGCAGTGACTTCTTACGATCTATAGATTTGACAAGTTTTTTTTAGATTTCCGGGATCTCATAATGATACAAATGTGCTTGATGGATCATTTATATTTTCTGACTTTGCTCAAGGGCTTACTCTGACTGTTAATTATACTATTAATGGTCATAACTATGCAATGGGATACTATCTTGCTGATGTCATTTATTCGCAATGGGAAACATTTGTTAAGAGCATCTCAGCTCCCCAAGGAAATAGGAAAAAATATTTTGCTGCAGCCCAAAAGTCCGTAAGGAAGGATGTGGAGTGTGCTTTTGGTGTGCTTCAAGCATGATTTGCTATAATTCATAGACCTGCATGGTTTTTCACATTGAAACGCTCAATGATATTATGATGGCATGCATAATTTTACATAATATGATCATTGAAGATGGACGGGCTGACAACGAAGAAGAAGAGTTCAAATATGAACAGTTGGCAGAAAGCACACATGATCTAATGTCAACTGGCCCTACACCTGAATTAAGCGAGTTCATTCAACGCCATCATGCTCTTAGGGATAGGAAAATCCATTGTCAACTCCAAGCAGATCTTGTCGAGCACTTATGGCTACAATATAGTGCCTCATAATGAGTTAAAGTCTATGGTTGTATGTTTATGGTTGTATTAAATTTTATGGTTGTATTAGAGTTTATGGTTCTTGTTCTATGGTTGTATTAAAGAAGCTAACAAACATAAATATGAAGATAACCCATTAAGTAAACGTTACTCCATAAAACATAACCAACAAGTCACAAATAAAACATTACTCCATAAAATACATAACCAACATTAGAGTCAAAGAAGGCAACAAACATAAAACACTCATAAGTTCAAATCACAAATAAAACATTACTCCATAAAATACATAATAGTTAGTTTTTCCTAACACGACTTGCAAGTATTTTCATTTGTCATTGAAGATAGTATTGTTCTAGCATTGGAGGCATGGTACTTGTATTTAATGCCATAATTCTTTCATCTTCTTTCTTTTCTTCATTCCATACATTCTCTTGCTCAAGTAGCACATTCTCTTTCTGAATACGCACTTCTTCTTCCCTAAGACTCACTACCGATTGTCTAGAAGCCTCGTTTGCATTCAAAATTCACCTCAACTAATCTTATCATTACAATTTTCTCAAATTTTCACACAAAATATAATAAATAATTCAACTTTTATTTTACTATTCACAAACCATCTCAACTCATATCTGAGTCCAAACGACTCTAACTCACTTCTGATTGTCTAAGACTCATTTCCTCTTGCCTAAGACACAACATCTTATTGTCATGATCACGTGCTTCTTGCATAAGTACGAGTTTACTTTTTCTAATTTCTTTCATCTCATTTAGTACCACGAGAGAATTGGACTCTGTCATTTCTTTTCTCTTTCGTTTCTCTTTTCTGCTTTACGGCCAATTGGTCGATCCAAATTTGAAGATGCTGCATGAAAATCCCAATCTTCGCTTAAATTTATTGAATTTGGTGTCGAACCATTCGAACTTAGTTTTTTCTTCGACTTCACTATTTCCATATGTTCCACCCACTTTGGATGAAATCTCAACACCAACCAATAATAATCAAAGTTAAAAGTTTTCTTCTCTAACTCTAGGAACATGACATTTGCCTTGCCAATCTACATACATACATAAAGCACCATGGTTACTTCATAAGATCAAGTATTTTAATAAATTACTAGCATGTTAAAAAATCGAAATAAAAGGTGGAGAACATACATTGTCTTGCTCATTAAAACCACTTGGATGCATTCCCTCGACATGTGCCAAGTAACCACAAAACTTATTTACCGCTTGTTGAATCGTCGACCACCGATTCATTAGAGATGAGTAGTTACGTAAAGAGTCAAATTTCTTGTTTTCCTCAAGATATTTATGAATTCTTTCCCATAACATTGCTTGCTTTTGATCTTTTCCTTGCACTGCATCTAATGAAATTTCAAGTTATTCCTCTACAAGCATCAAACCTTCCTCGTTAGTAAAATTATTACCTCGTTGTGGTTTTCGTCCACTCAGTTCAATCTCAATAATCTCAACTCGGGGTAGAAAGAGTTGAGATCCATTAATCTCAGTTCTGGCACTCACCAAAAAGTCATTGTTGTTTAAAATATTTGTGAAGTAGGCATCACGGTGAGTGGATGGATCCATTCCTAACAAGAGATGTGAGAATTGATAAAATTTACAACTTAAAAAAATGTCTTATAAAATGGAAATACTGAAAAAAGGCTGAAAAATGATGCCAACCAACTCATAAGAAGACTTGATAAAGTGGGAACAATGCTTATCGGTTTAGTAAAAATAAAAGGAAGTGGGAACAATGCTTATTGGTTAAGGAAACTAAATTCTTACTTTATTGATTCGTAGCAAAACTTGATGAAAAGTCTGACAAGGTATATCTAACAGGGTATATCTATCAATAAATAAAAGAACATGGTATATCAATAAGGATTCACTGATATATTTATTGGACTATTATCTATGTTATTCACTCGTATGCAACTCTATATGGGTGAGTACTAAACGACCGAATATAGAAACTCCAGCGAAGTCTGCTTTAGAAGAAGTTTCCCACATGTTTGAAACTATGGAGCATTTTCACAAACACAAAGAAGGCACATGAGAAAGAACAACAGAGTTCTTTGAAATAAATCAAAAATTATCGCAAGAAAAATGCGGTACTGCATTTTCACAAAACAAGCAAAAAAAAAAACTGAAATAAATCGCAAGAAATTAAGGTTCTACATAAGGAATTATTGATTGCTGAAGGGGGAAAGAAAAAAAGTAAATAGATATAATTGGGGTCCTATTTGCTATAGTTTTCTGGCTGAGTTATCATCCAATTCCAAGTAACTTTAAAGTCTTGGCTACCAAATACTGAAATAAAAAAAAAAACCAAGCAAGAAAAAAAAACTGAAATAAATCGTAAGAGATTATCACACCATTCTGAACTTTTTCCTTGGTTACCTGGGAAGGTGGGGTTGAAGATTGAAGATGTCTTGCGATGGTCTGCATCGAGCCTTTGTTTTTTTGCAATCGTGGGTTTTGTTCAAGCTACGCTGAAAAGGAAGAGAGTTGTCTCAAGTTTATGGATTTTTTCTACTGCGCGGGAGAGAGAAGCAGCGGGAAGGGAATATTTTAGTCAGAAGTAATATTTAGCTTGCCTCCTTTGGCTCAATAAATTTAGACAGCCAATTCATTTAAAGCTAAAATTACTGTACATTTAGCTAGCCCATTACTACACTTTATTTTACACTTTAGTTATTCTTTGGCTAAAATTTGATTTTATCTAGCCCACTACTAGGGCTCTTGGACGTGTTGAACCCATTTTAAAATTTGAGTTCAGCTGAGCTTAAGTGACCTAACCACATAAGTGGGCTTGACATGTATATATATGTGTGTGTGTGAGTTGGACAACTTAAGACTAAAAACCCATGACATAGGCCCAACCTGTGGGTTTGATCCCTAACCAATGAACCCTAGATTCAGAGTTGCATGTATGTATATAAACCATCCTCACACACAAAGACAGGATCTTCAACCTAAAACAAGGGCTGCCGCTCTAGGTATTTTCCGTCTTGTCTCTCAGTTTTTTTTCCCACTACCATGCACCTCCAGGAAAAAGTTAAAGAAGCCCCCCAAGTTGCTCATTCTGTCCCATGCAAGCTAAACATGACGTAGCCCTTCCTGTTCTCAAACCACCGCTTATCAACTCTCCCACCACACCGTTGCCACCCTACACCATGAACAGCTGTAGTCCATGCACATATGTTGGCAACATGCATACACCTCACCAGACCACTGCTGGAAGCAACCTCCATGTCGCATCGAAAACTGCTACAATTTCTTCTACACAACAACTACTCTAGCCGCACACCACAATGGTACACTGGGGCCAAACTAAGAGCCACCCCACTACCAAAGCTCATATTCGTTATTTTAGGGTTGCGAGATTTTTTAGATATTTTTTTAGAAAAATAGGTTATTTTAGTATTTTAGGCTTGAATATCAAATTATGTGTTTCATTTGAGATTTAAGTTACGTGTTTATTTTTACAGGCGCCAATTGATATTCGTTCGACACTATTGTGGAAAAATTAAAAAAAAAAACTAAGAAGTTCAGGTAAGCGAGGTTTCTATACTAGATTTTCCATAAAAATAAAAATGAACTGAGATTGATTTATGAAAATGTGCATATTTTGTTATGAAAAGAAATTTAAAACAACCTCGGTTATTTATTCTGCACTACTCATAAAGTTGATATAAAAGAAAAAATGCTTCTGACATTACTAGTGTAAACATGAGCAATATTTTGACATGCTGTTTTCTGAAATGTGCAAAATAACGAATATGAAATCTGAAAATTTATACATGTTATGTGAAAATACTCAAAATCTGTTTTGAATATATGAAAATGATACGAAATTATTCAGTACTCTGTTTTGATATGATGTCCCATCAAAACCTTTGTCAAAACTTTTTGATTTTGGTCATGATCCGATTATTCTAATTCTGTTTTGCTCTGATATATGGCCTTGCCACGGGTGATAATAGTGGCATCTACTCTTGTCATGGGTGATAATAGTGACCTTTTGCCCTGTCACGGAACATAATAGTGACATCTAGCCATGTCCTGGGATATAATAGTAGCCTCTGGCATTGTCACAAGATATAATAGTGACCTTTGGCCCTATCACGAGACATAATAGTGACTTTTGGCCTTGTCACAGTAGATAATAGCGACCTCTGACCTTGTCACGGGACATAATAGTGACCTCTGACACTATCACAGGATAAAATAATGACATCTGGCCCTACCACGAGATATAATAGTGGTCTCTGGCCCCGCCACGACATATCATGGTGATTTGTGTTCTGCTTGACTTGCCGCAGAAAGCACAACCCCAGCACGGGGGTTAAACATGGTCTTTGTTCTGATATGGTTCTCCACCCTGTCCGCCTTCCACTCATGGCGAAATATAATTGAAAAAAGCCAAAAAAATCCAAAAACAAAATCTAAAACAATCTAAAAAGAAAAATAAACCTACAAATCGATCTCTAAAATTCAGAAATCTATCATCCTACAACAAATCCAAGAAATTACAAAGTACAAACAATTAAATACACAGAGTAAAGATCATGACCACGGTAAGACCACATCATAGCCGTGGGTTTGACCAAAGAACTCAAACCCATGGGCATTCGTGGTCGTGGTACCACAACCACATTTTAAAACGAAAACAACAATACAAAAAACCGAAAATTGGAGGAGTATTCGAGGAGGAGAAGAATAGGAGAGGCAAGAATGGAGGAGGGAGACAGAGAAGAGAGGGGAGGAGAACGGGGGAGGGGAAGAGAAAGGAGATAGGATAGATGAATTAGAATTCAGGGTTTTGCTTTATATACACTCATTCATAAGTGTAAAACGACATCAATTCGAGGTTTGTTTGTATGTATGTATGTATGTATGTATGTATGTATGATGTATGTATGTATAGATACATATGTGTATATATATATATATATATATTTGGGCTGAGCGGATTGGGTAAACTCGGGCGTGCCTAGGCCCAGCCCAGGCCCCTTCCCTTGGCCTTTGTAAGTGTGCAACGACGGTTTGTTTATATATATATATATATATATATATACAAACATTTGGGTCAGGCAGATTGGGGGCCCCCACCCTAGTCAAGCTGGGGTCAGATACGGTGGGCTGGGTGGTGGGTAGCGGAGCCCCGCCACCCATCCCTAATGGGGAAGACCCACCCATCTCTCAGTTATGTTTCAATTATTTTTACACAGAAGTATTGTTTTCATTGCCCACTTTAATGCACAAAGAGAAATGAAATTTACAATTTTATGCAATCCCCTTGAAAAATGTGAATAGATTTAGAATGAGTAATTTTACATCCAATCATGAAGTGCGTAAATTACGCGTAATCCTTTTGAAAAAAGTGGGATCCACTAAAAAAATTAATATTTTTCATGTGGGTCCTATGTTTTATTCACTTTTTTCAAAACAATTACATGGCGGTTGTAAAATTCGCGGTTACAAATATCTTTTCTATATGAAAAAGTTATTTTATCAATGGTGGATTATAATTTTTTTCAAATGAAGTGTGTGGAATTTAAATACTTTAAAACTATATATATATATATATATATATAACATTACTCATTCACAAATAATTACTTATTAACCCGAAATAATAAAATTATTTAGTGGTGAACCCAATTCCTTTATTAATTTCTAAAGCAAACTATAACTAGAACTCATTCATCCAATGACTACGTGCAAGGACTTGGATCAAGTACACCGTTGTAGAACATAAGCCCAATAAACCTCCAGTGAACCCAAAACCCAAGTAGAGAAACTTGGGTTTCCTGACACAAAAACAAAAGGACCTTTACATTAATCCTGAATCGACAGCAGTTGGAAAGAAAGATTCCTACATTTCTTACTTCTAACCACAACCGTTGAAGTAGCCGAAAGACGATTAACTCACATTTTCGTTAAGAGAAATTTTATTTACAGTCCTCACTTAAAGACTGCGTGTAGGCCTTTTATTAAATGAAAAAAAGTATCATTTCAGGAAGGATAATTTTATAATTTAAAAAAAAATTAAAGATAAAATTATCTAGTCTTGCATTACAGTCCCCAAATAGAGATTGTATCTAGCATTGCTCTTTGGTTAATATCACCTTGGTTTACTTTTATCTATTCCATTTAAATTCAATCTAAATCTCCACATTAAAATTTTCATTTATTTTCTATATTTATAATAGTAAAATATTATTAATTTCATATTTTTAATAATTTTTTTATTTAAATTTTTTATCACATTTTACAGTTCTACGGATTATATGATAATTAATAATCATAATTAAACTTGCCTAGAAACGAAAAGCAAAGAGAAAAGGAAAAGGAAACTTGCCTGGAAATGGAAAACGGCCGGATCAGAGAAATGTTATGGGGAAATTGAGAGAACAGCCACCAAGAAATCAAGGGAAAAACAAGAAATCGAGGGAAAAAGGCTGAAGAGATCATAGTGCTCTGGGGGAAGAAAATATTAAAAAACAAGGCTTTGATCGAGCTACAGTTCTCTGCTAAATATGGCCCAAGGCTTGGTTTATTTTACTGTAGCTCAAGTTCCTATTCCACTAACTTGCCTAATCCAATGTGGTATATTTCTATGTTCTCTTAGAATTTAAATCGAAGAAATATACATACATATATAATAGGCGAATCTCACATTATTTAATACAATCCATAATTATATATTGTCTGTATTTCTCTGAAATATCGATTCCAGATTTTCCTAGAAATTCTAATGATTCACATCTGAGGATACAGTGGACAGTGGACATTGAGGATGGCATGCCACTAACTACTGCCTTTTAATGGAATGACAGACAGCAAAACCTTAATTTCTAGGATCCTTTGATATAGTACTCGGTCAAACATGACTGCTTAATCCTAGCATGAACCATATCTAGGGTGCCGAAGAATTAACTGCATGCATACCTGTACTTTAAACGACACGAAACTAACAAAGGAGAACACAACTTAAACGTACAAACAACGTATGGTATGACATATATAAGACTAACATGACTTAACATGATAAAGACATAGACAAGCAAATATAGATTTCTGAAACTTAAGAGGCCGGAGGGTCGAAACGACAGAGTCTAGAAATCTGAGCCCATATTTTCTTTATCACAGATCCTCTCTTGGCCGGCTGCATTGTTCTCTTCCTGATCGGAACCACACCCTGGCCAGCTCCATCATCATTGCCAGAAGCTTCTGCAGTTTTAACAGCCTTATTAAGACCCCCTTGATTGGCTTCACTCATTCCTGCAGGCATATTCTTTCAGCTCACACGCAGCAAAACTATATCAAACTGGAGGTGGTGGAAAGGCAACTACCAAATTATGTACGGTGAAACTAAAGGGTCATGCTTTAAGTAGTTAAAGGGACAGTAGAAAAGGTAGACGGTAAGACAAAAGGAAAATGTTTTGGGCCTTGGGTCCCGCCCCCAAAACTACGCATGCAATGCGCACAGTGTTGCTATGGCCCAGCTGCTGCTACGTAAGATTTGGGGTATCACATTAGAGGAAAAAAGCTACCCAATTCTTGAATCTTATTCAGTTTTAATGAGTTTGATCTTCCACTTTTTTTTTTTGAACAAAAAAAAAAAAAGAGAGCACGATATTCCAAATTTATCAATAGATCTTACTTGTGATGGAGAAAAACTGTGATTACAGGTAGACACCTGAAGGCTACAAATGATCATAAAGGACCAAACTTAGGTATTCAAAAAATTTAATGTAAAGCCACAATAGACAAATATCCAAAGATTATAGTCAATCAACAGTAAAGCAAACCTTGAAAAATTAAAAAGAATGACAAACCTACATATAAACGTCAGCTCACAACGAGAAGAATAATAACAAAGAAAAATAGGTGCAACGAAATAAAAAATCTCACGACAAAATTTGCAAATAAGAAATATTAGTTCTGTTCATGCAAAAAGACCTCTCAGCATACTGGACAATGGATCTCTATCTTCAATCCAGTCTATATTTATGCCCTCAGCACCCTGCTTAGCTAAAAAATCAGCTACAACATTTCCTTCACAAAATACATGACTCACTCTTCCACTTGTATAATGCTATGAATCTATGATCCGATGCTAAATCATTGCTCCAATAAGAAACATAATTATCATTATGTTGAATCTTGGAAGCTTATATTTTGGGAAACTTTGATTCTGCAAAAAGTCTATTTTCAGTGGGATAGGCTAAAGAATATATATTTCAAACCTTTTGTCTTGGGGTTCTCTTTATTTAATGCGTGAAAATCTTCAGCAACATTTTAGAAAGCTAGAAAAGTACTAGAGGATGCCCTCGAAAAGCGAGAAAAGCAGATAAAGGTAGAAAAATGCAGATTCATAGGAAATCTACTGATAAGGCCGAGGTTCGCCTAACGTATCACTTGGAGTCAACCTGGTGGCCAACTCATATTACACGGGCATAAATGTACCATATATATTTTTATATAAACGCATCGATCTGTATAAGAAAAGTACATAACAAAGATCAAAAGAGCAAATTGGAACAACGATATATATATATATATATATATATAGCCTATTGGCCATAATTATTACAGTACCTATGCAATGTCTGGTCTTGATCAGTGCTGAGAACATAACATTGAATTTGAACACATAATTTACTCCTAATTTAATTTACTATATATATATTAATTTCACTTGAGTTAAACTGTTGTAGAAATGGACTAGAGATTATGTATCTCGAAAAATAGAACGTCAACGTAATACTCTTGCTATGACATGACGTATTGTTTTTTTTTTTCTTTTTGATAAACAGCAATATTCCATTCATTGAAAAATAAAGTTTTTACAAGAGATTCTTCTTATCAAGCCAAACAGCTTGTGATACAAAAGAAGGACAAGAATCCCACCACATGATCTCAATTTCCTCAACATTCCAAGCATACCTTGCTAATTAATGTGCAACCGTATTTCCCAGTCTATTTACATGTGAAATCTGCACTTTTTGAAAGCCTCTCAGCATTTTTTTTATATCTTGAATGAGAAAAGCAAAATGATCAGTAAGCTAGTACTACAAGAAAACTGCTTATTTGTGACCAGTTAATTTTAGCGAAATGACTATTTGTAACTAAAATTGATTGCGAAAAGTATTTTAATCGCAATAAATTAATCACAAAAGCTCATTTTTCTTGTAGTGTAGGTACTCAGCAGAAGAAATCAAAGCAGTTTATGTAAATACTTTTTCTAATTATATGGCAACTTGCAATAGATCATGATCAAGTCGAGTATCGTCTCATCTATTCAAAGGGAATTCATGCACCAATTAAATTCACCACACGATCGAATTAAAGCCGCCCCCACTATTTCAACATGAATGAACAATAATATTATATATCACCGCCTAAGGTTTACGTACGACTACTTTCAGTTTATTCTTCCTTAGAAATTTGTCTTCAGACATCTCCAATCACATCATTGTCAAGAAGACCTCTTGGAAGGAACAATCCCCTTAGGGTCCAACATGTCCCCCATTTAAAGTCTTTCCTTTATATAAACACGTTTATTGTAGAAATTACAGCCAAATCATGCAAGATTATAATGGCCCGCGGATCAATTAACTTTTTACCAAAATCAAAAACAAGATCGATTATATGCATGCACTTGACAGATTTCATTAAACGATAAGAGAGGAACATTAATTTGCAGATGATGATCTATTATTATTATTATTCTTAGAATAAAAATTAAAAGATTTTTCTATTATTAATTGCATGCTCTCATATTATAATCATATACTACTGCTAATTGACATGGTACATATTTGGAATAACATTTTCGAATAGTTGATATATGGGAAGAAAAATATTAAGTCTTTTACATTAACATCCGAATTAAATTATATCTCAAAAACCAGTTTTTAAAGCCGTTGCATGAGCCATCAATGCCCAATGTAATATATGGGTTATTTTCTATAAATCACTAACGAACAAACATTGACTGAAAACTTGATGAAAATGAAGTGTGAACATATATAATCACCATAAGATTTTCAAATCATCTTCCATCGGGAGTACACGCGGAGGATCAACATATTATAAGATTCGCAAGGCCGGAATATTGTCGGACCCAAAAACAAAGGAAGGACTTGTTTGACATGAATTACGCATGTTGAACAAATGCTCGCTTAATTCTTCCATCTTTGAGATCTTTTTGTCTCCTAAGATGGATATGCATGCTCAGGGTAAATTCAGACTTGCTTTTTAATTTAGGGATCTAAAAGAAAATGCCAAAAATAAAAAGCAAAAATTAAACTTGAAAAATTATTCTCTCTTTGCTCTTTGGAGGTAACAAGCTGTATACATGCATGGAGATCATTTGCTTTTCTAAGAAGCTAACGTTAACTTGTCTTGGTTTTTCGCTGTCTTTTCGCTTTTATTTACACATGCATAAGAGACGAGAGGATCAGGTTAGTCCTTAAGGGCTACTTTGGTTTCAGAAATGATTTTAGATGAAAGATTAAACTTGTAAAAAATATTATTGTTAGAATATTATTTTTTAATATTATTATTATTTTCGAATTTAAAATAGTTGAATTGTTTATTATATTTTATGTAGAAATTTGATAAAGTTGTATTGATGAGATAAAATGATATGAAACACTTTCTCAATATATCCAAACGGGACCTAAATTTGCGACACAATTAGCCGGTGTGCTAGTAGATCATCACTTATCATAAGACCCATATAATTTAAAAAAAAAAAAAAACACCAATAATTTTTTAGCATAGTTGATGCAAGTCAGCAGTGTGTTGCGTCAGTAAAAATAAGATTTCTAAATATATTTTTTTTCATATTTGTATTTATTATTTAATTTACCCATTTATGAATAGATAAATTAATTGGTAATTAGTAAATTAAGGAATATGGTTATAAAGCAGAACAGAACATATATAACATTAAAATGCCAATTTTATGCAACACAAGACTGAAAGGATTTTCCTGTGCTAAACCTCGATCGAGAAACTATTACGAACACTAAAATCAAAGTACCACTTATGTCTAAGGACTAGGAATATATAACGTCATCTGCCACCACAAAAGAACGAAGATAAAGGCCTTGAGCCCTTAATTTACACAGACACAAGGGCAGGCAATATATGGCATGATCATGGATTGCCATGCATGCTAGGATGGGTATGGAAATATGTTGTTGTCCTTCCTGACATTTGCTGAATTGTTTGGTGGAACAGTCTTTGAGCTGATGTGAGGGTTTGTAGACGAGGAAGAGGAAGAGGAAGAGGAAGAGGAAGCACCACCACGAGAAAATGAGAGAAGAGTGGCAACAGATTGGACAATGGATTCATACATCAGCGTTTTCACCAGCCTCCTCTTTGCTGGAATTACACTTCCTGTCTTGTTGGAACCGATGTTGTTGTGTCACTGTCTTGTCCCCGACTGCAGCTTCCTTATCATAGCCTGAGTTCACCCTCTCCAACATCTCTGGCACCATTGCGTTCGCCTTCATTTCCCCACTTTGCAGGTTGATCTCTTTCACCATCCCTGCAGATGAGATCCTCTCCTGGCTTTTCTCAAGAAGAATCTTAATGAGTTAATTGCGTAATCTTCTCAGTCTCTCTCGCAAGTGTAATTCTCTTATGTTCTAGTTGTAAGAAAATGAAACTTCGAGATGTTATAAGGATAAAGTTGGGAGTAATATTAATAATACGAGTGGGATGGTTGGGGCTCGCAGAGCAGACAAGATGAAAGAATTTGATGTGGATTAGGCAATGGGGTGCCAAAGGTAACTCCTTTCTCTTGTTGGAAATCTTTATAGTTTTAACTATTATAAAGAAATTTTATAAAAATAAATTTATAAATTGAAGTGTTCTGATATGGTACATCAGATTGTAAAATTATTTTTATTATAAAATAAATGTAACGTATCACACGAAATCAGATGAATTTATAAATTAATTTTTTTTAAATCTTTTCGTAGATATCGCACTCTCCTTCCAATATTATTTCTCTGTTTTCCAAGTATATAATCTACCAACGAACCCATTATTCCAAGAGGCATGGGAAACAAATCTAGTGGATAATATTCGCAGCTTGACTTTTTCTCTGTTTCGGATGTTTTCAAAACATGAGTTGGCAATACATAAATTGAAGTGTAACGATAGGGACACATTTACAAAAATATCCTCTATTAATTTATACATAAACGTTATAAATTAATATATAGTACAAATTTAGAGTTGTGTTTTTATTATATATATATATATATATTAATATATATTACTCAACATTCAATAGCTATATATTGATTGTGAAATTAATGTTATTGAGTAGCATGACATTGTTCACTCATTGTTGAGCTGAGGACACGTGTCCAAATTTTATCAACGACGGCTAGTCCAATTGAATCCGATGATCAGTTAACTCAGGCAACATTAATCCTATATCATTTAACGTTGCTTGTACAGAATTTGTTAGCAGTATGAAACTCACATAAGCATTTAATATCGTGTCTATGCAATATGCATGATGTCTCTCTACATTAGATATATAATTTAATTGAAAAATGTTACTTATCATCCGGCCCGTATCACATAGCAACATGTGATTTGTCATTTTTATCCTTCTATTTAAACACATGACATATTTTCATATCAATATAATATATATATATATATATATATGTGTTGTAGACTAGTGAAATGATAACTAGAATTTTTCAATTTAATTTAGTCAAGTAATTGAAGAGATCAACATGATATCATTTATGGGGCCGGGAAAAGATCGATCGATGTTTACTTGACTTAATTAGTCCTTTGGAAATGAGACCTTATAAATTATTCAGCACTGAAAGATATATAATATATTATATACTCCTCTATTTTCAACAGCTTATTGATCATGCAGATGATATTGCTATATATTATTAATTAGGAGCAATTTATAATGGCAATCTCCAATATTTCATGAATATTGTAGCAATACTATTGTAAACAGTAACATTTTAATTAAGTCCTTTGGAAATATGAAGCAAAGCAACATTATATATATATATATATATATAATACATAAATATTGCCACTATTTGGAGGGGACCTCATGACGGATCATGTGGGACCCTGACCAATGAATTACCAGCTTCTTGCTTCTGAAGCCCTCCAACTGGAAAGACAAAATATTCAAACCAAGAGATCCACTGGAGATTACATCAAAAAGATCTTCCATAAACTAAAGATCAGATCGATCCACATGGTTTGAAGACAGAATTTTGTAGAAAAGAGTATCTATGATCAGTGACAGATTGCGGATCATCATCTTGATGGATTTTTGTTCTCGAAGCTGGATCATTTCTCACTCAACTCAATTATAATGATCATTTCTTACCATCTTATTCGTTTCACACATTTATCTTTTTAGATTCCGTTTACATAATAAGATGAGATGAAATAGTTCTAAATAAAAGTTGAATAAAATATTATTAGAATATTATTTTTTAATATTATTATTATTTTGAGATTTGAAAAAGTTGAATTGCTTATTATATTTTGTGTGAAAATTTAAAAAAATTGTAATGATAAGATGAAATAAGATGAAACTATCCAAACGGGATCAACTAAGTTTGGATCACTAGAGTACTTCATACTGTTAAGTCAATCATCTTTAATTTAATTATCAGTTTCCAAATTTATCACACAACAATGCATTATTAATATTATGTAATTGAGAATATTATAACTCCAAAATGGTTTAAATTTTTAGAATTAAAATATGAATTGAGTATTTAAAATAAATCAAATATCTTATAAATTTAAAATGAGCGAATTTATACAAAAACTCAAAAAAAAAAAAATTAAATATATAGGGATGGAGGCAACACGGACCGGAGTTGATTTTGTAACATCCAGATCCAGTACCAAGCTCAGGCCAAACAACATTCTATAAAATTTTTTAGAAGGTTAATATTTACAAAAAATCTTCACAACTTCCTAACACTCTACACTTTACATTATTTTTAATTATTATTATTTTTTTCTTTTATTAAATATTTATTATATGAATAATGAATAAAAAATTTGAAATAATTTAAAAAGAATAAACTCCAAAAAAAAATTTTTTAAATTTAGAAATTTTAAAAAATGTGAAATGTGAAGTGTGGTGGAGGTTATGTAGTAAAACTCTAATATTTATAAGAAACTCATTTGAGACATGTCATGAAATTTTAAATAGGCCAAGGGCCCAGATTTTATTGTGGTGGAATGTAAATTGTTATTGAGTTTGATAATGAGGATAAAGTCATTTAGTAATAATGGGCTAAGTTGGTCCCTTAGTTTTGGGCCCAGGAAATTGTTTTTTTACTAATTGGACATGTTGAACCCATTTTAGAATTTGAGTTCATCCGAGTTGTTAAGTGACCTAGCCACATAAGTGGGCCTGGCGTATATATATATATATGTGCGTGTGTAGGACAACTTAATACTAAAAACCCATGAAATAGGCCCAATCCGTGGGCTTGATCCCTAACCTATGAAACCTTAGATTCAGAGTTGCATGTATATAAACCATCCTCACACAGAGAGACAGGATCTTCAACCTAAAACTAGGGCTGCCGCTCCAGGTATTTTTCCTCTTGTCTCTCTGTTTTTTTTCCTGCCATGCACCTCCAGAAAAAAGTTAGGGAAGCCCCTCAAGTTGCTGATTCCGTCCCATGCAAGTTGAACGTGATGTAGTCCTTCCTGCTCTCAAAAAGTATAGCTTCAAATTGAATTTGAGAGTCTCGAGTGAGAGTGAGATAAACACATAAATAAAGATATTAAAGTTAAAATTATAATTTTAGAACTAATAATAAAAGTAGATAAGGAAATTACTCATTAATTACAAAGATGGTTTAAATATATATATATATATATGTATAATTAAAAGACATTAATGATGCCTACAAATAATAATATATATTTAATTTATCTTCTTCTATGTTTTAAATTAGTTTAAAAGTGTGTATATATATATATATATATTATTCCAAATAAATTCGCCTAAAAACTGGGATTTTCTCTAGCAAGAAATTATTTATGAATCAAAATCGTATGTGAAATATTAGTTTTTAATTTGCTTGAAATAAAATAGAATAGAAACAAGAAAAGTGCAATTGATATAAAACTTATTCAAACCCAAAGCTAATTTAATGATATATAAAAAAAAAAAAAATTGGTCCCACCTAACAAAATTGTGGACAATATTGTTTGAATGAAGCAACGTTGTCAATGATAAATAATCGATGCATTTAATCGGTAGGAACCAAGAAAAAGATTCGGATGGTGGGGGCTCTTTGTCGGTCATAAATCTGACTGTCCCTTTCTTCATTATAGCCAGGACCATGTCCTGTGTCCATGATTTTTAAGTCTCTTTCGTTGACTTGACTAAAGTTAAACAACGGCTAAAATTTAAATAATTTATATCAAAAATACTTTACATTAGATTGATCATCTCAATTTAAATTTCATCTATAATGCTTCATCAAATATAACTAACTATAATTGTTTCATCAAATATTAAAATATTAGTTTCTCACTCCAAACAAACAAATTAAATTAATTAGGATATAATTAACATTTAGAATATAATTATTATTAACATTTAATTGGTAGAACTATAAAATGAGATAAAAATAAATTTGATTAATTAATTATTAAAATAATAATATTTTATTATTATATAGCGAGTAAATGGATAATCTTATATGGAGATTGAATTTAAATAAAATAAGAAAATGTAAATTCATGTGATATTAGTTAAAATTTGAATATGTATTTAGCCAATCCAATGAAAATGTTCTAAGGAGGCCCCCAGCTAGCTATTTGCTATGGGTAATACTACTCTCCCATCTCTATTTTACCGCTCAATTTTATCGCTTTGTTTTTTAAATTTTTTTTATTTAGTGATTAAAAAAATATTTTTTAATAATATTATAATTTTGTTTTTTAAAAAAAATTAAAATGTTAAAAAATATAAAAATAAAAAGTAAATAAAATAAAATCTAACTAACTGCAGTTTGACTGTAGTAGGATTCATTTTCTATAATTTTTTATTTGTTTGAATTCTTTTCTAGTTTCTGACAATATTTATTAAAAAAATCTAGACGATTATGATTTGAGGTCCATTAAACGACCATGTAATTTTCAAGCCCTAAAAGTAGAAAGTATTATAATATTATAGTTATTTTTTTGGAAATCATGTCATTCATTCGACCATAAATAATGTTTTTTTATTAGGTTTTTCATCTACTTTTGTTCTTTTAGGTTTGCTTTGATATATAAAAAGAAAATAGAAAACAGAAAATAGATACTGGGGGATGCTTTGGATTTGGGAATGCAAAGAATATAGAAAGAAAATCTGAACAATCTGACCGTGGCCGTACGTCCTTACACCTTTTCTTTTCGTTTCTGGGTATTCCCGGAATCGGGATCGGGGTTTAGAACTCCCATGAAAAGGAAAATACTATTCCCACGTAAATATTTTATTGAAAATTTCTATCGAAGTTGTATTTTATTTATTTTTTATTTTTTTATTTTTACTTAATGATTAAGAAATACTTTTAAATGAATTTATGATTTTTTTTATATTTTTTAAAAATATTTAAAGTGTTTAAAAGTATGATTGGAAAAAAAGAAAAAAAAAAAAAACATTTGCCTTTCGGTACATATGGGTGTAGCAGTTTCCCCCATGAAAATCCTGTGTCAACCGCTCTATTTGACCGTTAGGTATTGTCATTTTATTTTTCTTTAATTTATTTATTTATATTATTTTGTCATTTTATCAGTTTAAAATATTTTAAAAAAATATCAATACATTAATAATATTTTTTTAATTAATAAGTAAAGAAAAAAATTAAAAAATAAGATTAAAATGAGGAGAGAAATTTAACGGATAAAATAGATTTTTCTTGTTTTAACTTCCACAAAAATGCTTGCTTCGGGACCTATGATTCTGACTGCCTGCACTTGGAGAATCTAGCTAGGCGAAATCTAAACGCGAAGACTCCAAAACATACTGTACGAAAAACAGAGTACTCATAAGTACAGTGTACTGTAGCGTATTGGCAATATCGTGTTACAAAGTCAATTATCATGATCTTTATCCTTAAAAAACAGGTAACCAAGTTCTGATAAAAAACAACGAGATACGAAAATCGGAGTACGGTGATGTTGCTGTTGTTTTGGGTATGGATTAGTCATGAGATGATCGACGGCCAGCACAGAAAACATGGGTGATAGAATTTACTATATAATCGAACGTACATCATACGCTTAACCAACCTCCGCTTTGCCGGAATCAGACCTCCGATTTTGGGTTTGAACCATGGCTTCTCCCTGCTGAACATGGGAGGTCGTTCTTCACTGGGGCTGAAATTCAGTACCAACCTCCGCTCTGGCTCGACCCCCTGACCCGCATCCGGGCTCAGCTTCTTCATCACCATCAATAGCTCTGTGTAAAGCCTGCGCGTTTCTTCTTCACTTAGGCTCAGCTTCTCCACCTTCAACTCTGGCACCTCTGCCCTTGTGCAAACCATGCCACCTTCCTCCCATCTGGGTTCAACTTCTTCACCATCTTTGGCTCTGCCATTCTGCCAATCGCCATATCTTTCACTCTCTCAAAAAGCTCGCGCTTTCAACTCCTAAAGTGAGGGGCTTTGAGCTGTTCAACTATATATTTTATTTGATTTTTATTGAGCTCCTTTTTTTTTTTTTTTTTGCCCCACACCGCACGCTCGTTTCTTTGATTTTCTTACTAATTTAGATTCTTTGACCCAAACGAAAAAAAAGAAAGAAAAAAGAAATCCAATAGCACGTAATCTGGATTTCCTCGAAGTTTCCTAGAGGTGGTAGTGTTACTCTTTTAGTTTTTTACGTTGTAACGCTGGATGAAATTATGGATCAGGTAAATATCGTGCACTTCCTTTAAAAAATAGTGAGATTTATTATTAAAAAATTAATTTTTTAATGTATATCATATATTTACTCAAGAGTAAATATAATTTATCTTATAATTAATTATCTTCTAATATCCCACAGCGGACAAGTATATATATTAGTATGTTCTGTACATTTCTTCCTAGCTAGCTAGTTCCCCTGCTCAAGGTGAAAATATTAAGTGGATCCTCATGGATTAATACTTTGTGATGGACAAGATCATGTACCATGCCATGGTAATGATACATTCTTCTTCTGCAAGAAAACGGGCAGTATAAGCTCAATTTGGACGATTTGAACTTTAATTAATCAATTTAAAGTCAGTCTTTGGAAATCAATAGATACCTCCAATATATTCTCTAAATTACAATATATATGAGAATAAATTTCATAATAATAATGGATAGAAAATCAGGAAGAGTACCTAGTACTCTTCGTATAGAAAATATTCATAAATTAGAGTTTCATAGAAACTTCCAAGTTCCCACTGCACAGAATTATTCACTCATGTGCTAAATAGGACCCAATGCCGGAACTCCATCTATATGATCATTTCGATGTATTCACTTCCAAAATTAAGTTAAAAGCCTGTATGTATAATCACAAAAGATGTTTTATAAAAAGAAACTTATAAATTAGCGTGACTTTATATAATTAATATGTTAGATATATTTTACAAATTTAAAGTACCGAATTAAGTCAAGTCAGTTTGCGAGTTTAATTTTATAAAATGTGTTTGTAGTTAAAGCATTTTTCTAAAAAGAAATGTTACTGATCGGGATATTGTATGTCGAATCAATATTTAAGGAGAAAACAAGAAAGGTTATTTTCATTAATGCGCCGTGGTGCCATCTCTTTCGCTTTCTCCAAGTGGATATAATAATGATTCAGTACGGTACGCACAAAAGCAAACTACATATGAATTATTCTTTTTTCTTGTTTTTCTTCTTGACGGTATCCCTACGACTGAGATCCGACTACATATATATATATATATATATATATATATATATATATTCACGATCATCGGCTACTTCATTAATTTAATAGGAATTAAAAATACACGATTAAGCTTGCTAATTTGCTAAATGAAACATGGCAGGCCAAGCACGAGTACTCATGTTTTATCTCTACTTCATTTGGGTGCTGGCCGCACATCGGTCTAAACTCCTCGCCAAGTTGTATGTTTTTTCCGACCTACCTTAATAAATACAAAATCTGAAATATTCTCGACGTACGCTACTTGAGTTTGATTAATGAAAATCCTCAAAGATCAAAAGACTTCGTTTCATGACACAGTATAAGCTCAACTTGTTATCCGATCCATTTACACACATGAGCAATATTAATATTCTCTAAACAATATATTTGAGAATAAATTTCGTAATAACAAGGGATATATATATATATATATATATATATATATATATATATATATGAGAGAGATCAGGAAGACCTAGTCTTCTATACAGATTAATATTCATAAATTAGAGTTTCATATATAGAAGCTTCCCAGTTCCCACACACATGAGATCAATTAGCTTTTATCATCAGCTTGCATTGATCAGTTTATAAATGGTTCATTTGTCTCACTTACGTACCTAATCTGGATTTCTAAGTTTCCAAACGGTACTGCATAGGGTACTGTATTCCATGGCTGGGGCCAACAATATTATATCCAACAAATTATGTAAAAAATAGATGAGATATGACTCATCGATTTGCTTTTTGATGTGCCATAACTGATCAAAACATGATACACAAACAACCGTGGGAATCTGCAAAAGTTCCCAACTTTGGGTGTCACCGCGAACTTATTTTACCATGGGAATCTTCGGCGAAACTCATAAGGCGAAGAAGAAGGTACTACACCATGCATCAATGATTACTGTAAAAGCCAAAAGCCGAAACAAGATGAGAAAACCCTCATATTGCCGTCTCAGAATATGCAGAGGATCACAAATCTGGGCGGATAGATTATGAAAATTAAAGAACAGAAAATAAAAATATTACTTATATATGCAACTGGGAATCTGTAAAAGTCCCCCATAAACAAAATTAACCGTGCGAATCCCGGCGAAAGTCAACAAGGTGGAAACTACTAAACCTGTTTTTTTTTTTTTTATAACCAACAACTTCATTAAAACAGACACCACAAGTTACAGACGACTATGAAGCCAAATGGCCTGAGAGATAAAGTCTGGAAACCTGTCCCACCACATTTGAATGTGATCAACAACACAAGCATGTCTAGCTAGGCCATGAGCAGCCTCATTACCTTCCCTATACACATGACAAATCATTACATCAACAAAAGTATTCAAAAGCAACCTAATCTCATGAATTATCGATACCCAAGGTGACTGTGCCATGAACGAGTACTACTGGAAAGTACTAAACGTTGAACGAGTACTACTGAAAAAATAAAATAAAATAAAATAAAAACAGAAAAAAATACCCAAAGATTACCATTATTCGGAATATGCAGAGAATCACACAGCACGGGATTACGGGCATGCTATGGTAAGGACGGGTGTATGATCTTACTTGCATTTGCAGACTTGGGTGGTCGAAAATTCTTGGATTGGGAGGCCGCAGAGGAAGAGGGACGGCCGGGAACACGGAAATTACGGGCGAGGAATTGGATGAAGGAATCGAGCATCATGCGCTTAACCGACCTTCTTTTTGCTGGGAAAACGCTTCCGGCTTTAGGCTTGAACCACGGTGGCGCCGGCGCTGTCTTCGGTCCGACGGGATCTTCATCTGGTTTCGGCATCACCACCCTGTGATCCAGCTCTTTCACCTCGTAGCGCACTATTTTTCCACTTTTGTTCATCAGCTTCAGTACTACTAACTCTCCCCGTCTCCGCGGCCTTCTCTTTCCCCTATGTTTCTGATATGTTTTGTACTTTTGTGTGGAGTTCTGAGATTCGATCTGTTGCATGGGGTTTAAATAAATGGCAAAATATCCAATGGGTAAGAGCCGGGAGGTACTAAGCTTTGGTGACAAGCGTGTAAGTGAGGACACGTGCTATCCAGCCGTCCCCTACCGCCTTTTATGGGTTAGTATAGCAATACCGATACGAAAGAAAAACCATTTACATCGGTTCCCTTGTTTTGCCTACAAAAGCATGATGCACGTGGATATATTATGAATTCCAGATTCCATTCAGGCCAAAAAGTTTACGTTCCATGCAACATTGGCGGGAATCTAATTTTTCTGATCACCCGTCAAAATTTTGGTTGTGAATTAAGCCATAAGTCAAAATTTTTAGAGTTTTTTTGCCTGGGAAAAAATAATGATCAAGCAATAATGAAACCGATATCCCCACAATTATATATATATATATATATATATGATGCATGCATGACGCATGCATGACGCTAGCTAGCTGCTTCTAGTTCTGGCAATCTCCGACAAGCATCCTCAAAAACCACATGGTAAAAGAAAATTCATATCCATCGAGACCACCCTAGCTAGCTAGCTAGATCATGTTTTCCCTTATAGTACTATATATCAAGAATGCCCCGCCCCGTTTAAAATTTCATAAAATGTTATCATGCAAGAAACATTTTCAAATAGTGATCAATGCGTGCGTCGACATCATATTATATATTAATTCCAGTGCCGGCCAGCTTTTATTCTCTGCTCCTTAGAATATATCAGTATCAATGGAAGTGCTTCTTCCTCCCACCTGATCCACTGAATGTATTGGAATGCATGTAGTACTGCTGCCATATACAAATTAGAAAAAATAAGTGTTAGGTCATTTATTTTGATGTGTCAACGACTAAACTTTACAAATTATAAACCACTCATCATATATAGCATTCTTGCATGATCCCTGACAAATTACGAAAAAAAAGATAGAAAAAGAACATCTAGGAGCTTGATTTTAGTTTTTCTTTGCTAGCTAGCTACATGGAATGGATGCAGCTTCCTGGAGATTTCCATGATCAAAGAAGCTTCATGCATGGATATTTCCTGGGATCTGCCCAATGACATGGTTTTGAACCAGAACCAGATGATCATAGGGTAATAGGCCAGACCCACTGCCTAGTTCTACTTTTCAACTTCAAGCTGCTTTGAATTGTAGACCAGGAAAGAATAGAAAAGATTGTAGTTCCATGATTTATATATATGTTTCAACACTTGTGCATGCTATATGTATGCACCAATATGTCCTTTTCGAGTGAATAATAAAGGTGCCTATGAAGAAGAGAGAGAGAGAGAGACTGAAGGATAAAGTCATTGTTAGTTAATCAAGGGTCGGTCCTATAAGCGTGCATACCACTTTAAAAGTTCTTACTTATTTCTAAATATCTAGATCATTAATCTAAAACAACATATGATCTCTCTGATCTGCCACTCTGAAACTTTGCAGTCCATGAAATCTGTGATCGGTATACTAAATCCAAAAAGTTAGGTTACATTTGTCCCCACATAAAAGGAAAAAAGTACCAAAGTTTTGCTCGACATTTACACAACAAGCAGTTCTCAGAATATTGCTTACAAAAGAAACAAAAAAAAGGGAAAAAGTACCCCACAAACCAGTAGTCTTATTCTTGTTTTTGCCCCAAAAACTAGTCTTCAATCATGCACCAGGTTTAACGGTAGATAACAGCTAAAAGTATAGCCATTATATGATATAGGTAATAGAATACAATCTAATGGGAAAGAAGGCAAACAAAACCCCTTTTTTCTAATTACTTTTTCTTTTGTGATCATATGATGATAGTCATGATTTGGGTAATTCAGCAAAGTTATCTTCTTGATCGATCACTAATGACTGATAGATCTAATTTTCTTTGGAGGAATTAAACTCCCTAGCTTTCTAATTGGGTTTGAACTATGTCGACCGACCAACTTTAAGCTCCCACCATTATAAATTTCTCACCTATGCTCAGCTTCTCTATCGATCCCACAAGCTTTTGAAATCTGATTGAAGAAAAGGCACGTACATGACCCATTTACTAATAATATTATTATGGGGTGATTTGGATTTAAAGATGAATTGAGATGATTTGTGAATAGTAGAATAAAATATTGTTAGAATATTATTTTTTAATATTAATATTATTATTTTGAGATTTAAAAAAATTAAATTGTTTATTATATTTTGTGTGAGAGTTTATAAAAATTGTAATGATGAGATTAAAAGAATTGAGATAAGTTTTGAATTGAAAGGAGACATATAAACACTAGCTTAGATTGTGATGAGCTGAACATATATAGAAAGACTTTTTGAAAGTCGACAATGACGTTCTCTTGTACGGACAATGGAGAAGACAGTTGGATTTATTCAAAACATGGACCACATGAAAACTATTGCTAGCCTAATTTACACGTTATATATACATGCCAATATATAATATTCAGTCAAATTTGCGAATCATCTTAAACATACAGGTCACTATTATCATATATTGTATAAGTTTTATTTAAGGTTGTATTTGGATGTTGAGCTGAGTTCAGTTGAATTGAGTTCTTTATAAATAGTAGTGAGTTGAGTAGTGGAGAGAGTTATGTGAAACCCATTTAAACTGAGTTTAAAGTGTGTTTGAATGTTAAGATGAATTTAGTACTTTTTATGAGAAATTGAAAAAGGTTGTGGGTCCCATGTATAAAGATATTTAATTGAAAAAGGTTGCGAGTCTTACATGTAAGAAGGTTTTGAGTTGGGATGAGTTTAGTAATTTGAGAGTTGAGTGTTTGGATATTAGACTCAACTTAAAATTAGACTAAATTCAACTAAATTCAGCTGAGTTTGGAAACCAAACGCAACCTAAATGATCTATAGTCACGTGCACTGTAAGTTAGCATGTGCTTTAGTTAGTTTTTACCCTAGTATATAAACACTTTGTGTATATACATATTAAAATCAATGAAGATATATATTCTAGAATTTTCTCCTAACCTCTCTCTCGATTTCCCTCTCGGTTTCTCTCTTATCATGGTATCAGATGAAACCTAAGTATCCTAGACCATTGAAGTGTCGACATGCCCATTCCCACTGATGAATCATCTTTTATCAACCCTAACCCTTCCACTGTTCATTCTTCTATAGATTATTCGAATATAGTTATTTTGTCAACGTTTAAGTAAAATAAAAAAATATATATTTTAGGCTAATTGTATTTATTTAAGTACGAAGTTATAAATCTTTTTATCATCTATTAAAAAATAATAATAATCCTTTTATTATAAGGTCCCAGCTTGGTAAATAGCAAAAGTTTATGATCTATAAATCGTACGTACTCTCTATGGTTAATGGTTTTAAATGTTTCAACTTTCAATGAATATGGTTTCAATAATCACGTCGCTCTATATGGCCTATACGTCTCAGCCGAAAGATTATAGGCCGACTTTCCTTCCCTATATATATATCACGTCAACCTGACTAATAACAACATATATGACCTTTGGATTCTTCATGAATGACTACTTCATGAGAATAAACAAAAGAAGAAATGGCTAGCTAGCGACAATCATTGGTTGGTTGTCTAGCTCATTCGTCTGTATGTTGATGGTTATTTCGTGGTCGTTTGAATTTCATGCATGATATCTCGATCCGCGGTCCACGTTGTGATCAGCGACGATAGATCAGGAGGTGAGGTCAGAGAGGCCTAGCTTAGAGTACATGACCCACGATGATGTATGGTCTGTTGATTATTTATACGACCCATGTACGTTCGTAATACTACTAGTACTCCTGATTTCTGAATATACAACCAAAATTACAATCCTCGTACCACGGATATTAACATCTTTGAATGTACTCTATCTTTTGCTAGCTAACTTATAATTTTCATCTTATTATAATTAAGTTAACCTCTTAATTTGTTTCATGAGACTTTACATACAATATGATATGTATATATATATATATATGTGTGTGTGTGTGTGTGGCTACAATAATTTTAATGATCTTTTTAATTCTGTCGTGATCATAAAATTAAATATTAATAATCATATTTATATTGTCTTTATTTTGACAAATCATGAAACATACATGCATGGTGTGGTCCAATCCAAAGACAAGGTCCAGTAGTGCAAATGGAAAGACTCTTATGACCCTAATGAATGAGGTCCAAGTGCTTAGGAAACTTTAATTTTATGCGTTGGGCCATATATAATTAGCGACCTTAATTAATAGTCTGATCTTGCTAGTAAGATCCTTGTTTAATTGCTATATATGGGAATTGAATAATGCTACACACAGTCGTGGAATGCGCAAACGCCATGCAGTTGCTTTGAAAAAGAGTGGGGTCTACTATTAAAAAATTAATTTCTTTTCATATGGGTCCCATATTTATTTACTTTTTTCAAAGCGATTGCAAGTATCATTTCTCATGGGGATTAGAACTAATTAAGAGAATGCATTTATGTGTCCAGCCGTTGCACGTCTAATATTATTAAAGCTATATTGCTGAGCTTAATTTAGTTTTATCTATAGAATAATAATTTATGGGCTGATCATCAGGAAGCTTACAGGAAGTTTCCTGGGAAAATCTAAATGGAAATTTCCTGGAAACTACCCATAAATGTGAATCAAAAGAAGGGTATAAATTAAAGGACCCACTTTCAGCTTCTAAATTTCAACATTAAAGTTTCAATCTTCAAGCTCTTGGGATTTTAAGTTTTAGGGATGAAATAATATCCCTAAAAGTAATTATTAGAGATGTCTAAAAATTAGGATGACTTTGTAAAAACGTTCGAACAACTTAAAATCCATTCGAACCACATTTTTTGTGACGAATTAGGTCGTCTCAAAACGTCAAAACCATTTGAATTTTCAAAAATACGTTCGAACATGAAATTAGTGTATTTTCAAATGCTATATAATTGGTTCAAATAGTAATATTGGTGGGGAAGTAATTTATTTTAGTGCAGAAAGTTCTATTCGAACTGTAAAGATTGGGTGGGAAACCGTGGCAGGAAGGTTGCAAGCTCGTTCGAACACAACATTTATGCATTCGAACAGAACATTTGGTGTGAAATTAAAATAAAATTGCCGGGGTTTTGTTTAACCTTGTTCAAATGGAAAAAAATATTTACGAATTCATAAATTAATTTTATGTAATTAATGAAAAAATATTTTAGTATTTTTTTATGTTAAATAAATATTACTTATAGTATCATTTTTTACATTAATTGCATCCCAAAAATATAATGTATGGCGGGAATATAATGTATGACTATTTGAGTATTTAAATTAATTATACAAAATACAAATAGTCATGATTGTCAATACAAAAAAGCATATTTAATGCTAATAAAATATATACACTACTCGTCATATGGTGTAGCAGCGCCTCGACTCCAGCAATGTGTGCCTCAATATCAGTCACTCGAAACATGAGCTTTGACTCAGTCTCTGCGAAGGAGACCCGGACTGCATCAATGATCTCTGATGTCTGTGCGCGCATCTCTGCATGCACGATATCTGCAATCTCCTCACGAGTAGCACTGTGTGATGCACCCTGTTTAGATGCCTCACAAGATACGCCCTATGCACCTCCCTGAGTGTCGACCGACTCTGTAGTGGGTGCACAAATACGAAATCTGGAGTGTTTGGTGCTATGAGACAAGGTCGTCGAGTTGATCGGTCCAATCGACTCCTAAAGACGCTCAAACTCATCTGGCCAGACTCCTTTTGCTAAAAGCAATCATGTGAGCATGACTTCAAACAACAATATATCTGTCATAATTTTTTTTTATAAGTACAAGTATTATATCTATCAAAAGGAGTAACCAAGTATACTGAATAAAATAAAACTCTAATTGTCGTAATATAGGTAGCCTCTGATCGAATCTAGCGAATATATATGTCGCTAGGTTGATAGGCACCTTGTGAGTGACTCGTAACATAAATCGTGCCCGGTCCATGCTCACCTCAGTCTTGTGCAATTGATGATCGATGTTGTTTGCTATTATAATGTTCATGATATTGAAAAAACTAGATAAGTCCACCTGTTTGATGCTCTTGCTCCCATCATAGGAATGAGCATCTAGACCAACAACCAACTAATGAACCTCATGATTAACAAAGCCATCGATCTCATCAGGCATCACAGTATCCTCTTCCTCTGCAGTCTTTGCATCACCTGCAGGTGTAGACTCCCTAGGCACCACGTTAGGATATGCAGTGGGCAGTAGAGGGATACCTAGAAAATCAACAACTGCATCAACTGAAAAGTGTACTGTGATGCCTCTGACGGAGAAAGTGTATGTGTCATCCTCCTGGCTGGCACGACCAAGTTCTCTATAGAACTCAGATACAATATTGATGTATGAAACTATCTTATTCATCCCTTTATCCTTCTAATTGATGATCGGTGTCCAACCATGATCCAGAAAGACAGATGCGAGAGAATGTCCCTCCTACAGAAGATCCCTAAAATCGTCTATCTTCACCTACCTCTCCAACAAAATAGTCCTCTCTTGAACTTTTTCGCTGGATGATTGCCTTGACGCAACCCGCTTCTTTCCCTGATATAAAATTATGATATCGAATGATGCTAAATTTATGATATAAAATTAAGGACAATGGTTACAAAATATCATAATTATAATTAGTGAGTGTTAATTATATCTATCAAAAACTTAAAATTAAAATTGTCCGTTCGAATGCCTAACAACACGTTCCAACATCCATCTATGGGCGTTCGAACATTACTAAAAATGAGTTCGAACGCCCATAGATGGTAGTTCAAATCGTCTAGTTGTCGTTTCGTGTTCCTTTCGAACGTCGTAGTGGACGTTTCAATGTCGATTTCTGGTTCGAAATTGCCCATGGCTGAGTCGACTTAGCCATTGCAAAACTGTAAATCTACTGTTTAAAACCATTGTTTTTTCCTCCCATAACAACAATGAGAGTCCGGGATGACCATAGGGTCATCCTGTCCTCCATTTCTAGCAAACTACGGGATTGAAATGAGGTTTTTCAAAACCCCATTTACATGTTTTACCCAAAAGTAATTAGTAAAAAAGTTTGGGGGATGACATACCTTTTGCGAGTTGGAGAGTGGTAGTGGATGGTGGTTTCAATGGCGGCGTTGGCCAGCAGGTGGCACTGGATCGGTGGAGGGAACGATTGTGGTTTTGGTGCGTTCTAACGGCATCGGGTCTGGACACGATGCCTTATATTTATTTTTTCCGTTCGAACGGTTATTAATGTTGTTCGAACAAATTCCAAAAATATCTTTTTGGTTCGAATGCTTACTAATATCGTTCCAATAGTAAAAAGATTGCATTGGTTATTATTATATTTTTTTATATAATATAGTATATATACTTATACTACTTATATATAATACTTATACAACTTATAATACGAACAACTTAATTATAATATACTAATGTTTATACTACTACTTATATATACTTATAATTCTACAATATATTATAAGTATATATACAACTATATAATTATATAGTTATATTATAGTGAAATATGCAACTAAAAATGGTTGTATACTTGTATATTTATAACTATCATATAATACACTTATATATAATACATACTTATAAGTATAAGATCAATACATATACTTAGAAAAAGAAGACTCAAAATTGTGAGATCGTTGTCAGAGGAAGTCATGGGGATGATAACATTGACTTCTACGGAATTGTGGAAGATATCATACCGTTAAAATATGTGGGGGGATATATGGTCTGGTTGTTTAAATGTAATTGGTGGGATGTCTCAAATCCTAGGTTGGGAGTGTGTAACGAGGAATATTTTGTGAGTGTCAATACGTCTCGCACATGGTATGAGGACGGATCCTTTCGTTCTCTCTTGCCAAGCGAATCAAGTTTTTTATTTAGATGATCCGGAGTACAGGAACCAATAGCAGGTAGTGGAGAAGTTTGCACCAAGAAATATATATGATTACATTCTAGAAGCAGACAAACCACATGAAGAAGATGATAGTCCAGCAAATGAAGAAGCATATCAAGAAAATGAATTAGGCATCAATCTATTTGTTGATCTAAACCAATATGATATGGTCCCATTGCATAGAGAAGATGTTTAACCCGAAGTAATTGAGGGTGAAATGTCAGAAGAAGATGAATCACCTGAAGTGTCTAGTGAGGATGAGAGCGATTGGTCCAGCAAAAGTGATAGTGAATGAATTTCATAATGATATTTTTGTAAGTATCATTCTTATAAATATACGTAACGTTTGTTCGACATATAATTTATTACAATTTCCAACATATATGCCCCCCAAACACAAAGCAACACGTGTGACATCCCCATCCATTATCGACTCCCCGTATGGTTCACTTGCCATCGATAGTGGGCCAACATCACCAGACCTAGAACAAGGTATAGTATATCAAATTAAATACCACATTTTATGCTTGATTTAAGTAATATATATCTATGAAATAAAAATAATTTCATTCAAATATATTTTTTAATTATTGTATATATAGTTGTTGTCTGCCAGTGTCGAGGTCGAGGCACTAAAAGTAAGGAGAGTGGGTAAAATTAAAGTTGATATTCCTGATGATCACACCGGCGGTTCCGGAGATTCGGCAGCGTGGCTTACTTCTTATGTTGGTTCGCTTACTCGCATGTATGCAGCGATTGCTACATCCTCCTAGTCTAAAGTTCCCCAAGATGTGGAAGACCACATTTAAAATCATCGCTCGGTAATAAACTACATTCCAAGCAACTAAGTATATAACATGTTAATTTAAAGTTACTTTGTATTTATACTAATTGTTTATAATTTTTGGAATTATGAGTTTGAGCTTAATTTTGGCTGACGAGGGGATCAATTAGCGGTTGAGGAACTGATGTCGAATGCATTCCGATGGTATAAAGGTCAATGCCATGCACACTATAAAAAGTTCAGTACTATAATAGAGGTGCGCCAAAATCCATTCCAAGCAATGCTACCAAACGAATGGCAAAATGTTTGTGATATATTTGAAGATTCTGCTTATCAGGTAATTTAGCTGCTATCTTTTTTTATTAGTATATGATAGATGTATTAAACATATAGACATAATATTTGACGCCTCGACTCCCACGTATAAGAACGCGAGAATCGTGACGTCGGAATTATGACAACACAGGTCACACATTCCAACAAAATGTGCCCAAGTGTGTGCCACATGCAAAAAGTATAGAACAAAAACGCAACGGATAAATTAAAAGTAGTCAACTAAGTACCAGAAATTTAATGCAAATATCCAAAATAAATTACCTTTAAAAAATTATACAGTTATCCAAAATATTACACAAAGGCAAATACATAAACATGTAATAAAGCAAATCTCGATACACGAGAGCATCCCCAGGTAATAAAGCCAAAGCCTAAGGCTCGTCGTCTTCATCTGCATCAAAATCTGTGATACCAAAAAACGGTATTGCAGGTAGGTAATAATCCAAACAACCCTTGAGATAAAAACGCATTAAAGTAACCAACCAACATATCTCAAAACCTCATTTTCTCCAAAAATGATTATTTTTCAACACACGCTAAAAATCTCATTTTAGCCAAAACATAAAATCCGACATTTTCCCAAAAAATGATTTACACAGAAACCTAACCATTTATCGGACACTGTAGGCGGGAATCACAGGCAGAACTATACCACCATCCCTGCTTAGCACCATCTCTACCGTGTGCACCATAGGCGGGAATCACAGGCGGGACACAACCACCATCCCTACCGCGTGCACCATAGGCGGGAATAGCAAGCGGGGACTCTACCACTATACCTGCTTACCACCATCCCTACAGTTCCTTTCCATACAATGAATACATATCAGAGCACTGTAGGTGGGAATCGCAGACGGGACTATACCACCATCCCTGCTTACCACCATCCCTACTGCATGCACCGTAGGCGAGAATCACAGGCGGGACAACCACCATCCCTGCTTACCACCATCCCTACCGCGTGCACCGTAGGCGGGAATCGCAGGCGGGACTCTACCACCATCCCTGCTTACCACCATCCCTACAGTCTCTTTTTTTTTTTCTCAAACCAGTCAATCCAAACATTTCAAGCATACTCAAAATCATTTCTCACATGAAAACCCAGCTTTCAAATAAACACATGAACATGCATGCAATCATGCGAACATTCAGTTTTCAGTTACAAACATGAACATGTGTGCAAATGCAATGAACACAACACGACAACAATATCCAACAACCAACAAATGTCAACACAATCCAATCACACAAACCACTTCATTCTCCAATCCGTCCGACCCCTGTACTCCTCGAATTCAGTCCGGCACAACCAACCAATCACAATAAAAAATAGAATTAACGCAAAAATACATTTAAATCTCAAAAGTTATTTGGAAAAATACTTATAGTGCTATTTATAATTTCTGAGGGATCGCAAAGCTACAATAAGTGACAACACAGCTACAGAGCAGTGCCAAATGCACTGTGACCGTGAGTCTCAATTAAAAACCCACTTTTGAATGGGTGCAAACGAAGACCCGAAATTGATAGCGTAGGACTTAGGGATGTCGGTGAAGCTAGTGGTGGTGGTAGTTGGCGGCGTGGGCGGCGGTTGAAGGCCAAAATGCTCAAATCAGAGATGGAGATAGATGGGCTTCACCGGTGGCGGATCGGAGCCAAGGATGGGTGCATTAGGTTGCTATGAGGTCGAGAATGAAATGGTGAAGAAATGGTGGTCGAAGGTAGTACGACGGCGGCGTGCGAACACAAGAGGTGTCGCGACTTTGCGTCGTGCGTGGGGGCTCACGGTGGCGCGAGAGGGGCTGGAAATGGAGGGGTGGGGTCGCCGACCGGTGGGGGAGGCAGTGGGCTGGGCGGTGTCGCCGGACGGTGGCGCACGACAGCGCACGACGGCGGGTTGGAGGATGACGCACGGACACGGGGAGGAAATGAGAAGATGTCACGCACGAGAGAGAAGCAGTGGAGAAAAAGGAGAAAAAGAAAAAGAAGGAAAAGAAAAAGAGGAGAAAAAGAAAAAGAGAAAAAGAAAAAGTGAGGGAAAGAAATGAGGTCCAATCCTCACATCTTGGGTCACAAAAATGGTCCAACGAAAACGATTTCAAAACAGCAAGTAAAATAAAATAATTCAAACGTAGTGATTAAAATAAAAATAAATAATTAAATCCAACAATAAGTTAATTTAATATGAAAATAAATTTAAATGCATAACAATAATTAATTTTAAAAAAGCACTTCAAAATAATTTTCACAAAATTAAAAAATCATAAAAATAACCAACTAAAAATCCAACAATTTTAAAACAAGAAAATAAAATTTTGAATTAATTAAAATAATCATTCAATAAAAAATACACTAAAATACGGGGTGTTACATATTTTTTTTAGCAACGAAGTACTATGAACAAAGCAAATAGATCAAATTTAACGAATATCATCATTCAGGTTCTCGATCTTTTCATCATTTGTCTAACAAAATGGTAATTTATTCTAGTCCCTGTTAAATATTAACATATAATACACTTTTCTGATTTAAGTTCTAATATAGATTTTTCTTTTGCAGAAAGAAGAAAGTCATGTTGACTATAATCTAAGCCAATTGTATATTAGATCACATAAAAATTGTGATGGTGTTTGGACCAGTCCCGAAGCATAGGCAAATTATGTAAGTTTAAGTTTATTTAATTCCATTGTGATATAATATCTTCGTTACTTATACTAACTTTAATGTTTTTGTTTTTGTAGGACAAGATGATATCTCTTAAGGAAACTACTGCGAATCCATCTGATGCATCATCTGTTAACGATGCTCAGATCCTTTCTCAAGTTCTTGGATCACGTTTTGGATATTTGAAGGGCTTAGGATGTTGCATGAAGCCATTCTCAACATTATCATCCTCTTTTCAAGCCAAATCGAATTTCGACAATATTAAGGAATTGGAAAAAGCAACACTTGATATAGAACGATTGAATCTAAGAAAAAAGAGGTGCTGACTTGATTAGATCAAGCAGTGGATCTTGAAGCAAGATTAGAAGAGAGCATGTAGAGGAGACTGGGGACGGAGGTACAAAAAGTTGTGCTTGAACAGTTGCAGCCAATTATGTCCCAAAACTCTATGCCACCACCACCTTCTTAAAATTTATTTTTTCTTTAATTGTCTTTCTATTATGATGTTCCAAAATATTTGAACTTGTGATGTTTGAATTACAATTTTTGTAATAGTAGTATTCTATTTTTAATTAAATTCTGTACTGTATGATTAATATTGTTCGAACGTTAATTACGTTTGTTAAATCCATTCGAACCAAAGCACACCCATTCGAGAACAAAATAAAGAGTTCAAACGACTACCGTGATATACAGTCTATACGTTCATTCGAATGAACGAGTTTCAAGAATAAATAGTCGATTCGTATGTAAATTTTGTATGTTCGAACGAAAGTCATTTTATAAATTTATTGGTCGCATAAAATTCATTTGAACACTACAATCGTTCGAACGGAATCGAATATGGTCATATGCTCAAATGAATATATTTTAAATTCGAATGGTTCGTGTTGGTTCGAACCTATATTTATCAATTCGAACGTATTTTTGAGATGAAAAATTATCGCCTTAAAAAAAATACCCGTTCGAACGGTTCCGCCTCAGTTTTGGAGACGAAATTATTTTTTCATCTCCAAAAACCTTTTGAGACGGTCTTTTAGTGACAAAATAGAGACGAAAGTTTCGTCTCCAAAACCATTTTGGGACAAAATTGGGGTTTTTTGAGACAAAATTTTTTGTCTCAAAAAACCAAATCTGTTGTAGTGTCTCATGAATGTATAAAAATTAGAGAAAAAAAATAAAGTACAAGATATTTCCTTAGCCGATGAATGAATAAAAAAATCACTTTTCTCTAACTAATCTCTCGAATTAGTTGAATAATGGATCATCTGGTAGGTTATAAAGTTAGGACCGGGCCCCATTTTAAGCATGCATGCCACTTTATTTAAAACCCTTTGAAAAAGGCTCATCTACTTTATTACTTGGCTCTGATTCTGAGCTGGCCGGGGGCAGCTCATCATGTCTAGGTTAGATGTATCTGAAGTTGTTGACGATGACTTTTAGAAACATCTTCTTGCACTTCTTTCGCTTTGGGCTGGAATTTTGCAGCTCATGAATTAGATTTGTTAGTACAATTCCAAACCAGTTGTTATTTACTTTCCTGAAGCAAATGGAAAGACATGAGAAAATAAATTATTGTGGCATAAGGAAAAACAAAAATGGGGGAAAGGAAACTATATATATGACCAAATGTGTTGTAGCCCAGAAAAGAAATATGACCAGTACCGCCAAATAAATTATTTGTCCCTTCGCCCTCAAATAAATTTATCGTGAAGATAGACAAAAAAATAATTAGAAACATGAATTTCTGGATGTGATAAAAAATTAATGAAGTGGGTGATCATCCTAGGAGTACTAGGTTTCCAAAACTCTCATTGTTTAATATATATATATATATATATATATATATATATAATTATCATCGCTTTTCTAAAATTTCGTTGTCTTTGCATGAAAAGAGGTAGGAAAATAATTGAAAACTTGAACAATAAGGTTTCATCACTAAACGGCCTAATGCAAATCTGTTGCAATATATTTCATTTTCTTTTCTGCTACGTACTTTTCTCAGCTCCCAATCAGTCGTAAAGTCTTAATTCTTTGCTTCTGATCAAGAGAAAACAAAATCATCAAGGTTGGAAGAACTTGCGGGCCCAATGATCATTCTTTATTTCCTGCATGCACAGAACCTGATCACCAGTAATTTAAGTATTTGCCTTTGACCAAAGGTACCGTACGTCGGAGCCCAGAAAAGAATCTGGAAAATGCAACCCAGCTTTGTACTTGTCACTACCAAAAATAAGAAGGTACGTCACAGAAAGATTAAGACAAACTTTTATTATCAAAGCACACTTTATAGTAAACTAATGCACGATAAACATGGAAAACATTGTTACATTGAATATTCTGGCACGTATCAGTGCTTAAATAGACCCACCACAAAGAACCCCACAATAATGGCAGATCCTTGCACAAGGATCGCGCCCACTAATATTAATATAGATAGAAAATGGCAATTAAAAGATCATTAATGCCATTATAGACAGGACAGATACAAGCTAAATGGAACAGCAGAAACCCTAGATAGCCTGATCGATCGAATGAAGTAAAAGATCACATAATCTTGAGCCATAATATAGCCAGAAGGGGGGAACGTACGGGTTGATTGCTTTTTGTGATCAAGTGATGGTGCTCGTGATGTGTGTTGCAGAGTTAGCAGATATTGGCTGAACTTGGTGGGGAAATGTTTTGATCATGTGCTTTGCATTGTGAAGAACAGTAGCAATTGATTTAACCACGGAATCTAACATCAACTTCTTTACAGATCTTTTCTTTGGAGGAGTTAGACTACTGATCCCTTTCTTGGGTTTGAACAACTCATGCCGCCCAACCTCGGCGCCAGATCCCACCATTTTCTCACCCATGTATCCTCGGCTCCGTCTTCTCCTTAGTAGCTCTATTTAGGAGCTGGTCTAATGGTAGTTGTAAGGTTTTACCTAGATGAATTATAAGTTGTTTCTAATATGATTAAATAGGAGGGTCTCGTACGTGGGGCCAATTCCTGATCACCCTAAAACATCCATAAACTAACATGGTAAATAGGTGGCCGGGTCATGTCGAAATTCCGTCGGTTTTATAATTGTGGGTCCTACAAAGACTTCTTGACCATCAACTACATTCTTTTAGCTTAGCCTAGCTAGCTTTCTATATCTTTGTGGGTCCTACAAGGAAGTCCGTCTAGCTTTCACCATCTTTTTGGCTGCAATGACTATTAGGTTAAAGTTATACGTAGCCCACATGTAGGCTGATCGAGAATGTGAGTGCAAATTATGTTCTCAAATCAGTGAGAAGATGATCTCCTGCTCCCAAAAATCAATTACCTTAAACAACGGTTTGTGAGCTTAAACTTAAAGGATGGTCACATCTTGATGCAAAACTTGCTATATATAATATATATATATATATAAAAGACTGGAACAAAGACTAGATAACTGAAATGAGAATAAGAACGATTTCCAAAAAATAAGACCAGATAACTAGAAATTGATTGGACGGTTGTGATTGTTGCTCCAATTCTAAGTATGAAGATCTTAATCATAGTCTTTCGAGAGGGGACTTTGCTGAAAAATTTTGGCATATATGCTCGGTGGTTCTTGGAGTTCCTTGGATGGAAGGTGGTTCTTGGAGACAGCAGGTGGAGTGTTGGTATAGGCGGGCAAAAAACTCTAATCGCCCTGGTCAATTGATGGGTCTTCTTCCGGCTATCGTTACTTGGAGATTATGGGGACGTCGTTGTAAGGCCAGGATGGAAGGCTTGATGGAATCGATTCAACAGGTTTGGTGCTCCATAAAATATTGGGTTTCCTGGATTGCTTTAAAGCTCAAGGATGTTAATTTGCTTACTCGGCGTGATGAAGGTATTTTACAATGTTTCAATATGCCTTTAAATGTCATGAGGAAGGAGTTTATTTCTCCGATCACGTGGAAGCCGCCTAAGCCAGGTTGGGTTAAATTAAATGTGGATGGGTGTTCTCTTGGTAATCCGGGTCCTTCGGGTGCAGGAGGCATCATTCGGGATGAAAAATGTGATTTGCTTTGCGGGTTTGCTGAAGTCTCTGGGCATAATTCTAACAACTATGCAGAACTGATGGGTCTTCTTCATGGGCTTCGATACATTGGTTTGTTGGGTTTTTTTTCTATGGAGATTGAACTTGACTCCATGCTAGTGCTTAACTGGTTGAGGAATCAGAGATGTGGCCTATGGTACATGGAAGATTATTGGGATGAAATTCAGAGTCGTATAGCTGGTCTTAATGTTTCTATTGTTCACTGCTATAGAGAATGTAACTCGGTTGCTGATGGATTCGCTAAAATGGGTGCTAAGGGTCACACTGGCTCTTGGTTTTCTTTATCTGAGCTGCCTGCTCCTATTAGAGGTAATATCCGGTTGGATAGAGGGGGTCTTCCCTATCTCCGGAAAACTCGAAGACGATGCTAGTTGATTAAGAGCGTTGGTTTCTCCAGGTATGTTCCTTCCTCTGCTATCAGTTTAATTTTTTCTTACTCTATGCTTGTTCAGGTTTCTCTTGCAGGTTTTGGTCTTGTGTTATTTGCTTTAATTTTGTTTCTTGGTGCCTTTTGTATTGTGGTTGAGTTTATTTGGCTTTTTTGGACACCTGGTTTTGGTTTTTTCTTGTAGCCCCAGGTCTCAGGTTGTAACCACGGTATTCCTCTGCCACAAGTGAGGGTTTATTAATAAAATTGGGACAGGACTGCTATGTGGGTGGCTTCCGGCTCTTCTCAAAAAAAAAAAAAAACTAGAAATAGATTGGACCAGATAACTGGAAATAGAGTAGAGAAAGCAGAGAGCAGTAGAGTAACTATGCACAATTAAGAGTAGGCGATTAAACCGACCAGATGCATATATGTCAAAGATAGAAAATAAATAGATGCAAAAATAATAATTTGCATTAAAATATAAGCTTAATAAAAATTAAAATTACAAGCTTAAAATTACAAAGAGAACTTACAGAAGAATAGGTGGAAATGGTGGAGGATAGATGGAAGAAGAGAAGGAAGGTGAATTGGAGAGGAGGGGAATTAAGCCTGCATTCCTTGAACTAGAGGTGCCCCTTTTATAGATGAAGGGGTCGCCTTTTACAATGATTGAAAACAGTAAAGTCCGTGAGTGAATAGTAACTGGAACTGTTCATTCACGTGAAAGCATTGTCACCATTATGTCTTTAGCGAGATTTGTAGAGGCTTTCCACATAAACTGAGAGGAATCTGGCAGGGAAGACTGATCAGTCTTTTGACGGTAGTCTTCTTTTGTCTTGTAGTGTCAGCGTGGGATCATTCATCATCTGATAGCCTTGGGGTATCTTCTGAATCATGTCCAAAAATATTAAAATAGGGATTAGCTACTGAAGCTTCTGATGATGCTTTTAATTTTTGGTCTTCATCAGAATTATAACCCCCTTCAGAGCCATTTGGCTGCTGATAGTTCGTAATTACTTATGTTCATTTCATTTGTTTTGTTTCCTTACAACTCTTACTCTGAATTCTTACTTTACCTTTGTTATTGTGTCTGTCAAGAGACCTAGAACCTTGTTAGACCCGTCAGCCAGGTGAGCGTTTGGGCAATTAGGTATAGGGATGAGTCAGTTATTATTGAAGGTACTGAAGTGTGAAGATTTGTGTTGTCTGAAAACAAAATTGATAAAATGTTTAGATCTAATTCAACTATTAGCTCCAGGTCGTCTATACCACCTGATATTGTGAATGAAGAGGATTATTCTTTTGAGGAAAAGGCTTTAAGTGATTTCAACAAATGGAATATTCCAAAAATTAGTTCAAATCCTATTTACAAAACCTCTTGGGTTCAATCTGCTTTCAACACTGCTTTTAATGTTAGGACAGTCAAACAAACCTATACTATTTCAAAATCTCAAGAAAAATGTTATCTGTTTACTAAAACTCTAATCCAAGATTTTATAGTAAAATGATACAAATACCTGCATATTGGTTCTATTTAAGTTGCTGTCAAACCTCTAATGAGGAAATGCATCAATGCAGCTGTTCTATTTTGTTTACGAGATGCTAGATTCAACAAATTTGATACTAGTATTCTAGGCATGATCCAGTCCTCTTTGTCTAGAGGACCAGTCCATTTTAATTGTTTTCCTAATTTAACTCTTGCCTTAGATGACAAAAATATCATTAATGCTTTAACCTTGAATACTTTAACTTCTAGCTATGATATGCTAGAAGGAAGCAAACATCTTGCTCTTATTTATCGAATTTATTATCGTCTTTTAAAAATAAATTTAAATCCAAAAGCTATTTCAAAACCAACTGTGAGAAAAACTCTCTTAATCCTGAGTTCCACCCCAGATGTGAACATTCAAGTTCCAAAAATGGTTTATTGGAAAGATATTTATCTTCAGAAGAATGGACTTTGGAACATGAAATCTCCCTGTTAAAACTATTCCTAATGATTTTAATTTGGATTACATACGACAATATTTGGATGTAACAGTTAAAATTAGTTTCGACCAGACTAGCAATCCTAGCTTAAGATGAAATTCTTTTGCAGGATCTAGATCTTCTTTTGCTGGTTTTGTTTCTGATAATCCAATCAGGAGAGACCAAAATCTCAAACAATTTTTGGAAGACTCGGTCAAAATAACCCAGCCTGTTCACCTTGATTTGAAACTGAAAGGAATTTCTACATCCTCTAAAGTTACCTTTGCTTATTATTCTCTACCGGATGCTGAAACATTCAAGGAAAAGCCCTTAAAGGAAGAAGCTGATAAAGAACAAGATACTTCTTCTCTATCCCTGCAGCTTCGGATATAGCTGCTCCTGTTATACCTATTCATCACAGTCTTACTGTTTTAAATAAAGGTTTCCAATATGATTTAGTTGCTCTTGTTAGTGAATATAGTTCAAAAGAAAACCATGATAAGCGAAAAGCCTATCATGCTACTTTTTTTGCCTATGAAAAATCACGTATTAAAAGAAAATGGAAAGAAAAAATGAATGACCTGCAAAAGCATATACTTTTCTTCGATTTTAATGAAAACTATTATGTTTCAAAAAATAGTTTAAATGTTGTTAAAACTGATTTTGTCAAGGAAGAATGTAAGATGGTAGTTCAATCTAGCCATTTGTCTTTGGAGGCAATCGTTGTTCCTTACAACAGATCTGAAGTAATTGCTGCTCCTTTCATAATCCTTGAAACAATGTCCAAAGAGCCAAAAGAAGACAAGATTGTAAAAGAAACAAAAAAGATTATTCATCTGAATAATTTTGTAAGTCTTGCTCTTCATACTATTGGATAACAATTAGATAGGATTGAAGAGAGAGTAGAAAAACCTATTTTTACTTCAGTCCCTATTTCAGCAACTATTGAAAATCATTTGGTTTTCCCTAAAGATCAGCTAAAGACAAATTTCAAAATTATTGAAAAACCTTTGATCATTTTGTCACAGAATCGGTCTAAAATTGATTTCAAAAATCCAGAGGCCAAGACTCTTGATAAGATTGATCAAATGCTTGTTGATCTTAAGCAAGAACAACCTTCTACTAGTGCTCTTACCAGCAACGAAAGAGAAGTCGTTCTTGTTGAAACTATAGAAAAATCATTTGATAGTGATTCATCTGTTGCTGAGGATAAAAACTTATTTGAAAAGAATTCTCAACATTTTGATTTAAAACCTGAGATAGCCAGATTTTCTTCAAAAGGACCTAAACCAATGAGTCTGACGAAAAACTGGTATTCCAGACCTACTCCTCTTGATTTATAATTTGAAGAAAAAGTTTTTTAAACTCAATCTTCTTATTCAGCTGATAAAATTTACGAATGAAATATTGATGGAATGTCTGAACAATAGATCCTCAACACCATGAGTAAAATGTCTTTAATTACAAATGCTTATATTAACAATAATATCAGACAACCTGATATTGTTCTAGTTTTAACACAAGGATTTTCTGGTGTGCTCCGTCATTAGTAGGATAAACATCTCACTGATGAAGCTAAAGAAATCATTCAGAACGTTGTTAAGCGTAATGACGAAGGGTTACCTAATTTTGATGAAACTATTGGGATGACACATCCTGATGGTGTTAATACTTTGATCTACACTATTCTTAAACATTTTATTGGAACTCCCTCTAACATTATTAATCGTATTAGTGACCAGTTGAATAATTTATGATGCGGGACAAGGAGAAAATTGCTTGATGAATTTTACAAAAAATCTTCTAAAAAACATTTTTCTAAATCTTTTCCTAAGAAAAAGATTTTTTCAAAAGAAAAATGTTATAATTGTAGCAAATCTGGACATTTTGCTGATAAATATCCTCAGAAGCCCAATAAACTAAAAAAGAAGCTTCATCAGTTGAATATTGATGCCAATGATAAAGAAGAATTGTTTCAGCTCCTAGAAACGTAATCTTCATCATCATCTGATATTCATGAGTTCAGTTCTAGTGATTCAGAGTATCACTTAGAAACAGAGTCTCTTGATTCTCCTTATATCAAGCTTAGTTGCAATTGTGATAAATCTTGTTGCAAATACTTGAGTAAAACAATCAATATTTTAACCATGGCTAAATAACAAGAAAATCTTTTATTAACCTTGATTTCTCAAATAAAAAATCATGAACTTAAAGAAGAATATATTCTTAAACTCAAGAAGACCATTGTTCGCCAAGAACCAGAAGCTTCTAAGTAAATGATTAGTTTCCAAGACACTTTGGAAAGATTTCAAAAGAAAAAACCTAAATGTGGCGCCCCCTACCCCCACGTAAGGAGACACGGGAATCGAGTCGCCAGGATGATGACAACACGGTCACGCATCCCAACGATAGTGCCAAGTGTGTGTACATGCAACAGTGTACAATAAAAACGCAGCGGATAATTAAGTCAATTAAGTACCAGAATTTAAACACAATTTAGATATCAATAAAAGGGTTTAAGTAGTTATACAGTCATCCCAAAATAATGTATAATACATGTCCCAAATAACAAATGAGTGATCTCAAATCACTCCTCGAGCGGAGCCGACTCCTCAGGCTCACCCTCATATTCATCTGCATCAAAATCTGCGTTACCATAAAATGATACGCAGGTAAGTATAAACCAAACAACCACCAGATAAAAAATGCATTAATGCAACCAACATGCATGCCTATGATAAAGTATGCATTATGTCCAAAACATCATTTTCCCCAAAAATGAATATTTCCAACACACACCAAAATCCCAGATGGCCCAAAAATATCCATAACACATTTTCTCAGAAAATGATCACACAATTTATAAAATCCAACACACGCTATTTTCCCAGAAAATAGTCCATTTTTAACGTATGCACCATGATCTCCCCTATGGGTCATCCGCACATCCTGGCTTCGTAGCGATGCCCAATTCCGCGCCCAGCGCGAACGTGGCCAAGCATCCTCTACGCAACGAGCGACGCCCAGTTCTGCACCCAACGCGTACGTGGCCAAGCGTCCTCTAGTCCCTGCCAGCAGACGGACCACGGAGTCGGTACGAGACCATCTCGTCCGATCCCATTGTCTCCCGGCGAAAATCCAGGGGACATCACTCAGTATATTACGCTCTCGAGTGACCAAAAGAGCTCCACCGAGATAATACCCCATCTCGGCTTGGGGTCGTGATACACACGCTCCCAAAACATTCTCACACAGGAAACCCAGTTTCAATAAACACATGAACATGAATGCAATACACGAAAATCCAGTTTTCCTTTACAAACATGATCATGCATGAAATTATGCAATGTACATGTACCGACACTACTCAACAACCAACAATTACCAACCCAAATAAATTCAATCAAACAACTCCATTCACCAATCCATCCGACCCTCGTACTCCTCGGACTCAGTTCGGTAAAACCAATCAACAGTCTAATACAGTGTAATATGTTAGTGCAAAAATATATTTAAATCACAAGAGTTCTTTGGAAAATACTTATAACGCTATACAGCAATTTTAGGAGGTGCAAGAAGTGGAAATGCAGCTGCAGAACAGTGCCAAATGCACTGTAGCTGTGGGTCTCAAAGTCTCACTTTTGAACAGGTGCAAACGAAGACTCGAGATTGATAGGGTAGGGTCTAGGGATGTCGGTGAAGCTAGTGGTGGTGATGATTGGCCGTTGGTGGCGGCGTGGGCTGCGGTTGGAGTGCAAAAAGCTCAAAATGGAAATGTGGATGGTGGAGCTTTACCTGTGGCGGATCGGAGCTGGGGTTGGGTCCAATGGGTTGTTAGGAGGTCGAGGATGATGTGGTGAGAAGATGGTGGCCGGAGGTGGCTCGACGGTGGCGCTAGAGTGAAGAGAACGACGCGGCTTGGTATGGTGCGTGGGGGCTATTGGCGGTGAGTTAGAGGCTGAGATTGGTGGGGTGGTGTCGCCGGCCGGTGGGGGAGGCAGTGGACAGGGCGGTGTCGCGCACGGCGACGGCTGGGAGGAGAGGAAGAAAACGGACGGGAGAGAGGGAGGGGGTGCGTCGCGTAGGAGAACCAGGGAGAAAGGAAAAAAAAGAAAGAAAGAAAAAGAAGAAAAGAAAAAGGAAGAAAAAGAAAAGAGGAAAGAGAAAATGTAGGGAAAGAAATGAGGTCCAATCTTCACATCTTTGGTCACAAAAATGATCCAATGGAAACAATTTTAAAACAGTAAGTGAAATAAAAAAATTCAAACGCAGTGATTAAAATGAAAATAAATAATTAAACCCAACAATAAGTTAATTAATTTGAGAAGAAATTTAAACACATAACAATAATTAATTTTAGAGAAAGCATTTCAAAAATAATTTTCGTAACTAAACATCATAAAAATAACCAAACTAAAAATTCAATAATTTTGAAACAAGAGCATAAATTTTTCAATAAATAAAAATAATCCTTCAATAAAAATATACTAAAATACGGGGTGTTACACTAAAGATATTTCTACTACTGATTTACAACATGAGATTAATTCTATTAAAAAATAGATCATTGAACTCAAATATGAGATCAATAATCTAAAATCTGAAAATAATGTTTTAAAACAAAAATTTTTATGTTTTAAAATTGATAAACAACTTGATCAAGATATTCCTTCTGATAGTGAGCAAATAAATGACTCTGATTCAGGCAAAAAATAAAAGGCTGTTGATAATCAGATATGCTTGATCCGTCATACTATTCCTCCCAAATGGTTTTCAAGGGTTACTATTATTGTTTGTAGTAAATTTCAATTTTCTGTTGTTGTTATGATTGATTTCGGATCAGATTTAAATTTGTATCCAAGAAGGATTAATACCTAGTAAATATTTTGAAAAATCTACTGAACGCTTATTTTCAGCAAATGGATCCACGATGAAGATCAATTACAAGCTTAATAATGCTCATGTTTGCCAAGATATGTCTGTTTTAAAATTCCTTCTGTCATTGTCAGAAATATGTCTGATAAGGTTATTTTAGGAATTCCTTTTATTTCATCTTTATATCCATTTCTAACTGAAAAAGATGGTATTACCACTGATCATTTTGGTCAAAAAGTAAGTTTAAATTTGCTTCAAGATTTGAAATTGATACAGATAAATATTTGAAATCTTTACGTTTTTCAAAAACCAAATATTTCAATTTCCTTCAACAGGAAATCAAATATAAAAAGATTTTAGAACAATTATCCAATACTTTACTCCAATCCAAAATTGATGATTTTAACAAAAATTTAATTTCTGATATTTGTTCTGATTTACCCAATACTTTTTGGTACAGAAAAAAAATGTTGTTTCATTACTTTATATCAAAGATTTTTCTGAAAGGAATATTCCAACCAAAACTCGACCTATTCAAACGAATAGCAAACTTTGGAATTTCGCAAAAAAGAAATCAATGATTTACTCAATAAATGAATAATCAGGCATAGTAAGTCCCCTTGGTCTTGTACTGCTTTCTATATCCAGAAAAATGCTGAGATTGAGAAAGGAACCCCTCGTCTAGTTATAAAATACAAACCTTTGAACAAAATCTTAGAGTGGATTAGGTATCCTATCCCCAACAAAATGACTTGATTCATAGGTTGAGTGATGCTGTTGTCTTCTCTAAATTTGACTTAAAGTCAAGATTTTGACAAATCCAAATAGCTGAGTTAGAAAAGTATAATACTGCTTTTAATACTCCTTTTGGTCACTATGAGTGGAATGTGATGCATTTTGGTCTAAAAAATACCCCTAGTGAATTCCAAAATATCATGAATTATATCTTCAATTCATTCACCCATTTTACCATTGTCTACATAGACGATATCCTTATATTTTCCAAATCTATTGACGATCATTGGAAACATTTAAACTCATTCCTAGACATTATTAGATTAAATGACCTTGTTGTTTCTGCTAAAAAAATCAAATTATTCTAAACCAAGATTAGATTCATTAGTTATGATATTTCTGTAGGTAAAATCAGACCCATCAGTCGGGCCATTGAATTTGCTGACAAATTTTCTAATGTCATTCTTGACAAAAGCCAATTACAAAGATTTCTTGGTTCTCTTAATTATGTTGTCAAATTCTATCAAGATATGAGAAAACAATGTCGTTCATTATTCAAATGACTGCAAAAAAATCCTTCTACTTGGTCAGAAATTCACACTAATCTTGTAAGGAAAATCAAAACACAAGTCAAAACTCTCCCGTGCCTTGGTATCCCTACTTCTAATTCATTTAAAATCGTTGAAACTGATGTCTGTAGCATTGGTTATGGTGGCATTCTAAAACAAATTGTTTCACCAGGCTCTTTTGAACAAATTGTTCGCTTCCATTCTGGAGTCTGGAACCTTGCACAGAGCAATTATAGTACTATTAAGACAGAAATTTTATCTATAGTACTATGCATCTCTAAATTTCAAAGTGATTTACTTAATAAGAAATTCATATTAAGAATTGATTGCAAAAGTGCTAAGTATGTATTAGAAAAAGATGTTGAAAACATTGCATCAAAACATATTTTTGCACGATGACAAGTTATTTTAAGTATTTTCGATTTTGATGTTGAATATATTAAGGGATCCAACAATTCTATCATTGATTTTCTTACCCGTGAATTCTTGCAGACACCTAACTATGAGCAAGAAAAAAGAAAAAGAAAAGCAAACAATTGCTCCACTTCCCATTCCCCAAACAAAGCTTATATTGAAAATGAACCTACTTCACCTATTGAAATTGCCAACAGGTTCATTGCCCTTGGCAAAATACTCCAACCAGCTATATTTGCTTCAACTCTTTCCACCCTTATGATCCGTATTCTAAAGCCACTGCCACTACTCAGTATTTGCTTTCAAAGTAAAAAACTGAGTATGTCAGAAAACTCTCCTCCTCAAACCTGTTTTACATAGAACCTAATCGTTCTATACACACTGACCCTTTCAAAATAGCTTCATCCAATTTTCCCTTAAGATTCCACTGGATCACGGAGAACTCCACCAAGACACTCCAATTCTATTCCAGTATCTTGGTCCAAACTGATTCACTTGTCATAAAACCTATTTATGATAAAATTGATAAATCTAAACTGATTTACCATATTGCTTATATTCTCCAAGTCTTCACAGAGGAACAATGGGGCACCAATCCTTTCACCTCCAAAAGACTTGCTGATACAGACATTGTTTTTAATTATTATGACTACATTGATGCTTGGTCTAGATTCATGTTCTTCCAAGTACCAGATCTCAGTCATTCATGGTTTTTAAACTTTGACAAAAAATTCAACGGAAAATTTCCTTTCTGGTTTTTAAAATGGTGGAACCAGTTTGGTTCTGTTCCTAAAAACTTTCCTGATATGCTCCTAAGAGCTTGAACTGTTTCAACACTGTTGTTGGTCCAAAGTTAAACAAACATATGGCCAAGTTTCCTTATGATCTTCACTTCTGCAAATGGTACAAAATACCATGGATCATGAAATGGAGTTATGACAGACATGGCGATATATTAGTCCGACACTGCTTCACAAAATGGTGGAATAGGTTTCCCTATACCCAAAATATCATGGACTATATGATCAGAGACTTCTCACAAACTGCACCTGATCTGCAGAATAAAACGGAATTCTCTGTTATCACTTATGGTTCTCTTGTTCCTACTAGATATCCCCAAATCCAGGCTCCTGCTTCACCAACTACTTCACAAAGAGGAAAAGCAACGGTTCGTCCTCTACAAAGAAATCCTCCAAGTCCAAAAAGAAAACTAATATTCTTGAAGGACTAAGAAAAAATGACTTAATTCAACTGTTTAAAAAGTCTCTAGAGAATGATAATTCTGATGAAGACAAAAAATCATAAGCATCATCAGAAGCTTCAGTGCTACTCTATTCTAATATTTTTGGACTTGATTCAGAAGATACCCCAAGGCTATCAGATAATTAATGATCCCACACCGACACTACAAGACAAAAGAAGACTACCGTCAAAAGACTGATCAGTCTTCCCTACCAGATTCCTCTCACTTTATGCAAAAGCCTCTGCAAATCTCGCTAAAGACATAATGGTGACAATGCTTTCACGTGAATGAATAGTTCTAGTTACTATTCACTTACGGACTTTACTGTTTTTAATTATTGTAAAAGGCGCCCTTCATCTATAAAAGGGGCACCTCTAGTTCAAGGAAGGCAGGCTTAATTCTTCTCCTTCTTTCCAATTCACTTTCATTCTCTGCTTCCATCTATCATCCACCCTTTCCACCTATTCTTCTGTAAGTTCTACTTGTAATTCTAAGCTTGTAATTTTAATTTTTACTAAGCTTATATTTTAAAGCAAATTATTATTTTTGCATCTATTTATTTTCTATCTTTGACATACATGCATACTGTTAGTTTAACCGCCTGCTCTTAATTATGCATAATTACTCTAACTGCTTTCTGCTTTCTCTATTCTATTTCCAGTTATCTGGTCCTATTTTCTAGAAGTTGTTCCTATTCTCATTCCAGTAATCCTATATATATAATTATATATGTGTGTGTGTGTGTGTGTGTGTGTATATATATATGGCCTTAAAATGAATAAATGAAGTATTTTGAACAAGAAAATGCTCATTCGAAACTTAAAAATTTATAAAAATTCACGTCTATGGGACCAATTGTGTATATATATATATGGCCTTAAAATGAATAAATGAAGTATTTTGAACAAGAAAATGCTCATTCGAAACTTAAAAATTTATAAAAATTCACGTCTATGGGACCAATGCAAATTGCAAATAGACTTTAATGGATTCATCGATTACGTTATGGCCGGAAGGAAAGGCTAATATTATTCGACTATGTGGTCCCTTCATAATCTTTTTGACGGTCCACATTATTATTTATCATCAGCTCACGTTCGGGCTGATCCTTTGATGGTTGGTCTTACACAACCTGGGGGGACTCCCCCAACTACTTCAGAAACTTCTTCTCCGACCTAGCCAGGGACTTTGGGGATTTTAGAGCTCTCACCCGAAAAGGAGTTGTGCTCCTTGCGATTTTACGAGGTTCCTTTGGCTCCACCTACTCGAGAGTCCCAGATAGTGACTTCATCCCCTGACATTAATTAACCTCGAAAGGGTTCTCTCGCCCTCATTTTAGGAGGTTCCTACCGAGGGCGAGGATTTTCTTAACTGGGTTTTCATCCCAGAATCTCCCATTGCTTATTCTCCCGAAGTCGAGGTTGTCTCGACTGAGCCCAAATTGGAGGGTGATGGGGGTGATGATCTTGGGTTCGAGAGGGAAATAGCGAGGGTCATGTCATAGGTCGAGGGGTTCTAGTGGATGTATCCGAGACTGAGGTCGCCCCAGTGTTAGTGGAGGTCAACGAAGCTTTGGCCATTGCTATTGACATCGGGGCTTTTTAGCCTTCACTGACACCATCTCAACCTTGGTGTCGACTAGGGCTGGTGTCGAGGCGAGGATGAGACCGAGGGAGCTCTGCTTGGTCTTGGTATAGATGTGTTGGTGGTTGGCGATGCTCCAGGAGTTTCCACAGGTCCACGGGTCAGAGAGGTCCCTGAACGGGCCTCAGAAGGTAAAGGTGAGAGCGAAGGCCGGGGAGGTCCATCCCCTACATTGTTCCTGGTGGGTGCTAAGGCATCGGAGGGTGATGACATCCTGATCGATAACCCTTTTGAGGTGAGGGGGGACGCTGCTTCGAGGCCATTGGCACGGCCTGTTCTGACCCTGTCTAGGAGATGACTGGGAGGCTAAGGGAGTTCTTCTCTGGGGTTATCTATCAACTCGTTACATTCCGTTTTAATTTTTCTTGGTGCATTTTCCTTTGATACTAACTTTAAGGCGAGAACTGAGCGTTCCAATCAAGCTGAGAATTCGCAGCTGAGCAAGCAACAAGACTCTGACACCCAATTGTACAAGTGGATCGAGGGGAAGTTCGAGGAGTCTTCTCGATCCCTCAAGAAAAAGAAAGATATTTTCAAAGCCAAGTCCCAGAGGGTGCGGGACTTGGAGGCTGAGAATGCCTTGGCCCGTGCCAGGGAGGTTTGTGAGAAGAGTCAAGCAGCAGAGTTGGAGACTTGACTTTCCAAGGCCGACCGTGTGATAATGCTGAAGTCGTCGTCCCTCAGCTGCGCAAGGAGTCATCACACGTCCATTTGGTTCTGGAGGGCTTGGAGAGAATGAGGGACCACGTGCTCCTAAACCCCTAGAGCAATTTGAGGGCACTGAAAGTGTAGGACCTCCCTCCAGACCCGACGACGTTGAAGCAAGGTGTCTCATTAGGGAAGAAGTTGGCTTCGAGTGTGCTCTAAGACTTTTCTCTGCTTTTAGCTTGTCATTCGCGTTCTTTAGGAGTGTACCGGGCAAAGGGTGTAGAGGTGATGCCACATGGGTTATGAACAACCGAAAACATAACTTATTCATTATCGCAATTGGATAATCTCATTCCGATACTGTCGATTCCCCGGGGGGGGGGGGGGGGGGTAGTCGGGAGTTAATGCTGAGCGGCTGAGGGACTGGGCCCATACTCCACAGGGAGAGAGGTAAAGATGCCTTAGGCTAAGTCCTCCTTTTCGGTCTCCCAAGGGGTGGCGAGTTGCCATGTAGGTGAAAAGTTGTCCCGCTCCAAGCTATTTTGCTAGAAAAACTAAACAAGTTAATGTGTTCCATTCTCAACTACAAGTGTGAAAAACTAAACAAGTTAATGTAACCTATTTTGCTAGAGATGCAAGGCGTTATTCCTTCGTTGTCTCAATTAGTAGGGGAGGAGCACGGCGAGGATCTAGGGCGTTACTTGTATAGCATTCCGATGTAGGAGATGGCGTCCCAAGAGTAATGTCGGACAGTCGAAGGACTAAACCCGCTCTCCACTTGAGAAAGGGACGGGATGCCTCAAGGTAGGCCTGCCCCTTAAGTCTCTCCAATGAGGTAGTTTTCCGGAAGGTCGAGAAGTAGGTCTGCTCTTCGCCATGACTGGGGTGGGGTAAGTTGTCGGACAGTTGAGAGGCTGGACCCGCTCTCCCACGTGAGGGAGGTTGAGCCGCCTTCCCACATATTAACCTTCACAGGGAGGTAAGTTGCCAGGCAGTTTGGGCCTGGAGCGGCTCCCGCCTATTGACATCACAAGGAAGGTAAGTGTTGGGTCAAACTGGTGCTGATCCCACTCTTCGTCATGGCAGAGGTTTGGGTAATTTGCCTAGCAGCTGAGGGGCTAGACCCACGTGGAGGTAAGTTATCAAGAAGTTTGGGATTGGACCTGCGGGGAGGTAAGTTGACTCTCACGATGAAGGTAATTTTCGAGCAGCCGAGGGCTAGCCCGCTCTCCGCCGCAAGAGGGATAAAGTAGCCTTTAGGCATAACTCATCCCTTCGGAGCCTCGCGGGGAGGTAAGTAGTTAGAGATGGATATAAGGTCGCTGGAGTAAAGAATCAAGATATGGCTAGGCTAGACGTATTTTATTCTTGAAAAACCACACTTTTATTAATAGAGTTTACAATGTTGACATGGAAATGTAAATCACACGTTAAAAAGTTTTTTAGCAATAAAACTTCTATAGGTGCTTGGCCTTCCGAGGGTGTGGCAGCTCATTCCCTTGGGAGTCTTGGAGCCAATAAGAGCTCAGGAAGCTGTTGGCAGTGATTGCATAGGGGCCATCCCACCAAGCCACCTTTCCTTCGTCTCAGGTACTTGTAGCACGAGGTCTCCAACCTTGAATGCCCTTGGGTGTACCCGTTTATTGAAAATTCGTTCTACCCTCCTCTTGTTAATGGTTGTCGTTGCTTCAGCTTCAAGCCTAATCTGTTCCAGCAAGTTAAGCTATTCTTCTAATTGTTCGTTGTTGGAATTTTGAGCACACGTCTTGGTACTGCGCTCCACAAGAAGCATGTGATGTTGCTCGCAATGATTGTTGCCAACGCCTCTACCTCTACCCACTTGGTGAAGTAGTCCACCCCCACCACTACAAATCTTACTCCTTTTCCCAGGCGAGGGGGTCTACTAGGTTAATTCCCTACTAGGCAAAGGGCCATGACAAGATGATTGAAACTAGTTCTTCCGATTGGCAATGGGGTACTTTGGAGTATTCTTGACATTTCCTACACTTCTACACATACTCCTCGGTATCCTGAAGGGCGTGAGGCCAATAGTATCCTGCCCTCATCTCTTTGCCTACTAGCATCTTCCCTCCAAAGTGGTCACCACAGATTCTCTCGTGTACTTCTGCTAGCATGTATTGGGCTTCTTCAAGCGAGATGCACCTTAGGAGAGGTGTGGAGTATCCCCTTCTATACAAGATCCCCTCGATCATAGTGTAATATGTTGCTCTGTTTCTGATCTTTCTAGCTTCCCACTTATTGTCAAGTAGTTCGTTGGCATCTATGTACTTAATAATATCCAATGCCCATTTCGGAGCTCCCGACTTTACTTTTACCACTTCAATTCCCATGGCGTTCGTTCTGGTAGGGGAGAATCTTCTAGCCCGGACGCCGCTTGCACTAACTTATTCGCCTTTTAATTCTTGGCTCTCAATATTTGTTGGATCTGAAAGTATCTAAAGTGGGCGCGCTCGACCATTACCAGTGTTAGATACTTCTTCAGCAAACTCCCCCCCGTACATGATTGATCACTACCTGAGAGTCGACTCTTACCTTTACTTCTTTGGCACCCAAAGACCTGGCGGTCACCAAACCAGAGAAAAGCACCTCGTACTTTGCCTCATTGTCCGTGGTTTTGAATGCCAACTTAATAGCATAATTATGCTTTTTATCCTCGTCTGTCACAATGCACCCTTACACCCCCTCTAACCTAGCAAGACGAGTCGTCAACGAATACCTGTTAGGACTTCATGGGAGGTGCATGTTCGACCTCTTTCGGGAAGCCGATGAATTCTGCCAACACTTGTCCTTTAACAAAATTATGGGGTGTGTACTCGATGTCGAACTCACTCATCTCCACGGCCCAAATCGAAAGGCGGCTTGAGGCATCTAGTCTTTGTAGGATCTTCTTCAGGGGGGGTCTCGGTGAGGACCTTTACTGGATGAGCTTAAAAATATGGATGGAGTCTTCGGGTGGTCACCACTAAGGCAATGGTGAGCTACTCGATGTGTGGGTATCTAGCCTTTGCTCCTTGGTACGCCTGGTTGGTGTTGTATACGGGCTTTTGGATCCCTCCTTCGTCTCATACAAAGGCCGAGGAAGCTACTTGCGGGGAGACCGATAGGTACATGACCAAAGTTTCTTTATATCTGGGTTGGCTGAGTAGAGAAGGGCAGGTGAAATATTTCTTGAAAGTCTCAAACTCCTGGTCACACTCATCATCCCATATTTGCACCTTCCGCAAAACCTTAAAAAATGGTAGGCACATATTGGTGGACCTTGACACGAACCTGTTAAGGGCTGTTATCTGCCGGCGAGTTACTGTACTTCGTTTATGTTTCGAGGAGGGGCCATGTGGAGTATGGCTTCCACTTTCTTCGGATTAGCTTCTATTTCCCGTTCCGACAACATGAAACTCAGAAATTTCCCTGAGCCTACACCGAAGACACACTTTGCATGGTTAAACTTCATCTGGTATTGCCTTAATATTGTAAAGGCTTCACGAAGGTCTTCTAGGTGTTACTCGGGAGTTTTGCTCTTGACTAGCAGATCGTCCACGTAGACCTCCATGTTTCTCCCGATCTAATTCTTGAACATGCGGTTGACCAGCAGCTGATAGGTGGCCCCTGCGTTTTTCAACCCAAACGACATGGCAGAGTAGTAGTATAATATTCCTTGGTTGGTGATGAACAAAGTCTTCTCATCATCGTCTGGGTTCATGTGGATTTGGTTATACCAGGAGTAGGCATCCATAAAGCTGAGCATGCAATAACCCACCGTGGAGTCGACCAGATCGATGCGGGCTAGCAGGAAGCTGTCTTTTGGGCAAGTCTTATTTAAGTTAGTGAAGTCAACACACATTCTCCACTTGCTGTTTAGCTGTGATACATCATATCAGAGTGTGGTACGTCAAATTGTAAAATTATTTTATTATAAAATAGATGTAACGTATCACACGAAATCAGATCAAGAAAATAAAATCTTTTCATAGTTACAACACTCTTCTTCCAATATTATTTCTCTGTTTTCCAAGTATATAATCAACCAACGTACCCATTCCAAGAGGCATGGGAAACAAATCTAGGGGATAATATTTGCAGCTTGACTTTTTAACTTTATGTTTCGGATGTTTTCAAAACATGAGTTGGCAATACATAAATTTAAGTGTAACGATAGGGACACATTTCTTTTTGTTAAACAACGATACTCCCACCATTCTATTTTACAAAAATATCCTCTATTAATTTATACATAGACGTTATAAAATAGTTTTACAAATTAAGAGTTGTGTTTTTAGTATATATATATTACTCTACATTCAATAGCTATATATTGATTGTGAAATTAATGTTATTGAATTGTGTTTTAAATTCAACACTGAAAGATATATAATATATTATATACTCCTCTATTTTCAACAGCTTATTGATCATGCAGATGATATTGCTATATATTATTAATTAGGAGCAATTTATAATGGCAATCTCCAATATTTCATGAATATTGTAGCAATACTATTGTAAACAGTAACATTTTAATTAAGTCCTTTGGAAATATGAAGCAAAGCAACATTATATATATATATATATATATATATATATATAATACATAAATATTGCCACTATTTGGAGGGGACCTCATGACGGATCATGTGGGACCCTGACCAATGAATTACCAGCTTCTTGCTTCTGAAGCCCTCCAACTGGAAAGACAAAATATTCAAACCAAGAGATCCACTGGAGATTACATCAAAAAGATCTTCCAAAAACTCATGGGTGCTAATTCACGTGATGACGGATCATGTGACGGATCATAATCTATAAATATTTTGAAATTTGAAAAAATTGAATTATTTATTATATTTTATGTTAAAATTTGAAAAAATTGTAATGATGAATTGAGATGAATTGAGAGTATTTTATGATCCAAACGCATCCACATGGTTTGAAGACAGAATTTTGTAAAAAAGAGTATCTACGATCAGTGACAGATTGCGGATCATCATCTTGATGGATTTTTGTTCTCGAAGCTGGATCATTTCTCACTCAACTCAATTATAATGATCATTTCTTACCATCTTATAGCTTTCACACCTTTACCTTTTTCTTGGCTTTTTTTTAAGTCTCATTTGGATAGTGAAATGAGATGAAATAATTTTAAATAAAAGTTAAAGTTGAAAAATATATTGTTAAAATATTATTTTTAATATTATTACTGTTTTGAAATTTAAAAAAAGTTGAATTGTTTATTATATTTTATGTGAAAATTTGATAAAGTCGTAATGATGAGATGAGATGAAATCGTTTTTATATTCAAACAGAGCCTAAAGTTTAATTTTGCCTTTTTTAAGGGGTGCTAATTCAAGTAAGATTATTTGGATTCTTCTTAGGTGCGGTTTGGATAGTGAGATGAAATGAAATTGTTTTAGATAAAAAATGTTGAAAGTTAAATAAAATATTGTTAGAATATTATTTTTTAATATTATTATTGTTTTCGTATTTGAAAAAGTTGAATAATTTAATATATTTTATAAGAGAAAAATAAAAAATTATAATGATGAAATGAAATGAGATGAAACATTTTTGCTATACAAATAGGGCGAACTAAGTTTGGATCACTAGAGTACTTTGTGTAAGTCAATCTTCTTTAATTTAATTATCAGTTTCTAAATTTATCACACATCAATGCATTATTAATATTATGTAATTAAGAATATTATAACTCCAAAATGGTTTAAACTTTTAGAATTAAGAGATGAATTGGGTATTTAAAATAAATCAAATATTATATAAATTTAAAAATGATCAAATTTATACAAAAACTCGAAAAATAAATTAAATATATAGGGCTGTAGGCAACACGAACCGGAGTTGGTTTTATAACACCCGGATCCAACACCAAAGCTAAGCCAAGCAGCATTCTATAAATAATTTTTAGAAGGTTAAAATTTATAGGAAACCAATTTGAGGCTTATCATGAAATTTCCAATAGGCCAAGGGCTCAGATTTTATAATGGTGGAATATAGATTGTTATTGAGTTTGATAATGAGGATAAAGTCATTTAGGAATTTGAGTTCAAGCGACGTAGCCACATAAGTGGGCCTGGCATATATATACACACACAGTGTGTAGGGTCAACTTTAAAAACCCATGACATAGGCCCAACCCGTGGGTTTGATCCCTGGCCTATGAAACCCTAGATTCAGCAGAGTTGCATTTGTATAAACTGTCCTCCAATGGTTAAACATGCGGGATCTTAAACTGTAGGGATCGAGTTGCGTATATACCCCTGCCTAAGTGTTTGATTGTAGGGTGATATTTTTATTACATGATTGTGATAAAATTTATGAGAAATTAGATACTTGTAGGTAGAAAATAATTTAGAGTTTAATGTATTAGTTAGAGAAATAAAGTCGACATAGATTAAATTGGGAAGTGATAATATTTTAGGTTGCGAAAGTTTTTAGATATTTTTTTTAAAAAAATAGGTTATTTTAGTATTTTAGGTTTGAACATCAAATTATGTATTTAATTAGAGATTTAAGTTACGTGTTTATTTTTATAGGCGACGATTGATATATGTTCGACAATATTGTGGAAAATTTCATAAAAACGAGAAAGTCCAGGTAAGCCAGGTTCATGTGCTAGACTTTGCATAAAAATAAAAATGAATTGAGGTTGATTTATGAAAATGTGTATGTTTTGTTATGAAATTAAATTTGAAACAATCTCAATTATTTGTTCTGCATTGCTCATGAAGTCGATATAAAAGAGAAAATGCTTCTGAAATGACTAGTGTAGACATGAGCAATATTTTGACATGTTGTTTTCTAAAATGTGCAAAAGAGCGAATATGAAATCTAAAAAATTGTACATGTTTTGTGAAGATGCTTGGAATCTGTTTTGAATGTGTGAAAATGATATGAAATTGTTCAGTACTCTATTTTGATATGATGTGGCATCTGAAAAACCTTTGGCATGACTTACTGATTCTATATCTAATTCTGATTCTGTTTCAGGTCATGATCGAATGATTCTGATTCTGTTTTGCTCTAATATATGGTTCTGCCACGGGTGATAATAGTAGCTTCTGACCCAGTCACGGGACATAATAGTGACCTCTACCCCTATCACGAGATATAATAGTGACCTCTGGCCCTGTCACTGAACATAATAGTGAGATCTGGCCCTGTCACGAAATATAATAATGACCTATGTCTTTGTCACGGAATATAATAGTGATATCTGACCCTGTCACTAGACATAATAGTAGCCTTTGTTATGAGTGCAATTACTTTTGTATCATAGTGATTTATGTTTTACTTGGCTTTCCGCAGAATGCACAACCTTACTGCGGGGGTTAAACATTGTCTCTATTCTGACATGATCCTATGATATAATATAATATGATGATGATGTTAAATCATGTTATGCCAAATGACATTTTTGAATATGAATATTTTGAATTGTCGTTCTGATATTCTGATAATATGTTTTTAGATCTATATTTCTGAAACTAATATGTTTTGTTCTGTATTCTAAAATCTGTGAAAATGCTAATATATACATACTAGTATATGCTCTTTGCTTACTGAATTGTTGGTAACTCACTCTTTATCTTCACAATATTTTTTTAGATGATTTAAATATTTTTGCTGAGGATCAAAATTATGGAGCATGGGTGAAATGATTTAAGCATAATGGATTAAGCCTATAAGTTCTATTTGAGTATTAAAGAATTTTATTAAGTAATTTTGTTGTTCTGATAACTTGGTATTTTAGGAGGTTGATTATAATGAGGTAGTTGGATTGAAACAATAATTTTTTTATGGCATTGAGAATTTAGAGTTTATAAATATATTATTGGAATGTGAGTTTAAGTGACAAGTAGTAACTCTCCGATCCCTGTGGGACCGGGGAAGCAGTCTATGAAAAAACATTAGGATAGAGCTTCTAGGATTTTTTATTGTTTCAATTTTCATCTAGAATTACTTAGAATATGAGAATCACAAGATTATTCAAGACTCTTAAGGATTTTCATTTTTCAATCCAAACTATTAGAAGGAGTACCTATGAGTACTCCGTGAACTGTCTTAAAATTGTCTTTGTAGTGCAGTCCTCCTTGCTTCAAGCCAAAACACATGGACCAACCCAACTTGTTAGAAAACATTTTTTCGATCAAAAAAGTGGAACCTAAAATTCATATTTTTATAATGAATCCCACTAATTTTTAAATGATTTACAGGAAACTTAAATACGTTAAATCCTTACTCTTTTTCCTTCTTAATCATGTACTAATTGATTTGCGAAATTTATAAATATTATAAGAAAAATAATATTTCTAATTATAGAGTGGGTAAACACCACGTATTTCTTTTAAAAAAATAAGTATATATATATATATATAGAACCCTGAAAAAATTAATTTTTTTAATAATAATTTTTTTTAAATGCACTGTACTTACTCAACCTATATAACTGTATATATCCTTTTGGATGGACACTAAATACTTGTTTTTCGGGCAGAAACGATGATCCGGTCGACTGAACCAAGCCCAAACCCATGGGGCCGAACTTGGACTTATATTTTGTGCGGGCTATCTATCTATCTATCTACGGCTTGCTTGGTAAGGCTGATAAAACCACTCCTGCTTCATCTGTATCTTAGGCCGGTTAGGGTGATGATTGCTGTTAATGGACGTCGTTTATAACTGGGTTTCATTTTCGTTTTGCTTTTGTCCCTTTTTCAGTCTTTTGTTTGGTGTCTAAATTCTTGTATGCTGAGATACATAGCTTAATTTACAGAACTGCGGGCGCTGATGATCGGAATATGTATCGATCGCCATGACAGTCTCAGCCTCTACCGGAGAAAAGTGTATGAGCCACGAACCTGATAGTTAAAGAGTTGGTATATTTCAAGAATATTTTAGATGATAATTGAGTGGAGCCCCATAGAGTACTTACAACCACCATCTCTGAAGCTAATTCACTGTATATCAGATCTGCCCAATTTGTCAAATTGATGTGAAAATCCAGTCATTTCATTTTCGCAGCATAAATAAGTTGCATCATAAAGACAAACCTTGAAAGCCTTTTCCTTTTTTCTGCGTAAAGCTTAAAAAGCCAATAACAGTGTCAAAATACAAATGGTATGAAGGAGGGGGAGGAGGAGGAGAAAGAGGCTTTGGACTACATGTTATAGCTTTCGTGGGTAAGGAACTATGTTCTTTTTACCCAGAATTTGAAGAATTAAGCGGTGAAACCGTCTTGAAGTAGTTGCTAGCCTTGTGGGAATGGGCCTGGGGAACTGCAGAGGCAGAGGGTTGACTGAAACAGAAAACAGAGCCAATGTATTTGACAATGTAATCCCACATCATTCTCTTCACCAAACTCTTCTTCGCTGGAATTACGCCTCCACCCTTAGTTCTGAAGCTTGTCTCTGCCCTGGCTCTAATCAATTCCTCGTATGGCTTTGCCTTCAGCTCCTTCTCTGGCTCTGCCATGGCCGCAGCCACTTCCTCGCCTGGCTTCAGTGTCATCAACATCTCCTTCTTTGGTTACTGATTCTAAACTCTGCTGCCCTTCTTGTTCCCCAATAAAGACTTATGCAGGCAGCGGCATCCTTTATAAGGGAGCGAATCAAGAGAATGATTAGAGACAGATGGTGGGAATTTCCAAGGAGTTGTTGGAATCCATGTCAAAAGCAGAAGTAACCTTGAGTAGACAACATCAGGACCGTCCAATTAAAGGTGAAACTCATGGTAATCGATACTTGAAAGAGTTCGAGGGACCCCACGGAAAGGCCATTAGATTTAAGGTGAAAGTAGTGGGGATGGATACTTGGAAACGGTTTGATCGATTGGTGTATCCCATGAAAAGACCTTTGACAGATAATCACTTTGACATTTTATGGATCGTGATGGATCCCTGTTCCTTTCCTTGAATATTACTTCTTGGAAGGTAGGCATCCCTGTGTGCACAATTTTGGATAGAAGTGTGGAGACCAGAATTAAGTGCTATTTTAACGTTTATGTGGGTTGAACATTGAGGATTCGCTGTAGCATCCATGACATTGCCTCAAAAGGTACACAAGGTTAAGGTAAGACATGCATATATCCAGGATGATGGTAATCCTAAGAAATTCTCTACTAAATATTTCCAAGAAAAAATTGCAGATTATGTACAGACACGCAAGCTTTAAGATCTTGAATATATATGTCTTATATATATATAAATATATATATATATATATATATATATATATATATATATATATATATATATATATACTATCAGTAGGTAACGTCCGAGGGACGTTTGCCTATTTTTTTTTAATTTTTTTTTATCTAGTGATTGAAAAAATGTTTTTTTAATAATTTTGTAAATTTTTTATTTTTTTAAAAAATGTTTATGATGATTAAAAAAATACATGACAAAAGGAAAATAAAAATAAAAAAGTGAAATACACATTCAAGACATATTTTTAGGCTACTTCTTCATTAGTTGTAGCAGTTCTTTTTAGTTAATTAAGAATATTATCATGTTTAAATTATGTTAAAAGTCTAATTATTTATATTGTTATACTTTTTTAAAAATATTTAAGTGTATGATATAATTTTTAAAATTTAATTATCTATTTTATGTTAGTTTAAATCAATATTTAAACTTCTACCGTTAGATTAAATCTGAAAATTAAAGATGAAGGGTTGAAATTTAAAACTCAAAAACTAATATGTTTTCCTACTTTTCTTTTTTTCCTCTCTCATTCCTCACGCACAATTGTGGTATTACGTTGCACATTGACATTCACACGATTGTTACTATTTATACTGTTTATAAACAGTAGCAAACAGTAAAAAATTATGGAAAAAAATTACTATTCATTGCGAAAAAAAAAACTTTTGTTACTATTCATTACTGTTCATCTTTTGAACAGTAATTTATAGCAGCTTTTAAGTATAGGCCGTGATATATATAGATATAGATATATATAAGTCAAGTCTCCAAACTGGGAGTTTTTAGCTAGCACTCATTTTCAAGGACCCACTAAAGGGAGACGATTGCTAGCTAGCTAGCGCAAGAAGAGCATAATTTGAGACGTTGTCTTGACTGAGAATGGGTACGTGGGTGCCAAAAAGGATTATAAGTGGTCACATTATGGAAGCAGTTGGGCGCATGCAGGGGTCATAGATATGTCGATCGGCATCAATCAATACCAGCGCCATGAACATATTGAACATGTAACTAGCTACCAAGTCTATGTACGATATTGAAAGTTGGACCCATTAATTAAAACTATTTGTGGTCGGTTCAATATCTTAATCCAAGATTCCAAATTCTTGTCTTGCTCGTTTTCAATATCACTACAAGAAAAATAGATTTTTATAGTCATTTAATTACGATGAAAAGACTATTTGTGATTAAAACAGATTCATTTTAACTGTAAATAATCATTTCGCTGGAATTAACTGGCCATAAATAAACAACTTTCTTGTAGTGTATCCTTGACTACTGCTCGCATTCCATGAGTGCATAGATCAGCAGGGTTCTGATCGAGCTAGATTATAATACTTACTAACCAAAGAAAACATAATGAGAAAAAAAGTGTATATTTTTCTACCACCAAATGAATTGAAAAATAAACCCTAAGAAAAAAGTATAACTTCATGAAATTGAATTTGAGAGTCTCGAGTGAGAGTGAGATAAACACATCAATAAATATATTAAAGTTAGGATTATAAATTTAGAACGGATAGTAAAAATAGATAAGGAAATTAATCATAACCTACAAAGATGGCTTATGTATTCGTCGAATTAGCAATTGGGTAAATGATCATAAGAAATCACGTGTAATATCAACAAAATTCCATGCTTCAGCCATTGTTAACTAAGACCTCATTTGTTTTCGTAAATAAAATGAGATGAGTTGATATAAAAGTTAAAAGTTGAATAAAATATTATTAGAATATATATTTTTAATATTATTTTTATTTTTAGGATTTAAAAAAATTAAATTATTTATTTTATTTTATGTAAGAATTTGAAAAAATTATAATAATGAGATGAGATGAAAATAATTTTTTGAACAAACCAGACATAATAAGACTCACAGTAAAGTTGATCTCAAAAAAAAAAAAAAAATGGGGGATTGCTGTCAATATGAATATTCAAACCTATCAGAATATGTGGGTGGTGGAAAAAGGATCGATTTTGCCAAAAAGGAAGATAATTAATTAGTGGTCGCATCCATGGAAGCAGTTGGCATGGCTGGGTGGGGTAATCGATAGATATGGCTGCATCAATCAATTACAGTACCATGGATAAACATATTGATTAATTTGGTACTGGTCTTTGATGCTTGCACGATTGGGATAATTAGCCCGGGCCACCTCGATCCCTTTTCTTACCAAGTCTACTGGACCCATCAAAACTACTTTTGTTCACTTTCATATTGTTGATGATCAATATCTTAATCTAAATTTTCTTGCGAGAAGTGTTATATATATAAGATTATAAGATTAATTTAGACCATGATCTAGTAGTTAGTACTATATATATATATATAGAGTAATGCTAGAGATAAGCCACTATAGCAGTGTACACTTTGCACTCACTGCATGGTTGCTTCTAGTTGATTGTTCCCAATACTCACTTAAGGAGATATGTGGTTTACATGATGCCACATCATGTGTGCAAAATAGATGCTCTTAATAATAAATTATATCTATATTTATTCATATATATATATATATATATAAACTTCCCACTAATTTAAAACCCAAAGCTAATTTAATGATATAAAAAAAAATGGTCCCACCTAAATTAAAAAATTGTGGACAATATTGTTTGAATGAAGCAACGTGGCCATGCACTGGCCACCCAATTAAAGAGTATTTTGTTCAAAGCAAGTCGGCCCCCCTCGCCCCTCCTTGACTGACTTATCTCTAAATGAGCCATATAAAATTTATGAAAAACATTGAATATTTTATGAAAAACATTTACAGACAGTAATAAATGTTACAGAATTCACCTTAAATCCAACAAAACATTAATGAGATAATCTTATCTCCTCGCAATATAACCATAAACAAAAACTTTTAATGTTTAATTTGCTAATAAACATTTCATGGACAGTGACTTTATGTAAAAAGAATGTAATAGCTAGTAGCGATATGAAGATAATCATGAATTCTGTGATGTTTAATTTGCTAAGTACTTCATCGATCTTATTAATTACTTATAATTAATTTGCTAATTGCACTGCCATATATAAGACTTGGTCAATAATTTTAATTATTATAAGAAAATGCTATAAGGGACAGATGGTTTGCACCGATAAAGAGTAATGTTATACACTGCACACCACCATATCACTTTCATTTCACTATGTAAGACGTGATATACTTATCACAATTATGATAAAGAATCATTTAATAAAAGATCATCTAATGGTAATAAATATGTCACGTCTTATATAATGGGATGAAAGTAAAATGGTGATGTAGTGTATATAATCTCATCTGATTATTACAATTTTTTTAAATTTTCATACAAAATATAATAAATAATTTAACTTTTATTCTATTATTTATGAACCATTTCAATCCATCTCAATTCCAAATCATTTCTCCATTTGGTAAGGGGTTCCCCAACTATTTTCTATAATTTTTATTTGTTTGTATTCTTTTCTAGTACTTTCTGACAATATTCTTAAAAAGAGAAATGATCCTTCCAGTCTTGAGTGTGTAAGCGCGGTGCAGTCGCTTTGAAAAAAGTGAATAAATATGAGACCCACATGAAAAGAAATTAATTTTTTAATAATAGACCTCACTCTTTTTCAAAGCGATTGCACGGCGTTTGCGCATTCCACGACTGTATATAACATTACTCGCTTAAAAAAATCTAGACTATTATGATTTGATCGAGGCCCATTAAACGACAATGTTTTCAAGTCCTAAAAGTAGGAAGTATTATAATATTATAGTTATTTTTTTGGAAATGTCATTCATTCGAGAATTCTTATTTAAAGTTGGGTGGGGTTGATGAATCTCAGAATTCAACGGAAAAATTAACGTGTCGACCCAGAAACACTTTTAGAATATTATTAAAGGTTTATTTCTTAGTTTCATTTAATGTGATTTATATATATATATATATTAAATTTATTTTTTTTATTAATTTTTTAAATCCTTTTATGTCTAATATTATTTGGAAAAAAACTCTAACTCCACTTAACAACTAAATTATATATCTGATGTTTTATTTTCACAATTTTAAGTCAATTAAAACCTAGCTATATAGGGTATTTATTCAACTAACCATTTTAGATGGACTCTGTCCCACAAAAAATGTTTTTTTATTAGGTTTTTCTACTACTTTTTAAAAAAAGAAAAAAATTTAGATACTGGTAGTCTGGTAGATGCTTTGGCTTTGGAAATGCAAAGAATATAGAAAGACAATCTGAATAATCTGACCGTGGCCATACGGCCCATACGTCCATATACCTTTTCTTTTCGTTTCTGGGGATTCCCGGAATCGGGATCGACGGAATTTCGAACTCCCATGAAAATCCTGTGTCAGATCTCGGTTTTCAATGAATCTGACTGCATGCACTTGGAGAATCTAGCTAGGCGAAATCTAGCGAAAACTCCCAAAAATACCGTACGAAAAACAGAGTACTGATAAGTAAACTGTAGCGAATTGGCAATATCGAGTTACAAATATCATCGTGATCTTTGTCCATAAAAAACAACAGGTAACCAACCAAGTTCTGATAAAAAAACAAGAAGATACGAAAATCGAAGTACGGTGATGTTTCTGTTGTTTTGGGTATGGATTAGTCATGTGATGATCGACGGCCAGCACAGAAAACATGGGTGATGGAACTTGCTATATAATCGAACATCATACGCTTCACCAACCTTCGCTTTGCCGGAATCAGACCTCCGATTTTGGGTTTTAACCATGGCTTCTCCCTGCTGAACATGGGAGGTCGTTCTTCACCGGGGCTGAAATTCAGTACCAACTTCCGCTCTGGCTGGACCTCCTGACCCGCACCCGGGCTCAGCTTCTCCATCACCATCAATAGCTCTGTGTAAAGCCGGTCCATTTCTTCTTCACTTGGGCTCAGCTTCACCACCTTCACCTCTGCCCTTGTGCAGACCACCTTCCCCCCATCTGGGTTCAACGTCTTCACCATCTTTGGCTCTGCCATTCTGCCCATCGCCATATCTTTCACTCTCTCAAGAAGCTCGAGCTTTCAATTCCAAAAGTGAGGGGCTTTGAGCTGTTCAACTATATATATATATATATATATATATATATATATATATATATATATATATATATATATATATATATATTTAATTTTATTTTGATTGAGCTCCTTTTTTTTGCCCCACACCGCACGCTCATTTCTTAGATTTTCCCAAACCAAAAAAAAAGAAAAGAGAAATCCAATAGCACGCAATCTTGATTTCCTCGAGCTTTCCTAAAGGTGGTAGTGTTTCTGATTTAGTTTTTTTTTATAGCTAATACTACGTGTAATTATGGGTTGTTTTAAAAAAAAGTGAGATTTATTAGTAAAAAAATTAATCTTTTTTATATAAATCTCATATTTACTCATTTGTTTTTAAAATAGTGTACAGCCCTCACACACGTTTTATAACTGTAAATCTTATAATTAATTATCTTCTAATATCCAACAGCCGACAAGTATATATGTCCTGTCCATTTCTTCCTAGCTAGCTAGTTCCTCTGTATAGATATATATATTAATGCTCAAAGTGAAAATAAATTATTTTCAAAAAGATGAAATCTAGGTCATGAATACTTTTTAAAATCAGTGGAAATAAGTGGATCGTCATGGATTATTAATACATGATTGAGACGGACAGACAAGATCGTTCTTCTTCTGCAAGAAAACGGGCAGTATAAGCTCAATTTGGGCGATTTGAACTTTAATTAATCAATCTAAAGTCAGTCTTTGGAAATCGATAGAAACCTCCAACTGAATCACCCAAATTAATATGTAGATCAACACGTACACAGCAATATTAAATATATTCTCTAAATTACAATATATATGAGAATAAATTTCATAATAATAATGGATAGAAGATCAGGAAGACCTAGTCTTCGTATAGAAAATATTCATAAATTAGAGTTTCATAGAAGCTTCCCAGTTCCCACCGGAAAGAATTATCCTATCATGACAAAGCTGTATGTATAATCACAAAAGATGTTTTATAAAAGTAATTTTATAAATTAACGTAACTTTATATAATTAATACGTTAAATATAATATTTTACAATCTAACCTACTAAATTAAGTCAAGTCAGTTTGCGAGTTTAATAATGTAAAATGTGTTTGTGGTTAAAGCATTTTTCTAAAAAGAAATGTAATTAATTTCAATTCTCTTTTCATGTGTACAATGAATCCAACTATATATGTACATATAAATTAAGCTAAATCTGATGATATATAATGGCAAGCATCATGAAATACCTATTTGGGGAAAAAGAAAGAAAGTAGAAGATATAAAACAAGAAAGAAGAATAATGGTGATGTATGTCGAGTCATGAATATTTAAGGAGAAAACAAGAAAGCTTCTTTTTCCATTCATGTGCCGTGGTGCAATCTCTTTCGCTTTCTCCAAGTGGATATAATAATGATTCAGTACCACGGTACACCCAATCATTTTCGATGGCCATGCATGCAGTGTCGACATGACATGCAGCTAGAAACAACATGTGAATTATTATTTTTTCTTCTTGACGGTATCCCTACGACTGAGATATATCCGAATATATATATATATATATATATATATATATATATATATATATTCATGATAATCCGCTACTTCATTAATTAAATAGGAATTAAAAATACACGATAAAGGTTGTCTAATTTGCTAAATGAAACATGGCAGGCCAAGCACGAGTACTCATGTTTTATCTCTACCTACTTCATTTAATTAGGTGGTGGCACATCGATCGGTTTAACTCCTACCCAAGTTGTACTTAATGAGTTTGAATGAAAATCCTCAAAGAAATTAAATACTTCGTTTCATGACACAGTATAAGCTCAACTTGTTTATCCGATCCATTTACACACATGAGCACTATTAATATTCTGATCTATACAATATATATGAGAATAAATTTCGTAATAATAAGGGATATATATATATATATATATATTAGAGAAATCAGGAAGACTAGTCTTCTATATATATACAGAATATTCATAAATTAGTTTTTCATATACATAAGCTTCCCAGTTCCCACACACATGAGAATTGAGATCAATAAGCTTTTATCAGCATGCATTGATCAGCTTATAAATTGTTCATTTGTCTCACTTACGTACCTAATCTGGATTTCTGCGAAGTTTCCAAACGGTTGGGGTCATATATATATAAAATATATATATATATATGTGTGTATATATATATATAGGGTAGTACTGTATTCTCATGGGTGGGGCCAACAATTTAATTATATCCAACAAATTATGTAAAGAACTGACGAGACATGATTCATTGATTTGTTTTTTGTTTGACTAATAATTAATAACCTGTTTCACGTACAGTTTTGTTTGTTGGGAATGTCAAATTTAACTGCTTTTATTACCCTTTTTGAGTGTGAGATCAAGTGCTGACCCCCATCGATTCGTGTGCTCAAGAATGTTGAGACCGTGTCATAAACGCTAGTTCCTTCATTTGATTGTTTCTCAAAGTGGGGTTGGAATTGATTTGATTCCTTTAATAGTAATGCGTTTTGGAACCAAAACATACACAAACAACTGTGGAAATCTGCAAAAGTTCCCAACTTTGGGTACTGTCACCGCCAACTTATTTAACCATGGGAATCGCCAAGCGCAGAAGAAGGTACTACACCATGCATTAATTAATGATTACTGTGAAAGCCAAAAGCCGAAACACGATGAAAAAACCCTCATATCTATCGTCGACTCAGAATATGCAGAGGATCAAAAAGCTGGGGGGATAGATTATGAAAATTAAAAATATTACTTATATATGCAACTGGGAATCGGTAAAAGTCCCCCGTAAACAAAATTAACCGTGCGAATCCCAGAACAAGGTGGAAAGTACTATTAAACTTTTTTTTTTATAACCAACAATTTCATTAAAACAGAAACCACAAGTTACAGACGCCTACCAAGCCAAATGGCCTGAGAGATAAAGTGATCTGTAAACCTGTCCCACCACATTTGAATGTGATCAACAAGTACCCAAGCATGTCTAGCTAGGCCATGAGCAGCCTCATTACCTTCCCTATACACATGACAAATCTTTACATCAACAAAAGTATTCAAAAGCAACCTAATCTCATGAATTATCGATCCCCAAGGTGACTGTGCCTTGAACGAGTACTACTGGGAAGTACTAAACGTTGAACGAGTACTACTGAAAAAAAAAAAAAATAAATAAAAACAGAAAAAAATACCCACAGATTACCATTATTCGGAATATGCAGAGAATCACACAGCTTGGGATTACGGGCATGCTATGGTAAGGGCGGGGGTATGATCTTACTCTGCTTTGCATTTGCAGATTTGGGTGGTCGAAAATTCTTGGATTGGGAGGCCGCAGAGGAAGAGGGACGGCCGGGACGACAGCAATTACGGGCGAGGAATTGGATGAAGGAATCGAGCATCATGCGCTTAACCGACCTTCTTTTTGCTGGGAAAACGCTTCCGGCTTTAGGCTTGAACCGCGGTCGCACCGGCGCTGTCTTCGGTCCGACGGGTTCTTCATCTGGCTTCGGCATCACCACTCTGTGATCCAGCTCTTTCACCTCGTAGCGCACCATTTTTCCACTTTTGTTCATCAGCTACGGTAGTACTACCTCTCCCTGTCTCCGTGGCCTTCTCTCTCCCCTCTGTTTCTGAAATGTTTTGTAGTTTTGTGTGAAGTTCTGAGATTCGATCTGTTGGGGTTTATATAAGGAGAAAGGATTCTTTGCAGTTGTGAGTTTATAAGTATTGTGCAGTCGATTTGAAAAAAGTGAATAAATATGAAATCTACATTAAAAGAAATTAATTTTTTAAATGACAAAAGATCGAATGGGGAAAAGCCGGGAGGTAGGCTTGGAGACTAGGCTTTGGTGACAAGGGTGTAGGTGAGGACACGTGTCATCCAGCCATCTCCTAGCGCCTTTTTTGGGTTAGGATAGCAATAACAAAGAAACACCTTGCACATCGGTTCCCTTTGTTTTGCTTACAAAAGCATGATCATGGATTCATGAGTTTACGTTCCTTGAAAGATTGGCGGGAAACTAATTTTTCTGATCACCCCTAGCTAGCTAGTGCCTGTTACCTTTCTGATCTTCTGGGTGACAACAAGCAGATGCCAAAAGGGTGCATGCTTTCTTTTCGATTTTCTTTTGGACCCTCCCACCATACCCCAACTTTTGGTTGTGAATTATGACATACGTCAGTCAAAATTTTTAATATATATGATCCATATGCATATATGCATGACTCTAGTTCCTGGCAATCTCCGAGAAGCATCCTGATCAAAATCCACGTGGCATAAGGAAATTCATATCCATCGAGATCATGCATAAAAACATTTTCAAATACTGATCAATGCGTGCGGCGACGTCATATTATATATTAATGAGCAATGCTATATACAGTTCCTACTATTTGGAGATTACAATATAAGTTTAGATAATTTTATCTTTAAAAATTTTTAAAATTTTTAAAATTATAAAAATATCCCTTCTAAAATGATGTTTTTTCTCATTTAATAAAGGGCTTGCACATACAGTCCCCAACTAGGGACTGCAAATAGAATTTCTCTATATTAATTCCAGTACCGGCCAGCTTTTATTCTCTGCTCCTTAGAATAAAGAGAAAATATATTTACAACCGTGAATTATGTAACCGCCGTGTAATTTCTTTCAAAAAAGTGAATAAAATATGAGACTCACATGAAAAAATTAATTTTTTAATAGTGGATCTCACTCATTTTCAAAGCGATTACGCGGCGGTTACATAATTCACGATTGTACGTAGAATTACTCTAGAATAAATCAGTTTCAATGGAAGTGCTTCTTCCTCCCACCCTCCACTGAATGTAACGTAATGCATATATGTGGTACTGCTGCCATATACAAATTAGAAAAAATAAGTGTTACGTTATTTATTTTGATTTGTCAACGATTAAACTATACAAATTATAAACCACTCATCATATATAGCATTCTTGCATTATCCCGGACAGATTACGGAAAAAAAAAGATAGAAAAAGAACATCTAGCTAGGAGCTTGATTTTAGTTTTTCTTTGCTAGCTAGTTACATGGAATGGATGCTTCCAGCTGGTGATTTCCAGGATCGAAGAAGCTTCATGGATATTTCCTGGGATCTACCCAATGACATGGTTTTGAACCAGAACCAGAACCAGATGATCATAGGGTAATAGGACTCACTGCCTAGTTCTACTTTTCAATGTCAAGCTGCTTTAAATTGTAGTTCCATGATTTATATATGAAAAAGTCTACACAACCTCCTACTATTCACTCGAATAGTAGGAGGTGCCTATGAAGAAGAGAGAGAGAGAATGTGTGTGGGTGTGGAGGATAAAGGTCATTGTCAGTACTCTTTTTCTCCGTAATTACTCAAGTTAGTTGAATGGATACGGTAGGTTTTGGAGTTAATTAAGAGTCGGTGCCATAAGCATGCATGCCACTTTAAAAGGTCTTACTTATTTCTAAATATCTCGATCATGATTAATCTAAAACAACACATGATCTCTCTGATCTGCAGTCCATTAAATCTGTGATCGGTATACTAAATCCAAAAAGTTAGGTTATATTTGTCCCCACACAAAAGGCGAAAACCAGTAGTCTTATTCTTGTTTTTGCCCCAAAAACTTGTCTTCAATCATGCACGAGGTTTAACGGTAGATAACAGCTAAAAGTATAGCCAGTATATAATAGAATACAATCTAGTGGAAAAGAAGGCAAACAAAACCCTTTTTTTCTAATTACTTTTACTTTTGTGATCATATGGTTCAGCAAATTAAGTCATCTTCTTCATCGATCACTGATGACTGATAGATCTAATTTTCCTTGGAGGAATTAAAATCCCTAGCTTTCTAATTGGGTTTGAAATATGTCGACCGACCAACTTTAAGCTCCCACCATTATCAATTTCTCACCTATGCTTGCTCAGCAAGCTTTTGAAATCTGTAGCTTAGATTGTGATGAGCTGAACATATATAGAAAGACTTTTTCAAAGTCCACAATGACGTTCTCTCGTACGTATACGTACGAGAAAACATGCAGGTCACGGGTGGAACCATGTCGCTCCATACCTATATATACGCCTGATCAGCCGAAAGATTATAGGCCGACTTTCCTTCCCTATATATATATATATATCACGTCAACCTGACTGATAACAACATATATGACCTTTGGTTTCTTCATGATTGACTACTTGATGAGAATAAACAAAAGAAGAAATGGCTAGCTAGCGACAATCATTGGTTGGTTGTCTAGCTCATTCATCGGCAGGGGCGGCTCAAAAGGCAAGGCAACTAAGTCACTTGCCTAAGTCCCCCACTCCTTTACGTCCCACCAAAAAGCACCTAAAGTGGTTTATTCAAAAACTGGAAATTGAAATTAGCCCCTGGCCTGTTTGTTCAAAAAAATTGACACAAGTCATTTATATTCTTTTAAAAAATAAAATATATAGAAAAAGAGATATTAAAAAAGGTTAGTGTTGTAATAATGATTAACACACCTCGTATATTCTTTTAACATTTTGCTATGAGTTGTAAATAAATTAAAGCAATATGTCCAATAAACTCCTTATAACATAAAAACGTAGTCATTTGAGATACACAATAAATAAGAATAGAATATAAAATTTGGAAACTTATCTTAAATTCTTGCCTTAAGCCACCGTGTGCAATATTGAGCCGCCCCTGTTCATCGGTATGTTGATGGTTATTTCGTGGTCGTTTCGATTTCATGCATGATATCTCGATCCGCGGTCCACTTTGTCAGCGACGATCGAGGGGGTGAGGTCAGAGAGGCCTTAGAGCACATGACCCATGATGATGTATGGTCTGTTGATTATTCATCTTTGAAGTTACTCGATCTTTTGCTAGCTAGCTTATAATTTTAATCTTATTATATATAATTAAGCTAAACCTCTTAATTTGTTTAAGAATTCACGTACAATATGATATATGTGGCTACAATAATTTTAATCTCTTTAATTTCTTCTGTCGGGATCATAAAATTAAATATTAATAATCATATTAATTATATTGTCTTTATTCTGCCAACTCCTGAAGCATACATGATGCGTAGTGTGCAAATGGAAAGACACTTATGACGTGAATGAATGAGGTACTCCAAGTGCTTAGGAAACTTTAATTTTATGGGTTGGGCCATATTTAATTATCGACGTTAATTAATATATAATCTGATGTAGCATTTCTGTTTAATTTTATGGGTTCGGCCATATTTAATTAGCGACGTTAATTAATAATCTGATCTAGGTAGCTAGTAAGATCCTTGTTTAATTGCTATATATGGGAATTAGAACTAATTAAGAGAATGCATTTCTGTCTCCGTTGCACGTCCAATATTAAAGCAATATTGCTGAAATTTAGTTTAATCTATAGAACAATAATTTTTTGGGCTGATCAGGAAGCTTACTGGAAGTTTCCTGGGAAAATCTAAAGGGAAATTTCCTGGAAACTACCCATAAATGTGAAACAAAAGAAGGGTATAAATTAAAGGACCCACTTTCAGCTTCTAAATTTCAACTCTAAATTTTCGATCTTCAACCTCTTGGTCTTTTGCTTGGATGAGTTTTAGTATTCTATTTGAAAATTGTCCTGCGAGGCATCCAACTATATGATCTCATGCATGTATAAAAATCACTTTTCTCTAATTAATCTCTCGAATTAGTTGAATGGATCATATGGTAGATAGGTTATAAAGTTAGGATCGGGCCCCATTTTAAGCATGCGTACTGTAAGATTTGTTGAAACTCTGGTTTGCTGGAATAAAAGAGAAGGAGAGTAACAAAGAGAGCAACGAAGAAGATGAAGAAAAAGTCATGTAATTATCTTCAATGTAAAAAACAAAGCATTCTGTACAGTAACTATTTATAAGAAGAATAAAAAATAATCTATACAAAAGAATGAATATACTATATTGCCCCTAAACATCTATTCATAACAGAATATTGAGAGCAAGTCTGCTGTGCATTTGTTGGGCATGCAGTGGTGTTGTAAGAGCAGGTTTGCTGTGAATCCGTTGGGCATGTAGTGGTGCTGGCAGTACTGATTTGCTCCTTGTGTGTGGTAGCTGACTTATCATCTGGTAATATACCCCGGCAAGATGCAGAATAGATGTTTTCTATTCCCATCTTTGAGAAAAGAAAGCCAAATTGAGTGGAAGGCAGTGCCTTTGTGACGGCATCTGCAAGTTGTGAAGATGAATGAACATGGCAAGTGCGTAGAAAACCTGATTGAATTTTATCCCGGATGATATGACAATCGAGTTCAATGTGTTTTGTACGCTCGTGAAATATTGGATTTGCCGCGATGTGAATGGCAGCTTGATTGTCGCAATATAAGTCAGCTGGAAGTGGAATCGTGATGCGCAAATCATGTAAAATGTAAGACAGCCATTGCAGCTCACAAGAAGTAGTTGCCATGGTCAGATACTTGGCTTCGGCAGAGGAGCGGGAGAGCACAGTTTGCTTCTTTGAACGCCATGATATGAGTGAGGATCCGAGGAAGATGCAAAAGCCAGTGATGGATTCCCAAGAATCAGGACAAGAGGCCCAATCCGAGTCTATGTAACCTTGAAGATGAAAGGAAGAACTGGAAGAGAAAAGAAGTCCCTAGCCAGGTGCATTCTTGATGTAGGGAAGCCCTTGCTGAGCTGCGTGGAGATGACATGAAGTAGGTCTGGTCATGAATTGACTCAAAACATGGACAGCGTAGCTTATATCAAGTCGAGTAATTGTAAGGTAAATTAATCGACCAACCAAACGACGATAAGGAAGAGGATCCAAGAGAAGCTGTCTGTCATTCATACGAAGCTTTAAATTTTGCTCCATTGGTAACTGAAGGGGGCGGGTACCAAGAAAACCAGCACTAGTTAAAAGATCTAAAGCGTATTTCCTTTGACAAATTGAGATGCCCTTGGAAGAACAAGCCACTTCTATACCGAGGAAATAACATAGTTCACCAAGGCATTTTATTCGAAAATGAGAGCTGAGAAATGATTGAAGAGCAGCAATGGAGTCCAAGTTGGAGCTAGCCACGACAATGTCGTCAACATAGACGAGGAGACCCATGAAGGAGCCATTGTGCAGCCGAGTGAAGAGGTTGTGATCAGCCTTAGATTGTTGAAAACCAAATGTAAGTTAGGCAGTAGAGAATTTGGAATACTATAGTCGCGGAGCTTGTTTCAAGCCATAAAGACTCTTGTGGAGGCGACAAACTTGAGTGGGAGACCCTTTTAAATATCCAGGAGGTTTGCGCATGAAAACTTCCTCTTCTAAGTCTACATGGAGGAAAGCATTTTGAACATCAAATTGCCTTAGAAACCAGCCTTTAATGGAGGCAACTACCAATAGAGTGCGAACAGTGACAAGTTTTGCCACAGGGGCAAAAGTTTCATTGTAGTCGAGGCCCTCCTGCTGTGTAAAACCTTTGGCAACAAGGCGCGCCTTGTAGCGCTCAATACTACCATCGGAATGATGCTTTATTTTGAAGACCCATTTGGAACCGATGGTATGTTTGCTAGGAGGTAAATCAACTAGAGACCAAGTGTTGTTGAGTTCAAGAGCTGATATTTCAGAATTCATAGCCTTGCACCAATGAGGATACTTAACAGCTTTACCATAAGAGATGGGTTCAAAATAAGTAGACAAAGTGGAAACAAGGGCATGATAAGATGGAGAGAGTTTATGAAATTTAATAGAAGCAGAGAGTGGAAAGGTTGTACCTGATTTGCAGGGCCTTACTGTGGACAAGGATGAAGAAGGAGCAGCATTGGTACGGGTCTCCTGCAGGGGGGCTGCATGGTTTGAAGAGGTGGAGGAACAAGCTGTGAAGGGCATATGTAGTCAGTTAAATTAGAAGGAGGTCGATGAGAGCGAGTGGACCTTCTAACTAAAGGGGGAGATGAGATTGGTGAGGTGTCGATGGTAGGTGAGGGAGGTGGGTTTTCAGCTGAAGGTAATGGTGATAGGCGTGAGGAGACAGGTAGAGAATCATGATCAGGTAACTGAAAATTAGGAGAAATAGGAGAAGGAGAAGGAATAGGAATAGGTGAAATGGGAAGTAAAGAGGGTGTGTGAAAAGAAAAGAGTTTCTCATGAAAGATAACATCCCTTAAAGGAAAATTTTTGTGAGTGTCGAGATCAAGCAAGCAATATCCTTTAACATCAAAAGGATAGCCAAGGAAGGCACTACGTCGACTACGTGGATCAAATTTGTAGCGATGTTAAGTAGTGGTGGAAGCAAAAGCAAGGCATCCAAAGACATGAAAATGAGAGTAAGAGGGAGGTTTACGAAAGAGGACTTCATATGGAGTTTTGTTGTGGAGAAGTGGGGTGGGTATACGATTTATTAAGTAAGTGGCAGTAAGTATGCAGGCTAACCATAATTGTAATGGAATGCCCGATTGAAAACGTAAAGTTCTAGCAACCTGAAGAAGATGTCTATGTTTTCGTTCTACTAAACCATTTTGTTGAGGGGTCTCGACACAAAATTTTTGATGAAATATGCCGTGTTCGGAATAGAATTCATTCATGGAAAATTCGAGACCATTGTCACTGCATAAGATTTTAACACAAGTGTTGAACTAAGTTATAGTTACATGGCAAAAAGATTTTAGACAAGCACGCGCATCGGATTTATTTTTCAGAATATAAACCCAAGTGCAACGGGAGAAGTCGTCAACAATTGTAAGAAAGAATCGTGAGCCATCGTGGGTTAGAATGGAGTACAGCCCCCATAAATCGCAATGCACGAGATCAAAGCAATTAGTAGTAGAATGAGTGCTAGAAGAAAAAGGAAGTCTCGTTTGTTGCTAGAGGACAGATAAGACAAGGTAAATTTTCATTAATATTCGTATGAGTAGTTACAAGAGGATCTTGTATGAGTAAAATGCGTGAATGGGAGGGATGACCTAATCGACAGTGCCATAGATCATGAGAGCTGTCGATAGGTTGTACAAAGGCTGAAATAAAATTTTGAAGGTTAAAATTCTTAGATGAGGTATGAACCAAAGCTTAAGGTGAGACATTGGCTGTGTGTAAATGGTAGAGGCCGCGTATCATGCTACCCTTCTGAATCGTTGTCCAAGGAGAAAGGCCCTGGATAAAACACAAGTCAGAGACAAATATAAGACAACAATTCAATTCTTTGGCAAGCTTCCCAGCAGATAACAAATTAAAAGTGAAAATAGGAACACATAAAATATTATGAATGAGAAGAGTTGCTGTCACTTGCATGATACCAATGTGAGTGATAGTAGCTAATTCTCCATTAGGAAGTTTGATAAAATAGGAAGCTGTGGACGTGATTTTAGTGAATAAAGAGGGGCTACAGATCATATGATCAGTAGCTCCTGTGTCTATGATCCATGGAGTTGTAGTAGTGGAGGTAGAGGACAAACAAAATGAGGTACCAGCAACGAAAGATGTATGAGGATGAGTGGAGAGAACTGTTTGAAGTTGATTTGCAGATGGAGAAGCAGTCGAGTTCTTATTGTACAACAAGGCTATAAGCTCATGATATTGTTCTTTAGTCAACACCATGTTGGACTCATTATTGGTTTCGGATGCAGGAGTCTCTATAGAAACAGCATTGAGGCGTGGCTTGTGAAACTTTTGACCAGGAAGATACCCATGAAGCTTGTAACAACGTTCAACGGTGTGCCCAGTCATTTCACAATGAGTACAAACAGGGGTTGTGGCATTTCCAGATTTGAAGCACTGAGCCAAAGTATGACCTGTGATTTTGTAATGGGAGCAATACTACTTGTCACGCTTGGGAGAGAAATTATGTGATGCGGGTGACAAACGACGAGCAGCCAAGGCAATCGTGTCAACAGGAGGAGAGCTGAGATGATGAGCTGATGATGCTCTTGCTGTTGAATGTAAGAAAATACTTTGTTGATTGGTGGGAGAGGGTCAATTAACATAAGGAATTGAATCATGCAATCCCGTTGGTATCGGTCAGAAATGACCATTGTTGAGGCACAAGAACAAATAGGTAGTGGGTCGTAAATGGAGAGTTCATCCCAAAGGGATTTGAGTTTACCATAATAGATGCTAACCGTATCATTTTCTTGAGACAAATTGGCAAGAGTTTTCTTCAGTTCATAGATCCAAGGACCATATTGAGGGGAGAACCTTTCCTGCAATTCAAGCCATAACACACGAGCATCATCAACAAATGCAACAGAGGGACGAAGGGGCAAACTGATTGAGTTTTGAAGCCAGGACACAAGCATATCATTGCATCGTTCCCAAAGACCAAAAAGAGGGTCAGTGATAGTAGGAGGTCTGGAGAGGGTTCCATCGAGAAAGCCAAGTTTATTCTTGGCACGAAGAGAGTGTTGGATTGATCTAGATCAGGTTGCATAATTCTCGGTTGTAAGGAGGTCGGTGATGAGCAGAGTGCCAGGGTTATCGGAGGTTTCTAGTCAGTAAGGATTGGTTGGTTTACTAAGATCAGTAAAATCGAGTTTGGGAGGCTCTAACGCCATGTAAGATTTGTTGAAGCTCTGGCTTGCTGGAATAAAAGAGAAGCAGAGTAACGAAGAGAGCAACGAAGAAGATGAAGAAAAAGTCGTGTAATTATCTTCAATGTAAAAAACAAAGTATTTTGTACAGTAACTATTTATAAGAAGAATAAAAAAGAATCTATACAGAAGAATGAATATACTATATTACCCCTAAACATCTATTCATAACAGAATATTGAGAGCAAGTCTGCTGTGCATTCGTTGGGCATGCAGTGGTGCTGTAAGAGCAGGTCTGCTGTGAATCCGTTGGGCATGTAGTGGTGCTGGTAGTACTGATTTGCTCCTTGTGTGTGGTAGCTAACTTATCATCTGGTAATACGTACTGCCACTTTATTTAAAACCCTTGAAAAATACTCAGCTACTTTATTACTTGGCTCTGATTCTGAGCTGTCCGGGGGCTCATGTATCTGAAGTTCTTGATGATGACTTGATCTATAAATATTTTCTTGCACTTCTTTCGCTTTGGGCTGAAATTTTGCAGCTAGTGAATTAGATTCCTAAAGAAAATGGAAAGACTGAGAAACAAAAATGGGGAAAGGAAACTATATATATGACCAAATGTACGTGTTGCAGGCTACAACCCAAAAAAGAAATATGAGCACCACCAAATAAATTTGTCCCTTCGGCCTCAATTTGATAGATATGTTGTAATTCACCCTATCATTATCGTGAAGATAGACAAAAAAATAATTAGAAACATGAATTTCTGGATGTGATAAAAAAATTAATGAAGTGGGTGATCCTAGGGTTGTGCAGAAAACGTTAGGACCCGGTCCGTCCTTGCGACTCGAGCCGACCCGACTCGAACAAAAAAACTGGTTGAAGTAACTTGCAGGTCGAACCCGCTGAAACCGATATCCTTAGTTGTATAAGAAAAAGTTCAATGTTCTTACAAGGAATTGAAGCCAGAAGCTCAAAAACCCTAGCCTCCATCAAGAACAACATCTGCGGTCTTTGCGGCTTCCATCACAGGAATTTACATCGCCATCAAGAACAACGTCGACATCGAGAACTTGCTTGAGAAATTGCACATGGAGTGTCGGCTCCTCCACCAAGGATCACGCTCCCCTTGAAGATTCTTCTTCTTCTTCCGATGGGTTTTGGTCGAAAACGAGACAATGAGAGATGGCTGAGATTTCGCAAAAGGTTCTTCTTCTTCCGATGCTTTTCTTTGCCTTGTGTTTTCATGGATGTTTGGGTCAGGTCTAGAAGTGGAATCGATTGGTTCCGTTTGTATTGATATTAATTTTGAACTGAGGTAGACCATGAATTCTCTAGAAATGGGCTCTATTTGTATTGGTGGATGCTGGGTTTTGATCGGTCAAAGTTTGGGACCAGATGCAAACCAGATAGAAAAGGTTCATCCACAATGATTTCGTCGACATTTGGCCCAGACTCCTCTTTGCCTTCTAAGGCTAATCTGGTTAGAATTTATCGCAAGTTTGGGATGCTGAACGAAGCAAAAACAGAGGTGTTCTCAAAAAATTTCTGTGCTATTGATCGATGTCTAGACTTAGAAATATATAATGTTACTTTCTTGTTGTGGATGTTTGTAAGGTGTAAGGTGTTTTTGGATTTGATCGAACTACTCGGTAAGAATGGTTGTACTCTGTAACAATGGCTGTTTCCAATTGGGGTTCCATTACCTCCTTCTAATCTCGGGTCGGGTCGGTCCATATCGGTTTGAACAGTTCTTGGGCAGGGTCGGGTCAGGTCGACCCCAAACATGAACCGGGTTGGTTGGGTTGCAACCCTATGTGATCCTATATATCTAGGAGAACTAGGTTTCCAAAAGTCTCATTGTTTAATTTCTATATATAATTATTGTCGCTTTTCTAAAATCATCAAGGTTGGAAGAACTTGCGGGCCCAATATTTGCTGCACAGAACCTGATCACGAGTAATAATTCAAGTATTTGCCTTTGACCAAAGGTGTTGGAACCCAGCAAGGAATCTAGAAGAAGGCAACCCAGCTTTGTACTTGCCACTACCCAAAACAGAAAGGTACGTGACAGAAAATTAAGACAAAATTTTATTATCAAAGCACACTTTATAGTAAACAAATGCACGATACACATGAAAAACATTCAATATTCTGGTACGTATCAGTGCTTATAAGTCCCACCACAAAGAACCCCACAATAATGGCAGATCCTTGCGCAAGGAATATCGCGCCCACTAATATTAATATAGATAGAAAATGGCAATTAAAAGATCATTGCCATTATAGACAGGACAGATACAAGCTAAATGGAACAGCAGAAACCCTAGATAGCATGATCGATCGAATGAAGTAAAAGATCACATAATATTCTTGAGCCATAATATAGCCAGAAGGGGGAAAAACCCACATACAGATTGATTGCTTTTTGTGATCAAGTGATGGCGCTCATGGTGTTTTTTATCCATGAGCCTAAATCTTCCTCACCCCATTTCGTTTTCTTGTTAAGTACGAACCAAACAAAATGATCATGGATTCATGAGGCCCACCTGACACTTATTTTTAAGGCCCATTTTGGTCAGCTTCACTCCCTTTCCTGAAAAATTCAACGTCGTTTTAATTTGCTAGCTAGCTAGATGGTGCAAGTGTGTGTATATATATATATATATTAGAGAATTGTTCTATTAAGACTACTACCTTGGCCTAGCCAAATGACATGATTAGTCAAATTTTGCCAAACTTTTACTAGTCAAAACTCTAATGTTTCACTTTTAAGCTACAGTAAAATTAAATTATTCTCCAAGTTTCGAGTTCTACTGTTCATCTCCAAAACAATCTTTTAGTCTAAAAATATTCTCCAAGTTCTAGTCCTGTTCGTTCCCATTTTCCTTTTGTTCTTTTCTTTTTTCTTTTGTTCTCTTCCTTTAGTTGGAGTGTATTTGTTGAATAATTAGGTTAAAGAAAAAAATAGTTGGGAAACAATAATTTTAAGTAAAAATTAAATTATTAATTAGTATATGAAGTGTATTTTCAAAATATAATTTTTTTTATTAAAATACATAATATTAGATTTTATTTTAACTTTGGTATGGATAGTACATGAATGTGGATTAATATCTCCACTGGCTTTGGCTTTAGCCAAAACCTCAATTTTAGTCAAATATTTTTGGACTATAACATTACAAATGCTCTAAAAGATTACTCAAAAGCAATCTTAGAAATTGATATGTCTTCAATCTTATCCATTAAATCTATATTATACAGCATTTTCTGCACTTCAATGATAAAACATGCGTTTGCTATTTGAGTTGTAATTAAGTTTCGTTACATTTGAAATTAATGTCTAATTTTAAGGTGTGTACGTTGTTAATATCTCAAAGTGCTTCAATATTATATATATATAGAAAAATTCTATAAACTACACTTTCATCTCATCACTCTCATCCACTATGATGAGGTGGCATTACCTGCATCAATCTTTATATTTATTCTCTAAAAAAATAAAAATATTATCTAAAGATGATAAAAGTGATACATTTTATATAGTGAGATAAAAGTAAGACAGGAATGTGGTTTGTACCATTACTTATATATATCCATCCACATCCAATCATTTTGTTTTGTTTTGTTTTTTGTTTTTTTTTTTTTTTTTTTTCCGTCTGTCCAAACCCTTTGACACGATAACGATCATTCTTTATTTCCTGCACAGAACCTGATCATCAGTAATTTAACTATTTTCCTTTGACCAAAGGTGTTGGAAAAAATAATCTAGCTAGAAGAATGCAACCCAGCTTTGTACTTCTCACTGCCCAAAACAGAAAGGTACGTGACAGAAAGATTAAGACAAACTTTTATTATCAAAGCACACTTTATAGTAAACAAATGCACGATACACATGGAAAACATTGAATATTCTGGCACGTATCAGTGCTTATATAGATCCACCACCAAGAACCCCACAATAAAGGCAGATCCTTGCACAAGGATTGCGCTCACTAATATTAATATAGATAGAAAATGGCAACTAAAAGATCATTGCCAAAATTATAGACAGGACAGATACAAGCTAAATGAAACAGCTAGCAGAAACCCTAGCCTGATCGATCTAATGAAGTAAGAGATCACATAATCTTGAGCCATATATATATATATAAAGCCAGAAGGGGAAAAAACCCACGTACGGATTGGTTGCTTTTTGTGATCAACTGATGGTACTCATGTTTGTAGCAGATTTAGCAGATATTGGTTGAACTTGGTGGGGAAATGTCTTGATCATATGCTTTACATTGTGAAGAAGAGTAGCAATTGATTTAACCATGGAATCTAACATCATCTTCTTTACAGATCTTTTCTTTGGAGGAATTAGACTACTGATCCCTTTCTTGGGTTTGAACCACTCATGCCGCCCAACCTCGGCGCCAGCTGCCACCATTTTCTCACCCATGTATCCTCGGCTCCGTCTTCTCCTTAGTAGCTCTATTTAGGGGATGGTCTAATGGTAGTTGTAAGGTTTTTCTTTGATGAGTTATAAGTTGTTTCTAATATGATTAAATAGGAGGGTCTCGTACGTGGGGGCAATTCCTGATCCATAAACAAGCACTAACATGGTCAATAGGCGGCCGGGTCATGTCGAAATTCTGTCGGTTTTATGGGTCGTCCTACAAAGACTTCTTTAACATCAACTTCATTCTTTTAGCGGCCTATATTGGGTTCGGTTCAAGTTATACGCGGTAGCCCACATGTAGCCTTGTAGATTGAGTATGTGAGTGCAAATTATGTTCTCAAAATCATCTCCTTCTCTTAAAAATCAAATAACTTAAACAATGGTCTATGTGATTAAATTTGGCCTTAAAATGAACAAATGAAGTATTTCGGGCAGCAAAATGCTCATTGGAAACTGAAAAAATTATTAAATATTCACGTTAACGGGACCCATGCAAATAGATTTTAATGGATTCAACAATTATTCGACGATGTGGTCCCATCATAATCTTTTTGACGGTCCACATGCATTGTTATTTATCATCAGCTCATGTAATGACTGCTACATATCTACACTTTCTTGACTCAGATCTTGTGAAGAATTCCACCTTTTTTGTGCGTATAAGATGGGTCAAGAACGTAGAATGATTCCACGATATTCTCTTTCAGGGTGAGAAAAGCTACAAGAATTAATAAAGGTGCATGCGTGTGTACTAGAACTATATTATAATTATTGAACAATGGATGCACGTGTCATGGAATCAAAGGCCCTATCGATCGATATATCTAGATATATAGATCACTAGTCAAACATATATGCATGCAACACATGATGAAATAACGAAAGACGGACTAGGAAATAATTATTTTTGAAAGAAATAGCTGATCACTATAAATATAATTTTCTTGTAGTGATTTATATATATATATATATATATATATATATTTATATATTAGCATGCTAATTTGATGCTGTAAAAGGTACATGAATTTTTTCCAACTGAAAATAATATTTTAGTGAGAAAGCAAAGAAATTTGATACATGATAGCTAGCTCACGGCCTGCAATAATCTGTATGTTGATCGAGGACAAAGTTGACCTCAAAAGAAAGGATATTATTGATCACGGGAATGGCTGGTGATGACGGCGATGGCGTTTCAAATCCAGTTGAGTACAAATAGCCAAGAACGTCGTCGTACGTAGAACTCATGTCCTTTTTAGATTATTTTGTGGTCCTTGAATATCGTCGTATTTTAGTTCTTCCCGATCTATATGTTCCTCGTAACTTCGGCTGACATATTTTGCATGTCCATTTTCAAATTATGATCATCCTACAAGAAAAATGGATTTTTGTGACTAATTTATTATGATTAAAAGATTTTTTGTAACCAATTTTAATTGTAAATAGTTATTTTGTTGGAATTAACTGATCGCAAATAAACAATTTTCTTATAGAGTCAAGCCATATGCATGCAGCAGCAGGTAATAATATATATATATATATATATATATATATATATATCTTATAGATAATATGCAGATAGAGATATATACTTGCCCAATTAACTAAGTTCAATTCTTTTCACAAGATATATTGATACAAAATCTCATGTGTTTGTTTTAATTTTTTTAGAAATGCAATATTAAAACCACAAAGATATTTCACATATATAAATTACTCACAAATTAATGTGATTTGACGTAGTACGTAAAATTATAAATTTATTTTTATTATAAAATAATGTCATATATATATATATATAATATATATATATACACGCCCCACCAACAATATTCAACTTATCAAAATATAAAAATACAAATGTGATGATAATAATATTCTTTAATACATAAAAATAATTTTAGTGTGTTTTAAGAAAAATAAGTTAGTTGCAGGAAATGTCAAATTAGTAGCTTAGCTGTCACGAGGATCAATGTCCACGGAAGCATGCATGTTGTTGTTCGGTATCAAAGGGTTCGGACAAAGACGAAAAGAAAACAACAAAATAAATTAAATGATTGGATGGGGATGGATATAGTATACACTCTCTTTTGACTATCATCCCATAATAAAATATGATATATTTATCATTTTTAAATAATATTTTATTTTTTTAAAATTTGTTTAAAGAATAAATAGAAAGATTAATGGGTAATATTACCTATTCATAATGGATGAGACTGAGATGAAAGTATGGCTTTTAGAATTTCCTATATATATATATATAAAATATTGAAGCACTTTGAGATATTAATAACGTACACATCTTAAAATTAGACATTAAGTTCAAACTTAACGAAATTGAATTACAACTCAAATAATAAATGCATGTTTTAACGCTGAAGTGCAGAAAACGGTCTTGCTAGATAATATAGATGATTTAATAGATTATTTGAAAACATATCAATTTATAGGATTATTTTTATGTAAAGAAAATACTTTAGTCACAAAAAGATTACATAAAAGTAAACCGGCCACAAACTAATGTCGATTGATATAGTACGTCAGATTATAAAGTTATTTTTATTAAAATATAATAGATCAAATAAATTCTATAAATTCATATCAATTTATGAGTTTACTTTGTGTATGTAGCAGCTCTATATATATACATACCAGCTAGCTAATTAAAAAGATGTTGAACTTTTCATAGAAGGGACTGAAGATGACCAAAATGGGCCTAAAAATAGGAGACAGGTGTGCCTTATGATCATTTTGGTTCGTTCGTACTAATTAAGAAGAAAACGAAATGGGGTGAGTAAGATTTGGGCTCATCAATAATCTGGGCCATGAGGAGAAAAAAACCAAGGATAGGGCACTTACAAAAAAAGGAAAGTTGGATAAAAAACTTGAATGAATGGAGCAATTTCCATTTCCATTTCCATCAAGCATGCAGGCTTGACACCATTTGATTTAATATTGGAATATGAATAATGACACTTGTCTAATGCATGCAAATTCAGCTACTATCATAATATATCGTATTAGCCTTTGAGATCAGGATATATAATGAGAACTAACTGGCTATATCAAGCGATATATTACTTATCGAGATATCTACTTCCGGGTGACAGAGAGTGAGCACATGACAGAACTAAAGGACATGAAGTTCAAGCGTATATGTAGCCGTTCTCATACCCATGTAGTCTTTACCTTTTTTTTTTTTTTGAAAATTCAAACATTAATAAAGCATGCATGCATGCATGCATGAAGGAAAATTCTATACATTATACTAACATCTTACTTTTATCTCACTATGTAATATGTGACACATTTATCACTATTAGATGATCCTTTATTAGATGATTATTTATCATCTAATGATAATAAATATGTCACATCTTATATAGTGGGATGAAAATAAGATAAATGTGTCTCTCGTGTATAAGATAATTATTAGAAAATCAAAGTTTCTTGGAAAAAAAAATAATAAGAAAAAACATATTAATAAATATAATTATGATATTTAATAAGTGATGGTCTTGGACAAACTTACAGATATAATAGTAAATTAGATCTTATCTGGCTATCTATCACTCCACAATGCAAAACAAAATAAGAATTGAAGTCCATACAAAATTGAAACAAGGCATAGATTTATACAAGTTAAAATAAACCTAATACGAAATTAAGAGAAGTGATAGATCTATACAAGTTTCGTAGATAAGCAAACTATAGGAATTTAAGCAACAGTTCTATCAACCAATAGTACACATCATGTTAGTGTTTTATCTAGTTATATAATTACAACGTTGGAAAGCTTGATGAGAACATATTTTAAGGGTTTATGCCGTTGTTTCATTAACGGGGTTGATGAACAGGACATTGAATGTCTTTTGATGTTAATGCCAAAGTTGATTTACTTCTGTACCAAGATGGATGATCTATTCATTTTCTAAAGTTTGTGCTGTAATATTTTGAAGATATGGTAGATGGTACTCATGAATCAATGGGAAGGTATAAACTAATTAATTGTTAAACTAAGTAAATTTTTGTGAAGTAATTAAATGGAATAGGTAAGGTTCTTTCTTAAATAGATCTCTGGGTATAAACGATTTTCATTTTTACAATGCATTTTCTTTTTTAAATGAACAAATTAATCTAGAAAGTAGAGACAATGAATTATAGAAAAATATAACCAAGTTTACAGAATAATATGAAGTTTATAAAATAATAGCCTTAAATTGGTGAATATATGTGTTTAAACCATAGTTGTTTTGAATATATTGATGTTCATAGTTTTTTGCTCTCTTCTTACTTCTGCATAAGTCACACCTAATATGATATAGTCCATATATTAAATATATAGTTTATAATTTTTTTAAACCATGCATTTTATTATAATTAATGTGAGTATTTTTTCTTTTCATTAAAAAAATATCCTCATTCCTAGGGTTAAGGATGTCACGTACTTAAGTAAATATAGTCAAGTAAGAGATTTCATAATTAATAAATGAAACTAAATAAATAATTAAAGCCCCAATAACATGCTTGTATATATTATGATATGCGTAGTACATAAAAAATGGTTGTCAAAGAACTGAATTTAATAATAATTTATCTAAAGATGTGGGTGGCTGACTGAGAATGGACAGAGGAAATAGTGGTTTAAATCGCCGCAATTGTCCTCTCGGATTCCATCAAAAATCGTTGCAAATACTCTTTTGTAGCGGCGTTGTATTGTTGCAAATACTATCAAATTCTCCGCAAATTTTGTTCTACTTGAAATCATAAGAACTTATTGCAGCCACAAGAATTTGCTGCTATAGTGCAAATCCAGCGAAATATAAATCGCTGTAAATAGTTTATTGAAGTCATTAATGACGACATAAAATCGCAGAAATAGAGCTTTTGATCGCCGCAAATAAGTTGACTGGACGAAAATGGCATTTTTCTTGCAATGGTATGACATTGTTAGATGAATCATATATAAGATCCATGTGTCTTGTATATATGTTTCAATTTAAGCGCTTATCAATATTACCTAATTTTTTGCTTGCATGCATCTATCTAGCTCTGCTCGCGTGCGTATTTCACATGTATAAAGTTGAAAGTTTTGAACTTAATGAATAGGCCGTAATCATGGCTTTAAGGAAGATTGTCCCACTGAAATATTTGTAAGCTTGTTCATCATCATCATCATATTTTCATATAAGTTCTCGTCAGTATAGAACGATTTTTATACGAATCTATCTGTAACATCCTAATTAAATATTATAAAGAATGGGATAAGAATAATTTTACTGTGCCTATATTAACTTTAATATATAGGCTATATTGGACAAGCCTAGGAGCTATTATTTCTAAGGTTGATTATGAGATTTTAATTAGTCTCATAAACTAAAAGATTATTTTAAAGTTGTTAAGGTAGTGGATGCTTTTGAATAGGGTATGGCCGGATTAATGATTTTATTGGGCTCAATAATTAGATAAAAGCCTGTTAAATATTTATGGACCAAGTGGACCCTTTTAAATTGGTATTAGGTCCAAGAAATTATTTAAAACTCAAAAATTATTTAGTAGACAAGTTGGGCTCATTCTAAAATTTAAAATCAGCCCATTAGGGATGTTAAGTGATTAATTAGCCGAAAAAACTAGACCTAGCCCATGTATATGAGTATAGAGACCAACTTAAGATCCAAAACACCACCACACCACCACACCACTGCACCACTGCACTCCAACTCCAAAGACTAGAAATCGTTAAATTGAGTCAAAAGCAGGTAAACCCCTCTTTCTCTCTCGAAGTCCTTGGTCCTTCTGCCCCTGCTTTCGATTCATTATCCTCCGATTTCTCTATTTGCCTCCTTTCATAGAAGTGGGTTTTGATTTTACATGAGTTGATATTGTTTTTTATTGGATTTGGCTGTTTTTGGATATGAGTTGCCCTCCATTGACAGCCCCAAGTGCACACTACCACATTATGTAGGCCACGATCCTTTACACCGAGAAATCACAACCTTTCTCTCTCCCTCTCTCTCTCTCTCCCCCAATCTTTATAGCTTCATAGTCTACAATGGATTTCTGATTGTTTGATTTTATTTTGTTTTTGTTATTGGGAAGGGGGGTTACATGTACCAAGTGAAGGGTGACAATTTCAGTCAGTACCCTTGATCTTGAAATGCCAAAGTGGTTGTAGCCATATAAAATGACATTTATTTCATCTAGTTGCCTTGCTCTTTTGGGGGTGAAGACTTGGAAGGAAGCCTTGCTGAATGCAGAACTTGTATGTTCTGATTTATTTTCTCTATTATCTCTCTATGATCACTCTGTAGCTTTGCCCAATAGAGAAGAAAATAAAAATTAAGATTAAGAAAACAATTTAGACAGAAACTTCTGCTATGAAGAGTAACACTGATAGGACTTTCGAAGTTGCTATAATTGCAGTTGCATAATAAGCAAGCCCTTAAATCAATAGTATATTATTTACATCATTTTCAGTTGCATAGATAGTCCGAATAAATGGGGCTTACTTAAAGTTTTTCGCCATCTATTGTAGCTAGCATCCAAAAGTGTATGTTGAAGCTCAAATATTATGAAGTCTTTATCTCCACAATTATTTTTCTTCATTTACTATATCATATCATCATCACAATGCTTTAAAACTAGGTACTTCACTATGAATATTGATTCTATGCATGTGGGTTTTTATTTGTTTGAGCTATGTTTACATGTATCTGTCCATTTTGTTAGTTTTGAGTTTCTGCCCACGTGCTAGGATCATTTGGGTATAAAGCCTAGAGAAGGTGAAGATGCTGAGTTTAATAAAGCGTTAAGTCACATGATCGATTGTAACACCCCGTATTTTAGTATATTTTTAATTGAAAGATTTTTTGTTATTAATTTAAAATTTACTCTCTTGTGTTAAAATTGTTGGATTTTTAATTGTGTTATTTTTATGATTTTTAGTTTACGAAAATTATTTTTGAAGTGCTTTCTCTAAATTAATTATTTTTATGCGTTTAAATATCTTCTCAAATCAAATTAACTTGTTGTGGGGTCTAATTATTTATTTTCATTTTAATCACTGCGTTTAAATTATTTTATTTTACTTGCTGTGTTAAAATCATTTCCGTTTGATCATTTTTGTGACCCAAGATATGAGGATTGGACCCCATTTCTTTCCCTACATTTTTTCTTCATCTTTTCTTTTCTTCCTTTTTTTCTTTTTTTTTTTTTTTTCTTTTCTCTTCTTTCTTCCTGGTTCTCACGCGCGCCCCCCTCCCTCTCTCTCTCCGTCCGATCTGGCCTCCTTCTCACCCTAGCGCCGCCGTGAGCCGGCGATCGCCGACATCGCCCGGCCCCCAACCTCCCCAGTCGCCGACGATGCCACCCCTCCATTTCCAGCCCCAGCCGCGCCGCCGTTAGCCACCACGAGCCCATTGAAGCCGCGGCATTCCTTGCGCCGTCGCGCCACCTCCGGCCGCCATCTTCTCACCACATCATCATCGACCTTCTAGCAACCCAATGGACCCAACCCCACCTCCGATCTGTCACCGGTGAAGCCCCACCATCAACATTTCCGTTTTGGGTGTTTTTGCACTTCAACCGCCTATTGCGCCGCCACCCGCGGCCAACTACCACCACCACTAGCCTCACCGACATCCCTAAGCCCTACCCTATCAATCTCGGGTCTTCATTTACACTTGTTCAAAAGTGGGTTTTTGAGACCCACGGCCACAGTGCATTTGGCACTGTTTTGTTGATGCGTTGCCGCTTCTAGCACCTCCGTGATCTTTCAAAAATTATATTATAGCATTGTAAGTATTTTTCCAAAAAACTTTTGAGATTTAAATGTATTTCTGCGCTAATTCATATTTACCGTGAATTTGTTGGTTGTGCCGGACTGAGTCCGAGGAGTAAGGGGGTCGGTTGGATTGGTGGTTGAGAGAATATTTATAGGGGAATTAATTTTCTTTGTCGAGTGTAGTTTAATTTTTGGAGGTATTAGTTTATATTTTCTGTTATGGAGTTGTGAATGGGAAGAAGTGTGTTTTGTTTAGTGTTGGTTAAATTGTTAGTAATTGTTTGAGACTGCGAACTGTTGGAATAAGTGTGAGTTATTGGAATTTGAATTGGCATTGGTCTTGATGCTTATATTGGACAATACTGAGATTGATATAGAATATTTTGGATCGAAGTGAGGACTGTCCGGATTGTTATTTGGCTGTTGGAGTTTGATTAAACTTGCTGAATTATGATCTAGAGATTGAGTCTTAAGTTGTCTAAGACCAATTTTGTGTTGTTGGACTTTAATATTTAGTTTATATTATTTTTATGAATAGGTGACGAGACGGATAGAGACTGTAGTCAAGTCATAGATAATGAGCTGCAGGAGTCAGGTAAGCGGGGTTCCTATGCTAGGCCTTACACGAATTATTGAGACTGAGATTGATTTTCTGAAAACTTTGCATATTTTTGTGGTGAAATGAGAACTTGGAAAAAACAAAACCAACCTCGGTCGTTTATTTGCATACTCATGAAATCTGTACGAAAAAGAGAAAAATATGTTCTGACATGTATTATGTAGACATGAGCTAAATTCTGTCATGTGGTTTCTGAAATCTGAAAAAAAAAAAACGATATTGAGAATATGAAAAGTTATGCATTTATTTAGAAAGATGTTCTGGTTTTTGTGTTCAGCTTGTGTAAACTGTCTGATTCTGTTTTGGTACTCTGTATTATTTTGATATAACATCTGAAAACCTTTGGCATGGTGTACTGGTTTTCGTATCTGACTCTGTCTCTGCTTTGCTCTGCTCTGCTCTGTTATGCTCTGCTCTGTTTGGGTTGGTACCAACTTCTCTGTCTCTGAGTGCACCCACTTTGGAAACAAAGTGGTTTTATTATGGTTTTTCCTGTGTGCACACTCGGGGCTCCGAGAAGAATAAAGGAAAGATTTCACCTCTGTCTCTGCCTGGTTTGGCCATCGGGGTTAGTACAAACCTACCACGGGGGTGAAACATGGTCTCTGCTCTGTTTAATGCTCTGTTTTGATCTGATGATGATACTCAGTTTATGTTATGCCAAAGCACTATGGGTTTTACTTGTCTTAAAATCATCGCTCTGTTACTTTTGAAAATATGTTCTGTTCTGCATGATAACTCTGGAAAATATTTTGTTCTGCATGCTCTACTTTGTAAATGCTCATGTTTACACGCTAGCATATGATTTCTGCTTACTGAGTTGTTGATAACTCACCCCCTATCTTCATAATATTTTTCAGATGATGTGGAGAGTCCAACTGAGGACCTGGATTAGATTGGTGAGCATGATGTTAGAAGAAGGAATTCTGATGTCTTATGTCCTTTAGATTTAATTATATCTTGGGCTTGGGTTTAGTAAGACTTTTGAAGTTATTAGTTTGGCTTGTTATGATTACCAGGAGATTTTGGACTCCTTCATTTTTTTTAGCTGCAGTAATGACTTTGTGGAGTTTTCAAGGTAGTTATTTAGAACTCTTGATTTTGAGTGTTGCTATTAAAAATTTGAGTTTCATTTTTAGTTGTGTTGGAAAATAAGTTCTTAAGAGACAGGTAGTAAGTCTCCAGACTATCCGGGTTTGGGGCGTTAGATTTGGTATCAGAGACAGGTTTGAATTCTGCATACTATAAACTTTGGAGGTTTAGATTTCTGTGGGTTCATAGGATGTAAAGATTTCAGTGTAGGAACTTGAGAAATTTAAGGATATCTTGTGGATATTTAAGTTTGGGATTCAAAAAAAAAAAACCTTATGATTGATTTTGATAGGATTTGAGGATTTAGATTTTGGAAATTCTAAGAAATGATTTTTATAACATATCAGGTTTTAGATCCGGTAAGCTTATTCTGTAGGATGCAAGACATGACTTGGAAATGATCTAAGCTTTAACTTTTGGAAGTTGACCTAAGTTTGACCGAAAGATAGGTTTGTGGTTCTGCTGACTAAAAACATTTGAATTTTGGATATCCGTGGATTTAGGGAGAAACTTCAGATTTGGGATGTAGGTTTGTAAAGAATAAGAGCTAATTTTATGGAATTGCACACTTTATGATTGAGTTTTGAGATTTAGGGATTCTAGATCCGACAAGCTTACTTTGTGGACTATAAAAGATAATCTTCTTAAGATTTAAGGTTTAGATTTTTTTTTGTGGTTTAGATTTTAAAGATATACTGGAGTTTAGAGCAATGTTGGGTTTACAATATGAGATGATAGGAGTGACTGTACGAGTTGGTGAAATTAAGGCTCAACATGAATACCAAGTGCTTGACAGAAAGCATAAATGGTGACTGCAACTTTGAATCATTTATTTTTCATTATATTATGCTATGTGATTACATTCTATATATAGACATTTCTACAGATAACTAATTTCCAAAACTATTGGGATCAATCGACACCTGTCCCACAAGGAATGATTTCTAAATTCTATAAGATTCTTTCCTTTTCTGCTGTGTTGTGTTGTCCTCTGTTGTGACTGTTTCATTTGTTGCTTTGGTGCTATTAGCTGCTTTTGCAGATGGTGAGACCACACGGCTTAGCTTAATTTCTTCCTTAACATCCCCCCTCGATACAAGCTGCACTTGTGAAACTATGAGGCTTGATCGAAGTAGAAGAAACCAAGATATTGAGAGTGGCTTTATGAGTATGTCAGCCACTTGGTCCTTACTAGATACAAAGGAGACATTGAGAGTCTTGGCTACCACACGATCTCTTACAAAATAGTAATATAATTTTACATGCTTGGTACGAGCATGTAAAATGGGATTAACTAACAAATAAATTGCCCCTAAATTGTCACACCACAAAGTTGATGATGGATCATTTAAAAATATTCCAAGTTCCTTTAGAAGAGATTGAACCATAATATTTCACAAGTAGTGTTGGCAACAGCCTTATACTCTGCTTTAGTGGATGATCGGGCAATCTTTGGTTGCTTTTTGGAACCTCATGAGATGAGATGTGAGCCAAAAAAGACACAGAACCCTCCTGTGGATTTTTTATCATCTGCACACCCAGCCTAGTCAGCATTGGAGAAGGCAAAAAGGGTAAGCTTGGAAGATTTAGAGAAATAAAGGCCTAAATGAGTGGTAGTCTAAGATACCTAAGAATTCTTTTAACAACTTGCCAATGTGATATATTTGGATTATGCATGGATTACACACATGATTGGGAAATTCAGGATGCACAAATCCAGGGGTTGTCGCATATATACTGCTTCCTCCAAATCACCATGTAACAAGGCATTCTGTATGTCTAATTGTTGCAGTGGCCAATTGGAAGTAATAGCAAGTGAAAGTATGATTCTGACGGTGGTGGGTTTTATGACAGGGGAAAATGTTTTCGTGTAATCAACATCGGCTTGTTGATGAAAGCCTTTGGCCACAAGACGTACTTTATGTCTTTCCAGAGTTCCATCAGCATTCATCTTTGTTTTGAGAACCCACTTAGGACCCAAAACATTGTAAGAAACTGATGGGGGAACTAAGTCCCATGTATGGTTATGTAAAAGTGCATGAAACTCCATTCAGAAAATTTAAAAGCCTCAGTGTAAGAAGTGGGTTCCTCAAGAACCTGTGTATGGTGCTAGAGCCAACGTAGGAGGAGGAAGAGTGGATGAAAACGACGAAGCTTCTGAGATTTGGGAATTTAGGGATTGTGATTGAGAGGGGCTCAAGATCGAGGAAGGAGGGGGTTGTGCATCTGATGGAGGGGCCATAGTATGGGTTGGACTGCGAGTAGTGCATATGGGTTGTGAGTGGGCTAAGGTTAAGTTGGGCCCAGGCAAAGAAATGGGAAAAGGGAGTTGTGAGGGCTGCCGAGTGTTATTTGTTCAAGTGGGATAGACTGTTTGTGATGGTTTATGAGATGGAGTGCTATGTGTAAATGAAGTGGACTGCATGTGTATTGAACGAGGAGCCGAATGATTAATGGGCTGAGCGTGAAAAGGAAAATGGTTTATTTAAAAATTACATCCCTAGAGATGTAGTTCCGGCCCGATGGGATATGTAAGCAACGATATCCCTTATGGTCTGGGTTGTTGCCCATAAAAACACAAAGTGTTTATCTAGGATCCAATTTATGACGATTGTAGGGTTGTAAGTTTGGCCAACAAGCGGGGCCAAAAGTTCGAAGAAAATTGTAATCATGATTTTTTTTTTTAAATGATTTGAAAAGGAGACTTATTTTTTAAAATCGAGGTAGGCATCTATTTATAAGATAGACCGACGTTTGAAAGGCCTTGGACCAATATTGAGTTGGCATGGAGGCTTGAGTCAAAAGGGAAAGTCTCAATTTAACAATGTGCCAATGACGGCGTTCAACTATCCCATTTGAGCATGGGAATAAGGGCACATAAGGCGATAAATAACAAATTCAGTAGTCCGTGGTGATGGATGTCCAAGCCTAAGTTGCCAGTGGAAAGGTGAAATACATTCACCAATATGTGCTTGAGGAGGGGTCGAGAGTGATGAGGAGGTGGTGGCATCCGCAGGTAGGACATACAGGCCATTTTTAACGGTTCCTGAAGTAGAACCCTCAGTTCGCAAAGTGAAACTCAAACTATTATACAGAATTATCACAACAAAACTGACGAACAGACAATAAATTTTTAGTAATTGATGGAACCTGAAAAGGAGTTGAGAAAGAAGAAATTTGCCGATGAGGTGTGAAGATGAGCTGAACCCGTGTGCTGTATAGGCAAGGTAGAACCATCTCCGATGCTCACTTTATCTGAGTCCTGGTATGATAAAGCATCCAAAGTAAGGTTGCTGAAATCTGGTGTGAATGGTTGGTTGCAGCACTGTCAGGAAACCAAGAATTAATATGATGAGGCGTGGGAGGCACAGAAGTGATATTGGCTGATAGAGGAGGACCAGTCTGGTAACTGTGATCAAATCTGTGATAACAAATAAGGGCAGAGTGCCCTGGTTTATGACCAACTTGACACAGAGGTCGATTGTCTGACCGAGAGGAGAAGAAGGGTTATGCCTTCCTCCCCCACGACGACCACAGGAACCACGAGAACCCTTTCCCCTATTAGACGAATTGAAAGCAAGTCTGGTAGATGTAGTATGCGCAGCAATAGAGTGAGTACTGAGCATGGTCTGGGTTTGATGGGCAAGCCGTGACTCATGAGTGTGGAGAAAGCTATATATCTGTTGAGGTGAAAGAGGGTCTGCCCGAGTGGTAAGAGACGGAACCAATGGATCATAGTCAGTCCCAAGCCCAGCAAGTAAATACACTGAGAATTCCGATGGAGATAGACGCTGACCTGCTGCCAGGGACAGCTCAATGTATTTTGTGGCCTAAGGCGACCATTAATTACATGATATTTTAATTTAAAAATGATAAAAATATTTAAATATTAAATAATAAAATTTTATTAATATTTTCTGAAATGCAAAACAAATATGAATATTGATTTGGTTAGTAATATCTACAAATACTATAACAATTTGAAAGAAAATCTAATTTTTCTGTAAATAAAGTATTATCTGTTATTTGTATATATATATATATTTTTTCAATACTTCATTATGAAAACAAATAAGACCATCAATATCAAAATAAACATCATATTTTATAAAATATTCAAGAGTAATATATCATCAGTTTGCTATTTCTATTCCAATTTTACTATTGTCTGAAAGTTTTGTATATTTTGAATAAGATTTTTTTTAGTAAAACTTCTATATTTACTGATTTTATTTTATTTTTTACCAAATTTTACCATTTAAGATTGATTTTATTTTAGGCAAAAAAATTTTCATCCTTTATTCTAACCAATATTTTTTTTATAATTTATTTTTTAAGGTCACAATAATTATTTTTTTTCTCCTTTTGGGGGCCTTCTCAAGGTGGGGGCCTTAGGCAATGGCCTTAGTTGCCTACCCCTTGAGCCGGCCCTGCCTGCTGCACCTAAAGAGGCCGCAAGGTTTTTAGCTTTATGAAAGTAATCTGTAATTGATTCAGACCCTTTCTTGAGGGTAGCTAACTGAAAATGTGTCTGCATTAGATGTGCAGAGGACTGAGACACAAAAAGGGTTTGAAGGGTGGTCCAAGCCTCTCGGGCAGTGTTGCACTCGAGAACTTGAGCAAGGACTTGGTCTGATAGTGAAGAATTAATTACAGACAAGATTAGTTGGTCACGTAATTGCCATTGTGTGTACTCGGGATTGGGAGAATCATCAACCATGGGAGGAGGCACTGAAGATGAGCCTTCCACATGGTCGAAAAGTTGGTGACCCTTTAGAAAGGGTACCATCTATGCTTTCCAAAGGAGGAAGTTATCTACAGTGAGTTTGATGGTGATAAAATGACCAGCCGAGTTGAGTGTATTCGGGGTAGCCATGGGAGAAGGGTGCTGTGTAGTGGAGTTGGGAGAAGAATTACCAGATGCCATTCGGCAGTGTGTAACGAAAAAGAAATAGACGTGAGTCGGGGTTGTTTGCATTCAAAACCCACATCAACCCACCTCAACTCATCTCAACTCATTTCATCTCATCATTACAACTTTCCCAAATTTCTATACAAAATATAATAAACAATTCAACTTTTTCAAATCCCAAAATAACTTTCCCAAATTCCCACACAAAATATAATAAATAATTCAACTTCTATTCTACTATTCATAAACCATCTCAACCCATCTCAACTCATCTCTGAATCCAAACCACTCGCGGGCTCTAGATACCATGTTGAAATTAAGGCTCAGCATGAATACCAAGTGCCTGACAGGAAGCGTAAATGGAGACTACAACTTTGAATCATGCATTTATTTTTCATTATATTATGCTATGCGATTACATTCTATATATAGGCATTTCTACAGATAAATAATTTCCAAAACTATTGGGAGCAATCGACACCTGTCCCACAAGGAATGATTTCTGAATTCTACAAGAGTTTTTCCTTTTCTGCTGTGTTGTGCTGTCCTGATCTGCTGTGACTGTTTCATTTGTTGCTTTGGTGCTGTTAGCTGCTTTTGCAGATGGTGAGACCACACGGCTTGGCTTAATTTCTTCCTTAACAATATATAATAAAAATGAAGATGCCGGATATCCAATTGTATTCCATGTAGAATGGCATAGATTTTATCGTGATTTTCTAAGAAAACTAATTTAAGGCAAGATCATAGTTCACGTCGTCTCTCTCACTAGCATCGACCGATCCAAAAGTTAAAGAGACTACTTTTGATTTTTCGATGTTGCAGATCAAATATTTCAAAGTCTCACCTTTCGTCGGTACCGATATATGGATCTATATATACCAAAAAGAAAGATGTCATCTGCAACCATAGCGGATTCCCAAAGATCGAGCTCTATCCACTATATAGCTAGTGGTGCAAGTGGACACCGATGGCGTTATCAGCTCCACGACATGGTCGACTAGCCCAAGTCCTGGCCATTGGCACAGCGAATCCGGTGAATTCTATCGACCAAAAGGACTTTCCAGACTTTTACTTTCGCGTGACTAAGAGCGAACACATGACCGAATTGAAAGAGGAGCTTAAGTTCATTTGTAAGCATTCCTTGAAGTTAGTAATTATCCTTTTCAGTTTAGGAGCAGCTAGATAGAATTCATTTTTTATCAAGAGAATTATGCCCATGTAATCATGTGGGTGTACGAACCTGTGGTGGAAAGTAGAAGAAAACAAGAGGTCAGATCACTTGTTTTTTCTTTTTTTCTTTTTTTTTGAAGTGAACACAAGTTAATTTGGATATAAACTTGACATGCTTGAATCTTGATTTTATTTTCTCCCCCTAGCTCTGCATGTCCATGTGGATGCTTTCTTGATACTTGATTATTTGCTTCTTCTTCCAGCTTTTTAATTCATTTCATCCATAGGCGCGCTGTAGATTTGGCCTTACAGCATGCATGCATGTTAAATTTCTCTCAGGCGAGAAGTCATCGATAAGGAAACGTCACCTTCTCCTTACCGAGGAGATTCTGGCAAATCCAAACATTGGGGGCTCTGAGTTCCGATCTATCAAAGCACGTCAAGCTATGGGAGCTCCCGAGGTAATCAAGCTCGGCAAGGAAGCAGCAACCAAGGCTATCAAAGAGTGGGGTCAACCCATCTCAAAGATCACGCACCTTGTATTCTGCACAAGGTTCGGTTGGGACGTTGTTCCCAGTCCCGCCTATCAACTCACCGAGCTCCTTGGCCTTAATACATTGGTTGAGACATACATGATCGATGAACACTGCCATGCTGGTGGGATTGGCCTTCGCCTCGCCATGTATATTGCAGAGAGAAATGCAACTGCACGTCTACTTGTGGTGTACTCCGAGAACACCGCTGTCTTATTTGAAGGACCCTCTGATGATCAAACTGACGTACAGAAACTCAACACATATGCACATTGTGCAGATGGTGCTGCGGCCGCAATCATCGGTGCCTGTCCTGATACATGGACTGAGAATCCACTGTTCGAGCTAGTAGTGGCTTGTAAATCGGTTCTCCCTGACTCAGAGGGCGCATTGGCTAGTTTTTTACGTGAAATGCGCCAATCATTCTATTTATCTGAAAATTATATGCCCATGTTGGATGGTAACAACATGGAGAAAAGCTTGGTTGATGCGCAAATCTGGGCTGAAAGATTGAGACAAACTGGCATAAGTGATTTGAACTCCTTGTTTTACGTGGTTAATACTGGTTTGGGAAGATTGCTCGACAATTTCGAAGAAAATCTAGGTCTAAGTGACGGAAAGCTCAGAGCAAGTTGGCATGTGCTACGAGAGTACGGATACGTGCTGGGTCCGGGCCTGTTGTTTGTCCTTGATGAGATGAGAAACAAATCCATAAAGGAAGGAGAGACCACAACCGGCGATGGTTTGGAGTGGGGAGTTCTGTTTGGGTTTGGGCCAGATCACGAGTTGGAGACATTTGTGGTTCGCAGCATCCCCATAATTCCTAATCCTTTTGTTGGTGCTGTTAATTTTCTACTAAAATGGTTTGCCACAAAATTAATGTGGTGAGCAACAGTGAAGTCTCGATCGATATATATATCATATATGTGTGTGTGTTTAAGCCCGTCTGCTTTCCCCTGTTTCCTGCACATTCATTGAAGCAAACCCAAAAGCTGCATGAACCCAAATTTTCCTTTGTTAGTGAGAATTTTTAGACATCAAAAGTGTTTCATCTCGTCTCATTTCATCTTATTATTATAACTTTTTCAAATTTTCATACAAAATATAATTAACAATTTAACTTTTTTAAATTCAAAAATAACAATAATATTCTAACAATATTTTATTCAATTTTCAACTGAAACCATCTCATCTCACTATCCAAACCGCACGTTAAATTTTATTTACCTTGAACAACCCACCCCCTTCCATGGATGTTTGTCTCGTGCCAATAGTCGAAACAAAGAAGGTTCATCGCTGTTCACAGGACTTCAGATTCACCGAAGCAAGAAATGGTACAAACACGTTTGGATGACAGCTCACAAGTGTAAAGATTACAAATAAATTCTCCCAAAGCAAAACCCTTTTTTTTTTTTTTTTTTTTTTGTACATATTTTACTCGCACAAGATTTATAGCTTAGGATGAGGAGCCATAATCAATTGTAACATAATACATTAACAATAATATTACAACTCTTAATTTTAGGAGTAAACCTAAATATCGTATACATTAGACATAAAAAGTCAAAATTATCCAATGACCCAATATCCTAACCCCCAAGGCATACTGAAGATTTCAAATACAACAGATTCAAATATGACAAAAGAACCATATCCCCTACTTCAATCATCAAGAACTGTTCTTGGGATTCTTCTTTTTATGTACACAAATTCAAGGCAACAAATTAAACAGTGGCTCTCAGAACAATCACTTTAGGCCTAAATGGTATCGTGTTTCTGTTCATTTCAGCAGATTCAAGCTACAAATATAGTTTCTGGCTCTGCTGACCAGTAATATACAACCTTCAGAATCATATTTTCCCCAGTTTAAGCAGCCAAAAGTCAGCAAGATCTAACATTCCACAACCTACACATAACAGTCAATTTAAAAATGTAGTCAAAATAAAATTCTTGGCATTGGGAAATACAGGTCAAATTAAAATCAATACTTGCCAAAACCTATTGACTATACATCTCCAAAAAATTCATGATTTCTATAGCCCGATCTCAATGGCACCCAAATTCTCTTCAAACTTTAGTGTCTTTGCTGCAGTTAAAAGCATGTCCATCCCTCCACCTTTTTCTGATGCCTCTTCTCCTTTATCATTCCATCTCTTTTCAAGATTTTCAACTGGCATAAACCCCCCTACACCTTTCTTTCTATGTTTAATTTCTTTAGTCTCGAAAGCTCTTTTCGCTCTGCGTATTGCCTGGATCCCTGCATTACATTTTCTGCAGAACCATTTCCCTCTTGGAATTGATGTACGTGGTGGTTTCATGCAATAGATGTGGTATGCATGATCACAGCCATCACATAAAATGATCTTATCATCATCTTGATCAGCAAGGCAAACCCTACACAGACAAGAAGGGCAGTACCAACAGGAGCCATATGATTTTAATTGCTTAGTTGTCAGGCACCTAGCATGGTAGTATTTATTTGGGCAAAAGCTGTGACCACAAGCCTTCAGCTTTTCACCATCTTCTACCTCATTTCCACAAATTTTACAGGGGAGATAGTTTTTTCCACCTTTAGATGGTTGAAGCCCATTGTCCATACTACAATTTGAGTTTTCTTCCATGTCAATAGAAGTTTCTTCATTTATAGGAGAAGTTCCATCATCACCTCCATTGCTTAGGGACTTGGGAGCAATAAGCCTATCACACACTTCACAATTTTGATGGGGTGACGCGATTCTACTTGCCACACAAACGGCACAGTACCAGCTTTTAGGGGGAATCTCTTTGATGGCAGGTTCAATGCAGGAGACATGGTACATCTCCTCACATGAATCACATAATAAATAATCCCTACCATCTGCCTTGCCTCCGCATTGCCTGCAAGTGCAAACTTTGAACACACCACAATCTTCTGTTTGCACTGGTTTAATTGGAGAGTCTGATTCCCGGGGAAGAAACTGTTTTGCAGTGAAAAATAATTCGTTATACGTATTATCCAGAATGCATATAGTACAGATGAAGAGATTTGAATATAAGTCAAAGAAGAGAAGAAAATGCACGATTTATCACTAAAATTGAGAGATTTACACCGTAAGGAAAAAAGAAAGAAAACAAAAACAAGAACATGAGACTCAGCCTTGGCTTATACCCAGCAAAACTCGGAATGCCAGAGGCAATTAGCTATCCAGTCTTACAGATAAAGTAACAACTAAAACCATTGCACACCTCACGTCTAAAGAAGGGAAAAATATGGGACCTTAGTTAAAAAAGAAATTATTTGATTGCCCAAGATGAAGAATAACCCCATGGCTTTTAGGCAAAGCGGCTCTCAAGGACAAAAGTTAAAACTCTCAAGTACTGCCCCCGTTGAAAATCTTGCGGCTAACTCTTTGGTAGCCACTTACCGAATACAGGACAGGGATCCACGTGTAAGGGATTTAGTTCTAAGTGCAAAGAGCACAGGAAACCTTGTAAGAAAAAAGGGGGAAAAAGGAGTGAAACAGCTTTTTATTTTATTATTATTATTAGTTTTTCGAGGAAAGTAATTCAGAGTATGTAGATATTATGTGCTTGCAATCAGCTCTACAGAACATATGACTTTCAATTCTAATGGCAGCTCAAAACATGACATCATCAGGAGTTTCCAGAAGCTTTCCTGAATTTATCTTCTTCAAAAAACCAAATGCAGCCTAATTTATATATATTAGTAGCTTAAACATCAATCCAAAGTTATCTAGAACCAAATGCAGCATGTTAATATTAATGCTGATGCTGTTGAATAAAGCACATAGTAATATTATAATACGTAGAACCTCCCTTACCTCTTGTTCACCATCTTCATATGTGCTGTGTATTCGTCCACCCACCTTGGAGAGAAAAGTAAAAAAAGTTGAGTTGAGATAAAAACAAAATCAAACCAATACATAATGTATGAAGTGTAGATGATAATACTGGAAATAAATATATATAACCAAAACTCAAGGCACTGGATTGGCTTAGCAATCTTTGAAAGTTGGTCTGTCTCACCTGCTCATGATAGGCAGTCCTTGACATGTCTGAAAGGCTCTTTGCAAGAGAAACAAACTCACTTCCAATCTCTTGAAGCTTTCGCCATACCTAAAAATATTAATTCAAATTTAAGGCATATCCAATGACATGATGAAACTCAATACACCTGGGAATAAGCATATGTCCTCATTGTAGAAATAGGGCTGGTTTGGGGAGTGAGATGAGATGAGAATTTTGTGAATAGTAGTAAGATAATTTGTGAATAGTAGTGAGATAGTTTGAGTTGAGTATTTTTTGGGTTTTGGGAAAGGGGAGAGAAAAAGTTGAATAAAAAATATTATAAAGTTGAACTGGGCCTATTTCGTTGAGCAGCGTCAATGCAACACAGCAACATAAAGAAAATAACATTTCATTAGCCATCAGTTCTCATGGATACAAACACACCACCAACAAACTGCAGGCTTTTACCCCTTTTCAGACTTCTACACCAATAGTTAAGGAGCTTTCATAATTGACATGCTAAGAAGTGTTTTAACACTATCTGATTCTGTAAATCAAGAGAAAAATTAGGGTAACGAAAGTTCAAAAAAAAGGGAACGAGGTCCTATAATCTGCATAGGAGGCATATTGTAGTATCGGGATGATGTCGTATGAGAAAGCAAGACTGGAAAAATATTGATCATCTTCCACTACATTGTGAGATGGCTAGGAGCTTATGGTGGTGTTGAGGGGATTATGGCCTAGAGGATGGTGGAGTTGTTGGCAGAGACCTTAAGATGGTCACAAAAATTCAGATGTTTGGAGGATGGCTCCTTTGTGCTAAATGTGGTGGATTTGGCAAGAACACAAGGCCCAAAATCCTAAAGACCATGGGAAGACGAATTCGGAACTAAAAGCCATCATTTTCACCAATCTCTATGTTTGGATGAGTGCTCACAACAGCCCCCAAATCTCTATGTTTGGATGAGTGCTAACAATAGCTCCCAAATCTCCAATTTAATATATTTTGAGGAATTTTGCTAGCTTGGATGTATCCTTTTCTATGTTTCTTGTGTAAGTACTCAGCTTGCACACACCCCTCTATGCTTTAATAATTTCCATAGCTTGTCAAAAGACAATTCACTTCCAAAGGTAAAGATACAAAACCTTCATCAATTCAGTTCTCCATTAATTTGGGCCAAAACTCACAATTTTTTTTTTTATAAGTAAATGATTGTATTAATGAGAATACGCATAGCCCAAGTACCCAAGGGTGTATACAAGACGTAACACCTATTTAGGACGAAGACAGAACAAAACTTCAAGCATAGAGGTCATGCTTGGTTATGACAATTGTTAAGAATATTTGAGAATTTTTTCTTTTTTTTTACAAGTAATATTTGAGAATTTTTTACATTGGGTTTTGAAAAAGGAGAGAAAATTTTGAGTAAATATATATATTGAGAATAAGTGTTGTATTGGAGTTTGTGAAAAATTGTTTAAATACAATTTTTAAGAGCACTTTTATTTTGGAATTTGTAATGATTTTTGTGTTTGGATAACGATTGAGTAATAATTGGATCAAAATTTGAAATAGAAATTTCTTTGAGATTCAAAGATGATTCGTTTGATTCGATAAAATTTTTTGAAAGTTTTAAAAAGTTTTGTGAAACCAAACATGGCCAAAGTATTCTTTATGAGATAAAGTAACCACTATCACCACACAATTACAAGAAATTTATACAATATTTCCCTAGCATAAGAACCATGAAGCATTGAAAGTATCAAATATGACCAACGAATTTTTGAATGGGCTACGATACCAAAAACGTGTATTAATCAATACATAAATCAAGCCGTTTTGCTATGCACACTCATAGAGTGCAAAATGAAGGACTTTTAGAAATTATTACAACGAAAAGTTTTTCTAAGATCTAAGGCCAACAATTTATTTCGACAGTGCAAAATTGGAAACGCATAATTTCTTTTCCAAAAAATATATTTTTTGCTACTGAAAAAAGAAAAGAACATTTATTAATACACAGAAACAAAAGGCAAACATCAAAAGGGTGAAGTTGTATAGGCCTTGAACTATTATTTCGACAGCGTATATAACACAAAAAAGTATGAAATATAAGAGCTTAACGCAAAAAGAATCTCGAGATTACCTGTTGAATATCTGAAGAGAAAAGGACAGGTGAATGTTCATAAGCTCCCTCTTTCATCCTCAAGTTTATGATACTAAAGTCAAAAAAGTCAGCCTTGATGCCTTGGAAATTCTCAAACAGCAGCTTGCACAATGAGGTGAACTTGTCCGAAATTAAAATATTAAACAAAGCACGCTGACACTTCTCAGTATTGTTATTGTGATCAGATTCATTTAAACATCCACTAGATAAAGCACCTGCATGTCCATTAGCTGCTTTCTGGGATCCATTCGGCATGCACCCTGTTTGTGAAGCTTTGAGCCTGTCTTCATCACAATGGCCAGATTCCTGCAAGACAGCCATGAAAGAGAAACAATTATAAATACAAATGATGACTACTTTCAGTAAAACACTGCAACTTTGGTTACCTTAACCACCATCGTACCATCAGTTCCATGATTAAATACAAGTGCCTTCCAAATGCAACCCCGTATAAAACTTTCATCAACACTTGAGGACCGATACATGTGCTCCAGTATAACATTTCTCCAGTGCCTCTGTAAACAGTCATCTGAACCATCCATAGGAACATGGCCTTCTTCAATAGAATTCTTTTCTATAACCGTGTGACCAGGTTCTTTCAGAGTCTGCAAGATTTCAAATATAATTTGATAAAGGGTAACTAGGACCAAACCACAGGCATACAGTACCATATCCTAATGTTTCACCAATTTCTATTCACCGAATCCAAATTGTAGCATCCCCTTGTTCCCCATCAGTATTTGTGCTTCTAGGTATGTATGGATAACATCATTGACCTAAAATCTAAAAATATATATGCACCGAGTTGCATACTTGTTTTTTATAAGTTGCACCGAGTTGCATACTTATTTGAGTATACAATAATGAGTACACCATATGTTTGGATGCTGCGCTCAACAACTTCCATTTCCGTAGTTTTAGAGATTTCATTTAATTGTTATTTTTTTTCTTTTCCTTAGATGGGTGCTTCATATTGTATACTTACTATGCACTTGGGTTGCACCCTTCCATGCTCTGAATAAGATTGCCTCACTTATTCCAAAAACACCCACTAAAGATCTTTCTTAGAAAATTTCAATTTAGTCTTGAAAAACATGTAAAAGAAGTGTTTTGTCCAAAATGCACAAACATTCACCTTCCATTTTGCTAAAATATCACCACCAGTCCTAAAGGAGGTGAAATCTTCAGATTCAACTTGGGATTTAGCAGCCCAATTTAAAAAGGTTATTTTTGGCCCAAGGCTCCATCCAATTACGAAACAATATGCAAATTCCAAACCAGTGATTATCCAATGCACACAAATTCTAATTCCATTTGTAATATGACACCTCTAATAATACCATATCGTACATGTCTTATGTACTTGGGTTATGCCTATTATTATCAATAAAATTCTTACTTACTAAAAAAATAATTTTTTGATAGGTAAAGGAAAAAGAAGAGGGGCATTCCAATACTTCCTAAAAAAATAATAACATATCATGAAAACTAAAATGCCATTTTAATGGACTTAACGTTCATGGTTTCCTCGTATTTATTTCTTCTTCTTGCTAGGTATTTTCTCTTCTATACATCCAGTGTACTTGGAATACAACTATTGATGTTATAAGTTTTTTTAATTACAGAAAACAAAATATCACCACAATGCCAAATCTAAAAGGCCAACATAAGTGATTCATTCTGATACGTATGTCAGGGAGCATATTCGTTGATACGTTGAAAAGGATAGCCCATACTAGATGCATGCCCCATAACTGACCAGTGACAACATTTCCGCAACCCACCCTTTCTCGAAATTAGGCAATTAGTGAACAATGCATGTGTTTGATGGTATATGGCTTAATACAACGACTAATCACATGGACTTTATTGCACATCACAACCATTTTAACTACTGTGTGAGCTGGGAATAGAAAGAAGTAATTTTCCTCAATTCCATCTTGAGTTCAATTTTGAGGGAAAAAACCCTCATCTAGTTCACAGTACAGAGGTAAAAGCTCATAACATGACTACAAGTTTTTCTGCTTCCACTTCCAGCCCAAGGCTTTCCAGTATAAGCCACTGGTGTTGATTGATATGCTGACTAAATGTCCCTGCATTTCTCTACTATGGCAGCAAGCAAAATTTGTACATGTCCGTGATAGTTTCTTCAAAAGTTTTAGGTGCCTAATCACAACCAGTTGCTTCGCATACAGTCACAGGGCAGATTTTTTCTCCGAATAAAAGCAGCTTACAATATTTCAGATAGAAATTTCAAGGTACAACACCAAACTTTAAGCCTTGAAACTCAAGAGTTATTAACAATTGATCAAACTGTTTTACATGCTAGAAAAAAGTTAGCAAACACATCTTGCAATTGAACTAGATATGCACAATATAAAGTGAAGGAGCAAAACCTGTTCCATTAACTGACTTGCAGCTTCTGCACAAACTCTCCAGTCTTGCTGAGCTTTGCCATCTGAACTTGATCTCACATGCTTCCGCCTCTTGTAAGTTCGGAAGCTCTTGCTTCCACCAGAGTTCCACTGACCATCATCATTCCCATTTCCAATTGCAGACCCATTATTCACTGCTTCACTCTTCGAGCCCTCAGCGCAGTATGTTCCATCACCGGTACCAGTTCCCTCTTCATCACCCATTCCCTCAGTACTGAAAAGAAGTTAACAATTAGGGTTTCAAAGTCATTCCCACTTTCCGATATTGGAGATTTAGGTGAATTATCCGGACACCCACTACACAAAGCCAACAATAATAGCCAAAACAACCACGAACTAAACCAATTATGTAAAGGAAAAAGCTACTCGGACCGAGATTTCTTACCAAGAAAGGCGACAGACTGAGTTGGGAAAGCCAGATGGCTATTTACGAAAAAGCTCCCCGAGACCCTCTCTGCTCCACATTTGAAAATCAAAGACAAAACAAATTACAAAAGAACAGTGCGGGAAGTAGGAACAGTAGCATATACTCGCCGTTCATCTCTCTCTCTGTCTGTGTATAGCCCCTCTTTTTACTTTGCTTCCAAAATTTTTTGATAAGTACTTTGCTTCCAAAATTCAAAGTACGTACCTCTATCTATCTCTTTGAAAATGCGACATCAGAGATCTTGAAGGATTCTGTGGGTGATGGAGGGACGGTTCAGGGTTATGAGGGAGAGGGACGGCAAAATGAGGGAGAAATATCGTTTTCCCAAGGGTTCAGACCAGAGACAGCAAAATGAGGGAGAACTCTTTTTCTTTGTAAATACCCTCGAGCACCGTTTGGTAGCGAAAAAACGCAGGAAAAAAATTAACATGGAATTTCGAAAACTAGCGTTTTCTCTTGCTTTCGGTTTCTGTTTCTGGGGAAACTAAAAGCTCGACTAAAAAGAAAGCACAACACTTACGACTCCTTTGAGTGAAAGAAATAGCTTTCTAGAGTCAGAAACGCCGAAAAGTATACATTTTCTCGCTTGTGTTCTTTTCTTTTACTACATTTTTCACAGCATCATGGAAATTAATAAAAGAAATTGAGATTCCATTTGAGGATAACAGAGAGAGAGAAACGCTTACCTGAGTGGAACTTTGATTCTTAAAGCCCTAATGAGATAATGTTTTTGCTTTTCTGGAATCCCTAATGAGAAAAAATCGAAACCCCAAAATATAAGAAATTGGTGGCGTTGGGACTCTGCCGTGGCTCTTCCGACTTCCGGTGCTCTGATCCAAAATATTTTTAGTATCTTTTTTAAAAAATAATAAAAATTTAAAAACATAGAGAGCGGTATTTTAGTATTTCGTTGTTTTTATTTTATTTTGTTTATTAATATTCTTAACATGAAAAATAAGAACGAAATATAGGAGGAGATTTTATTTTTTTTATTTTTTGAATGAAACATAGTAAGCTTTATTGAAAGAAAAATTCTATACACCATACTACCATCTCACTTTCATCCCAATAAGTATGATGTGTCATATTTATCACCATTAAATGATCATTTATTACATGTTTCTTTATCATTTAATGGTGATGAATGTGTTACATACCACTTAGTATGATCAAAATAGAATGAGAGTGTAGTATATAGTATTATTCGTAAAGCATACTTAGCCAACACATGTGCTGCCATATTGACATTTCTTCTCACATGAACTAAAGTCTAGTGATCAAAATGAGACAACACAAACTTGGCATCTCATAAGAGAACCCCCGAAATATGGAACTATGAAGAGTTAAGATTGATACTGTGAATTACTTGCAATGCATCTCATTCCAAGATTATGCTTCTCAGACCTATGTCTCTTGTAAAGATGATCGCCTGTAATGCTCCTTGAGACTCTGTTATGAAGGAATCAGTTAACGTATACCTTTGCATGCTTCTGGAAGCCACCACCCATCCTTCAAAATCTCTTATAACAATACCTATGCCAACTCTACAAATCTCGTGTTTGACTGCAGTATCCTAATTCATGTTATAAGTGCCTAAAGGAGAAGGTTCCCAGCTAATATGATTGCTTCCTGAATCACCTTTGGAAACTACTTTTGAAGCTTGGCCTTCTTAATATTTTGATAGTAACTGTTTTGCTTGTTGCATTACCAAGTTTCGACGAATAAATTTGTTTTGAAAAATGAAAGAATTTCTCTTTTGCCAAATTTTCTTTGCTATCATGATAAACTCCGCCAAGGATTTTGCTCTAACAAGTCAAACATATCAGTTACCAAAATCACAAAACCTGATGCAGACAAGGCACACTTCTAAACTTTCTTAGAAGAAATGCTTCGTACATCCTTACCTGCAAGACAATCCCATATTGCATGAATGACCGTTTTTGCTTCTCTCAAACAAATGGGGCAATCTGGAGACTCAACAACTATCTTCTTGAAAAGGTTAGCCTTTGTAGGTAAAAACTCAAAGCAAGCTCTCCATGTAAATACCTTTGCTGCATGCATTAGGGATATTTAGCTTCCATATCTTCAGCCAAACATCTTATTGAGAATTAGAACTTGATCATTGTCCTTTAACCCTTTCTACCATCTCCTTGTGCAAATGGTATGAACTCTTTGCAGAGAAAATACTATTTTTAGAGCATCTCCAAATAACCCTGTCTGGACAGTTATAAGCACTAATAGGAATTTTCTTAACAATTTCAGCTTCTGTACTTGAAAATATGGAATCAATCAATGGAGTATTCTAGTACTTGTGATCTGGATCAATGAGTGCAGAAACACACTCATCACCATCTAACTCCTACACGACTTTGAATTCGAAAAGATGATGGATGAGGAATCCATCTATCTTTCCAAATTCTCACATGTTGTCCATTGCCAATCCTCTATAAAGATCCTTCTTCCACCAAGTTCTTTGCTGCATGCATACACCTTCAGATGTAGGAAGGGCTTGACCCAATTTTAGCTTCAAAAAATTAGGAATGGGGAAAATATTCCGGCTTCAAAATCTTACTTGGGAGTGCATCAAGTCTTTGTAGTAATCTATAGCCTTGTTTTGCAAGTAGAGCATTGTTAACTTTCTAAATCTCAAGCCACCTGCAGACTTTGCCTTTCTCATTTGACTCCATGAGACCCAATGAATTTTTCCTTCACTATGTTGCCGATTCCACCAGAATTGCTTCATAATTATATTGATCTCTCTTAACAAAGAGAAAGGAAGCTTAAAGACTCCCATACAATAAGTTGGAAGAGATTGTACCACAGCTTTTAACAAGATCTCCTTACTAGCCTGTGAGAGGAATTTAGTTTTCCAGTTACTAACTCTACTCCTCACCCTATCTAAAATGCTGTATAAAGCCTTTGCTTCTTATCTACTACTATACTCAGGTAGACCAAGATATGTTTCATATGAATTTGAAGCCCTGGCCCCTGCTATACTCAGGAGTAATCTCTTGATCTCTCTTGTAACACCCCCGATCCCGAAGGTCTAGAGAATTATTTTTGTCACTTAAAAATCATATTTCAACCATACAATCATAGACTCCAAACTTTCAATGATTCATATGACTCTTTGTTTCAATCAACTACTCTAATATAATTATTCTAAACACCACAAAATCTCAAAATAAATATCAACCTTCCAAAATATCTAGTCGACAAAGCAAAACAAAACTACTGAATAAAATTCTCTAATAACCAAAGTACCCTATTTGTACTTAATCCACTATGCTCACGTAACCTTATACATACTTCCGATTCTTGATCCTCAGTTGAAACATTCAAACATCTGAAAATATTGTGGAGATAAGGGGTGAGTTATCAACAACTCTGTAACAGAGAACATATACTAGTATGTAAACATGAGACTTTTCAAAGAGTTCAGAATGCAGAAACAAATCATTTCAGTTTCAATATGCAGATCTCAGAAACATGTTATCAGGATATCAGAGCGACTTTTCAAACTGTTCATATTCAAAGACCCTTTGGCATAACATGACTGAACATCCTCATCTTATCATATCATTTCATATCGTATCGTATCATATCGTATTGTATCGTACCATATCACCATATCATATAATATACCATGTTTAACTCTCGTGGTAGGGTTGTGCTATCCCCTGTGACCAAACCAAGAAGTATCAGAATGTGAAACTTTCTTTTATTCATTCTCGGAGTCCCGAGTGTGCACACAAGAAAGAACACTAGAAAAACAACTTTATTTCCAAAGTGAGTGCACACATATCATATTAGAAGTGTTGGTACCAACCATATAACAAAATCAGAAGTATCATATTAGAACCAGAATCAAAATCAAAATAGAAACAGAAAGTCATACCAAAGGTTTTTTAGATGCATATCATATCAAACAAAATGCTGAATATATTCATATCATTTTCATATGATCAAAAACAGATCCAAAATATTTTCGTATAACATGTACAAAAATTTTCAGATTTTATATTCGCTCTTTTGCACGTTCATAAATATATAAAATATTGCTCATTTCTACATTATTCATGTCAAAAAGTATTTTTCTCTTTCATATAGATTTCATGAGTGAATGCAGAATACATAACTGGGGTTGTTTTCATATTTTCTTTTAAAACATAATATGCACATTTTACAAACCAACCTCAATTCATTTTCCTATTTATGCAAATCTAGCATAGGAACCCCGCTTACCTAAACTTCTGTGAATTTTCTCACAATGGTGCCAATGGAATATCAATCATCATCTATAAAATAGTCATCACATACCTTCCGTAAGTTTTTCATTGAACACAGTACTACGTAATTAACATCTGAGATATTAAAATATCTATATTTCTCTAATGTCTAACATTCTCGAAACCCTAAATATCATCACTTCCCAACTTCATCGCTATCCACTTAATCTTTCCGACTAATAAATTAAATTCTAAATTATTTCTATAAAATAAAAATATATGGCTACATGTTTATTCAATAAAAATCAAACTCATGTAAAATGTGTCTCCACTTAATATTCACTTAACCCAATTCCCACTAAATCACAAGTCTATCTAATTAAGCCCAAGTTAAGATACATGTCCAATTTTTAAAAGTCAAATCCAACCCCAGTCAGTTGTAAATCATGCTACACCTATGGCTTATCTATTAAGAGCAATAATGTAAAAACATTTAAAAGGGTTGTCGAGGGCTTTGCTGATAATCACATGACCAAAGTGTTTGATGGCATTTTTTTGTAAATAACTTTAAAGGCATGTTGTTTTACGTAAAATGCAAAAGTCACTTTTAGATTGTAAAGGACAAATATTCACTAGAGAGACCTAAGGGCTGTTCGACAGAGACTCACCGAGAGGGAGAGGCAGCTAGCAACGAAGTGGTGGCTGGCTGGGGTTAACGGTGGAGCACGATGACAGTGCACTGTGAGGGAGAGAGAATCATGTAGAAAGAGAGAGAATGGAGAGAGAGAGAGAGAGAGAGAGAGAGAGAGACAAAGAGACAGAGACAAAGACAGAGAGAGCTCACCGAGAGGTAGAGAGGGGGCATTATCCAGCTTGTTAGTGCACAGACTACAATACTGACAGGGAGTGTCACATGGTGGTCGCGACGACTAAGTGTCTGGTGGTGGCTGAGATCAAGACAGAGAGGTAGAGAGAGAGAGAGAGAGAATTACATACGGTGGAGTATGGTGGCGCGGAGAGTAGCACGACCAATCTGTAGGGGTTGGCTAGTGCAGAACCTACGACAGGTAGTGGTTGTTTCCGGCGACAAACGGTGGTTGAAACTGAGGGACGTGGGGTCTTGTTTTCCCCTTGGTCGTGCTCTGTTTTCGTGTGGTGAAACATGGGCTGTTGTGGTGGTTTACAGAGGGTGGTAGTGAGGGTGCACAATAGTGACTGGGTGGTGCGACTGGGTGGCCTGTGGCTGAGCTGAGGCATCGATTTTATGTGAAGGAAGGGGCTCACAAAGTGGAGGTTCTACCTGTGGAGGACGCCGAAGGGCATCCTCGCAATGAAGCAGCCTGCCTTCTTCGGGGCTTCTGTTCCGTGCAACAGGGCTGAGGAGAGGAGCTACGGGTGGTTGCTCGAATTTTGGTGATGGTGGCAAGGTGCTAAGGGGGCCGAGAAGTTGCTAATGAGCAGTGGTTGAAGTCGCTAGTGGTTGTGTGGATTTTTCGTGCGTTGAAGTGATGATCGTGAGGAGGTGCAGTGGCTCTTCTAGGGCGGTTTAACCGTGAGCTAAGGTGGGGTGGTTTCTCTGGGTTTGCTATGAAGTGAAGGAGGTTTGGCGTGGGAGGTTGTTGCGGCTGTTCATCTATGAGGTCTATAGAGAGTGGATCTGTAACTTTGAGTATTAAGCGTGTGTATAATTATAGAAAACTGGAAACCCTATAGGAGAAAGGGAAGGGAGAAACGTGCATGCCATGGAGACGTGCATGGGCGTGGAGTCTGAAATAGGTTCTCACGGCTTGGGTTTTGGACGTATGTGGTTTTTGCCTTCCTGTGAGTTATGGGTCTCGACTCAACCTCTAAAAATAATTCAACTTGTCCTATAAAATTTTCAAGCCAATTTCCATTGGATCCATTAAAATTTTTATCCTATTTATCAAGCCCAAATTAAAATTCATATACCACCAAAATAATTTTTTAGGCCCGTAGGCTACTCCAAAATTACTCGTTAAATTTCAAATGAGCTTTTCATACATATTAACCCAAAAGAAAAATTTTATAGAACCTGAAATTAGCTTAATCTTGGTGCTGGGTCTGGGTGTTACACCTCCCTTGTGTTTCTGCTAAAATGAATAGAAGTCTTATCTTTGTTAAGCCTTTGTCCAAATGCGTGTTCATAGAGGCTTAGAATTTCAAGCATTAGACTCCACTCCAATGCATTTGATCTACAAAACAACAAACTGTCATCTGTAAAAAAAAATTAGTTAATAGAAATCTTACCATTGGCAATTGGAATATCAGTGATTACTTTATTTTCCTCAGCTTGGTTAAGTAGAGCACTCAAGGCCTCTGAGCAAAGGATAAATAGGTAAGGTGACAAAGGGTCATCTTGCCTAATACCCCTTGTGGCTTGGAAAGTAGTTTGAGATGAGCCATTAATAAGAATGGAGTAAGAAATTGAGTTGATGCATCTCATGATCAAACTTATCCATTTTTAATGAAAGCCCATCTTGGTCATCATAGCATGTAGGAACTCTCACTCCACCCTATCATAAGCTTTACTCATATCAAGCTTTAAGGCCATAAAACCATATGTTCCTTTGAATCTCTTATCCATTGAGTGCATGGCTTCATATGCAACAATTACATCATCCATTATTAATCTCCTAGGAACAAAAGCACTCTGAGTGGGGGATATTACCTCTTGCACTACTCCTTTCAATCGATTGGCCAACACCTTTGACATTATCTTATAAAGAACATTGCATAGGGAAATTGGCCTGAAGTCAGCAACCTTTCTTGGATTCTTCTTCTTTGGGATGAGAACAATATGAGTCTCATTTATCTGTTTGATATCACCACCTGAATTAAGAAAGTCCAGCACAGCTCCACATACGTCATTACCAACTGTTCCCCAGTGAGTTTGATAGAAACCTAGAGGGAAACCATCTGGTCCTGGTGAACTGAGTGGATTCATATGAAATACTAGTTCCTTCACTTCATCAGCTGAGAAGGTCTTAGTCAAGAACAAGTTCATGTCTTCTGTGACTTTAGTCTTTAATGGCCTGAGGCAATTTGCTATATTAACAGGATTTGAAGAGGAAAACAAATCCTGATAGTGATGTAGGAACATTCCTGCAATTTCCTCTGAGGAATTAGCAATAGACCCATCATCCCTCTCGATAGTCTTAATGGAATTAGTCTTTCTCCTTTGACTTGCACAAGCGTGAAAAAATTTCATATTCCTGTCACCATCTTGTAGCCATCTTTGTTTAGCATGTTGCTTCCATCTAATATTCTCCTCTTCCAGCAACACATCAACCTTCCTTTGTTTCTGCTTAATATACTCAATGAGATCTCTTGTGTTAGAATCTTGCAAGCTCAAGATTTCTTTCAACTTCTTTAGAATGTCTCCCCTTCCATTTTTTGCATCCTTCTTACACCACTTAATCAATGATTCTTTGCAGTTTTGGAGATCCTTTGTGACTGCCATCAACTTTGAAGAAAACAAAGTTGATTTCTTCCAACTATCTTCAACAATCTTCTTACATTCCTCCTTCGTATCCCAACTCAGTTTATATTTGAAAGGCCTAACTCTATTAAAGCCTTTGTACCATCTCTTGCTCACTTCAACCAACTGAGGACTATGGTCTGAAGTTTGAACCAACCCACCATATCACTTTTGAGTAATACTAGATACATTCTTAAGTTTGCAAGTGCAATGCACTTCATCTATAAAAAATGTAGAATCTTTGATTAAAAAAATAGTTTTTTCATGTAAACTCTAGATTTATTTACTTTTTTCAAAAAAATATGGAAGACATGTACACGTTAAATCTGTAAATTTTATTTCTCATTATTTTTAACTAATAAGATTGATTTTCAAATTTAATTTATATATTATCTTTCATCATTTTTAAATTTATGTAATTATAAATATAATTTATGACATTCTCAACCTTAAATATAAATTTTAAAATATTAAATATGAAGAGTTTGTTTTTTGTTTTTTAATAAAAAAGAAACATGAAGAGTTTGGTTTGAATTCAAATAGGTTATAATTGAATTCGATGAATTTGCATTTCAGTTTCAAATCGATTTGTGTAACCTATCAATAAACTAAAAAAATATAATTGGAGTTCAAAGATATTTAATAAATTATCTAATGCAATTTAGTAGATATCTCGATATATTAGTATTTAATCTTGGATAATAATGTTGTGTGTATTATTACACCAAAAGAAATTATGAATTTATATTTTTATTAAAAATAAAATCTTTTTCTTCTAGGATCAAATCATAATCGAAAGTTCCTAACAAATTTAGAAAAAAACAATTTAATAAAGAAAATGCACAAATTATGCATATAAACTATGCATTCTTCTTTAACTTTATTCATTAAGAGAGAGAGATAAAAATCATACCAAAAATTCTCCTCGTCATCCCTACACCACACAACTTGTATTTTGCAGCTCTTCGAGCATCGACATGCCTAGTGCAGACTTTCAACTCACTAAGCTCCTCGGACTTGCTCTGTTTGGATTGAAAAATCATTTCAACTCATCTCATATCATCTCATCATTATAATTTTTTCAAATTTTCATGTAAAATACAATAAGCAATTCAAAATTTTCAAATCCCAATTTAATTTTTTCAAATCTCAAAACAATAATAATATTAAAAAATAATATTCTAACAATATTTTATTTAACTTTTAACTTTTATTTAAAATCATCTCATCTCATCTCATCTCATCTCATTATCCAAACGGAAACTTAATTTATCCATAAATAGATACATGATCTCCATCAAGCTTGCTATGCAAGTGGGACTGGCCTTCGCATTGCCAAGGATCTAGCTGAAAACAATGCAGGCACTCTGCAAAACCAACATAGACATCTTGACAGGCCAATAACTTTTCACAGATGGTGCAGCGGCTGTAATCGTTGGTGCCAATCCCGACACCTAAATTGAGCATCCACTCTTTGAGCTAGTGTCGGTCAGGCAATCAATTATCCCCAGCCCTGAGAGTGGGATTATAGGAACTGTACATGAAATGGGCCTCACCTACTATAAGGTTTCCAACATTAACAATTGCTTGGTCGAAACATTTAACCCAATTGGTATGAGTGATTAGAACTCCTTGTTTTATGTAGTTCATCCCGGTGGGCCTGTCATTCTTAACAAGATCCAAGAAAAGCTAGATCTAAATGAGGAAAAACTCAAAGCAAGTAGGCATGTGCTAAGTGAGTATAGGAACATGAGCAGCCCTTGCGTGCTATTTGTACGGGATAAGATGAGGAAGAAGTCTAAGGAAGAAAGAGATGCAACAACTGATGAAGGGTTGGAATGGGGAGTTCTGCTTGGACTTGGGCCAGGTCTCACAGTGGAGGCTCTTGTCTTGCACAGCATTCCCATAAATTAAGATCAACCGATTGAAAGGCAAACCATGTATGTGATGTAAACAAGTACTGCACATAATCAATTATCATGATTTATTTAACAACTAACCCTAGTTGGTACCCAAATATCATGTTTTATTATCATGTTTTATTATTATGGTTAAAAATAAAGGCTCGATGATTTTTTATGTTTAGAATCAAAAGTTTGTACAAATTTCAGCGTTGGCAATTTTCCCTACTAAGTGTGATCTTATTAATGTGCATGGTTAAATTTCCTCTCTCTGGCTCACGACCTGAGTAGAGGTGTCGATACTGCCTAGTGCAGCTTTGTTCGTTCTTTGTCTTCAAGGTAGGGTAATCCTTCGAGTGAAGTAGGCAGCATGGAAGACAATTTGGATGAGTTGTATAAGCGTCTCTCTTTGACTGAACAAGAGGAGGACGAAGTGGTAGTGGAGTCTGGTAAATTGGAAGATATCACTTTATGTGGTGGGAAGGGTCTGAATATGACTCTTTTGACTGAGAAACATTTCAACCGAGAAGCTTTCAAGATGACGATGAAGAGGGCTTGGCTATCAGTGAAAAGTGTGCGGTTTAGGGATCTTAATTCGTCTTTGATTCTTGTTGAATTTTACGATCGTCGTGATAAGGAACGAGTGGTAAGAAAGGGGCCTTGGTCTTTCGACAAGCAGTTGGTGATGGTTCGGGATGTGGATGGAAGACCAAAAGTACATCAAATAAAGGTCATAGCAACAACTTTCTGGGTGAGGATCCACAATCTTCCTCTTAGAGCCAAGAATGACTATGTGGGGAATATGATTGGGAAGAAAATTGGGAGGGTTGAAGAGGTGGATGTGGAGAAGGGGGAGATGGCTTTGGGGGAGTTAATGCTAGTTAGGGTAACTCTTGATGTTACGAAACCTCTGTTAAGGGGCACAAAATTTTCAATGGGTGATGGAGATTCACTCTAGGTTAGGTTCTCTTACGAGAGGCTGCCCAATTTCTGTTATTGGTGTGGATGTCTGGGGCACAGGGATAAGGAGTGTGGCTTGAGGCAGAATGTTTCTTAGGTGGAGAAGGAAGGGGTCTTCCCGTATGGAGCTTGGTTGAGGACGGTCAGTTATGGTGACAGATTCAAGGATGGTCGTTCATGGGACCGTCAGGAGATGCAAAGAACAATGCGACGACCTGCTCCGGCGGATGTTTCAAGTTCACCTGAAGCAACAATAGTGGGACAAGGTGATGTAATTATGGGCAATCAATCTCAGTTTCAAAATGTAACTGCTCCTGGTAGTTCGGCACATTCAAAGGGAATTGAGATTAATGCTGCGGGGGTTTTGGCGAGAACTGAGGAAGGTGTGGTGGAGGAAAACACGAAACTGTTGGAAGGTGGTGCCATTGATTCAAGAATCGTTGTAGAGGGTTTTAAAAAGGTTGAGGAAGATGACTTAAACGCGGGAGGGAATTAATGCAATCAATTCGAGGCCATTTTGTGCGTTAAGGGATATTGGGCTTAATGCATTCGATGGGCCAAGTAAGCTCAAGGAAGATGTTATGGGCCAAGTTATGAAGGAGAAGCCTAATGGACTTACAAGCCGTAAATGGAAACGACTATCGTTTTTGACAAATAAAACATGTTCTAAATCTGTAATTCCTCAACGGTCCACAATTCCTAAAAAAAAAAGAAAAGGGTTAATAAGGGATGATGATGGTAATGGAAGGCCAGTGAAGAGAGGAACTACAGGCAGTGTTGGTGAGATTGAGGATGTTCAATCCATGAAGAATGGATCGGCGGTGGCTAGTGAACAGCCCTGCCAAGATCAATGAAGATTGTAAGCTAGAATGCCCATGGGCTTGGAAACCCACGAAGCATTCGAACCCTCTGCGATTTGGTGAAGAGGGAAGTGCCCGACATCCTGATCTTGCAGGAGACCAGACTTAAAGCTCGCGAATTTGAGGTATGTAAGTTCAGATTAGGTTTTTCAAACTATTTGGTTGTTGACAGTTGTGGTAAGAAAGGGGAATTGCTTTGCTTTGAGGAAGGGAGATTAATTTGTCGATAGTTAATTATTCACAATGTCATATTAATGATGTTGTTGAGGATTTATTCATAATGTCATAAATCACCATGTTACCAAAGCGATTGCACTCAAAACAGAAAACTACTATTATATCCCGTGGCGGGCCAGAGGTCACTATTATTTTCCGTGACAGGGCCAGAGGTCACTATTGTATCACATGACAGTGCCAGATGTCACTATTATATCTCATGATAGGGCCAGAGGTCACTATTATATCTCATGACAGGGCCAGAGGTCACTATTATATCCCGTGACAGGGCCATATATCAGAGCAAAACATAATCAGAATCACCATATTAGAGTCAAAACAAAATCAGAAAGTCATGCCAAAGGTTTTTCAAGTGCCACATCTTATCAACACAGAGTACTGAACAGAATCAGATCGCAAAAACATAACTTATTCACAAAAATTCCTATTCACTATCTTTTTCAAAGTTCAGAAAACAGAATGTCAAAAATAAGCTCATGTCTACACCAGTCATGACAGAAAATACTTTATTCTTGAACAGAATCTCATGAGTAATGCAGAACAAATATCTGAGTTTTTTTCATATTTCTTTTCATAACAAAATATGCACATTTTCTAAAAAGGACCTCAGTTCATTTTATTTTATGCAAAGTCTAGCATAGGAACCCCGCTTACCTGGACTTCTTAGCTTTTCAGAATTTTTCTCAAAATGTCGAACAATAATTAATCGTCACCTATAAAATAATCACGTAATTATCGTAAATTTCCAATTAATCACGTATTTTGATATTTAATCATAAGCTTCTAAAATAACCTATTTAATTCCTCAAAATCTAAAATTCTCGAAATTCCCAAAATACCATCATTTTCTAAGACCATCAATATTTACTTAATCGAATTAGTACTCAAGAAGAAAGTTTATCGAATAAGTATTATGATAACTATAGAACTCAATAAAAATTAATATTCAAGATATCTAAAATACCAACAATATTTTATAAATAAAAAGAATACATTGGTTACTACAATTTTCCTAAAATAAGTCATGAAAAACTCATCTCTTAAGAAAATAGACTTACTTCCTTTAACTAACAATATTATCAAAATAAAATATAATATTTATTGAAACTTAAAGCAAAATCCTATTTAAATATAAACTCAACAAAAACTTCTCACCCGAAAACTAAAACCGGGAACTTTCCATATATATATATATATATATATATATATATATATATATATATATATTAGGTTAAAACTAGTAAGTGCCCAAGTTAAAACTTTACTAATATATATACATACATATATATATATATATATATATATATATATATATAAATACACCTTATACATAAAACAAACGATAAACATACACAAGAGTAATAGAAAATGCAGCGGCGTCAGGGACTCACCGAGAAGGTAAAGTGCGACGACGCAGTGTGCGATGGGAGGTGGTGCACTTGGTGGCTATGCACTGGATGAGAAAGAGAGAGAGAGATGCACGGTGAGAGAGATAACGGAGAGAGAGAGAGAGAGAGAGAGAGAGAGAGAGAGAGCTTACGGGATGAGCAAGCCGAACGTGAGAGAGAAAATAGAGAGGGAGATTATCGTGCGGCGGAGGTGGCATGAGGCGGACCTGGGGTGACGGAAAACTTCGCCGGCGGTTTCTGGAGCCGCAACGTGAAGGAGCTCTCGGTGGTTAGTGGTTGTAATGGCTCAAGGTAGGAGGAAAAACATCCTCTGTTTTGGGAGTGAAGAACAGAGGCTTGCGGGATGGCTATCGAAGGCTACATTGGTGGGTTCACGACTGCATCACGGTGGCGGCATATGGCAGCGTTGAGGAGGAGCATGCTGCGACTTAACCTCCTTGGGAGGCTGCGTTTTCCATGAGACGGTTGGGTAAAGCTGTGAAGATGCAGGTTGGCTTTTGGTCGTGCGCTGGCGAGTCTCTTACCGTGCGATCTGCGTGCTCAGCGTCTCATGTGGTGCTACCCGTGGTGATGATCCTCCTCTGCTGGCCGTGGGTGGTGCACTACAGAAGTGCACGGTGGTGTTTTGAGTCTAGGTGATGGTCGTTTATGGGGCGTCAGTTTTACGTGCATGGAGATGGAGGTTGGCGTCGAACTAGGAGGGCTGGGTGGTTCTTGCGGCTGGTGGCAGCGACGGCACAGGGTAGTTTTCCAAGTCTAAGATGAAAACATGTATCTATATGGGTGATAACAAAACCCTAAAGTTTGAAAAGAGAAAGACGTGCACGAGGTAGTGCCGTGCATGGGAAAAATAAAATAAATAAATAAAATAATAAAAATTAAAGTCCAACAATAAAATTATTCATTAAAGTAAAGTGTAATTTAAAAGCAAACACTAATTAATATCACGAAAGCACATCAAAGTAAATTTCACAACTTAAGAATTATAAAATAAATCCAACGAGAAAATCCGAAAAATTTTAAAACAAGAAAAATAATATTTAAATTAAATAAAATAATCCTTCACTAAAAAAATACACTAAAAAAAATACGGGGTATTACATGACTCAGCTAAGAAATTATTTTATGTTTGATATTTTTAATTTGGGTATTTCATTTTTTTTTATGTTTGATGTTTGATCTTCCAACTTCCAATATATATGTTAATGCTTGGATGTTAATTGTTTGGCATGTTACTATGTTTGCTATAATTCTAGATTTATTGTTTGCTTGAGTTCATAGATATGCCAACAGATTCTAGTGCAAGCTCTCCTTTCCAGGCCTAGGATACCCCTACCCCTACACCTACCTCTACTTCAGGGGTAGGTGTCTTCTACTTCTATCCCTACCCCTGACCCAACTCCTACCCCCAACCCCTACGAGTTAGGTGTCTTCTACAATCATCACCCTCTAGTTTGGGCTCATTTCACCAAACTAGAGGGTGATGACCCCAATAACCCCCAAGCCAAGTGTAATCATTGTAAGAAAATTTATGGATACCACTATAAGAAACATGACACCTCACAATTAAAGATGCACTTAGAAAAGCAATGCAAAAAAAGTTCAATATTAAGATCATTACAAGAGAAGAGTCAATTTAGGCTAGAAATTGGACTTCAGAAAATGGCGAATGGGACTAGTGGGGGTGCAACTTTGAGGGGGTATACTAAGTATGATCCCGATGAGTGTAGAAGATACCTAACTCGTATGATCATCATGGACGAGCTACCTTTTCAAGTTGTTGATGAGAAAGGGTTCCAAGCGTATTCTCGCTACTTAAAACCAAGGTTTAATATTCCTTCTTGCCACACGGTGGCAAAGGATGTAAAAAAAAAAAAATGATCTGAAAAAGAGAAGTTGAGGGGTCAATTGGATGGTCAATTTGTTTGCCTCACCACTGATACTTGGGCATCAGTCCAGAATTTTAATTATATGTCTTTGACTGTGCATTTTATTGATTGTCATTAGACATTACATAAGAAAATTATAAAATTTTGTCAAATCACCGATCACAAGGGTAAGACCATTGGGAAGGCCTTGGAGGCCGCAATAAAGGAGTGGGGGTTGACCCGAGTTGTTACAGTCACAGTTAATAATGTCTCGTTTAACGATGTCGCATTTGGACATCTGAAGACCTATCTTAGAGAGGCAAATAAGACAATCATGGGTGGTGAGTGTCTGCATGTGATATGTGCGGCATATATTCTGAATCTTATTGTCACCGATGGTTTGAGGGATTTTCATGACACGATTGCTCGGGTCAAGATTGCTGTGTGATGGGTGAGATCTTCTCCTTCAAGGTAGGAGAAATTCAAGGTTGTTGCGAGGTCTGCGGACCTAACATCCAAGAAGGGCCTTTGTACTGATATGCCTACACGATGGAACTTAACATTTTTTATGTTGGAGGCAGTCCAAGAATATAAGCTAACATTTGCATTATTGGGTGACGAAGACATCCAATATGTTAAATATTTTGATGATCACGGGGGATTGGGAAAGCCCGTAGATGATGATTGGGAAATTGTATATATTTTTGTATAGTTTTTAAGGCTTTTTTACGAGGTCACCACGATACTATCTGGAACTTTGTAACCTACATCTCATAAATTCTGTCAACAAAAATGTAGGGTAAAAGAAAAATTATATAACATGGTCGCTGGTGGTCACATTAGGCTGTGGGAGATGACATTGGTTTGAGGACAAAGTATGACAAGTATTGGAGAGATTTTACTAGGGCTAATATTTTGTTATATGTAGCTATCCTCTTTGACCCGAGGTTTAAGGTGGCTGGCATGATATTTGGATTAGGCCTTGCGTACAGATAAGCATGAGCAGAGCTTATTGCAGCAAGGGTTCAGGAAGCCCTTACTAGATTATTTGATGAGTTTACCATCCTGCGGGGTGGTAATATTGCGGCACCTACACCAACCCCCCCACAAGTTCCAGAAGTCGATGTTGGGAAAAGATGTAGATTGGACTGGGGTGAGAGGTTGGAGCAGACCCCCTTATCTGGAGTTCTGTAGAGGCTCAGCCAGAGATAGACAAATACTTAACAGCGGAGCTTCTACCATTTTCACGAGATTTCGATATATTAAGTTGGTGGAAGGTGAATGCCATGAAATATCATGTCCTTGGAGAGATAGCCCGTAGTCTTTTGGTCATCCCTGTTAACACCGTAGTCTCAGAGTCAGCCTTTAGCACCGGAGGGCGTGTATTGGATTCATTTCGGAGTTTATTAGCTCCTACCACTGTAGAGGCTTTGATTTGCACGCAGAATTAGATCAAGGAACTCCAATTCATGTTCCGGATGTTCTTAAGTATAAGGAGGCCGATGTCGAGGAGGGGGGTGGTAATCAGCCTGGATCTGGTATTTATTTTAATTTTATTTTCTAATTTCTTATTTTAATTTATTTATTTTCATTTAATTGGTATTCATTAATTTCATTTCAAATTTAATTGTTATAGTGATACATGAGACAGCGTCTACGGCTACCTCTGATGCAGTATGACTTTGTGTGTATTGGACCTACCATTGTTTTTTGCATTTATAATTTTATATAATATTTTAGTATCTAATTATTTTGCTTGTATGTTTTTTAGTTTTTATATTCTCAATATACATATGCCGAATCCTAATAACCGATCTATGCTCATCTGACTCATCTTCATCCCAAATTCCAATGGCCCAATCCCAATCTCATATTGGTTAGTACTTTTAATATTTTGTATTTTAGTTTTTTTAATTTTTGTTTTATTTTTAACTATTAATATTTCAGGTTTTATAACTTATTAACTTTTATGATTTTGATTTTAAGTCTCACAGCAGTCGACACAACTCACCACTCAGTGAACTCACTGCCACGGCGCCACCCCAAATTGATCAAATTGAAAAGTTATGATTTTGTTAATTTACAATTAATTGTAATGTTGCTACAATAGTTAATAGTACAATTTGTAATATTTAATATTTTTAGAGAAGTTTGTAATATTGTAATAGTTTATTAGTTATCCTAATTTGTATAATTGTAAATTGTAATAGCTTAGTGCCTTAGTAATGATTATTACTTAATTAGTTAATAGTTATATATATATATATATATTTTCAATTTTTCCAGTAAGGGGCGGGGGCGGACAGCTGGAGGTCCACCCCCGCACCCCGGCAAGCGGACGGGGTACCCCGCCCCCTCATGGATGGGGGTGGGGTATGGGGTATGGGGAAAGGGTGGCCCCGCCCCATAGGGGGCGGGTAGCACCCTTAGGTATATGTCTTTAAAGTTGGATATGAGTAAAGTCTATGATCGAATTGAATGGAGTTTTATCAAAACTGTGATGGAAGTGATGGGGGTTTTAGCAGGCTTTTATAGAATTGGTTGTGTATTGTGTGAAATCTGTCTCATTTTCTATGATGGTCAATGGAGAGCCAAAATGGCCTATTAAACCTAGTAGGGGTTTGAGACAAGGGGACCCATTGTCCCCTTATCTTTTTATTCTTTGTGCAGAAGGGTTAACAGCCTTGTTAAAGGCAGCAGGCTTAAGAAAGGAAATCTCTGGGATCCGAATCTGTTGAGGTGCTCCCAATATTAATTATCTGCTTTTTACAGATGATAGTATTATCTTTTACAAGGCTGGGGTGGAAGAAAATAGGAGAGTGCAAGCTGTTCTGGATTTTTATGAGAGTGTCTCGGGTCAAAAAATATATAAGGAAAAAACAGTTATAGTGTTTAGTAGTAATATGGGTAGGGAAGTTAGAGAGGCGATTCGACAGGTGTGGGGTAATAGTGAGGTACAACAATATGAAAGGTATCTTGGGTTACCTTCAATAGTTGGTAGGTCAAAAACAAGAGCTTTTCAGTCTATTAAGCAAAGCGTATGGAAAAAGTTTCAAAGCTGGAAGAAGAAATTGTTATCTCAAGGTGGTAAGGAGATGTTATTAAAAGCGGTTGCTTTGTCTGTTCCAACATATTCAAAGAGTTGTTTCCTTTTGCCTACTAGATTTTGTTCTGAATTGGAGGGGTTAATGTCAAAGTTTTGGTGGGGGCAAAAAAATGATAAGAGAAAAATTCATTAGGCTAGTTGGAGCAGTATGTGTGAGGGGAAATTGAGAGGGGGCATGGGTAATTTCAAGGATCTTAGGACCTTCAATCTTGCTCTTCTTGCTAAACAAGGTTGGAGATTGCTACAGGATACTAATTCAGTGCTTCATAAACTTCGGTATTTCAAAAATAAATTTCTTTGAAGCTAGTTTGGGCAATTGCCCCTCATACACATGGAGAGGTATTTGGGAGGCAAAGAAGTGGTTGAGAGAAGGGTGTAGATGGAGGATTGAGGATGAGAAATCTGCTCACTTGTGGACTGAGCAGTGGGTTCCAGGCCATAAGTCTTTGGAGCAGGAATTTGGCTTTAATGATCAAAACAGAGAGGACTTAGTGGCATCTATAATTGATAATTCTACAAGGTGGTGGAATATTAAGAGGATTAGATCTCTCTTCAATTCAAGTGTGGTGGAAGATATCATGAAAGTGGTGATTTTTCCTGGGGATACAACAAATAAGTGGATATGGAATCATGAAAGAAGTGGAAATTTTTCTGTTAAAAGCTGCTACAAATTTATCATAACTCAGAAGAGGAATTGCTCAGCAAAATCCTCCAACATGAGTAGGCAGCAGGGTTTGTGGAAGGCCTTGTGGAAGATGAGTGTACCCAATAAAATTAAGTGTTTGTATGGCGTGCTTGTAAAGAAGGACTTCCTACCAAGGAAAATTTGCTAAAGAAGCAGGTCATATTAGATGGGAAATGTCGTTTCTGTTTGCATCCAGTGGAAAATCTTCATCATGCTGCCATTAGTTGCATTCAAATTAGAGAATTATGGCAAGAGTTTTTCCCTAATTTGGATAGTAATACAAGCCTTAAGGTCTTTGATCTGGCTTTGCAGCTTGTTGAGGGGAAGGAGTATGACAGATTGGGTTTATTTTTCAGCTTGGCTTGGGGATTCTGGTACAGAAGGAACAAGATGGAGCTTGAAAAGCAAAGTTTGAGTTCAAGACATGTGAGACAAATTATGCTTTGGGCCTTATGAAAAGTTGCAAGAAAGTTAAAGTAAAATCTCATGTTTAGCTTAAAAATCATCTCAGTTGGAAACCACCTCCAGTGGATGTGCTAAAGCTTAACACAGATGGGGTTATGTTTGGTGATCTTCATAAGGCAGGAATTGGAGTGATTCTTCGAGATGAAGCAGGAAATGTGGTTATGGATGCAAACAAGGTTGAAAATGAAGTTGAGAGGCCAGAAACTATTGAATTGTTGGTTGTATTTCGAGGACTACAATTGTGCTCAACTATGGGCATATCAAATATTATAGTTGAAAGTGATTGCTTGCTGTTGGTGGAGTCCTTAAAGCAAAATAATATGGCGGATTCAGTTCTTGGTGTGCTTTTTAAAGAAGTTCAAAGACTTAAGAATTGTTTTAGCACTTTTTCTTTTAATCTTGTGTATAGAGAGGGGAATATAGCAGCTCATCAACTTGCCCGTAATTCTTAAAAGGTTGATAGTATTAAGATGTAGTGGGATTATATTCCAGACTTTCTTTCTCAAACCATTTGGTTTGATAAATATTTGTAATTGTTATCTCGATATTTTCATATATTTCTTTTTCAAACAACGTTTAAAAATAAAATACTATTTTTTAATTTCAAATTTTTAATTTTTTTATCTAATTATTACAATTTTCTCAAACTTCTAAACAAAATATAAAAATAATACAACGTTTTTAAATTTCAAAACATGAGAAATAATATTCAAACAATTATATTTAAACAAGTTTTTAACTTTATAATATTTTTATTCAACATTTTCTCTTTTATTTATCGAAATCTAATAAAATATCTTAATTCAAACCATTCCCCTATTATTCACAAATATATATCAAACATATTCTAAATGTCCAAATGAACCCCAATGATGAGCACCAACAAATGCTCTTTGAGAGTTGCCCAAGTTTTAAAATTTCAGATCGCAGAGGGAAAAGGAGGCATCACCATATATATATCGAGATCATAACAATTCATGGATATATAGGCCATTGCCATTGAGTAAGAGAAGCATGATGCACTCTAAGATACCAAATATTTAAATGAGTAGTTTAATTAAATGAGTAGGAGAAGCAATCTAAGAAATCAAATATTTAAATTAATTTTAAGTTGAAAAGATCACTCTTGGTCTATCCAAAAACGTCAAGCTAGGAGCTCCCGAGGTAATCAAGCTCGGCAAGGAAGCAGCAACCAAGGCTATCAAAGAGTGGGGTCAACCCATCTCAAAGATCACGCACCTTGTATTCTGCGCAATGATCGGTTGGGACTTTCCCAGCCCCGCCTATCAACTCACCGAGCTCCTTGGCCTTAATACATCGGTTGAGACACATGATCAATGAACACTGCCATGCTGGTGGGATTGGCCTTGACCTCTCCATGTGTATCAAAGAGGACGTACCTCGTAAAGTTTATTGATAACTCTATGACGGAAGAAAACCATTATCATCATGTCTAGCACCTTGGACAAACCAGGATGCTTAGATCCAGCTTTGATAGCAAAGTATTCCCAAGCCATCTAATCTCATCTCATCTCATCACATCCCTTCTCATCTCAATATCTAAATACTACAAATACAAAAACAAAAAATACAAAAAATCATTCAACTTTTTCAAAATCTCAAAATAAAAAATTATATTCTAACAATATCTTTATTCAACTTTTTCTCAATCATTTCCCAAAACACAATAAAACATCCAATGACCCAAGATCGTAACTCCCAAGGCATACTGAAGATTTCAAATACAACATATTCAAATATGACAAAAAGAACCATATCCCCTACTTCAATCATCATGAACTGTTCTTGGGATTCTTCTTTTTATTTAAACAACAAAACTGCCAACCCCACAAATTTATGTACAAAAGTACAAAGCAACAAATTAAACAGTGGCTCTCAGAACAATCACTTTTGATCTAACTGGTATCGTGTTTCTGTTCATTTCAGCAGATTCAAGCTACATATATTGTTTCTGGCTCTGCTGACCAGTAATATACAACCTTCAGAATCAAATTTTCCCCAGTTTATGCATCAAAAAGTCAGCAAGACCTAACATTCCACAACGTACACATACCAGTCAATTTTAAAATGTAGTAAAAATAAAATTCTTGGCATTGGGAGATACAAGTAAAATTAAAATCAATACTTTGCCAAAAACCATTGACTTTACGTCTCCAAAAAAGGCATGCTTTCTATAGGCCGATCTCAATAGCGCCCAAATTCTCTTCAAACTTTAGTGTTTTTGCTGCAGTTAAAAGCATGTCCATCCCTCCACTTTTTTCTGATGCCTCTTCTCCTTTATCATTCCATCGCTTTTCAAGATTTTCAACTGGCATAGACCCCCCTACACCCTTCTTTCTATGTTTAATTTCTCTAGTCTCGTAAGCTCTTTTTGCTCTGCGTATTGCCTGGATCCCTGCATTACATTTTCTGCAGAACCATTTCCCTCTTGGAATTGATGTGCGCAGTGGTTTTATGCAATAGATGTGGTATGCATGATCACAACCATCACATAGAATGATCTTATCATCATCTTGATCAGCAAGGCAAACCCTGCACAGACAAGAAGGGCAGTACCAACGAGGGCCATATGATTTTAATTGCTTAGTTGTCAGGCACCTAGCATGATAGTGTTTATTTGGGCAAAAGCTGTGACCACAAGCCTTCAACTTTTCACCATCTTCTACCTCATTTCCACAAATTTTACAGGGTAAAGAGTTTTTTCCACCTTTTGACGGTTGAAGCACATCGTCCATACCACAATTTGAGTTTTCTTCAATGCCAATAGAAGTTTCTTCATTTACGGCAGAAGTTTCATCATCACCTCCATTACTTAAGGACTTGGGAGCAATAAGCCTATCACACACTTCACAATTTTGATGGGGTGACGCGATTCTACTTGCAGTGCAAACGGCACAGTACCAGCTTTTTGGGGGAATCTCTTTGATGGCAGGTTCAATGCAGGAGATATGGTACATCTCCTCACACGAATCACATAATAAATAATCCCTTCCATCTGCCTTGCCTCCGCATTGCCTGCAAGTGCAAAATTTGAACACACCACAATCTTCTGTTTGCACTGGTTTAATCTGAGAGTCCGATTCCCGGGGAAGAAACTGTTTTGCAGTGAAATCCTAGTTGAAAATACGTATTATCCAGAATGCATATAGTACAGATAAAGAGATTTGAATATAAGTCAAAGAGGAGAAGAATATGCACAATTTATCACTAAAATTGAGAGATTTACACCGTATGGAAAAAAGAAAGAAAACAAAAACATGAGACTCTGCCTTAGCTTATACCCAGCAAAACTCGGCATGCCAGAGACAATTAGCTATCCAGTCTTACAGATAAAGTAACAACTAAAACCATTGCACACCTCATGTGTAAAGCAGGGAAAAAATGAGACCTTAGTTAAAAAAGAAATTATTTGATTGCCCAAGATGAAGAATAACACCATGGCTTTTAGGCAAAGCGGCTCTCAAGGACAAAAGTTAAAACTCTCAAGTACTGCCCCCGTTGAAAATCTTGCGGCTAACTCTTTGGTAGCCACTTACCGAATACAGGACAGGGATCCACATGTGTATGGGATTTAGTTCTAAGCGCAAAAGAGCACAGGAAACCTTGTAAGAAAAAAGGGGAAAAAAGTAGCGAAACAGCTTCTTTTTATTATTATTATTATTATTATTATTATTATTAGTTTTGGGAGGAAAGTAATTCAGAGTATGAGATATTTTGTGCTTGCAATCAGCTCTACAGAACATATGACTTTCAATTTGAATGGCGGCTCAAAACATGACATCATTGGGAGTTTCCAGAAGCTTTCCTGAATCTATCTTCTTCAAAGAACCAAATGCAGCCTAATTTATCTATATTAGCAGCTCAAACATCAATCTAAATTCATCTAGAACCAAATGCAGCATGTTAATATTAATGCTGATGCTGTTGAATAAAGCACATAGTAACACTATAATACGTAGAACCTCCCTTACCTCATGTTCACCATCTTCATATGGGCTGTGTATTCGTCCTCCCACCTTGGAGACAAAAGTAAAAAAAATTGAGTTGAGATAAAAACAATATCAAACCATTAATAATGTATGAAGTGTAAATGATAATACCGGAAATAAATATATATAACCAAAACTCAAGGCACTTGGATTGGCTTAGCAATCTTTGAAAGTTGGTCTGTCTCACCTGCTCATGATAGGCAGTCCTTGACATGTTTGAAAGGCTCTTTGCAAGAGAAACAAACTCACTTCCAATCTCTTGAAGCTTTCGCCATACCTAAAAATATTAATTCAAATTTAAGGCATATCCAATCACAAAAAGAAACTGAATACATCTGGGAATAAACACATGTCCTTATTGTAGAAACTAAACATTGCATATGTAGCATGGTGGCTTCTAGATGAATACACTTGTGAACTGGGTCTATTTCGTTGTGCAGCATCAATGCAACACAGCAACATCCAGAAAATAAGATTTCATTAGCCATCAATTCTCATGGATACAAACACACCCCAACATCTGAGAAAAGATCAGAAAAAGAAACGTGCTTAAAAACTTTAACCTAACTGCAGGCTTTTACCCCTTTCCAGACTTCTACGCCAATAGTTAAGGAGCTTTCATAATTGACATGCTAAGAAGTGTTTCAACACTATCTGGTTCTATAAATCAAGATAAAAATTAGGGTAACGAAAGTTCAAAAGAAAGGGAATGAGGTCCTATAATCTGCGTAGGAGGCATATTGTAGTATTGGGATGATGTCATATGAGAAAGCAAGACTGGAAATATTGATCAACTTCTACTACATTGTGAGATGGCTAGAAGCTTATCGTGGAGTTGTTGAGTGGATTATGCCCAAGAGGATGGGAGTTGTTGGCTTGTTGGCCTCTAGTCCTTATGATGGTCACAAAAATTCAGATGCTTGGAGGATGACTCCTTTGTGCTAAATGTGGTGCATTTGGCAAGAACACAAGGCCCAAAATACAATCAAAATCCTAAAGACCATGGGAAGATGAATTCGGAACTAAAAGCCATCATTTTCACCAATCTCTATGTTTGGCTGAGTGCTCACAACGGCTCCCAAATCTCCAATTTAATATATTTTTTGGAATTTTGTTAGCTTTCTTCTCCTTGCTGGATGGGTGTATCCTTTTCTATGCTTCTTGTGTAAGTACTCAGCTTGCACCCCTCTATGCTTTAATATAATTTCCATTGCTTGTCAAAAGACAATTGACGTCCAAAGGTAAAGATACAAAACCTTCATCAATTCAGTTCTCCATTAATTTGGGCCAAAGCTCACGATTTTTTTTTTATAAGTAAACGATTGTATTAGTGAGAATAGGCATAGCCCAAGTACACAAGGGTATACAAGAGGTAACACCTATTTAGGAGGAAGATAGAACAAAACTTCAAGCATAAAGGTTATGATTGGTTATGAAAAATGTAAAGAATATTTGAGAATTTTTTACATTGGGTTTTGGAAAATGAGAGAAAATTTTGAGTAAATAAATATATATATTTTTTTGATAAGTTATATATATATTGTTAGGGGACATGTTTGTAATTAGTATAAGTGTGTGAGGGTATAAGTGTCAATTGTATGTAGTGTATATATATGTTTGTACATCAATATGAAATGGATAAGATCTTTCCATATGTATCTACATGGTATCAGAGCGTAGTGTACGTTGGATAGATCTCAATAGTGTTTGAAGTGGTTTCTGGCCACTCTCCGGCGTCTTCTCCGGTACTGGGCACCAGGGGTGGACTCGCCGGCCTTGTCTGTGGTTACCGACATCATCGTCGCCGCCGGGAAGGGCCTCCATCGCTGGCAAAAGGTTTAAGCCTTGAATGTTTGGTTGCAGGTATAAGCTATCCAATCCTTGAGTTTGAATAGCCAAAACCTGGAGTAAGAGTGTATTCCTATCTAGAATAACACCTATTTGGTAACACGTATATGGTATTCTTATCCTCGTTTAGGATAGCATATTCCTGTTTCAGCTTAGTTTTAAACCAGTACCGGTACCGGTCCAGACCCGAAACACAGCCGATACAGACCCGAAACAACCCGGTTAAGAACCGAAACAGGCCGGTTCATACCGGTTCAGCCCGATACAGACCCGAAACATCCCAATTCAGATCTGAAACAGACTGATACAGGACCAAAATTGGGGTATTCGAGTTGTTTTTCGGATACTTGGGTGATACCCACATGGTGCGGGGTGGGGGGTACCCTCCCCCGCACCATGCAGGGTTTGGGGTTTTTCCCCCGCCCCCCACATCCCGCCCCCGGGTGGCGGGGGTGGGGGAAAAAACCCCATCCGCCCCGCCCCCCGCCTAGGCCAACACACTGTGTTTAAAAAAAAATATTTGGTCTAAAAAAATTAAAATTTATAAATATAAAAAGAACTTAAACTCATTAGAGTTAGATTTTGGATTATCTTGGCCTCTTAGGCCAACCTTTATATAGGAGGTCAAGGCAATACAATAGTCATCCTTAAACAATGTGGGACGTAATAGCAAGTCTCACATTACTTAAGGATGACTTCTATATACAATATATTTATATATATATATATAAATAAAAAATTTTATATATGTGGAGCGGGGGCGGGGGGCAGGGTGGGGCCCCGCTGCCCACCCTAGGTACTTGGGCTAAGTATTTACATTTTCAGATTGTGTTTCTCGGATTTTTCAAGTTGAATTGTGTTTTTTCTCAAATATTGTGTGGAGTTTCTCAAATATGACAACTAAATTTGAGTCACAGTTATATGATGCGGTTACCTCTTATGTTGCTCCTGGTGGGTATGGAAGTCGAGGTGGTAGAGGTGCACGTGAGGGACGTGATGCCAAAGGTAATCGCACTCAAGGTCGAGAACCTTGTAAGTGCACCCATTGTGGTCGCACTAACCATTCGATGGACTATTGTTGGGATCTACATGGTAGATCATTTGGATCTGCTAATCAGGCCATTTGCCAAGATGTTATATCATAGTCAACTAGCTCTAACTCAGGTATGATTAGTATATCGAAGGATGAGTATGAGTGGTTTTTGGGTCACACACGGACTTCATCCTCCACAGCTACTCTTACCCACTCAGGTATAGCATCCGCATGTCTTGCCTCGTCCACTCAAGATCCGTGGATCATTGATTCAGGAGCTAATAAACATCTGACTGGTCTGTCCTCTGTCTTATCTAAGTTAGATACTGTAATATCTCCAAAAAGTGTTACCCTTGCTAATGGTTCTCTTGCTAAAGTTACAGGCATTGAATCCACTAAGCTCACTGACTCTACATCATTGTCATGTATTCTATATGCTCCTAGTTGTCCCTTAGTTTGTTGTCCATCAGTAAAATTACTCAAAGTCTTCAATGTTTAGTAACATTTTATCCCTCTTCATGTGTCTTTCAGGATCTCAAGACGGGAAACAATATTAAGACAGAAAACAAGATTGGTACGGGGCATGAAGCTAATGGCCTGTATTATCTTGATGTTAAACAGTCATCCACTCGAGCCCTTACATCCACATCATCTGCTTATGAATGGCATTGTCGTCTTGGTCATCCCTCTCTTTCCCTTTTAAAGCGCTAGGTTAGGAATCTAGGAAATGTGTCTCCCTTTCTTTGTGAAGTATGTCAAATTAGCAAACATCATCATGTGTCGTTTATACCTCGAGTTGATAAACGAGCCTCGAGTCCTTTTGAATTGGTTCACTCTGATATATGGGGACCAATCAACATTGAATCAAACACATTTCAGTATTTTGTCACATTTATTGATGACTACTCTCGTGTAACATGGGTGTTTCTAATGAAGGCAAGATCTGAACTTCTTTCCATATTCAAAGTGTTTTGAAAAGAAATTAAAACTCAATTTAACAAAAGGGTTCAGATTTTGCGTTCTGATAATGCTCGAGAATATCTATCTAGTGTCTTTGCTACTTACTTAAGGAATTGTTCATCAAATTTCATGTTCTTATACACCCCAACAGAATGGGGTGGCTGAATGTAAAAATCGTTATTTGTTAAATGTAACCTGAGCACTTTTACTGCACATGCATGTTCCTAAACGATTTTGGAGTGATGGTGTTTTTACTGCTTGTCACCTTATTAACCGTATGCCTTCATCAGTTCTCGATGGTTCCTCTCCTTTCTCCATCTTATTTTCTTCATCTCCACCATTTACCCTTCCTCCAAAAAATTTTGGGTATGTTTGTTATGTTCATAACCTTGGCCCAGGTTTTGATAAGCTTTATCCACGTTCTACCAAATGTTTTTTTGTTGGTTATTCTCGGACTCAAAAAGGATATCGTTGTTATAGTCATGTTCTTAGACACTACTTTACGAGTGCTGATGTTACCTTTTTTGAGTCCATACCCTATTTCTCTCACATAGCTTCGAGTGTTGAGTGTGATCCCCTACCATTACCTAATCTTACATTTTCCCCTCCTGTCGCCGGTCCTCCACCTCCACCTCCACCCCCTCCCCCAGTTCCTTTACAGGTTTACTCACGTCGCTCACTGCTACTGGCTTCCATGCCTTCACCAATCGTGTCTCCATCTTCGAATCCTGAGTTAACTAGTATTTCAGACTCTCCACCTATTGCTCTCCGCAAAAGAACTCAATCTTGTCTTACTCAACATCCGATTAATCAATTTGTCTCATATCATCCCTTATCTCCTTCATTTTCATGTTTTACCTCCTAACTTTCAAAACTTTCTATTTCTAAGACAGTTCAGGATGCCTTATCTGATCTGGGATGGAGGACAGCTATGAAAGATGAAATGGATGCCCTTCGCTATAATAAGACATGGGATCTTGTTCCACTACCACCTGGTAAGTAACCTGTTGGCTGTAAATGGGTATATACAATCAAATTTCATCCTGATGGTTCAATAAAACGTCTGAAAGCCCGTTTGGTTGCTAAGAGTTATACTCAAACATATGACATTGATTACAATGAGACTTTCTCCCCAGTTGCCGAAATCTCCTCTGTTCTAGTGTTGATCTCTCTTGCTGCTAATTTAGACTGACCCTTATTTCAGTTAGATGTTAAGAATGCATTTCTGCATGGCGACTTGCATGAAGAAGTTTATATGGAGCAACCACCTGGGTTTGTTGCTCAGGAGAAGTATCGAGGTACTATATACAAGTTAAAAAAGGCATTATATGGTTTGAAACAATCTCCTCGAGCATGGTTTGGGAAGTTTCCTGATGTTGTATTACCATTTGGTCTCCATAGATGCCAAACAGATCATTCGGTATTTCACCTACATAGTAGTACAAGTCACATTTTGTTGGTTGTATATGTGGACGACATTGTAATTACTAGGAGTGACTCTGCTAGAATAGCTAGGCTGAAATAGTGTTTACATGATCAGTTTCAGACAAAAGACTTGGGCAAGCTTAGATATTTCATTGGAATTGAAGTCAGTAGATCTAAAGAGGATATCAAGATAGAGGAAATATGTACTTGATCTTCTGGAAGAAACCGGCATACTAGGTGCACGACCTATTGAAACCCCTATGGACCCAAATCGTAAATTCTTGAAAGAGAAAGGGGAGTTGTTTGGAGATCTAGGTAGGTATCAAAGACTTGTTGGGAAATTGAATTATCTCATTATCACTAGACCAAACATCTCTTATGCAGTGAGTGTACTGAGTCAATTTTTACAAACGCCTAGGGTCTCACATTGGGATACGGTAATTCATATTCTTCGTTATCTTAAGCGAGCACCTAGCCTTGGATTACTGTATCAACCAAATGGACATCTTTGGGTTGAAGCCTTTTCAGATGTTGATTGGGCAGGATCCCCTTCAGATAGAAGATCTACTACTGGATATTGTACCTTTGTAGGAGGTAACTTGATTACATGGAAGAGTAAGAAACAAGCAGTTGTAGCCCGATCTAATGCAGAAGCTGAATATAGGGCAATGACTCACACTACTAGTGAGTTGACATGGTTGCAACACTTCCTTCAAGAGATTGGGCTTCCAGCTCCTACTCCTCTTCAGTTATTTTGTGATAATCAAGCCGCAGTGCATATTGCCTCTAATCCTGTGTTCCATGAGAAGACTAAACATATAGAGATTGATTGTCACTTCATTCGAGATAAGATACTAAGTAGTGACATTGTTACACCTTTTGTGAAGTCTGGCAATCAACTCGCATATGTGTTTACTAAGTCTTTGTGTTGGAGTCGGTTAAAACTTATTTGTTTCAAGCTAGGTTTATATGATATATATGCCCCAGCTTGAGGGGGGAGTGTTAGAGAACATGTTTGTAATTAGTATAAGTGTGAGAGGGAATAAGTGTCAATTGTATGTAGTGTATATATATATGTTTGTACATCAATATGAAATGGATAAGATCTTTCCCATATGTATCTACATATATTGAAGATAAGTGTTGTATTGGAGTTTGTGAAAAGTTGTTTCAATACAATTTTTAAGAGTATTTTATTTTGGAATTTGTAAAAGTTGTAATGATTTTTGTTTTTGGATAATGATTGAGTAATAATTGGATAAAAATTTGAAATTGAAATTTCTTTTAGATTTAAAGCTGTTTAGTTTGATTAATAAAATTTTTGAAAGATTTTAAAAAGTTTTGTGAAACCAAACATGGCCAAAGTATTCTTTATGAGATAAAGTAACCGTTATCACCACACAATTACAAAAAATGTATACCATATTTCCCTAGCATAAGAACCATGAAGCATAGAAAGTATCAAATATGACCAAATAACTTTTGAATGGGCTACAATACAAAAAAAAAGTGTATTAATCAACACATACATCAAGCAGTTTTGCTATGCAGACTCATAGACTGCAAAATGAAGGACTTTTTAGAAATTATTACAACGAAAAGTTTTTCCAAGATCTAAGGCCAACAATCTAAAAATGAATAACACTAATCAAACTCCACAACACAAGTAACCCATGAGATAGAAAAAAAAATCTGAAAAAAAATCAATTTTAAAAGAAGGCATAACCAGTTGTTTATCAATCTCATAGATCTCAGGAAGAGCATAATTTTAAATTAAAGTTTTGTCTATCTAAGGGCAGGCATTTGATACAGAAACATCATGCTCAGGATATAGAAACATACAAGAGGAATAATGGCTTGTATATCCACCCAAAAGTTGTAAACGCATAATTTCTTTTCCAAAAAGAAAAGAACATTTATGAATACACTGAAACAAAATGCAAACACCAAAAGGGTGAAGTTGAATAGGCCTTGAACTATTATTTCGACAGCATATATACCACATAAAAGAGTATGAAATACAAGAGCTAAACCCAAAAAGAATCTCGAGATTACCTGTTGAATATCTGAAGAGAAAAGGACAGGTGAATGTTCATAAGCTCCCTCTTTCATCCTCAAGTTTATAATACTAAAGTCAAAAAAGTCAGCCTTGATGCCTTGGAAATTCTCAAACAGCAGCTTGCACAATGAGGTGAACTTGTCCGAAATTAAAATATTAAACAAAGCACGCTGACACTTCTCAGTATTGTTGTTGTGATCAGAATCATTTAAACATCCACTAGATATAGCACCTGCATGTCCATTAGCTGCTTTCTGGGATCCATTCGGCATAGACCGTGTTTGTGAAGCTTTGAGCCTGTCTTCATCACAATGGCCAGATTCCTGCAAAACAACCATGAAAGAGAAACGATTATAAACACAAATGATGACTACTTTCAGTAAAACACTGCAACTTTGGTTACCTTAACCACCATCGTACCATCAGTTCCATGATTAGATACAAGTGCCTTCCAAATGCACCCCCGTATACAACTTTCATCAACGCTTGAGGACCGATACATGTGCTCCAGTATAACATTTCTCCAGTGCCTCTGTGAACAGTCATCTGAACCGTCCATAGGAAGATGGGCTTCTTCAACAGAATTCTTTTCTATAACCGTGCGACCAGGTTCTTTCAGAGTCTGCAAGATTTCAAATATAATTTGAGAAAAGGTAAAGAGGACAAACCATAGGCATACAGTACCATATCCTAATGTTTCGCCAATTTCTATTCACCGTATCCAAATTGTAGCATCCCCTTGTTTCCCCATCAGTATTTGTGCTTCTAGGTATATATGCATAACATCATTGACCTAAAATCTAAAAATATATATGCACCGAGTTGCATACTTATTTTGAGTATACAATAATGAGTGCACCATATGTTTGGATGCTGCGCTCAATACCTTCCATTTCCGTAGTTTTAGGGATTTCATGGAATTGTTCTTTTTCTTCTTTTCCCTAGTTGGGTGCTTCATATTGTATACTTACTATGTACTTGGGTGCATTGAATAAGATTGCCTCAATTATTCAAAAAACACCCAATAAAGATCTATCTTAGAAATTTTCAATCTTCTCATGTAAGAGTCTTGAAAAACATGTAAAAGAAGTGTTTTGTCCAAAATGCACAGACATTCACGTTCCATTTTGCTAAAATATCACCACCACCAGCCCTAAAGGAGGTGATCACAGCTACCTTCAGTACAAGAGATCTCTGTTCAGATTCAACTTGGGATTTAGCAGCCCAATTTAAAAAGGTTATTTTTGGCCTAAGGCTCCATCCAATCACGAGGCAATATGCAAATTCCAAACCAGTCATTATCCAGTGCACACAAATTCTAATGCCATTTGTAATATGACACCTCTAATAATTCCATATCGTATATGTCCAGTGTACTTGGGCTATGCCTATTATTATCAATATAGTTTTTATTTACTAATAAAAATAATAACATATCATGAAAGCTAAAATGCCATTTTAATGGACATAACGTTCATGGTTTCCTCGTATCTATTTCTTCTTCTAGCTAGGTATTTTCTCTTGTATACATCTGGTGTACTTGGAATACAGCTATTGATATTATATATATTTTTAATTACAAAAAAAAAAAAAAAAAAAACATATCACCACAATGCCAAATCTAAAAGGCCAACATAAGTGATTCATTGTGATACGTATGTCAGGGAGCATATGAGTCAATACGTCGAACAGGATGACCCCTACTAGATGCATGCCCCATAACTGACCAGTGAAAACATTTCTGCAACCCACCCTTTCTCGAAATTAGGAGATTAGTGAACAAGGCATGTCTTTGATGGCATATGGCTTAATACAACGACTAATCACATGGACTTGATTGCACATCACAACCAATTTAACTACTGTGTAAGCTGGGGATAGAAAGAAGCAATTTTTCTCAATTCCATCTTAAGTTCAATTTTCCATCTTAAGCTCAATTTTGAGGGAAAAAACTCATCTAGTTCAGAGTAGTTAGATAAAAGCTCAAAACATGACTATAAGTTTTTGTGCTTCCACTTCCAGCCCAAAGCTTTCCAATATAAGTCACTGGTGTTGATTGATATGCTGACTAGAACGTCCCTGCAATTCTCTATTATGGCAGCAAGCAAAATTTGTGCGTGTCAGTGATAGTTTCTTCAAAAGTTTTAGGTACCTCATCACAACCAGTTGCTTCGCGTACAGTCACTGGGCAGATTTTTTTCTCCGAATAAAAGCAGCTTACAATATTTCAGATAGAAATTTCAAGGTACAACACCAAACTTTAAGCCTTGAAACTCGAGAGTTATCAACAATTGATCAAACTGTTTTACGTGCTAGAAAAAAGTTAGCAAACACATCTTGCAATTGAACTAGATATGCGCAATATAAAAGTGAAGGAGCAAAAACCTGTCCCGTTAACTGACTTGCAGCTTCTGCACAAACTCTCCAGTCTTGCTGAGCTTTGCCATCTGAACTTGATCTCACATGCTTCCGCCTCTTGTAAGTTCGGAAGCTCTTGCTTCCACCAGAGTTCCACTGACCACCACCATTCCCATTTCCAGTTGCAGACCCATTATTCACCGATTCACTCTTCAAGCCCTCAAAGCAGTATGTTCCATCACCGGTACCAGTTCCCTCTTCATCACCCATTACCTCAGTACTAAAAAGAAGTTAACAATTAGGGTTTCAAAGTCATTCCCACTTTCCGAAACAACCACAAAGTAAACCAATTTTGTAAAGGAAAGAGCTACTCGGACCGAGATTTCTTACTGAGAAAGGCGACCGACTGAGGTGGAAAAGCCAGATGGCTATTAACGAAAAAAAAGAAAAACTAAATCCTTAGCTCCCCGAGACCCTCTCTGCTCCACATTTGAAAATTAAAGACAAAACAAATTACAAAAGAACAGTGCGGGAAGTAGGAACAGTAGCACATACTCGCCTTCCATCTCTCTCTCTGTGTCTGTGTATAGCCTCTCTCTTTTTACTTTGCTTCCAAAATTCAAAGTATATACCTCTATCTATGAATTTGAAAATGCGACTGTCACGGGCTAAGGGAGTCGAAGCCAGAAGGGAGAAGACGACGAGGGTCAGCCAAGGCTTGGGCCAATGCAACTACGGGCTCTATTCTTCATGAACTAATGTAACATATGGGATGGGCATCCCATCTGGTAAACAAACAGGTCGAGGCCCAGGTCCAGTTGTCAGGATCTTTCCATTGTTTTTATTACATGATTGTGGTAAGAACGTGGATGAGGACAAATAAAATATTCTGTAATAGGCTGTTACAAGTTTGTTGCCATTGTCCGTTATATGGACAGATTTTGGCTGAATGGAAAGCATTAAGAATTGAATGGCAAAGAAATCTTCTTATTCGCTCCTTGAGGTTACTCAGTCTCCAAGTGAGTATGTTATTTCCTCTTCCCTTGAGCTTGAAACAAAATTGGTATCAAAGTCTCAGCCCTTTAAGATCGAATGTGATGCTTCAACGAAAGCTGTGGGAGCTGTCCTTATGCAAAAAAAAACACTCGTATTGCATTTTTTAGTCAAGCCCTGAAGGGTAGAGCACTAAATATGTCCACCTACAAAAATAAGCTCTTTGCACTAGTCACTACAGTGCAAATGTGGAGACCTTACCTTCTAGGGAGGACACTCACAGTGAAAATTGATCATTAGAGTTTGAAGTTTCTCTTAGATCAGAAAAGAGAGACTACCATGCAGCAGAAGTGGGTGAGTAAATTACTAAGTTATGACTTCTGGTTGAATATAAAAAAGGGGCAAAAAATAGAGCTGATGATGCTCTTTTGAAGAAAGTTGAGGAAGAAGATGAATCTGTCACACTTACTATGGTCTTTGTGCCTACATTGGAGCTACTAGAAGAAGTAAAGCAACACTATTCTGAAGATGCAAGTGTTCAAGAACTACTGCATAAGGTGACTAAGGGGGATGCTAGCCCAAAATACTCCATAAGGGAAGGTTGTCTATATTACAAGGACGTGTTGTATATTCCAAAAGACCCTACCCTTAAACTTAAACTTCTCCACCTAGTTCACAACAGTTCTATTGGGGGCCATTCAGGGTTTGACAAAACAATCCATACAATCAATAGGGAGTTCTACTAGCCCCACCTAAAGGCTAAAGTCAATGACTTTGTGAAGGGGTGTGACACCTGCCAACGTGTAAAACCAGAAAACTCTCTACCAGGAGGTCTCCTGCAACCCCTCCCAATACCTTCTAAACCCTAGACCCATATCACTATGGACTTCATCGAAGGCCTTCCCACCTCTCATACATTCAATTGCCTATGGGTAGTCGTAGATTGCCTCACAAAATTTAGCCATTTCACCCCTCTTGCCCACCCTTACACTGCATCTAATCTAGCCCATTCCTTCCTAAAAAACATCTTTAAAGTCCATGCATGCCCCATTCTATTGTATCCGATAGAGACAAAACCTTCACTAGTAGGTTTTGGATGGAGTTGTTCAGACAACAAGGTGTGGAGCTGGCCTTCAGTGCCTTATGGATCCTATTAGCCAAGTGGTGGTACAACACCATTAAACATTCCTCAACCCAATTAACCCCCTTTGAGGCCCTATATGGGTACCCCCCCCCCCCCCCTCTCCGATTGTTGAGTTACTTACTTGGATCTTCCTAGGTGGAAGATGTGGACTCTTCCCTTCGCTCCAGAGAACAGATCAAACAATTGTTGAAGCAAAACCTACAAAAGGCACAGAGCAAGATGAAGAAATATTCTAATTTGAAGCGAAAGGAAAGGGAATTCGAAGTAGGGGATATGGTCTACCTACGGCTTCAACCCTACCGGCAACATTCTGTAGCCCAACACTGCAATGCCAAGCTCTCCTCGAGATTTTATGGCCCATTTAGAGTGGAAGAACACATCGGCGTCGTGGCGTAATGCCTAGGATTATCGGAGACAACACACATACACCCCGTGTTCCATGTTTCATTACTCAAGAAAAGGTTGGCACCTCGATCGCGCCCATTCCCCTACTTCTCCCAGTGGATTCATAAGGAATACTCAATCCAGAACCTGCGGAGATCCTAGTTCAATGCCTCAGACAGGTTCATAGGAGAGCCATAACCGAGATCTTCGTGCGTTGGCGAGGACAGACGGAGGAAGACGCCACCTGGAACCCTACCACCATTTGAAGTACACCTATCCCCACCTTGTGGGCAAGGTGTTCTGAACGGATGGGGTGTTGTCAGGGGCTAATTTGGGAGTCAAAGCCAGAAGGGAGAAGACAAGGGTCAGCATCTGGGCTTCTGGGTTCGATGGGCTCAAGGCTTGGGCCAATGCAACTACGGGCTCTTTTCCTTATGAACTAATGTAACATATGGGATGGGCAACCCATCTTAATATTAACTAGTAAATAAATGGGCAGAGGCCCAGGTCTAGTTGTTATGATCTTTTCTGTTGTTTTTATTACGTGAATGTAGTAAATGCGTGGATGAGGACTAATAGAATATTCTGTAACATTTTTGATTTGGAACGGGTCATCTACTATATGGAGATTATCGGAAGCCAATAAAATATTGACACATTAGAGGAATTCATTTATCCATTATACACTGCACCACATCATAGTGGAATCCAATTAACCCTGAAAAAAATTCGCCTAGAGGCCTTGCCACTCTGCCGCATGACCAAAATCAATAGACAAGAAATCGGCGCAACCCATTTTGTCATACAACCTCCGACACCTCTTCGTGTAGCTCCAGACTAGACCGGCGCAATCCACTACTGCTCATTCTTCCAGACCGGCACAACCCACTGTTACCCATTCTTCCTTGTTTAGACCAAACATGGTATGCATTCCTTCCATTGTTCACAAGAAATGTTTCTAATGATGTTCATCAGAAAAATTTCTCATGCCTCCTTTTGTATTATAACCAACGGGGGAAGAAAAAAATGTTTCAGAGAGAGAGGGGGGACGCAGGAGGCATTCGGGGGGGAGGGGGGAAGAAGAAAATGAGAGAGGGAGAGAGAGAGAGAGAGAGAGAGAGAGAGAGAGAGAGAGAGAGAGAGAGAGAGAGAGAGAGAGAGAGAGAGAGAGAGGGCACAGACCACTGTGAGAATAAATATTTTTTTCCTCTGAAATGCATACCACAATAGATTTCGTGTTTTGCGCACGTTGCATGTTTTCATTGGACTCTATTATGTGGGGGAAAAACGAGTTTGCTTGTGTGAAGTTATTCTCATTTTGTAATAGGTTGTTAAAAGTTTGTTGCCACTCTCTACTATATGGACGGATTTTGGTTGAATGGAAATCATTAAGAATTAAATGCCAAATAAATCTCCTCCCAAATTCTTCTTTGCTCCTTGAGGCTACTCACTCTCTAAGGGAGTCTGTCATTTCCTCTTCCCCTGAGTGTATAACAGCGACATTAGAGATCTTGAAGGATTCTGTGGGTGATGGAGGGAGGGAGGAGAAAGAGGGTTTAGGGTTATTAGGGAGAGGGACGACAAAATGAGGGAGAAATTTCGTTTTCCCTAGGGCTCATACCAAAGACGGCAAAATGAGGGAGAATTCCCATTGGTTCTGAGTCTTCAAACCACTTTCGTTTTCCATCCACTTTTTTTTTTTTTTTTCAAAGTCACATGGCTTGCCAAATCATTCGGTTGATTTTCTCTATCTTATTTCTCAGTACTTGTAACATCACCCAAATTTTCCTATAATTTGGTTAAAAAACATATTTACTAAAATGTTTTTCTAAATTTTACTCATCTTTAAAAAACCTCATACATATCACTCCATATTATTTTTTTATTCTATTAAAATAATCTTTCTCTATTATTTCTTTATTAGTTTTTCTACTCATTTATTTATATATTTTTAACTACTCATTTTTTTGGTCTTTAAAGAAAAGAGCGGAAGTTTTTTTAACTTTTTCTTTCACATTTTTTTAATTATTTAATTATTTTTGTACCCATGTTTTCAATTTCTCAGCAGTAATGATTTTTTTTAAACTACTTATTTCTCTAAACAGTAATATTTTTAAAAGTAGTACTTTCGTAACAATAATATTTAAAAAAATTCATATTTTCACAATTGGTTAATTTAAAAAAAAAAAATTTAGATCATCTCAATAGTGACATTTTTTTCAAATTTCAACTATAATAAATATAAGCAAGAAAAAATATAGATAATTAGAAAAAGAATTTGTTTAATTGATTAAAATAAAATATTTGTAAAAATTAAATTTATAGATAAACAATAACTCTCCATATTCAACGAGTCACCCAAATCCCAAATTCTTATCCTAAAATAGGCAACCAGAGTACCGGACGAAGATGAGATTCTGTATAAAGTTAAAGTTTTTGAATTAATTTGTGCATCAGCCGGAAGTCTCAGCACACTGAACACATTGAGTGAAAAAAAAAATTATATGTGAGGTGTACTGCGGCTTCTAGCTGATGCCCAGCAAACCTCACCGCTGAGAGCTGCTAGTTTAATTTTCTTTTCGCATTTTTTTAATTTATATTTTTTAATATATTTTTTAAAAAATTATAATATTATTAAAAAATCTTAATGATTAAGCAAAATAAAATAAAAAAAATCCAGCGGTAAAGATACCAGAAGAGTAGCTTTTTCCAAAAATCATACTAAGAAAGATTATTAATTTATTACGATTGGCCTTCCCAAAAGAAGTACAAGTCTTTGGGACCAAGGTTTGAAGCACTGTCTGTTGCATCGAAGGTTGAAGACGATGAGGTGCTTGTCGTGTATGGAGAGGTACGACGTCGCGGGGACGTGCAAGGAGTGCTACGAGGAGGCGAACGAGACGGAGGAGGAGCTGAAGAGTGAGATCGATGACTTGAGAGCCAAGGTTGCTTTCCTCAGATTCTGGTCTCCCCTTGACCACCACTACCCCGGCCGTCCCATTGTTCCCGGCTTCACCGACGTCGTCCTCGTCGCCTCCTCCGATGACCCCTCTGCCGGACCCGCTGTCCCCGTCCCTGCCCATAAGGCCCTTCTCGTCAGTAACGAACTCAAGTCCTCTCTTTTTTTCTCCTCCTCTTTATTTGTTCTGGTAAAATTTTGTTGGCATTGATTATTCGTATGAGTTTGCATTTGAATTTTTATACCAAGTTTATTGCTTTCTGAGTTGGTGAAACTGGGTTGATGATCGTGTTGTTTGATCTGTAAAATAATCAACTTTATTTGCTGTGTTTAGTTGCTCAATCATGCTCGCTGTGAATGTACGAAGTAGTGGAGAAGACCTAAGTTGGTTTTGGGTTCGTAATCATATTCTCTTAAACCGTGAACAGTGTGCATCACCGGGCTGCTTGACTATTTGCACTCTACTCTGTGCATAACATGTGTTGTAAAATGTATTGTGCTGGTTTCATTAATCTTTATGTATTACTATGAGGCATTATCCATTTCTTTCAAAATGCTTCTACATTATCGATTGTGGCTACACTCGTTCCTAAATCACTGTATTTTCTACTGTAGTAATGCAAATACTGGGTTTTGTGTTTTGCGGATTTAAACTTGACTAAAACTGAGCTGCAAAGAGTCCGTATAAAGCTGTCGGTGGCAAAGTTGTTATCTCCTTAATGCAAAATCCCTTGGCGTACTGTGCTGACTTAATTAATATTTTACCTTTGATTATATGATCAGGTTAGCCGTTCCCCAGTGTTCAGGGCAATGCTCGAGAATGAGATGGAAGAAAGCCGTACTGGCACCATCAAGATTGGTGATGTGTCGTATGATGCCCTTCGTGCCTTTGTCAACTATTTGTACACTGCTGAAGCATGCCTTGATGTGCAAATGGCTTGTGACCTTTTAGTATTGGCTGAAAAATACCAGGTAAAGCATCTCAAGACATATTGTGAGAAGTTCTTGGTGTCAAAACTAAACTGGGACAGTTCTATCATGAGCTATTCCTTTGCACACCAGCACAATGCGAAGCTTATGCTTGATTCGGCTTTATCATTGATCACGGACAACATGGACAAGCTTACTACAAAAGCGGAGTATGTGGACCTCGTGGAGAAGGATCCTCGACTTGTAGTGGAAATCTACGAAGCTTATCTCTCCAAACAGGTTAATACTGCTGCTCACAAGGATTCTTCACCCGGGCTATAGGCAAGTACAGGGTTTTACTCTTCAACTTGGGATATGGGTCCATTTTCTAATGCAATATTGAATGTAGATGAACTTCTTTTTTCTGGATGAAGCGAACTATCCGGTTTGGTTGGCAAGCTTTTAATGAGTTTTGGTGCCTAAATTTGAATTTGCCTAGCTTGTTTGGCTTCTTTCATTTTGCGCCCCAAATCTCGTCTTTTTTTTAACCCCTTCGGGAATGATCTGTGTAAATCTCAAATTGAACGGTGGCAAACTCCCTTTTACTACATCTCATCTATGGAATATAGCATGCAAATTTTCTCGAGAATCGGATAAATGTGCGAGACTCAGGTTTATTAAGCAGCTTCGTAATCTTCAGGAGAAGAGAGGAGGGAGGTGGCGGGTGGTGGATCAGCCTTTTACTGTGCTGGTATGATGTTTCCGCAGACTAGCAGGCACCATCTTCTCGACCATGTGCTTTTAATGTATTACTCCATTATCTCATTGGCTTATACATGCTAGTAACGATTTGTACATTTCAAATAGACAAATTTCGTACGAGTTTGGTACAAAAGTTGATCCCACTAAAATGATTTTTTTTTTATCTATATATATATATTTGATTGTGGGATTTACTTTTTTATAAAAAGATTGCGTGAAATTTGTTTATTTGGAGTTTGTACAAATCATTATTCTATACATTACAATCACCTGTAGTTACATTCTTATTTCATCCATTCTTTATCCACGAGGGTGCTTGGATTTCTGGTTTCTGCTAAGAACAGGTACTGTGTACCGCCCGAGGTTATGGCATGAGGTGGGACTTCCTCCAGAGAATATGGAGGGCATGGGTTTGTTCCTCAATCTTATCACGCACTGCGTTTCTAGTGTGTTACCAATTATTGTGAATCGGGGAATTCTATGCATCATTAAGTAAAAAAAAATGACAAAAAAAAAATCACCTTATATATAAGAAAGCCAGTTTCTATAGTACTAGATATACCTAATAAAATCCTATGCTGTAAGTTACAGGATAACATACATTGTCATATGAACAGAACCTTTCTCGATACTTTAATCGATTCATAATTATGTTGCAAGTTTTGAACAATCATGTTAATGTGCTATTCTTGACCAATCTAATCTAGGGGTGTATATTCCATAGAAAACATGTCATATTAGTTAGAGTCGGTTTGGATTGAGAGATGGGTTGAGAGCCGGTTAGTCGCAGCGCCTTCCATCTTGGTGAGATTTCACTCTTCAGGAAGACTCCTTTCACAGAGCAGAGTGAATGGCAATTAGGACAAAAAGACATCATAAGTGCCTACTACCGGCTTTCCCACAATCAAGCAGTTCACATACGTTTATCGCATATTAACATAATCAAGCTTGAATGAGGCCCCTCTTCAGTATCACGTAGTGCAGATGCCCATCCCAATGCAGATGCAATTTCTTTCACTTCCCCAATAACTGATACCTTGTCACGTATATAAACACGCCCGTTGGGTCTTAGAATTCGATCCATCTCAAGCATGATGGTTGAGATATCACATTTGTGCCTGAGACAAGATAACATTCTAATATAATGCAAGCTTTGCAAGAATGAAACAAATGCAGGCCGTGTGAGAGAGAGCATAATTCCTACCTCTTTTTCTCAACAGTGAAGAGACCATTTGCATGCAACAGGTCATACGTTCTAGGGTAAGTGTCAAATGGCTCGCACCTGGAAACGAAAGTTTGAGCATCTTGATGAATGATGGTCAACAGATTCCAAGAAAAGGCTACGAAACTACCTAAAAATGGACAAAAGAATCAGCAATTTTAAAAAATACAGTTGAAGGGGCATAGCTAGCACATACCAGTCATGCCTAACTCCTATAAGTCCACGGTCATAGATAACAGGCAAGGTATTGGGCCCACTAACAGGAACAACGTTCATTACCCAGCAATCAATCTGGTGATCATGCAATGCTGCTGCAAACCTGCCACATGCAATCAGAATGATTTGAAATTCTCTTTGAGCGCTCGAGGAAAGAGTTATAGGGCTTTATAAAACTTCCCATTTACTTTGCAATAGTTTGTCAAAAGTATCTAGAGTTATTAAATGATGTACCCTCCATATCCAGCTCTCATGTCCATCACATTTCTTAGTTTGAAGTCTTTCCAGCGGAAACCACGAACATAGCTAAATATTATCTGATTCCAATACTTCGACTCTGCCATGAAAATTTCCTTTCTGGATACGTAGGCGTCCATTTCTATGCTCTGGAGTCTGTCTGGTGGATAATGAAGGCGTGCAGGCCATGTAGTTACATTAGCTCCATATCCATTCTCTGATAGTGGAGTGATGCATGCCTTCAAACCAACGTACCTGCAAAAAGTACCACTATGATACCCCCATTATGATTGATAAGTGTAGGTGGTTCATGAGAACTTACAATGCTTTGCTTGAATATGAGAAAGTTCTTGTTCTTTATAATAATTTTAATAGGATTCCAATTGTATTATTGACCTAGACGTGATTTGGGTCTCTCTTGAAGCGTTACAAATTATATAAGAGTTTATCTCAACTAGAAGGAAAGTGGGGAGATTGTGATACCTCATACTAACTGATGAGTGTACGTGGTGTATTAGATCTCACATTGTACCATTACCTAGATGTGGGTTGTAACTCCCCATAAAATTATTGGTTAAAAATTTACATGCAAAATTTCAATCAAGATACTGAAGTTAACATCATTTGGTATCTTTTCTCTGCCAGAAAAATGTTACAAAAATGAAAGAAATCTCATCAGTTCCAGCAAAGTTACTTTCCTTTCATAGAAGATATCTAACAACAATAACATAGATTTGGGTACTACGTTGATCTTTTCTTCATTTTATGGGCTATCAGCCCATTTTAGTATTGAAGTCCTATTCTCTCTCTTAAATTCATAAGTTTTGCAACACTGAAATTCCATTAGGAACATAGAAAGGACAGTGAACAGAATAAATAATGTTTCATGCCCTACAACTCAACTCAACTAAAGACAGGCAAAAATTAGAGTCCATGACCCAAAATGTGGAGATTGTTTTAAATGAACAGGCTAGGATTCTGCTATCATTTTAATGGTAGGAAAAAAATAGAGGAAAAACACAATAGCATCACACGTCACCTGAAAAGGAACAGTTGTGCCATCTAATTGTTGATTTTGATTGGCAATATGAAGATTTATACACTATGTTATTTCACTCAACTAATGTAAACCCAAAGCAGGGGAAGTGGGTCATACCAAACATTGTCTGGATCATCATTTGAATCACATAATGGAGGCTGCACTCCACTTTCACGATTAAGATAGCACCTGTTGTTCAAAGGTTTTTTCCATATAGCAATGTATCCCTTCTTCTTTACTAGTTCCCAACAAATGCGAGTAGTCAGATCCTCCATTTCTGTAGATATAAGCCATAGGGATGAATATTTGAATCCAAAGATATAACGTTACTCTGTTCCTCAATATCAAAGGAAGATTACAATGGTGCCAACAAAACAGGTATCACCAGAAGAGAAGGCGGTAAAAAATAAAAAGGAAGCTCTTGGATGTGCAAGATCATCCCAGGGAAAGACATTATAAACAAAGATTATTAAACTGTATAACAACACACTAATGATCAATAGAAGCTTGAAAAGGTATATTCAGAGTAAAAATTTCATGATGAGTTACCTTTCCATTGTTTCTGTAGGTTCTCTTCATGTTTATAAACAGGCTCTCCTGCCCACACAAAGTACCCTCCTGACCTTAGGATCCTGTTGGCCTCAAGAAGCAGCTTTCCATCTCCATTACAAGCCAAAGAAAAATGGAAAATTGGTGTCAAAGAGCTTTGGCTAACAAGTCTCACATACATTTACTTTCATGTTTTTACTTTCCTTTGATTCAATTTGGAGAGAAAATCACAAAAACTTCTGATAAAAACTTCTGATAATTTGGAGAGACTTCATGTACCCATGATAATGAGCTTTCTCAATACCGTATATCTCAAAAGAAATACTTCTAATATGTTGGAGGCCAGATAAGGCTTCCATGCAATAGATAAAGGGAAAAGCAAGTACCATCAAGGGTCCAATTAACTCCACAGCCTAAACAATGGATGAAGTCAAAAGCCTGGCTTGGATACAATAGACGTCGAGTAGCAAATGTTGCTACCATGGCAGGCACACCACGCTCTAAAGCAAAATGAATCTGGTTCTCATGGACATCTTTCCCTGCTATTGACAGAGTAGTCACATTATGCTGCATCAAAAAGGCACCAAGATCTGCTACTCCACTCTCAACATCCAAGGCTACTCGGGTATTTTGGCCAAAAGCAATTTCAGGAACCATCTGCCAATTAAGAGATTGCAATCAATGCCATGTAGATACAAACTAATACACGACGAAAAATTCCAGAACGAGTCACAGACCAACCTTAAGAATCTGATTCAAGTGTTTATCTGCCCTGCCACCTCCCAGAAAAATGTACTTGCCATTTCTTATTGATATCCATTTGTACCTACCTTTATTTCCAACCAGACCTGTACGTGGTACATTACTCAACCATACCTGCAATTATATCTCATACTCAGCCCAAAAAAAAATCCCCCCTCAAAAATTTATACTGGATGAGCCACTGATAAGCTGTAGATTGAAAAACAAGGGACAATGTTCCAATAGAACAAACTGCCATACATTAGCAAGCACCAATTTAACCAGGTCCTAAACACTTCAGCTACATTTTCAAAAAGTGTGCATAAAAAACTTTGAGAGATCTGATCAGAATAGCATAAATCAAGTGTTAGAAAACAAGAATAGCAAACAGAGCTTGCAGAGGGTAAACAGTGAGGCGATTGTTAATCTGTCTCTTAGGCAAATATTACCTCCCACTCGAATTGAGTTTTGCAAAAGAGAATCTAGCCGGCAATACTATTCTCAGGATACAACACTGTTTATATGATGTGCAGATTGCAAATTCTGAACACTAAACCTTAGAACAAATATATGCAATTGCAGCAGTTGCAATGTTTCAATTTGAATTTAAATCAAACAGTTACAATCTGAAAAGGTGTAGAAATAACTTTAATTAACAATTAACAATAAATGAAACAGTTACTATCTATGCATTGTGCGCGCGTCGCGTGCATGTGGTCGGTGCTTCGCACCGGGTGACACTATTATTGTGTCTATCCTTGTGTTTTATTTTATGTATAGTAAAACTCATTCACTTATAAACCAATAAAAGTTTCATTGTCTTTTTAACATGGGATATTTGAAATAATCCAACATTTCCAAAAAGAAACTCACACAATATGTAGTTATCATTAAAAATTAGAGGTTTGCATAAAGCAATTTAAATAGCATTCCATGACGTGATAGGATGGAAGTACCACTTCATCCATTATCTAATAATTTTTTCAAAACAATGGCTCTCCTTGCCCCCAAAAGCCCCAATTAATACAACTTTCTCACCATATGAATCGGTGTTACCTCTTGCTTCTCAATTAAAGAACGCAGTAGTTCAAGGGTATATATTTCAGAGCTACTCAAATAAGAACTTGCTCATTCAGCAATATTTTATAAAAATAGCACCAAAATTATCACAAAAATTTAGATTACAAAGAACCTATATATAAGATTTCGAACCTCAAATCTCAAGCTCTAAAAGTAATCCAATTAAAATATCTCGAAGAAACCCTTCATTAATCCTTTTATCTAAATTCCACTTCCATTAGGCTAAGCCATAAAAAACCCATGATTTGTACATTTCTTAGCTACACAATCCCACGAAAAATAAAAAAAAATCTAAAATTATATAACCATGAGTCGTTCTAACAAACAATCGAAGACAAAATAATAATAATAATAATATCAACGACTATGGAAAGAAGGTAATCACAAAAAATAACAATAAGTATAAGCCTATAAGTCTCTATTATTTTTTTTTTATACTTTTTTAAATGAAGTATACTTTTTTATAAGGGCTCGAGCTTGTCGAGCTTGTAATCATTTCTCAACCACACCAAAGCACGCAATATTTGTGAATCAACAGTACCTCGTCTCGACTCCTTGGCCAAGGTATCTTGACCTGATAACCCTTCGGCCTCGGCACCAAGCAACCCAACCCCTTCCTTTCCTCCGGGCAATGCCGCTCGTACTTCTCCACGCTGTCACTCAATTTCAGCCGCCTGTTCACATCCACATTGTCCATACACGGTACATACTCACTCATACTCTGCTCGCAAACCTCGTACTTCTCAACCTTAAAGCTACCACCGCCGCCACCCTTCTCCGCCTCCTCCTCTCTCCCACCGCTTATGCTCCTCAACTCCTCCTCGGTTACACTCTCGTCTATGGCTCCGACCTCGAAGTCCAGCGACATGACCCCCGTCTCGTCCACTATCCCCATCCTGATCATCATGTCCACCCGCGCCGGCTTCGGCGGCGGAGAAGGAGGAGACGGAGGCGGCGTCGACGACAAAGATGGCGTTTCAGTAGCTATTGGCAGTGGATAAGTAGAATGAGGAGACGGCACCTTTCTGGTGACAGGCGAGAGGGAGAAGATAAGGGAAGGGTAAGTGGAAGAGAAGCGGTCGAAGAGGAAGAAGATGGAGAGGGAAAGGATGGTAAAAGCCGTAACCTTGACGAAAGTCGGAGCTCTAACAGCCTCGCACAAGGCGTTCATGAACGTTACGGGCTTCATGGATTCCGTTTATTCGTTTGTTTCTCGGGAAAGCATGGGAAAAACGAAATGGAGATGGATTAATCAATGTTAAATCGAGAGGTGCAGTGCATTCCAGAGCGTTGACGGTACGGAGAGGCGCTGGGAATATTCTGAAGGTGATGAGATGGATAGCGAGAGAGTGGCTGAGACTTTGTTTGGATTTCAGTGAAGGTGACGTCTCTCGAGGGACCGGTTCCGCCTCTTGTCCCGTAAAAGTTAATAATTCACTCCCACGTGCATGTTTTGGGATACTTTGTCTGTAACTGTAAGTCTGTAAGGTATCGTTTAGGTTTGAATCTGCAAGGACGAACAATGCTCATTATGTGGATATGATCTGTGGGATTAGAAAAATTCTTAATGCAACCGATCTGTGAAACCGGTGTGCAATATTCGCCGCCGCATCATTTTAATCAAACGGTGTGTTTCATTTAAAGGGATATAAATCAATAGTGTCAACTGGTGTGTAAAATCACGAACGTGCAAATGTATTGTTGGGAAGCGATTTTTTTGTGGGAAAAATCATATTCTCACAAAATTTCGTTGTGAGAAGCTCATGGCATATAATTCGCCGTAAAAAATATTATAACTCACGAAAGGTTTAATTCGTAGCCAATACCAATGTTTTCCCACTACACATCTCGCAGCAAGAGATGATGAAACTCGTCATAAAAGCACGTCCATTTTCGTTTATGCTCGTGGGAATAGTAACAATTACCACGAGAGGTATTGGTGGGTATTAGTATTACCCACTAGAACATTTGGTAGAAAAAACTTGTTCCGGCAAAAGAAAAGTATTTGCCGCAAGTAGTCTTCGCGGCAAATGCTAAAAGAATTCAGAAAAAAAATTTGTTAAAGCCAAAAAAAAAAAAAAAAAAGAGACTGATCCAAAAATGATCATAAAAAAATGTCTAATACAAGCTAAAAGGTTATATACTAACCAATACAACCATGAAATGTAATAAAACCACTTTCAACATAGTCTGTCCAATTGTTAATATCAATCTATAAATGTTCTTTCAAGCTTTATACACAACAATCTTAATCAACATATCACTTCAATATTTAGTACCAATTCACATCATTCCACTTCACACTCTCATTTATATAACTCAAAGAGTCAAATTGTAAGGCATATGAACATGCTTGCTGCCCATGTAATCCAATCCAACACAAATGTAGATATTTTATCCATCTAACACTTGAGTTCAAGACAATAAATAACACAACCGTATAATCATAAACCAAATTCACATATCACGGGACTGGTATGCTAAATAACTGGAGATCTTCCTTTAATCCACAAGACCTAGTTCAAGCCAGCCAGTTCAAGTCAAATGGGTTAGGCCTTCAAGTAGACAGGAAAACAAAGTATAGTCTTTTTGAAGTTAAAAACTAAAAAGAAAAGAAAGAGGCCAATTTCGATGCCTCTGCTCTGGAATTCCTTGTCAGTCTTCACAAACTCAATCAACCAATGCACGCGGCAAAGCTTGAAGCTATTCCTCCCGACCAAGTCCACGGGACATTGCACCTAACACATGATTCAACAAATGCTCCCATTGTGCCCATCAAAAATGGCAGCGACATTTCCATTGTGCCCATCAAAGATCTGAATATCAGAAGAAAGAATATTCATCCTGTTGGAAAATGCATCTATAGCTACATAAAATTGATATGTGTACACAGTTTAACAATACAATTAAAGACAAGAAGGTCATGCAAAGAAGAGTAAGAAAATATATTTTTTTTGAACCACAATTACCTCTAGTAATTACATAATGTTGAAATGCATGTCATCCCAGCCCAACATAGTGACAAATATATTCAATTGTTGCTTCCACCTATAATGAAGTACCAATGACAATGATCATGATCCTAAAAAAAAAAAAATCCTATTTTTACTTAGAGACATGAGATATATATATATATATATATATAACAAATGAAATTGCATAGAAGAAACAATAAAGTGACCTATTAAACCCTCTGCATGTAGACCAGTCGGCTCATGCTACCAAAAACCCTCCATAAGATCTCCATCATTAAAACAACACAATCTCCACAAACTACACCACAAAATCTCCATCATTACAAAATCTCCATAAAAATCAATCAATGAAGTAAATTAACAATCAAAGACCTTTGGGGAAAAAAATAATCAAACGGATGAAATCATGCTTTTTATATCAAAACCTAACTTTACTTAGTTCAAGCTTTTTAAATCATTTAATTACCTCAACCAATCCAGATTGATGTTTCCAACTAAACTTAACTTGACTAAAGTGATCAAAAGCAAAGGAATTTAAGAAAATCTCACCGATTACTGGATTATTCTAAAACTTGAAACTTAGGCGGCTAATGCAACTTGAAACTTATTCTGACGCAAGTATGTAACTATGGCAAGGTTTCGCAAAGTTTCAAAGTCTTTTACTAGTGTCTGACTAATGATCATTGTTAATCTCAAAAATTTTATTTTCAATATCCAAATATAACACTTATAACTATCCCTATTATGCAAACTAATTTCATCTATCTGGTTTGCTGCATCATGGATCCAAAACTACACTCAAGTTGATCTTGCTCTACCTTTTCATTTAAATTTTCTCTCTTGCAAGTCTAAGTTATAGAAAGAACCATTTTACTGAATCCTAGCTATAGACCGATAAGAGGGAACTGAAATGCATTGTAAGGAAAATACTCCACTGAATCCAATTAATCAGGTTGAGGTTTGCTTTCCAAAACATACCAAAAAGCCACACCAAATGCCATTAAAACCCAAACAAACCGAGCAAAATTTAGCTTGATAGGTAAGAGATGCCTCAGCAAATTTATCATCAACCTCAGAAACAACCTCTATTAGTTCACGTCTCTTTTCTGCAACGAAGTTCTCAGCCATATCGACATGTATTTCTTCAATAACTACTTTTTTAGTGCAATATGCCATAAAAATTAGTATGATTGGAAATATAAGGCATTGTCTAAAATTAACCAAAAAAATAGAAATAAAAATAAAACAAAACAAATATCGTATCCTTAGAAACTGACCATATCTATCCATAACTTCAACAATCTAGAAGCCAAATTTAAATAAATAATCATTGCACTTATGAAGGTACAAAAAGGCATGCATACTCATATTGCCTAAACCAAAACAGAGCAGAATTTTATTCTACCTCATCAAACAGTAGGTTGAACTCATAAGCCCCTTGACAAGCATACTCATGATTGCATAAGTTCAATCCATTATATTCCTCTACTTATCCACTCAAACACATTCATTATTCAAGCAAGAGTTCACACAATACATTCAATGTACAAAATCTATGCAGCCACTATACAACCATACAATGGCCTTTCAAGCTTGAGGCTCTCAATCCCGAATAATGTGGCGTGCTATTTGTAGACAAAGGCGTAGTAACTAGTAAGGGTCCATTCAATCAAAAATTCAAACTTTGTTTTTTCACCCTTCATCCGGTGACAACAAAATCACAACATAATAGATTAATCGAAAACACCCACATGTGGTAAACCAAAAATCACAAAAAAAAAAAAAAACACAAATCAAAATAGAGATAGAACTCGATATGAGGAAAACAGAAAACTCACACCCTTCATGACAGAGGAACACGACAAAGTAACACAAAATTTCTGAATAAATTTCCAAAATCCCAAAATCAACAACTATCATACAAACCCTAATCCTAGAACCTCATAAAATCAACCCACCAAATCAGATAAAACCAAGACAGATGCAAAAATAGTATACATGGAGGCATTGTTGAAAAAATCCTTACCTTCGATCAGTGTTTACTGAACCTTGAGAGAGCGAGCGCGAGACACCAAGCCTTACAAAGAACAAGAATCGTTAAGATAACGAAGGGAGAGAGAGAGAGAGAGACGCACAGAGAGAGAACATTCCCACGGAAGAAGAAGACTCTCACTGGCTAAGTGAGGCCCCGATAGTTCGTCAGTTGGCAGATGGCGTGGGGAGGGGCGGGGCGGGAGAAAACTCAGAGGAATAGGGCATCGATTAGGGGGCAGAAGAAATAAGGAGGAACGAAAAACACACTATTTTTGGGGGCAGGGGTTTTGTTTTCAAATTTGAACATTTGCAGCGATTTAGTATCGCCGCAAAAGAATTAAAACCCGCCGTAATTTTCAATTTTCATCTTTTGAGTTTTTTCCGCAAGATAATGTCGCCGCAAAAAGTAACAATTGACAAACAATAAAATTATGGCGACTCCATGTCGCCGTAAAATCCAGTTTATTTCCCATTCTAGTGTTTGATATGGCAGAATTTATGCGGCGGCACCAAGTGGCTAGAAAAAGTGACTTTTCCCCACGAATTTACTGTCGTCGAATGTGATTTCGTGGTAAAATTGTATATTTTTTTTCCCACGGAAGGTGTTTGTAGCATTAGGTAAGTATTTTCCACACCAACTTATGTCTTGGAAAAATAAACTTGTGAGAAATGGACAAATTTGTAGTGTGTATCAATCGACATCCAAACGTATATCCCTTCATGTCTAAACTAATGATAAACAGACCTTTGAATTGAAATTACTGTAGCATTCAAACGTTCTATTCAGAACTTTCAAACAAAGCATAGTTGCGAATGTTATAACTGTCCGAACATATATCTCTTTAGATCTGAACTAGTGATAATTGATGTTCAAATATAAAATTCTAGCATCAATTTTAAGATGTTCAAATGAAAAATATGTTCGCACGTATTGTTCTAGTCGTTTGAATGTATCTCTTCACGTTCGAACTATTGGTAACTGACGCTTGAATATAAATCTCTAATTTCAGATCCCAAACATTCAAATGAAGAGTACTTGCAAACGTATTTATTAATTGTCCAAACTAATATAATTGAACATTAGAAAAATTAATGTTTGAATGTTAGTCGGTCAGAGTGATGTTCGAATGTATTATTTTACATTCAAACGTACTTTTTGTGATGGAAACCAACTGTCAGAAATTGTGATCACGTTCGCATGAAAGAACAAACTGTAGAATATCAACAGTCACAATTTATTTTTTTTTTGTAATGGTTGAATAGTAAACAATCACAAAATATACTTCGTGACAACTTTGTTGTGCCGGTACATTGACGGTTTCAAACTGTCACAAAAACCATTCTGTAACCATTTATTTAATTTCTGTGACAGTTTCATCCGTCACAAAATAATAATATGCTTTCTGTTGTAGTGAGAGTATTCTTAGATATTCTCATATTTCTTTCTCAAACATCACTAAAACACAAAATAATTTTCAATTTCAAATTTCTAACTTTTTGATCTAATAATTACTTAGGCTGCGTTTGGATGCTGAACTGAGCTGAAATGTGCTTAGTTCTTTATGAATAGTAGTGAGTTGAGTAATGGAAGGAGTTATGTAGGGCCCATCTAAACTATGTTTAAAGTATGTTTAGATGTTAAGATGAGTTTAATACTTTTTATGGGAAGTTGAAAAAGGTTATGGGTCCTACGTATAAAGATATGTTAAGTTAAAAAATGTTGTGGGTCCTACGTATAAGGAGGTATTGAGTTGATATGAGTTTATTAATTTGAGAGTTGGATGTTTGGATGTTATACTCAGTTTAAAATTAGACTGAACTCAGTTGAGTCTTGCAACCAATTAAAAATGCAACCTTAATCATTACAATTTTTTCAAACTTTCAAATAAAATACAAAAAATAACATAACTTTTTCAAACTTCAAAACAAAAATAATATTCAAACAATTTTTAAAATTTATAATATTTTTATTCAACTTTTTTTTTTATCATTTCCAAAATTCAATAAAATATTTTAACTTAAATTATTTTATTACTATTCACAAAATTTTCATATCATCTCGTCGTTACCCAAGCATCCCCTTACCCAAGATATATAAACCCAGCATGCATCAATCCTACCAGCCCAAGTAGATGATCAAGTGGACTACTAACTTGGAAACTTATACATGATAAATTGGTTTCATGAAAATCCAAATTCTCATGCAAATTTAGGCTTCGTTTGTTTTCGGTGATAAGATGAGATGAAATAAGTTGAAATTAAAGTTAAAAAATTGAATAAAATATTATTATAATATATTTTTTAATATTATTTTTGTTTGAAATTTAAAAAAGTTGAATTAATTATTTTATTTTATATTAAAATTTAAAAAAGTTGTAATAATTATATAAGATGAATTGAAAAGTTTTCTAAAAATAAACGAGGGGTTTGATATATACTTGATTTTAGATAGGAAAGAACCACATGATAAGGTCGGGTTTGGAAAAGGAGAATTACTTTTTCCAGATCTTTTTTTTTTTTTTTTAATTTTTATCAGCGAGTGCATGTTTGATCCAGATAAACATGTATACGTACGTGCGATAAAAAGTTTCAAACCAACATATATATTCCTAAGTATTGAATACTTCGTAATATTAATATCATGATCATTAAATTAATGGCTTGAAGTACTTAAAAAAAGGGGCCTAGCTAGCACGTACGATTAATTAATTCTGGACCATATATGGCCCCACGTACGTTGACATGCATGCATGATGGGAGATTGGCATTAATTTGATGAATATCATTAGTCAATAATATACTACTCGATGGGAGTTTCGCAGCAATTCACAGATAATATGCTGATCGATCAAGTTCCAAAAAGGTCCAATAATATTCAACCCATTTATATCAACTTTTACCTATCATTCACACCACAACCGACTTTCCCTGCTGCTGAAATTGAAAAAATTGGCCCTATTTTGAGGTCAGGAAGAGCCTTCTGGCCGCGGTATATATATAGCTTTTAATTAGTACGTACGTAGCTCAGAAAATCATGTCACGCGTAGTATTGATTCATTGAATATTGCAATGGGCAGAACGACATAGCTAGCTAGGGCAGACCTGACTTCCATGTGAGGACAACTACTTAATTGGTTATTACTCACGAAGAAGAAAGTAATATTTGTGAGCTTTCCTCGAAGCTTACTAACCTTAATTTTCTTCAAGAAAAATAATCCCTGATGATCTAAAGATCAGTACAAGAAAATTAATAAAATTAAACGTGGAAGACCAATATCTATATCAATATAATTAGCTGCATGCACGCGATTCATACCGTGTTAATTGAACGCAATATGATCGTCATACTATGAAGTTTTGACACAAAATAGTGATTATTCTGTAGATTAATTTTAACAGATAATTCACAGAAAATAAAAGAAAGACAAGAGAATTGCCTAAAAGTACATGGAAACACCTCTGATATTCAATTCCTTTTTGCATCCCTTATACCGTACGTACGCGGTCGATCGACTATGAACTACTTTAGCTAACACAGAATATGAAACCAAATATTGAAATTATGGATTTGATCATGATCTGTATGATCACATGAGATAGATAGATATAAGATATATATTGACCATATATACTTGTTTCCTGCAGATAAGTACTTTCGCAATATCGACAAGAAATGATCTGGATTGAGATTCGATCGAGTTTTGTGGTTGTAATAATGCCATTTGGCTAGGCGCTGACGTAGTACTACTTGTGCATGGGATCGATATTATTAATGCCGGAATATCAAGGTTGCGGCGTTTTCCATTTTCATGGTCATTAACTATATACATACAGAAGGATATTGCGCGCATGTGTGGGCGAGAACATTTACTTATTCTTTGTTTGCAGCATTGAATTTTCATCATTTGGAGTATTAGTAGCAATCATAATAAGATCAAGATTTTCATTGAGAAAAGTAATTGAAAGTACATAATACATATCGCGTATATATCTCTTTATATATATATATATATATTGTAGTAAATTAATAAGAACAACGGACGTATGATGATCAGTACGTAATAGTACTACACGTACGAAATGATCAATGATCAAGAAATAGTAAGAAGCATCATGTTCTTGAATTCCTCGAAGTCAAGTTGGCCGTCCAAGTTGGTGTCGTAAACATGAATCATAACCCGGCAATCTCGGCCGCTGCTCTCGTCCCAAAGCCCCAGCCGTGACAACACGTCCTGCAGCTCCTCGCTGGAAATGAAGCCGTCGCCGTTTAAATCGAACACTTCGAATGCTTTGACAAGGTCGCTTTCTTTATCGGCCTCTTGATCGGCCACCAGATCAACTTCGCTAGTACTGCTGCTAATGTTATTGTTCTTCTCTGATGATATGGAATCGTAAAAGATCAAGAACTCGTTGAAGTCGAGGCTTGGTTTTCCCACGAGTGGTTGGAGCTCCTCTAGGCTGAATTTGACGCCAATTTTCTCGAGAAGCCAGTTGAGTTCCTCCAGGCTCACGAGCCCATCTCCATTCTTGTCAATCTTTTCAAAAATCTGTTGTAAATCGTTGGTGTTGAGGGGAGACATGATGAAAAAGTCACCATATATAAGAACACATGAATAAGCAGAACGATGTATGCTTGCTGTTCGAGTAATTTTGTGGTTGCCTTCAATGTTGATGAATACGGTATATATATATATATATATATATATATATATATATATATATATATATATATATATATTGTTACTGCATGCTAGCTAATGGGTATAATATTTATGGCCCAAAAAAGTCCAGTTTTTGTCATTCCATGGTACGTACGGCAATTTACGTACAGAAGAATATATTTTCAACAAAAAACAATGAATCATTGAATATATTGTGGTATTGACCCTCGTACATGGGGGGCGCGGTTGACGAGGAAGTTATCAAGAAACTTCGTAGGAAGTGTTCCGAAAGACAACTTTCATTCAAATATTTTAGAACTAGATTTTTCCAATGTATAGCTGCATGGGTTGATCTTTTAGGGGAGGTTTCCGTACAAAAAGCTTTTTAAATTTATATCACATCTAATTATTATAATTTTTTTAAATTTTTACATAAAATATAATAAATAATTTAATTTTTTAAAATATTAAAATAATAATAATATTAAAAAATAATATTTTATTTAACTTTTAACTTTTATTTTATCTCAACTCACAACTCAGACATTTCCTAATTAATATAATTTAATGTGGTACGGCATATTATAAAATTGTTTAATTTTATTGTAAAATAAATTTAACGTATCACGTGAAAACACATCAATTATGAATTTATTTTTATATAAAATATTTTTATAATTGTAGCCGTTCTCTTTCTATAATATCTCACCCACCCAGCATCTGTAGCGTCAATGTACATATTCTCGTATATTCTAGGGCAAATAATTCAGTCTTGGGCAGGCACAATCGGACAAGTTTTAGCGTATCAGACCGGTGCCGGCCATATCGTGAGTCTATGAAATTAGAATTTAATGGTGGAAACTTCTTCACGTAATATTGTCCTTTTCTTTTTTCTTTTTTTAATAATTATTGTCTTTTTTTTTTTAGTGGCACGTATATGATTTAATATCCTTAAAAAAAGTTTAATTTGAATTAGATTATTAATGGATGGATCTTGTAATTGTAAGATAAATATATATATATTAATTTTATATATATATATATATATATAGTAGCTTACTTGTGAAGCTGAAGGGTAGTACTCTTCCATAATTTCGAAAAATGTTTTATTCATTAACATTTGACTAATTTATTAAATAAAATTTTATCAATCTAATTTTTTTTTCATTTTTTATATTTTTTTTAAGAAATGATATTTGCAGTCATGGAGCGTCCGCACACCCCTCTTGAAAAAGTGAGTAAATATGAAACCTACATGAAAAAATTAATTTTTTAATAGTGGACCTCACTCTTTTTTAAAATGAGTACACGACGCTTTCGCACTCCATGACTGTATCTAGCATTGCTCTTTTTTTTTCTTGGACATACTAAGGTGTTTAAATGTAATTAATTACAGTATTTCTTCACCAAATTTTGGGGCTTGTTAATAAAATTGAGATATGATATTCTATTTTAACTAGCACAATACAAGTAATTAACGGATCGATGGAACTTATAAAATTTCATAACTATGTGCAATCATTGATTTGACCATATAAATACGCTACTTATAATTCATGCAAATAAAAATAATTTAAATTATAATTAATAAATATGCTCATCGTATGATTGAAGATGACAAAATTCAGAATACCATCATTTCTTCTTTAGCCATGAAGCACCTTTAATATTTGTGGACTTTGTGGAGTTTAGCCCTTTTTGCTTTGCTTTGTTTTGTTTTATTTATCTTCATATATATATATATATATATATATATATATATGACAGTGATCATGTGATAATGATTATTAAGTCATCTGCAATCTTAAATTTCTACACATCGTATTTGATTTTTCAAAATCAGTGGCAGAAAATGAAAAAGAAATCAAAACATTTTCCACAAGCACTTGTGTGCTGAGCAAATACTATTTCCAGGATAGATATACAGGTTTTGACCTATTAATAATCTTGCCATCAAGGTTAATTAAATCCAATAACGTGTTTTGAAAACTCGTCCTAGGCCTTTTGGATAGCCACCGCCAATCAAATTTGAGAAATGATATTTACAGTTATTGAGTCCGCAAACGTTGCACAATCACTTTAAAAAATTAAGTAAATACGAGATCTACATGAAAAAAATTAATTTTTTAATAATAGACCATACTCTTTTTCATAAATACGATTGTGCGGCGCTTATACATTTCACGACTGTATGTAGCATTACTCATAAAATTTATGCACCAAATTGGATAAGATTGTTTCTGACTCTGTCCTGATAAATGAGGGAAAATCTTTGCAAAAATTTGATAAGGAAATTACAAAAGGAAAATCAAAATCTAACCCCTTAAGCTATCCGAAATATTCAATTATTTCACCTAACCTTTTCAGACCCAGCTAGCTTAAGCAATATAAATAAGTTGTAGAAGATAAAAGAAAAAGGAAATTATTTCTGGCTTGAGACATGATATGTTAATTTGGATAAGTTCATGACTTTCATGGCTCCACGCAGAACTCGCCAGGTTCTGTGTATTTCTTTTCAAGCTGCTCTATCTTGTTTATTCTGAAACCCCTGATTCTTAGTTCTTCAGGCACCGAAGCATCTTTATAATCAATATTTTCAAGAATCCATCCTTTGTTCTGTACCGAACCTCGTACTTTTACCTGTTTAAAAAGATCATGTTAATAAAAGTACTTATTCGTTTGATCTAAACATACTAAACCATTGATATTGTCAACCATATGAAATTAGTTTAAATAACCGAACCAAATGGTGCCAACAGCAGAAAACACATGAGATGAACAGGAAGAAATAGAATGAGAGCATACATCAATAGTTTCTATAATGAAGTTTTGGTGAAAAATAATATCAAGAAAAAATATGAGTCAGAAAAGGCAACAGGCTTAGAAAGCATCCATATTGATGTCAGATATATGTGGAATTCAGGAATATATGACTAACTTGGTAATATTTGCTGCATTCATGCTAAAGAGAGAATTTTGGGAAAATTAAATTGAAACATGCAAACTATTATATGTTCACAAGGTTTAGAGGAAGTGGCATCCAACTCGGCGCAATTGAGAAAAGCGAAAACAAAGAGCAAGCTGTGTGTCTATTCACAGTTTTCAAATCCATCTTTTTTATCAGCTTGTCCTGGCTTACCTTTGCATCATCAACAGCATCGATGAGAAGAGCTCCATCCAAGGAGAGATCCTCAAGAAAGACATCACGGCCCTTAATGACCATGGTGGACCTCTGAGAAATGGTGCAACTTCCACACACTTTCCTTTTGATTTCTGCAAAAGTAAGACCCCATTTGGGCTTCCATGTGGTACGAGGCCAGACTTCTACCTCTTGCCCATTGAACACCTGTACTACTGGATCAGCAACTTGGGCACCAGCCTAGCAGACAGACAAAAAGCAGAAACGCCATAATTTAAACAATGGAGAGAGAGAGAGAGAGAGAGAGTCATTCAAAATCTACGAGCACTTTAAATTTGCATAGATTTCTTCCAATATTATTCGGGTAGTTCCGTTCACAAAACAACTGAAGTATTCATACGTCAAATCCACGGAAGAATATGAGCACACGTCTGTACATATATAACATCAATGCATATATATGTTAGATTTGTTCACATTACTCGGGGAAGTGCAGTTTCAATAAAAGAAATTTTTTTAACCTTCTTTAAACCACGCATATACTTGGAGTAGAACATATTTTAGGTTTTGGCAATTTGAAAATAAAGGTAGCTGGAGATTATTCAGTAAAATAGAATACAAGGAGCTAGGGATCATTGCAGAGTATGTCCACCCCTCCAGCATCTGCCTGGCTGGGGTGGGGTCCCACGTCCGTAGACAAGGGGGGAGTGTGGGCATCCGCCCGCACAGCTGGGAGACTGGGGCGGGGCCCAGGTTGGGCCCAAGCCCGCCCAGGGTTTACCCTGTCTTATTAGGTTTTGTATAAAAACCAAAACCCCTCCCCCCACAACGTCTCTCTTTTCACTCTCTCTCTTTCCTCTCTCAGTGTCTCCTCCTCTCACGGCCTCGATGTCTCAGACCCCCATCATCCGTCATTGTCTCTCTCTCTTCCTCTCGGCGTCGACCCCAGCCTCCTGGCCCTAGGTATCTCTCTCTGCCAGAGTTTGGTTTTGGATGATTTTGGATTTTTTTTTTTCTTTTTTTTTTCCCGGTTGGTTTGGGCTGTGGTAGAGCCTGAGCTGTTGGTGTCGAGGCTTGGGCGGGGGAGCGGACGGCCATGGAGGCCACTCCGCCCCCTAGCATACGGACGAGCCAAGCCCCGGGGGGAGGGAGCACCCTTACAAAAAGGGAATCATTGCCGAGTGTGAAATATGGTTATTAAAAGACCAACTATGAAGTGGAAGAAGGGTTACCCAAAAAGTGCATCATGGAGAAAAATCTCATGATGCGGGATCAGAGAATATATAAATTGTGAAATCACCACTTGTAAACCTAAACTTAAGTTGATGGGAAGTGGTAGATTTTATGAATTGTATTATATCTTAACACTCCTGCTCACGTGTGGATTAGATCTCACTTCATAAGTAGGCCAAACACGTGAAATAGGATTGTCACAATTCCCTGCAACTTTGAACTATTTTTCATCCTGTATGATCTTTAAACTGTTTCTGTATGTATATGTAATCAGCAAGTAATCTATACCATTCTCCATCAGAATGCCACTTTTTCAGAAAAAAAAGAAACTCAAATGAGGATCATGTTTCATGATACCCAAACAGCCCCTGATGAGACAGCCAGGTCACTGGTTCAATCAGTAGAGCTATCTTGTTATTTGGTTGTTCTGAGTACAAGTTGGATGTGCTATTTCCCAGTCAATAATGGTATAATCTTTGACTTTAACCGGTAGTTGAATTAGGGAAGCATCCAACATGGGACTAAAGAAGACGCCATGTATTGATAAGCTGACAGAAGTGAAAATGCAGGATGAAAATCTGGCCATATCTAGTAAACAGTAATCATGTATGCGTTGCCATGACCACTTCCCCTGGGGTCACAGAGCTTAAGTGAATGGATTCATTCAACCCTTCCAATCTAATGTAACAATCTCAGTTACAATCACGATTTATGATGCTTAACAAATTTATATGGAATTAAAATATTAGTTACCTTTTTAAGAATAAGGCTGTTTGCACGATAGATGGCCATTTCTCCAGAAGTTGCACTATGATATGGATTTCCTTTTGGTACCTTCAATTAAATTCAAGAAAACGAATAGAAACAGAATAAAACCCAATTGGTAAGCCCAGATCTCGTTTAACCTCAATTAGGTATAGAAGATAAAGGATAAAGAATTGTTAAATGCTTAAAACATCTACTAATATGCAGAGAAAACTAAAAAAATGGAGTAACAAAGATAAGAATGGAAATACATGCATAATAACCAATGAGTACTTGAATGGAAAGCAGGCATATCCGTCCATAAGAAATAAAATTAGTGGTTTACTGAGCTTCCTGCTCAATAGATCGGAGTTATAACCACAAATATACATAACCTAGAAGATAAATGACAGGCGTTTATTAGGAGAACAATAAATATATCACCATATAAACGTCTTTTTTAAACAGGCTCTTGAGCCACAAGGCTTCTAATGCAGCCCTCTGGACTCAACAAGAAATCTAACGATATGCAGACCAAGATATGCTTCGTTACTCTAAACACAAACTTCCAGCGCCAATTTTCTTGTTTGGGCATCAAGACGAGCTAGACCAAATATGACTTCTCAGTTTGACGACCGGCCAAAGTGTAGAATCCATAAATATATACTTCTAATTTAAATTGGTGTCTAGAACTTCTAATATATGGTATCTTTTCTTGCTCTTAATATATGACATTCTGCAAGACTAAGGCCTCGTTTGGTTACAAAGATGAGATGAGAAATCTGTGAATAGTAGTGAGATAATTTGTGAATAATAGTGAAATGGTTTGAGTTAAGATTTTTATGGAGTTTTGGGAAAGGAGAGAGAAAAAGTTGAATAAAAAAAATTATAAAGTTAAGGAGGGTTGGAATTTAAGTTTTTAATATTATTTTTGTTTTGGGATTTGAAAAAATTTATTATTTTTTGTATTTTGTTTGGAAGTTTGGGAAAGTTGTAATGATTAGGTAATGATTAGATGAAAAAGTTAAAAATTTGAAATTGAAAAATGTTTGTGTTTGAATGGTGTTTGGATGTTGAGATGAGATGGGATGGGATGGTTTGAAAGATTTGTGAAACTAAACCAGGCCTAAATGAATTGGCTATAACTACCCTGTTAAACAAGCTTTTGTATAAATAGAAAGGCATAGCTATTGGTAATACAAGTTTTAGGATAGCTTAGACGATTATGTAAACAATGGAAGTGTATCCCCGAGCATAAATTTCCATTCGATAGACCAGACTTCCATTACCACTATTACCATCTGTCAAGATAAGTGAAAAACAATGTATGAATGGCCGAATACCTAGCCTTCGAGTGATCTGTATATTATATAGAAACTTTACAAGAGAACTATACATGGAAAGAAACTAATTATTGAGTGATTCTAGCATTCGTAGTCTAATAAGGAAACTCTATATTCTGTACAAGCCTAAGTAACGGAAGAAAGAATAAAAGGAAACTATATTGATGATGGACAGCAAAGCTATCCATTGACAGCCCCCCTCAAATTGATGCGGGTTGATCAACAAGCATCAATTTGCCACTTAAGAAACAATGTCGATGGCGAGTGAGAGCTTTGGTGAAGATATCAGCAATTTGTAGCTCAGTGGGAACATGTGGGAGAGTAATAACACGAGCTTCAAATGCTTCACGGATAGAGTGACAATCGACTTCAATATGCTTCGTGCGCTCATGATAGACAGGATTGGCTGTGATTTGAATAGCACTCGTATTATCAGCATGTAGTGGGGTAGGATCGGTCTCAGAAAAATCTAGCTCAGCAAGCAAACCTCGAAGCCAAATAATTTCGGAACAAGCAAGAGACATTGCCCGATACTCAGATTCTGTAGATGACTTAGAAACTCTGTCTTGTTTCTTACTCTTCCAGGAGATCAATGCATGACCTAAGAACACACACCAACCAGTAATAGACCGGCGTGTATCAGCACAACCGGCCCAATCAGCATCACTATAAGCAATAAGGTGATGAGAATTGCCTGCAGGAAAAAATAAGCCACGGGCAGAGGTGCCCTGAACATAGCGTATGATCCTACGGACAGCAGCCAAATGAAGATGACGAGGAGTCTGAAGAAATTGGCTGACTTGTTGTACTGCAAAGGAAATGTCCGGTCTAGTAATGGTGAGATAGACAAGACTACCTACCAACTTCCGGTATAAACTGGGATCCTCAAGTAAATCACCTTCCTCTTTGCGAAGCTTGACATTCAATTCCATGGGAGTATCAACAGAAGTAGCCTCCTGTAGGCCAGCTGTAGCCACCAGGTCACTAGCATACTTATGTTGATTGAGTGAAATACCAGAGGAACTACGATGCACCTCGAGACCAAGAAAATATGTGAGAGACCCAAGGTCTTTCATATGAAATGACTCAGAGAGATGAGTCTTGAGCTGGCCAAGTAAAATAGAATCGGACCCAGTAATCACAATATCATCAACATAAACCAAAAGAACAACAATACCCACATCTGATTTCCGAAGAAACAATGAAGTGTCATACTTGCTCTGCGTGAATGAGAATTGTAATAAAGCGGTTCGAAATTTATCAAACCAGGCCCTTGGGGCTTGTTTGAGACCATAAAGAGAGCGACGAAGCTTACACACATGTGAAGTCGAAGGAGAAATCAGTCCCGGTGGTGGTTTCATATAAATACACTCTTTAAGATCCCCGTGAAGAAAAGCATTCTTGACATCCATCTGATGTAGTGGCCAATCATTAGACGCAGCAAGAGCTAGAATCGTACGAACAGTAGTCATCTTAGCCACAGGAGCAAAGGTTTCTTCATAATTGACACCATATTCCTGATTATTCCCAAGAGCAACAAGTCGAGCTTTGTAACGATCCAAACTTCCATCAGATCGAACCTTGACTGAGTAAACCCATTTGCAACCCAGAGGAGCAATTGTTGGAGGGCATGGCACAATGTCCCAAGTATGATTGGCCTCTAGAGCGGCAATTTCTTCCTGCATAGCTTGTTGCCAACAGTCATGCTTGGCAGCTTGTGAGTAGCATGTGGGAATATCAAAATTGGATAATGCAGCAGTAAGAGCTGAAATAGAGGACCCAGAAGAAAAACCATACCTATCCGGAGGTACAGACACTCGAGGAGAGCGTCGTACCAAGGGCTCTGGAGGTGCTGCAACTGACTGGTTCTGGAGAGTGTTAGGATCAGATATCGGGTGAGCCACGGGAAGAGACTGCGAGCGGGGGCGTCTTGTATACACAATACCTGGTTTAAAGCGAGAGCAGATTGGAGGAAGATTTGAGAATTGTTGCTCAAAAGAGGGAAGGACCACAGTGGAAGAAGAGGGCACAGAGGACACAGGAAAGAAATGTTGATTTTCAAAGAAAATAACATTCCTAGAAATGCGTGTGCGATGTAAAGTAGGGTCATAGCAAACAAATCCCTTTTGACACACATTATATCCCAAGAAGGCACATCTAACAGATTGAGCAGATAATTTATGTCGCTCATGAGGAGGTAAATGAACAAAGCATACACAACCAAATGTACGGAGATTATCATAACTAGGTTGCTTACCAAATAAGCGGAAATAGGGAGACTCCATGTGTAAGACTTGGGAAGGTAAATGATTAATCAAATGAGTCGCAGTTTTCAGTGCCTCAACCCAGAACATGGATGGAACAGAGGATTCTAACAAGAGAGTACGTACCATGTCCAGAAGAGTGCGATTTTTGCGTTCGGCTACTCCATTCTGTTGGGGAGTAGCGGGACATGAACGTTGATGAATAATACCTTTAGAAGCCAAGAAAGCCTGAAACTCATTAGACAAATATTCACCACCAGAATCTGTGCGTAATGTCTTAATAGTCCCAGAAAATTGATTGTCAACATATGCTAAAAACGCAGTGAAAGTACGAAAAACCTCAGATTTGGAACGAAGGAAATAAACCCAAGTAAATCTGCTATGATCATCAATGAAAGTCACATAGTATTTAAATTTCTCATGTGAACTAACGGGGGAAGGTCCCCAAACATCACTATGAACAAGATCAAAGCAGTGAGAAGCTCTACTAGCATGCAAAGGAAATGGAAGAGTTTTGCTTTTACCAAGTTTACAAGAATCACACTCAAGAGATAAAGACGAACGTTCTTTATTACCAAGAAAACCAGAGTTCAATACATGAGATAAGATCTGAGTATTGGGATGGCCTAAACGACGATGCCACACCATACTCAGATTAGGAACATTATTACAAGCAAACGACGTAATAGAGGAAACTGGAGAAAGTGCTGGAACAGGTAAAAATAGTGGAAACAAACGCCCCACTTTAGGTCCCTTCGCGATCGGCTCCCCCGTTACCTGGTCCTGCACAACACAACCATCACCAGAAAATTTAACAGCGCACTTGTTATCCACTAATTGACCAACAGAAATAAGATTCGTGGAAAGTTGAGGAGCAAGAAACACATCAGTAAATATCGAAGAGGCATTTCCGACAGCAGTTATTGGCAAAGAACTACCATTGGCAGTTTGAATAGTAGATTGACCAGCATAGGGTCGAACATGACACAGAGCAGTGGGCGTATTTGTCATGTGATTAGAAGCTCCCGAGTCTACGTACCAGAGTTTAGTAGAATGTTTACCTTGAAACCCCATCGCAGAAAATGCTGCAAGTAGCATCTGTTGCACCATTTCAGGAGTGCAATAAGTGGCTGCAGGAGATGCAAGATCAGAGGAAACACCTGAGGAAGAGTCATGTGCTGCAGAAGTCGCTGTGGGAGAGACAGACACAGAAGTGTGAAATGCTTGAGTCTGACGATTCTGGGGGCGGATACGACATTCTTTGATAATATGACCCTTTTTCTTACAATAAGAACAATATTTTTTAGGACAATTGGCAGCAATATGCCCATAGGCCTTGCAGCAGAAACACTGCAAATTTTTGGAAGTCATAGGTGATCCGTGTCCTTGGGCAGCATAAGCCACAGTTGCCGTAGCAGAACTACCATAAGATTGCTCCAGAATAGCTTGAGTACTAAGACGTTGTTCCTCGCGAAGTAACTCACCAAAACAAATATCCAGAGAAGGAACAGGAGATCTGTTCAGGAGAGAAGAGCGAACAGATTCATATTCCGAGCATAGTTTCATAAGAAACTGATCACGCCGGCTAGTCTCATGAAGCTTCTGAATAGTCGAAAGTGCGGCAACAGGAACATCCGCTATAACCAAATCAGTATATTCATTCCAAAGAGTCAAGAATGCCGAGTAGTAGTCTTGGATGGAAAGACTACCATGTTGAAACATGGCAATCGCATGTTCCAACTGAAAGCGACGAGCATCATTGTCTTGATGATAAACTTTCTTCAAGTAATTCCACATGGATTGAGCGGAGCGATGAGCTCGCAAATTAGTGACAATATGTGGCTCCACCGAACCAAGAAGCCAAGACATGATCCGAGCATCAAGCACATTCCAAGAAGGTGAAGGTACGACATCTTTGGATTTTTCACTATTAGATGTTTGTGCAACATCGGTGCCATCAATATGGCCCCAAAGGTCTTTTCCCTTGAGGAAAAGTTCAAACTGAAAAGCCCAAGTAGAATAATTTTTGCCTGTAAATTTAACACACATAGGTGCAGAATCCATTGCAAAGAGATGGAACCCGAGACGAAATAAAATCCAGAAGAAAATTAAAGAAACCCAATAAAGTGGTTTCTGCCGACAAGTGTGAGAAAAGCCGAAAGAAATAATAGAAGACAAACAAATAATGCCGAAATCACCCAACCGTAATCAGAAAATGCCGAGAAGAGAAAACAAATGCCCAGACCTGAAAACGCTGCCGAAACTCACCACTGCAGAAGAAGAGTGTGTCGATGGAGGAAGGAGATGTCGAGAAAGCCCAAAGAACAGAGAGAGAACCTGCCGAGAAAGCCTTCCCAGAGACGGATTGCCGAAACAGACGAAGCTCGTACGTCTGTCAATACACGAGAAATCGAAGAGACCGAGAGGTACCGCCAAGACGCAGACCACGCCGACACACACAACCGAAACAAAGCAAGATGCCGAGAGGACGCAGACAACGCCGACACACGAAACCGAGACAGAGCAAGATGCCGAGAGGACGCAGACAACGCCGACACACGAAACCAAGACAGAAGGCGAGACACGCGGGCAACAACGAAACCGAGAGAGAAAAAAAAATCAACCTGCTCTTGATACCATGTCAAGATAAGTGAAAAACAATGTATGAATGGCCGAATACCTAGCCTTCGAGTGATCTGTATATTATATAGAAACTTTACAAGAGAACTATACATGGAAAGAAACTAATTATTGAGTGATTCTAGCATTCGTAGTCTAATAAGGAAACTCTATATTCTGTACAAGCCTAAGTAACGGAAGAAAGAATAAAAGGAAACTATATTGATGATGGACAGCAAAGCTATCCATTGACACCATCTTTGTCAACAAAATCACAGGCGGTCCTACTAAACAATCACATTGTGTTTATCACTTGATCTTTGAGGAGCTCTTGCATGCATGGGATTAAAAAATATGACATAACTATATATCCAGCAGCCATGGAGAAAAAGGGGGCAGTCTGTTTTATTTTATGGCATGAGTTTGACCAGTTCCAACGTCATAAAATCCTCATTCTGTTAATCAAGAAAATGCACTGTACCACTTGAGTTTTTAAAACCACTACATTATCAACCAACAAACTGGTCAGACGTGGGAAAAATATAATTTGTTGAAAACCACCCAGTATATCATTCAAGTACCAAAATAGGGAACAGCCGAAAGGGTAGTGAAGATACTCTTACCTTAGCAGCATCCTCAGGGTTGTTCTTCACAGGTGCATAAGCAAGCCATGCATCCATGACCTAATCATCATAGTACAACTACCAAACAATGAGGGCAACGATGAAAAAACTACATTAATAGCACATGCTATCACAAAACAAATATGAAGAGCATTCTTCAGATAGCATTAAAAACACCGAGTAGATCTAAACATCTAAGACACAAGATTAAGGAAGGATTGTGAGTGGCTTGAAACCATAAATTACCAAAAATTATGAGCGACACACACTCTCACTCAGGAAACCATAAATTACCGTAAATCCAACCCTTGCTGTTGGAGGCAAAGTTTTCGGATAGTCTTGCATCATACACTCTAGACGAGTTGAGGATTTAAAAGAAGTTTTGCTAGCATCTTTGTATCTGCAGTAAAATTGGATATAAGGACGATGGTAAACAAAAAGGAAGCACTAGCTTATATTTGCAACATCATGTGTGAGTGAGAGTGTGTGTCGCCGAACCTCCAAAAACTTGGAATCATTCTTTGGATTCTTTAACAACTTTTCCAACATGAATAATCATGCTGAATCTAACTTCTATAGCCTTCAAAATTAAAGCAGTTTTCTATTTAAAGTAGGACTTAGCTATAACTACCTCATTCCCTAAACATTGCCGTGAGCAAAATAATTTAAGAAACAACAACATTTCTCCAATGCTAGAGGGTCATAACCAGCAAATAGAAAATTTATAACATGGAATATATGAAGGTGTGACTAACACATTTAATCGATTAGTCAGGTGAATTATTGTCAATTTATCAATTCAGAGTTCTTCTACTTAGCAGCCATACACCACACACTTGTTGAGGGAAAAAAATAAAAAGATTAAATATAAAAGCAGGTGTGTGGTGTAGGACTGCTGAATAGAGTTTTTCTTCAATAAGAGTTATGAAGCCCACATGAAAAAGTTCACAGATTAAACAACAATTCAAAGAAAAGAAAACTTGATAATTTTTGGAACACTTTATCACTGCAAAATTAAGCACACACAATAATTTAGAAGTTCTAACCAAAATTTGGAAGTAAATAGAGAAGGTTTACTTTGGGTTAACAAACTCCTTTATAGCACCTCCTGTTTTTGTGAGCTCCTCAATGTATGGACCAAGTTCCAAAATCAACTGGAAAAAGAGTCATACAAGTCAAGCCTAGGCATGAAACAGTTCCATAAGAGAATGTGCAAGTGAAACATATGAAAATCTCAATCAAATGCTAAAGCCAACATACAAAGTCTTATAATTGATATCGATGATAGCTGAAATGTATAATAAAGCAACCAGTAACTTTTATCTAAAAGAAAAAACAGATGTTGGTAGGACTGCTAAAGCCTAGGCATGTAACAGTTCCATTAAAGAGAATGAGCAAGTGAAACATAGAAAAATCTCAATCAAATGCTAAAGCCAAGATACGAAGTCTTATAATTCATATTGATGATAGCTGAAATGTATAATGAAGCACCCGGTAACTTTTACCTAAAAGAAAAAACAGATGTTGGTGGGACTGGTAGTTCGCCAAAAACCAACGTAACAAAAATTCTCAAACCTCCTTTTCTTAATTGTTCCTATGATTTCATTAAAATGTACGACCAAAAAACTTAAGTTAGTAGGTCAAGAGGTCTAATAGATACTTCTAATCATAACAAAGTATACATCCAACTGGTATGGATTCCTTATGATCACCTCCTATGTCCAGGAGGAAGCCAATAATTTGCACATGCAAAGCACTGAATAGGGAGCTGCAGAATACACGAAAAGAAGTTGATTTTTTCCCTTTATGTAAGCATCGGGAGATTGGATCTAGTAAAAGAAGAATGATTGAAAAAATAGAACAAATACTCTTTATGACCCAATTAAAACAAAAACACTGCTTGACAACATGTAATATACAAGAACAAAAAAAAAACCAAGCTTCGATACCATGGTAAATGATGTCACCCAGAAGCTGAGGCTAGCATGTGGAGAAGCCTAATAAGTACATATGCCATTAATCAAGCATGCGTGCATGCACACACACAACTGAGAGAGAGAGAGGGAATAAAAAAAACACCATTTCACTCTACAGATTCTGCACTAGTTCTATATTTTTATGCTCTGGTAACCATATTTATGAATAGTAGTGATTCAGACAATCCTTTCCTTTGTTTTAAATGGATGGCATTTTTGTAAAACAATAATACTCCTATAGCTATTTTACAACTTATTTTACAAAAATATCATTTATTTAAAACAGAGTTGTATTATTATGTTTTGAAGCTATATCAGGCCTTAAGGTGAATTTGGGTAGGTCGGAGTTCATTCTGGTGGGGGAGGGTGCGGAATATTAACTGTTTGGCGGACCTATTGGGTTGAAAAGTTGTTTTTTTACCTATGAAATATCTTGGCCTTCCATTGGGGGCGTCGTTTAAGGCTAAGTCCATATGGGATATGGTACTTGAGAAGATTGAGAAAAGGCTAGCGGGTTGGAAGCGATTATATCTTTCTAAAGGGAGTAGAATTACTCATATTAAAAGTACACTTTACAATCTCCCAACTTATTATCTATCCTTATTTCGTACCTTGTTAGTTGGAATAGAGTTTGTGCTCCTATTTCAAACGGAGGTTGGGGGGTTCGAAATTTAAAAAGTTTCAACAAGGCTTTGTTAGGGAAATAGTTGTGGAGGTATCAATTGGAAGGGGAGTGTATATATATATATATATATATTTTGATAAGTAAACAAATTTTATTAATCAATGAATAGACATAGCCAGGTCAATACAAAAGTATGCCCTAACTATGTAGGCACAATAGAGACAAGAAAATCATGTAGATCCAGGCCATTAAAATCAACAGCAATGGCCCAAGTACATAGTGTTCTAATAAATAAAGCTTTTAGTTCCTCCAACGATCTCTCCTTGTCTTCAAATGTCCGATCTTTACGCTCCTGCCACAAACACCACATGATGTATATAGAGACCATCTTCCACACAGCTTTAATCTGTTGAATGCCTCTTAGATTTATCCAGCTGTCCAGAATTGCCACCACTGTCTCAGGCATAACCCAAGCCAAGTCTAGTCTACTGAACACCTAATTCCATAACACTCTAGCTGTCTCACAGTGTAGTGGGAGATGGTCCACAGACTCACCCCTGTTCCTACACATGCAACACCAATCTGCGATGATCACCCTACGTTTCCTCAAATTGTCGGTTGTGAGGATCTTACCCAAGCAAGTTGTCCGCACAAAGAATGCTGCTTTGGGAGGCGCCTTATGTCTCCAAAGCCTTCTCCATGGAACTGAATATTGGGCTCTTGTGTGAGGCAATTATAAAAAGAGCGAACCGAGAATGAACCTTTACTAGTAGGTATCCACCACAACATATCTTCTTGCTGGTTGCTTGGTTTTATGGAGTACAAAAAGCTGAAAAAGTCTTCAAAGCTGCTCATTTCCCAATCTTGTGTTGCCCAACTAAAATTGATATTCCACTGGATTTGCTCCCCCGATATCACCATGTCTTCATCCACTGAAACATCTTTGGCACTTGCAACCCAAAAGTGAATGAAATAAATCCTTTAAAACACTGTTACCACACCAAATATCACTCCGGAATTTAATCCTAGAACCCTCACCCAAAAGAAATCTTGTGTGTCGAGTAAAGACCCCCCATCTCTTCTTATGTGTTTCCACAGCCCCACTCCATAAGCCCCTCTCACTTTTACACCATATCCTCCCCCCCCCCCCCAATAAGCCTCCATATTTGCTCTCAATCACCAATTTCCATAAGGCTTTTGATTCCTTATTGTATCTCCACAATCATTTTCCAAGTAACGCCCGATTAAAAATTCTCATATTTCTAATACCCAAACCACCATTGGAGATAGGACAACATACCTTCTCCCACTTGACTAGGTGGAATTTGAACTCCTCACCCACTCCACTCCACAAGAAATCACGTTGAAGTTTCTCAATTCGAAACGTCACACTTGCTAGGATAGGGAATAGAGACAAAAAGTAAGTTGGTAGATTAGATAATGTACTCTTGATCAAATTAATCCTACTACCTTTCGATAGGTACAATCTCTTCCATCCTACCAGTCTCTGCTCTACTTTCTCAATCACTGTGTCCCACAAAGAAGACACTCTCGAGGCAGCCCCCAACAGGAGTCCAAGGTAAGTCATAGGAAAAGAGGCAGTCTTACACCCCAGAGTGCTAGCCAACTATCTTCTATGATGAACATCACCAATTGGCACCATCTATGATTTGTAGAAGTTCACTTTCAACCCGGACGCTGCTTCAAAACAAAGGAGAAGGGCCTTCAGTGCTCGAACCTAGATATGCTCTTCCTCACAAAAGATAAGTGTGTCATCTGTAAATAACAAATGAGAAATATTAAGGCTACGTTTGGGTCCTTGACCGAACTCAGCTGAGATTTAGACCTCTTCTAACATCCAAACACCCAACTCTTAAATCACTAAACTCATCTCAACTTAAAATCTCTTTACACGTAGGATCCACAACCTTTTTCAACTTCTCATAAATACATCTAAATTCATCTTAACATTCAAACACATCTAAATTCATCTTAGGTGGGCCCCACATAACTCACTCTACTATCTCAACTCACTATTATTCATAGAGAACTCAACTCAACTCAACATCCAAAAGCAGTCTAATAATTCCCCTATCCGGGGTTCCAATTGAGAAGCCAGTCATGAGACCATTGTTAACCAATGCCAAGGTCATATTTTGCTTAGCGCCTCCATTACAATAACAAAAAGTAATGGAGACAACAGGTCTCCTTGTCTTAATCCTCGTGTGCTATTAAAAAAGCCAGTTGGGCTTCCATTTATCAAAACTAAGAATTTCATCGTTGATATGCACCAACAGATCCACGACCGCCACCTCTCCCCAAAACCCCACCTCCCAAGAAGGTAAAGAAGAAAATCCTAGTTAACGTGATCATATGCCTTCTCCATGTCTAGCTTGCAAATAATCCCTGCAGTGCCAGCTTTCAGTCTACTGTCAAGGCATTCATTGGAGATAAGAACCGCATCTAAAATCTGTCCACCCTTTACAGAAGCATTTTGGGGTTTTGTAATTATCTTCCCTAATACCTCACCTAGACGATTCGCAAGCACCTTGGAAATTATCTTATATACCCCATTTACTAAGCTAATGGGCCGAAACTCCATAATCTCCACACCCCAACCTTCTTCGGTATCAATGCGAGAAAAGTGGCGTTAAGGCTTTTCTCAAATTTTCCAACCAAGAAAAGCTCCTGAAACACCCTCATAAGGTCATCCTTTAACACGTCCCAGCATGTTTGCAAGAAGCCCATAGAAAAGTCGTTAGGACCCTGTGCCTTGTCTTTAACCATTTTCTTCACTACTTCATAAACCTCTGCTTCCTCAGAAGGCCTCTCCAATCGACAAACATCATGTGGCCCAATGTAGTCAAAACCAAGCCCATCAAGCGTAGGCCGCCATCCCACCTGCTCAGTAAGTAACTGCTCAAAGAAATCAACTACATGATTGTGAATCACCTACTTTTCCCTACAATCAACACTATCAATTTTCAGCATCTCAATGTTGTTGGTTCTCCTGTGAGAGTTAGCTATTCTGTGGAAGAACTTCGTAGTTCGTGCTTCGATCTCCTTCCTTTAACCACAATGCTCTTGGTTTATGATGCCAAGGAGTCTCTTCTAATAAAATAATCCTCTCAAGATTTGCGACCAACATTGTCTTCCAAGTTAATTCTTACTGTGTAAGAGTCTGATCCTCTTGTATCCTCTCTAACTCCTAGATCTCCATCACCTTGCTTTTCTTGTGTTCCCCTATATCACCAAACGATTGCATGTTCCAAAGCTTTAAATCTTTTTTTAGAGCTTTCAGTTTACACGCAAAGGTGAAGCTAGGGGTACCCTATATCTGATATGAGGACCACCACTGTCTAACCCTGTCCACAAAGCCTTCAGATTTCAGCCACATATTTTCAAATTTGAAATACCGACGCCTTCTTTAGAGACCACCACAATCCAGCATGAGAGACCAATGATCCAAACAAAGATGAGGCATTCTCTTTTGCCATATATCCGGAAAATGACTTTCCCATTCTAGAGATATTAAGAATCTATCCAATCGAGACCACGTATGATTATTAGACCATGTGACAGAACCCCCCGCCAGTGGCAAATCCACTAAGTTCAAGTCAAAGATGCACTCTGAGAATTCTGTCATTGTTGGCCGCACTCTTCTATTTCCAGAACATTCACTTGGAAATCTTATGACATTAAAATCTCCACCAATGCACCATGGAAGGTCTCACCAGCTATGTATTCTAGATAATTCTTCCCACAATAGTCTTCTGTCGTTGTCTAAGTTTGGTCCGTATACACCTGCAAAAGCCCACATAAAGTTATCTATCACACTCTTAAAAGAGCATGCTACCGTGAACACCCCTATAAATTCCTCCCTTTTCTCCACCACCCCTCTATCCCCCACATCACCAAAACACCTCCTGACGCCCCATTCGAAGCCAAATACACCCAATCCACGTGTACGCAACTCCATAAACTTCGCACAATTCTTCTAGTAATTAATTTCAGCTTTGTCTCCCGTAAACAAACAATGTCCGCCTTCCACTCACAAAGCAAGTTTCTTATTTGGAGACGCTTATTGGCCTCATTGAGCCCGTGGACATTCTACGACACAATTTTGGGTTTCATTGGGAGGAAGCCAGCTCCTTCCCTTTTGACATGTCCCTGCTAGAACTACCCTCTAATTCATCGACCATGTTAACCTCTTAAGCTCTCGCTTTTTTTTTTATCAAACTTTCCTGTGTTGTTGATGCCCCACTTCAATGGCGGTAAGCAAAGCCATGAACTATTCCTCAAAACCTTCACACTCCATCCCCACACATTGTTGTATTTCCTTCACCTTGTGCAATATCCAGTCTGAAACACGAGATTGAACTGGTAACATATAATTCAAAGGGATAGGCTCACCCATTCTAACTTCCATCGGCAAACCCTGAGTCTCTTCTGCAAAAAAATTTTCACCCTCCCCAACAGGCCCACTTTGCACCTGGAAGAGTCTCTGGGAATTCTCTTCTTCAGAAAAAGGTAGTTCTTCATTGCCAGAATGTGAAAGGTCATATGAACACACCCCTTCCCTTTCATCCATCTTAGAATCATCGAGGAGCTGTAATTGGGGGTTCGCCGGAGTATAACCTTATCCCCTGTAACGCCCCAATAGAAGGCCCAAACCACATGGCCTATCTCCAAAAGGACTAGTCAATGATGCAAATTGGAGCCCCATTGAAACCTTATAAAGAGCAAGAACTTCTCTTTCCCAATCAATGTGGAATCACATACACCACCTATATCATATGGGGTATCACAATCTACCCCCCTTAAATTCCTGACGTCCTCGTCGGGCCTGTCCACTATAGGTGGCACGGCTTAAGTCCCACATTTCTGGTTGGGATAGGCTCTGATACCATTTGTAATGCCCCAATGGAAGGCCCAAATCATATGGCCTCTACTCCTAAAGGACTAGTCAATGACACAATTGGAGCCCATTGGAACCTTATAAATAGCAAGAACTTCTCCTTCTCAAGCAATGTGGGATCCCATACACCACCTACCATTATCCATATCATATGGAGTATCACACCCCCACATCCCATCGGCACTTTCTGGCCACCACTCGACAGTGAAACGACACAGTGGTGTTGGAATGCCCACTAGAAGCTCTACCATCATTTTTTGGACACACGACGTGTACTGCCCACCTATTGACTGCTCCACCGCCGTCGCCGTCGCCGTCGCCGTCGCCGTCGCCGTCGCCGGCGTCTTCTATGTCCCCGTCAACGGATCCTCTGCCGTCCGCGTACTTCACGTCAAGATTTCCGGTGGGAGAGTACGACTACGACTTCAACCAATGGATGAAGCCCCTATGCATTCTCTCCTCTCCACACATGTTGGGTTCTTCCATCAAACTGCCCCATGGGTTGTGGCCCAACCCGTCGGCCCACTTGGCTTCTCCTTTCATTATTTCTCCACACTAGCCCAGCCCCTCACTAGGCCCAGCACTCGAGCCCGCCCCCATAACCTCCTGTTTATTTGTGGCCTTATTGGGCCTCCGATCACCTAAGCCCACCCTAGCCCCTATACTTGTATGTTCCTTGTCTCTTTCCATATTTACCCCAACACATCTCAGCACTTTTTCCACCTCATCCTACAGCTTCCTCAATTGTGCCTGCATCTCCACCATCGTACTATGTACGTCCATCTCCTCCAAGCCAACATCTTCCCTGCCAACGCCCCTTTTCCTTAAAGCCAAACAAGGGACTCGATGCATATTTCCACCAGTGTACCCATTTTCAGACCTACCACAGTCGTCCCCTACTCGCAGTTCACAGTGAGTCACCGCCGACATAAGCACCTCCTTATAGGACCGTGTATTCGATTGAAGCTCTTCCACCATTGGCCTCATCTATGCTCCTTCGTGAGACCCAAGTTTCTCCCTTCCCGTATACACTCCCACAATGCCTCCCTCAATCTCTTCCATCCCCTCCCCCCCTCCTCTTCAGGTATAAAGATAAAGCTTCGCCTTCCTCACTCACTATATTCTACTACCACCATATATCGACCACGGCTATTCGAGCACCACTATACTATAAAACTACAATATCCTTCCCTAATCGTCGTGTAAAACTCAAACAGTCCTCTAATGCGGGACTGTTTGGTATGGTGCTTCAAACAAAATTTATATCCTTCTAGTACACAGCGGTGCTTCAAACAAAATTTATATCCTTCAAACAGTCCTCCCTCAATCATATAAATTTTGTTGTTGGTGAGGGTTCAAGGATCCATTTTTGGCTTGATGTTTGGTATGGTGATTGGACTCTTTCTAGTACGTTTCCGGTTATTTTTCGTTTGGCAGCCACTCGGAATGTTACTGTTGCTGATTTGTTAAACCGTTTCAATGGAACATTGCAGTGGGATGTTTGTTTAACTACAGCTGTACAGGACTGGGAAATTGATGAGGTCTCTGATGTTTTCAGCTTGTTACACTCACCGGGGATTGGTGGTAATGAGAGGGATAGAATGATATGGAAGCATACGGGTAGTAAAAAAATTTCGGTATGGTCTTACAATAAGGCGTTGACTGTTCAGCATTGTTCTCCTTTTCCTTGCAAGAGTATTTGGAGGTCACATGTGCCTTCTAAAGTTGCTTTTTTCATATGGACAGCATCACTCGGAAATATTCTGACGATTGATAACTTGAGAAAACGCAGCTTGTTGTTATGGAGTGGTGTTTCATGTGTAAGAAATATGGAAAATATGTGGATCATTTACTTCTGCACTGTGAGGCGGCAAAGGCACTGTGGGATGGTGTTTTCAGTAGAGTTGGGATGGCTTGGGTGATGCCTATGAAAGTAGTGGATTTACTTGCATGTTGGCTTGGATTGCAAAGTTCTCCTCAAGTGGCTGCTATGTGGAAGATGGTTCCTTTGTGTCTCATGTGGTGTATTTGGTGGGAAAGGAAGATGTTTTAATAATAAGGAGAGCACTATGGAGGAAATCTGGAAATTCTTTGTGTTTTCTTTATTTCAATGGTTTTCAGCTATAGTGCTTAATGGAGATTCAGCTCATGATTTTCTGTTTTCGTTTCCTTCTTTATAGAATGTAATTAGGTGTTTTCTTTTGTATACTTCCTGTATGCATGGGCTGCGCCTATTTCATTCGATGAATAAAATTATTTCGTACTTATCAAAGAAAGAGTTGTAAAAAAGGTTGTGTTTTAATCATTTCCTATTTATAAATATGAAAACTGATGTAGCTTTCTATAAAGGTACTTTACAGGACATCCACCCACTTTCCCTTGCCTTCTGATGAGTTGGGGAAATTTTGAAAATTAATTTTGAGATTTTCATCAGAAGCTGAAAAGATCCAGTGGATTTTTCAGTATACTTGGCAGCACTCACTGTAAACTTAGGTATGGCACACTCCAATAAACTACACCAGAAATTTGAGAAGATTAATATTGGGGATAGGCACCCTATTTGATCAGAAGATGATGAGTTTTCTCCAGAAGCTTACTTGGTTTATATTTCCTGGGAAAGGAGAATAGCCAGTCTCATCGTTAACATCTCCGTCATCATGTCCTGTTGCTCTTAGTAGAGGATCAAGCTGATTGTATTCCACATTGATCACCATTGTCCTCCCTGAAACAATTTAATTTGTAGAGGAATGATTAAAGACTAGAATAGAAACAAATTCTCCACAAGGACACCACAATACATTTCGCATGTGATATACCATTTTCACACAAGTTAAGCAAAGTAATTAACATAGCGAATAACTTCGCAAAGAAAGCCATGATACAAGTTGAAAATTGCGAACCACGTACAACTGAATGTATTCAATAAAACAGCAAAATACCATCGGCATGAGTAAGTTTTGTAATTCCTCCAATAGCTTCTTTTGCTTTACGTGGAACAGCAAGAGAGTTAACATGGTATTGTCTGGCAGCACTTACACCCAGAGCTGCTGGGATTGCCTACGTTCAAACAATAATCAATGCTGAGAATGTTTATTTTGCAACCAAGCACAACCCTAGCAGAGACATTTTTTTATATAGGTAACCCTACCAGAGAGATATATCGATCAAAAATAAAACATAACATTGAATCAACAAACCTTGAATAGAAGTCCATTTGTATCTTGGAAAAACAGAACCCATCTCAAACCAGCATCGTGCCTGAAATAATAATGAACTACTATAATCATGAAAGTACCTTTTTCCAAGCCAGTTTTGAAATAAATGTATATCATGGGACATAACAATTTATCCAGTACCACTTGCTCTTGTATATGTCCTGTGTACTTGGGTTATGACTATAACCATCAATAAAATTCTTGTTTATTGATAAAAAAAACAATTGTATCCAGTACCATGAATTTCCAAAGGTGACTTTAGGCTGTCAAACTTCCAGAAACAAAATTTTAGGCAGAAAGCTAGTCATTGTTGATAAAAAGATTGCAAACCTACTAATTCTACTTCAAATAGAAGCAAAAAAGGATGCCAATAAACAGAAATTTGAGGTGCAAATTAGATTAGCTATAGTTGTACATTATGCAGTGGCTTTCTATCTGCTATAAGTCCAGAGGTTATTTACGTGACTCGGCCAGAAAAGAATGAGATGCAAGTGAGGGCGCACGCATAGATCTCATATTTGTACACAAACAAGCAATCAAGATAAACAGTGAAATTACAAAGTTTAAAATAATGATTAACTCATAAGCGCAAAAAGAAATTCCAGAGTTGAGATGAGATCTTAAGAATTACCAAACTTTCAGAAGGCCGCTAGAAAACAGAAGTGAATGCACATCACCATGGCCATGAGGTTTTGTCTACCACAAACAGAAAAGGGTTTAAGGAACGAATATGCAATAAAGTTCCAAGGTTAAGAATTTTATTTGATGCCAACCACTAAATTATCAAGTCTATTTAATGCCATTGCTACCTGAATCCTGTATTTGTTACGTGGTTCAACTGCAAGCCTGGCATCATTATCATCCAAGCATGCAACTTTTTCCTGTAATGAATGGAAAATTGATTACCGAATGAACCCATTCTACTACTATAATGAGCTTTGTCCCGTAAGACGTCAACAACCAATCAAATATCTGTTTTAAAATACCTGTTTTAGAAGTTTTACTTGTGTAGGTTCCATTCCAAAATACGAATTTGATTCTAAAAGGTCTGTAGTGCGTGTATGTGTGTCATCTGATGTCATTATAACCAAAGGAATCCGTGTTTGACAATCACCTACAAAAATATCATAAACATTATTACTTTAACCAAGAAGCGAAACTAAGAAAGTAGTTTAATACAATTTTTTTATAGGTAAAAAGAAAGTAGTTTAATACAATAATTGCCCTCATTCACTAGTTTGCATTGACCAAGTGAAATCCAATAGCCAGTGACATGAGACATTTAATATAGGTCAGAGGGGATGTCATGGAAGATAAAGTAAGAGATAAAAATATATGTTCAGAGGTGGAGATAGAACTTAATTAAGGAAAAGATGAGAATGAGTCACCAAAGGTGGTTTGCCAAGTGCATAGGAGATGGATGAATGCACCGATGAGAAAAAGTAATTTAATTCAAGTTCAGAGAAAGCGATGATGAAGACAACTATGACTAGAATTGATAGAATAAAGAAAGAATCGTGCAACCTGCCCTAATTTTTTAGGTTAATCTTACTTGCACTATCTGATAACATGCTTGCATTTGCCTACCTTGCAAATAGTAGAAATTTAGGTATGTAATGTTTGACAGGTTCAAGTAACTTAAATGACTTATTGGCAGCACCACTGGTGTAATGAGGATCATCTAAAGAAATTAGCTTCTGTTCACAGTGATTAGCAACTATTGTAGTGTCCTAACTTGCAGATGCATCATTCTGAGTGTCTCATTATGCGTTAAGTTCATGATTTATGTCCAGTACGTAAAAGAAATGAGCCAAACAGCAGAAGAAAGATTGGAGACTAAGCTGGAAATATTTTCATTCCATCTTTCCATACATTTGCACCAAATAGGGTTAGCCACTTTTCCCAACAGAAATGACTCAATCAGTCTTAGAATTTCCAGAAGCAGCTTTCTTTGGATATTGAATATCTTGGAAACATTCATAAGGGGGGACATTTCATTAAGAGAACTAAGAGAACTGGATTGTTCTGAACTATTTCATGGTGCAAAAATCTCAAATTTTCAACTGCTAATTGACCATTCATTTGCCTCTGCCATCCGAAGCTGCTTCCCACTCACTTGGTCTTACATCATGCAGCTATTAGTTCCTTTCATTCAACAGCATTTTCTGAAAGAAGACAAAACTCTAGGAGAAAAATGACACTATCTCAGAATATCAAAAGCCATCCAAGGGGATGGTCCTATGTCCTGTTTTATTCCTAGCACCACCTTAAAGTTTTGTCAGATATGATTTTACAGGACACCAAGATGAGCACTTAAGAGATAATTGAACCTCTTTCCACATAATACCTAAATGTCCTGTAGATCCAACGAATGGTCCATAGAAAATCAGGAAAAACTGATACTAGATTACCATGACAGCATCTTATGCAATCTCTAGATATTGCATGACAAATAGCATTGGTTGGTAACAGACCTTGTGCGAGTCTTCCACTAACTTCTTGAAGAGCAAGAATAGACTCGATGTACTGCTGTAAGAAACCTGACCCTGTAGTAGTCTCTGCCGGAAGAGCCACCTGCAAGTCATAAAGACAATTTGGCTGAAGATATTCGCACCAGTATAGATCAAAATATGGGAGAATAAAATCATCAACCCCACTAATCCGCTAAGGTCACATGCATCTATTAATCCAGAAATGAGATCAATTACACAAACAAAGACACATGGGCAATGAAATTTCTATCAAATAATCAAGACAGCCATGTGCCAACCATAACTGACTTGAAGGAAGTACTGTGTCAATAAACATGTCCTTACCAATGAGGAAGCGAGACGATACAAATGCATTAATAATATGTTTTAAATTGCTGGAAATTAGGTACAAAATGAAAAAAAAAATCAAGCAACATAATGTGACCTAATGAAATGTAGACCGACAGATGATCACTAGAGACGTCTAATTGAAGACCTTTGAAAATGGAAATAGGTTAAAAAGAAGGAAATTAGACATTTAAAAAATACAATTGATGGTTAAGCCAAATCTGTTTAAGATATCTGGGTTGTCATTATGTGGGTTGTCATGATAGATGAAACATAAGAACATTATGATCAACAAAAGAACTACATGCAAATGTATTTAATCAATGATTAGTTACCTTTATTCCATTGTATCCCAGACGTTCCCCAAGTCCTCCAGCAACAAGGACAAATGCAGTTTTCTGGGCCTCCCTGACCCCTGACTCCTCAAAATTGATAAAGTTTTCATCACCAAAAGTCAAAATCTCACCTTTCGGAACCTGCAAAAATTATTTTTTTCATGTACCCACAAAGATTACTCTTGGAAAAGAGAGATTAACAGGCTCAGCACATCTTAAATACGTGTGTATGGGAAGAAGAGGTCAAGAATGGCTATGCATGGTATTGGCCCATTCGTTTTGATGAGCATCTAGAGATTGTATCTGAGAAATAAAACAGAGGCCTTGTCGCTCATCAGCATCCACAGTGCTTCCCAAATGAGCACAGGTCTGAAGGCAGGGAGTTCAAACCACAAGCTACAGGATGACAATGACTATAAACATCTAGAAAAGTAAAAATAATCCTGCAAAACCAGCGCTTGAGTGCAAGCATGTAATGATATACATATAACAAACTACTGATATTTCTAGTAGGTGTTGAGCACTGAAGTGGAATTTGAAGCTATAGAATTGCTAGTTTACAAAAATGTCAAATTTGTACGTGCTTGCACGTCTTTGTGCAGATAGTAAGATGCATTTTTCACACGTACTATAGGAACTCATTTGGAAGAATAAATTCTAGTTATTTGTGCCTATTTACATTGAATGGCTCACGAAATGTAAGATGATTGTAGGTCATAAGTTCATAGGTGTAATATAAATATATAAATATATATATATATATATATATTCACTTACAGAAGGTGTGAAGCCATCAAAAGGGTTCTTTCCTGCTTTTGAATCCGCTAAGAGTTCTCTGGCAATTTTAATATACGATTCCAAACCCCCAGGATAGCTTGAATTAAGCCGAGCCACCTGAAATAAACTTTCAATGAGAAGAAGAAATGGAAAGCTGCATAGTTAGTTTAAAACTGATCAAGGCCATTGTTAAGATAAGTTTAAAAGCCCAATAACAGAGCTTAAAGGAAAGAAGAATGAATTGAATTAGAAGCAATTTTGGAGGAGAAACCCAACAAATTGGCAGTTATAAGAAGGTTCTCACTTCACTCATGCACCAGGCCTTGGGTGCATCAATTCCCGCACAAGGCCATTGTTAAGAAAAGTTTAAATCAATTCCCGCACCCATCTTCTCAGCCTTCCACTCTACCCTATGTCTTCCAAGTTCTCACTAACTCATTCTCAAACGCAACATTTTCTGTCGCTCATCCTACTGTTCGAATCAACCCAATGCAGATATTTCAAATGCATATCGAATTCCTCAATCTTTTTCTTATTTAACAATTTTTTTAACGCAGATACGTGGAATATACAATTAAAATTCACATAAATCGATCATGACATAAAGAAACAGAACCAAGAACTTTGAACAAGGACCTTCTCCAATTACACTCGAAAAGACTCGGTACTAATTCCAAAACATTTCACAGAGACTCAATTTCAAATACAGATCCAGCAAACAGAAATAGACCAACAAAACACAATTTTGAGACAAATCACAAAGAAAGAACCGAAATATGTATCGAATCCAAAATTTTAACATCATAAGCAATGAAAAAAACCAAACCTGATCGAAAAAACCTTTCTTTTCCTCATCATCGAAACCGGGCTCAGCCCAATGATCAAACAAATGACTCTGGCCCATCTCCACCAGCATCTTCGCCAGCTCAATCTGCCCAACCACCACCATTCCCAATGAAAACCACCCAAAATCACGAAAACCATAACACATATATAAACATATACATATTCGCGCAAACGGACCTTATCCGGGGAGAGAAGGTGGAGGTTCTCGTGCAATTTAGGAGCAGAGGAGGCGAAACTCGCGCTGATGCCAAGCCTGGAGAGGCTGTCAGCGGTGGATTCGAGGGTTGTGGAAGCCATGGTTGCAAGAGAGAAGTCGCAGAGATGTTGCGGTGTGATAAGAATGATAGCAGGAGTAGGAGTTTTACGTGCACACAGAGAGAGAGAGAGAGAGAGAGAGACGGAAGCAAGTCGAGTTACAGCACTGCACGGTTACATGGATCAGAGAGATAGGAGACAACAAATGTACGTTATATTTTTGTTTTTTGAAAATGACTCGGTGACCGAGTAATGCTAGAGCTTAAGCATAGACCGTGCAAGTATTACCAAGTCAGTAATGCTACTTGCATTCACAATTCTCTTACAAATTTTTTATAAAAATATAGATTTTATTAATAAAAATTAATTTTTTTCACTTTTTTAAGATAAAGTATATTTTTTTACAAGAGTTTATAGGAAATTTGTATATTTAGAATTTGTAGAAATCATTTTTCATTTTACTTTTCTAATGATAAAATTATTTTTTTTTCAAACAGACTATGCAGGAGATTACAATTTTAATAAGAGCAATGCTAGATACAGTCCTCATTCGAGGACTGCAATGCAAGCTTAAGTAATTTTATCTTTAAATTTTTTTAAAATTATAAAACTATCCCTCCTGAAATGATGTTTTTTCTTATTTAATAAAGGGCCTGTACATACAGTCTCCAAATAAAATTTTTCTTTTAATAAATGCTATAATGAAGATCCATTAGATAGATGGACGGAAAATCAAATATTGATAATTTAAGTTTGGCAGACTTAAAACAGTGGTTGTAGTTTGAGGATAACAAAGGGTGATTTTCTCTTGAAAGATAAGGTTTTTTGAACGAATCTCGAATACATGGGGGCCCATAGAGTCTCACTCAGTTCTTGTTTTTATTATTATAATTATTATCATTGGGGGCTAAAGTCACTCTTACCATGCCCATTGCAATGGAGGGCCCCAAGCATTTTTTTTATTTTTTATTCCCCTTGTTTGGGCAACAAAGGTTGGAGGGATTAAGCATATTCTTAGCCACGCATAAGCATATTCTCAGCATGAATCTTATCTCTTTTCTAATGGGAATTTGTTCTTGCCTTGTACCAAATGACTGATTATACTTTCCAAATTGAAAATATAATGTGTTTTTCATTAACCTAAGAATCTTTTTCTGCAAAAATGATAAATATATAATTTGTTTTCTATTTGAGTTAAGACTCGTACCCAATCAAACATAATTCTGGTTCCTCACTGATTCCAACAAGTAGTGCTTGGAAAATGGAATCTGCTGAAGAGAGATTGAGGTCATTGATAAAGTGTCTGTCTTAATGATTTTAAAGGTGAGATAATTGATAAGTGTTTTGCTAATATCATCTGCAAATTATGGATGAATGGAGCATTCGCATTAAAAATTAGCTAACAATGAAAGGGGACACCAGAATTTCTAATGCTCAATTCCATATGATATGATATTAAAATGCTTTATTGATTCAGTAAGTAGCTTTTGTAAATGTACAAACAGAGCAAATGCCCGACCAGCAGCATACACAATTGTTCTGCAATGGCAGAAAACAAGAAACTGTCAGTTCCAAAAAAAAAAAAAAAAGAAAAAGAAAAAGAAAAAGAAAAATTGTTTTATGGTATTTACAACACACTATTCCTCCATGGTGTTTGTTGCATGCTTTCACTTAGCAGTCACCTTCTGGAGATACTTCTTCAGTCTTCAAATTTGTTACTCATTATACGAACTGGTTTTATTAGCTGATCAAGATCATCAAATTGTACATCTGACAAATCGCTGTCACAAAATGTTTGCTCGCTTGCTGGATCATTACTTTCACCAACTTCTTCATCACTGACATCGACACGAATGTAATCAGCAAATTTTCCTTCAAGTAAAATGTCTTCATTGTTTTGTGAAGAATTTTTTTCAAAAACTGTTGTTCCAGGCTCAGAAACATTGATATGCATAGAGCCAAAGTAACGCCCTCGAGCATTCTTCTGTGCTCCCGCCCGTTTCCTTTTCTTTCCCTTACTTCGGTTTTTTGGGTGATGAAGTTTGCACTTGGATCCTTGAGGACAGGTTCCTGTTGCTTCAAAAACAGGGCAGACATAGCTGTGCTTCTTCCGACACTGTGAGTGCAGAGATATTCCATTTACTCATTCTGAAGTTAGTGAGGGGTTGTGTGCATGTGGGGAATGAGAGATTTTTTTTTTTTTTTTTTTTTTTTTTGGGGGGGGGGGGGGGGGGGGGGGGGGGTATTCAAGTATTAACAGAAATCCAGGATTTAAAAGAATTGTCGAGACAAGTCGCAGACAATTATAGAGCCTTCCAGAATAAACACCAAAGAGGAGCTGCCGAGGATTGGAAAAAAATGTTTGACCAAGGCGAAAAATAAAGTACATGCTCATCCCTAAGAGGTCAATTGCTAGAGTCAGGTTGGACCAGATATAGCATGATCTACCCAATATTAAATAGAAGAGATTCATATCCTAATACTTGGAAGGAATTAAAGATGTGATCCAAGATGGTTGTTAACATAATCTATGGCATGTCTAAATGGATATTCATAATCCCTTCATAAACCATAAGGCATAAGCACTTTATAAGAAGCAAGAAAGACAAATTCAATATACCTATTGTATAGAGATTCTTACTAAAGACAATTTGAGGAAACGTCGTGTAATGGTGTTGGACTGGAATTGCATGTGTAAGATGGATGGGGAATCTGTAGATTTCCTGCTTCTACATTGTGAGATGGCCATGACCTTGTGAGATAGTTTTTTGTGGGAATAGGATTGTCATGGGTCATGCCTCTTAGGCTGGTGGATTTTCTAGCAAGCAGGGAGAACTCCAAGGCAATCCACAAGTGGCAGCAATATGGAAGATGACCCCTATATGTATGTGTTGGTACATTTGGCAGGAAAGAAATGATAGGAGCTTCAAAGATCACAAAAGGACAATGGATGAGCTTAAGGTTTTCTTCTTTAAAACCTTGTTCTTATGGGCAGGGGTCATTGATTTTAATGGATAATGTCCATGATTTTCTATTTTCGCCCTAGTTAGGTACTTCTCATATATACATCCGGTGTACTTGGACTATGCCAAATTTTTCTATGAATAAAATTTCTTGATTACCTATCAAAAAACATATTGTATAATTGATATCAATAGGAGAAAAAAAAAAAAAAAAAACTCAGCATACCTCGTTACCATCAGCGCAATAGCCCCTTAGAAATCCTTCACAAGTAGAGGCCTTTGGATTCACATTCACGTGTCTATAAGGACAACTTCTGTTGTTGCATAAACCTGTGAGGACATCTATCAGAATTCTGAATGCATTTAAATACTTCAACTAGAGCAAATTTAGCATAAAGCACCTTGTAAAAAGTAAGAACAATCAGGCATTCTTTCTGGAATGACCTGCATCAAGATATACCGTCAACAAACAAGTATAGAATTATCGAGTTGGACCACATCAAGTTTTTAACTGAATATGTAGTCAGACCTTATGAGTCAATTTGCAGTTGGGATTGGAACATAAACCATTCAGAAACTTTGTGCAGACAGCAATCTTGGAGGAATCGTGGATATAGGGACATTTCCCATCATCTTTATTGCATTTCCCAAATCTCGTAAAGAACTGACAGTACTTTCGTTTTCTGGCTAACCTAAGTCTGGCAGTATGCAAACTCCATCTAACTTTCTCACTTGCCAATTTGCGGGTTCGTTTCTTTGGATCTCTAATAAGCTGGTTACCATTACCAATCCGGACATACCTGCCAACATTGGAACACATATAACCCACTCACTAATATATTCAAAATGGTGAGACACTAAAATTCACATTTTTTTGCACCAAGTGACTTCAATTATGAGCGCACCCACATTTACTTCCATTAACTGGAGAAATCTATCAAAGGAGGAAAAATAACAACATACTCATCATTGTCAATCACTAATCTCCTTGGAATGTAAGATTTCTTGGCATCTTTTTCTGATGGAGCAGCAGTAGAACCTGTACACTCATCATCTACATCACACATATGCAAAAACTGGTAAGAGTAATTTAGTGACTACTTGTGTGTGTGTGTGAAAAGAGACTAGGGCAGGTTTGCAAAACAAAACACAAAATTCTCATCTCATCTCATCTCATCATTACACCTTTTTCAAATCCCCATACAAAATATAATAAACAATTTAACTTTTTCAAATCCCAATTCAACTTTTTCAAAACCCAATACAATAATAATACTAAAACATAATATTTTAAACACTAAAACAAAACACAAAATTCTCATCTCACCCCCCAAACCTACCCTAACTAGTGACTACAACGTGACAACTTGCCATAGAAAAAAAAAACCCGAGCACAGACAAAGTGGAAAACTGAGGCCCAAGTTCATCAATGACCAAAGAAACCGAGAATAGGCCACCTGATATCCTCTGAAGCGTCTGCTTTGTGGGATCCATCTTGTAGCGAACTGAACCAATGCGGAATATCCGTTCTCCTACAAAATCATTCGATATATGAAATCTCAATTTATTACAGTTAAAGGAAGAAACTTTCCTGAACGTCCAATTTGTAACAAATTGATCATATCCAATAGTACAGATATCTCAGAGATTTTTTTGATTGGTTAGAGAAATATAATTGTAATATATCCATGAGACAAAAATCTCACAGATTTCAAGAAGTGAAAATGCATCTGCACACCAGAATTCATAAATGGCCAATGTGGGTTATCTCTATAATATGAAAAGACTCACGGGAAGAATGGTTTCTATTCTTTGTCCGAGAACTACTGCGTGCAGCGCCATTCTGTTCTCTTTTCTTCCTCTCAACCGCAGCAACTGCCAGTGTAGCTTCCTATAGAAAAGATGATGAGTACTTATTAAAAAGCAATAAGAAAGCTCTTTTGTGTGAGAACCAACCATTACTCAACTTAAGATAACTATAAATGGTGAAATAATTGTCTGCATGGGTTGCAGCTGAACTAACCTCATTAGCTTTCTTTGAGTTCTTCTCAATGGATTTTGACCATTTAAGACTAGACCCACCAACACTTAATACCTTAAATTTACGAAGTGAAAATCCATTGATTGACCTCGTATAAACAGTATCCCTTCTTCTCAAGAGCAGCAATTTCCTACTGAAAGAAGGAATATATTTGCTTAGGCGAACAGAAACAGGCATGATAAGAAATGCAACCAGCTATAAATATCTTTCAAACAAAAAAAAAAGGTATCACATGCTGATGTACCTGATCATAGATAAGGAACTATTATTGGAAATGGGAATTTGATCGTGCATGAAATTCCTCCAGTATGTTCCTCTTTTCCAGGGAAAGAGGTGAGGCAAGACCTTCTGATGATGCAAAGAATCACGTTCATCTTTAGAGGACTGCATGCCACGTAGTGTCCACACCAAAGAGGATTTCATAGGTTTACATGTCTTTGCCACAACTGCAAATAAAAACATAACTTGTGCCTTTCAGTAACTCCTGACCATGTAAAAGCCGACTAATCTTTTTTTTACAAGTAAAAAAAAAGGCCAACTAATCTATGTGAAGGCACCAATGTTTCAAAACTTCTCCATCAGTAGTAAGTTGAAAACTTACAACACTTGGGACTGGTGCCACAAGTGACATTTAGTGAATTTGCAAAATAACACCACCAACAAACCTACAGCTTTGAATAACAATTGTACCAAATCAAAACCAATTGAGATATGATGTCTATAGTTAAAGATCATAGTTCACTCCTCAAATCTGGCAACGGTGGTGATTTTATATCATAATACAAAAGCCATGTCCAAGATAAAGGTCAACATTTGCATAATGGACATTTAACATTTTTTTTTCAGTATTATTGTCATTTAACTGAAAAATCAAATGGCACTCCAGAACCAAAATAAGTCTCTACAATAGGTAATTACCAATATAACTAAACATTTTTTGTATAATATACCACTGAATAACAAATACAATAACTTCCATCGTGAAGTCAGATTGCAGAACATCATACAACTTCTACTGTGAATACATAGTATCAGCCATGCCAGTGCTCGTGCTCGTTGGCTGGCAAACACAGTGGAAGAGTGTTCTCTTTCAGCGGTAAGGAAGGATTTTTTCAAGACTTATCATATTGGGTCTTTGTCGTTGGTTGCCCATCGGTGTTCCAATAACTACAGACGTTATTTAAAAGTCATTTGAGTATGGTGACAATGGGCGACAAGGTCTACTTGTGTTCCCGGAAGGGCCGGAAAGAAGGGGGTGGAAAAGCCTTTCCATGGAGATGAAGCATGCTCTATCTCGCCTTTCCAAGGCTCCAGTGGTGGATCAAGGTGATGGAAAAGGGAAAGAGTTGGGTAGGCATGCTAGGACGTATGTTACAGCTGTGAAGGGTGGTAGAGTAGGGTGGCGTCGCAGGGTAGTACAGGCCATTCTTTGGCGTCACAAAATGGAGAAAAGGACAAAAAGTATTGGGTAGCAGGGGAGTGTTCTGTTGCAGAAAGGGTTGGTCGAAACTGTGTACCTGAAAAAGATAGTGGTGGTTTGTTTGATATCTACACAATGGAAAGTGAGGGGCAGAGAGTCCTGTTTGGGCTGAAGGAGGAGCTTGCTGGCGTAAAGAAGGAGTTGCGTTGTCTGAATAAGTCTGTTGAAGATTTTCTAGGCAGGGTGGACTGAGATTTACATCCTAGTCATGGCCTGAGCCTGGGCCAAGGTAACTCTGGGTTGGGGTCAAGGCAGTATACGAGGCATGAAAAAGGCAAAGCAAAAATGGGCTTGGGCCTGTCTCGTCCCAAAATGGGATGACGCCGGAAACAAAATGGGTTTACACCCATCCAAGCCCAAAGGAATACCCATTTTGAAAAGGGTTCGGCGTCCTCCTCTGGGGCTGTGGCTACGCTGCCACAACATCCAGGGGTGTCATCGTCCCCTCTGTCGGCATCGTCTGGGGTAGTTTCTGCTGACCCCTGAGCCAGAAACCTAGTGCCGACATTGTACAAGAAGGATGGGCAATCGAGGGAGACATCTTCTGGTGGGCCGATGCTCTATGGGATGATACAAACTAGTGGGCCGGCGTTATCTGGGCTGCTTCCCAACACCGCAGAGGTAAGGGTGACGTCTCTGATTCCGGCAACAGAGCTTATGCATCAGCATTTGGGTTTGGGAGGTCAGGAGCGAGGGGGGTTAACACAGGAAATTTGACAGGAGACATCTGGGCAAGAGCCCGACCTCAATGCAGTGCAGAGGAATATTCCAACACCTGAAAAAGTTGTAACCATTGAGAAAAATCTTCTTGTTGTGGGTGAGAGTAGGGCTGTGCAAACTTCTGAAAATTCCAACTCTGCCCAACTTCCGCTCCGATTCCAACTCCGACGGAGTCAAAGTGATCGGAAATCGGAGTCAAAATCGGAGTAGCTCTGAATAAGGAGTCGGAGTCGGAGTTCGGAGCTGCTTGAACTCCGACTCCGATTTTTTTAAAAAAATCCAGATGTAAAACGGCGTCGTTTCATCACACGGGGGGTCCAAAACGCAGGACCCCCCTTCCCTTCTTCCTTCTCCTTTTTCTTTTCTCTGAACCAATGAACCTCTCGGATCTCGTTGCCTCACCGCCTCGTTCCCTCTCTATTGCCACCATTCCTCTTTGCACGTCCGTAGTGCACAACACTCTATTTCCCTTCACTTCTCAGGCCAGCCTCCGTAGCCTCTTGTAAGTTTCCGATTCCGAGCCCTAAAATTGATTTAATTTTATGTTTTCTTTTTTTCCATGTTGTTGGGTTGCCTAGAATTAGTTGTTTTGGGATTAATTGTTGTGATTCTTGTGAAGTTGTGCTGTTGTAAGGAAATGTAGCAAAAATTGAATACGGTTGATGGCAACGGACTGTGCAAACCAGTATGCATGCAATGTGTTTGATAAAATGTGTATGAGATTTTATGGATAATTTGTGTTTTATTGCTTTGTTTATGCTATCGCTGGTGGTGCTGGAGGTGCTGGTGATTTCTAACTTCTACTTTTTATGATTTTATATTCCTAATTGTGAACCCTAACATAATTGCTGATGATTTAGAGTCTGAGACGGACGCCCCTTGAGAGTTGGGATGGAGTTGAGAGACTATGGACTATGGAGAACCCCCTTTCTTGGTAAGAATCAAATTCTACTTTTACCATGTTCAATTTTTTATTATCAGTTTTTTTCATTTATTAATTGCAACTTTCTATCTTCATTTCAGGCATGACCAATGGACCATTGAGATTTGAGTGAAATCCGTGTTTAATATTTATGTAGTTATCTTTCAAGGCTAAATCAATGTTGTTATTATGTTATAAATGGAACTGTTATAACTTATGACTACATCATACATGTTATTTAGTTTTTAAACTATTGTATTTAAACTTTTTTTTTTTATCTTTTCAGTATTTTTTTTTTACAGGTTCAGACTTGGGCTTTGGTGAGCCCAAAAGTCGAAAAAGGGCATTCATTTAGCCCAATAGACAGTCGGAGTTCGGAGACGTCAACTCCGACTCCGTCGGAGTCGGAGCTCAGCCCTAGGTGAGAGTGTGGCATCTATGGGTGATAATGTGCACACGGTAGGGGAGGCAGAAGTGGAAGGAACTATGGTTCTCTTTGGGTCTAATTTGGGTGAGAAGGTACAACAGTGTGAGCAAGGCAGTTTGGGTCAGACAACTGGAGCTGATCTTGTCCCTATTTGTACTGTACCACCTAGTTCATCCTCAGATTGGGTCATTCAAAAAGTGGAAGAGACTCAAAGTTGTGTAGGAATCTCTTGTGTGAGTTTTGAAGACCAATTGAAGGCTTTCCTCACAGCAATAGAGGCAAGTCACTATCATCACAATACGGTATCTAAAAGAAATTGAGAATTGAGAAGACTTACTTGGTCTATCAATTATGAAGGGAAGGAGGGGAGTGCAAGCCATGGCAGATACAAAGGGAAGGCTGTAGCTATTGATAAATGAAGCCCGAAACTCTTATTTAGAATGTTAGGGACTTGAATGAGATTGATAAGCGCCTCCGAATAAAAAATTTGTTGAGATTTTGGAAGGTAGACATCATTTATTTGATGGAGACTAAATTGAAGTCTATTACAAGAAGCACTATCTGAAGTATTTGGGCTGTCAATATGCAGGTTTGTCATAATTAGCTTCGAATGGGGCGTTGGGTGGAGTTTGGGTTATGTGGCTTGAGAGACCTTTTGAAGAGGTGGAGGTATAGCAAGTAGTTAGAAAAATGAATAGAGACAAAGCTCCAGGCCTGGATGGTTTTTACCATGGCATTTTTTCAGACTTGTTGGGAGGAGGTGAAAGAGGATGTCATGCAGGTTTTTCAAGAATTTTTCAGTTTTGAGAAATTTGAGGAGAGTTTAAATGCTACATTCATTGCTCTTGGCCTAAGTGGTGAAGACCTTGGTCTAGAGGTATCACTCCCTTCAAGGTCCAAAGTTCAACATCTCATGGGTGCAAACAATCCTTTAGGACCACACCCCCTAATGAAAAATCAGCGATTTAACCAGTTCCGTGTAGGAAAATTTCAGAGGTACGTTACACGAGACAAGGGTTTACTCTGCAGGGGTGGGTCCAAAAAGCCCTACCTTAGAGAGGTTCCCCGACATGAGAGGAAAAAAAAAAGAATGGGAGCATAAGGAGGGGTTGGTGCTCTAATGAAGTTATGGAGGCATATGGAGTGGGGTTATGGAAGCATATCCGGAAAGGTTGGAGGCCTTTCTCTAGCCACACTAGACTATGTTTGGGGGATGGTAATAGTATCATCTTCTAGTATGATGCCTGGATCGGAGATATGGCTCTTAAGAATTGCTTTTCCCTCTCTTTTCAAAATTGCACGGGAACAAGACGCTTTGGTGGCAGATTTGAGGGAAATTATTAATGGCTCACAACAGTGGAATGTCAGTTTCATTAGGGAGGCACATGATTGGGATTTGGGAGGTTGGTATCCTTGTTGAATTCTTTAACTTGTTATACAGCATGGGAGTTACCACAAGGGTGGAAAAGTTGGTTTGGTCGCCTTCCAGCAAAGGGTAATTTTATGTACGCTCTTTCTACGAGGTCCTCACTACTCAAACTAATAATCATTTCCTTGGAAAAGCATTTGGAAGAGTAAAACACCTCTTAAAGGCTGCTTTTTTTGGTTGGACCATTGATAATTTAAGAAAACGTGGGTTTATCCTTATGGATTGGTGCTATATGTGCAGAAATAGTGGCGAAATAGTGGATCATGTACTTCTACATTGTGAGTTTGCAAGGGCCATATTGAATTATTTTTTCAGCAAAATGGGTTTAGCATGGGTTATGCCGAGGAGGGTGATCGATCTATTAGCTAGTTGGAGAGGGATTAGGGGATACCCCAGATTACAGCTGTGTGGAAGATGACTCCCATTTGCCTACTTTGGTGTATTTGGAGTGAAATGAATGACCGAAATTTTGAGAATCGAGAGCACTCTTTGGAAGAGTTTCAGTGTTTTTCTGGAAGACTATTTATGTGGGCAATTGCTATAGACTTTAATGGTCTCAACTTTCATGATTTCTTTGTAACCGTTGCTAGTTACTAACTAGGTGTAATCACATGTATACTTCCTGTGTACTTAGGCTATGCCTATTCTATATCAATAAAATATCTTATTACTTATAAAAAAAATACATAGTATCAACCTGCAAAATTATCTCTTTATCTAGGATGATGTATGTCATCAAATGAGTTGCACAACACTATATTACATAACAAAAACAATGGGAAAAAACCGGCACTTATTTTTTCAAATATTGCATGTAAGCAACTATGTACAATCACCAAGGGAAGAATATGACAATATCAACGGAGGAAAGCATACACTTAGGTTATTGACAGATTAACAGGAGTCACAACATATGATTGAACAAAGCTACCCACTCACAAAACACATTCTGAAATTTCATGCGGTAATTTTACCCAGCACTGAAAAACAAACTCTATGTGAATGGATTCTTTAATGCCAAACACTAACTTTAAACTAAATGCCAGCATCTGTGCGTGTGCAGACTAACTGGTTGGGTCAGACAATAGTTGTTTGTATGTAAAGATAAAAAAGACAACACATGATTAATAAGTTCTTCAAACATATTTCTTTTACACACCTCATTGTATTTGGATTGCACCTTTGTGCTTATAATAAAATTCTTACTAATAAAAAAAAGTTCTTCAAACATACCCTTATGCAGTCGCCTCTTACTAAATTTTCGGCTAGAAACAACCTTAGGAGCCTGTTGCCTTTCTGAATTTAAAAGGTCATCACACACGGCAACTGATTGCTTGATCTGATTTTCCAAAGAAGCCCTAATAAGCTGATTTTTGCTCCTCTTGTAATAGCCCTCAGAACCTGCTTGAACTTTACTGCCATTTTGTACAGACAGATCACAAGGGCTTGAGGTTGCAACCAGCTGATTTGATTTGCGTTTTACATATACTATCCTCCTCGTGTTAAAAGACGACACATTCCCGTCACTTAGCTCAGTTTGGCTTTCCAAGTTGTTTGATGTGCCAGTAAGATTTTCAGAAATTTCAGAAATCTTCAAAGAATCTTCAGCGGTCTTTGTCAGATTGTTAGCTTCTGTAAGTTTCATGGGATCTAATGTAGTTTCACAGCAAACACGATAAGGATGCTCCATCTGTGAGGAAGATGATTTATCCCCAGAAGAAACAGCATTTTGAGTAGGTAATTTGGAGCCATTGGGTAATGGAGGTGTCCCAGGCCTCTCAACGGGAGTATGCATTCCTGTTCTCAGAAGGTTCTGTGGGTCAGTATCATCAAACCTACCATCAGACCCTGTACTCTTCCTCGACTCACCTGTAACCGAAGAGTTCGCCCGATATACAGATGAACTCAAACCATGAGAACCCTGGTGTTGTGCAGCAACTAAAGCAGGTTTTCTGACAAGACTGTTGCCTTTACGAATGTAAGAAGTACTTAGAGTCCTCCCATTATCTTCCACCAACTTCCTTCTGGGAGGAAAGGTATTTGAGAAAGGCTTATTTCCTGACAGAGGAGGAACAGAAGGATTACCAGTTCGATGCCAAGTTCGGGGCTTTCCAATATGGGTAGAAGAGGCTGTCTTCTTTGAATTGTTTGAAAAAAATGATGAATGGCCTGGAAAAGTCTTAGGAAGGGAATGAATCAGCTGTGTCTTGCTTCCCATTAATTCTGCACTCATGAGATTTAGACTGTGAGATGTAAGTTTGGAATCTTGTGATGGTAATGGCACTGTCTTCCCCATTATTGAGTGGTCAATTTCAGTTGCAAGGTTGAGCTTGGTGGACTGTGGAAATGAAGTATGAGCAGGTGCATTGGAACTGACTTCAACAACAGTTTTCTGATTATATTTTTGGTCATCCCCACATACCTTCTCATTGGAAAGTTGGCCGGGTGGTGCTTTGCAATTTAACATGTGTATGCTCAGGACTTCAGCCGAGATTTCTGGAAGACCTATATCTGGAAGTGTTCCAGACACAGCATCCATAACTTCATCATTAGTGTTAGATGAAGAAACTCCAGCACCATCATCAGATAAAGACAGATAGTTTGACCCTGGAGGTAAATCATCCTTCACAAGAAGATAATCAGATTCCATATCTGAATTGGAAAGTCTTTGATATAAGTCTGGGGACTGAGGTTCAGAAGTAACTTTGCACCGAGGTGTCTCACCATGAATCAGAACTTTATTTTTTGCATCATGTGCCTCCATTTTTTCTCCACCACTGGTGTCTATATCCATAACGTCATTTTGATTAATGTTGTCAGCTATAAATGGAGCACTATTTTCTTTCTGTTCACTACCAAACCCTGATGGACAAGGGGACTGTGCATTTGGATCCCCAGCATGTGAACAAGATTCAACACCTACATCAAAAAGTTTCAAATAATCATCTGATAAGACATCCCTTGTTGCACCCACAGCCTCAGCAAATCGTACCTCTGAAGTGTTCTCAATCAACACAGTGAAACCAGTACTACAAATATTGTTTATGCTAGACACTGCAACTTCCCCTTCTTGTTGTGTTAGATCATCATTGCTAGTTAGGGACACGTCTGCACAACATGTGGAGGTGCCTGTGGGTCCCTCATTGATCTCAGATACAGTTGGCCTAGACAATGCTGAATCAGAGACAGAAACCCCTCTCTTCTTTTTGTATCTGGGTGAAGTCTCAGTCAGATAACCATGAACATCATTTTTTACTGTGAACTTAACTTCAGATAGCCCAGGTACTGAACTTTTTGCATGCAGCACACTGATGCCATCGGCACCAGGTAGTATGCCAACATCCAAACTTCCAACATCTGAAACTGCAACTTCTGCGGGACATGAACCCTTAACAGATAAATTTAAGGTTGTATTCGCTGGGGTTTCAGGGCTAACTGCATCATTGACAGGCTCTACATTTATGTCAGTCGAATTTGAGAAATCTAACTGAGTCCTTGTAATTCTCCTCTTCTTAATCTTAAGTGTGTTACCCTCACAAGCTCTGACCAAAACCATGCCATTTAAAGATTCTTCTACTCCAAAATTCTCATGTGACACAGTAGCCCCACCTGGAGATGGATGCTTGCCAGCAATATTGATGGTCCCTCTGTTGAAAACATTATTCTTCTTCTCTTCTAAACTACTATGACCATTGTCAGAATTCCTGGTGGCATCTCTGCCATGGTTGGAGCATTCTGCATAAACAAGACCCTGGCATATATCAATTTCTTCTGAACTCGACGAACCAAGTATCGCACTGCTTCCCACCAGTCCCTCATGAAATTCTTCCACAGTACTATTTACAAATGATGTGGTGAACTGATTTGTACCAGGCTCTTTTTTAATCGCATCCTTGATGCCAATATCACAAACTGTACTATTCTCTTGTGACTTAACCATATCATTTTCAAAACCCAATTTGCCATCTGTACCATGGGGTGAACTACACGAATTAGTTATATCCTCATGAATTTTGATTTCCTCTGAACTTAAAAAGGCAGAATTAACATTTTCATTAGTAAATTCTTTTTCTCGACCTTTCTCAAGCAATAAAGGGAGTCCCTCATGATAAAACTGCCTGCTGACATTTTCCACACTACCAACGCCAGAAAAATTTATTTCATTTGATGGCTTACGTAAATCATTGTCAGAATTTGAGATGCTTTGCGAGCTCTGAACTGAATTATCCGCATTTACAGGACTCTCTTCAATTTTATTCTCTTCACGACTTGAAGAAACTAAAGGAGAAGTTGAATTGTTCAAATTTCTCTTGATGCTAGGTACACATATCCTACTAGAATCAATATTAATTCCACAATCATATGATACTGTGGGCAATGAAGATATATCTGCCACGTCATTTTCAGGCAAAACATTTACCTTATCTGTACAAGGCTGCAAAAACACATTGGACCTTGAAGTCATGCCATCAGAAGTTCTTATCTGTTCCGAAGGTGTTGCATTCTTATCAGATCCAGAGGCAGCAGCTGGATTGTGAGTGGAGTCATCTGCTTTAAAGGGTTCATCAAACTTTTTTGTTTGTTGTGAGCTAGAAATACGAGATTGACGGTTTATAACTTTCTTCACAACTTTCTTTACAACTTTCTTCTTCTTTACAACCTTGGGGGCAGTTGTTTTACCACTGCCGGCAACAGTACCATCTTTATGCGAAACCAGACCCTTAGGAGACCTTTCCACTGCACTCTTCCCTAGTGACACACTGGCTCCACTGGAACAAGGCTGTGAATTACCATCATGAACACTCCCAACAACAGAAGTCATTACTCTCTTTTCAAACTGTTTCGAGTCCTTTCTAGAAGTGGAAGCCTTATTAGCAATACCTGTGGAGCTATCCATATTGACAGCGCCCACCTGGAGTTTACTCAGTCGGGAATTTGAACGATCTCCATCAGAGACTTTCCTAGTTTTTTCATTTCTAGGGGTCAAATCTGCATCAGAAACAACTGCTGAGCTAGACGGGGCCACAATTGCCTTGGCCACCAGTGAGTTAGATTTGAAAGAAACATCGAGCTCTACAGGGCTTCCCTGTCTCTCCTGTTCTTCTTCTTCTTCCATCCCATATCCCGAATTCATATATTGATCTCTACCTCTAAAGGAACCAGAGTTGGTTTTATCAAAATAACCAGAATAATGTGACCGCTCACTCTCTCTACTCCTGTGATTAGGTTTGGCCATCTGAATTCTCAGAAAAGCACTCTTCTTCTGTATTTGTTTCCTCGGGGTGTGATTATGATTATATTCATGACTACCCTCCCTGCTCCCTCTATTATGATTATATCTTGCAACGTCCAAACCGTAATACTCATGCTTCGTTGAACCAATGTGAACCCCTTCACCACTCTCATTGCTTCCCATCTCATACAACAAATCACTGACGTCTCTGGAGGCTTGTCTATCATGACCTCCATCACTTCTACCACTCCTATATGCCTCATTATCAGGAACCGAGCCAAATCGGTAATCATAAACACCCGAGTTTGGTTCAATATCCCTTGAATTAGAAACAAATCCAAAATCACGAGAAGATGTATCAGAATTAGATAGAACATGACCTCGGCGATGATAATTGTCATCGCCACGACCCCAAACCAAGTTTTCATGTCTGTGGTTTGGATCAAACCCATCATCGTATTCTACTCTGAACCTGGAACTACCCTCAGAATCATGCCTAAACTGATCGGCCAGCCGATCAAACAAGCGCTGACGCTGATGTGCGTCGTTTCGATCCAAAACGAGAGGCGGGTGGTAAGGCTTCTCAGTGGAGCGGTGGTGGGTATCGGGCAGAACCCTAGACGGGTCAGAGAAATCGGGGCGGGTGTGGTCTAATTCTGGCAACCGGTGACGAGGGCGGTCGTCAATTCGGCGAACTTGGGTGAAATCCTGAACTGGGTGGGCATAAGTGGCGGAGGAGAAAGCGAATTGGGGCTGATTAGGGTTGTATTGTTTGTGGTGGTGGGGGTTGTGGTGTTGTGATGGAGGAGGAGGAGGAGGAGGCGGGGGGGGAGGGAGGGATTGCTGGTAAGAGCGAGGGAGAGTTGAAATATGAGGTAGAGGCGGCGGTGGCTGTGGCAGAGGCTGAGGCTGAGGCTGAGGCTGAGAAAGGTAGCGGTTGTGGTGGTGGGGATGGAAATTGGAGGTTTCGGGGAACTGAGGGTGAGGAGTGGAAGCAGAAGCAGGAGGAGGAGGAGGAAGAGGAGGATGAGGATGGGGAAGAGGAGCATACCTGGAGGAATGGTGGAGGAAGTGAGGATGAAGATCCATGGAGGCGGGCGGTTGTTCGTGGTCTTCTTTACTTCGATGCCGATGATTCCTTGCGTATGTGCGTGCGAACGAGTTCAAGAATTTTGACTACTCGTCGGTTCCTTGAGTTTATAAAAGATTTTGTCCAGTCAAAGCACTTCGATTCGACGTGCCCACCTTTATCTTAAGTCCTATCCAATGGCTATCAGCAGGCCACGTTATCGAGCAGTCTCAGACCGTTCCCTACCGTATAAAAGAAGTGTACGAACGCCGTTTAATTATTTTTAAAAAGTAGCATTATTTTATATGTATTTTATTTAAATAATTTTTTATATAAATCTTTTAATATTTTAAAATATTTAAAAAAAATAAAATAAATTTAAAATATTATTAAGAAAATATTTTCTTAATTAAAAAGTAAAAACATATATATTAAAAAATACTTTCTTAATCAGGAAGTAAAATAAAAAATTATAAAAAATATTTTTTATAATTTTTTATTTTACTTCGTTATTAAGAAAGTATTTTTTAATAATATTATGATTTTTTTTTAAATATTTAAAATGGACATGCTACAGCCCTCGCTAGAGGCTCTCGTTGGGCTTAGAATGTACTTTTCTATGTATATTTTTTTAATTTATTTTTTATATAGATTTTTTTTACACTTTTAAATATTTTTAAAAAATAAAATAAATTTAAAATATTATTAAAAAACACTTCCTTAATCAGAAAGTAAAAAAAATTATTAAAAAATACTTCCTTAATGAGAAAGTAAAAAAAAATATTAAAAAATATTTCCTTAATCACGAAGTAGAATAAATATTATTTTCTATTCTATTTCGTGATTAAGAAAGTATTTTTTAATAATATTATAATTTTTATTTTATTTTTTTAAATTATTAAAAATATCTATATAAAAAATACTAAAAAAAAGATAAAAAAAAAATGCTACAGCCCAGCAGGAGCCCCCAACGGGGCATGTAGCATTTTCCTTTAAAAAATAAATAAATAAATACGAGACTCACATGAAAAAAATTAATTTTTTAATAGTAGACCTCACTATTTTTCAAAGCGACTGCACGACACTTGGACACTTCACGATTGTATGTAATATTATTCATAAAAACAAATAACACTTATCATCCTCATACCATACATTAATATATAATTTGTTTTTTTTGTTTCTATTTAAACACATATATTTACAATCAATATGTGTGTTTAAATAAAGGGGCAAAATTGATTAATCACATATCGGTGTATGGTATAGGGGATAATAACTAGAATTTTTCAAAAAAAAAATAACGATACTACTTAGAAGTCGTTTCACCTATAGCACACCTGATCTCGGAGAGCCACGTCACGGTTCGGCTGGGCCAAACACTCCTCTCCCATTGCTTCTCTCTCCCCTATGATTTTCGTCTCTTTCATTATCAAAACGGCTTTTTGAGATAAAATAAAATAAAATATGTCAATCTCTCTCTCATATTTATAGTACTAGTTGCATATAATGAGTTTTTTATTGTAATTATTCGATTTATCAGCTTCACAGACATACACCATAGCAAAGCTGTTTGCTTGAGACTTTGTCATAATCATTTTTTCTATAGAGGAATTACCAAAGGAAAGTAGGTCCTCAAATAGATAGTGAGTGGTCTATTCATCATTGGATGGAACCTCATGGTAACCACAATTATGTACATTGTGATAAATTTGGTGATCCCTCTGCGCATGCTGGAGGCAAACTGCTCATAGGGGACAATGTTGTTCATGGTGAGGAAGCATACGCATTATGGGGGTGGCATTATGGGGGTGATGAAGAGAAGTATGATCCTTCCAGGCATGACATTTTCTTAGATGATTCTTTGCACCTCAATCCCTCAAATACTGGTACTACCCAGGTGGTCTAGAGGACAGACGAGCATAGTACTTATATTTCCCAACACCCAAATTGTGCATATTTATTTGTACTTTCCCTTGTGAAAATCAAATCCTAGCATATTGGAAATGTGAAGGGAGTATGGTTTGGAAATAGGAGTAGGAGATGCTAGAGGAGAATGCGAAGGAGGAGGAGGAGGAGAAGACACTAGAGGAGAAGAAGAAAGTGTTCAACTGAGACATGAGGAAAAGAGCTGACATTTGTAGTTTTGGAGGCAAAAATGACAATTCATAATTGTTGACATGTAGTGTGTGCGGTGAGCTCTTAAGTCAGCTTCCGAGTGGCATTTTTCATCAAAAAAAAAAATCCTCCAAAATTTCAATGAAAAATGCTACTCATAAGGCAGTTTAAGAGCTCACACCACACACCCTACATGTCAGCAATAATGAATTGTCATTTTTGCCCTCAAAATTACAAACGGCAACTCTTTTCCTCCTGTCTCAGCATGCCAAACACTTTATTCTTCTTCTCTAGCGTCTAGTTCTCCTCCAGTATCTCCTTCGTGTTCTCCTCCAATATCTCCTTTTCCATCTCCAGACCATATACCTTTCACATTTCCAATAGGCTTGGGTTTGATTTTCATAAGGGATATTAAAAGGGATTTTCAAAGTACAAATAAATATACACAAATAAATATGCACAATTTGGGTGTCAGAGAATATAATACAGTGCTCGTTCGTCCTATAAACCATCTGAGTAGCACCAATACTTGAGGGATTAAGGTGCAAAGAAATATATAAGAAAAAGTCATGCCTGGAAGGATCATACTTCTCTCCATCACCCCCACAATGTGTATGCTTCCTCACCATGAACAACATCGTCCACTATGAGCAGTTCTGCCTTTAGCATGCACAGAAGAATCACAAAATTTATCACAATGAAGATAATTGTAGTCACCATTGTGTAAGTGGTGTATGAGATCCCACATTTCTTGAGAATGAGAAGTTCTTGCTCTTTATAAGGTTCTAATGGGACTCCTATTGTATTATTGACTAATCCTTTTAGAGTAAAGGTCATGTGATTTGTGTCTTCCATTGGGGCATTACAAATGGTATCAGAGTCTATCCCAACCAGAAATGTGGGACTTGAGCCGTGCCACCTATGACGGACTGGCCTGACAAGGACTTCAGAAATTTAAGGGGGGTAGATTGTGATACCCCATATGATAAGGATATGGGTAGGTGATATATGAGATCTTACATTGCTTGGGAATGAGAAGTTCTTGCTCTTTATAAGGTTCCAATGAGACTCCAATTGTATCATTGACTTGTCTTTTTGGAGTATAAGTCATGTGGTTTGGGCCTTCCATTGGAGCGTTACAAATGGTATCAGAGTCTATCTCAACCAGAAATATGGGACTTGAGCCGTGCCACCTACGACAAACTGGCCCGAGGACGTCGGGAATTTAAAGAGGGTAGATTGTGATACCCCATATGATAAGGATAAGGGCATGTGGTATATGAGATCTTACATTGCTTGGAAATGTGAAGTTCTTGCTCTTTATAAGGTTCCAATGGGACTATAATTATATCATTGACTAGTCCTTTTGAAGTATTGGTCATGTGGTTTGGGTCTTCTATTGGGGCATTACAAACAGCAATGCCACAGATTCATAGCCACTAACATCAATTGTATACTTAGCAATTTTCCAACAATTAATATAAAATACAATTTTCAAATCAATTGTAGGTATTCAAATAAATTAATATATACAGCAAACAACCCAACCAATTTTCAAATTACTTGTAATTTTGTAAGTTTGTAACTTAGGGTTTTGATCTGAAACCCTAAATTAATTTAGGGAAACCATTCGAAACCCTAAATTAATTTAGAGGTTTCAAACATAATCAAGGGCTTCGGATTGAAACTATGTTTGAAACCTCAAATTAGTTTAGGGTTTCAATCCAAAGTCATAAAATCACACAAAAAAATAACAAAAACATCAAAACACATGCACAAATCAAATCTCCACAGCACACAATTCACAATGACACAATCTCATCCTCCAACTCCTTCATTTAATCTCATTCTTCCTCTAATCTCCATAATTCAACAAAAAAAAAATAAACACCACAAATTCGATTAACTTACCTTCGACGACGAAGTAGACGGCATAGTGTGTATGATTGACGGCGACGGAGTAGAGAGAGAGAGAGAGAGAGAGTTTTCAGAGAACAGAGAGAGTTTGAGAGAATGGGCCAAGGGAAGGGGAGTTTGGTATGGGTGGGTTGTTTTAAAAGACCCCCTAACCATAAAATGACATAGTTTTATGACTAGGATTTTATATAAATATATATATTATAAATATATATTATAGCGGGGCGAGGTTCGGCCTAGTCTGTCCCTCGCCTCCGCTGGGGGGCCAAATGCGGGCGGGGCCACCCTTCCCACGCATCTGGTGGCACGAATCCCTGCCCCACCCATGTGGGAATGGGGCAGCGAAGTGTGGGGCCCTGCTGCCCACCCCTACTACCAATCCAGTATTTCATGCCCCAATGAAACATATCGAAATCACTTCGTCCTTTCCAAACAGCTACTCATAAAATACCTATCTATAAAAGACCAGCTTGCAGATGTCCTTACAAAACTTTTACATTATACTTGTTTTGTCCTGCTACAGTATCAGAACCCCTAGGAAAGTGGCCCCGAGCCACACCTCGACACTACCCTTGACATGCCAAGACCGCCCCCTGACATGCCAGTGACATTCCAAGGCAAGCCATCGACACTGTCACTGACATGTCTAAGACAGCTAAGCAGACATGCCATGGCACCAGCCCTAACATGCCCTTGACAACTCCCAGCGCCCAGCAAGCATGCCGTGGCCCCAGCCATGACATGCCCGTGCCCACCAACAACCATGAGCCAGACCAGCCCAGAGGCCATGAACCACACTGGTCCATCCATGGGCCATTGCATGCCATGGGCCACCATGGCCCTTGCAAGACTATTTTATTGCTTTCATTTATTTTTATTTAAGTATTTTCCAATGGACCTTTTGGGGGTTTTCACTTTGTAATATCTATAAATAGAACTCTTAGTTATTTAGTTTACATCTTTTAACAATTTCCCTAGAGGACGACTATATTGTTCTTGAGATCATATTTTCAGTGCATATGCACTTTGACTCTTTTTGGTGCAATTTGTGAATCCCTAAATAGAGAATCACACCTTGCAATTCGTGAATAAGTGTGATTCATTTTATCTAATATATGAGGTTTCTTTTCAACTTTGTGTAATTCGTGAATCGAAGTTGATTTGTTTATCTTTGTGTTCATTCAAAGTTCTTGAGTGTTCATAGATTTTCTATTGTATTCATACACTTTCTTGCATAATTCTCATCTCCCAAACACCTCCATACACCTTCCATATTGCCAACCCTACTTTCCATATTCGAGTACATCCCTAAAACTCCCTTCTTCCAATCCCTTTGACTATAGCCGAAACCATACTTGCCAAATTAGGATTCCTAAACTTGGAATCCTTATTTCCTTCCATTCCCCACTTGACCTAGCCAAAATTCCACTTTTCATATAAGGCTTCCTAAACCTTAGGAACCCTAATTGCCTTCCACATCCATATCCCTTAATCTTTGGTGATTGGTCATACTTACCATAGTTTATCCCTTAATTCTAGGATCTAGAATTACTCATTCTTCATATCAATCAATTCCATCTTGCCATAGCCGAAATCCATCACTCCTAAATTGCCTCCTACAATTTTGGAAACACTCTTGCATCCAAACCCAAATCTCATCACAAGTGGCACCAACTCCAAGGGTGTCTACTCTAGCCGTGCCGCACTACTCAAGTGCTTGAGTTCATCATTTAGATCGCCCTTTTCATCATCATCATACACCATTCCATCAATAAACACCAAATCTCCATTAACCTAGGGACCCATCATTGCCGGGTTTTGTTCAAGGCCAAGCAAGAGGGCTAGCCACTTCGGTCATCACAAGGAGAACCAAGGTGTGGACAACATAGTATTTAGGGACTAAACCGAGGTCCATAACATACGGTCCAACCCCACCATCATAGTCTCACTGCTCTACCGTTGAGTTTGCGGGGATGTATTGAGACATCCTCACAAGAGACCAGTACAAACTCTACAACTGTTCCAAATATCTCTCAGCCAAGCATCTCTCAAGATAAACGTCAATTGCATCAACAAACTTAGTTTGAATTTTAAAAATACTAAGCTTGAATTTTGAAATACTTTTAAATGTTTTTATGTTATCTTATAATATTTTGAATGTATTTACAACAACTATAAATATTTCTATAAATAACAAGTACCAATCTCACCTAGATTTGTGACCTTTTTACTTTTACAGAGAACAGTAGATTGAGAAAGAGAGGAGATTGAGGGCATGTTTGAGGATTGTGAATGTGGGTGTCGGTGGCCATGGTTGGTGCATGCATGAGACCTCTTGACTTGAAACTGTGACAGTAGACCAGGACATCACTACAGAGCAGTAGTTCTAATTTCTATAGCAGCCGCTTTCGTGGGGAAGACACTCTTCAGACTTTTAGCATCTAACACTATGTTTGGGAGGCATTATTCCTTTGCTTGGTTGCAATTATATTTTTCCTGAAAGATGGATTCTTCTGAAAACATTAAGGTATTTAGAAGATGGTGATGGAAAGTGGAGAGATTCCGTGTGGTTGCAATTATAATCCAAAATTTCACAAGGACGTTCATAATCAGGGAGACATATTACATGAGCAAAACCCCACATTAAAGGAATAAACACAAAGGGTTAGAACCACGTGAGGTTCAAACATGCTTGGGCCCAAAAATGTGGGAATGCAAAAGAAGATGTTGATTTAAGTGGAGAGGAATCTAGGACAAAAGTGGCTTTGGAGGAAAAAAGCAGACACAACGTGGTTCGATAATAATTGCAGCAAGTTGAGGGATGACCATGACTTTTGAAGATAGATTTTTTTGAGAAGGATAATGATAGGTTTACTATCCTTCTACCACCATTTTACTACTCTACAGTGTATTTGAAAGAGTTCCGTTAAATATATAAATATATATATATATATTTTGAAGGTCCATTAAATATATATTTGGATTCAAAAAGTTTTAAAAGATGTTTTTATTTTGATTTGAAAGAAACAGAGAGGCCTATAAAAAGTCTGTTTTGGTCCTTGGAAGAATACTTTTGTGAGAGGTTTTGAGTTTTATGAAAATTGTTTTCATTTTTATTTCTTTTCAACATCAAGATGTATTAACGATTGAGATAGTTTTAGCTGTTTGGAAAGTAAGAAAATTTTGAGAAAATTTTAAACACTCTTTGATCCTGAGCATAACTTTACTCTAGTCCCAGGAACAGCCCTTTTGTGAGCAAAATAATCACATCATAGTTAGCATGCATCAATGGTCAGATAACAAATGTAAATATGCATTCAAATCATTAATAAATTCAAGCATGAGAACAGCCGAATTTCTCTTATTAGAAATGACTTGTGCTCACTTTAGGAAAGAGTTTTCTAGAATTACAACATGTCCATCCTACAAAATTAACATATTCCACTCTCGATCTGCTTGAGATCTAGGAATAAAACTGACACTCTTTTTGAGTTTTTTTCCTCTCTTTTTCTTAGAGAGTAGACAAACTCCCAACAAATGGGGACAAATTTCTCAACTATTAAGGGAAGGAGGAGGGCACACCCACAAACAACCTCTCATCCAAAACCCTGCAAGATGAAAGAAATCCAGGGGGCCAAAGGCCAATGCAAAGGAGGGGAAAAAGCAAAAGGATATACAAAAGAATCACAGAAACTGAGATGAACATCTTTTTTACTAGCAAATTGCCAGTAATGTGGTTAGTCAAAGCTTGATGAGCGGCTCCACCTGCCTTGTAAGTAGTCCTCCAATGACACACTTTGCTCAATGCTGCTTAAGGAGAGTGAGTCATCCTCCACATCGAGGAGTGCAAGGTTCAGATGTGACTGCAGGTTAGAACGTGGACAAGCTTCGCCATCAAGCATGTCTGAATCCTCTGCAGCATTAACTTGTAGTCTTGCCCACTTGGTAACCTCATTATCACCATGAAGGAGCTTCGAAACCTGTGGCCAAGAAGAATACAGGATCTAAACTTGTTAAAGATATGTTTGTCCCATGAGGAAACCAAATATTTATTGACAGGGTAAACTAAATTTTATGTACTAACTTGAAAGTTCAATTGCTAGAGAACTATGAAGAAGAATTAGAGATGACTTACAAGGCTCATTTGTGGCCGCGCTCTTGGAGCACGCCTGATACAAAGTCTTGCTGCTATAACCATCCTCTCCATCTGGTCCGGATTGTACTTAGTCCCCAAACTCGGATCTAATAATTTTGACACTTTTCCACCATTTAGAATTGGCCTAGCCTGGACAGGGAATGTGGATATATATAAGTGAACCCATCTTTAAGAGGTACTATCAAGAGTTGAGTTCAGTGCTGTTAATAGATCCATGAGTAAAGAAGAGGACATACCCACATGACTAGGCTTTCTTGGCCTTTCGGATAGTCATTGCTTATAGGCTTTCTTCCCGAAAGAAGCTCAAGGAGTACAACACCGAATGAATAGACATCAATCTTGTCATTCACTTTTCCATACATAAAGTATTCAGGAGCCAAGTAACTGCAGCAAGAAGTATTGTTATAAAATAGTTAGTGATAATTTTCATTGTTATCTAGGGGGAAAAAACTCAAAATTGGGACTGTTATTTCTTTTGGGGGAATGCTACGTATTCCAGATAGGACATGGCCTCTAAAACTATTTGAGTAGAAATTACAAACCCAAAGGTGCCAGCAACATCTGTGCAGGTTATGTGTGATGAAGAGGTTGATGCCCATTTTGCAAGTCCAAAATCACAGAGCTGAAGAAACGAAGTAGAATAATAATAAGCATTGCCAAACTCAAAAGAAACAAAGTAAAAGATTTCGATAAATACTACATACACCACCTGTGGCTCAAAGTCATCGGATAACAGTATATTTGAAGATTTAACATCCCTGTGGATCACAGGTCGAGCACAGCCACTATGCAGATATTCTAAGGCCTCAGCTACACCCACAGCCACTTTATACCTCTCACTCCAACCAAATGCAAGCGGGTCTTTCCTATTCCCTGATTTAGAAGGAATCAGAAACGTTCAAAAGTAAATTAGAAACCATTCAGTGATTAAAATAGCCTCGTACTTCATATAGTTTAGAATAACTGCAATAGGTACCGTGAAGGTTCTCTTCAAGGCTTCCTCTTGATAAGAAATCATAAACCAAGAGAAGATTGCGATCCTCAAAGCAGAACCCCAGAAGAGAAATAATGTTCTTATGGTTTAAGGTAGTAATAATCTCTATTTCCAAGACAAACTCTTTTAAAACATCTTCAGATGGTTTTAAGATCTTCACAGCGAGTTCCTTTCCATCAGGAAGGCAGCCCCTATAAACCTGACTGCTGCCTCCTTTCCCAACCAAATTATCTGGAATCACAGAGGGAAATCAAGCCTTGTTTAAGTAAACCATATTAACAGAAAATGGACCTCAAATAAACTATTTCAAGTACGAATTGTAATCCATGACAAACCTGTCAAGAAATTCGATGTTGCTGAGATAAGTTCCTCGTAATTAAACAGTCTGCAAGTGGATGAGTATTTCTCATGAAACCCCTCCAGCTCCTTTGGTAGCCTCTTGGAATTGTATTCAGGAGAAGGAGGAGCAGTCAATATCTCAGTACCCACCGGAACAATTGCGCCACTTTCACTGTCTAAACTCGATGACTGATCTTCACTTTGATGACAAGTAACTTTTTTATGATCCGAATTGCTGCTAAATGAATAATGCCTGCTTGGCAACCGCAATGCCCACTGAACCACCGAAATCTGCCGCACCATAGACCTGTCAGAAGCTTTTCGATCCGACAGAGTAGCTCGACGGAGTAGTGGCCAACCGGGTTTTAGTTCAGGCAATTCTTTGATCAACATGGAAATTGAACTACACGCAACCTCTTCTTTCTGAACTGGCACTAAAGCCAGAGACTTATCTTCACCTCCGGTTAGAGCCAAAGGCTTATCTTCACCACCTAAACCGGAGGGCTCTTCTGCAGATTGCCTACAAGAGTTATCTGGAAATTCAGAGTTAGGTGCACAAATTGAGCACTTCTGCTTTACAGGACTGTTTGTACAAGCCAGAACAACTTTAGCAAAGCTTTGCTCTAAATCTTGCTCCTTTAAGCTCATGTTGGCATTGCCCTCGTTCACTACTTTCGAATTCTTACTCCATGTCCCTTGCATCATCATGCTCATTAAACTATTGGGGCCATATTCTTCATTTCCTGCATTAAGTACATAACTAAGAGACGTGTACTATAAACATGACAAAATTCATTAAAAAGGACAACAACAAAGTACCAAAGATATACAAAACCTTTTGAGTGACCGACAGTTTTTGGAGAGCCTTCTCTCTTGAACACAACTTTCCCATTATTAACAGCAAGAACCCAACAATCCTTGGACAGTTTTCTAGCACAGTACTTAGCCACCGAGGTTGATGACCGGATTTTATGGTGGTTCCGAGCAGTTCCGACAATAATCTCAGTAGCAGAATAGGATTTTGCTTCCCGAACTAAAACTTTTCGTTTCGATGTACCTCTGCAAATCTTAAGCTTGAGATCCACCTGCAGCGTTACCACCAACCCTCTCCACTCATTAAAAGTATACGCTTTCAGGGAGATAACTACAATTTATGTCTTTGTCCAGCATGGGGACCGAAAAGAAAATATACGAGAAACTCTGATTTTCATTTTCTGTTATGCTCGGTTTTCTCACTAAACAAGAAACAGAGCAGGTAAAGTAGAAAACTTCAATGGATGAAACAGGAAACCTAGAAAAAATCACCAAGTTTCAAGCTTAAAAATTTGCAAGAAACCCTACCTGTTTCAGATTGCAGAAACCTTCATAGACAGCAAGAACAGAGTCAAAGGCTTTGACAAGCGAAAGCAGAGACGACTTCCCATCTCGATCCACAATTTCTACACATGTTATCAAATTGAACCAAAACCAGTTATTCCCACATTCCAACTCATAAAAAACTATAAATTCAACGAAACGAAAAACAAACTATGAAACAGGACGTTTTTCATTTTCCTTTACCATCCTTCCCAAGGACGTGTAGAGCAACAACAAGGTCACCAGGCTGAGCCACCTTGACAAGAGCCCATGTCAGCAGCTCTCTGCTCGGAGAGTCCAGTTTCACCCCCACGACTACCGTCCGGCCACCGGAATCGCCCGAAGCCTGGGCTTCCGCTGCTAGGCCTGTTTGCAGCATTTTCATCAGGTGTTTCTTCCTCAAACACCGTAATTTTCCGGGCCCAATTCCGACCACCTCGTCGTTTTGCTGCCGGTGATCACAGTCATAAATATATGTACACTTTGATGGGTTTGGTTTTTAACATTCAAGTTGGTTTGCTTTTCAAGCTCGCGCACCAGACTACGAAAGAGAGAGGTGGGGGAGAGGGCATCTTTACTTTACACTCCGTTCTATTTTAGCTCCGAAAGATCCCTTTCGGATTAAGATATCCTCACCGTTGCTTTTAATTAGTCAGTTTATACCTTTTGGCCAATTGATCCGTGTTCATCAATCATCACCTTTTTTTTTTTCCAAGTAATAATTATTTATAAAATTTAATTTCTCATAATAAAAAAACGAATATAAAATTTAATATTCATTTTCTATTTTAAGGGAAATTGAAAATATTTTATTCCTAAAAAAAAAACAAAATGTTGGACCAAATCAATACAATAAATAGCCATGATAATGGTGGGTAAAATTCATTAACTTAACTTAAAAACCATGAATAAATTATAAAAAATTCTCCTTGACATAAAAAATTAAATTAAATTAAATTAAAATTCTGAAAGATCTCAACCATTAAGATAGCTTTTAAGCAAGATAGTTCCAAATGTAGCGGATCATAAAAAAGACTTCCCATTAATAAATTATTTTTTCCACTTTATTTATTTTTTTAATGCATCCTCTTGATAACATTGACTGAGATTTCTCATTGGCCAAGGAGGGACCAACAGAATGTGTTCATTTTACCTTATAATTCTACAGAGTGCGGCGTGTTTAAGGTTTTTTTTTTTTTTTTAACATTTTTATCTTTATTTTTGCAAGAAATGTTTGATATGGTCAATCTATTATTATTAAGTAGTTGAGAGATTAATTAACTATGTACAACTTGACAACTTTCCTTAAGATAATTTTGCATTATATACATGGTTCGTCCATACACCATCATGGTCAGTACTTGGTGCCTCTTAGGATATGCCAATTAGCTTTAACTTTTCTTTTCTTTTCTATTTGAACATCTTTAGCACCAATTTTCTAGGCTAATTAGCTCCTAAATTTAATCCTTTTGTGACAAAAAATAAAAAAGTAATACTATATACAGTCATGTATAATGCCCCAATAGAAGGCTCAAATTATATAGTCTATACTCTAAAAGGACTAGTCAATGATACAATTGGAGCTCCATTAGAACCTTGTAAAGAGCAAGAACTTCACATTCTTAAGCAATGTGAGATCTTATACACCACTTACCATTATCTTTATTATATAGGGTATCACAATTTATCTTCCTTAAATTTTTGATATCTTCGTTGGGCCAGTCCGTCGTAGGTGGTACGGCTCAAGTCTCACATTTCTAGTTGGAACAAACTCTTATACCATTTGTAACACTCCAATGGAATGTCCAAACCACATGATCTGTATTCCAAAATGACTAGTCAATGATACAATTGAAGCCCCATTGGAACCTTATAAAGAGTAAGAACTTCGTCTTCCCAGCAATATGGAATCTCATACACTGCCTACCATTATTCTTATCATATGAGGTATCACAATGAAATGCTCAAACGCTAGAATCGTTTTAAAAAAGAGTGAGATCCACTATTAAAAAATTAATTTTTTTCATGTAAGTCTCGTATTTACTCATTTTTTTCAAAAGTATTATACGGCGCTTGTGCACTCCATGACTGCAAATATCATTTGTCAAAATAAAATGGGAGCCAAAGAAAATAAAAACAATAATTAAAAGCTTTTTTTGTGCGTGTAAAAGATGCATGAATGAATGAGATTTTTACAAGATGTCAATCTATATATACAGTACTCTCATTCTATTATAGATAATAGATATCATATCATTTAAAGTTAAAAGTTATGAAGTAATTTTAATGATATGGCGTTTTATGTTAAATTAAAAATATTACTTAATTCGAGATTATCTAATAATTTACTTACTAAAATATGCAACTCATACGGATATTACGTCCAAGTAAATGGTTCCAATCTACGGGCTCTCAATTCACATATATATATATATATATATATATATATATATATATTTTTTTTTTTTTGCATTGCTATTTGTATATACGATTCTCTATATATAGTTATAAATTATTACTTGATGGCCTTCATAGAATTATGATAAATTAATCATTATTGAGTCGTGCAAGTAATTTATTTTTTAAGACTTATTTCCCATCACGAAAATCACGTACAAAAAACGCTTATGTTGTCAATGTGTCATGGTTTGTTTGCTTGTGGCAAAAACTAAAGACTAGGTAGATACATGCATTACTATTGTTTTAAGTAAAGTAGTTTTAGTATTCTTTGTCTCTTAGACATATTTTAGAAAATTAATATTGTTAGATACAGTCTTAATTTGTTCAAATCTCGTGCACTTCCTTTGAAAAATAGTGACAGATCTATTATTAAAAATCTAAATTTTTTCATATAAATACTATATTTATCTACTTTTTTTAAATGAAAGTATGCGAGGCTTGCACAAAATATAACTGTAAATATCATTTCTTTATATTTTATTCCCTTAATATTTTGTATCTCAAAATTGTTTCTATTTACTGTTTCAAATTCGTTTGTTGTATTTCACTACTTTGGCGTCCAGAGTAGAATAGATGTACATATTAGTGCACAGAATCACTTACAATTAAATTTTTTCTACTATAAGTATCAATTGTTTGTATTTTTTGTTCCAACAATGCTACAATGGCATTAATGGGAGAGTTTGGTCGGTGGAATGGATTGAATGTGCCCGTGAGTGCACCCCACCTTAAACGTACCACGCTCCATTGGTTGTGTTTCAACTTTCAATATTGCTATTCATGTGATTTCCCAATCAGATCTCAAACACGTGGCAATCTTCATTGCTTGTGAGCCCCCACACTCTACCTGCCCCAACACGTGCACCACAAGGTGACGGCCACGTGCTCACCTCCAGTAGACAGTAAATTTAGTACACAAAAAATTAAGTTAATTTACAATGTATTTGTTTTTTTTTTTTAAATAATGCCCATGTCACGTCAATTCTTTTAATACATTTATTAATATATTTTTAAAAAATTATGATTTTTCGTTAAATCAAATTTAAAGATAAGAATAATAGGTTCAACGACACGTAATAATTTTATTTATATAATTTATTCTGATAAGAATAGTTTTTTTTTTTTAAACCTTTGGAAAATTATGAAGGGTGTCTGTCGGTGGCACTCGTAATTTAAGAATTCTGGTATATACAATTATTTTTATGTATATACTATGCATTTCATGCTATAAGAAAATCGATTTTTTCTAATTATATTAATGGAATGTACAATAAATAAATAAAAATGATTGTAAATAAAATTTTATGTAATTTAATTATTGCCTTTTTTATTCGTCTTTAACCTGACCATCAAACAACGAAAACTCATGTTCTTCCATTTTAATATATTATTCTCTCTCTCTTAATTATTTTTTTGAATTACTATTTCTGATCATCCATTTTTTTATGTTTTTTTTTTTTACGGAGAATTCTATGTATCAATTATTATTTACTTTCATATCTTATATCTATAATTTTTTTTCTTCATAGAATATGGGGTGTGGGATAAATAGTAACTGATAAGAATAATTTTTCTTTTTCTATGTCTCGTTACGGACACAAAATTCCATAGGCACTATGCCACCGTTAGTCTCCAAACAACTCGTTTATACAACTCGTTTGCCTTCCCACTTTAGTCTCCAAACACAGCCTAGTCCATCGTTAGGGCCGGTTTGGATACCTAAATGAGATACAAACTATTTCATTTGGGCTGTACGACAAGTCTAATCTGGATATCCAAACGGTCAGTGGGATGTTTTTGTTTCACCTCTACATTTTCAGCCTTTATTTGCATTTTAAAATTAATAACTGATATAAATAGTAAAAAGTTAAGTGAACAGTGCAAAAACTGACATAAACAATGCAATGAATAGTATAAAATTGACATAAATAGTAAAATGAACAATATACAACTAAAATAAACAGTAAAAAATTATGTAAACAGTGCACCTTTTTTTTGCATACCATTTCGATATTATTCTTTCTCCCTGTTCATACCTCTTCTCCTCTGTCGAAAACCACCATTTTAATTTTTAGTGGGAATATAGAGTAATTTCGATTAAAAAAATACATTTGGAGATATAAATTTATTTATGGTATATTTTTAATTAATTATAAATATTAGTTTTTATTAATATATTCATAACTATTATTCAATAATTATAAAATGATTTTCAATCATTGGTGAGACCCACACCTTTGTCAAATCTTAAAAAGTAAAAATTATTTCATCTCATCTCATTATTCAAACACACACTTTTTTACAAATCATTTCATTTTAATTCAAAAATCTTATTACTATTCAAAATATCTCATCTCATCCCATCTCATCTGAATTGCAACCAAACGGACCCTTGAGTTTTGTCATCTCGTTCCTAACTTCCCAATATTTTTCCCATTCACTAGCTGTAGTATACCCAACCGACCCAGAAATTACAAGAAATGCTACAAAATTATACCCAGCTGATCCACCATAAAGAATCACTGAAAATCACAAAACTATAAACAAAAATCACAAAACTAAAAAATTTATATCTTCAAAACCATCTTGAGACGATAAATCTACAAAACCATAACTGATCAAGCCTAACCGATCATTTGAGCAAGCCTAAATTCTCTTATACCCAATCCGGCGATGATGTATAAATTAGGGCAACTCGAATGTGGAAAGAGAGAGATACTTGGCGAGGATGAGGGCTTTAATTTGTTAGGTTTGTCGGCGGCAGTTGTCGCGACGGAACAGGGCGACGAGGCCCTAAGTATGCAGGGGGTCTATGAAGGAAAAGGGGGGAGAGGGTGCTACGTAGGGAAGGGAAAGAAAGAGAAAAAAATAACTTGGGATTCCTTTGTGTTGATAGTATTTCTTTATTTTTATTGGTATGTCCATTTTTTTCTATCTAAATTATAATGCTTTATTGTAAAAATATAATTAATAATTTAAGAGTAATGATTTGTATAAGTTTTAAATATACAAATCTCGTATAGCTCATTTGTAAAAAAAAGTGAGCTCTACCATCTAAGTGTGAAAAAGCTACTCTTTTTTGGTTGGATCCACTCTTTTACAAAAATTAATGTTAGATACAGTCATGAGTTATGCAAGTTCTGAACACTCTTTTTAAAAAAGAGTGGAGTCTATTATTTAAAAATTTAATTTTTTCATATGAATCTCATATTTTTATTCTTTTTTTTCAAAAAATTACAAATATAATTTTTCTTTTAACAAATTAAGACCTATGCAAAATTTGCATACTTTAAATTTCTACCTAACATTACTCGTAATTATTACTTTTGTATTCGGTCATGGAATCATGGGCTTACCACGTAGGATGGATCCGACTGCTCCTGCACGTGGGATCCACCACCTTCCCGTTGTAGTGACTAGTCCCCTTCGGATAATTTTATCATATAGTTTATTAATTTGTTAGCGGGGTCACATATATTAATTATAATATCTAGCTATATATATATATATGATGTATTGAATCGTGAACACGAATGCCGTGCGGTACTGTCGGCCGGTGGCTTGAAATATGGGGTTTTTCACGTGTCAATTATTAGGAACCTCACTTAATTCCATGTACGCAAATATATATTAGATTGATATATGGTCTTGGGCAATACTTGTACGTTACATTAATTTATACATGCTTCTGCCCAATACCACAAAATTCAATTAGTTTTGCTCTGAAATTGGCGCTGTTTAGCCCAGGTGACCTGAAAAAGACATAGATATCATATATAGTTATACGTACGTAGCTAGAAAAACAGAAACTGTAGAACATAGAGAGAGAGAGAGAGGTCATGTACGTTTTGGTTGATAGTACTTGTTTAATATAAAATATGAGATATTTTTATCATCTTACTTGTGATACTCTATATGATATGGATAAGAGTAGGTGATGTATGAGATCCCACATTACTTGAAAAAGAGAAGTTCTTGTTTTTTTATAAGATTTCAATAAGACTCTAATTGTATCATTGACTAGTCCTTTAAATGTGGTTTGGATCTTTTATTGAAAAGTTACATTACTTATGATCAGTCTTAGAAATACAGTATCAAGTGAATTGATCAAGATAAATTACTAATCTTCTCAAGACTTTCATGATGTTTTTGCGATCAACTTAATTTGTTAATCCCACTTAGATAAGGGTTTCCCATACAAGTAAAAAAGTGATCATACGTAATATCAGGTTTAAAAATAAATTAAGGTGCGTGAGTGGGTGAATATATATATATATAAGTAATATATTATCAAAGAGATTCTATAAAAATAAACTTAAAAATTGATATGATTTTATATGATACGTTAGATCTACTTTATAATAAAAATAGTTTAATTCACAATTTAACGTGTCACATCAAACTACGTTAGCTGATGAATTATTTTTATGACATCTCTTTATGGTTAAATTATTTCTATATATATATATATGTATATGTATGTAATAATTGGGAATGTTCTCATTCATGTATTTACTACTGTTATATATATATATATATCTTTTATTCACGCATGGAGGTTGTTCGTAACTTCGTACGGATCTTGGTCCTACCAAGACAACAGCTTTCAGACAAACATATCAATTTTGAGATCAAATCGTATATTGATGGGCCTAATAAGATTATAAATTAATCTATGGTTCTGATTTTTATAATAATAAAAAAAATAGACCATATATAGCTGATCGTCATGCATTATGGGGTTCCAATAATTTTGGCCCTTGCGTACCATCATTTCATGTACGTGAATTTTTGTGACGATGGATCAGTACTAGTGGCTTTCCTTTTCATCACGGACAGTACAGCCACAAAAAGCTTTGGATCAGCAGGAAGCTGCCTCCCTCCTCTTTCTCTTCTGAGATCTTGTTTTGATGTTGAACTGAGTTAAATTTTTTATGAATTATAATAGTGAATTAAAATAATTGAATAAATTTTATGAGGCCACCTATAATGAGTTTAGTTGTGTTTAGATATATATTAAGATCATGAGTTTAATTAGATGTATTTATGAGAAGTTAAAAAAGATTATGAGTCCAATGTGTAAAGAAATGTTGATCAGTTAAAAAAGATTATGGGTCCCACATGTAAAGATGTTTTGAATTTAGATGAGTTTAGTTATTTGAGAGTTAGTCGTTTGGATATCGGACTCAGCTTAAAATTAGACTGAACTGAGTTGAAGTTCTAAACGGGGCCTAAACAGTGCATGCATCTCACATTTCATTTGGCATACTTGAGTGATCCATCTGAATTATTATTTAAAGTTTTTGTACATCTGAATTCTAAGATTTAGTTATGTTTGAGAATACAACCGTTTTCAGATATTTTTAGACCACTTCATTACTATTTACAAATTATTCAATACTATTTACAAACTATTCACTGTTATTATTCACAAATCATTGATATACTCATATTCAAATTACAGAGCCATAGAGTGGCCGAGAGAGATAAATAAATAAAGTGAATCTTACAATACTACTTATATCTTATGATATATCGATACCCGGAATTTAATCAAGTCGAGGTTCGGAGAAAGATTGGCAACTCAATAATATTGTACATAAACAAAAGTACTACTCCATCTTATATATAATATACTGGTCAGCCCCAAAACTTTTAACATACATTAATATTCATGATATACCCCACCAAAGATTAATCAAAATGTTTGATTTAGTTCTTTGCAAGCAATTTCACAGCAATTTGTAACCCTAAACTCCATTAACGTGGGTTCTAAGGGTCCCTTCTCATTGAAGCATTGCAACCACCAATTAACCCACTTTTTAGCCAAGAGGTTACTCCATCAACATATAAAAAGAAGTGCAAATTTTACACAAATTTCTCATAACTTTAATTGGATTTCACCAAACCACAATACAGCTTTCACATGACGATTGATACAAAAATGAAAAAACGACACTTTGGGGGCATACCCAAATCTCTGCCTAATATCAGGAAAAAGCAATATATAATTTAAGAAATTAACGCTAACTTGCATGAATATGGTTTCTAATTTCTTGTGGCGGTTACGTGTAATGATTCTTGCTTAGATCAAGCAGCTTTGAGTCAGTAGTACTATAACCCCAACAATGGCCGTTAGAAAAAAGGTGAGTTGGAAGAGCAAAACGACACATTAACCTAAAAAGAAAGAAAACGATATTATAAATTAATGCAACAGCAGCATGCATGCAAGAGACCAGACGTCCCAATCCTCCTAATTTTCCTGTTCATCTTTAATTAATTCCTGCCCTATATACATTTTCTAACTAATGCAGATTGCAGAAAACGAAACGTAACTTGACAGTTGGTGGGCGGGCGGGCTAGTTTATAACTTCCCATGCCAGTTAAACTACTGTTTGTTTCTCTATAATAACATAACATGAATTAACGTAAGTTGCAGACTTTTCTTTTCTTTTTTTAACTTGGCTAAAACGTAATCTACATGAGAGTCATGAACTATACCTAACTTAGAGTTGGCTGATCTGCCTTTCAGGCAACAAAGTTGGATGATTCATTGCATCTTTACATAATTTATGTAAATGGATGGATGTTGAGTCAATTAAGTTATTTATTGAGCACTGTAGCTTCTTAGATATATCTATCTATATATATAAAGTGTGTATGAGACGGATATGAGATGAAATTTCTTGTTTTAACGTTTTTTTTTTTTTCGTTAAAGTTAACGGCAATATATATAACTCTATTAATGGCTTGTTGTGCATTAATATATGGAAAATGATTTACACACAACATTTTTGTACAACATATTGTGCGTGCGTGTGCATAATAATGGCTTTGCAGGGAAAGCATAAAAAATAAAAAAATATATATAACTCTATTAAAAAAAATGATAATCCCAATATGCAGAATGTATTTCTTTGGACATTTAGAATTAAATACTATTAATTAAAACTTTTAAACATTTTAATATATATTTATATCTTTTCAAAGTTTTTAATACCATTTTGAAGATCGTTTGGTTAAAGCATTACAATAAAATAAAATGAGATAAAATTATTGGAGTATCTGATTATCTAAAACATAAATTTCACAACTTAATTATCATATGTATCAAAATTTTATAAATAGAACCACAACAATGAAATATCATCAACGAGGTTATATAGTTATCCAGCAAAGTATAATACAAAGCCAAAATGTATAGGAAAAAAGAGAAATAAATCTCATTTGACCCAAAACATGCCATTAAATACCATCATCTTGATGATGCAAATTCAATCATCTTGTTAAAGTAGTGATTGTAGTAGTTAATTTGTTTATTAAAGTTCCTTTGTAATATTCTATTAATTATATTACTTGTATAAAAATTAAAGCAATGTCTTCTAAGCTATATATGCCATCAACTATTTTTACAAATTTTATAAAAAAAAAATATTATTTTTATAAAATAACTGTTTAATCTAACTAGACAAACATGTTTTGCACGTTACTTTGACCTAGTATATATATATATATATGTTGAGTTTTCAAAGTCAAATGGCCTACAAAATACTTAGATAGGAAGATGTAGATTTAATTATTTATATTATATTCTTAACACTCTCCCTCACGTGTGTGATAGACTCCCCCTCAATAAGTGAGCCCAACATGTGAAATTAATTAAATTGAATAGAGTGTAGAATCAATGTTCGAACTGATCAAGACTTTTACTCTGATATATACCATGTGAAATCATTAATTATTTCAAAAATTTAAACTAATGGAAAGATGTAGATTTAATTATTTGTATTATATTCTTAACAATTTAATTGATCATGTAGGAGAATTATTGGCAATAAGCCCACTATATGAGATTGAACAGGGGGTCTAGCTACACTCTACAGCCTACAGCTTCAATATTTTTTTTTTATAAATTATTATTTTTAACCAATATTCTTAATTTTTTCGAAACTTTATATATATATATATATATATATATATATAGTTACAAGGCACTAGAATAATAAATTCTAGAATGTGGAAAAAAGTAGATTTCTTAAAGAAGTATTAATACTTTACTGTAGACATAGAAGACTACCGCCAATTAAAGCCTAGCCGCAGTATTTGAAATATATGGTCCTAGAACAGGGTCTTGGACCCAAAAGAAAGATATGTGCAGAAGATAAAATTGGTTGGGGAGAAGGACTGAAGGAGTGTTCTTTTTCAAAACATTAGATGGGAGAGGCCTAGAATCAATGTGACCACGTTTTCGTTGGTTATGGGTCACAGCATGACCACCTATATATATTTATTGCCCAAAGCTTTCAGTAGGTTTATCTTTCTCAATGCATGTGACAGTTTTAGATATTCTTTTGTACAAAAATGTTACATATAGTTATAAGTGTGTAAGTTGTGCGCACTCTTATTGAAAAAGTAAATAAATTTAGAATTTATATAAAAAAATTATTTTTTTAATAGTGAATTTTATTTTTTTTAAAATGAAATACACGATATTTACACGTTTTATGACTATATTTAGCATTAGTCTTCTTTGTGAGGTTTTGTCTCTCAAAATTTAACTTATTACTCATATCATAAAATTGATTCTACAAGAGAGAATTGTTCATTCCTTATAAACATGTCCAAGACCTTGTCCACAGGTAATGTGGAATTATTTCTCAACACCCTCCTTTACGTGCAGACTAGTATTTTTTTTTTGTCCTTGTCATGGGATAAGTAGTGTGGATTCCATATTCATCCTATAGCAGACTCTGATACCATGAAAAAATTCATAAAACTGCATAGCCCTGCTTGCATTATTGTGTTTGAGAGACTGATTATTTTCTCTCCTTTTATTCTTCCTATTATTATTATTATTATTATTAAAGAGATTCGAATTCATGAACTCTAATGTACTAGTTCTTAGTTCTTACGATAGTAATAACCTTATTGAGCCATTTCCTTCCATTGCTGATGAGCTTATAATTGAATGATATTTGATTCTTATTTCTTATCTAGAACAGTTTAATGATATTACTTCTTTTTTTTTTTTTTGAATTCCATTCAAAAAAAAAAAAAAAAAGTGCACCCTTTTTAACAGGAGTGGATACGAAGAAGAATTAAATGAGGATGGGACAGGTTAAGGGTTTATCCAACAAGCTCCATAATACTTGCTTGGATTCATTTTGTGAGGCCCTGAGGTACATCTTTGGAATTCTATCAGGCCCAGTATAAGGATAGGGCATCACTGAAAAGCCCATCAGTGAAGCTGCATCTGGGCCACTTGTTAGGACTCCAATCATTGGTTTTGCAACAGATTTTTTTTTTTTTTTAATAGCAATTATTGTCACACACACAAGTCATGGAACAATTTCTCAGACGCATAAACCTAAAAACCAAGTATAGGTATAGTTAATGATCATTATTGGTCAAAATGTTAATGGTTAGGTTATTTAAACACACGTATCAATGTGTAAATATGTGTGTTTAAACAGAATAATAAAAAGAAAAATTATTTACATCAGTCTACTGTTTACATCAGCCTCAACACACTTAATGTGTTGAGTTAAAAAAAAAAAATTTGAAACCACGGTGTGCGGAGAGTATAAGCTGATGTATAACCGGCCTCTAATAAAAATGACAAATCACATGGTGTGTGGTGTGGAATGAAAAGTAACATTTCTCTATTTCAAAATGACAGTTTTAATAATTGGGAAAGATTTATACAATTCTATAATGTATAAGATATGCGCATACGCTTTGAAAAAAAGTAAGTAAATCTATGATCTACATAAGAAAATATAATATTTTTAAATATGATATTATTAAAAAAAAAAGAAGAGTGTGCGTAACATATCTGTATCTAATAATTACTGTAAATAATTTGGAATGAAAAATAGGATGAATCTATTTCAAGAAAGCAAAAAACTCATTTTAGAAAATAAAAAATAACAAAAGAAATAAAGCAATGCTACACAATCTCTCCAACTTCCACACAGCACCTTTTTTTAAAATCTTTATATTTTTTAATATATTTTTTAAAAATTTTCTTTTTAAAATAATTTTATTTTTTTATTTATTATTCATATATTAAAGATTTGATAAAAGAAAAAAATAATAAAAATTAAAAAATATGTGGCGTGCGGAGGTTGAATAGAATTTTTCAAAGGAAATATAGCCACACGAGAGAATCCATCGAATTTGTAGCATTTATTAAGTACCTACCTAACTTCAAGAAGCGTCTAGATTGGGTTTCTTTGACCAGGGTCCTCGCTCACTGGTGTTAGCAAAAAGAACTTCCCCGGGTCCCTCCTAATCAATATCATAATCATCATAAAAGTTTGAGATCTGATTTACAAGTAGGGTATAGTCAATGAGTTCTGTTTCTTACAGTCATTTTTATGTATTTTTTATATATTTTATTAATGTGATTAGATAATACAGTTATTTTTTTTATCAAAAAAATACATATAAAATTTTTAATCCTTCAGACATTATTCCAACCAGGACAAAGGCAATAAGAATATATATCATGACACCATGTGTTTGACTTATTGATAAAAACTTGATGGTAGGAGGTTATTGGATCAAGAAAAGGGTTCCTTTTTTAAGTTTTAGGATTTTGAGTTTCTTCTCAAGTTTTGGCATTGGCAAAGCAATCACAAGCCATTGTATGTTTCATGTTTGAAGTTCTTTTAGGGTTTTTTTGATACAAAAATCATCTCATCTCATTTCATCATTATAATTTTTTCAAATTTTTAAATAAAATATAATAAATAATTCAACTTTTTCAAATATCAAAATAATAATAATATTAAAAAATAATATTTTATTCAACTTATATAAAGCTATCTCATCTCATCTTATATTATTTCACTATCCAAATGAGCCCTTAGGGTATCAAATTTTATATAAAAAAAATAACGAAGCCAATCACATTAGTAGAGTGCTTAAGGAGTATACAAAAATAACTGTACATAGAGTTTTTGTATTAGTAATTATCATTTTTTTTCTTTCAATCGAAGCAAAAGTAAAGAGAAAATTAGTTCTCCAGACAAAGATTAGGCCCCATTTGGATTCAGAAGTTATTTATCTCATCATTAGAATTTTTTTAAATTCTCACACAAAATATAATAAATAATTCAACTTTTTCAAATCTTAAAATAATAATAATATTAAAAAATAATATTCTAATAATATTTTGTTTATCTTTCGTATAAAATCATTTCTAATCTAAATACAAACCAGTAATAATATGTTAATGCATGTTTAAACTACTGGGAACTGGTTGGATTTCTGAAGGCCTTCACGGTAGAAGTTACCATGCAGAGAATCTGGCCTAACGTGTTCAGTCAATCTTAGCGTATAACTCCTCGTATCCAAGCGAGTAGCCCTACATTTTCTTGCCTCTTGCCTCTTGCCTCTTGAGGCATTAGCGTATGGATCATTGTAGATTCTCTCGCTTTCCATTTGGAAGCATTATTTCCTATTGTATTCTTCTCTCTCTTTTACCTTTTTTTTTTTTTAATTTGCGCTCTCTCTCTCTCTCTCGCTCACCCCTTATTATTCTATTCTTTTAATGCCTTTCTGAGTCCTCCAGAAAGGGGTCTTTCTTTGTGTGCTTATCTCATACCCGTCACCTGTGGACGTTTCCAAGTCTTCTGGGTAAGTCTCTGTCAGTCTCTTGCACAATTTCAAGCCATAGATTTTCCTAGTGGTGATGTAAAGTTGATTATTTTACTACTTGTGTTTCTCGGTTTGTGTGCTTTGACTTGAATTTTGCTGTGAATTTGACTGTGATCTTTGTTTCTTATTTCTGAATCTTTCTCCTGGTTGGTTTGGAGGTTAATCTGTGATTACTTTATTGTTTTTCTTTTATCGTAACTCTCTCTGGTGAAGCTTTTAAACTCTGATTTTGCATTTCTATTTTAGTCTATTGGGTTTGTTTGTATTTGGCTGCGAGTAATCTTTGTCGATCAGTTCCTGCTTATTCGGAGAAGTATTGTGTTTTGCATGATATGCCATTGAATGTATTTCTGAATCGCGGGTGCTATCTTCATTTTGTATTTCACATGATGTGCCATTGGTGTGTATTTTCCTCATGAACTTGCTTTCTATATTTGCGTTAATGACATATATTATTTTCTTTCTCACTTTGATCGAACTCAAGCTCGTATCACCGAGAAATTCCTCTTCCATTCTGGAGTTGATGCAGGAACTGTATTAATCCTATGCTTGGTTGACGAAAAGTTAAAAAATGAACAAAAAGAAAAGAAGAAGAAGAAGAAAACAAGATTCTTATATTGCAATAGGGTAGATGCATTTCTCTTATTATTGACTTATTTATGTAGGTATTCGGAGTCTAGAAGTTTTCTGATTGATCATCCCTGATTGGTGCAGACTTCTTGTATGATCCTATCTTTACTAGATTTCCGTTAAATGAAATCCTTCTTACTCTAGCTTCTCACCTTTTGTTTTTTCTTATTAGCTGCTATAAAAGCTACGACATATTATGATCAATGATTATCTCTTTGATCAATCTCGAACGATTCTCAGCTTAAAAGTTCATTTGAAAATCTTAACAGATTCTAGGCCTTCATGATCCCCCACTTTCTGGTTCCTTAATAGAAGCATATTTTATGACATTTTTGGAGATGTAAACTCAGAATGAAGAGATGATCTATGGAACTTGTTCTGCTTCCTCTCCCTCTCACATATCTCTGCCCCTCACTCACTCACACTCTCTCCTTCCTCTTTTCCTTTTTTGTGGTATATCTATTTTTATAAATTTATGTTATGCAGAAGAAAGACACAATGAGCACAGCTATACTTTTATTTGTAAACTGTTGCAGTAGTCTTATTTGCAAGCTTTATATTAATTGAGAATGTTATAGTACAAGGTTGTATGTCCCCACACTATAATTTCTTAAGGTCTGCTTTAACAGAAAGATACAATGAGACCAACTATATTACAAAAGCTCTAACTTTTAAGTGTGCAAACTGTCTGGAGTCTACTTATTAACTTAATATTACCCAAGAATCTCATAGTGATAAGTTGTTGAATTCATAGGGGTTGAGACTGATAGAATGCCTTTTTTTTTTTTGTGGATAAGTACGATGCCTTTACTAAAACAGTACATGTAAGATGAAGAAAACATTCTTTGTATAGTATTTGTTGTTGTCTCCACTGCTACTCTGGAAATGTTATTCCTTAGCACCATGTTTTCTTATTAATATTTGTGGGCTTATGTGTGTAGTATTTTAATTTCTTATCCATTTGCTTGGAGAAAATTATATGCTAATTGATCTCCCTGTTATCGTTTAGTTGCAGACTTTTATTTACTCTCTTTTCTTGATCCCTGTGCATGACGTCTGAAGTTGATATGAAAGAGCTCGACTTATAACAGTTCCTGTAACGTCATAGGAGCTGATGTTAATAAAATCATGCAGCTATATCATCACCCATACTCTTTGGATAGCCAAAAGGTGAGACTTGCTTTGGAAGAGAAAGGCATTGATTACACGTCATACCATGTCAATCCCATAACAGGCAAGAATATGGACTCCTCATTCTTCAGAATGAATCCGAGTGGAAAACTTCCAGTTTTCAAGAATGGCTCTCATATCATTTTCAACACTATTGAGATAATCCAGTATGTCAAATCCTTCACTTACCCTTTACTGTTAATCTTAATGTCAAAAATAAACATCATGACATTTTAACTTAGTTATATTTTTATAATAATAATAAATAGTTATATTTTATGATGATAATAAACAAACAAACAACAACAACAACAACAACAACAACAATAATAACCTTTAAAGCCGTTAAAGAGAATTGAAACATGTCGATGAATAGGCATGGGTCTGGATCCTCTCAAGTTAGTCTATAATATGATGAGTCATATTTGTTGAATCTCTTCAATATCTTCATTCAATGTTAAAACTAAACAAGTCTGTGGGAAATTACTCACCAACAGAACAAAGCTTCACTTAAAAATAATTTCTCCCACCGAAATATACAGTAAAGCATCTCTCTGGTACTCTCTGGCCCTGGAACTTACTCTTATAGACTCAAACTCTGTGTTGCTGTACTTTCTCACTTCATCTCAACCTGCATATTGTGGCTTGCTTTATTCTATTAGAGGTTTTGGACTGGCTTCATTGACTCTGTTGTGGATGTGGTTTCCGGAACTGCAAGTGCCCAGTGCACGCCTTCTTTAATTCTTGATTATGTTAATAATCCAATAGCCAGTTGTCCATCGTGGTTGGTTTCCAGTTCAGTCAGCTTATCCACTATGATGAAGTTGATATCGTGGGGAAATCATATTTTCCATGAAACGACTAGATAAGGTCATTGTAAATTAAGAACATTATTGACAAAGCTTTACCTATAGATAAGCTTTTGCATGGCTGAGATCAACCAAACACGACTTTCTTATGTTATAGGCTAACATGATGACACCTAAATCAATACAGTAACTTTGTGGCTATATTTATTTCCATATTGAATTACCCTTTGCAGTAAACTTCTTCCGGGAAATAAGACAAACTTGTTGTGTTACGATTTAGCCCTGAGTTTCGTTAATCAGTATGCTTGCTATTACCTTTAAATGGCTCCCTCTCCTCTCCCATATATCTTGCTTCTTTCTTATTTTAGGTGTGTAGAAGGCATTCATACTTGATATTGTCTCCAATTTTACTTTGCCTTCATCAAAGATGGGGGAGATAATAAGTTAAAGAGAAATTTTCAGGTATATAGAAAGAATTGCTATTGTCTCGTCAGGCGGTGGTGTTTCCTTTAGTGGCAGAGAAGTTGTTGAATGGATGCAGAAGATACAAGATTGGAACCCAAAGTTCTTCACACTTTCCCACATCCCAGAGAAGTACCGCTTCTACGTGTCCAAATTCATAAGGCGGGTGGTGATTGCTCGGATGGCTGAAGCTCCTGATCTAGCAGGAGCTTACCATCATAAGCTGAGAGAAGCGTACGAGACAGAAGACATGTTGAAAAACCAGGATGTTTTGCGAGTGAACAAGGAGCATTTAATTAGACTTCTTGATGAAGTTGAAACACAGTTGAATGAAACAGCATATATAGCAGGGGAAGAGTTTAGCCTGGCAGATGTGACGCTCATTCCAGTACTGGCTCGCTTAGTACTCTTGGATTTGGAAGATGAGTATATAAGGAGCCGGCCAAACATTGCTGAGTACTGGTTTTTGGTCAAGCAGAGGCCTAGTTATAAAAAGGTTATTGGGAAGTACTTCGATGGCTGGGGAAGGTACAGAACGCTAATAAGAACATGGTGCTTTGTTCGTATCAGAAGTATGCTAAAAAGATATTGACTGAACTACTTATAGCTCTGGGTTGATAGAATGAATAGTGAGATAAATGTAAGGGAAAATTCTGAGCTCGATTTTCTTCTTTTATCTCTTTCTCATGGTGTTTCTCTTTGTTGGTGGTAAAACATGGATTTGAGTCAGTAATTAGAGATGAAGTGTGAAAATGAGGTGGGTTATTAACACCATATTGGAGGGTAGATCTTGCAGCAAAATTTTTTATGTACTCGTGAGATTAAATACAGTGAGAAAAAAAGTGCTCGGAGATTATGTATTTACCTTCTTTTTTTTCCTCACAAAACTGAAGAACAGGTGACAATTACCAATGATATAATCGATTGATTGCTCCAACCTGATCGATCAAATTTCTCTGTTCCCCATCTCCCCCTTCATTGTTGAATACAATCTTATCATCCTTATAGCATTCATTTTTTTATTAAATATTTCACATATTACTGTTGTGATGCTATGTGATTTGAGTTTCATACCAGACAATAGGAATAAGATTGAGATGGTTTAACCCAAACGCTTGTTGTATCACGGTTTTGAGTTGAGATGGTATCCAACTGTTGTAACGAGTTTGAGACTCCAGAAATCTCAAGCTGTCAGCCCTCTCACTTTGAATCTCATTTTAGCACAATCTTCATGATGCTATTCTAAGTTGATTTACTATAGAGATAAGCCTTTCACATCGAGAGTTCTTTGAATATGCATACCAGTAAAGCATGCTTGCCCACATGTATAATACAAGGGTTATGCTATACATCAACTATTATTCACCCTCACACCTGATAGTTTTTCCTTTTCTTTTTTTTTTTTTCCCCATAGAGTGTGTGGTGTTTTTCATAGGGTGTGGGGTAGTGAATAGAAATTGATGAGAATAATTATTCATAATATAAAAGCATATAGAAAGGCATTTCCTAAATGCTGCAAGAGTTGCAATGGTTTTTTATTTTTTGACAAGGAGACCTGAAAGGTGCTCACATCACACAGATTTGGCAGATTATTGGTTTTTCACCACTCCTAAATATTGTTTGCACTTTGCATCCAAGGGTTTGAACTTTGAACCACCAAGTTTCTTCCCGCTTGAGCCAACTCCGGTTAGTTTTGACACCATAATTTGAGTTGAGCCTGATTTAGATGACTACTTACGATAGAAAAGTAAAGCATGGCAAGGAGTAGCCAAGCCTAATGTGAAAAAGTGAACACCGTCTTCTTGGCTAGCTTTCTCTAGCTTTTGTGTAATTAGGACTAGCCTTTTTTAGATTAAATTTAAAAATTAAATAAAATATTATTAGAATATATTTTTTTAATTTTAATTTTATTTTAAAATTTGAAAAGATTAAATTGTTTATTTTATTTTATGTAGAGATTTGAGAAATTTGTAATGATTAAATGAGATGAATTGAGTTGCGAAGTAATATGAAACAAACGGGGCTTTAGTTTCCTTCATATTTCCAATAGAGAATTGATCAAACGAGAAACGCTATGCATCAACCATTTTTCACTCACATCTCACACTTATAATTTTTTTATAGAGCGAGTGTTTTTAATAGAATGTAGGATATTTTTTATAGGGTGTGAAGTAATGAATAGTAGCTTATGATTATTTTTCTGACCAAATATATCACAATAACTATCAGAATTATACACCAGATTAAATGAAAAAAAAAAGGAAAGAAAAAAATAAAAATCAGTATGTCTTGTCACAATCATTTCATTAGACAATAACTATCCTTTTAATCCCTTTACAACAAACCAATCAGTGAACTGATCAATAATACTGTTTTGAGTTTCAACAGGCTATTAGAGATCCAAACTCTGTTTGGAAACAAATCCTTCCAACATCACAACAGTCAAACAATTCCATCTTCTGTCCTGTGCATCATCATGCCCAAAAAAATAGGAGCATAACTTGAAGACACAAAAGAATCAATCATGGTCTCTTGTTCTGCTCATCTTAAAAATGCACGAGCCTTCCAAATTTCAATGAGAAAATGATACATACACATGAATGACTCACTTCGAGGGGTGGACTCTTGAGTTTATTATTCGGTACTGGAATTGGGGTAGCTTTTTCCGCCTGAGTATGGTATAACAGACTAAGAGGACTGGAATTCTGAAATTAATTAAGATTTCATTAGATATAAACTTGGAAACAAAAGAATTGAGAATGGAAAGTATAGAAGAAATCAAGTAGATCTTCAGAATTTGTTCTATAAATCAATGATGATTTTGGTTCTGGGAATGCTGATAAAAATTATTGCCAGCTTTTTCTCCTCTACAGCTCACATCCTCTGGTAAATATGAGTTGGTCGCCTCATTTGCTACATTTCCTATACGTTTGCTGCATGAAGAACCTCTCAAGCTGTCCGCCGCGTGTCCCCACCCATTCCTTTTCCAAAGCCATGGGAGCCTTGTTTTTGTAGCATTCCATTTCTCCGGCCTGAAATACCTCTTTCCTGAGCTGTATGAGGATTCCCTTACTCGCTTAAATGGCTGTTGGCTATATGAACTTGGAATGTCCAAATTTTTAAGGGTTTCATCTGAGTGACAAAGGGTGGGATAATGGCCGTCCCTTTGTCCTACTGCAGGTTGATCAATCGACAAAGGATTAGAAGCATGAAAAGTTGGACGATCTTTGTTATCCCGGCGAAATGGAGGCAATGGAGGAAAAGGATGAAAAGGCATGCCAGGAGCAATAAACCAGCCATCTACACTTTCTGCATTGGGTGTGCCAAAAGGCTGTACGATTGACAAGGGCATTCCATACGAGACAGGCAAGCGAGAAATGAACTTCTCCTGTGGCTGTCCAACAACTGCATCAAAAGGATGCTTCATATGGCAAACATTTTGTCGATGGAGATCTATAGCAGCTGATGAAGCATATGATAAACCCTGAGCTTGGGGAGATGAAAACCCAGGTGGAACATCGTCAGGGATGTTCTGCCTTCCCTGGTCATCCCTAAGAGCTTCATCTTGCTGAGAGTGATCATCAACACAACCATGGAAATTACTATTCTTTCTGCTTACTGTGTCCGTATGACCCAGAGCCTCCTCAACACTGCCTCCTTGTAATGGCCAGGATTCAAATTGCTGTATCAATGAAGACTCAATCTTCTGTTCCTTTAGGGGTGTTCTCGAACCTGGGTTTGTCTCTGCTGGCTGATCCCATCGGCTTTTACGTTTACGTGTTTTTCTCTCACTAGTCAGGCAACCACCTACACAAGGAGCAGAGCAACCCTCCTGGTTACCAGAATCGTATGAGGGCATTGCAACCATTGATTGCTTCACACAATCAATTGCCTCCGTAGGTCTTGCATCTTGATCATGCCAATAGTTGTTTGATGACAAAAACCTGTTGCAGTTTGAACCCCGTAAAATCTCCATCCTCCCATCATCTCTGTCCAAGTAACTAACTTTTCGAACAGGTCTAGGAATCCACCTATCTCTGAAGTTCCTTGCAATTTGATGCACCTGCATAGGCATATATACAGTGAATATTCAATCTCACCCAAGAGAATGCATAGACAGAAATCAGTTAATGAATTCTGAAACGATCTGACCCATAAATATAAGATAAGACAAATGACACAATTATCGCATATTAAATGAAATTCAAAAGGCTAAGGAATTAGTTTGCCAAAAAAAACCTGTTTGTCATCATGCTCTGTCAGTGACAAGATTGATTCCCTAAAGCTGCACGGAAACAAGCGTCTCAGGGATATATAATAAGAGCAGCATGCCTATCATAATAATTCATTAAATTAAGTAGGAAAAAAAATCATCGGTTTGAGTTGGCACGGGAAATCTATGATTTGGCCACCCTCAGACCCATACATAAAAGAAAGTTTTTTTTTTTTTTTATTGGCACCGGATGTCCAGGAACATCGTCCCGACTAATCCTGAGGGTGCACAGACCCTCAACAAGGAGTTCCCTACAAGTACACCTCGGGTAATTCAAGGGGAAAATCCCCCAGTTCGATGGCTTCTAGAGATTGCTTGCATCCAAGGGGATTTGAACCTTAAACCTGGGGGAGCATACCCCCAAGCCCAAGGCCTTCACCACTTGAGCCAACACCTAGGGGTTCATACATAAAAGTTGTTAACAGAGTCATGTCCTTCCACCAGCCACTTTAATTACAGTTACACGTGAGCATCACAGTGATACAAACTATGAACAAAAACACGTTTCAGGATAATCTAAACAAGCAATAACATTCGCGCTTTTGGAGAGCACTTGGATGCCATCACATCTTTGCAGAAAAATATTTATATCCGACATTCACCAAAGATCAAGAAATTCTTAGTCCTATTCTATTTTCTTTTTGGCAAACATGTATCTTTACAACCAAGAATAAGCTGGGGAATAATTATAAGCATAAAGAAGTCCATTCAGAATTCACTGGGGGATGGCAATCAGCCTACCTCAACAATTTAAAAATGCTTCAGATACAGTAATTTCAATTGGGCAATTTTTTGTCTCATGCCTTTATGCCTATTATGTTCAACAGGCTAGCAGTAATTCTTAGGTTATGACCATGGTGAAAGACGCCTATATATAGGCACAAACATTAAAATATTTCTGAATTTGGTTTCCTTCTGTTTTGTAAGATACAAAAAATTCACTTCCAGACTGAGGCCAATCCCTTTGAAGTTGTCAAAAGCTACATCCTCTCCCCCACGTTATATTTTAAATTTCCATACTCCTTCCCCATTTGGTTTTCAGTTAAATGCCCCTTGAAAAAGTCCCTCCCTCTGTGCATGTGCATGTGAAAAGAGGAGAAAACTTGTAGCGCCACAAGTTTTAACCACCGTAATGTAGTTGGAAGGATCTTATAAACAAACATGTTAACAATCCAGGGGCAAGGCCAAAACATCAAAGTAGGAAGATTCAATTTAAAAATTAGATAATATCTTCTAACCTCTCCATTCCATGACAAGGTGGACCCCCATTAATATGTTCAGGCGTAAGTATGTCCCTCACTGCCAAATACTCTAAGACCTGCACAAATGGAACGTCAGTTTTCTATTCCCCATTCAAAAGCCTAAAGACAGCAATCCCATTAATTAGCTTCTACTAAAGCCCAATCAAACTCTTAAAAAAAGCCACAAAGACAAACTTACATGCACACACGCAGAAGGTTCCCAGCGACAAATTAGAACAGGCAATATATTGGCCAGTCATTTGAAAAACAGTTTAACCCTCCAGATTGAAGTCTGACCCATTTACAAACAGCATGCATCATTTAGTCCATTGGTAAGGTAAGACTAACACAATCTTTAAAACAATTATTTTACAAGTTCATTATTTTTTATGTAGGGATGGAGTGGCTAGCCAGCATTATACTTTGATACCATCAACTATTATTATGAAAAATGGAATCTTATCAACCTAATACAATGGTGGTCATAAAAGATTTCTTCATCATCAGAAAACATAGTATGATGCAACATTCATTGCATCTTTATTCTGCCAAGCTATAGAAGACATTCATATTTTGACCAGTTTGGTAAAAGGCATGCTTATGTGATGTTCGTTTTTTGTTTTTAATACGTAACCTCATGTCATGTTCAAAAAAATGATCTGAGATGGTTTATAGGGTCGAAATAAAATGCAAAAGAAACTTCTATGTTACCTCATATAACTTTTACAGCCATAAAACCCCCCTTTTTTTAATGACGAGGAACCTTGGAGACCGTGCAAACGCAACATGTCTTTTCCTTCCAGGTAATGTGTCAAAGTCAATCTTTTTTCATTCTTTCCTGAATTACCCCTTCTTATAGCTTTTCTTTTCTTACCAATTGACAAAATGATAGAAGTATGAGGTATACGCCAGCAATCAAATTTCCTTGAGAATTGTGCAATTTCCAAAGAAGGCATTCATTTCTCAATTAACAGATGCCAACCAATTTTTCATGCAAAAGACTGCTATTCTAATTCCATAGTCATGATCAGAGAAAACTAAATCCATTGAGATATCCAGGGTCCCCAATGGAAGCACCTTGAGAAGCTTCCGGAGGATAGGAATCTTTTTGAAATCCCTCCTGTAATGCTTCATCATGTTGTGCAGCATCCGCAACCCTGAAAAACAAAGCAACAGTAATCCTTTAAAGGAATGCAGGCACCACTACAGTATCTTTAATTCCCCCAACAACACAGAAACTAGTTGTAGAGTATGTGACAAAGCACAGGATAGACTACCGTTTTTGTTGATTATATCGATCAATACTGCACGTGATTTTGTTTTCAGAAGAGCATCAAGGATCATTGAAAGATCTCGATTACTACAAAAAAAAAAACAGGAAAACAAGTGATAAAAAGTTATCAAATAAACACTTGCACATGCACGCACACACATATATAAATCAATGACCTATATACCATGAGAAAGTGAAGTAAATTACAATGTAACAAAATCCAATGAAAATGAAAAATATAAAATTTACCTCTGAATTGCTTCACCATTGCCGCTATCACCTGACGCTGCAGTGAGAAGCAGAAGCTTCAAATAGCCTTTAGTGGCATCCTGCATGAAAATAACATGGCTTAAAACATAGAGTACCCACAACTTTACATGCATATATGAGGTACAAATGCAAAAGATGTACGTATTAGTTGTAGTGAGATTAAATGCTTCAGAGAAAGGAAGTAAATGCAGGGTTCAGCAGACGTAAAATTAATAAGTACTAAGGATATCAAATTACGAGTTATACAGAGTAACAGGACATGGAAACACACGTTTTATTGTCAATATAAACGCCCTTGAGGTGTAATAACGATTTTTCAATTATTTAGACATATAATGGTCATAAAATAGTTTAAAAAAAAAACAAATGATGATCATAAGGGATCTAAAGAATGAAACAGGTAAGATATACACCAAGAACCACCCAGAATTCTTCTGCCAATATTTGAAGTGACTGAACCAATAGTAAAGCGAGAGACACGGCATAAAAACAATCGTCTACGCAAAATTGTAAACATCATCCTTTGAGCTACCTAAATCAAATCTATCAAATCAAAGTATCAACTTGAATAACATTAAAATTGCATACCTTTCGTTTGCTAATCCCTCCATCATTATCCAGCAACTCGTTAAGTTTCTCTTCAACTGTTAGCATCGCAGGGCACTAACCATTAATATAGTATCCCTTTTGAAATGAACGAATAATCAAGACAAGTGAAATAGAAAGTTGCAAACCTGCTTCACAGCGGCCGTTAGAAGAACTTGCCAGTAATTTTTTTGGTTTAATAGACAGCAGCTGAGATTTGGTGGCTGTCATCAGAACTCTGTTGGTAGTCAGAGAATTGCTACTCACTTTCCCTTTTTTAACAGAACTAGATGATCGAGAAACTCTCATCTGAGAACGTGATTTTGATGAGACTCGCTTGTCTTCAACTGTGTCAGATTTGGACTTCATATTAGCATCAGAGCCATCAAATAACGATCTGCTAAGAGTCAATGTTGGAGAAATTTCTAATCCATCTGCATAGGATGAGGCTTTGTTCACAGTCTCCTCTTCTCTGAAATTCTCTTTCTGAAGAGCAGGCATTGGTTTGCTTGTTACATCTTCAGTTTGTTGGGATATCTCAAATGGTTGAACAAAAGATGGTAACCTCTCCTTGGATACCTCCAGATCCAATGAGCTGTGTAATTGGGAAGCAGCAGATTGATTCATAGCATCCTTTTCTATGGTACTTTCCAATTTCCCAACATCATTTGTGGCTTTATGCATTCCACGTCTAGCTTTTAATATACTCTTGGCAGTTTGAATCTTGGCACAATCAAAGCTATTTACACTTTTACCATCTTCAAGAAGCATCACAGGTTCTGGAAATTCCTCATCCGAATCACCTTGAACAATTACTTCAGAATTAAGAAGATCACCCCCAATATAGCCCCTACATTGAGTTGCACCACAATAACACTTTTTGGCAGCAGCCCCAAACACCCTGACATAGTTGTAGTCAAATGTCACCTCTTCATCCTGACACAACAACTCAAGCTTAGTAGGGGATGATAGTTATAAATGCAAACAACAGGGAGAAAACGATTAGGCAGTAACAATGTCTCCAAAGGAGAGACCGTGAAGAGCAGCATTAGACTTCCAAATGTGTCAAATACAATTATAACCTCTCAGTCTCAATTTTTCTTCTTCATGGCACCCTCAATTATTCCCTTGAAAAACATCTTCATTGTATACAGATTTCACTTGTTTCTTAACCAGAATATTTTACAGAGAGATCCTAGCACTGATCCACATCATATACTTAAATTCCTTGATGGATTCTTGGTTGGTTTCGATGTTAAAAAAGTGAATCTTGATGGCTTTTCTAGCAGCAGGTTGTTTGAAAATAATTTGGAAACAAAAGGAGAATCTAAAAGCTTCGGAAATCACACTGAGTTGTCCTAGGCAATCAAACCTTTAAGGGCAAGGAAATCACACCTTAAAAGCTTCGGAAAATTTTATAAGTTCTTATCTGAATCACACGTATATAGCTCAAAAGTAAAATTTTCTGAAACAATCCCTGCTGATATGTGGTTGCAATCTGTGGGATTGAGATATGGCTATACAGAAATGTCAACATAGAAATATAGTGTGTTCATGGGGACAATAACCAAAGATCTAGGGATGAAAGTAACTAATGCAAGGTGCAAGCATACCTTCTTAATATTCCTTAATGCAAATAGTCCAATGCAAATTTCTCCATTCACCATCCACTGCTCAGAAAGCATTTAAAAAAAATAAGTATTTATAAGAGAGTAGGAAAATTGATTAATAATAACATTTGGGGATTAAAGCTCAAGCACCTGAGACTAATGAAATGAGGTTGAGGTACATTTCAAAACAAAAAGGAAACCCAATGTTCTTACATTTCAAAATGCGATAATGGAAGGGGGGGAGTGCATCACAAATAGCATTTATGCAAAGTTCATCAGTGACAACTGTCAGCTACCTTAATTTTTTGTGATAAGGAAAGTTGTTGCAGTAACGAATAACAAGAATGTAATAGCAGAAAGTTTCTTCATCCTTAAGTCAGAATATAACACAATTCACCTTTTCTGTACGGCAATTAGGGTCACAGCTATGGTTAATGAAACGGCCCAAATTTCCTTTTGCACATGCATCTATTACCTGAAATAATGGAAATCATGAATGACTGATAATCACGAGAGAGAAATGAACTTAAGCACATTTTATGCACAACGTGATGCAGATCAAGATAAGAATAGCTAATGCCAAAATATGTTATTCTTATTTTGATCCGCATGTAGAAAAGCAAATGGTGAAGAGTAGCTGTACTTGTGGAGGAGTACAATCTACCTGTTAGCATTAGCTGTTCTTACTTTGCTATCAATGTCATATGCACAATTTATCCACAATGTGATGCAGATCAAAAGAAGAATAACATATACATACTATTACATGTCGTAAAGGCCATGGTGGAGATTCGACTTCAAGAGAACTTGGTATCATTTTCATGAAAAAGAGGATTGTTAACAAATATATGTTTTCTAGCCCAAGGTCCATGCAGCAAATCCATGGTCTTACCATTGTGATTGCACATATGACAGCAACCAACAATATGATTCATATCTTTTTTTCAAGTACAATATGATACATATCTTTGAAAGTTCTCTATCATTAGTAGCTTGCCTAAAGATACTGTCCACATGGATAAAGCTAGGTTGGACTCTTACACAGATATAGGTCCTATGTTGTCCCCATCAAATACTAGTATTCAACTTGAACCTGCTCAACCTGTCACTTATACAAAATGTCCAAACAAGCATATGCCAACTCTAACCAACAACTCCCACCATCCTCACCAATCTCAGACCCCAATAAAGTTTTCCCACGAGACCAACTCAGTAATAGTCACTATAACATCCATAACAGAATCAAATAAGAAAACACCACAACAAAACATAAGATCCGGCTGAGAGCTCCAAATATATTGCCCACCGCTACCAGTGCCAGAAATCTTAGCACAAAGTCAACCTTCCTAATACTTGTCTCAAAATTACTAAAGTTGACAGCAACATGCTTATCTCATTTATGGGAAAAATAAGCATTTAACCAACAAAAAAGGTCTTTGTGCAATGTTGTACCCCCAACTACCACTTTTGACTCATTGTGCCCTCAAAATCTCACTTTTGGTTCAATATCACCCTCAATCCAATTTTGGCTGTTAAGATACAGGAAAAATATGTGATGCAACACAATTTAATTGTTGGATCTTAACGCAGGGTGCATATTGGAACTTTTGTGCCCCATACCTGTGCCCAAAGGAGAGTCTTCCCCTAGACCCTACTGAAAAGCAGGGTGCATACTGAAAAGTTGGCTGAAAAGCAGGGTGCATATTGAAAAGCTCTTCCCCTGAAAAGCTTGGAGAATCTTCCCCATCCAGCTCTAATATTTTTCCACAATCCCACACCACATCCCCTTCCCTATGATATCTCCACAACCATTTCCCCAAAAGGGCTTTGTTGAAAACCCTCACATTTCGCACCCCCAACCCACCGCAAGGTATCGGTGAGCAAACTTTATCCCAACCAGCAAGATGGAACTTACTTTCCTCCTCAATACCTGCCCAAAGAAAGTTACGAAAAGTTTTCTCCATACAAGAGGCCACACTTGCAGGTAACAGAAAATAAGTAGGGAGGTTAGATAAAGTGCTCTTGATGAGAGTTAATCTTCCACCCTTAGACAAATATAATCTTTTCCAACCATCCAATCTTCTTTCAATTTTTTCTAGATTTTGCTTTGTAAACAGCCCTCAACGGAAGACCGAGGTATTTCAAGGGCAGCGAAGCAACCTTACAGCCCAAGATATTTGCCAACCCTTGAATATTTTTCACATTACCCACAGGAACCATTTCAGACTTCGAGAGATTTACCTTCAGGCCTGATACAACTTCAAAGAAAAGTAATACAGCCCTCAAATACTGCATATGATCACAGTCTGGCTTACAAAATAGTAGCATGTCATCAGCAAAGAGAATGTGAGATATATTAACACCTCCAATTGAAAATCCAGCAAGGAAACCTCCATTAACAGCCGCTCCCAACATACGACTCAATGCTTCCCTAACAATGACAAACAACAAAGGGGAGAGGGGATCCCCTTATCTTAATCCCCTTATCTTATCTTAATCCCTTATCAACAAACATAAACTTGATTTTCGCTCCAAACTTTGTGTGTTTCTTGGCTACAGTAATCTTCATCGCGGTTATAAATGCCTTGATCTCAGTTTGGGTCGAATCTTTATATCTCGTCACGTGATATTTGATGAAGCTTCTTTTCCATTTCGCACTAATAACTCCCCCTCTACTCTTCCAACCGCACCCCACTCTGAAACAACTGTTCTTCCTTTTGCGTTTCCTCCTCCTAACAGTGATGCATCCCCCTCTATGACAGCATCCTTTCCCGTGTCTTCTCTCCTTCCCGAGCCACCTAATGCATCAATCTCATCTGAACAACCACCGTCTGGACCTTCCTCTCCACTTCATGCTCTCATACAACCCTCCTCTGAGCCTCCCACTAATCCGACGTCATCTATAATACCTGGTCCCTCCTCTAAGTCTCCGGTTGTGCCTTCTGTAGTGCCATCTGACAGTGCTGCTGCCGAAGAAGTACTCCCTCAACTTCGTGCTCATCCAATGAGGACTCGAGCCCAGAACAACATTGTTAAAGCCAAAACACCCACAGACGGCACGGTCAGGTATCCTCTTCCTCGGACTTTTCTCACCACATGCTCTGTTCCAGAAACTCCAACATGTTACTCTGAGGCATCCAAATATAGTGAATGGCGTGCAGCTATGGATGATGAATTCTCAGCTCTCATGAAACAAGGCACCTGGTCTCTTGTACCCGTGCAACCTGGCATGAATATCGTTGGCTCCATGTGGGTTTTCAAATCGAAACATAAATCCGATGGAACTCTTGAACGGCGGAAAGCTCGGCTAGTCGCCAAGGGGTATCACCAGCAACAAGGAATCGATTTTTCCGACACCTTTAGTCCAGTGGTTAAACCTACAACCATCAGGTTGGTCCTCACTATCGCTATCTCTCACAACTGGTCTATCCGACAAATCGATATCCAAAACGCATTTCTCCATGGAACTCTCTCCGAAGAAGTGTATATGAGCCAACCTTCCGGATACATTCATCCCAGCTTTCCGCATCACGTTTGTCGTCTTCACAAGGCACTCTATGGGCTGAAACAAGCCCCAAGGGCTTGGTATTCTCGACTTCATGAGCATCTCTGCACCCTTGGTTTCCATAACTCTGCCTCGGACAGCTCTCTCTTTATTTCTCGGCATGGCTCAGTCACTCTTTTTGTGTTGGTTTATGTTGATGACATATTAATCACTGGCTCTAGTACCGCTGCTATTGACGACCTCATCTATGCTCTTAGCCTTGAATTTGCAGTAAAGGATCTTGGAGGATTGAGCTACTTCCTGGGTATAGAAGCCTTGCCAGTTGCCGATGGCCTCCTTTTGTCTCAAAGCAGATACATCACCAACCTGCTCCACCGAACAAACATGCATGAAGCCAAGCCAGTTTCCTCACCCATGTCCTCTTCTCAAAAGCTGTCGTTATTCACTGGCTCTCCTTGTTCTGATCCCTCATTATATCGGAGTGTAGTTGGCGCGCTTCAATATCTCTCGTTAACACGCCCCGACATATCCTTTGCAGTGAACAAATCATGTCAGTTCATGCACAAACCAACCGAAGAACACTGGACTGCGGTCAAGCGAATTTTGAGATATCTCAAATTTACTGTTGACTTTGGATTATTAATTAGACCGAGCACTTCAACACAATTATCCATCTACTCAGATGCCGATTGGGCGGGATGCCCTGATGATCGCAAATCCACCTCTGGTTTTTGCATCTTCTTGGGTTGCAACCTTATATCTTGGAATTCCAAAAAGCAACCTACAGTGGCCCGTTCCAGCACCGAAGCCGAATACCGAGCCATTGCACATGCCATGGCAGAATCTCTATGGTTACAATCACTGTTACGAGAGCTGGGCATATTCCTCCCTCAGCAACCGGTTCTGTGGTGTGACAACATCGGTGCCACCTACCTCACTGCCAATCCCGTCTTCCATGCTCGTACCAAACATGTGGAAATTGATTATCATTTTGTCCGGGAAAAGGTTCAACAAAAATCTCTTCAAGTTAAATTCATCTCTAGCAAAGATCAACTAGCTGATGGGCTAACCAAACCACTTGTGTCCACTCGGTTTTTCATTCTTGCGAGACAAACTCAACGTTTGTTCTTCCACGTTGTGCTTGAAGGGGTGTAATAAGGATCTTTCCCATGACAGTAAAGATATCTCTCATGACAGCATGCAACGCAAGTCTCGGCCTTAAACACTGCAGTGTCAACGGCTCAAATTGTATTTATAGCATCCCTATAATTCTGCACTAATTGTATATATTATGTGCATGATCTTAGGCTAGACAACAATCCATATTTACACTGACAGCTATCATGTAAATGGCCTATATATGTGTAATACTTTGATATGGAACAACACAGAGTTTCCTTCCATAAATTATATTGTTTACAAGCTGTTAAAAAAGCCTTCCGGTGCTCCATTCACCAAAACCAAATAACGAACAGTGGTTATACAATGCCAAATCCAAGAAATCCATCTATCCCCAAAACCACACCTCCCAAGTAAATAAAACAAAAAATCCCAATTAACATGGTCATAAGCCTTCTCCATGTCTAGCTTGCACATGAGCCCAGGTGTACCCTCCTTGATTCTATAATCTAGGCATTCATTGGCAATCAAAACTGAATCCAATATTTGTCTCCCCTTCACAAAAGCATTTTGAGATTTTGAAATAATACTACTCATAACAGCACTAGTGCAATTGGCAAGCACCTTGAAGATAATCTTATATGCCTCATTAATGAGACTAATAGGCCAGAATTATTTCACCTCCACTGCCCAACTTTCTTAGGGATAGAAGCAATAAAAGAAACCTTAGTACTTTTTTCAAATTACCAAAGGTGGAGAGCTCTTCAAAAACCTGCATAATATCCTACCCCACCACATCCCAACAATCATGATAGAAGGCCATCGAGAACCAATCCGGACCCAGGGCTTTATCTTTAGCCATCTCACGAATCACCTGAAGAACCTCCTCTGCTTCAAAAGGTCTCTCCAACCACATAGAGCTTAATTGGTCAATAGTCTCGAAAGGCATAACATCAAGTTTGGGTCTCCACGGGGATTTTTCAGCAAGGTCTTTGTAGAAATTGACAATATGGTTCTTAATAGCATCAAAATCAGAGCATACATGTCCCTCAACCTAAAGCACCTTGATGGCAATATTACTACAATGAGAAATAGCCACTTGGTGAAAAAATTAGTACATCTGTCCCTGTCCCCCTCTTTACGTGACTTTTGTCTCCACGAAATTTCTTCCATTAGTAGCACCTTTTCCAGATCTGAAGTGATAGATAATTTCCTGCAAGAGTCCTCCTCAGAAAGAGGAGCACTCACCTCCCTTTCCACCAAATCCTTTAATTTTTCCATAAGGGGCCGTTTTTACTATTAATATGTCCAAAGACTTCTGCATTCCACCTCTTCAAGTCCCTTTTCAATGCTTTCAATTTCCCAGCCAATATAAGAGCAGTGGCATTGAATTATGCAAATGCAAATAAAATGAATAATTTATTTAAAAGAAGATAAAAATGTTCTGCATTGGATTATGCAAATGTAAACCAAAATGGCTTTCAGCTACAGTAAATCAACTCTTGTGGTTATATTTGACATTCACTGTAGCTCAACCAAATCTATTAAAAAATTATTTTTCATCTGAACACACTCTCTTCTCTCATTTTTCTCTATATTCTACCAACTCTTTTTCTTCCCTCGATCAGGATGATTCATCATAGTCATTTTTTTTGCTGATTATGTGACTGCCGAAGATCGAGAAATAATTAATGGTCCAGATGATGATGGTGCAGTACCTAGGACCAACTTTCAAAACAACATATTCCCAAAAACTATGTACTGTAAATTTGTAGATTTATGGAGTCTTTGTTTGTTTTAGATTACTGGGTCTTATTTTTTTAATGCATGAGAACACCAGTATCTTTAAGCTTGCCCAAGATTGTAATTTATAAATAAATAAATAAAAACATCACAGAAATGCTACTAGTTTAAAAAAAAAAAAAAAACTAGTACAACATTAATATTTCCATATAGCTCTTAATTTAGAAAAAAAAATTAATAGAACAAAAAAAATTGAAAAAAAAAATATTATTAAATTTATAATATTTTATTATTATTTTGACTAATATATGGATAATCCAATGTGGGAATACGTTTTAAGTGAAATAGCCAAATGCAAAATCATGTCATATTATGCAAATTTTACATTTGCATTTGCATAATCCAATGCTAATGCTCAAACTTGGTGAACCTTCTAATGAATACAAGGACCACAACGACCTAACTTTCTCCACAAAACCCTCAACTTTCAGCCACATATTTTCAAACTTAAAGTATCTTTTACCCTCATGAATGCCTCTGCAATCTAGTACAATAGGGAAATGGTCTGAACAAATTCTATAAAATCTCTTCTGTAGCAAGGTAGAGTGATGAGCTTCCCATGAAGGAGACACCAAAAATCTGTCCAAATGAGACCAAAACCTATTATTAAACCAAGTGTGCACGCCACCAACTGGTGGTAAATCCACCAGGTCCCATATCAAAGATAAATTAAGAAAACTCATTCATTGCCTGGCTATGCCGGACTTCTCCCAATCTTTCACTAGGGAACTGAGTGATATTAAAGTCACCACCAATACACTATGGTAAGTTCCACCAACTACCCAAACCCGCAAGCTCCTCCCATAAAACCTTCCTATGTTTGTTCACATTTGGCCCATACACACCAACGAAAGCCTAACAAAAACCATCCGCCACATTTTTAAACGAACACGCCACCATATAGTTTCCAACACACTCCTCGATAGATCCAACCACCCTTGAGTCCAACATAATAAGAATACCCCCAGATGCTCCCTCAGAAGCAAGGTACACCCAGCTCACAAATGAACAACCCCAAATACTAGTGATGATGCTACGATCCATGAATTCAATCTTGGTTTCTTGCAAACAACCAATATCCAATTTCCAGTGGCGAAAAAGATTCTTAACCCGAATGTGCTTATTGGGATCATTAAGACCCCGAATGTTCCAAAAAAGAATTCTAGGCTTCATGGGAAGAAATAGCCTTTACCTTAGATCTTCTTTTGCTCGTACTCCCCTCCCATCGGTCATAATTGATTGAACAAGTTAGACGCTTCAGCTCCCTCTTTTTCCTAGAAGCAGATTTAGGGGATTGAAAATGACCCGCCTCAACAACAATGAGTAATGCCTTGAATCGCTCCTCAAACCCATAACAAGAAATCCCCACACGATCTTGAATATCCTTCACTTTCTAAGTCACCCAATCCGATGGTGAACCTCCTGTTACAAGGGAGACACAAGGTCCACCTCGGTCTCCTTGTACACCATCTTAAGAATATTGTTCACGTGCTCTAACTCAGACGAAAAATCAAAAGTCATTGACTTCTCCTCCCGAATCCCCATACCATTCTCTGCCCTAGATATTGTCCCTTGAACTACCTGAAGCTGCGTAGAGACCTTCACCGGAGAGAAAAACCCCCGAGCCTCTTCCCTACTACCCATTGGCCCTGTCTATGTGTGATGTGCCAAAGATCCAACGTCCGCCAGTGAGAAAATGTTGAGATCCATCTCTGGGTCTGCTATCGGTGACTCCATGTTCTCCTTCCGAGCCACCGTCGATGGTTCCTTAGCCACTTGCAAGTCCAATGGGTTCCTCGGCACCTTGTCCGGCAAGGTTGGCTAACTCTAGAAATGCCCTTATTATGTAGGAGCATTAGAAACTAAGAAGTCATGAAGGTCCATGATATTAAAGTCCACAGCAATGGCCCAAGTACAAAGAGTCCTAAAAAATAACAGTTTTAGCTCCGCCAAAGATCTTTCTTTGTCTTCGAAAGTCCTCTCATTGCGCTCCTGCCATAAGCACCACATAATACAGATAGGGATCATCTTCCAAACCGTTATGATCTGTCTCACACCTCGAATTGAGGTCCAGCAAGCCAATACATCCAAAAGGGTTTCCGGCATAACCCACGCTAAATCCATTCTTTTAAACACCTCATCCCAAAGAGTCCTGGCTACCTCGCAATGTAAAAGTAAATGATTCACCGACTCACCCCCACTTTTACACATGCAACACCAATCTGCAAATATTATCCTCCTCTTTCTCAGATTATCCGTGGTGAGAATCTTGTCCAAAGACGTTGTCTACACAAAAAAAGAAGCTTTGGGAGGAGCCTTATGATGCCAAAGCCTTCTCCAGGGAAACTGTATCTCAGGAACTTGTGTGAGGACTTTATAGAAGGAACGAACAGTGAACACCCCTTGCCCTGCAGGACTCCACCACAAATCATCTTCATGCTGGATATTTGGACAAATAGAATACAAGAAACTATAAAAATCTACAAAACTCCCCATCTCCCAATACTGTGCTACTCAGTTGAAATTAATGTTCCAGTGAATACTCCTACCTGAGACTTCCATAACCTCCGCCACTGTGGCATCTTTGGCACTTGCAATCCAGAAAAGAGAAGGAAACAGATCTTGTAGAACACTGTTACTACACCAAGCATCCTTCCAAAATCTGATCTTGGAACCTGTCCCCAATTGCAGTCTAGTGTGTTGATGGAAGACCCCCCATCCTCTTCTAATATGTTTCCATAGCCCCATTCCAGAGGCTCCTCTAACTTTTCTAGTACACCATCCCTCCCCTAAATCACCATATTTGTTCTTGATCACAGTCTTCCATAAAGCATCTAGTTCCTTGGTATATCTCCACAACCATTTGCCAAGTAAAGCCCAATTGAACAACCTCAAATTTCTAATACCCAAACCACCATTGGAGATAGGATGGCACACCATCTCCCACTTGACTAAATGGAATTTTTTTTTTTTATATAAGTAATAATATTATATATATATATAAATATCAATAGGAGTAACCAAATACACTGGTTATATACAAGAAAACACTTAGCCCATACAAGAGAGCCCCTAATGACCCAAAAGCTCATGAGAAACCCAAAATAAACCAATACCCAAAATACAACATTGTCCTCCCCGACCCCAGCCCCTAGATTCTGTAAAAACCTCTACCCGAAAGCCCTCCCTTTAGCCTTCCCTCGACTTGAACTAGCTCCCTTAGCAACATAGTTGATTGCCCATGAAAGATTTTTTAATTCCCTGCTATTCTTAAACTTAGATTTGGTTTCAAGTGCGTGGCTCCCCTCAATTGCAGTGAGTAGTGTTTTAAATTGGTCTTCATATTCTCCATGTTCTCCATATGAAAGTCCCAGGGTTTGTAGAAACCCGTTATCTTTATTCAGAATCCAATCCGTTGTTGAACCCGCTATATCGTTAATCGGAGGAAGAGAAACTAGGGGAACGACATTATCCCCAGCCATAGCACTTGACTGCACTCCTGACTCTAAACCTTCCCCCACACGAGGCACCAACGACAATTCTAAACCTTCCTCCACACGAGGCACTAATGACAAATCGAGAATTTCCTTCCCACCAAATGGTTGTTCGACAACTATATGGTTGTTGTCCCCTCCATCTATTACCAATACAGGTTCCTCCCCTCCATCAACATTGCTTGTATTTGCTCCACCCCTAGACAATCCTTGCCCATTTGCCGTGTCTGCTTCCTCAAGATGGGAAGTACTATCTTCTGTTACCCCGTTTGCATCTTCTATAAGAGGCTCAACTGTTTCTTTCAAAGTACTCGAGACCTTGGGAGGACCCCTCGCCTTCAACTAAAAAAGAACCCTGGACAGAAGTACCAACTTCATCTGCAATTGGTGCCTGAGACCCTACAGCCCCCTCAGAAGGCATAGTGACACTGGCATGAACAAAGATGCCAGCATCCAACGACCCTATCGTTGACACACCCTTTGCCTGCACACTTTCCGTCACACTTGCCGGCACACTTGTACCCACGACTAGGTCCAGCCCCTTATCTACTTTAATCATTAGATCTCTTACATATTCCATAACTCCCTTCAATTGAGATTTGACATCCCATAAGACCCCCTCCAGCTCTCCCAATGTCACCTGACGTCTTTTGTCTCCTCCAAGTGCCTTGCCCTTTCTTTCTGCCGCTAAGCTGATCTCGGTCGGACTACCCTCTAGTGACCTCAACACCTCAGCGTACGAAGCACCTTTGACTGAGGAAGGCCATCTCACTGTTTTTCCATCAACAAACTCCCCACTTCGAGTAGTGGCTTTAGATTCAGTGACACTCAGAATGGACTGCAAAAAGCCTTTCCATCCAATGCCATTTGTGCCCTCCGAAATCACCAACAAACTCTTCCTCCTTCCATTTCGGAATTCTGAGAGCTGCAAAAAACTGCCCCTTGCGTTTACATGATGTTGAATGCTAAAAACTCCATTACCCATCCTTAGCTCTCTGAAGAAACCTTCATAACAGTTAAGTTCTAAACAATCCTCAATCCCCTTAGCCACCCACGAAGCTTTCGTCCCCCCTAGACACATGAACTTAGCTATCCTTTTGCTACGTTTAGAAATACGAAAGCTATTTCTTCCCTCTTTCGTAAAAACAAAAGTTTTTTATTCCACTTTCAACCACCTCTCACCTTCCAACTGAGAAGAATCCACATCGTGCTTCATCTTCAATGTCAAATCCCACTACTCCTACTGCTCCCACTTCATCCTCAAGGTAAAAAAGCAACTCTGTGCCCACTGAAAAGAATAAGATTTGAAACTGTGCCCACTCCCTACCTTGCGGGTGAATATCTAGTGAGACCGTACGGTGGGCGAGGCTACGTCGTGAACAACAGACGACTAGAACTTAAAACTTACAAAAAATCCGGTCGCCAGGGTCCGTCGACCTCGTCTGAGACGATGGTGAGAAGCCTCTCGCCGGCTAAATGGGTGGCAACTTGTCTGGGAAATATAAGGATAATCTTGCAAAAATCCGGTCGCCGGATGGAGGCCCGACGCCGGACGGTCCACGGCGAGGACGCCGGGGTCCGTCGACCTTGTCTGTGACAGTGGTGATATACCAAAAATCCGGTCGCCGGATGGAGGCCCGACGCCGGACGGTCCACGGCGAGGACGCGGGGGTCCGTCGACCTTGTCTGTGACAGTGGTGATATACCACTCGCCGGCTAGGGTGGAGGAAGGGTGGCGGCGTGTCTGGGCTTTTAGGGTTTCTACTTTCTCCATAAGGTTCTGCGAATGTAAGTTTCTCCCGACCGATAATTGAATTTTATTAAATGGAATTTAAACTCATCTCCTAAGCCCCCCCCCCCCCAAAACAGAAAATCTCTCTGTAGCTTCTCAAGTCGACCCGCCACACTTGCCGGTAAAGGGAATAATGATAAAAAGTAGGTGGGTAGGTTCGAGAGTGTACTTTTTGATTAACGTAATCCGGCTCCCTTTCGACAAGTACATTCTCTTCCACCCTGCCAGTCTCCTCTCTACTTTTTCAATCACTGTATCCCAAATCGAGCGTGCCCTCGACGCTATACCGAGCAGTAGTCCCAGATAAGTCATAGGAAGAGACGCTATCTTACAACCCAATGTGCCAGCCAACTCCCTTATATTATGAACTTCTCCAATCAGCACCAACTCAGATTTATCACAATTCACTTTTAAACCAGACACTGCTTCAAAACAAAGCAACAACGCCTTCACAGCCCTCAACTGGACTTGATCAGCCTCGCACATAATAAGCATATCGTCTGCAAACAGCAAATGAGAAATAGTAGTAATACCCCTATTCGGCGATCCAATCTGGAAGCCACTAACAAACCCATTAGTCACTAAAGCCAAGATCATCCTCCTTAGTGCCTCCATAACAACAACAAAAGTAAAGGAGATAGCGGATCCCCTTGTCTCAAACCACAAGAACTCGGGAAGAGACCCTCTGGATTGCCATTGATCAACACAGAGAACCATACCGTGGATATACACCAGCTGATCCAAGACCACACCTACCCAGTAAATATAGAAGGAAATCCCAATTAACATGATCATACGTCTTTTCCATATCTAGCTTACACATAATCCCTGAGTTGCCAGCCTTCAATCTGCCATCCAAACATTCATTGGCATTTAGAGCCGCATCAAGGATCTGTCTACCCTTAACAAACGCATTTTGAGGCTTAGTAACGATCTTCCCCAAGACCCCACTTAACCGATTGGCAAGCACTTTTGCAATGATCTTATATGCACCATTCACTAAACTAATGGGCCGAAAATCTGTGATCTCGATGGCCCCTACCTTTTTAGGGATTAATGCAAGAAAAGTGGTGTCGAGACTTTTCCCAAATTTTCCTACCTAGAAGAACTCCTGAAACACCTTCAAAAAATCTTCTTTAATCACCTCCCAACATTCTTGAAAAAAACCCATAGAGAAACCATCAGGACCGGGGGCCTCATCTTTTGCCATCTTCCTTACTACATCATAGACCTCTTCTTCTTCGAAAGCCTTCTCCATCCTAGCAACGTCCCTTGGCTCAATAGTGTCAAAATCCAATCCATCCAGAGTAGGCCTCCACCCCACCTGCTCAGTGAGAAGCTTTTCAAAGAACTCGGACCACATGATCTTGAATAATCTCTTCTTCTCTACACTCAACCCCCTCGATTTTCAGCACTTCAATGTTATTATTTCTTCTATGAGAGTTTGCAATTCTATGGAAGAATTTCGTGCTCCGATCCCCTTCCTTTAACCAAAGAGCTCTTGATTTTTGGCGCCATGACATTTCTTCTTGTAGGATTATCCTCTCAAGATCTGCGACCAACAAAGTTTTCTATGTTTGCTCCTCCTCAATAAGTGGCCTCCCTACTTGCAATCTTTCTAAATCCTGTATTTCCATCCACTTGGTATTTTTGTTCTCCTCTACATTGCCGAAAGACTGTCTATTCCACTCCTTTAAGTCTCTTTTTAAGGCTTTGAGTTTATTCGCAAAAATGAAACTGGGTGTACCTTCAAAATGATACGAAATCCACCATTGATTAACCCTTTCCACAAAACCTTCTGGCTTCAACCACATGTTCTCGAATTTAAAATACCTTCTACCACTACTAATACCTCCACAATCAAGCAAAATAGGCCAATGATCCGAAGCCAGACGTACCAAACGCTTTTGCCATACATCTGGAAAATGGCTTTCCCACTCAGGTGAAATTAAGAAACGATCCAAGCAGGACCAAGTCTGATTATTTGACCATGTGGCTGGACCCCTAGCTAGTGGAAGGTCTATCAAGTTCAAGTCAAAGATACACTCTAAGAACTCCAAACTTGCTGGCCTCAATCTTCTACTTCCAAAACTTTCACTCTGGAAACGAACCACATTGAAGTCCCCCCCAATACACCAAGGGAACGCCCACCAGCTATGTACCCATGCAAGCTCATCCCACAATAATCTTTTGTCGACATTTAGGTTAGGCCCATAGACACCTGCAAATGCCCACAAGAAACCATCTAACACACATTTAAAAGAACATGCTACCATATATCTCCCTATATAATCCTCCACTTTCTCCACCACCCGCCTATCCCACATCACCACAACTCCTCTCGATGCCCTTGAAGAGGCCAAGTATACCCAGTCTACATAAATACTGCTCCATAAACTCTGAACATTCTTCCTACTGATCATCTTCAGCTTCGTCTCCTGTAAACATACAATGTCCGCTTTCCACTCACGGAGTGGATGCCGAATCCGAAGACGCTTATCTACCTCGTTTAGACCCCGGGCATTCCAAGATACAATCTTGGGTTTCATTGGGGAACAATCAGCCCCTTCCCTTTTGCCCTATTCTTGCTGGAGCTACCCTCCGAGTTCATCGACCACATCAATCTTTTTAATTCTTGACTTTTCTTCGAGTCCCCCTTCTTTTTTTGGTGTGTCCAGCTTCCATAGCAGTTAACAAAGCTATGAACTGCTCTTCATACCCGTCACATTCAATTCCCACAACATGTCGAATTTCTTTTGCTTTTTGTATAACCCAATCGGAAGCTTGATCTGGGAAATAGTAGTTTAATGGGATAGGATTCCCCATCTTGTTGTTCTGGAAGTTCTAAAACTCACTCCCCACCGAAAACTCCTCCAACCTGCAAGCCTCAGGGATGAACAGTTAGTCCTCCACATAATGCATAAGATCATCCGAATCCTCCTCTTCCTCAGCCAACTCGAACTCCTCAAAAGGTTTCGCAGACACTATCGCCGGAGCCAAAAACACCCCACCACCACTCGACGGCAAGTTCTGGACCTCCTTAGACGGAGAAAACCGAGATTCGAATCCCACCAGAGCCTGTTGCGCACAGAGCTCCGGCGACACCTCAGCGGCGGCCTCCACAACCTCCGTCAGCGTTGTCTATGTACCCGCCGCCTGACCCCTCGTCGTCAGCAAGCTGTCCGGCACGAATCCAAGACTGTGAAGCTCGAATGGAAAAATCGGGCTAAGGCTTGAGCTCTCAACAGCCTTGGGCGAAACGGGTTTGAGGACCTTGGGCTGGGCTTCCCCGAGTCCTTGCTCGCGACTTTGGTCCCTAGGCTGAGACAGCCCAGCCCCACCATATGGATCCTGCAAATTGGGCCGAGACGGCCCACCCATCTTTCTCCACACATTCCAGCCCTTTCCCCTTTTAACTCTCTGTTGGGCCCCTTTTTGGGCTTTACTCAGCCCACTTCCCATGACCTGCATCTTGGCTTTTAAATCAAACGCAGTTGCCGCTTCAGTTTCCTTAAACACACCGACAAAAGCCACTATCGCAGCCATGTCTCTCTGCAGGGAATGCAACTGCCCCTGCATTTCCAACAACTTCCTTTGAACCTCCCACGTTTCCTGACACGCCACAAAGACCCTGCCATGGGGATGGCTCGACGCACCATCACGACGCCATTGCCCCTGGCCCCTGTCAGAGACTTTCGCACCACCCTCACTCACCCTTACAGCTTTCGGTATCGACGGAGAGAGGACCTCCTTGTACGACCGCGCATGGTGCCTCGGTACCCCTCCTCCACCAGGCAAACCACCCACTTTAGTGCCCTCTTTCCCTTGTTCTAACAGCACCTCCCTCATCTTCCTCCAACTCCATCCATTCTCTCCTTCTGGAATACATAAAACATTCCTCCTCCCCCCTAGTTATACTCTGAAATTTCAAGATATCTCCCTCTCCTATATGAACAGCATTGAGCAATAATACTACAGAAACCATCTCGCATTGCCGAATACACCTCCTTCTTCCCCCTGCTTAGGCTCTCCTCTTAACACCTTCCCAAGCCACTGAGTTGAAGAATGCCCCAGCATCACCGTATGCTCTGTTTTCCAACTTCTCTCAATGACTCTCAAACCACCACCACCAAGTTTTGACAAAATAAAGCATTTGGATTCAATCACCACTTCTATAAAACGACCCATCATAACCAACACAACTTCAGAAAGCAATTAACGTAACATTGACGATATATAAATATATACATACATATATATAAAATATTCGTTGCCAAAACGACGAATATTTAATTAAAAAAAAAAACCTAATGGTGGGGGAGTTTAAGTTTATACATGCAATTCTCTCTGGCTCTCTACGCCGCTGCCCTCGCGCAGTCGCCGCGGCTGCACGGCCCGCGTCCTCTTATCCTCTCTTTCCCCCCTCTCTCTCTTTCCTCTCTGGCAACGCGGCGAGAATTTGACGACGTTTGCGTTCGAAGTCACTAGATTGTGTATTGTGTTTAGGTTCTTTTTGCTAGTTTAGTTTTTTTCTTGTTGTTTCCGTTGTTCTGATTCAATGTGTCTTGTTGTGGATTTTATTTGTATTTTGTAACTTTTTTCATTGTTGTGTTGTCGTATTTTGTGGTTTCCACTATGTTTGAATTTATTTATTTTTTGTGATTTTTTGGCTGGGACAGTCGTGGGTGGGCAGTAGATGGGGGGGTGGACGAACCATGGGTCTGCCCTCGCATCCTGGCACACAGACAGGGGCCCCGCCCCTGGGATGCGGTGGATTCGAAGGGGCAAAACACTCCCCCCCCCCCCCCAGGATGCAGGTAGCACCCTTATGCCCAACCCACAACAAGCCTGCGACCCCCACCTCTCCATTGTGCACTTGATGTCCCAAAGGTAGGTGGAGCCTTTCCACCCTGTTCTGCATAATGGGATGTATCGATACCTTTTGCTACACCAAAGCCTCCCTATACGAGTGACTCTGTGGGTAGTTCACCGCCGCCAAATGGCCTGAGGCCTCTACACTACCCCTCCTCCCACAATGCATCCGCCATTCTCCTCCAGCCCTTACCTCCCAACTCTTCAAGTATGAAAATGAAACTACATCTGCCACCACCACCGTACTCCACTAGAGACACGTAGCAACTACGGCCATTTGAACAACTCTGCGCAATGAAGCTTCCGCTACCCTCCCTTGAGGTTGTGTAAAAATCCTTATTTTCCCCCTTCAGGCATTACTCTAGTGTTTTGGCAAACCATTGCACCGTAGGAATTCTCAGCCTCATCTCTTTCACCACCCTCTGATTCCTCTCAATAATGAACAAAGAATTTTCATCCTTCAACAAGACAGAAACCTTTTGATTATATCACTAAGTGTTTCGGAAGCCCCAGAATCCCACTAATCTCACTTAAAAAATTAAACTCAATAGTAATCTCACCGTTGAAACCCAACAAACCTCATCGGTAACAAGGTTGTACGGAGAGAAAATCCCACTCTGAAAGACAACATTGTTAACCTAAGAAATTGAATATCTAATTCCAGGAGCCATGGTGTTAAGTAGCAAAGCAATTGGACATCATGAAGAATGATAGATAGATCATTCCTTAAGTTTTTTTTTTTTTGTTTGTTTGATAAGTAAAATAAATTTTATTAATATGAAGATAGGCATAGCCCAAGTACATTGGTAGTATACAAGAGAATGCACCTAGTTAGAGGCTACAGATAGATACGAGGAAATCATGGAAACTGAGACCATTAAAATCTATAGCAATAGCCCACATAAACAAAGTCTTAAAAAGAAAATATTTTTGCTGAAGCTTCCACATAAATGTAAGTATTTAGAACTTCAGGTAATGAAACTACTCTCATTGAGGACTAAACCTTGAGAAGTACTAAACATGATATAGAAGAATTTTGAATCACAACATGCTACCAACAAATTTGAATCAAACAAAAAATGTACTTGAATTAAAATAATAATAATAATAATAAAGAGGACAGATCCAAACCTCACTGCCATTCAATGTCATGAAATAGAAATGTCTATGACCCTTAAAAGCATAATCCTTTTGCCGTGCTTCATAAGCATACATATCAAGCACCTGTAACCATATCACAGAAATCTTTGTCAAGAGAAAGCTATGTTACAGATACACAATACACCTTCAAGTCTACATGTGAGCACACACACATCAAAGCATTTGAGTAGTTGGCACTTGAGTATATATAGCTGGGTCAAAGATAAATTCCTATCCCTTAAATATTCTGCACTTATAAAACACTAAGAGATTCATTCCATAAAGGAAGAAAGTCCAGTTTTGTGCCAACTTTGATTTATGGAAAAGAGAATTGAGCTTATGTTGGTAGCCAACTTAACTAAGCCTTGACCCACTTAATTGGGCTACAGGAATATCTCCTTTCGCCAATTGATCTGTTTGGTGCATGCAGGTTAACTGTGCAAAAAAAAGTGAGGGGGGTAGGTCACCACCAAGTTCTCATTCTACTTATAGACAGGTTGGAGAGAGAGACAGACAGACAGACAGACAGACAGACAGAGAGAAAGCTCATGTGGAAAGCAAACAAACCTTCATATGAACTGGTTTTGTTCAATGTTTGCAGAAGTATAGCACAACCACGTTAAATTAATAATTAGTGCAAAGAATCAATATATTGTATTTCATCCACCAATAAATTCGATGTAAGATTTTAATCAAATGGCAGCCCACATCATCCACTCCATGCTAGTGGGGACTTATCACTAGGAAAAGACGTGGAGAGAGAGAGAGAGAGAGAGAGAGAGAGAGAATTCCTTAATTACCTCTCCAACATATTCAATAAGAAACTGCCCTTTGGATATATCCTCCACCAACTTTAGCCCATAACCCTTCTTCCCACTTCGAAACCATTCCAGCTTAGCATACCTCTGTTTTTGGAACTGCAAACAAGCATTTGAACTCAATAATGCCCCTTACATGCAATTAATTTCACTAAGAGAAACAAATACATTGCTAGCAGTAATAAACAGCTAAAATACCTGTTGATTTGAACAAAACTCCCCACATGGGCAGGTACCTTGGACACATTCAATATTAAGCACTCGGTTCAGGCATTCATCTCCACAACCCAAAAGGCCTTTCGAAGATGGCTTGCAGTGACAAACCATTATCTGAAGAAATTATAAAATATATAAACATAGAAAAAAATAAACTGAACTAAAGAGCCATGCCTTTTGCATGTAACAAAACCATCATATCAAGAGCACACACGCAAGTTTAGACAATGGGAAAAAAAATAAAAAATAAAAAGTAAAGTTAGTGATGTAGTCAGGATAGATAAGTGGTTGACTATGCTGGAATATAAAGAATAAAGAACATGTACAATAAAACTAACAATATCAGGAAATCAACATCATTCACAGAAAATTCATAAGTAGAGAAGATAAAAGAATTAAGGCAATTGAGAATGATCTGAACCAGTAGTGAAATTAAACATTCCACACAGAGGAGGTAGAGAGAGAGAGAGTAATTGCATCAAGCACAATATTTTCAGCATGAGGGGAAAAGGAATATCACTTATTTGTATACAAATTTAAAGCACTGATCCTGTGAACATAATAAATGTAAAGCAGATCACATTAACCAAAATCTATTGGTACCAGCTTCATTAGTTGGGTTCAAATTAGCCCATCAAATTGCCAATTAAGTGTACCTTTTTTATTTTTTTATCAGTAAAGTGTACCTTTTTATTTAATATTTTAACAATGCAATATTTTAATTTGGTATGCCACAGGACATGTCAGTCCACATAAACAATAACTTATACATATTTCATTCAATAGAAAAATAATTCTCACAAATTACACTAGTTAAAATGGAGGCAATGTTGAAATGTTTTGTGCAAAAATTGGATGTTGAAAACTAACAGAGGGTTTGCTTTGTTAGCAGCATAGATTATGCTACTCAATTACAGTACATATCCTATTTAAGGAAAGCTAGAGTCTTGGAAGATCTACTGAAAAATGATACATGAGTATTGAAATGAAATATAGCCCAACAATTCAAATTAAATGTCAATTACATACCTCGTCAATAGTCTGAGTTTTACGCCTACGATGCAAAAACTCATTAGTAGAAATACGCTTAAAAGTTGACTCTTGGTAACCTGAGGGCAATAAAACAAAAAACAAAAAAAGGTGTCACAAATCAGAAAATATAAAAAGAAAAGGATGGCATGCCCTCAATATAATCCTGGCTTCAAGCTTGTATTTTATCTTACCAATCCGCTATCACTAGCAAATACCACATACCTGTTGAACGCTTACATTCCAATCCCTTATATTTTATAGGTGCATCATTAGAATCTTCTTCACCAGAGGCATCAGATATATCCAACTCTACATTAATATCTGCATTTGACTTCTCTTGAGGTATTAAGCAATCAGCAAAGGCTTTATCCAGGTTGTCCTTACATGTCCTTTAAATATAAAAATACACAAAGAAAAATCAAATGCTCAATTCTAAATATAAGTTTGAAAAGACAATAATATACTGGAATGGATATTAACTATGTACGCCTTAAAAGTTGAAGGTAGTACATATAACATACTGAAATGATGGACCACTAATGATTCCATGTACCAAAAGTGAAAGGCAAAAACATATAACAAATAGAAATAATGAATTGCATCTGATTGGATATACAAAAGTACTTAAATGAATGAAATGACACCTTCAGACTAAATGGTACCAATAGTTTCGGAATGGCAATGAGATTTGGAAGTTCTGAAACGGGTGAACTCCAACCAGCAAGGAGAAAACTCTCTTGTGCCCAAGAAATTCATTGTTTGAAACTTTATTTTCTTTTTGATAGGTAACATTGTTTGAAACTTTATATGCCTAGCTTCATTCTAACTCTAGCTCCAAGCATTTTTCTTCCATGAGAAGCAGACACTCCTAATGAAATTCTCCTCCCCCTTAAATGAGATTTATAAAATTATAGGAATGGGTTGCCATTATGGTAAGATAACACATTATCGAATGACCTCGCTTCAAACACCCCATGCTTTGAAGGGGCCCAACAAAGTTTGTCTTCACCATTCCTTCTCAGCCTCCCAATCTTGTGCAACTCTAGATAAATCCAAATCCCACCAAGAAAAATCACTAGGAAACTGCAAGTGACCCACCACAAAAGCTTCCTTAAAACAAGCACAGTTGAATAACTTCGTCTACTAGTAATGGGCTTCCTTACTAAAAACATTAGGTGTCCAAATCCTATTGAAGGCATATCCCAAGCCAAGATTTTTTTTTTGTGTCCTGTGTAAAGTCCCGACTAAATCTAGAGGGTGTACAGATCCTCGGCAAGGAGTTTTCTGCAAGTGCACATCGGGTACGTCAAGGGAATTTTCCCACAGTTTGATGGTCCCTAGAAATTGTTTGCACTCAAGGTTTCAAACCTTAGACCTGGAAGGAGTATACCATCAAGACCAGGCTTTGACCACTTGAGGCAACCCCTAGAGGTTAAGCGTATCCCGAGCCTAGATAAAGACTGTGTGATAGGACATTTGACATACTGAAGTTAAAGAATTTCCAGTATTATCTAGCTACATCATGAGAAAAGTATTTGCTTGCCTGGGCATTCTTTTATTCAGTTAGTCAATAAATCATACTTGCGTTCAGAAAATTTTCAGCCATCTCTCATGGATTGAAAGGATGTAATTGCCAGCACCAAACCAAACCTGAATAGAATCAAGTTATTCACATATCTTCCCTACCAAGTGATTTCATCCCAAACGTTTTTTGGTAAGTAATCACTAAGCCTTTTTACCCCAAACTATAGATAAAAACTCATCAAAGATACTGTCTCAATGAATAAAACAAGTATGACAATCTACTTATAAAAAAAAAATGTATTAGAATCTAATACACTGACAAAGATGTGAATACCATGCTTCTTAAGGTTTCTACATTACTATAGAACGTTTGTAATGGTAAAGACAGGTATAAAAGATGGTGTACCATGTGCAATTTGTTTTATCAATTAAATCTGCAAGCAGAGCTGGTATACGACGCCATTTATGACACACGTCACATAGAACCCAGGCCTTACGGGGGGGTGGATGCTGCTCCTCTAAGCCACCTGGTACCACGTCCAAGTTAGATTTGTTTGTGACTGCAATATTGTCACCAGTGTCAGTTTTTCCAACGCTATCAAGATTGTGATCACCTACAATATCAAGTCATGCTAAGTAAGAAGCAGACTTTGAACTGCCTAATTTAGAAGTATCTCAAAGGGAAGAGTTAAACAACATCTATTGCTGAGCACGTGTACATGGTGACGACGCATTTACAAAATTATTATACATTCAGGGGAGACATTGCCAGTCCTAAAAAGGATAAAAAAAAATCACATGGCCACAGGCAGAGTATTACCACCTTCTGGCTGACTTTCCACTTTGTGAAAGATTTGATTACAAACAACTTTCTCCTCGACTTTGCACTTATTGGCAGACTTCGGCTGCTTCTCCCTCTTCTGTCTACGCACATTCCCTCTCTTGTCAGCTGATTCAGAAGCTTTGGACCTGCCTTTGCTCACTCTACCAGATTTTGAAAGTTTACACCCCATAGCTTTCGTAGGAGGAGGCAAATTCTTGGAATCATGTGACTTTGACATTTCAACATCAAAAGGTAGGATGGAACGCGTTTTGGCTTCCATAGCACTTTCCTCTTTCCAAGCCTCTCCAAGCATTCTGTGTTCCGTCTCTTTTGGAAAAACCAATGGTTCCATAGACAATTCCTTGTTGCTTGACGAGTTGCCTGAAGCAATTGCGCTGGTTGGTGAGGTGAAAATCTCTCCAGAGCAAAGTCTATCACCCATATGTTGTCTGCATCCTTGTTTCTTCGATGTTTTAGCTTTGTTTATGCAAGTTGGACCAGGTGGTCCATCCTCCAGAACAGAGTTACGTGAACGAGGGATCCTGTTCTTCTTACCCCTCTTACTTTTAGTATGATGTTCTTGAGCAGCAACATCTTTGGAGGAACTCAAAAGAGCGTCATGCAAATCTAAATGATGTCTTGTAGTGACTTGGGCATCTGGAGTCAAATTGATAACTTCTGAATCAGGCGAAGTTCCAGAATCTATACACCTATTCCCAATTGCCCCTCCCAATGCATCGACCAATACATGGGAAGGAACCCCAAAATAATTGTCTGCATCACAAGGTGCCTTATCTATAATATTGGCTCCCTCAGTGTCTTTATTTGCAAGTTGTCCATCTTCCTGTGATTTATCTTCAACAGCACTGGAAAATTTCGGAAGTTCTAAACCTGCTCCAGAAAACAAATCAGTCCCATAATCACTAAAGGTAACATTGGAGGATACTGAAGTATCAACAAACTTTGGATCTATATTGTTCAGACAACTTTGAGCTGCTACTTTTCCCACTTTAACCTTCAAACGAACACGACTAGTTGAAGCACGACAATTTCCCCTTGACCCTTGTGAGCTTCCACTTGCTTGCCTCTTGTTCTGCTTTCCACTTCGTCGGCCACCCCTTGCTTTTCCCAGTCCTTGCTTCTGTACTTGATCAACCCCATAGATCCCATTACTCTGCTCAAAAAATTGTGTGATATTCTCCAATGATCCCCAAATAGAAGAACGAGCTGGTTTTGACAAAGAGCTTCTTTTCAGTCTTGCAGCCTCCAAAACAATTTTGATACTTCCACACGGGTGTAGAACATGGGATGTGTTCTTGCGTTTCTTTTCAGCCCTCTTTTTATTAATCTTTTGGCTTGATTTATTTCTCTGGCCCTTCCTTCGAGAAGATGAGGACACAACTTCAGGACATTTGGTTTCAAAACCACAACCAACACCGACAGTATCTTTTCCTTCATTATCTGTATGTCCAGAACATTCAGCCACACTGCTAGAATTAATAGAAGCAAAAATATCCTCATCTGTCTTGTCCTTTGATGTATCAGGATTGGCAATACTAAAGGGTTGACAATATGGGGGAGAAATTGATTTCTCAAAAGTACAGTTATGAGTTATATTGGCAGCACCCTCCTTTAAATTGCAGGAATTTTCTTCTAATGGTAATATAGTGGTACACGGTTCAACAGTTGTAATATCACTTTTATCCTCCACAACCTTTGGAACCCTTTCTACATAGACACCACAAACACCATTATCATTCTTCCAATCATTTTGTTGGGCAGAGATACTTGGTAATTCAGACATATGTGAACTTTCCAAGGCCCTTTGGCATCCCTGTGGAGGCAATACTTGAAAGGATGTATCAATATCACTTGTTCTTTGAAAAATCCAACTAACCCTTTCTACAGAGAGTTCGCCAACAGTCTCTTCATCACTCTTATCACACTTCCGCTCGACATTGCTCGCCGAGTCACCTGCACGTAAGACTTGCAAAGGAATTTCACCACCCTCTGAAGGCGAAATCCAGTTGCGAACATCAGCTTCTGTCCTTGCTGACACATCACTTTTCTGATCCATAACCTCCAAAGGAAGATCACCAATGTTCTTAGTGTCCTCCTGCTCCTGCTGCTGAGCATAACCGTTTTGGAAATCAGTCATTGGTATTAATTCCAAGGGCATTTCACAACCGTCTGAAGAAGATATTTTATTATGAGCATCAGTCTCTAACCCAGCTAAATCACCACTCTTCTCATCAATAGCCTCCATGACACCTGGAGATGAAACGCTGACACTCCTATTATCTATCTCATCCAGTTGAGCAAAATTCCCCTGTGAACCAGTCATCTGTACAGACACGAAGGGCGTTTCACAGTCATACTCACCTTGAGATCCTCTATTTTCTAGGCACAATGCACCATTTTGAGTCTGAATCTCAATCATACAGTCCCCCCTTACACTACATTCACTGCCCTGTACATTCTCCAGCATTAAATCGCGCACATTCTGTCTCTCAATCACCAACCCATCGCTATCAGTAGTAAAAGCCTCCTTCGCCTCCGTAATCTCACTGGAGCTCACACCAGTATCACCAACCACACAAAAATCCGGGCATCTATCCACAGCATTTGGGGGGTCAGCCTTAGATTCAAACAATCTGTAAGCCACCTCCAAGCCAGACCGCTGCTCCGATACACATGGCACTGAAAATTCTAGGTTCAAATTCTGCACAAGAACTGACCCACATAACGGTTTCTCTATTATAGCCAAATTTTCACATGAGCCCATCTCAAACTCAAGAAATTAATCATAATCCAATGCAAACCCAGTACTTTATTGGAAACCTGATCAATATAATATTCCGAAACCAATTATAACCGGGACCCAAAAAATGCAATGCCCCAATCACCGTCCAATCAAGCCGTGACCCTGTTAATAATCACCAAACTTCTTCAAATTCAAACAAAACCATAAAATTAGTACCTGCAACGAAGCCGTTTGAATTCTAACCGCATAGAGAAAACCCTAGAAAAATCACTCTGCACATTTAAAAAAAAAACTGAAGTCAGATTGTAACCATAATGCGGTTACTAATATCGACATATGTATACACATGGAGAGTAAAAAATACAAAAACAAAGCCCCACCAATCCGAAAAAGAACAAAAATATGACGCGCAAATAGAATTGAGAGAAGCAAATACCTGTGCACCGTGCAGGCAATAGATTGAAAGCAAAAATAACGAAACAAACAAAATGGGTTTCCTATAATATGCTATCTCTTCCTTCTTCCTTTCAGCGCGCGCGCGCGCGAGCTCGAGCGAGCGAGAGAGAGAGAGAATTGGTTGGGGTGGGACGTCGGGGTCATCGACAAAAACGGTCAGAAGAAAGCAGAAAGAGAGGTCTCCGACCGGTCACTAAATTCTGACGCTGAATCTGCAGATAGACCGTTTTAGCCCTACACAACCAATTTCTTTAGGATTGTCTGCGTGGATTTTGGGACTTCGACGACACGTGTCCTACAAGGGCTTTCCAGTCACTGCACTTTATATCATTGTCTTCGACCTTCTTTCTCTTTTTTTTTTAATTCCTTTTTTTTTCACTTTTTGTTTGTTGGCGTCAATTGTCAAATTCTTTTAAAGATTTGAGAAAGTCATAAAACAATGAATGAAAAGCTCATTTTATTTAATTAATTTTAAAATCTAGAATAAAAGAAAAACGTAATACATATCAAGTAAAAGAAAAACGAATAAATTTGATTAAATTTATCTAACGCCCTTTGTTAACATCGTATTTTGTACGCTTTTGGATCAAGTTCTAATAATTCAAGTCTTCAAAATTGTGCCTGCGAAAATAGAAGAAGAACTCTGTGAAAGGGTGGCCTTGGGGCCGAAGCCTCCGATGTCAAAGCCAGTAAAATCTCTTGGAAGTTTGTAAATAAGTAAGAGAGTATAGAGATCAGAGAGATTAGTTTCTCATACCTGGGGGTTGCTATTTATACCAGGAGTCTGGAGGGACTGATCGTGTCTGCCCCTATGGAATCCGTGTCCTTTGTAATGTTCCTTTTGTCAAAATATTTACATGCAGCTTGGCTCTGCGACAGTGTCATTAATGTGGCGTGTAACTTAGGTAGTGGTGTCATTAATACGGCGTGTTTCCCTGATTTGCTTTATCTTCAGTGGTCTATTAATATTCCCATGTCAAAGGATCAAGGGTTCCCTATCTTTCTCGTTTTGCCTTGTACAAGTCCCCATGATCGAAGTGTGGCCGAGATTTGTCAGGCCCGTCCATTCCATTAGCTACTTGTTTACCTTTTCTTATAGGCGCCTTACTTCATGGGTAAGCTTGGACCCTAGGGTAAGGTATCGGGCTAAGGCCCAGTGGGCTTGTGAAGTGGAAAAATCCCCTTACACCCTTGCTTCCTTTTGTATAAGATATTCATTCGCTATAAATAAAGACTAATTAATAAAATTGGAATACTGTCCTCTTTTTTTAAAAAAAATATTATGTAAATACTTTTAATTTCTTTTTTCCTCAAAAAATCAACACTTGTTTCTTGAGAAACATATAACTCTTTCATAAGTTGAGAAGAGACAAGTCATTAAATTCTTCCTCTCTCTCTCCCTATGTTACATTATTCTCTCTCTATTTTCTCAATTTACCTGGTTTGTGCTAATCCATATATTATTTTGGTCGAGGTTTACCAAACTTGGCATTGCTTACACTTCACCACCATACACGCCTATAGGTTACATAATCCCCTCCTCTCAATATATCAAAATGGGTCAATTTTGCTTTATTTTGGTCGAGTGAGGCTCACGTGATTAGTATTGTTCATCTGGGTTTCAGCCCAGGAACTTGGGTTTCAAAACCGGGTTGGAACCCGAATTGAAAGCGGTTTTTAAAAACCCATAACCCTTTTTAAAAAAAAATCAAAGCCTACATGTTCTGAATAGTTTTTCATGAAAAAGTTGATGCAATATTCAAACTCTATTTATTTAATTTTTTAAATCAAAGCCTACATGTTTCTTGACCACAATAAAAAGCCACATGGATAAAAGAGTAAAAAAAAAAAATCATAAAATGGATGATTTATTGGACATAATATGCATTTTCTTTTTGAGTTTCTGTCCATTTAGTTGTTTGAAAGGGAAAAAAATAAAACATTCAAACCGGGAAAAAGAAAAAGAAAAAGAAGAAGAAGTTTCGGCTTTAAAACTTGGTACCCGAACCTGGGTGTATCCAGGTTTTTCTATGAGGATACCGGCCCTGATTTGTTCCGAGCCGAAACTCGTAACCGGAACCCAGATGAACATGCCTACACGTGATCATTCTTGTGAAGATCATCATGTATGATAGGAAGAAACACTCGGATAACCGTTCATCCAGACTAGGCTGGAAAAACACCCAGCCCTAATGAACAGGCCTACACATGATCACTGTTGTGAAGATCGTCACTAAAATTTTTAATATTGTGTTTTGTACGCCTTTTGACCAAATTCTAGCAATTCAAGTCTTCATAATTGGGCCTGCGAAAATAGAGAAGAAGACAACTGTGAAAGGGTGGCCTTGGGGCCGGGAGCCTCCGATGTCAAAGCCAGTAAAGTCTCTTGGAAGTTTGTAAATAAGCAAGAGAATCTGGAGATCAGAAAGATCAGTTTCTCATACCCGAGAATTGCTATTTATACCAGTAGTCTGGAGGGACAGATCGTGTATGTCCCTATGGAATCCGTGTCCTTCGTAATGTTCATTTTGTCAGAATCTTTTAATGCGATGTGGCTCTGCGACAGCGTCATTAATGTGACGTGTAGTTCGAGTAGTGATGTCATTAATACGGCGTGGTTCCCTGATTTGTTTTATCTTCGGTGGTCTGTTTATATTCTCATGTCAGAAGATCAAGGGTTCTCCATCTTTCTCGTTTTGCCTTGTACAAGTCTCCATGACCGGAATGTGGCTGAGATTTGTCAGGCCCGTCCGTTCCATTAGCCACTTGTTTACCTTTTCTTATAGGCGCCTTGCTTCATGGGTAAGCTTGCTAGGATAAGGTATCAGGCTAAGGCCCAGTGGGATTGTGAAATGGGAATATCCCCTTACACCCTTGCTTCCTGTTGTATAAGGTATTCATTTGCTATAAGTAAAGACTAATCAATAAAATTAGGATACTGTCCTTTTTTAAAAAAAAAATATTAAGTAAATATTTTTAATTTCTTTTTTCCTCAAAAAATAACATTTGTTTCTTAAGAAACATATAACTCTTTCATAAGTCGAGAAGAGACAAGTCATTAAATTCTTCCTCTCTCTCTCTCTCTCTCTCTCTCTCTCACACACACCTCTCGCTCTCCCTATGTTACATTATTCTCTCACTATTTTCTCAATTATCTGGTTTGTGCTAATCCATATATTATTTTGGTTGAGGTTTACCAAATTTCGCATTGCCTACACTTCACCACCATACACACCTATAGGTTACATAATCCCCTCCTCTCAATATATCAAAATGGGTCAATTTTGCTCCATTTTGATCGAGTGAGGCTCACGTGATTAGTATTGTTCATCTGGGTTGTAGCCAGGGAACTCGGGTTTCAAAACCGGGTTGGAACCTAGATTGAAATCGATTTTTAAAAACCTGGAACCCATTTTTTTCTTAAATCAAAACCTACATGTTCTGAATATTTTTTCATGAAAAAAATGTTGATGCAACATTCAAACTCTATTTATTTAATTTTTTTTAATCAAAGCCTACATGTTCCTTAACCGTAATAAAAAGCCACAAGGAGAAAAGAGTAAAAAAAAATCATAAAATGGATGATTCATTGGACATAATATGCATTTTCATTTTGAGTTTTTGTCTATTTAGTTGCTTGGAAGGAAAAAAAATAAAACATTCAAATCGAGAAAAAAAAAAGTTTCGGGTTTTTAAAACCCAGTACCCGGACTGAGTGTATCAGGGTTTTTAGTCCGGGTACCGGGTTTTTCTATGAGGGTACCGGCCCGGATTTGTTCCGAGCTGGAACTCGTAATAGGAACCCAGATTTGTTCCGAGTCGGAACTCGTAATCGGAACCCGAATTTGTTCCGGGCAGGAACTCATAACCGAAACTTGGATGAACAGGTCTACACATGATCATTCTCGTGAAGATCATCATGTATGATAGGAAGAAATACCCGGATAACCGTCCATCCAGACCGGGCTGGAAAAAAACCCAGCCCTGATGAATAAGCCTACACATGATCACTCTTGTGAAGATCATCATGTATGATAGGAAGAAATTAGTTATCTTTCAAGATGGCTATAGTTATATATATACTGGTAAGGGCAAACACGTGCAATGCACGTGTGCCTAGTTGCAAAAACATGAAAAATATTTTTAAAAATAGAAATTTCTTGTAAAAACATGTAATAAGAAATTGAGAGAAAATAACCTAATAATAAAATAATATACATGCCAAAATAAAGTAACACACATCAATCGTAGTAATATACATGCCAAAATAAAATTAGCTAATCATATATCTCAACTATACATCTCAAAATAAAGTAATATATGCATCAACCATAGTAATATATACATCCAAAAAATGTTCACGTTCAAAAAGGAAGAAAGCTGTGTTTATGAATTTGAAGGTCTTTTGTTATGCAAGCAGCAGTAATACTTCAAAGGGTCTATTCCAATTGTTGCATCAATGACTTTGCCACCTTGGTAGTTGCAGCACTAACGGCAGTTGCAGAAAGGTGGAGTTTGAGCAATGGCGTCAATTCTAGCGAAAAATGTGGTGTTTTGCCACCTTTGTCAACAAAAAATCTACATTGTTAAAGTTCTAGATTTAAAAAGAAAAAAAGCATTATACAATATTCTAACAAGTAAGTAAACGGTTCATACATAAAAACAACAACAACAAAAATGTAAAAAAATGCAATCTTATGGTCAGTTTCTTACCAAGTTGGGCGAGTCTGTTGACCCACCTAGGAATGGGTTTTCTTGTCAATCTGGTACACACGTCATTGTAGAAATGGTTGCAGTTTTTCGTGATAAGATAGTAAGTGTTTCCACAGTACCCTTCAGCTAATTTCTCCATAAAGGCATGGACCTCCTTGGGACCTAGATCAGTTCTTCCTATCAATATCGATTTCCTGAATGTGAAACCAAGACAACGCTTTGGTTCCACTTCAAAAACCCCTGAAGTTCCATGATCGTGTGCTCCAAATGCATATTCAACATCATGAACTGTACCAAAATTAACAAGAAAATCCCACAACCATCGAAAAAGTAAAAATCTAGAACTGCTTAGGATTGATGGAGTTAACAAATAAGGATATCTACTACAGGATTAGGAAAAAAAAAAGCATATCTACTACATAATTTAATTCCCTCATTTACCATTTATTTGGCTACCGAAAATTAAGGGTCACAAAATAGTTTCATCCATAATTTTCTTGTTTGCTAGAATATTAAGAAACTCGAGCCAACCCAAATAAAGCCACATAGTTAGATATATTTATTTAATTAAAGTTTTTCTTTTCCTCACTTTCCAAACAAAGAAATAATCATGCATACAACACAATTACTTTTCTTTGAAATATATCACTCCTTACCCGATCCTACAAAAAAAAAAACTAAAGACGCATGCATGTTATTAAAAATCTCCACGGTAAATTTATCAATTTCTAAGCATCCAGAAGAAAAAAAAATCTGGGTTTCCATCACTCAGCTCCTAAACAAACAGACTACAGATCTGAACTTGAACCCAAGAAGAAAAATGCAACAAAACATGGAATAATAGGCATCTTATGACAGCCCCAAGTTCAATTAGCCGTTAAAAACCTAGCTTTTCGTTTCTCTCATTCATCTTCCTTTACTATCTTAGCACCGAAAACCCTAAAAAACGTTTAAAATAAATAAACGACCCATGATTTAAAAAAGGAAAATAAACAGATAAATATAATATAGCCCATGCTATAAAAAAAATCTCACCTTGCACGCCAGAATGGTAGACCCCAAGGCCGAGCCAGTATGCGTAGCCATGCATTAATCGACGTCAGATCGTAAACATTGAGATAAGCTGGACAATAGACTCCAGCTTTGAATAGTTTGATGTTACATGAAGAGAACCAGAAGATTTGGTGGTGATAAAACAGGGTATATTGAAACTATCTTCTGCAAGTAAAAAAGATTCAATATCATGGAAAGAAAACATCATAATCCCATTGCTGAATCACAAACCAATGCACTTCCAATTTTGGAGATTAACTTCTTAACATACAAAGGCAATATACACAACCGCAAGAGATAAAAAAATCCTGCTGGTGAAAACTGATTATCAAGTGGGTCCAACTCTAAAGTTAGTCTCATTTTGCTTTGCTTTACACATGAGCAGGACCATATAATGAGGTGCACTATTATTGAAATATTGGTTTTTTCAAAATTTTCCAGGTTCAACAATCTGGATTGCTATACTTTGCTAAAATTTTCCCACATTCCTATAAGAGCATTATGATTGAAATTCTTCATGTGCATCTGTTGAGTGTAAGAAAAGTAATCCATATTCAAGGATTCTGCAAAAAGTCCTTACCCAATACTTTAAAAACTCCCTATATCAATCCCACGAACAAAAAATCCGCTAGATAAACCAAATATATTAGAAAATCATAAACACAAATAATAAAAAGATGCAAATATAAATACAAAAGACAAATATGAAATCATATAAGCAACTTCATATTTAAACAAATTGAGAAAGTTAAGAGATACCAACAACAGCAAGAAGCTCAAATGGAAAAGCAAGGAACCAAAGGCTGGATCTGTTGCAGACGGTGGTTGGCAGCTCGATGGATCTTTCTTACGGTGACAGCACGGCGGCTACGCAGAAATCGATAGAGAGCTGCTGCTAGCTCCTTCAAGAAGAACTGCAAGGAAAAAAAAAACGGAACCCACAACGAACAGAAGAACAAAAAGAAAAAAAAATCCAAACTTGGCTTTCGGATTCACACCGTCTCAACGAGAGAAAGAACAATAGAATGCAAGAAAAATACAACAAACAGAAGAAGCAACAAACGCGGTGGTTTGAGAACCCCACACGTTTCCTTTAACAGCGCGTCGGCGCAACGCGTCGCTCCGATTGGCTCCCAATTCTATCGACCGCAAGATCGGCGGGTGAGGCTTCTCCCGGTGGTACGCGTGTCAGAAGATGGTCACCGGAGAAGCTCGAAACGGCTATTCCTTTATTCGGCAAAAAACGTGAAAAAAAAAACAACAAACGAGACCACCGGAGACGACGAAGGGCCTGTGAGAAGGAGGAGAGGAAGAGGAAGAAGGAGCCGAAGCTCTCCTTCCCCCATTTGGGCGAGCGAGTTTTTAGAGAGAGATGTCTGGTTTCTAGAGAAGGAACTTTCTAGAGAAGGCTGGGTTTGAGAGAGGCATTTTCGAATGGACCATAAAAACGCGGATTGCTACGTTTTAACACCGTTTGATAGTCACTTAACGGAAAACAAGAATTTCCGTTAAGCTCCGTTAAATAGCCACTTATATATATAGAAGATATATATATATATTTATATATATATATATATATAAGCTTTATTCTTGTTTATATTCTTTGAGTTGACTTGCTCTTGATCATCAATTAGCCATTCCTAGATTACAATTGATATTATGATCTAGATCAGATTTACGTATAAAAAATGATCTAGATCAGATTATTAATTAGTCTAATGGACAACTTGGAGCTAGGATTCTAATTGGAACAGTTTAAATATTACTTGTATATATTAATTATAAGCTATACATACTTGGAATAGATTGGAGATAAATTTTCAGGAAATCCTCAAAATTAACCATGCAATATGGCAATGAGTTATATATACAACAAATATTTGAACAAATAAATAAATGTGAATAACATAAATGTTTTTGGGTCAACATGAAGCTGATCATTGGCAATTTTTCTGCGAATGCAATCAAAATTACTCAAGGAATTAACACATTCGGAATATTTAAGGGACATGACTTCCACATTTGTGTGGGTGCATATTATATATACTAGTAATTAGCTAGAAACAAACATTTCATATATGTATATAGCTCTCGCACATCGATTAATTATGAAGGTGATAATCATGAAATCAATGATTGGTAAATGCTTCTTAACCTAGTACATTTGGTTACTAAAGTCATCTCAACTCATCATTATAATTTTTTCAAATTTCAACATAAAATATAATGAATAATTTAATTTTTTTAAATCTCAAAATAATAATAATATTAAAAAATAATATTCTAACAATATTTTATCATCTCAGCTCAATTTAACTCAATTCAACTTAATTCAGCTCAGTTAAACATTCAAATGCAACCTAACAATTCAAGCGGTTAAAATATACAGCACAATAAATGTATATATATGCTATATCTTATTCCACTCGATCCTCCTATCAATATATATTGACGTGATATTACTTATTATCTCTTTAATTTTTATTTTTATTTAACATCACATCAGCATAGTACGTATAATATTAGGAGTAGTATGTGATCGTGATAAGAGGATATTATGTGTAGTTTATGACATATATATATATATATATAATATAACTAGAGAAATGATACTTGCAGTGGTGAGTGTGCAAGCGCCATGTAGTCGCTTTAAAAAAAATGAATAACTATGAGACACACATAAAAAGAAATTAATTTTTTAACAATGGACCCCACTCTTTTTCAAAGCGAGTGCACGACGTTTACGCATTCCACGACTGTATGTAGTATTACTCGTATAACTAAGTAGCCCCAAACAGGTTCATATATAATTAATCTAGATTATAAAATTAGGTTGAACATATATACCAATACCATAGTACGTAGGTCTACATGATGAATTAGTAGCCGTACGACAATCCAAGTTCACATACTTTATATATATATAAGAGGCTAGCTTTATATATATATATATATAAGAGGCTAGCTGGGACGTTTAATTTAGTACTAAGTACTTATAATAATTATAAGCTTAATTAGAAGCTAGCACAACAGCTAGGCATGCATGATGATCAAGTCTAGCTAGCTAGCTCTTACAAACCGTGGAAATAAAGCTATTTTAAAGTTATTTTTCAAGATATATATTATAGCTAGCAAGCTAGAGATCAGAGCTTAGATCCATATATGCCATCATCAGGAACATGAGTAGTACTGCTCCGATTACATCCTTTCTTGTAGATTTGGCTGAATTGGCTGCACACGAAAGGCAAAAGGCATCTGAGAATTATAGTCCCTGATCACTCGCTGCTCATAATCATCCGCCACATCTCTGCTAATTGTTCCCATGGCAATCTCCTGTTGGTGCTGCATGCAGAAAATTAAGCAGGGAATTAGCTAGCCAGGGTACTGTTAAATATGGAATTTGCAATCGAAATGAAAGTTTTTATGTTCACAAACATGAACAAGGAATACTTGATAGATATCTGCATATCATGCGCAGACATGCTTGAAGAAAAAATGGGGATCTCAGAATAATGAATACCAGAATCAAATTAAGGTGCTTATTCTCCTCTTCCAAAATCTTCTCCTGCATGCGCAATATCCAGGTAGAAATGTACGTCAAGGACAGGCCAGCAAAGATCATGAGCAAATATTTCATATACATAGTACTTTAGGAAGATTTACAAGCTCTTTTGCATAAGTAACTTCAACAACTATCATTCATAAGATATAAAATAAGCTCAATCGAGGCAATATGGTGAAGTCGTTCATTGATGATCTTCACGTACATTTTTCTTAGCCATCTTCAAGAAGTCCATCTGCCATGCATGCACAAAAAGAAAAAAACAAACGGCAGAGTTAAACCATCTCTTCGATCTATGCCCTATAATTAAGACCTTAGGCCAAATAACTGGTATTTGGATTCTAACCTTCCTCTCGCGGATACTGGAAAGACCATTTTCAAGGGCTTCCTCCAGGAGCACGAGCTCTTTGGCGTCGTTCATTGATGAGATATCCTCCCCCTTCAAGTGCCTGAAACACACTTCAACACGAATAAGTGAGAGAAAGAGAGAGGGAGAGCTAAAGCCATAAGGAAAAAAAAAAAAAAACCCACCTCAGCTCAATCTGCATGTTGTCGTTCTCTTTCTTGATTCTATCAATTTCATTGCTGAGGTTCTGTGAGTTTGAAACGGTTGCAAACCCTAAAAATTAGTTTGTCTCAACGGCAAAAAGGAAAAACAAAAATAAATATACAAATTCTTGGAGAGTCATACTTTATTTACCAGACCTGCTGGTTACTTTTTTTTTTATTTTTTGAAAAACCAAATTGCAGATCTGATAAGTACAAGTTGTGTATCTGTTCATGTTTACTACGCTTCTAGTCAAGAAACTGCATAAGACAGACGTAGATCATCTTGTCCACGAATTTAATACATTTATTATATAACGGCTATCCTGCATGCATTCGGTTGTTGCAATGTTTTAGCAAGGAAAAGGAAGGTGGGGAATAATGTTTTGTTACCAGATCTGTTTATAGATGTTACAAATCATGTAGTTTTTAGTTTTCTTTCTCGATCGGTGAAAAACAATGGAATATTGTGCGTGTGTGTGAGGGAGAGAGAGAGAGAGAGAGAGAGAGAGAGCGCATATCATTTGTGGATCTGTTCATAAAGTTCGTAGTTCATGTTTCTTAACATACTTTTAGCAAAAAAACCAGGTCATTTTCCCATGGACAAAGCAAGAACCATGCATTAGAAGTTTTTAAGTAAAAGATTGACAGAGAGTACCGGGGGGGAGAGAGAGAGAGAGTATCGAAACCCACCTCATGCTTCGCATCCCACAACCTGGTCTTCCCAGACTGCTTATGGTAATCCTCCAACAGTTCGACCAGCCTTCATCATCAAAATATAATATTTCCCATATACCCCAAACCCCCAGAGAGAGAGAGAGAGAGAGAGTCAGAAAACACATTTTTTTACATTTTTCTCCGGGAAAACAAAGATCAAAGAAAACCCAAGCACCCAGAGATCAATATCTATATTGGAAAACAAGAGTACTTAAGAAAGAGGCCGGAGTTCGTACGAAGTTGAAGGGCTGCAGTAGTCATGCATCTTTCCGGAGCTCCCTAAGATAACAAGGGAAACTTTAGCATCACATAGAACACTGATTTCCTTGGCCTTCTTTATGATCCCATTCCTCCTCTTTGAGTAGGTGACCTGCCTGTTGCTTGAGTTCTCAATCCTCTTGATCTCAATCTTGCCTCTCCCCATATCTCACAATCTTAATTACTTCTCCTCCTCCTCACTAACCTTTTCTTCTTCTCCTTGTTTGTGAAATGTAGAAAGGAGAGAGGAAGATATAGAGTACTTAATAAAGATCAGAGAGGCCAGAAAGCAATAGAGGACCATTTCTAGTTTGAGTTGGTGGACAAGAAACTTTCTAAGTGATACAGAAGGGTAGGTTTTGTTTATGGGTCCTGAAAAAGCTAAGCCGACTGCTTTTATCTGATGTTCATTGGCCTTGTTAGTTTCACTGCACCTTCTTGACCATTGGTCTCTTATTCTCTCTATCTGACTCTTTCCCCTTAACTACGCGGTGACTGATATCAATTTGATGGTTTTTTAGGGTTTCAAGGAAACCAACAAAAAAAAAAAAAACCCTCTTTGACTGAAACACTTTTTAGTTTGGAAAATACTATTCTCATACCGAAAATTTTTGCCGAATTACATTTTATTTTTTTATTAAGAAAGTATTTTTAAATGAATTTATGATTTTTTTATGAATTTTAAAAATATTTTAAGTGTTTAAAGAAATGATTGAAACAAAGCCAAAAAAAAAAAACAAAAAAACAATTGCCTTTCGGTGAGATCCTCTGTGACTGTAGCAGGTTCCTGTTTTTAGGGCTTTAAAGTCGGCCTTTTTAACGTGTCAAGTTGGGAACTAAGACCACGACAAGTTTATGTTTGGTACGGAAAACGTGGAACTACTGCATGTCGTACATCGAACTAAATAAGGTGATCAGGGGATTGTATGCATTCTGTGAAGGTGATCATGTCTTGCGTTTGATCAGTGATGGAACTAAATAAGGTAGAACAAACAGATCTAAACCATCAAATCAAAATGATCATTTTGTACACTAGTGACATTAACATTAGTGAAGTGATAAAGAAAGAGTATATATACAGACGAACGCCTGATTTTAAATGAGAATTCCCAAATTCAAATGAAAATCCCAACTTTTAAAAATTCCCAATAAATGTTAGAGCATTAATAGACTCTAACAAAATTAAAATTGGACCAAAATTTAACTAGATTACATAAAAAGAAGTCGTAGTGGACTCGACAAAGTTATAATATTCACTACAAGAAAACTACTTATTTGCGATCAGTTAATACCAGTGAAATGATTATTTATAACTAAAATTGATCGCGAATAGTCTTTTGGTTGTAATAAATTGGTCACAAAAGTCCGATTTTCTTGTAGTGATTTTTAACTTTTTTTCAATTTCACTTGTTAAATATATTAAGTCTCAACTGCTGGTCAAAATATTATTTTAACATAAAAAATTTCATCACTCGCGTGCTTTAGTACTTTCGTGCATTCCACTTGAAGTATGAATTTGCCAGGCTTCCAATTTCTCAGAGATTCTTGAATATGCTTGGCCGGCTTGAAGTTGTTATTTTTAAATGTTGCTGCTGTGTGAGATATTTACCAAGTTATTGTATCTATGACTAAAGGCATAAAAACTTCATCTCTCGCGTGCTTTCGTTTCACACATTCCACTTGAAACACGAATTCGCCAGGCTTCCAATTTCTCAGGGATGATTTAATATGCTTGCGCTTGAAGTTGTTCTTTTTCAATGTTGCTGTTGTGTCAGATATTTACCAAGTTGTTGTATCTATGACTAAAAATTAATACAACAACAAGCATTATTACAATCATAAATATTAATACAACCATAAATTTTAATACAACCATAAAATAACGAATAAATATTCAAATTATAATTATAATTAAAATAAATAAAAATATCAAAATCAATATTTTAATAGAATAGTTGTTGAGTCTGTTATTTGGTGTTCTTGAAAAGTGACTAACTAAATTTATAAAAATGAATTCTCTAACTAAATTTTGGCAAAATTTTATTGATTCCACTACTAATGCTCTTATTTGTAAAACTTTAACAACAGTGACAATGTGACGAGAAAAAATTATCAAAAATTATAAATATATGTGGCCATTTTGTTACTATTTTTGGCGACTTCGCGTGGCTGAGAAAAGAGGTTTTTCTTGCAGTTTTAGATTACTCAATGATACAATTGTTATGAAAAACGATGACAATAATTGAAAGTAAACTTGAAAAGAACAATCAAACAATCATACGACACAAGATTTACGTAGTTCGGCAACTTGTCTACACCACGGGAACTATAGATGATTTTTATTATTTAAGAAATCACAATACAATAGTGGAGCGACTACTGTGCACTCACTGTACAGCCACAGTAACACAAAACACAAATATATAATAGGGTACACGGAGGAAACCCTAAAGTTTTATAGAAAGCGATATTCGCTCGAGCAGCGTGTCGAGCGCGCATCGAGCGAACCTACTTCCCATCAACTGCTCGAGCCATGTGTTGAGCGGCTCACGAGCGAACTCTCTGACCTGAACTCCGCTCAAGCGGTATGTCAAGTGAGTGTCGAATGAACTCTCTGTATCGCATCCACTCGAGCTGCCTGTCAAGCGGATCACGCATGAACTCTCTGTTTGACGTCTCCGCTCGAGCAGACTGAGCCAAGCTTCACAATACTCAACAACAATTATATCAGCTTCTTTGGAATTATTATAAAGAGTAATTATAACTTATTATTCTCAATCATGATAAGGGTAGGTACTGGGATCTCATACACCAAGTATACTAACCTATCACTATTCAATCAATACGAGGTATCACAATAAAGATCACCTAATTAAACCGTTTGGTTATTGGCAACCCCCTAGCAAATTAAGCTGTATGTTCGTGTTTTGTAATATCCATGTGGGTTTGAACACTGTGCAACCCTAATTAGTAACACTAAGAAATGGATTGTGATAAGGTCCCAGATTGTTTTCACATGAAAGATAAATAACACATGATGTATATGGAGAGAGGAACACGAGGAATTAGCGATATATGTTATGTACCTAATTAGAAGAAGTTTGCGTCCACGGCATGCATATAAAGCAAGCCTAATAATTAATGAACCACGTACGTCTTGATTAGTTATTGGTACTTAATTGATGTCTTATAAGAGAGTATTAAGACCCACCAAATTTGTGCATGTCAAAACAAAATGTTTAAATTGAAGGAAGTTATATATGCAAAATAAATGGAAAGAATTAAACTGAAATTATAACTAAGAGAAAATTGGGGAAGAGGGATGGCAAAATAAATGAGCTAGAAAGTACTGGAGGCAATTGAAGATAACTTCCGGAGTTATTTACAGTAAAAATGATTATTTCCTGTCAAAATAAGTATGTTTTGTCACAAATAATCGTTATCGTCACAAATAATCCATCACAAATGATTGTTTTTATTGTAGTGCGATCCTCACTTTTATCTTTGATTTGTTAAGCCTTCCACGTGTTTTTTAACTCATAAATCATGAAATGGTGTTAATTATCCTCTTTATAAAAAAATAATTTTAAAAAATAACTATCTAGACACCACTCATTTATGAACAATATGTGGACATTCTTTGCCACCTATCAACCCGTATGGCGAGTACTAGTGTTGCACGAGGTTGGAGCTATATATATATATAGGTGTGATGTGGGGCCAGACTTTTCTTTGATAAATAGACATAATATTTAGAATATTGGATTAAACAGAATGAAGTACGGAGTCGATATATATTCAAATTCAAGATCAGTACTCTAGTATGTTGGGAGCTAGCCTGGTTCTATTTTGTGGCTACCAAGTTTGATGACTCGAACGGATAAGAATTTGTTGTGATTTTTTAGTAAATTCTCAATGAGGCTTGGACTATGAAGCGCAGGCTTGAGCCGATAATTTGTTACCAAGTTTTAGCTTTTGGACTAGTCCAACCCGACTCTTAATTAGGGTTTACACCTTAATAGCCATATATATATAATTTTGTACAACCGTATATTGTACTGCTGCACTGTGTATTTAACTTTTAAAATGATAAAATCTTCTGCAACTCTATAGATATAGGTACATTGCCAAATCACATAAATCTTATATTTTTGTGTGATTGATTTTATTTTTTGCTTTACTTTTTCTTTTTATCATTCCTAACATAATATTACGAAGTAATGAGTATTTATACCATTTCATATCGATTCCAACTACTCCCCTTAGTTGATCACAACACAAGCAACCGAAACTTTCGATTTTTTACCACATTTCAAAAAAACCCAAATGATCGGAGCACTGAGCAATGACGGCTAGGGATAGCATCTCCCGATACTACAACGAATCGAGCAGAAAACTGAAGCCACAAAGTAACACTACAAGAAATAGCCGTTTATGCGGCCAAAACATATTGCGGTGAGCAGCAATTGGACGGTAGAAACCATTTATTACTGTAGCCGTGCTTTTGTTCTGGAGAGGGAGAAAATCACCGCTAAAAATACTATTTCCGGCGACAATATGTCGCCGCAAATATAATCGCACATACAACCTCCGCGTATGGCACGCATGGGTCTTTGACGGCGACGTTTTTGCTGTATTTGCGACGATTTGTAACCGCCACAAAATATCAAATTAAAATCCTTCGAAGTCCCCTTCCTTTCTTTTTCCCCCTGTTTATTTTCCTTCTCCTGCTTTTTTCTTTTCCCCCAAATCGATACTCCCTCTCTATCGTTTCTGAGTTTGATGTCGCCCTTCCCAAGCCGTGCGTGCTTCCATGCCGTCGCCACCTCGCCGAGGAGGTGAGTCTCTCAATCCTCCTCTGTTTCTTTCTCTATCTTCGTCTCTGTGTGTGCGCGTCTCTCTCTTTCTCTCCCTCTCCTTTATCTCTCTCCATCCGTTTCTCCCACTCCACGCTCTCTCCCCTTCTCTCCCGTAGAACGAACAAAAAGTTTTATTTCAATTTCAGAGGTAAAGAGGGGCATAAAGAGTGGCAGCCATATCTGGGTCTCTTTGTAAACGTTCCAACCACCGAGGCCTCATTCGTGCCGGTACTTCATTTCTCTCTCAAATCTCCTATAATTTATGTCCCAATCCTGCTATAATAGATCATGATATATACAAGAAAATTTTCAATTTTTTTTTTCTAAATAGAAAAAAAAATACTTTAATATTTTTTTGGTTGATGAATGATATATTTATTGACTGTGTTTACATGGGTTCTACCCTAATCACCATAGAAGGACATTTAATTTCTGGTTGGATAAGATTTATCTCTGATTCTTTTGTATAAAAATGGATTATTGGTATGGTGGGTTTTATTGTAGCAATCCAACTATAGAGAAGACTACCCAGACAGAAAGTGAAAAAAAAATGTTAATAAAAGCAGAATCTTGAAGTGTTGCCTGCAAAATTTCTGTACAAAAATGAAGATTATGCATAAATATCTTGGGCATACCTCTTATCCATACCTCAACTTCACGTTATATGTGTTACATTTGTGGGAACGTATAAGAGTTTTACAATGAGTGAACTATTTGCCCTATCATAATACAGGTGAAGGCTCTGTATTTATAAATAAGAACTCTATACAGAGATAACAGTACACATATGAAATACAAATTTGAAATTGGAAAAGGCCTTATCACATTGTTATCTCAACTAATTGGTGTTATCATCATCTTGAATTTGAGTTGTTTTGTTTTCCTTTGGTAGCACCTCTGAAGAATGTTGTTGACTGGGCATCTAGACCCCCAAATGCCTTATTTTGGGGTGACTAGCCTACTGCAATCATAAGTACAGGAGGAAATACTGGTGGGGAACGAGCACAGTATCATCCTCATCAAGTTGGAGTTTTTGTTAATCTCCACTTCATTAATAAACCATTGCTTTGCATTAATGCATTCCAGGCTCCTACAAAGTTTGATAAAGATGGCAGCCTGATCAACGAGGAGGTCAAAGAGAAGTTGAAGCAAGGTGCACATTCTACCCTGCAATGGTATCATAAGGTACTTTCTTTCTGCTCTGGTGCTCCTGCTTTTTAGGATGTCGAGAACATGATGAAGCTTGCAAAGCAACTTCTCCAAAAATGTGCCTCTGCTCCCTTGTGTAGTTCATTGATTGATGGGGTTAAATGGTTGGTCAACTTCAAAATTCTATTCAGAAACACAAGCTGTGGCAAGAACAGTTGCTTCAGTTTTTCAATCATAAGTCTGAGGATCGATCTCGGTGTTTAATATTAGAGCTCAAGGTGATCATTTGCAGGAGCTTGGTAATTCTGTTACTTTCAGTTGCACCAAACTTGATTTGGTCTCTCAATTTGATTTTGGTTAATTTTTATTCTGCTTAGATTTTTATAGATTTTTCTTGAAATATAAAATTAGTGCAAGGCTTGGATTTTGATAAATACAGTTTTATGCTTTTATATATATATTTTTTGGATAATTGTTCTTTGTGGTGAATTAGGATTCGCAACAGATTTTTTTTTTAAAAATGTTTAGCTTTATTTGCGGCGGGTAATTATCGCCGAAAATATTTATTTTCGGCGCGTACTACTCGCCGGAAATAATAATTTCCGGAGAACTAATCAAGCACCAAAACTGTTTATACCTCAGTTGAAACTATTATTTCCGACAGAATTTATTCGCGGCAAAAGATATTGCATGCGACAAAAATCAAAGTTCACCGCAATTGATCAACCCAGACTTGTTTTTCTCGACCAGTTTGCTGCGAACAAATTGAGGCCGAGTGAAATATAATGTGGCGATATATATGCTTTTTGCGGTGAACTTAGCTCTCCGCAAAAGGACAAATTTCTTGTTGTGTAAGCAAACTGCAACACCGTAGGCACCTAACGATTTCGTGGTTGCTAGTTCAAAATAAGATTACAATAGCGATGATTCTTGATGTGTGAGATAAGAGCAAGAAATTTCTTAGTGCCTCATGTGGGTTTCGCCCAAAATGAAAGTATGATAGGGAAACTTATGAGAAAAGATGGGAAAAGTTCTACGGGTTGCATTTTTCTCTATTTATATAACTCAGTTATAACGGCGAAAGCTAATCATCACACAAAGATGTAGTCATAAATATAAAGGGAATGATAGTTGCGGCAATTGTATGTCGTTATAACACATAAAAAAAGGCTGCAAATGACTTCTCAAGTCAAAATTACTTGCGTCATTATTTTTTTTGCCGATAATAATGAGTATTATTGACAACTTCATCCTAGTTTCTGGAGACTTCAATATTGTGAATAAAGGTATCTATTTGCGGCAAGTTTTTGTCCGCGGGAAAAAAAATGGTGGCGAAAGACCCAATATTTTGTAGTGTGTTTACATAGGAATTCCACACATATTGGCTAGAGTTTAAATTGTAAAATATTTAAATAGAAAGATAATGACCAACATAATAATAACATAGACTTGAACTTGAAGCTTGTTTATTAATGTGCAAGTTTTGAATTGTTCCAAGTATCTTCTTGATCATGAGCTTTTTTACATGATCTTGCTGGATCGTCGGGATTACTTGCATGCTCTTGTCACACACGATCTGATCCTCATTTACGTGCGAGACATGCAAGAACTCCCTCCCATGGTGATTCTAACTCCACATAAGGCCAAGTGGCTCCCTTGCGTGCGTGGTGAGGCGTGACCTCTATGACGACGTTGGTGGTGCACAGCAGATCATTAGATATTGATTTTCCCCCACCCCATATATATAGTTTGGGCCACATGATCATCATGTGGAAGCTGGTTCGCATGTAAAGTAGGTCGATGAATAATTCGATGATAGATATATGCCCTTCCACCCGTCGCTGCCCATCCTGTGAAGTAACATAAACGTGGAGGAAACCGCCTAAACCAACATATATATGACATCTCCATCCGGCCAGTGCAGATTATGGCTTAAAATTAGGAAGGTCATGCATTTGAAATCCGCAGAAGGAACATCGCCATATATATAGCTGTCGATCGCTACATCTTCAGTACTTCCTTTTCCAGTCAATATAAGATCTAGCTAGCTTCTCCAAAGAGACCTGGGAATATAAGAAAGCTCAATCCTAGCTTTACGTGCAATCTCAACTTTATCAGAGTTATAAGGACAAGTAGTACGTACTTAACTTGCTTGTAGTTTACGTACTCAGCATGCAATTAATATTTCTTCCTGGTGTTTGCTTTTTTAATCAGCTTGCTGATTCCCCATGCACTTGCCTCGCTTATTAAAGCCAGCCCTAGCTTGAATCTAGATCGATACTCTTCAAAACCCAGATCGAGCAGATCAACAACCCATGTTTCTTTTCCTATATTTGCAGTGGTTACGAGGGACAAAGCGATCTTCGATCTGGAGCAAGGATTTTTAAGGTATTTTGTTTTGTTTTGAAGTTATTTAAGTAATATTTATGAAGCTTCTTGGAAAGTGCATGAATGTCTTGTTGCGTAGAAAATAGGTTGCTTTCTTTTCAGAACTGCACCAAAATAGAAAATGTTTTTTCACAGATAACAAAAATAATGTAAGTAAATTCTCCCAAACCGCTTAAAAAATAAAGTAAATTAGCTGTCTAAATCAGGCACATCACAAATTGGAAAGTTTTTTTAGATAAATGCTCATGTAGACAAATTACTGTTTGGACCTATTTTTATATATAATTGTCCCCTAGCTCATGCTGATTTTGCACTGTTTAACTCGAAAATGAAGACACATGATGATGATATTCAGGCTGACAATTCCAAATCAACTGAAATTCGTGCCACTCTAATTTTTCTTACCAGCAACTATTGGTCGGAGATCAAATAAATATTAATTAAGAAAGTGAATAAAATATATAAACATAGAAATTAAAATATTTTAATCATAAAAAATTATATAAAAGTAAACTCACAAATTGATGTGGGTTAATGTGTTATATCAGATTGTAAAGTTACTGTTATTATAAAATAGATCTAACAGATTCCATGAAACCACGTCAATTTATGGATTTACTTAATGTAATCTCTTTATGTTTGTAGTAATTCTCATGAACATATATAAGAGATGATCAGATACTACGGACTATGATCTTGATTTTCCTTGGTATATTATATGTATATAATCTCTTTACCATTGAAGCTAGCTAGCTTTTAGAAATATATATATTGTATTCATATCAAGGGAAAATAATTTATATTTATGACGAGTTATTTGAGATAATAATAGATTTATTTTAATAAAAAAAAGTGGGCCGGGTTACTCTGCCGCCCCACTCCTACTGCTGGGTGTACCGTCAAGTGATTTTTTTTCCTTTTTTTCACATTTAAATATTTTTAAAAAATAAAAAAAAAATACATCAATACACTTAAAATCACTTCTTTAAGTTTGTCAAATTTTTTTAACTACATATATATATATATATATATATATAGCTCCAATATCATGTTCAAGTTAGATTAAGAAGTAAATAAATTGGGAATATATATATATATATATATGTATAAGGATTTGCTAGAAGAATTTTAATGACCTAATTGTGCACTTAGCTAGGGTTTTTATAACAAATTTCCTTGATTCAAAACATCAACTGCATGCGCACTCTTGAGAGCTCTCCTCCTCCTCGGCGTCCTCGCTTGTCTTCGTTCGTCAATATCTGAGGGTAGGTAGGGACTTTTACTGGTCTGCATATTGTATATGTCTCCTTGCTCAAACCAACTTTTGTCGAAATTTTAAATATTTAAAAATGAGAAATATTTTAATTATAAAGAGATTTTATAAATATATATAATTTAATTTAATATAATGTATTTTAATTATAAAGAGATTTTATAAATATATATAAAATTATTATAATCATAAAAAAATATAATGTATTATATATAATTATTTTTTTATAATTATTTTTTTTTATAATTATAGCACTTCTATTTAAAAATTTTATCCTATCGTATTTGACACGGGATTTTATGTTTTATCATATTAAGTGTATTCTCTTAACTAATTAACTGGTCATGTCAAGTTAAATACGTTATTTCTTGCATTGAAAATGAATGCTCCACTTTTCGACTCTCATACTAATTAATACTTTATTAATTGAAACATCATGAGTCCATCATGCTCTGTCAAATTTTTTAGAATAATTTTACTTACAATTGTTAAATGCGTAAATATCACGTAATCGTTTTAAAAAAAAATGAGATTTATTATTAAAAAATTAATTTTTTTCATGTAGATCTTATTTTTTATTCACTTTAAAATAATTACGCAGCAGTTATATAATTCACAGTTATAAATATCTATTTTCAACTTTTTATTATATTGAAATCAATTTAAATAGTAAAAATATCTCATTTCACTTTATTTTATTATTATAACTTTTTAAATTTTTATATAAAATATAATAAATAATTTAATTTTTTAAAATTTTAAAATAATAATAATATTAAAAAATAATATTTTATTTAAATTTTAATTTTAATTTCAACTTTGTATCACACGTTTATCTATATTAGTTTGCCTTATATTACAAAGAGAAAATATATTTACAACCGTGAATTATGCAACCGCCGCGTAATCGCTTTACAAAAAGTGAATAAACATAGGACCCACATGAAAAAAAAATTAATTTTTTAATAGTAGATCCTACTCTTTTTCAAAATGATTACGCAGCGTTTATGTAATTTATGATTGTATGTAAAATTACTCATATTACAAAACTCCCCTTCGCTTTTGGGCCGATGTCTTTCGGCCATATGGCCCAGTGATCCTACTCCCTATAAAAATCTTAACCCATTGATATCAATCTAAAATATCACATATGAACAAACTCACTCCCTTCCACGTTTCTTAATTTCTCCCAATTCATTTTTGTTAATTATTAAATCAATAGAAATAGTAAGCCACAAAACTGATTATGGTGGTCCCCGCCCAAAGCCTCATGGATTGATGCAAGACCTGATCTCTCCAAAATTGACCATAGAGGAAGACGTACCCTGCTGATCTGGCTTGGTGGTGGACAAAAGATTTTTTAGTCATGAGAGCAAGGTTTAGGGCAGAAGAGCCCTCATAGCTCAAACAAGAATTTGTAGATATTCATAAAATAGCTGAAACAACAGATCATGTGTTCATTTTAGTTTAGATTTGATACTAAATGTCAACTCCTTTAACCATCAATGTATTATTAAAAAAGCTTTAACCAACTTGATGACTATATTTAACACATTGCTTAAGTTGGTAGGAACCAAAAATGGGAATATATTTACTCCGATACCCTCTATATATCCAACTCTTATAATCAAAGTTTTGAAATCCGTTCCGGTTGAGACACTAGAATGAAATATTTCGATATCGATGTACCGTTTTAAGATAAACATTAAATGGATAAATTATATATATAGAGAAACTATATTCCAAAATAATAAAAGTCTTAAAAAGATCAATAACTGAGAAACTCATAAATTCAGAATACAAAACTAAATGAAATTGAATAAAGTGTGGAGTTTGTTAACCAGAACACAAAGCTGCTATTGCTTCCCAACTCAATATCAGAACATCAAAACATAATGTTATATACAACAGAATGTCAGAAATTTGGTCTGGTCGATTTTTCTAGTCCAGTCCGATAGTCTTATACCACTAGTGGCGAACACACTAAACAACCATTAATGTGTTAAATGAAGGGAGAGAAGAGAAAATGAATGGAAGACGGCGAAGAAGTTCGGAAGGAGGGATATGAGAGGAGAGAGAAAAATGTAGTATTTATAATTAGGATTTTTTTGTTTTGTTTTTGTAATCTATATGATGTATATTATATATATATATATATATATTTATATTGGGTCGGGCATGCGAGTGAAATTCGGGTAGGCCCAAGGCCCAACCTCGCACCCGCCCCTTGGCATTTCAAACCGGCTTCAATCCGTTTGTTCGCCCACCGTATGCTAGCGGATGCCCCCTTGCCTGTCTCAGGTGGGGGTTGAAAGGGATGGCCTGCCTTGCAAGCCTAATTCTTAAGGTGTACAAAATACAAATCCTGCATAATCTTTTAAAAAAAGTAGGTAAAATTGGAATTCGCATGAAAAATCTTTAAGTTTTAATGATGGGTCTAATTTTTTTTTTCAAATAAAATGCGCAAAACTCATATATTCCATAATTGTATATAATATTACTTTTAACTTTTATAGTCTCAAAACAATTCCATGTCACCTACTTTTAAACATTTTTCATATATTTTAATCCCTTAGAGTTGGATGACGGTGCTACATATTAGTTTTTAGTAGTTTCGGCTTTGGTGGCTTGTAGTACAAAGTTTACATGTCTATTATTTAGGCATCCTTTAGATGTTGAGATAAAATTATATGAAATAATAAATTTGTAAATGTAGAATAATTTATAAATACTAGTGAAAAAGTTTGAGTAAAAATATTTTATGGGGTTTTGAGAAAAAAAAAATTGAATAAAAATATTATAAAGTTAAAATATAGTTTTTTAATATTAATTTTGTTTTGAGAATTTAAAAAGTTGAATTATTTTTTGTGTTTTGTTTGTAATTTTGAAAAAGTTATAATAATTAGGTAATTATTATATAAAAAAAGTTGAAGATTTTAAACTGAAAAATGTCTGTATTTGTGTTTGTGGTGTTTGGATATTGAGCTGAGATTAAATTAGATGAGATGAGACCATCTTGCAATCCAAACGGGGCCTTAGAGGGTGGAAAGTGTGTGTGTCCATCTTTAAATAATTCAAGGTTGTTTAATAAGTTTTTTTTTTTGCCCATAGTTTGGTGTTATGTTAGATAGAAGTTTTGAAATATTTAGGATATTTTTTGGAGTAATTATTAAAGTACTTTTCCATTTGAAAATCAACGAATAATATAAAAAACTTTAATGGGACATTATATAGTAAAATATAAAAAGATCTTCCTTATTTACCTTTTGAATGGCTTGGAAATTTTAAGCAAGAGCTGTTTTTTCGTTTATGCATCAATCAGAACTTTATTTATTTATTGTATTTATTTACTTTTTGGATAATAAAAATATGTAAGGGCTTATATTGGAAGTTAGAAGAGGCCTAATTCTAACCGGGTTTGGACTTTGGACTTACACCATTGCCTTACCCCATTCTCACTTTCTCGGGAAACAAACGGCAAGAAAATGTTGCAGTTAAAAAGCATTTTAATACTTGTTCTTTATTAATCAAAAATTAAAACCCTCCACTAAAACATTTTGTATCCCGCGCAATCTCTCTCAAAACCAATTGCCTTTCCGTTCCTTTCCCTTCGGTCTACCTAGGGCTCTCTCGTATGTCGTCTCGTATACCAATTTTCGTACCTTAGATCCGGACGCCATAGAATTCTTGACCCGCCGCCGTCTGTTTCGTTTTTATGGAGGAAGAGAAGGCAGTGGGCGGTGGCGGTGGCGGTGTCGAGTCGTCGAGGGCTTCGTCGTCGTTCGTCAAGGCGGGAGACCGGCAGGTTTTCACGGTGGAGCTCCGACCCGGAGAGACCACCATTGTATCGTGGAAGAAGCTTCTGAAAGACGCTAACAAGGTCAATGGATCTACCTCCTCCTCCGTTCCGGAGCCGCCCGCCAACGTCCACCCCGCTCTCGAGTCTCGCATCGTGCCGGTGAGTCCCTCTCAAACTAATATCTGCACATACATGTAATACATACATACACTCACACATATAGATTCATCTGTGTAATGTCTGCAATTGTGTACATAATTGGGTTTTGGCATGGGTTTGCATGGGGATACGGTGTAATTGAGCTTTGTCCGGAAGACGTAATGTTTGACTTGTTTTGGTGAAACATTTTCGCCATATTTACCGTTAATTATGTTGCTGTTGATGGGGTATGGGCGATTGTTATTCTCATGTATTCGTTTGGATATAAGGAAACTAAGTCGAATGCTTAGTTTGTTTTGTTATTGTCTCCGAGTATGTGTAGTTTTAAGGTACTGTTTTCAACTTAACTGGAGGGATTGCTGCTGAGGATAGCGTGGTTGGGATAAAGAAAATACCTTACTAGATTTTATTTTTTATTTTTTATTTATGGCTAGCTTAAACTCAACTCAGCTTCACTCAACTAATGCTTTATCCCAACTTATTGGGGTCGGTTTAACAAATATCTCTTCAAGCAATCGGTGTCTTTTGCATATATCTTCATAAATCAAGCTATTTCAGGAATTGATTTCAGCAATTATACTGTTAATCCTACCGATGGAGCTTTATGGCTGAACTGGAGGTTGGTTTGGCATGTTATGTCCATAGTGATGGAGTAGTTTTTTTTATAAGTATAGTGATCGAGTAATTACTGAATGGTTCTCTAGAATTTTTTGGGACTAGATGTTCCCAAACTTTTAACCTAATCCCACTTTCATTCTACATAATATCTTCTCAAATTACTTACAAAAAAAAAAAACATAATATCTTCTCAAATTCTTGCCACATGATTTGTTATACATCAGGTATTGATGTCTTTTCTTTGGATGCTATATGCGTATACGGCAGCATGAAGGCATGCATTTGGTCATTACACAATTCTATATGATTGCATGCTTGACCTTGTAGGTGTTAAGAGTGTGAACTCATCTTCATTTACATCAGTATAGACACCATATTGGTTACGACAAACATTGTTGTTCATTCATCTGCTTTTGTGTCTTCACTGTACACGAAAACTTGGTTTCATTATGCACTTAAACTTTTTAGTTGTGCCTCACCTTCCAGGGACAGCCAACTGAGAATGAAGAGAATGATGCAGCTGCTCCAAATCGTTTTAGTGCCGTCATTGAGAAGATTGAACGTCTCTACATGGTATGTGCATGTCCTTTGCATTTTGTTCCCTTTGTTATTCTTTTATCTAGGATGCTTTTGCAGAATCATTGATTCTGAGACATATAAGATGAACAATTGATTCTGAGATATTTATCTTTTGTCTGATGTGCAAGAGAATATTAGCATATGTGCAATATAATATGATAATATGAATAAGAATAATTAACTATCCAAAAAAAAAAAAATATGAATATGAATAAAAAAATAATATGAATATGAATAATTCTCAGGGTAAGGATAGTAGTGATGACGAAGATTTACGCAATCTTCCTGATGATGATCAATATGATACGGAAGACTCTTTCATAGATGATGCTGAGCTGGTGAGTGTTATCATTTTTTGGTATATCTGGGTTTATTGTCTTGCAGCTCTAAGTGGTAGGATTCTTCTTATGACATTGATGTCTTAAAATGTATATAATGCTTATGTAATGTCTCTCTCTATGTTTTCTGCAGGATGAATATTTTGAAGTTGATAACTCAGCTATAAAACATGATGGGTTTTTTGTTAATAGGGGGAAGTTGGAACGCATGTGAGTTTCTATGAACCTTTTCTTGACTCTATTACTCTTATCAGAGTCACATTAGTTAGCTATACTCTATTTTTTTTCCTGCTTTTAGGTTAGGGCACATTACCCAAACAGTAGATCCTTTCGAATGCATTAGTACGTAGCCTTAAGTTTGAGGTTACATTGCCCAAACAAAGAAGAGGGGGGATGTTGAAGATTTAGTTTAGCTATTAGGTACAGTGAAACAGAGTGGAAGCTTGAGGACAGAGCAGATTCACCACTGAATTGTTAGTTTTGCCCCTTTTTTTTGCTTAAATCAACATATTAAAAAATTTAGGGACCTGTTAGTTTGTCAAAAAGATAAAAAGAAACCCTGGTGTGCCTTTTGTATGACAAATTGTAGTCAATATGTGTCTATTTGGGCTGATCTGTATAAGGTGTTCAAGATCGGAGCTATGTGTGCTTATAATGGTATATGATGGCTAGCTGCTTTCCCCCCCCACCAAACATAGATGATGGATGGCCATATATTACCATGGTGGACATTTTTGGTAAAAATAAAATCACTAAGATAGGCTATCCTATGCTCACACAAGCAATAAGCTTCAAGTACAATAAATCCTTAACCATGGGGAATTCACAAGGTCTGAAAGAATGATTCAATTCCTCGGCACCCTCTACAGCTCTATACTTGAAGCTTTCTCTACAAGAATATGGCGTACACCTTGCATTCATTGTTCTCCTACTTCTCTTCCCAAGAGTAACAAATGGGAGCATGCAGAACTCCTTGTCAGGAATTAGTATTTCAACTGGCAGACAATCATTTCAAATCACCTGAGTTACCGTCATTCATCTTTTTATGTTTCCTTTATAGTTGAGTTTTGGTTAATTTATTATATGTCATTATTTTACCTAACTCCTGGAGTTACTTGTTGGTTATGTTATGAATGTTGTTGGTTTTTCTTTCAGTTTTTTTAATCTTTACCAAGATTCTGTTTGACAATATTGTAGATTCTGAATTAGTTGAATCAAAGAAAGTGAAGCTCTGTTATCTTTGGCTTTTTTTCCCCCATATAACTGAACTGTTTTTTTTTCCTATACAAGAAACGAACCTACTGTATTACCTAACCAGCAACCAAAGAAGAGGCGCAGAAAAGATTTGGGGAAGGATCATGGTGGAAATGATGAATTTCATGCATCATCTAAACATGTAAGGAAGGACAAGACGGCAGCCGCAAATATGAAGGACTCTTCTAGTCCCTCACAAAATTTGGCTGTAACAAGTGAACATTTTCAAGATGTGAAAATCCAGAATCAATTGGGTGCTACTGGAATTTCTTCCAAAAAGAAATCTGTTGATGTTGATACCAAAATGATATTTGATCCCTCTGTCTCTCAAAAAGTTTCTAATGGTGATGCTTCTGTATCTCTAGCTGAAGTAAGGGATGTTGATAGGCAGAAGACAGGAGTCGTTCAATCTAGGAACCTTGTTGACAAATTGAAAGAAGCAAGTGCATCCTTTGAAGCTTCCCAGCAGAAATACCTTGGCAATAGTGATCATGTACAATCTAAATCTCTATCTGGAAGGCCATCGGACAATGTTGATCAGCTGGAATTGTCAATTAGGCCGAAAGAAAAGAATGGCATCCGTGAACCATCTGACAACAATTTTTCTGTGGATAAGTATGCCATGCAAACGACAGTAAGTTACTATTTATCTGATTAAAACAAAAAATTACCCTTTCCCTTTATTAATGCATTGATTGCCATAATATACAGACCATCATCATGATGGGGACATGTGCCAGGCTAGGCAAAATCTGAAAATCTATGTACTGGGATGAGGATTCATTTGTATGCACTGCATGTTCGCGTGCACACATTTCTATATCTCAAACACATTGGTATTTTAGCTGGTGTATGCTTGATGATCAAAATCCATTTCATGATCCATAGTACAGGAAATGATAATCCGGGGGGGGGGGGGGGGGGGGGGGGGGGCAAATAAGAGAAGGGCAGACATAGCTGTTCCAGTGTTTGACAGTGCGGCGTGGAAGTTAACATGTCTTTTTGTGATGTACAAATCACATATTTTGATCTCTTGATGCATTGGTTGATTTTTTTATGTTATTTAAAAACATCTGCCATTTATATTTTTGATTTTGATGGTTATAATTCTGTTTTAATTTCCAAACTGAAGTGTGGAAGTTTTTTTTAAAATTTTTTTAATTAGATTTGAAGCATAACGAGAAACAGGTTCATAAAACTAGTGCATCAATTTGTCAGAAGGGAAACTAATATATGTTATTTTTATGAACCTCGTCTTCCTTTTTCCCCTGTTGTTTAGGCCACATTTTATGAATGATGACTAGAGAAGATGAACATTTATGCAAGGTTTCAAGAAGAGCTACTAGTCTTATTTTTTAGCTAGGTCAATTTTCTTTGGATTAAAATCATCTCCTTCCTCCATATGAGAGGGATGGAAAGTGAAGCTACAATTTCAATCCCATATGGTTCCATGAGTCATATTTACTTATCAAAATTTATTTTTTCTAGGCTTTACAGAGAGCGACTGAGGTCTGAAATTGACATATGTAAAACATTTAAGGACAATTTTGTAGAAGTTTAGGTTTTGAACCTGACAATGGAAAGAGTACGTGAAGCTGCGGGAGCCATACTTTATACCTGGCATTTCCTTGGTGCATTCTTGAAATAAGCTTGTTTTTTTATCTCCTTTTCTTTTATTTGGTTGAGTTCAAGGAAAACTAGAAGATGCTTCAAATAAGTTTTGGATATATTGGCTCTTTCTGACAAGGTGCTATATTATATTCTTCTTCAAAAAATCATGGTAGTTTTTTCCTTGTATATCATGTCTGTGTTAGTCTTGATTTTGTTTCTTAACTTTATGCAGAAATCAACAACACATAGAAAGGATAATACTAGCGCTAGGCCAAAAAGTTCACTAGAAAAGGCTATCCGAGAGTTAGAGAAGATGGTTGCTGAATGTAAGTCTTGAAATTATCATGACAACTCTATCTTTTACGAAAGGTAATTTTTGGAACTTATTGCATATAATTAATTGCTGTTTGTGTAACTTATTACAGCGAGGCCACCGGCTATTGAAAATCAAGAGGCAGATTCTTCATCCCAGGCAGTTAAAAGGAGATTACCTCGAGAAATAAAGCTGAAACTGGCAAAAGTTGCTAGACTAGCGGTATTAAAAAAAGAGCTAAAATCACTTTTAACTTTTTGGCTCTTGGTTTTGTGCTGTTCTGAGAATTTTCATCATGGCCGTATATTTGTATACCCTAAGCCTCTGACAAAGTTCAATAAGCTTTTTGTTATTAATAATATTATTTGGTTGCAGCAGGCAAGCCAAGGGAGAATATCCAAGGAGTTACTTAACCGCCTTATGAGCATTCTTGGACATCTAATTCAGCTCAGAACATTGAAGGTATTGCCATCTGTTATAAAAATGATATCGCTCTTGGTATCTAGTGCTCCATTTTCCATTTGTCATGTAAAGGCCAGATTGTTTAGGTGTTTATGCTGTATACTCTCTGTGTACATTGATAAAATCTTTATATTATTGATAAAGTCTTTCTTACCTACGTACATTGATAAAAATCTTTATATTATTGATAAAGTCTTTCTTACCTACGACTTATCAAAAAACATATTCTTACTTATAAAAAAAATAGCAATTTTATGCTTCTTTTACTAACTACCTATCAAAAAAAGATTTTTGATAGACTTCTTTCTTAAATTATGGAACTTTTTGAATTTGGTAGATAATAAAGTTTCTTTGTTATTGTTGTTTCTCTGGATAAATAGAGTTGTATTGTATTAATCTGCATGTGTGTGTGTTTGTGTGTTTTCCTTCTACCTAGTGGTCTTCTTTGATTAACTCATTTTGGTTTTATGATATGGGTTTTTAATTCTTATAAAACAACTGAAAAATGGCTAGCACTTATCCAATGCTTTTCTTCTACAGAGAAACTTGAAAGTCATGATTAGTATGGGTCTGTCAGCAAAACAGGAGAAAGATAATAGGTTTCAACAGACAAAGAAGGAAGTAGTTGACATGATTAAAATGCGGGAGCCCTATTTGGAATCGAAGGTATGATTGTTTTGTAATGTCTCCTCCCCCCCCCCCCCCCCCCCCCCCCCCCCCCATCTACACATGTGCCTAGGAGTCTTGACCCAGGTGGTGTGTTTTACTGCTACAGTGTTTTTTTTTTTCAATCTATTTTCTTTTAGACAGATGAGAGTTAATATATGACAGATAATAGTGGACTGAGCTTCTTTGTCTTTACGTATCTTTTTACTTTTGAGGTCCACTTAGCTCACAAAGCATCTCATGGTCAGCATCAATTCTTTTTTCCCCTTTTTAGCTTTATGTAGGATCCTGCTCTTATGCTAAGTTAGAGGCTATTGTGTTTTTCACAGTTGGAATGTCTTCTTTCTGGCTTTTTTTGTTTTTAATCCTAGAGGAGTGTCCGACATTGTTTTCCCTCGCTGGTACGGTTATTACTCTTTCTTTCTCCTGGCCAAACCATCTTTTTTTTATAGTTACAATTTTTTATTAATAGTAAAAAAATAGGCATTGTCCAATTATATAGGACGTATATAAGAGAAATCACCTATTTAGGAAGGAGAAATAGATACAAGAAAATCATGGAAGTTTAGCCCATTGAAATCAATAGCTACTGCCCATAGGAATGATGTATCGAAGAAGAGATCCTGGCCAAACCATCTTAAATTTCTTTCTTTCATTTATCACTAGTGAAGTAGTAATAATTTTATTTTATTTCTCCGTAAAAAGATGTGTATATTGGAGCAATGCTGGATAGATTGTTTTCTTTGATGCTTGTGCTGAAATCTTAGTCTTGATTTTTTTTCTCAGGCATTTGTGCAGCAAGCTGGAGCATCAGATGATTTTCAAGAATTTTGTTCTGAAGAAAAAGGAGTCTTTAGAAAGAAATTTAGTATGGATGCTGCATTAGAAGACAAAATTTGTGATCTCTATGACCTTTTTGTTGATGTACAGATTTCTCTGCCCTTGCCTGCTAAATATGTTGATTGGTAGTGGAGGGAACTTTTCTTATTTTTTCATATGCTTAATCTAGGGGCTGGATGAAGATGCAGGTCCACAAATTAGGAAGTTATATGCAGAGGTAATTCAATTTTTACTTTAACTGTCAGTTTCACTGTCAGCATTTCCAGACTTGTGCCTATCTTGCTGCTTCTGTCACGTAACATCTGAAATTTGAATGAAGCTACATGAAATGACCATAAAAATGTCCAGACAATTAAGAAGTCCAAATCAGCTCCTCTAGTTGTTTCCTTGTGAGTTTATACAGGTTTTGTGTTTCAGCTTGGTTTACTTGCACGAAAAATGTCTTTTGCTTGATATGGAACAAATGGTCTCTCTTCTCACAAAATTTGAATAATGTTGACCAGCAATTTCGTTTGACAAGCTTTCTGATTTCTATCTCTTCATGTCTTTTTGTGTATCTGTCACCTAAAATTTTTGATACGCTTAGATTTTTTTTTTTTGGAAAGAAAAACTCACTATACTATCATTTAAATACTCTTGAAACACGTAAAGACTCTTTCATGTTATGATTTCTGTGCTTTTGAAGTTGATTTCTCTATGATAATAGTGTCATTATGATTGTCAACATTCCTCAGTAATTTCCAAGTTTTGAGTCAAGAATGCTCTCTGTGGTTCAGCTTGCAGGATTGTGGCCAGTTGGTTTCATGGACAACCATGGGATCAAAAGAGCGATTTGTAAGGCAAAAGAGAGGCGGAGGGCACTGCATAGCAGACATAAGGTATGTGTTCTGCATTCTGTCTTGTTGGATGTTTGCAAGGCTATTCACGCTTCAAGTTGATTAAAAAAATTGGTATGCTGTTAATATGTATTCAGGATCAGGAAAAAATCAGAAGGAAGAAGATGCTGGGACCTAGAATAGAGGAGACTGTTCGAGCGGAGGGTAATTCAATTGTGCAGCCACAGTCTATGCGTGAGCGCATATCTTCAGAAACTGGCAGCCATGGTTTAACTTCAGCAGACAGGCCAGTTTCTAGTTCAACAGCAGCAGTCAGGATGCAGAGCCCCTCAACCAATGGTCCTCTTATCTTGGACAGGATAAAACAAGAGAAGTTAAAGGGAACCTCGAGCAATTCCCTGGATGATGCAAGGGTGTCAGATGGTGGAATGATAAAGAAGAAGGTAAAGCGGAAGCCAGAACTGGACCTAAACGAAACCCATTACCGACCCGAGAAGTTACCTTCTCAAACGGGAGAGGAGAGACACAAGTCCCTCAAGCAAGCTGCTGCAGGTCTTCCCGGCCATAAATCAAACCTTCAGACAACTCCTCCAAACGTTGAGCAGTCAAGCTGACTTTGATTATAACTCGATTAGAAGTTTACACCTTAATATCTTCGTGTAACACAAGTATTTTTTTTTTCCTTTCTTTTCTTTTGGTGGGTGCGTCATTCATTATTATGACCATCAGATTTTTACCATTTTTGTAAGTATATGTTCTTCGATGGAGCCCCGTGGATTAAATATTTTATCTTCTTCAATAGAGATAGCAGCAAGCTATGATTTTCTTATGCAGAGATGATCTTTTGTTATTTTCTCCTTTCTTGCTTTACATGTAGCTGTTCATATCATTTCATCGTTTCTTTTTTGAGTATTTGTAGAATGCAACGGATCGGTCATGTTTTTGCAAAAATAGAATCATTTGACAATTTTTTTAAGATCCCTTTTAAACGTATATGAAGTGGGAGCTCAATGAACTCTAATTCAAACCTGTTTGGATAGTGATATGAGATGAGATGGTTTGTGAATAGTAATAAAATTATTAGTTAAAAGAATTATTATATACAGAAGCCACTGTTTATAGCAGTCAGTTTTGCACTTATTATGTGTCAAAATTTACACAACATGTTTGTTAAACTTAAAATTAGAGATGGATGGAAGAGATGATGAGAGAGAGGGGAAACGAGAGAGAGAGAGTGAGCGAGAGCAAAGATGAGAGAGAGAGAGAGCGGAGATGAGAGAGAGAGCGAGCGAGAGCAGAGATGAGAGAGAGACCGAGAGTAGAGATGAGAGAGAGAGGGTGGAGATGAGAGAGAGCGAGAGCAGAGATGAGAGAGAGAGAGCGGAGATGAGAGAGAGCGAGACGAGAGAGAGAGAGAGTGGAGATGAGAGAGAGAGAGAGAGATGAGAGAGAGAGCATAGATGATGAGAGAGAGAGAGGGGAGAGAGACGCTGGTGCGAGAGAGATGAGAGAGAGAAGCCGAAGGAAGGAAAAAAAAAAACAAATGGATGGGAGGCATCCACGCAGTGTGTGCATTGTGTGTACCATTACAGTGGATGCTGTATAGCACTTCTCTAGTTAAAATTAGATGAGACGAAATGAAATGAGATATTGTATATCCAAATGGGCCCAATCTGCTTGACATTTAGGTAGAAAATAAAAAATAATCAATAATAGAAAGATTGGCAATCCTATCAATGTCAACGATCATGATGTACAAAACTAATGGTCAATAATTTCGTTCTTGAAAATGGTCAATATATAATGGGATAGACACTTCCTTTATTTAGCGACATGAGTTTTTGTTTAAAGATAAAAATATAAAAAATATATTACAATATTTATTATTATATAATTTTACTAAAATTTATAAATACAATTTGACAATTTTGATACAATTCGCGAACTTGGATATGAAATTATGAATTATAGTTGAGGACTCTCATCGGTTTCAATTGAATATATCAAATTAATATAAACTTATTTAAACTGAATTCAATTTATATAATTTGAGCTCTTTACATCATTTTAGAAATACTTTCTTTACAAATGAATCTAACAAAATAAATTTACAAATTAACATAATTTAATACAATATATTTCATCTAATTTCAGATAATCAGATGAAATCATCTGAATTCATATATCTAATATTTCTCTTTCAAATTATAAATTTTTATTATTAGCTCATAACAGATTTTAATCAACCTTTAATTTTCATCTTTTAACTCATATTATCTCATCTTAATTTTCATATGAGAAAACAAACCAAACATTAGATCTGAACGCAGAGACACGTATGTATGACCCGTGGTTGCGGTCCTGCGGAGCCGAAAGCATCACGTCAAGAGTCTGGATAATGCCAATCCGAAACTCGAAAGGAAGGAAGAATATGAGAGAGAGCGAGCCAGAAAGCAACGAAAAACAATCAATCAATAATGCTACAAATCCAACCGCCAACGATATTTTCCACCACATCTACATTTTCTCATCTTCCAATCACCAAATATTCTTACCATACATATATATATATATGTATACACAAATTATAAAGACTAAACAAGAAAAAAGAAAACGAATATAGAAGTTGATTCACACATGGTGGCACGTTGCTTTTTGTGCCACGTGACGATCTCCGTCGTCGACATGAACCACTCCTCTCCGGCTACCGGAATTTCATCACGATCATCATCTCTAGCATCCCATTTTTGTCCATCTAAACCATCTCAGTTTTCGGTTGGTAGTCTAAAGCTTTGCGGGTTCGGGTTCGAGTTGAAGAGGAAGGACTTGTTGAAGAGACGGCTTAAGTTCGTAGTCAGTGCGGAGCTCTCGAAGCCATTCTCCCTCAGTTTCGGGTTGGACTCTCAGGTTTATTGCTTTCCCTGCCACCCATTCAGCTGTTTGTTGTTGTGTTGTTGGGTTTTCTTTACACGTTCTAGATCTTCGAGCTCGTGGATATTTAATGAATTGACTGAGTGAGCTGAGGATGATATTTTTGGGAAATTTTGTTGCTTGAAGATGTGGGTTGTGTTTGTTTTGTGAAATTGTAACGGGTTCGATCAAGCCTTTTTTTTTTTCCTCTATTGTGGGCGGAGAAACCGTAGGCCGATTGGTGCTACCGGTTTTGGTGACAAGATATGATATACTTGTGGTCAGTTTTACTAATGGAGGCCATGGTTGGAGAGCAGTTTTGAATTAAAAAAACCCACTCGTTTTCCAGGCACTTATGAGTAGTGGCGCTGTAATTGGATGTCTTTGCATTGTGAATTGTTGTATTGCATCAGCCGATGTTCTGTTTTTTAAATGTTCGGAAGCCCAAATTGAGCTATTACGCCGCTTTGCTTTGCTTTGAATTGTTTTTTATCATCACAAACTAGAGCAGTTGTCTGTTTCTGTTCTTTATTTTTTCTGCAATTAAGTCGCAAACAATATAATATGGCCTCTATATCTGATATAAAACGCAATCTCCATTTGGTCTGACAAGAAAGTTTGCCCTGCTTCGTCTGTGCCTTATAAATGCCATTATTGGTAAGCCCTAGGGTTGGTCAAGTGGTAAGGGCCTTGGTCTTGTCTAAGGTTCAAACCCTTGGTGCAAAAAATTCTAGGGGCCACGTCCCATTTGTAAAAATTTGGTAATTTACCTGATCCGTGTGGTTTGGGCACATTACATGGATTCGGGGTTTGATTAGATAAAAGACATGTTGCACGGTCTTTGGGTTTCCTCATCATAAAAAAAGAGGACTATAATGCTGTTGTTGGTCATTTTATCTTAGTTTTAGCACTCATTCCCTTCCTCTGAATGGTATATCAGTTTCCAAAATTTCCTGGTTTTATACTTGACCAGTTGCTTTCTTTCATATGTTTAATGGAGATTCAATCCCAAAGATGAGTTTCATGTCATAGACTGACTACTTTATTTGCATGCGAAGACCTTTCGGTCTCATGACCCATCACAGGCGCCTTGGATTGGTCCGGTTCCTGGGGATATTGCAGAGGTTGAGGCATATTGTAGAATCTTCAGAACCACTGAATGGCTTCATGCTGCGCTAATGGATACATTGTGCAATCCATTGACTGGCGAATGTAGCGTTTCATATGATTTCACACCAGAGGAAAAACCACTATTGGAAGATAAAATAGTCTCTGTGCTTGGTTGCATGGTGTCCCTTCTTAACAAAGGGAGAGAGGATGTCCTTTCTGGAAGATCCTCGATTCAAAATTCCTTTCGGGTTGGAGATGTAAGCTCAGTTGAAGATAAACTTCCTCCACTTGCCATTTTCAGGAGTGAGATGAAAAGGTGTTGTGAGAGCTTGCATATTGCTCTTGAAAACTATCTGATGCCTGATGATGATCGAAGCTTGGATGTATGGAGGAAACTTCAGAGACTGAAGAACGTCTGCTATGATTCTGGTTTTCCTCGGGGGGAGAATTATCCATGCCATACGCAGTTTGCAAATTGGAATCCTATTTATTTTTCGACTTCTAAAGAGGACATATGGTCCAAAGATTCCGAGGTAGCTTTTTGGATGGGTGGTCAGGTAACAGAAGAAGGCTTGAAGTGGTTAGTGAAGAAAGGATACAAAACAATTGTAGACCTTAGAGCAGAGACTGTAACGGACAACTTTTATCAAGCAGCCCTAGATCATGCTGTTCTATCTGGGAAAATTGAACTGGTCAAAATTCCTGTTGAAGTTGGGACCGCACCGTCAATGGAGCAGGTCGAGAAGTTTGCATCTTTAGTTTTAGATTACAGCAAAAAGCCCATATATCTTCACAGTAAGGAAGGAGTAAAGAGAACTTTGGCCATGGTCTCCAGATGGAGGCAGTACATGTCTCGCTGTTCACAGCAGTTTGTCTCTGGTCAACCAGTAGCTTCCAATGGTTTTTTATTACAAGATGCTGATGGAATGAGAAAAATGCAGGAGTCTTTCATTATTGAAGAAAGCTCTCTGCTGGAAAAGGAGAGTGGGTTGATGCAGGGGTCTTTGGGTTCAAATGGTGTACCCTATGAAAAAGTATCTCCATACAAGGGTAAGAAGCATCAAAGCAGTAATGGGGCCCTCAGCAGCCTTGTTTCTGTCCAAGGTATGCCATCAGAATTAGCTGATAATGGAGTAGGATCCCCAGCAAACTTCACCATAGATATTGACCCTCTGAAGGCCCAGGTTCCTACATGCAATGTTTTCTCCAAAAAAGAAATGTCTAGGTTTTTTAGGAGTAGAAAGATCTCACCTTCTACTTATAAAAATGATCAATTCAAAGGATTCCAAATATTACCAATTTCTAGAGATGTGCATAATGGAACAATGTGGAAAGGTGATATTGTTCGTACTGACACTATGTCCCAGCCTCTGGAGTCGGGAGGTCCCAATGGGTCACTCAATGGAAAGACTCTTTCTCCAGAGACCCCGAAATCACCTGCTGATGACGAGAAGAATTTGATTGGTGATATTCTGGTTCCTGTTGGTCCAGTTGTGAATGGACTGGACCAAGTGGATAGGCCTTCTGTGATGACAGAAACTAATTTCTCTACCGTTGTGAATACTAACTTTGACGAGACTGTGAGATCCCAATCAATACTAAAGGATCGCAAGAGCAATAGCGGGGCTGCCTTAATTTCAGCCAATGATGATCTGGGGCCAATTGAAGGTAATATGTGTGCTTCTACAACTGGTGTTGTAAGGGTCCAATCAAGAAAGAAAGCAGAGATGTTTTTAGTTCGGACAGATGGACACTCTTGTGCCAGAGAAAAGGTGACAGAATCGTCTTTGGCCTTCACTCATCCTAGTACCCAGCAGCAGATGCTTATGTGGAAATCAACACCAAAGACTGTATTGCTGTTAAAGAAACTAGGGCAAGAGCTCATGGAAGAAGCAAAAGAGGTACCATTAGAAATCTTATTAGTAAATGACATTCTGTTTATGTACAAGAATATGTTTCTGCTCCTTTGATTATTTTTTCTCTTTCTTTCACTTTTATGTTTGTAGATTGTTAACGGAATTTCTCTTCATGGTATAGTAGTTTTTTTAAATGTATGTTTTAAGCTTCCAGTCATAGATAGAAATGTACTCACTTCATCCCATGGTTGATGGGAGTTCACAAATGGCATACAGTTTAATAAAGAAAAAGAAACATTATATTCCTTAAAATACCTATAAAAAAATAAAAAAATACTGTGGTTCAAATAAAAGGAGGGTTCATATATGAAAAAATTGGGTTCAATTTTAAGGGTAATATGGAAAGTTAAATGGAGAAATATATCCATTTTTGGAACTTTGATATATTTTGGGGCACCTCAAAAATTAAAGCACCTCATTTTTGTTTGGAACAGAGAGGGTTGGATACACATATAAAACAAATCAAGCAATAGGGATGTGACCACGTTATTTGTAAAATTGAAATGAAGGACTAAATTAATCAGCAAAGGTTCTTAGTGGTACTTCTCTCGGGTATGGGTGTTTTGCCTAGCAACTTGATATTCAAGAGGAAACACCATTACCAAATTCTGTGGGTCTAGTGAAAGATATCGGTCTATTTGTGTAAGTGGTTTCGGTTTCTTCCACATTCACCTATTCAGTCTTTTCATGGTTATTTCTTAACTGTATTTATTGCATTGGGTTTTCAGGTTGCCACTTTCTTGTATTACCAAGAGAAAATGAACGTTCTTGTGGAACCTGATGTGCATGATATATTTGCTAGAATCCCGGGGTTTGGATTTATTCAGACCTTTTATACTCAAGACACCAGGTAGGGAACTCTTTGATTTAATAACAAATAATTGAAGATTTTGTTAAGGTCCCTGTACTTCTGGAGCTTACTGATCTGTTGGATGCCCTTAATCTAGTGATCTGCATGAGAGGGTTGACTTTGTGGCATGCTTGGGTGGTGATGGGGTTATTCTCCATGCATCAAATTTATTTAGAGGTGCTGTGCCTCCTGTTGTCTCATTTAATCTTGGATCTCTTGGATTTCTGACTTCCCATGGTGTAAGCTTCTGAACTCAACTTTTGTGTTTTTCTTTTCCCACAATCAGCTATATTTTCTGACTCCTAGTATATTTCTTTTGTTATAGTTTGAAGATTATAAGCAAGACTTAAGACAGGTCATCCATGGAAACAATACTCTGGATGGTGTCTATATAACTCTCAGAATGCGTCTTCGATGTGAAATTTTTCGAAATGGTAAAGCGGTGCCTGGGAAAGTATTTGATGTTCTAAATGAAGTTGTTGTCGATCGGGGTTCTAATCCATATCTTTCTAAAATTGAATGCTATGAACACGACCGACTCATAACCAAGGTGAGATTAGTGAATTCATTTCTTAAGTAGGAAAAAGAAATTCATGCCCTTGACTCTTATGTGAACTGAGTTGTTACCTGCTCTCTCCAATTATGAAGTCCAATATTCACTTAATCTAAAGCAGTGGTCACCATTAATGCCACATATCATGTTTTAAACTTTGATGCAAATAAGAAAAGATAAGTTTATGAAATTGCCAGGCTTTTAATGACAAATACTATTTCTTTAGGTACAAGGTGACGGAGTCATTGTAGCCACCCCTACAGGAAGTACTGCTTACTCTACAGCTGCAGGAGGTTCCATGGTAAGCTGTGCTTTTTATTCAAGTCACGGTTATATTATTATTGGTAAATGGATATATATTGATTGCAAATTGTCTTTTTAGTTTTCACTAGACCTAAGCTTTTAAAACAGCCATTTGTTTGTTTTTATTGACCTGAAGATAAGAGGTCAGAACTGCCATTTGTGTTAGAAAAAGCTATTACATTGTGTCAGTGTATAATTTAAAAGCAAAGTAACATCATTTGGTCTGGGAGCCATCAATTTTGTTTTCACTTAACATCATTTAATGCAAATCTCCCTCCCTGGCCCCCCTCTCTTTTATGATTATAATTGGTAGCTTCATGGTTGGTAATGACATTGATGTGGTGTTTGGTGCACGGATTGATTGGGTTGGGTTCAGCTTACTTTTAAATCTTGTTTTTTTTTTTTTTTTTTTTATAAGTAAAAGGTAAATTTCATTGATACGAATGAAATAAGCATAGCCCGTGTACGCAGGGAGTGTACAAAAGAACACCTAAATACATTCTAGGAACGATAGATTAAGGACAAGAAGTCATGAGCATCGTTCCCATTAAGTACAATAACAAAAAACCAAAGCAATAGTGTGTATAAAATAATTCTGAAGCTTCGTCATTGTGCGCTCCCTATCTTCAAAGCACCGCTCATAATGCACAGCGGAATCATCTTCCACACTGCCGCCACTTGATGATAGCCTTGAATCTCCTTCCAGCAAGCCAATAAATCAACCACCCTTAAAGGCATTACCCAAGCGACGTCAACTCTTCTAAAGATCTCATCCCACAACACCCTTGTCACCTCACAATGCAATAATAAGTGATCCATCGATTCTCCTTGCTTTTTACACAAGTAGCACCAATCCATCACAATGAGTCCCCTCTTCCTCAAGTTGTCCATGGTCAAAATCTTCTCAAGATCAACAGTCCATACGAAGAAAGCTACTTTAGAAGGCACACGAGACCTCCAAATATTACTCCTAAATCTTGTTTGGTGGCTATGAATGTTAATGGCCACAAGTCCTTGATGACATCAAAGATATCCCCAGTGGTCGGATGTCTGCAGAAAATGCCTTCATCCTCCTTATGCACAGGCTTAGCAGATATTTCTCTTCTAGTTGATCGATCGTCTTTTATTACATTGTGAGGTGGCTAGTGTTTTATGGAATGCTATTTTTGGAATGCTTTGAAAGATCAACCTCGTAGGGTGGTTGATCTTTCAGAGTGTTGGAAAGATGGTCTTGTCTTGCCTCTTGTGGTGTCTTTGGAGAGAAAGCAATGGCCGAAATTCTAGGACAATGAGAAGATGGTGGTGGAACTCCAATATTTCTTCTATAGAACCCTTTACATTTGATGATTGCTCATTCCACGTTGGACATGTATCTGCATCACTGGTCAATTTCTACTGTAGGAAAAGCACATTTTTCTTAGAATCTATCATCTGAAGGTCTTGAATTCTCTGCAAAGTAGGAAGGAAGAAGAAATATCCCTTCAGCAGCTACATTTCTACTCTGTCATTTTGTCACATTCTAATTGCACATATTAAATTTCAGAGACGTGTGTTTTACGTAATTCAATAAATAAATTCCACTATTGTTGTGCCTCTCATACTCATTGCAATGTAAACAAATGTTCTTATTGAAAAATATATAAGTTCGATCTGGCAATTACAAATACTATCACTGGTTGTTGTTTGCTCTTTCACTTTGTTACTATTAGTAAGGCCATTATGAAAATCTAAACGCAGGTGCATCCAAATGTTCCTTGCATGCTCTTCACACCAATATGCCCACACTCCCTCTCATTTAGACCAGTTATACTTCCAGATTCTGCAAGGCTGGAATTGAAGGTATGCTATTGATTATCTAGGAACCAGATATTTTGGATCTTTAGCTCTTAATCTGGAGATATCTTAATGAAAATTTTGGCTTTAACCAAGTACTATCTTTCTTTTTGCCACCTTTAGTTCTTAAACTGTAGAAAAAGGGATGTTGCTTTTGTTGAACTGAGTTGGCACTTAGAGAGCATAGTGTGCTTTTGATGTCGAGCAAGAAAATTCTCTCCACTCATTTCTGTTTATTCATCTCTTTTTGAATTGGAAAGCTTCTTTGCAAGGGTGATGTATGCACTTACGAGAAAAATGGGTGGTTATATACAATGCTTACACTTAAGTTGAAAATCAATATCAGATCACAGTGGTCCCAAATCCCAAACCATAAGAGGGAGCTGCTTTATTTCGTTCAAGGAAATGCCACATTTTGGAAGAAGCAAGAAGGAACATAAATATTTTGGTTTCTTTACTTTTCTGCTATTTCTGTTCTCTTGACATGTTTATAAAGTTCTGTTAAATTTCTGCATGTTAGATCTGGGGATTCAATCTTGGAGCTGCCCTTTCCGATGCCCATGTATGCTAAAATCTTTTTGAGGGGTTATTTTCCAATCTCTCTGATTCTGATGTTGCTTGTTTCCATATTGAACCATATATCAGGAATATCAAGTGTTGGAGAACCAAGCTAGTTTGACTTGGTTACTTAAATAGTTCTAAACAGTATGCATTTAGAGCTCTAAATCATACAATGTCCGTATGTGTTTCTGGATGGCAAAAAGGTATATACAATTATTAACATAATGACAAGTGCAATTTTGAAACTCAACTTGGGAGGTGGTGGGCTTTCTGAGGGAGGCATGTTGCTTTATGGGAATTCCATGTCTAGTTGTGGATTTTCTGAGTTAGATATATGCCAAACAGTTTGGGATGAATCCAGAAGTATGTCCTTCTGTCAGTCATCTGCTAGATCTGGTTTTCCCTTGATCCTAATCACCGGAATTTCATAAAAATATGTTCTAATAAATTACGTCCAGTTTCTTTGTAGATAGTCGTCAGCCAAATTTAAATAGATAGTCATTTCACTCTTTTTTTTGGCTGTGGAGTGGTAAAAGGTTTACAATGAGGGTGGGACAAGCAGTTATGACTTGGTTCCTCTCTCTATGGAAAAAAAAACCATGAGGCCTAATGAACTGTAAGAACAAAGAATCATCTTTTGTTTCTTTGTGAAAATTAAGAAAATGGTTAGAAAACAGAAGGCCAAATGGGGGGGTGTGACCCCAATACACAAAAGAGTAGTTCAAAGTATTCTGTGTTCTGTTACTTGTATCCATATGTGAGTTGTTATACTTGTATTCGTGTCCGTTTGGTAGTTCTATTTCATCTTTTGTGAATTCCTATTTCTTTATAAAGACGGTCTCTGGGAAGAACAAAAACTTTTTATGCCAAATTTGATCTCAGGTCTAAAACCGTTCCACATCCCAAGAAGTTGCCTCAAGTATGATACAATAACTGCTATTCCATGTTTTATGTTGATAGGAAAGTTTGGCTTATTGATCTAGTTCTTGCCAGATATATTCTTTGTTAGTAGTATTAACATGGTTGTATTTGACAGATTCCAGAGGATGCTAGAAGCAATGCATGGGTTTCTTTCGATGGGAAGAGAAGGCAGCAACTCTCAAGAGGAGATTCTGTACGAATACATATGAGTCGGCACCCACTTCCAACAGTCAACAAGTCTGACCAGACATGTGATTGGTTTCACAGCTTGATTCGCTGTCTAAATTGGAATGAGAGGCTTGATCAAAAGGCCCTTTGAAGAAACTTAATCTCTTGCCATACCAGAGTGCTGAGGTTCTTGTAAACATACTGTACATATTATAAATTGAGATTAAAGAAAGAGAATTTGACTTTACAAATAGTAAATACGATCCATTCCCACATTGGCTCCCACATGAAGGTAGGGTTTGCCATTTACCCCAGTTTTCCTCTTTCCAGTATGACAAAATGTAATTCATGTTAACTGCCATGATCTGTTACACAGCAATAAAGATCTAATTTTTATAGGTCCTCTATGCAACTGAAAGTTGATCGATGTTTGATTGATCACTTCCTGTATTTATTTGTGAAATGTTATATAACACCACATAAGGATCTGTGGACTATTATACAACAGGGGAAGTTATTTTCATGAGCTATTTTTTTTTTCCCTTTCAGTTTCCTCGCATCCTAACACTTTTATCCGATTATTGTATCTAGTATTTATGCAAACTGAACAGAGCTGATTCATTTTCTATTCTCAGTTTTTCCATATTTCTATTGCTATTTTTCAAATTTTGGCTTAGCTGCAAGCTGATGAGGTAGTGGAAGAAACACAACTTGTTCAACAAGTGGTTGGCCAGGTACAACAGGTTTACCATGTCTTCCTAGAAATAGACCAATTAAATTTGTGTTTGAAGACAACATACTCAAAAGAACTGAATGTACGACCAGTCTTTATATATTATTGCCAATGAAAGAAAACGACTTTAAGATGAGCATAGTTTCCTAATTAGAGACCAAGCATTTTCTCTCCGTACACATGCACACTTTTCTTCTCGGTTTGGTTCCTGTATCATTTTTCATCATCAATGTTGCGTTTGATTGAGTTTTTCTGACGTGGTGATGGTTAAGATGGGTCGTTTTATAGAAGTAGTTATTGAATCAAAGTGCTTTACTTTAGCAAAATGTGGAGGTGGTGGTCTGAGAGTCACTGAGCGAAGTTGGAAAACAGAGAACCCGGTGTTGCTGGGATATTCTTCTATCCAGTGGTTTGGGAAGGTGTTAGAGGAGAGCCTAAGCATGAAAAAGGAGGTGTACTCGGCAACACGTGATGGTTTTTGTAGTATTATCGCTCAACGTTGTGCAAATAGGAGAGAGAGATATATTGAAATTTCAGAGTATAATTAGGGGGAGAAGGAATATGCTATGTATTCCAGAAGGTGAGAATGAATGGGGTTGGAGGAAGATGAGGGAGGTGTTGGTAGAGCAAGGGAAAGAAGACACTGAGGTAGGTGGTCTGCCTAGAGGAGACCAACCGAGTGATGGAAGAGGGAGACTAAAGCACCATGCGCGGTCGTATGAGGAGGTTCTTGCGACGTTGATATCGAAAGCTGTGAAGGAGAAGGTGGCTGGTGCGAAGGTTTCTGACAGAGGTAAGGGGCGTTGGCGTTGTGATGGTACGGTGAATCATACCCATGGCAGGGCCTCTGTGGCGTATTAGACATGGGAGGTGCAACGGAAGCTGCTGGAAATGCAGGGGCAGTTGCGTGCCTTGCAGAGGGATATGGCTGTAATTGTAGCCTTTGTCGGTTCATTTAAGGAAAAGGAAGGAGCTGATAAGTTAAAAAGCAATGAAATGGGAAGTGGGCCGAGTAAAATACATAAAGGGGCTCAACAGAAAAACAAAAGGGATAAGGGCTGGAATGCATTCCGTGGGTCTCCTCCGTTTGGTGGGGCTGGGCCGTCTCAACCCAGGGCCTAAAGCAGCGGGCTTCAATTCAGGGCTAAGAGCAGCAGGTCTCTACCCAGGGCCCAGAATTGTGGGTCGCAACCTAGGGCGCAAACAGGTGGGTCTCAACCCAAGATCCAAATAGGAGGGTCTGGATCCGAGCTAGTAGAGAACCCTCACCCTAGCCCGATACCCTCACCCGAGCTTCACAGCCTCGGGTTTGTGCCGGACAGCTTATCGACGGCGAGGGGTCAGGTTGCGGGGATACAGACGTCGCCGATGGAGGTAGTGGGGGTCGCCGGTGAGGTCTCGCCGGAGTTCTGTGCTCAACAAACCTTTGTAGGCTTAGAATCTCGGGTTTCTTCGTCTCTGGAGATCCAGAGCTCGCTGATAAGTGGTGTTGGGGTGTTTCTGGCCCCGGCGGCAGTGTCGTTGAAACCAGTTGAGGAGCTCGAGTTGGCTGAGGTTGAAGATGACTCGGATGATTTTATGCATTCCGTGGAAGATGAACTTTTCATCCCCGAGGCCTGTGGTTTGGAGGAATTTTCAATGGAGAGTGAGTTTCAGAAATTTCATAATAATAAGATGGGGAATCCTATCCCATTAAATTATTATTTTCCAGATCAAGCATTAGATTGGGTTATACATAAAGCTAAAGAAATTCAACATGTTGTGGGAATTGAATGTGATGGGTATGAGGAGCAGTTTATAGCCTTGTTAACTACTATGGAAGCTGAACACTACCAAGAAAATAGGAGGAACACAAAGAAATGTCGGGAATTAAAAAGATTGATGTGGTCGATCAACTCGGAAGCTAGTTCCAGCAGGAATAAGGCAAAAGGGAAGGGGCTGAATGTTCCCCAATGAAGCCCAAGATTGTATCTTGGAATGTCCGGGGTCTAAACGAGGTAGAGAAGCGTCTTCTGATTTGACGTCTACTCCGTGAGTGGAAAGCGGACATTGTATGCTTACAGGAGACAAAGCTGAAGATGATTAGTAGGAGGATTATTCGGAGTTTATGGAGTAATATTTATGTGGACTGGGTATATTTGGCCTCTTTAGGGGCTTCGGGAGATATATGGAGATATATGGTAGCTTGTTCTTTTAAGTGTGTGTCAAATGATTTCTTGTGGGCATTTACAGGTGTGTATGGGCCTAACTTAGATGTCGATAGAAGTTTATTTGGGATGAGCTTGCAGGGGTACAAAGTTGGTGGGAGCTCCCTTGGTATATTGGGGGGGATTTCAATGTGGTTCGTTTCCAGAGTGAAAGTCTGGAAAGCAGAAGATTGAGGCCAGCAAGCCTGGAGTTCTCAAAGTGTATCTTTGATTTGAACTTGATAGATCTTCCACTAGCAGGGGGTCCAGCTACTTGGTCAAATAATCAGACTTGGTCCCGATTGGTTCATTTTTTGATTTCTCCTGAGTTTGAAAGCCATTTTCCAGATGTATGGCAAAAGCGTTTGATTCGTATAACCTCGGACCATTGGCCTATTTTGCTGGATTGTGGAGGTATTCGTAACGGCAGAAGGTATTTTAAGTTCGAAAATATGTGGTTGAAGTCATAAGGTTTTGTGGAAAGGGTCAAACTATGGTGGACTTCGTATCATTTTGAAGGTACACCCAGTTTCATTTTTGCAAACAAACTAAAAAAGGGATTTAAAGGAGTGGAATAAACAATCTTTTGGTAATGTGGAGGAGAACAAAAATACCAAATTGATGGAAATTCAATATTTAGAAAGACTGCAAGAAGGGAGGCCACTTAATGAGGAGGAACAAGCACAAAATTTTGTTGGTTGCTGATCTTGAGAGGATAATTTTACAGGAAGAAATCTCATGGCGTCAAAAATCAAGAGCTCTTTGGTTGAAGGAAGGGGACCGGAGTACGAAGTTTTTCCATAGAATTGCAAACTCATATAGAAGAAATAATAACATTGAAGTGTTGAGAATTGAGGAAGCCGAGAATAGAGAAGGAGAAGTTATTCAAGACCATGTGGTTGTTTTCTTTGAAAAGCTTCTCACGGAGGAGGTGGGTTGGAGGCCTACTTTAGATGGATTGGCTTTTGACACTATTGAACCAGGGGATGTTACCAGATTGGAGAGGGCTTTTGAAGAGGAAGATATATTTGAAGTGGTAAGAAAGATGGCAAAAGATAAGGCTCTCGGACTGGATGGTTTCTCTATGGGTTTTTTCCAAGAATGCTGGGAGGTATTAAAGCGGATCTTTTGAAGGTATTTCAAGAGTTCTTCTTGGTAGGAAAATTTGAGAAAAGTCTTGACACTATTTTTCTTGCATTAATCCCTAAAAAGGTAGGGGCCATTGAGATTACAGATTTTCGGCCCATTAGTTTAGTGAATGGTGCTTATAAGATTATTGCAAAAGTGCTTGCCAATCGATTAAGTGGGATATTGGGGAAGATAAATCCGAGTTGGTACCGATTGGAGAAGTTCAGGATATAAGGGAGCTGGCTGGCATTTTGGGTTGTAAGATAGCGTCTCTACCTATGACTTATCTGTGATTGCCATTGGGTATAGCACCGAGGTCTCGTATGATTTGGGATATAGTGATTGAAAAAGTAGAGAGGAGACTAGCAGGGTGGAAGATAATGTATTTGTCGAAAGGGGGCTAGACTACATTAATCAAAAGTACACTTTCTAACCTACCCACCTACTTTCTATCATTATTCCCTTTACCGGCAAGCGTGACGGGTCGACTTGAGAAGTTACAGAGAGATTTTCTGTGGGGGGGGGGGGGGGGGGGGGGGGCTTAGGAGATGAGTTTAAATTCCACTTAGTTAAGTGGGAGATGGTATGTCATCCTATCTCCAATGGCGGTTTGGGTGTCAGAAATTTGAGGTTATTTAATCGGGCTTTACTTGGCAAATGGTTGTGGTGATATACCAAGGAACCAGAGGCCTTATGGAAGACTGTGATCGAGAGCAAATATGGTGAACTAGGGGAGGGGTGGTGTACCAGAGAAGTTAGAGGAGCATCTGGAATGGGGTTATGGAAACATATTAGAAGAGGATGAGAGGTTTTCCATCGATACACTAGATTGCACTTGGGGACAGGTTCCAAAATCAGATTTTTGAAGGATGCTTGGTGTAGTAACAGTGTTCTACTAGATCTGTTTCCGTCTCTTTTCTTGATTGCAAGCAACAAAGATGCCACAGTGGCGGAGGTTGTGGAAGTCTCAGGTAGGAACATTCACTGGAACATCAATTTCAACCGAGCGGCACAGGACTGGGAGATGGAGAGTTTTGTAGATTTTTATAGTCTCTTATATTCTGTTCGTCCAAATATCCAGCAGGAAGATGAGTTGTAGTGGCATCCTGTAGGGAAATGGGTGTTCTCTGTTCGCTCTTTCTATAAGGTTCTCACACAAGTTCCAGAGATACAGTTTCCCTGGAGAAAGCTTTGGCGTCATAAGGCTCCTCCCAAAGCCTCTTTCTTTGTGTGGACAACGTCTTTGGGTAAGATCCTCACTACGGATAATTTAAGAAAGATGAGGATAATTATTGCAGATTGGTGTTGCATGTGTAAAAGCGGGGGTGAGTCGGTAAATCATTTACTTTTTCACTGTGAGATAGTTAAGACTATTTAGGACGAGGTGTTTAAAAGAATGGATATGGCGTGGGTTATGCCGGAAACAGTTTTGGATGTATTGGCGTGCTGGACTTCTATCCGTTGGGTGAGACAGATCAAAGCAGCGTGGAAGATCATCCCTATCTGTATTATGTGGTGTTTATGACAAGAACGCAATGAAAGGACTTTTGAAGACAGAGAGAGATCTTTGGAGGAGCTAAAATTGTTATTTTTTAGGACTCTTTGTACTTGGGCCATTGCTGTAGACTTAAATGGCATGGACCTTCATGAATTCCTAGTTTCTAATATGCCTACATAATTAGGGCATTTTTCTTTGTATCTTGACACTTGGTGATTTAATAAAGTCTTGTTTTACTTATCAAAAAAAAAAAGATGGGCGATCCTTTGAGCATTATTACATCATTTGTAGCAAGAAAAAGAGACCCTCGAAAGCAATATAATACCGAAAAGCTCAATTTATATAATTATATTATACAAAGCAAACCTTGGCATGTGGATTTAAGCATCCCATGATTACATAACGAAGAAAGAAAACCAGCAATCGAAAACAAACACACTAATACCCACATTGGCTTTCTGTCCTCCCTTAACGAACGTACAGAGAAAGACAAGCCAGTGGTATCCTTTGCCTGTTGGCAAATCTTCATCACTAAGCCCATAATAAACTAAAAAAGAAAAAGAGAAGTCCATATATATATATATGTATATATATAATACATATATATATATATATGTATATATATATATATACATATATATGTAATCTTGTAGGAAGATTAATGTTTTTGCTTTTTACATGGCCCTCACAGCTTGGAACCTTGGTTCCTTTGGGAGGAACTTCTGCTCAGCATACACAGACATATAGTCACCAAACACAAACTTGGGGTAAGCTTGATCCACCTCTTTCTTAATATTCTCCACCAGCTGAGGTGCAGGGGATATGGTGGCCTTAAGGGAGGGATTGTAAAATGAAGCAATTGATCTTCTGTTTCCGTCTGGTGTGGCCAAAACTCGGTGCCAGACACTCTTATATCGACCATTGCTTAAGACCTCAATCTGATCTCCAGTGTTGATGACAATGGCATTTGGCAATGGCTGAACATCGATCCATTCGCCGTCTTTGAGGATTTGAAGACCTCCCACCTTGTCATCTTGGAAAAGTAGGATGACGCCTCCAGCGTCGGTGTGAGCTCGGAGACCATTCACTAGCTCTGGATTTGGACATGGGGGGTAGTGGCTTACCTTGGTGCCAAAGAAGGCACTAGTGCCTTCTTCACCATCAAATGCTTTCTTGATGGATCCTTTGGGTAACCCCAAATTCTCATCCATCACTTCCATGACCTTCACTCCCAATGTCTTCAGTTCTGCTCGGTATTCAGCCATGGTTTCCCTGTCATCAGTGTCACAGGCCAAATGATATCAGTATACTAATGCTCAAGTTATTCGAGGATGAGCCATTTCTAACAACTAAAATGAATTCCTACGGATCGAAGTTTCCATGTATGGTGTTGGCTAGAGCTGAATATGGCCATATTGTATCAGTATTAACACACCAAATGTTATTCTAGAATTTTGGGCTCTTAATTTTGAGCCTTTTCAATCTGTCAGAAAACCAAGTTTTTGTGAATTTGGAGAGAACTGATCAGAATCTTCAGTCCTACTTGTTTTCTTTCCTCAATTAATCCAGCCTAGCTACTGATCATTAAGAAATACATGCAGTACTGCTTACTTGAATCCTGGGGTTTGAGATGCCCACTCGTTATCGTCTAGGAGAGTGAAGACATCTTCCCAGTCCTCATTCTCCAACTTGTTGCCGCTCTTCTTTTCTACTATCTCATTCAACAGCTTCACTGGTGTTGAGTTCTTGAAATTTTCTTCTCTTTCCTGCTTATAACACTCGGAACAGACCTTCTTCACCCTTTGAAGGAGCTCCTCTGGAATTCCATGGTTCACCAGCTGTAACAATAATGATGGTGATGAAACCTTAAAAATTCTTGTGACATGTGATGTGGGGCATGTGGTAGATTCATTGTAGATCATGAGTAAGTAGTGATAGAGAAAATTAAAGCATGTACCTGGAAGAAGCCCCACTCCTCGCATCCGTTGGCTATCTCAACCATTGTCTTGGCCCTCTCCTCGCCGTTGAGCTTTGAAAAATCAATCACTGGGATCGTCATTGAAGCAAAAAAAGACTGGGCAAAGGTAGAGAGGGAAGGAGAGATCAAAGTTGCAGCTTGTTCTAGTAAGTAGTGTATCTGCCTGGCTAGCTCTATCAGTTTGCACAGTTCGTGGTTTGGAAGAGAGGGTCCTTGAGCCTATTTATAACAAAGCTTCCAGCCAGCCATGCATATTACCACTTAATTTTTAAGCATTTTTTGGTTTATTTTTTTAGAATTAAGTTTATTTTTGTACATGTTAGGATGTGGGACGGTGACACATTAGGTTTTAAATAAGATACAAGAAGGTCAATGCCTTTTGAAGTACTACCTGTTGGTAACCCACAACACAAGCATATATACTCATAATCATCAGCTTTAATTTAATCCATAACATGATGATGCAGGTCATTTTCCTTAATTAGGTCATTAATTACATAAGCCAATTTGATTAACTGACACGTGGAGATCGAATATATATGATCATGGTAATTTTCTTAAGGTAGTTCATGATATATATGTGTGTATATATATATATATATATCCTCTAATGGGGGTGCATGCATGGTCGTTACATCTAATAATATTGGATTTCAGCCCTCTTTTCTGATAAAAATGGCTTGAATATATATATATATATATAGAACTAATAGAGATCAGAAAGTTTCCCTAATTACCAACTAATTAAGAAGTGTGAAGCCATGGATCAGTTACATGGCACAAACTTAGGGATTGGTTTATTATATATATATATTATTGATCTCTAGGCATGGTGACATGCATGCATGCATGCATGTATAGCCAGTTTCCAAACAATAATGTTTCCCGGCTATAGGGTTTTGCTAATCATCATCCCCACACACCACACATGCAGTACCACACTTATTTTACTTGTAGTTTAAACATCTGCCGACCAGCTAGATCGATCAGCTATATAGGGTATTTCATCGATGTTCGTTCGTGTTGACTACTTGCATGCATTATATATATCTTGCAAATGCTATATACCCTCCCTCTGACTTTTTGGACAATATTGAAATTGTTTTTTTGACGAGGAGTTGTTGCAATATCATTAAACTGATCATATAGTACTGATTTGTAGGCATTGTTTGTGGGTTAAGGAAGCTGGCACGCAGCAGCATTAAGGTGAAGACTTTTTTTTTAAAAATAAATAAAGCTATATATCATCCACAGCCCTAATGATCTAATTCATATATAGATAGTCAACTTAGCTCTGTATAATATATATATATATATATATATATATATATATATATATTATGTGATGATCAGGACTTCATGACAGTTTTTTTTTCTTATTTTTTTTTCAAGTAGTACTTTTTGTGATTTTTTTTGTTTTAATTAATCAGAAAATTAAATGATCTGCATCTTTGTTCGAAGCAGCGGTTGAATGCATGCATCATGAGCAGTGCTGCAGTTGGGCAGCGTATCGTTGGCCATGTTCGGGTACTAGTTGTAGTACGTAGTACTACTAGTCCTCCAAAAACCATATATAGTTGAATAATTCGTGTATATTCAACTATACACACGGGAACAGTCCCAGGTGCGTTAGCTCCGGGTGCACCTGACATAATGATTTAAATATAAAAAAATAAAAAAATCAGTAGCTTATTTGTTTAGAAAAAAAAGATACAAAGTTAAAGAAATACAAAAAATTAGTATTAAAAAAAAATCTAAATTTCAGCAAAGTATGAGCATTAGTCTGCATCTATATTAGATTATCTATTTACTTTATATATAATAATAAAATATTATTAATTTTTTATTTAAAAAATTGAAAAAAAAGAAAGGAAAATGAGTACATGCATGACTGTTAGAACAAAAAGAACATGAAAAAGAGACGTCAATTCATATGCGCCGCAGGGCTATTAAGGGTCATTTGGTAAAACATGATCATTCATTAAATTCTACAAGAGAGTTATACGTCAAATGGTCAAAGGTTTTAAGGACCTTTTGATAAAACAGAATCCTTCATTAAATTCTACAAGGGAGCTACACGTCAAGAGTTTTAAAGGCTTTTTGATAGAACAGGACTTAACGGGAAAAAAAAATTAACGAAAAAATAATAAAAGTTATTATTCACAGTTAGATAGCAACTTATTATAATATAGTATATATATGTTAACTTGTTCCACGTTGCATATATGTTCTATCTCTGAGATCATTAATTATTGGAACAATGTTTATTCTTAATTAACTGTATTATTTCTCCAACTTATAATTTAGACGATGATGGCAGAGTATGGGGATGCATGAGATTCTGGTCCTGGGGTTCAATCTTTAAACCTAGCTATCTAGAATGACGTTGGGGGCATTGCTCTGTTTGGAAGATGAATCTAACTCAACTGCATGATCATATTAACTTATCTCAAATCAATTATTGATGTGAATTATTATTTTTTCAATTTTTCATAAAAAAAATTAAATACATCTGAACCAACTTCATACATTTCAGACTAAAAAGTTAAACCCATATCAACGTAAAAAAGTTAAATCCATTTCAATAAGACTCATAAAATATTACTATTCACAACTCAATATTTCAACTCAACTCAACTCATCATGATCTTAATATTTACTAAGATCATGAGATCAATATATAACAAATTAGAGGGATGCTACTGATCATCATCAATCGATGACAGTTTGTCATGAAATTACATCAATGGATCATCATGATCATGCAGATCAGATAGAGACGAATTAGATCGAACACAATCTTTTGCAGTACAGACTAATTTCTATGAAACTGATCAGTACATGATCATGAGCTTCCTTTTGTTGATTCTAAAGTTATCTACTTTGCTCATGATTAATTACAACAATTAGCTAGCTTATTGTTTTCTTCCGATTCCGAGGCATATATATAATTTGTTTGCCATCAATGATTTATATATTAAAGTCTCATTATTAATTATATTGTTTATAAAGTATTAATTGGTTTTTGTCTCATACATTTTTTTTTTTGAACAATTGTCGACGACATTGATAATGACAATTATTGAAAAAGAATTAAGCTAGCTGTTGGAGTAGAGCTAGCTGAAAGTCAAGAGATCGATGCAACCTTTTCATTTTTTCACTTTTGGTATCTTTCTATTGATCGATGCCAAAATCGGATCGATTGAATATTAATGAATAGTAGTAAAATAATTGATGAATTGAAATAAAATAATAATAAATAATAATAAACTGTTTGTGAATATAGTAATGAACTGTTTGTAAATAGTAGTGAAATATTCTGAGATGACCGTCTCAGTAGCCAAACACAACCTAAGACTTACTAGAGTTTCTTTTCAAATTTTAAGGTCGAAAATAGGAAAGAGATAAATGCACACATAAATATTTCTTGTGTTTATTTCTCTTTTATTTTAAACTCTATATCATTGCGAGCAAGAATTTTAGTAGATATTAATTAATCCACCAAGATTTTACTATACGAGATCATTAAATTACAGCTAATTTTTTTCAACTTTAACACAAACCATGAATTAATGTGCACCAAATTATAATTTTCATGGCATTCATATTAATTTTAATGGTATTTCCTTTTTAAATTACGTATTTAGCTAATACGATATGTATCTTTTTAATTGATTTAGCCACCTGAAAGCTAAAACGATAGCCATATATCTTAAGTTTTCATTGAGCGAGAAGCTGACATTTGTTACAAGCCATCCAATATAATATTTCTCTCTCTATATATGTATTATTATTTTTATTATTATTCACTACTATTCATAGATCATCTGATATCAATACATTAATCCAAACTAACCTAATTCATATAATTAATAAATATAATTGTTTTTATAACAATATATACAATAAATAATTATCATGTTCTGATCATGAGAGCCATATGGCACGTAGGTAGAAGGGATCGATCGATCATATTCAATCGATCTCATGAATTACTCCCAAATGGAAATGCTTTTGTTTATAACCGAGTGGACATGATGATCAAGTAGTACTGCATCATATACTACGTGAGTACCACTTCAACATGATCATGCATGGTGAGTTCAAATCTTCTCATGCATGGATGATCCACTACTACAAGAAATAAGCCATCGCCGGAAATACTATCAAAACTCGCCGCAATTGTTTATTAATTCCGGCTAAAACAGGTTGCCATCTAGTCGCCGCTTCTAAAGAGCCAAGTGAAAATTTTTCCACCGACTTTTGAAATTAACGAAAATACTAATCTTTACCGACGATTAAACTAGCCGGAAATAATTAAGATAAATGATAGTCAGAAAAAAGTTTGCCAATATTTTTTAATTAGTTGCTAAATTGTATTTCCGGCGATTATTAGACATAAAAAATAATCTATTCAACATTTGCGGCGAATATGTGTCGCCAAAAATATTTTCCACACGTTAAGGGCGATGCTTGCCTTTCGCTACTTATAATGTATCAAGATAATTACCTGCAGCTTATATATCTATAATATATTAATTGTAATTAATTTATTATATATATTTTTTTGTACCAAGAAATTTTATTTAATTAATAAAGTACATGAAGATCATGAAGATAATTAATATATAATATGATCATATCTGGCGGCCAAAGGGTAAGTACAGTCTGTTATATGTCGAGCAATGTTAGGTACAATCTCCATTTAATTAGGGATTGCAATGCAAGCCTAAATAATCTTATCTTTAAAATTTTTTTACAAAATTATTTGCAGTCCCCAAATGAGGACTGTATGTGCAGGCCTTTCATTAAATGAGAAAAAATATCATTTTAGGAATGATAATTTTGTAATTTTAAAAAATTTTAAAGATAAAATTACCTAAACTTGCATTGCGGTCCCCAAATGGGGACTGTACCTAGCATTACTCATATTAATATATATATATATATATATATATTGTTCTGATCGTGATGATCTCCATTTTGTTCGTATCATGATGATCATACAGAAATGAAACCCTAGCTAGTCTAAGTTAATTTGATGCATGGCCAAAGATTAACTCAACTTGAATTAATTATTCATTTTATATCTTCCATGACCAAATTACACACATTTACACTCCTTATAATTAATATATATATATATATATATATATATATATTATATCTATATCTATATATATGTGCAGTTTGATCGGAAAACCCTATATTCGAGGTAAATTAACCTAGCTAGCTTTTCGCAAGCATTCATGTTTCCGAAATGAATATCATGCCCAACCTTATATTAAAATATTAATTCCCGTGGACAATGGTATGTTTTCATGGAAAGTGATGCATATAGTACTTTATATATATATATATATATATAAAAAGTGAGGCAGCCATGCATATATCTAGGGTACTCTTTTTGCGCAGATACATTCCCCCTAAAGGATAGCTAGCTAGGCTTTGAAAGATGTGATCAATTGAATAAGTAAGATAACGAAGCAATGCTAATTAATTGGTTTTATTTAATTAATTGAGAAATGATATAACCAAAACAAAAATTACTTAAAAATAAATTTACAAATTGATCATCACATGATTTCATATAATATGTACTTTAGGTCTATTTTACAATAAAGATAACCTTATTGTTAACATCCAAAAACGAGTAGTTTAAAAGAGAATAAAGATTTACTCCCGGATGTGCTTAAGTGTGCCGAGCCTCGATCGATATTGTAGAGAGCACAGTGATTCGATGTAGTTGTACAGTATCGGTACGTACTAGCTAGTACCATATCAAATCATATTAGTTTGTAGAGTTAATATTCTTACTAAATCAGTAACGTTTGACTAATTAATCATTTGTCTAATTCATTATTGTAATTCAATCCCTTACGTACATGCAAAGGACTCTCTATTTATAGATTTCTATCTGTGTCTCTGATGAACTTTGATCTCTTTAGCTGATCTCACCCACGACTCTCACACATACATGGTGCTAAGTAATTGTGTCTCTGAGAAGGTATTGATCATGAGGGTGACGAAGAAATGGCCTGTACATCTATAGATTTGGTTTGTGGTCTTTGTCATTCACTACTCTTTTTCTTTTCTTTTTTTTTTTTTGTTTTTTTGTTTTTATTTTTTTTTAAATTTAACTAATTAATGATCTTGACGCAATCATTGGTAATATTTTATAGGAGACCGAAAAATTAATTAAAAAAATAGTGTACATATATATATATATTAGTTAATTAAGCTAGCAAATCAGTCATGGCATATGGCCAGCTTAGATTATAGTCTCGTTCGGATATAGAAACGATTTCATCTCATCTCATTTCAACATTATAATTTTTTTAAATTTTCACATAAAATATAATAAATAATTCAACTTTTTTCAAATTTTAAAACAATAATAATATTAAAAAATAATATTATAATAATATTTTATTCAATTTTCATTTAAAATCATCTCATCTCATCTCACTGTCCAAATGGAGCTTATATGTTTTTTTTTAATATCTCTCTGCTAAATTTTCGGAAATCATTGTATCAGAAATTCAGAATCATTTGCATTGGATTAACCATATTGGTTTAATCGAAAAAAGCAACATATATATTTAATCAATCATACATTAATCTTGTTTGTAAATATTAATCAATAAAAATACTTAATTCAATGGTTATTATATATGAAAACAGTTCTTGATCACGTACCCAAGTGCATGCCCTAGTAACTAGTTTGAAGATTTCGTAGTTATTTTTTTTATTAAATTTAAGGCATCGTGCGTTGTTTGGTAACCTATATAACTACCCATGACAACCGTTAATGGAGTTTGGTAATATTGATTATGAAGTTAGGCTATATAATAATATAGAGAAGTTATACTTGAAATCCGGCTTATACCACATACCTCCACCTAATCAACATGTGATTTATCATTTTTGTCATTTTATCTTAATACTTAAATATATATGTATTTAAATAGATGAACAAAAATAACAAATCACATATCGATTAGGTGGATGTGTGTACGTACGTGGTGTAAAGTTAATTCCTTGTAACATTTCTCAATAATATATAATGTCTTTTAATTAATTAAAGGTGACCATGCATGCATCCAAGCTAGCTGATCATCGATGGAGATTAATGTTTTATTTTTCTAAATTTCATTGTTATAAAACGATCATATATTATAATTAATTTACTATTTCAATATATAATGAGTAATGTTACATGCAGTCGTTTTGAAAAAGAGTGAAGTTCACTATTAAAAAAATTATTATTTTTTTATGTAGATTCCGTATTTATTAACTTTTTTTAAAATGATTGCACGACACTTGCGTACTCACGATTGTAATTATTATTTCTCATATATAATCATCCGCATGCGAGACGACTTTTCTAGAAATTCTTTTTTAATTTTTCGATTAAGTTGGATTTTAATCAATCATAAGATAGAGAGGAAAAAGAAACAAAAAACAAAGACGTACCCTTGACTTCGATCTCTTCATTACTAGGCTAGGAAAGAAATAATGGGGGTTTTTAATATTATATTTTTTAAATCAGATCATTATTGTTAGACATTAATATTTGAAAGCTTCCCACAAGTTTATTTACGTAAATTAGATGATGTTAAAAAAAAAAAAATAGACTTCCTTTTCATTTAGCCCCAGTTTGATTGGAAACTCATTTCATCTCATCATTACAATTTTTTTAAATTCACACATAAAATATAATAAACAATTTAACTTTTTTAAATTTCAAAACAATAATAATATTAAAAAATAATATTCTAACAATATTTTATTCAACTCATCAATAAAATTGCAATAAGCAATATTTTTACATGTACATGATCATACTCATCTCAATTCTTATCTAGCAACTAAGGCTTCGTTTGACAATAAAATCGTTTCAAGTATTCTCAGATGAGTAATGTTACATATAGTCATAGAGTGCGTAAGCGCCGTGCAATCGTTTTGAAAAAGAGTGAGATCTACTATTAAAAAATTAATTTTTTTTCATGTAGATCCTATATTTAATCACTTTTTCAAAGAGATTACACGCCTCTTGTATATTCCACGACTGTAAATATCATTTCTCTTCTCAGATATTCTTAGATATTTCATTTTCAAACATCATTTTAAACATAAAACACTTTCAATTTCAAATCCTTAACTTTTTCATATATATAATTATTATAACTTTTCCAAACTCTCAAAGAAAACACAAAAAATAATACTACTTTTTCAAACTTTAAAATAAAAATATACAATATTAAAAAAATTATATTCAATCGTTTTTATTTAACTTTTTCTCTCTCATTTTTCAAAACCTAATAAAAACATTTTAACTCAAACTATTTGACTACTATTTATGCACAGATATACTGAGATATTCTAAATATCCAAACGGGCCCAAATACAATATCTAGATCAAGAAATAAAAATATTAATAAATGCAAGTCAACAACTAATTAATCATGATTTTTCCAAATATTTCATCAATTAATTCTTTATTTTGCATTCTTAATTTATATACCGATTGAGATCAGACATTGATTGGAAGTATATATATATATGGTCTCGCAGCCCTTTACATCAATCGATCATTTTCATTGATTTGTCATGATCGTCAAGTTGATCTAAATAAGAGTTTTGTACGTAAGTACTCTAGATCATTACATCATGGCTCGAATGTTATTTTAACATGAGTACCATTGATCTCCATTTCATGTACCTTCTTGAATAAACGATATTTCTATTTAATTAATTGAAACATGTGCATGCTATCTTTATTTTTTTATGATATGTTTTATTTAAGTCATGAGAATTCTCGACATTTATCTGCCTGATCAAATGCTTTATACCTTATTTGGTTTGAGAGATATATGTACTATATAGTCTAAGCATTGGATAGTGTAGGGTTTACATGATGTTGTATCCATCTCTCTCAAAATTATATATAGAAAGTGTTAGAAGTAGAAATTAATTGTAACAATATTAATCCTAATACGCTAGATTATCGCCTAATTAAGCCCTTTTTATATCAACAAATATAATTTTATTATTAAAGAAAAAAGAAAATACATGAGAAGGAGGTGATGTTCCAAAAACACTAAAAATAATATAGAAAATAAAAATCAAGTTATACCACGTCAAGAGGATCGTTTGAGTGGTAAGTTTCAAATGATCATGATCATGTAAAATCATTCTAATAGGATCGATTTGGTTGTTGGAACAATCTATTAGCTAGCTAGTCGATCTACTTCAAAATGACTGTTAATGGTGGATCTTGATCTCTAATGATCCATGCAAGACCTAAGACTATTAGAATAATATGGGCGCACATGCAAGAAAAATAATATTTACAGAACGTGTGAAACTTACACATTTTAAGACTGTATCTAATATTATTTTTGAACTAATTTACACGATTTTTCATAAATAAAAGAGCAAAAAATATGTTCTTTTTTCAGGGAGTCATACGATCGAGATAATCCCCCGTCATGAACTCCGATGGCAAATTTAAACTGTTGGGAAAGAAAATACGAATACCAATGCATGTGCTGACCAAATCGAGAAAAATGATATTTGTAGTTTTAGTCTTTAGAATGTATAAATCTCGTACATTCATTTGAAAATAAATATGAGATTAAAAGAATTATTTTTTAATAATAAATTTTATTTATTTTTTAAATAAAATATACGAAATTTATATATACTAGAACTATATCTACTATTTTGGTTGTAGAGAAACACAGTGAACTATAATAGTGCGGTGAGTCAGGAACTAACAGTGCTATCCTTTTATTGACTAGGAGTGAAGATACATCAAATTCTATTGTTGTGAAGCCCAGCCCCAGTTAGAGCCCAAGAACCCTTAAAAGAAGCCCAGCCCACTACCTTAACAACGGCGTCGTTTTACCATTCATCCCCTTCCCCTCCTTCCCTCTCCTCTCTCTCCCTCCACGACTCCCTCTATTTCTCAGTCTTATCTTACTCCCTCTGTTTCTCTATCTCTCTCTCTCTCTCTAGCCAATTGAAACACTCTTTAAGCAGTGTTAAGCTGATCTGAATTCTTTATAAATAATAGTGAGTTGAGATGGTTGAGTGAGTTTTGTAGAATCTATTTAAAATGAGTTTAAAATATGTTTGAATGTTAGGATGAGTTTAGATATATTTATGAGAAGTTGTAAAATTATTAAGACCCACCATAAATATCTAATGTTTACTGACATTATTGTCTCCACACAGTGCACCGAACCTGTAAAAAAAAGTTTCTACACTTCATTTTGACACAAGAATTAAGGAACAAATGTCGGTTTGAGTTGTGGGCCTAACAACACATGTCAATGAATAATGTACTTAAAATGCACTGTCTAGCCAATATCAATTATCAACTCATGTTTGGAGAACCATAAAGTCCCTTTCGATAGTTGTCAACACTATTTATGTGGGGCCTAACCAACGAGTTCAAGTTTAACTGCACTCATTTGTGTATTTGGATGTTCAAAGCAGCTTAAAAGTGAAGAACACTCAGCTGCTTTGTACATCCAAATGCAGCCTTATATTGACATACTGCAACGTAACAAACAGACACTTACTGCATGACAAAATAGATACCAGACTCTGATGTTGGGCTGACTGGTCCATTGGACTAAAAACATAAAAGATAACTGGACTTAACATACTTGGACCTACTGCAAAAAACATGGACTCAATTTATAAAACAGCCACCACTCGTCGGCCTGTGAACAAGCCCAGCCCACAAGCCCGCTTCCTCATTAGACGACATAACCCTAACTCCCTCAGTTCTCTTGTCGCGAACTGAACTGCCCTTCCAAGTGTGACACCAACCCAACCAGAAACGCCGTGCCTTCGCCGTCTTCCGTCTGCCGTTCGATTTAAGGCCGCCGGTAAGTACTTCAATCTGCCGTCTTTCTCTCTCTGTCAAGTGTCTCTCTCTCTCATAATTCTCTGCAATCCCGTTTCCGTCGCCACTCACGTCGCCCGCCCTCAGTTTCCGTCGGTCTGTGCTGCACTGCTCTCCCCGGTTCAGACCCCCACACGACGCCTCAGATCCCCCTTGCGTCGAGCACCTCTCCCCGCCTTCCAAGAAGACAGGCCCCACGCCGTCTGTCTCGGTCTCTGCCCCTGACTTCTCCTCTGTCCCTGCGCCACCGTGTGCCACCAGGCTGTCGCCGGGCTCCTCTGCTGCCGTTATTTACTTCTCTCCGTCCGCCTCTTTCCCCTCTCTCTCTACCCTCTGTTTGTCCCCTCTCCGGAACCGCGACCGTGACCAATGGAGGCCGCCACAAGCATCACGGCTGCAAATGGGAAGCACCACCCAGCTCCTTCTCACGGAAAGCCCATATTAATCAGTGAATGAGTTCTTTGATATATTGCTTTGGAAAGTTTCTCGTGTAAATTGTAGATTTCTGCCTCTTTATCTATGCTAATGAATGAGGCCATTCCACTCTCTCATTGAGAGCTCTGCGTGTGCTTTGTTTAAGGTTTTAGAAATCCATTGTCGGGCAATCAAATTAGGTGCCATCGCTGACATCTACACCGCGAACAATATTCTAGGTTTGTATGCGAAGTCCAGGGAGTTATGTTTTGCCCGCACGCTGTTCGTGGAAATGCCCCGCAGAGACACTGTTTCTTGGAATACAATGATCGCTGGGTATGTACATTGTGGGAACTTCGAGACTGCGTTCGAGATTCTAAGAACCATGAAGATATGTGGCTTTGATTTTGATGGGTATACATTTGGAAGCATACTCAAGGGGGTTGCTTCTGCTTATCGGCTTGATATTGGGGAGCAAGTGCATTCGATGATAGTCAAGATGGGCTATGCTGCAAATGTTTATTCGGGTAGTGCACTTTTGGACATGTATGCAAAGTGCGGGAGAGTTGAGGATGCATATGTGGTGTTTCAGTGCATACCAGAGCGTAACTCAGTTTCGTGGAATGCACTGATAGCTGGTTATGTGCTGGTGGGTGATCCTGGGACTGCATTTTGGCTGTTAGATTGCATGGAGCGGGAGCATGTGGAACTTGATGATGGCACATTTGCTCCGCTTTTGACATTGCTCGATAATACTGAGTTTTACATGTTAGCAATGCAGATTCATGGTAAAATCATAAAACACGGGCGGGCATTTGACAATACTGTATGCAATGCCTTAATCACTTCATATTCAGAGTGTGGGTCCATAGAAGATGCCAAAAGAGTATTTGATGGTGCTATTGGCAACCGTGATTTGGTGACATGGAATTCCATGCTCGCTTCTTACCTTGTACACAATAAAGAAGAACTTGCATTTAAACTCTTCATGGATATGCAATGGCTTGGGTTTGATCCAGACATCTATACTTATACTAGTGTCATAAGTGCTTGTTTTGATGGAGCACATAAAAACCATGGGAAATCCTTGCAGGGATTGGTAATAAAAAGGGGACTGGAACAATCAGTACCGGTATCTAATGCATTAATAGCCATGTATCTCAAATCAAATAACAGATCCATGGAAGAAGCATTGCTCATTTTCGAAGCCATGGAGTCCAAGGACCGTGTTTCTTGGAATTCTATTTTGACTGGACTTTCGCAAATTGGCTTGAGTGAAGATGCCTTGAAGTTCTTTGGACACATGAGATCTGTGGTAGAAGACATTGATCACTATACCTTTTCCGCTGTTCTTAGATCTTGCTCAGATATAGCAACCCTCCAATTGGGTCAACAGGTTCATGTCTTGGCACTTAAGTCAGGATTCGAGTCCAATGAATTTGTTGCAAGCTCATTGATCTTCATGTATTCCAAGTGTGGGATCATTGAAGATGCTAGGAAATCCTTTGAAGGCACCCCCAAAGACAGCTCAATCACTTGGAATTCGATCATTTTTGGGTATGCACAACATGGGCAGGGAAATGTTGCACTTGACCTCTTCGACCTAATGAAAGAGAGTAGGGTGAAACCTGATCATATAACATTTGTTGCGATCCTAAGTGCATGTAGCCATATTGGCTTGCTAGAGGAAGGATGCAGGTTTCTGAAATCTATGGAATCAGAATATGGGATTCCACCGAGAATGGAGCATTATGCCTGTGGGGTTGATCTATATGGGCGTGCTGGGTGTCTCAGTGAGGCAAAAGGTTTGATTGAGGCAATGCCTTTTGAACCTGATGCAATGGTATGGAAGACTTTACTTGGGGCCTGTAGGATTTGTGGTGACATTGAATTAGCTACTCAGGTAGCAAGCCTTTTGCTAGAGATAGAGCCCGAAGAGCACTGCACTTATGTTCTTCTCTCGAACATGTATGGGCGTCTTAGGCGGTGGGATGCAAAGGCTAGCGTGACCAGGCTTATGAGAGAAAATGGGGTGAAAAAAGTCCCTGGTTGGAGTTGGATAGAAGTACACAATGAGGTGCATGCTTTTAATGCAGAAGATCATTCCCACTCCCATTGTGAAGAGATATACCTTGCATTGGGTGGACTAATGGAGGAAATCAAGAGCTTGGGTTTTGTTACTAGTTCAAAAGTTTTGATGCATGATGTTGATCACGTGGATGAGTGTATTGATTCAACACTTTGTTTGGGTTAGCTGCTGTGACTAATGGTAGACAAGTTGTGGTTCGGAAGATACTAATTCGTGTTTTATTTGAAAAAAGATCGTTTGAAGTCCAAATTTTGGAGCTTAGAGTTCAACAGTGGGAATTGTTTTTTATGGCATTTTCTGCAATAAAGTTCCTCTTTTTTACTTTAGGAACAAAAAAAAAAAAGTTATCAGCAGATGGGGTGCCTCTCCATTAGTGTTCTGATTTAGTTGCTGCTTGTTTTCATTGTAGGGCTCTGATTTAGTTGCTGCTTGTTTTCATTGTAGGGCTCTGATTTAGTTGCTGAGCTGCAGAGCTAAACCAAATAGCACGCCAAGGAAGAAGCGGTCGGAGATGGAGGCGTCGCAGTTCGAGATCGACCTTGGCAATCTCTCTGCCTTCAATTCTCACCACCAATTTCCCTCCCTACCTTCATCCAGGTTAGGTTTTAAGGAAAGAAGCTTCTCTATGCACATGACGATATTGAAATCTATTACCTCGTGTTTAATGCCTCAAATAACGTGCACATGGATGTTTAACCTCTATGTGGTGATAACCCTTTTTGTCTTACAATTTTTAGAGTTCTGCAAAGTTTTTTATTTTTCAGATCCTCATTCTGCGTGGAACATTGCTTCATTAGAGAGGAGTTAGTGAAGGAATGTCTAGAGAAGGGCACTGAGTTAGTTCAAGCCATTGCAAATACTCTGTTCAACTTACCTTCAACTGTGGACGTAGATGGTCCCCTGGTCAAGTTGCCCCCACCAACAACAAGACTGCCCAGAGAGAAGCCTGTGAGTTCTTCCTTTTATCTATGTATGTATCTCTATTTTGTCTTCCAGATATATGTATTTCATATATCCTTACTGCATCTTTACCATGTAATCGATACCGTTTCTGTGCGTTCTTCGGTTGGGCTGAACGTGAGAAAGCATAGATCATAACTTCTTTTCATAGGTAATCCGTAGTTCGTATACAAGTAAGATGGCTTATAATTGGCATTGTTAGAACTATCTACCTTGTTGGATTTCTGTTGCCAAAATACACTATTACAGTAGCTTCTGCAACTTTCTAGTTGGGGAACAAGGTTTTTGATGGCAACTATTTTGAGAGAGAGGTGGATGTGCTAATGGCACATGGTTTGGTTGCTTAGGAAGCTTCAAGACCACTGAAGGAAACTACTTCTGCAACTTAAAATATGAGGAGATGCATGTTCCTAGTAGAGGAATCTGTATTTGTTCATCATCTCATTTTTGAGAACTAAATTGTACAATGTGCCATGCAGTTCCTAATTGTGTATATATAGATATACACTTGATTGATTATCTCAAATACATTGTATTTTCAGCTTCCAAAGCCTAAACCTCCTACAAAATGGGAACTGTTTGCCAAAGCGAGAGGTTAGCATCTTTATAATCACATTCAACCTATATGGGTTATCAATTATGTGATCTATCATGGGTGAGTTTTGATGTTCTTCGTTATGAATTTTTGAGATACCTTGCAGGTATAAAGAAGCGCAAAAAAGACCAGATATCATATGATGAGCCAACTGGTACTTGGAAACGTTGTTATGGATATGATCGGGCAAATGATGAGGAAAATATACCAATCATTGAGGCCAAGATAACTGATGGTAAATAATTTAACAAGACCTTACTGTGTTAAAGAATCATTTGTTGCAATTAATAGCCGTCTATTGGAACTTTTTTTTTTTTTTTTCTCTAAATGGTGAAAATAATTACAATATAAAAAAATTAAAATTACTGTACTGAAGTTTGATATCTAATTGTGATATCATAACTATAAAGCAATAATCTTTTATCCACTAATTTACAAGCATCAAAATATCATATCACATTCTTGCGTTATGACATGGTAATCACCATTTTGTAGAGCCAGGGGAGGATCCTTTTGGTAAAAGGCAAGCAGATAAAAGGAAACGTGTTGAAAAGCAAGATAAAAATCGGCTGCAGAACTTGAAACAAGCGGCAAAAGTTGGCGCTTTACCAAGGTTTTCCATTTTATAACCTTTCTACATATCTGAAAGTATATATATTTTCTTAGTTAGTACAAGTAATTTCCTTTGATTTACCCCTTGTCACTCCTCTTTTCCATTGCTGGACTCCCCTAGACACAAATGGTGCTTTCACCTTTGCAATTTAAGAGTGAATCAATGATCATGCAATCTCCAATGTTGTTGGTGCTTATAGTCTAGTTGTCAGCCTTTTCAAGAAAATTTCTTTGATGAGTAGCTGACTTCTGGTTGCTTCCATGTCACTGTATTGGTTACACTCACAACCCACATAAGACAATGCAATTATTCTTCAGTATTATGATGGAATGCCCTAGATCACCTCCACTGAACACCATAAATCCTTTTCCCAACTATTCAAGAACAACTTACTTGACCTTGTGGACTATCAATTTGAAAACCCTGTTTCTTGTCCATTCTGATGGCCTAACTATCCCAATTGATCCTTCGTCTTGACTTAGTCAGAACCATCCCAAGTTCTCGTGAATCTAGTCATTGTCAGCCCAGTCTTCCTTTTCTTGCCCATAATATATATCTCGTCGGCTTTTGGCTTTTGTCATCTTGACAATGCTGTAGGAGTAGTTCTTGGCTTAGTTACTTTGGTCAAATAGGCTTTATGTTGTGTTTTCTTATTATATTTCCGTTTCTTGTATTGCAACAGTACTGGACCTTGAGGAAACTTTTTCTGCAGCCATGTCCAACTAGCTGCCACAGCGTTGCCTATAACAGGAACCCAGACTGCACCCAAGAAAGTCACTAAAGATGAACTAATGAATGTAGCAGGAATAGCAGCAAGTGCAACAGCCAGTGGTGGGAAGTTTGACAAGAAGTTGCACGGAGAAAAGCCTGCACAACATAAAGGGAAATATCGCAAGGTTTGTTAATTTTACCTGCAAATGCTTCTCCACCAAAAGTTGTACTCGGTAATGGAGTGGTTCAACATCTTCTATATGTCCTTCCCGTTCCTACCTGTTGTGGAAGGAAAAGGGATAGGCTCACAAGAGAAGGAGCAAACTGAGAAAGTCCTGAACAAGCTAATCTCTAAGAATTCCCACGAGATACTCAATGTAGATAAGGTAATCTTTAGCCATTCGGGGTTAATATTCACTTGGTAGTTTAAATCTTCAACTTTGATAGTCAAATGAAGGTTTGCTTATCACATGGACATGTAATGCTTGGGATCTAGGCTGTCACCATGTACAACGTGAAAAAAGGGAAGCGAAAGAACCAGAAAGGGAAGTCTTCACCAACCTCAAGGAAGTTGAAACCAAATTTAAAACCTCATAAGAAGTCCTTAAAGAAGGGATCTTCATCCTCAAAGAAGGGATCTTCCAAGAAAACAAAGGCAAAATGAAAGTAATTGAGTGAAACTCTGGAAAGCTTGTAGAGTAGCTTTGAGCCAGGTACTACAAGTTTGTTTATTGGGAACGAGATTGTTTAATTTTTAGATACTTTTTACTGCAGGTTTTGTTCACCGAAATTCTGTCATTGGGTACTTTGGAGGAATTTTGTAGTGCTGCATCTTATCTGTACATGAGGGTTGTGTTTCTATACCCTCGAGGAATGTCAGAGAGGCTTTTATACATTTTCAAATTATACTATTCAGAGAAAGAGGCATGATGGGGAACAGCCGGAAGCCGCACCATCCCAGAAGAAATTTTTTTTTTTTTTTTTTTTCAACCCTATTCAGATTTTTTCTCGGAGAAATGGTGTGGAAGATCACACTTATAGTCTCTCTTGTAATGGATTCTGATGTCGCTTATTTCCATATTGAACCACATATCAGGAATCGATCAAGTGTTGGAGAACCAAGCTAGTTTGACTTGGTTACTTAAATAGTTCTAAGCAGTATGCTGTCAGAGCTCTAAATTATACAATGCCCGTACGTGTTCCTGGATGGCAAAATTGTATATTTAGGATTTATGCAAACTGAACAGAGCTGATTCGTTTTCTATTCTCAGTTTTTCCATTTTTCTAGTGCTATTTTTGTAAATTTGGCCGAGCTGCAAGCTGATGAGGTACCTGAAGAAACTCAACTTGTTCAACAAGTTGTTGGTCAGGTACAATAGTTTTACCGCGTCTTACTAGAAATAGACCAATTAGGACTATAGTGATATAAGATGAGATGAGATGAAATGGTTTTAGATGAGTTGAATAAAATATTATTAAAAAATTATTTTTTAATATTATTATTATTTTGAGATTTAAAAAAGTTGAATCGTTTATTATATTTTGTGTGAGAATTTGAAAAATTTGTAATGATGAGATGAGGTGAGATGAGATAGTTTCTGTATCTAAATGAACCCTTAATATTCTCAAAAGAACTGTATGTACGGTCAGTCTTTTTATATTATTGCTAATGAAAGAAAACGACCTTAAGATGGTGATCATTTTAACATCCCATCATCTCATGTAGCAAGAAAAAGAAACTACCAAAAGCTCAATTTATATAATTATACTATACAAAGCAGACCTTGGCATGTGGATTTAAGCATCCCATGATTACATAACAAGAAAGAAAAAAAAACAAACACACTAATACCCACATTAATAGCTTTCTGTCCTCCCTCAGCGAACGTACTGAGAAAGACAATCCGCCAGTGGTATCCTTTGCCTGTTGGCAAATGATCTTCATCAGTAAGCCCATAATAAACTAAAAAAGAAAAAAAAAACTCCGTATATATATATGTGTGTGTTATATATGTAATCTTGTAGGAAGATTAACGTTTTTCCTTCTTACATGGCCCTCACAGCTTGGAACCTTGGTTCCTTGGGAAGGAACTTCTGCTCAGTATAAACAGACATATAGTCACCAAAAACAAACTTGGGGTAAGCTTGATCCATCTCTTTCTTAAGATTCTCCACCAGCTGAGGTGCAGGGGATATAGTGGCTTTAAGGGAGGGATTGTAAAATGAAGCAATTGATCTTCTGTTTCCATCTGGTGTGGCCAAAACTCGGTGCCAGACACTCTTATATCGACCATTGCTTAAGACCTCAATCTGATCTCCAGTGTTGATGACAATGGCATTTGGCAATGGCTGAACATCGATCCATTCGCCGTCTTTGAGGATTTGAAGACCTCCCACCTTGTCATCTTGGAAAAGTAGGACGACGCCTCCAGCATCGGTGTGAGCTCGGAGACCATTCACCAGCTCTGGATTTGGACATGGGGGGTAGTGGCTTACCTTGGTGCCAAAGAAGGCACTGCCTTCTTCACCATCAAATACTTTCTTGATAGATCCCTTGGGTAACCCTAAATTCTCATCCATCACTTCCATGACCTTCACGCCCAATTTCTTCAGTTCTGCTCGGTATTCAGCCATGGTTTCCCTGTCATCGGTGTCACAGGCCAAATGATATCAGCATACTAATGCTCAAGTTATTCGAGGATGAGCCATTTCTAACAACTAAAATGAATTCCTACAGATCGAAGTTTCCATGTATGGTGTCGGCTAGAGCTGAATATGGCCATATTGTATCAATATTAACACACCAAATGTTATTCTAGAATATTGAGTTCTTAATTTTGAGCCTTTTCAATCTGTCAGCAAACCAAGTTTTTGTGAACTTGGAGTGAACTGATCAGAATCTTCAGTCCTACTTGTTTTCTTTACTCAGTTAGTCCAGCCTAGCTATTGATCATTAAGAAATACATGCAGTACTGCTTACTTGAATCCTGGAGTTTCAGATGTCCGCTCGTTATCGTCTACGAGAGTGAAGACATCTTCCCAGTCCTCATTCTCCAACTTGTTGCCGCTTTTCTTTTCAACTATCTCATTCAACAGCTTCACTGGTGTTGAGTTCTTGAATTTTTCTTTTCTTTCCTGCTTATAGCACTCCGAACAGACCTTCTTCACCCTTTCAAGGAGTTCCTTTGGAATTCCATGGTTCACCAGCTGTAAAAATAATGATGGTGATGAAACCTTAAAAATTATTGTGAAACATAAAAAATATGCATCAAACAAAATAAATCTACAAGCAGATCAGGCTACATCCAGGCATGGAAGAGACACATGATGTGGGGCGTGTGGTAGATTCATTGCAGATTAGGAAGTAGTGATAGAGAAAAGCATGCACGTACCTGGAAGAACCCCCACTCCTCGCATCCGTTGGCGATCTCAGCCATTGTCTTGGCCCTCTCCTCGCCGTTGAGCTTTGAAAAATCAATCACTGGGATCGTCATTGAAGCAAAACAAGAGGCAAAGGTAGAGATCAGGGAGCAAAGAGATCTAAGTTGCTTGTTCTAGTAAGTAGTACTGTATGTGCCTAGCTCTGTTAGTTTGCAGAGTCTTGTGGTTTGGAAGAGATCGAGGGTACTCCTTGAGCCTATTTATAACAAAGCTTCCCGCCAGCCATGCATGCATATTGGATGTCAAACACTTAATTTTTAAGCATTTTTTGGTTTATTTTTTTAGAATTAAGTTTATTTAATTTGATAGGGGAAAGGTGGTGTGGGACGGTGACACATTAGGTTTTAAATAAGATACAAGAAGGTCAATGCCTTTTGAAGTACTACCAGTTGGTAACCCACAGCACAAGCATATATATATATATATATATACTCATGATCTTTAATATAATTCATAACATGATGCAGGTCATTTGCCTTAATTAGGTCATTAATTACATAAGCCGGCCATTTGATTAACTGACACGTGGAGAATATATATCATGGTTCTCTTACATTTCATCCTCGATCTAATGGGGGTGTGCGCATCATGAATATCATGACTTCTGCCCGGCCTGTTTTCTGATCAAATATATCTTGAATTAATATAGAATTAATGGAGATCAGAAAGTTTCCCTAATCAACTAATTATTAAGAAGGGTGAAGCCATGGATCAGTTACATGCATGCGTGTATAAAATAACGATCGAGCTAGATCGATGAACCTCTTTGCTAGGCATGGTGACATGCATGCATGTATAGCTAGCCTGTTTCCAAAGAAATATCTGATCTCATAAAACAACGAGTACTGGTACTGACATATAATATATATATATATATATATATATATATAAATATATATATATTCACACACACACACCATTAATTAATCTTGATCTTGCTGATCAGGATAATCACCATGTTTAACTTTTCAAAATGTACATATATATGTAATTTTACTTGTAGTTTAAACATCTGCCGACTAGCTAGAGCTAGGGTTCATCGACTCTCGATCGTGTTGACTAATTGCAAGCATTATATATATATATATATATATATATATATATATATATATTAATGCAACCCTCCCTCTGACTTTTTTTTAGACATTGAAATTGTTTGTTGCTGAGGACTAGTTATGTTGCATCATTAAACTCATAATACTGATTTGTAGGCATTATTTGTGGGTTAAGGAAGGCAGCAGCAGCAAGGCCATGAAGACTTCTTTTATAAATAAAGCTATATATATATCATCCACAGCCCTAATCTAACATATATATATATATATATGTGATGATGATGATCAGGTTTGTTTTTTCGAGTACTTCTTGTGGGAGAGAATAATTTTGTTTTTGTTTTTGTTTAAATTAATCAGAAAATGATATGCAATTAATATCATTGTTCGAAGCAGCGGTTGAAAGAGCAGTTGGCGTATGGTTGGCCATGTTCGGGTACTTGTAGTAGTTGTCCTCCAAAAACCAAATTAATATAGTTGAATAATTCGTGGCGTCATGCTGCATGCAGGATCGATCCTATCTGTTAAGTTGTGCCACGTACGTTTGCATGCATATATAATGGCTGAGATTGGAACAATAATGTTTCCTAAATTATATTATTTCTCCAACATATTTACATATTATATATGATGGCAGCGTCTGCATGGATTCTGGTCTAGGGTTCATTAATCTTTAAATTCATATTTATATGTATGTATATATATATATATACACACAAGCAATGCTACGTACAATCCCTAAATGAGGACTGCAATGTAAGTCTAGATAATTTTATCTTTAATTTTTTTTTAAATTACAAAAATATCCCTCCTAAAATGATTTTTTTCTCATTTAATAAAGGGTCTGCACATACAGTCTCTAAATGGAGATTGCAAATAGAATTTCTCTATATACACACTCGTAGTGAGAACATGATCCTGAGCAAATTATTAAAGACCTAGAATGATGCATGTTGGGGGCATTTGTTCTCTCTCTTTCACTTCATTGAATGTTAAAGACTCAACCAATGATCCAAAAATCTTAAGACGCATGTATGTTGGATACTAATTTTGTTAAACATTTAACCATCATGATCATAACATTCTATCACGCTTCCAAATTAGACGCGTCTATGACGGCCCACTCTATTGACACTGACCCGATGGTAGCCTTTTTCCTTTTGGTGGCTTCACTCATCTATCAATATTCAATGATTTTGGTACTATATTTGATCATACATAGTACCAAAGTATTTAATCCAGCCTATAGGTCACCCTCTCCGTGACTTGAACTCGTGATGTGGTCTCTACTCTGATACCAATTGTTAAAAACTCAATCATTGATTCAAAAATACTAAAACTATTGGATACTAATTTGGTTAAATATGTTGGAAATATTTTCAAAATAGTATATATTATATTTATTATTAATAATATGTTGGGATTTATTTTTGGAAGTTATGAATTAATTTGAAAAGAAAGAATTTATAGAAAGTTTATAAGCTATGAATTATGCTTATAATAAATCGGATGGACATTAAGCATTCAAGACATTGAGTAACACCATTGATCCTCATGGTGAGGGTTCGCTTTTCTATCCAAGACAATAGCTAACACAAGTACAAAACAACTTTAAAAGCCAGGGGTGCACCATGAACCTAACTAAGATCCAAAATCCTTGGGCTGAGTACAAGGGTCAAACACAACTTCAAAAGTTACTGCAACTTGGATTAAAGATTATGAGTAATGTTACATACAGTCGTAGAATGTATAAATATCATGCAGTCGTTTTGAAAAAGAGTGGGGTCTATTATTAAAAAATTAATTTCTTATCATGTGAATTCCATATTTATTCAATTTTTTCAAAGCGACTGCACGGCACTTGCACACTCACGACTGCAAGTATCATTTCTCAAACATTATTTTTCACATCTTTGTGCTGCAACTCATCCTCTGAGTTTTAGTTAAAAAAAGTGATACGGATTCAAATTTTTATAAAAGTAAACTCACAAATAAACGTAATTTTATATGATATATTAAATTTATTTTACAATAAAAATAACAACAAATTATATCAATTTTTGAATTTATTTTTATAAAAAAATCATTTCTCTTTAATTAATGTGCATGAACTATTGGTTCAAAGGCCCAACATAGTTATAGGCCTAAATCATTCTCCAGATGTTAAGGTTAGAGCCTTTTATTTTATTTTTTATAAGGACACATTTCCATCCAAATTAACAACAGTACTTTTTGACAAGGGAGCAAAATCATGATACCCAAACTTTAATAAGAGAAATATAAAATTTAAAATTTTTAATCTAAAATATAAAAAATGCATATAAAAAAATAAGTTTTCAAAATTAACAAGTTTTGCCGGCCTTTTGATTAGAGGAATACTACACAACCTCCCAATCTCCACACACTACATTTTTTTAAATTTTTTTTGAGTTTATTCTTTTTAAACTAATTCAATTATTCTATTTAATATTTATATATTAATTTTTTTATAAAATAATAAAATAATAAAATATAAAAAAAAGTATGGTGTGTAGAGATTGTGTGAATAATAAGAAGTTGTGTAGATTTTTTCTTTTCATTATTAGTAAAGAGAGTCTACATTAGACAGAAATTACAAGTGGCAAGAAGAGAGAATGGCGTTCGGTGCATATAGGAAGTTGAGTCAACTAAGCAACAAGGATTATTATTTTTCTCTCTCAGATATATATATATATATATATATATATATATATATATATATATATTATATCCTTGCAGAGTAAAAGTCTTCATGTCAGTACATGACATGCTGCTGCAGAGATGAGTTTTATTTTAATGCAACCTTAAATATCTGCCATTGATAAGTTTTATATATTTTGATGCAACCTTGAATAACTATGCCATTGATCATCTTAATTAGTAAAATAATAGCAGAAACAGAAAACAAGCACTTAACCAGGCCAAGTTCTGCCATAAACTAGAAAGCAGCTTGTAAATTAAAATAAGAGTAATTCTACATACAACCGTGAAGTGCGTAATCGCCGCGTAATCGTTTTGAAAAATAGTGGAGTCCACTATTAAAAAACTAATTTTTTTCATGTGGGTCCCATGTTTTATTCATTTTTTTTAAAACGATTACGCGGCAGTTATACAATTCACGGTTGTAAGTATATTTTCTCTTAAAATAATCAGTCTCATTTGGCTGAATTAAAGTTCATTGAATAATATTATAATTTCTCTCAATTATTCAGTCAACCTTCTTCTTCTCTCTTACAGTGCTTACTGCACGTGCAAATTAATAAGGTGTGGGCTTGGTACTTGTCTTGGCTAATCCTAGTACAATCTTCTAAGATCAAGTTTTATGTTCAAATTAGATTTTTTTGACTTTTCATACACTTTGTTGGCCCCAATTTTTTGTGGGGTTTAGTTCGGTTTACGTCAAATTTAGAGGATTCTAATGAGAAGGTAGAGAACTGAGTCATACATGAATTGATCTGACCAAGCTAAAAAAAAAAGTAGAATGCCTCGGTCAATAATCGAGTAAAACAAATAATACTTTTAAGTTAGCGTGGAAAACATACTCTCTAATGAGAAATGAAACAGGTGTAGATCAGAGAATGAGAAACATTGTGGGGGAATAATAACTGAACTTTTACATGCAAGGATCATGCATGAAAGTCAATACCAGAAGTTTTAAAAGGTTTATAAGAAAATCAGTTTCACCATGTGGCTTGGCATTCATTTGACGAACTTGGCCGGGATCAATGCATGCATGAGAGTTCAACTTTCTCCCTTCTTAACATGTTTTGGTAGATAAGATACTGCTACCCATTGAAGCACAGCACATATGGCTTTTAGAGAGGCACATGTTGGCTTGAATCCCAGAGCTATGGAGATGGATTCAGGAGAAAAGCGGCTAAACGAGCTTGGATACAAGCAGGAACTCAGAAGAGAAATGGTATATGACAGTTTTTTCAGTCCTTTTATCTGTTTGTTTCCTTTTACATGTTTTCAAGATTATTAACATGGACCCTGAAATGTTTTCAAGATTATTGACATGGATTTTGCTCTCTTTTTGGGGTATTAATGCAGAGTTTATTCAAGACATTTGCTATAACATTTTCGACCATGGCACTTTTCATTGGAACTCCACTGTACGGATCTACCCTACTATATGCAGGCCCTGCAAGCATGATATGGGGTTATGTTGTGGTCACCTTCTTCACCTGGTTTGTAGGATTTGCCATGGCTGAGATCTGCTCATCTTTTCCAGTATGCATCATTCTCCTTCTTCTTCTTCTTCTTCTTCCTCCTCCATATATTCTCTTTACCATGTCTTGATTACTAATGATCACTCAATCATGGCATCTATAATTAATAAAAGATATTATAAAGGTTTCCAAAATCCTTATTACAGATAGGTACTTGGAAATTTCCTAGTTGGAATCGAAACGGGTAACCCTGCAGCTTTCATGAGTTGAAAAGTACAACCCAGTCTGTAAAGTTATTTTGGCTTTGTGAACAATCCATTGCATGCTCCTCTTCCCGAGCGTGAACACAATGGATATTCTATTTTAGTATATTCTACCCCACCCCCACCTCGTGAAGAAATTTATAGGCCTAATTTTTCTCATAAAACCGGTTCTATAAAAGATAATTGCTGATTCCTAATAAACATATCCAAGACCTTGTCCACAGACAATGTGAGATTATTCCTCAACACCCCACCCCACACACGCAAACATGACATGATGTCAATAAACAACTTACAAAGGGAATTTTTCTTCTTAATCAGATGCCATAATTTATTCAAATGCTAATATTTTTCCTCATTTGTTTCTCAAACAGTTACATAAACAGGGGATTTATCATAATTAATGTAATAAACAAGCAAGGAAGCAAATTTATAGTGGATGTAGGCTTTTGATTCAACTGAATCGATCACTCATATCTCCTGGTGTAATTTTTCTATCGGCTGTTTGATATTTGTACATATACATTCACTTTCTTTTTCATCTCAAGATCAGTCAGGATTCTTCAGATATATGAACTGATTGTTGTTAGTCATTAAACAGACTACTGGCTCCCTTTATTTTTGGGCTGCACACTTAGCTGGACCCCGGTGGGGGCCATTTGCATCCTGGTGCTGCGCTTGGCTAGAAACTATCGGTCTCGTTTCTGGAATCGGCGCAACGGTATGTGCTTAACAATAAGAATTGGACAGTGATGTTATTTGTCAGGTTTTGAAGTTGAAAGATGCAATGTATCAGTTTTAGTAGTTTGTGATGATGTAAAATGCAGACATCTAAAAGTAAGAGGATGGAAATTGTATTTTTCAGGAAGTTCGGTGATAATGTTAAGTAGTTAGTTATCAATAATGTGTTCATGATTCCAAATATGATGTTTGGTTCTCATCGCAAAGTTTCTATATTGATCTTCATCTTCTTCTTTTCCTTACTGTTATCAGGCCTACTCTGGAGCACAGGGATTGCAGATAATAATTCTTTTGTCCACTGGGACAAACAAGGGTGGAGGCTACTTGGCAACAAGGAGCGTATTTTTGTCTATGTATATAATCCTTACCTTAATATGGGCAGTGCTGAACTCCTTTGCATTGCAAGTCATTGCATTCCTCGACATGCTTTCTGTATGGTGGCAGGTGTGCTCTTAATTTGAGGTTCTGCATTCCTCGACATGATATACATATGTTAATATCAGAAATATTCTGCATGATCCAATTCTGACGAAAAACAAAGTGGAAAATGTTGTTTGTGTTAATTAAGAGTTCAAGTTGTATGAGTCTTAATTACTTTGATCAGTCCTAGACTCTTAAAAGAATGGATACTTCTCTCCAACAAATCAGTTATGTTTCATATGAGAATATGCTTTTAAGAGTCTAGGACTGATCAAAGTAGTTAAGACTCATATACAACTTGAACTCTTAATTGGAATATATAAGCAAATTAGCTTTTCTCACAATCATGTCACCAAAGCAAATTGCAGGTCATTGGCGGATTTGTTATAATAGTAGCTCTTCCCATGATAGCTAGCCCGACACAATCAGCATCATACGTCTTTACTCATTTCGAAACATCTCCTGAGACAACAGGCATACATAGCAAACCTTATGCAGTAATAATGTCAGTACTTCTAAGCCAATTCTGTTTGTATGGCTACGACACTGCGGCTCATCTCACTGAGGAAACCAAAGGCGCTGACAGAACTGGTCCCATGGCCATTCTTTGTAGCATAGGAATCATTTCAGCATTTGGATGGGCATATATCTTAGCCCTTACTTTTAGCATCCAGGTATATATGCTTGGTTTGAAGATTCTGGTAGATTTTTATTTCTATTTTTGGGCAGAGAACATTATATAGATAATATTAAGGTTAATATTGCAGGATCCTGCATATTTATATGATCCAAACAACGAAACAGGAGGTGCACTCGTTCCTGCACAGATAATTTATGATGCATTTTATGGAAGGTATCACAGTGGTACTGGAGCCGTAATTTTTCTCTGTATCATTTGGGGAACCTACTTCTTTGCAGGGCTCTCAGTCACTGCTAGTGCTGCTAGAGTAGTAAGCAAACCTGAATCTCTCTCTCTCTCTCTCCCTCTCTCTCTCTCTCTCTCTCTCTCTCGCTCTAACAATGACCATGCACGTATACTCTCTACTTTCTAGGTCTATGCACTATCCAGGGATGGAGGAGTTCCATTTTCAAAAGTCTGGAGAAAAATACATCCAAAACAGAAAGTTCCAATAAATGCAGTGTGGTTGTGCACAGCCATTTCCATCATCATAGGACTTCCCATCTTGAAATCCAATGTAGTTTACACTGCTGTCGTTTCCATTGGTACAATTGGATGGGTGGGAAGCTATGCTGTCCCAATTTTTGCAAGGCTGGTCATGGATGAGAAGGATTTTAAACCAGGTCCCTTCTATTTGGGAAGAGCAAGCAAGCCAATTTGCTTGATGGCTTTCTTATACATATCTTATACTTGTTCAGTCTTTCTGTTGCCAACTCTTTACCCTCTACAATGGGATACTTTTAACTATGCACCTATAGCTATTGCTGTATTATTGACACTGATAATGCTTTGGTGGGTGTTGGATGCAAGGAAATGGTTCAAGGGACCAGTGAGGAATATTGAATTCCAGAATGGAGCCATTTAAAACTGTTCTACCATTCATAGAGGACAAAATTTCATATAAAATAGAGAGAGAAAAGAAAGCAAAGGTTGTAATATGTACTAGATGTACTTCATTGTCTTAAAATGGTCTTTTCTGTGCCTGCTTTATGTAAACTGGTTGGATAGATTGGCATTACATCTACACTTTGTACTATGGTATTTATTGGATTTGTGTTCCTATTTTCAATGGTGATATGATGATCACAATTCAACCAGTTGGTGGTGGATATTTACCCTTGGTGGAGGAGTAATCTCTTGAGATCAAAGAAGCAAGCATGCATAACTTAACCATGACGACTAAGTTTATAGCGTTGGCTTCTTGTAACAAAGAGGTAGAGTGGCTAAGAAATTATTGTTAGAGATCTTGGATTTGGCAAAAATCAATGCCACCAATGTCTTTGCATTGTGATAGTCATGCTATATTGTCAGAGGCCTAAGCCATATATATATTGGCAAGTCGAGGCATATTAAGCCAATTACTCACAGATGAGTAATTACAATTGATTTTATGAGATATTGTCGGAATAACATATCCATTAACTAAAAAAAAAAATCTTGCAAGAGATTTGACGTGAGACATATCAAGACTTGAGTTGAATGAGTAAAGTACATTATATGTTCGTGGTTTGCAAGTACTGTGATATTAAAATTAGTTTTCAAACTAATTTACCATCCCAAGGTTTTAAGTGCTTGGTACTGTAATGAAAAATGAGAGGCTGAGCAATAAGCTTTTAATAGACTTATAACATGGTTTTGTTAAAGTGTTTAGTTACATGACACTTTCGATAAGTCTACATATATGAGTGTTGGGGGTGGTGCCGCCTCCTATGCGAATTAGGCTTTGTCTTTATAGTGCTCGTGAAACTAGGATATAGACACAAGGTCAATCCATGTGTTGGCTTTTATGAACTACCCAAAGAGAAGAAAATTTATATTTAAGATATATTCCGCTAATCGTATAGAATCGCTAGTTCAAAGCATGCCTATTATGTGATTTTGGTTAGCTTTGATGTATTTTCACTATGTGAAGGTTCAAGTCCAAAAGACACATTCATTTATGTATAAGTTTTCATATTTTAACCAGGATGTATTTTGAAAATGGTTGGGGATTGTTGGAAATATTTTCAAAATAATCTATATTATATTTATTATTAATAATATTTTGGGATTTATTCTTGGAAGTATGAATTATTTTGGAAAGAGAGAAATTAAGAAAAGTTTATAAACTATTGCCTATGGTTATAATATTTGGGATCGAACCGTGCAGTCTCATTGGGAAAGAAGCAACATGACAGTTGGACTGGGTCCAACAATTATGTCATTCGGTAACAGGTATAGATATATACCCTTTCAGAACATATTACAGAAGAATGACAAGTTACACAGTCACATCCTTTGGCTCTTTATAAATAGACCCATTGGCCTATGAATTGGAGTGTGACAGAAGAATGAAGAAGGCAATTTCGAAATTCTCTCTCTCCCAAAAGTCTTATTTTCTTCAAAATTTATTATTAGGATTTGTTCATTCTACATACAACAGATTTTTAATTTCTTGGTTGAATAGCAAAATCTGAGAGTATTCGAGATCTAATTTCGTGTGTGCATAACGTAGTTAGACAAACAGACTTGTTTTGGATTTTATTGTATATTGGAAGTAAATTTACTTGTAACCCGTGTGCATACCGTTATTGGTAGGGGCTAATATTGTTTTAAGGAAAGCGACATTGTAACTCGCATTGAAACAAAATTTTCTCTCGCTATTTTCTCTTTTGCACCAACATCGAGATGGTTGACTTGGAGCATCCTTGTAATGAACAAGCAAGGAAAAGACTGTGCCAATTGTAATAACAATGCATGGCTGCCATCTTTCACGCTATCTTCTCAACACTTGACGCTGCTAATTTTGACACCCCATGCTTTTGTTGCCACAGCTTTGAATGCTTGTCATCACCTACATGTTAAGATATGAAATAAATAATAAAATCTACCTCTTCTCATTAGCTTAAGTTTTTGGGACAAGTGGTGATTTTACATGGTATCAAAGCAGGTTAACCTATGACTGATGATGGGCTCCTGCGATCTACCCACGATGATGGTACCGGAAATACCGGCCCACATGTGATGGGGTGTGTTGAGAAGCCCCACACGGCTTAGGAACAAACTCATCCTGGACTTTATAAGGAGTTACGTCACTCCTCTTATTAGACCTTTTATGGGGAGAAATGAGTATTACTACACTACCTACCTGCTTGAGGAATAAAAATCTGTAACAAACAAACTTCACCTGTTTCCTTTACACTGGGGCGACATGATCACCAGTTTCACCTGGTTGCTCACCCAAACTTCCATCACCAAGATCCTCACACACCTTCGTAGATTTAGGCAAATCAATAGAACAAGTTTATGTTTATTTAATTGCATATATTATCAAATTTTAACTTTAATGACAAATAGTGGAGGTGAATAAACAGGAGCAAAGCTGATCTGATCTTCAAGATAATATCTAAAGGGTCTTTTTTCTATTGGACAGAAAATTAAATGATCTTTTCTATTTGACTTAGCAAATCATAAATGGTTGCAAACCTTTAGACTTCAAGTTTTGTAAAAAAAAACTTAAAATATAATCTGCTTCAAAAGAATATAGATTTTTGACTAGATTTCATTTGCAACACCAAACAACGTGAACGGCCCGGCATTGGACTAATTTACACATTTTTCATAAGCAAAAGATCTAAAAGTATATTCTTTCTTCATGAAGTCATGATGTTGATATTCCCTCATCATGAACTCCAGTAGCAATTTAAACTCTTTTAAGGGAAAGAGAGTAAACCAGTGTGCCGACCAAATCCAAGGATGTGCTTTGAATTTCAAACTGTGACCACATATATACATATATATATATATATATACACATATATATATATATACATATATATATATATATATATGTATTATATCCTTCCAGAGAAAAGTCTTCATGTCAGACCTGCTGCTGATCATGACTGATTCATCGTTTACTTTGATCTTATTCAAAGAGGCTGCAGAGATCAGTTTTGTTTTAATGCAACCTTAAATTTCTGACATTGATAAGTTTTATATATTTTGATGCAACCTTGAATAACTATGCCATTGATCTTAATTAGTAAAATAATAGCAGAAACAGAAAACAAGTTGTGAATAGTAAAATAAAATATTATTTTTTAATATTAGTATTGTTTTGAGATTTGAAAAAGTTGAATTGTTTATTATATTTTGTATGATAATTTAGAAAAGTTATAATGAAGAGATGAGATGAATTAAGATGAGTTGAGATGTCTTAAGAATCCAAACAAGGGCTTAACCAGGCCAAGTTCTGCCATAAATGATGGAGCATCTAAAAAGGAAACTTCAAAAACTAGAAAGCTTGTAAATTAAAACAGTCAAGTCTCTCATTCTGCCGAATTAAAGTTCATTGAATAATATTACAATTTCTCTCAATTATTCAGTCAACTTTCTTCTTCTCTCTCACAGTGCTTACTGCACGTGCAAATTAGGAGAGGGCTTGGTACATTTTTTTTATTTTTTATTTTTATTTTATAGAAATAACTTCATTCAACCATTCACAGTCTTACAAACAAAAGTGTAGGAACAGCTTAATAATTACAAATAACAGGGTGGGTCTTTATCACTATGGAAATTTAACAGTCATGGAAGAATTGAGATGACGGGTATTCTACAGCAGAAACTAATGGAAGCTGTCCATCATGCAATAGAATGCGTGCATCGATTAAAATTTCGATGTATTTTTCTGATTTGTCAGCTTTGGAAGGACTGTAATGAGTTCATGATATCTTGAAGTAGTATCTGGGCTTGGTACTTGTATTGGCTAATTATAGTACAGTCTTCTAAGATCAAGTTTTATGTTCAAATTAGATTTATTTGACTTTTCATACACTTTAATTTGTAGGCCCCAATTTTTTGGGCAAAATGATACCCAAACTTTAATAAGAGGATTCTAATGAGAAGGTAGAGAACCAAGTCATACATGCATGAGAGTTCAACTTGGCCGGGATCAATGCATGCATGAGAGTTCAACTTTCTCCCTTCTCAACATGTTTTGGTAGATAAGATACATCTACCCATTGAAGCACAGCGCATATGGCTTTTAGATAGGCACATATTGGCTTGAATCCCAGAGCTATGGAGATGGATTCAGGAGAAAAGCGGCTAAACGAGCTTGGATACAAGCAGGAACTCAGAAGAGAAATGGTATATGACAGTTTTTTCAGTCCTTTCATCTGTTTGTTTCCTTTTAATTACATGTTTTCAAGATTATTAACATGGACCCTGAAATGTTTTCAAGATTATTGACATGGGTTTTGCTCTCTCTTTTTGGGGTGTTAATGCAGAGTTTATTCAAGACATTTGCGATAACATTTTCGACCATGGCACTTTTCATTGGAACTCCACTGTACGGATCTAGCCTACTATATGCAGGCCCTGCAAGCATGATATGGGGTTATGTTGTGGTCACCTTCTTCACCTGGTTTGTAGGATTTGCCATGGCTGAGATCTGCTCATCTTTTCCAGTATGCATCATTCTTCTTCTTCTTCTTCTTCCTCCATATATTCTCTTTATCATGTCTTGATTACTAATGATCACTCAATCATGACATCTATAATTAATAAAATAAATATATATTATAAAGGTTTCCAAAATCCTTATTACAGATAGGTACTTGGAATTGAAACGGGTAACCCTGCAGCTTTCATGAGTTGGAAAGTACAACCCAGTTTGTAAAGTTATTTTGGCTTTGTGAACAATCCATTGCATGCTCCTCTTCCCGTGCGTGAACACAATGGATATTCTATTTTAGTATATTCCACCCCACCCCCCATCTCGTGAAGAAATTTATAAGCTTAACTTTTCTCATCAAATCGGTTTTATAAGAGATAATTATTCATTCCTAATAAACATGTCTAAGACCTTATTTACAGGTAATGTGAGATTACACCCCACCCCCACACTCGCAAACATGGCATGATGTCAATAATCAACTTACAAAGGGAATTTTCTTCTTAATCAGATGCCATGATTTATTCAAATACTACTATCTTTCCTCATTTGTTTCTCAAACAGTTACATAAACAGGGGATTTATCATAATTAATGTAATAAACAAGCAAGGAAGCAAATTTATAGTGGATGTAGGCTTTTGATTCGACCGAATCGATCGCTCATATCTCCTGTTTGATATTTGTACATATATATTGACTTTCTTTTTAATCTCAACAGTCACGATTCTTCAGATATATGAACTGATTGTAAGTCATTAAACAGACTACTGGCTCCCTTTATTTTTGGGCTGCACACTTAGCTGGACCACGGTGGGGACCATTTGCATCCTGGTGCTGCGCTTGGCTAGAAACTATCGGTGTCGTTTCTGGAATCGGCGCATCGGTATGTGCTTAATTCTCCCCATTCAGCACTGAAGTCTAAGCTGACAATTACACTTTTCATTTTGCGTCCCAATCCCAATCTATCAAAACTGATACATTGCATCCTCAAAACTATCAATGGGTTAAGCCCGTTAACATAAAATAGTTAAGATTGTATCAGATCACTTTTTTCTTTATCTATCTTAACAATAAGAATTGGACAGTGATGTTATTTGTCAGGTTTTGAAGTTGAAAGATGCAATGTATCAGTTTTAGTAGTTTTAGGAAGTTCGGTGATAATGTTAAGTAGTTAGTTATAGATGTGTTCAAGATTCCAAATGTGATGTTTGGTTCTCATTGCAAAGTTTCTATATTGATCTTCATCTTCTGTTTTTCCTTGCTGTTATCAGGCCTACTCTGGAGCACAGGGATTGCAGATAATAATTCTTTTGTCCACTGGGACAAACAAGGGTGGTGGCTACTTGGCAACAAGGAGCGTATTTTTGTCTATGTATATAATCCTTACCTTAATATGGGCAGTGCTGAACTCCTTTGCTTTGCAAGTCATTGCATTCCTCAACATGATTTCTGTATGGTGGCAGGTGTGCTCTTAATTTGAGGTTCTGCTTCTACATACATACAGATATATATATATATATATATGTTAATATCAGAAATATTCTGCATGATCCAATTATGATGAAAAACAAAGTGGAAAATGTTGTTTGTGTGTAGCTTAAAAGAATGGATATCGCTCTCCAACAAATCAGTTATGTTTCATATAACAGAATATGTTTTTAAGAGTCTAAGACTGATCAAAGTAATTAAGGCTCATATACAACTTGAACTCTTAATTGGAATATATAAGCAAATTAGCTTCTCACAATCATGTTACCAAAGTAAATTGCAGGTCATTGGCGGATTTGTTATAATTGGGACGCCCGACACAATCAGCATCATACGTCTTTACTCATTTCGAAACATCTCCTGAGACAACAGGCATACATAGCAAACCTTATGCAGTAATAATGTCAGTACTTCTAAGCCAATTCTGTTTGTGTGGCTACGACACCGCGGCTCATCTCACCGAGGAAACCAAAGGCGCTGACAGAACTGGTCCCATGGCCATTCTTTGTAGCATAGGAATCATTTCAGCATTTGGATGGGCATATGTCTTAGCCCTTACTTTTAGCATCCAGGTATATATGCTTAGTTTGAAGATTCTGGTAGATTTTTATTTCTATTTTTGGGCAGAGAACATTATATGGATAATATTAAGGTTAATATTGCAGGATCCTGCATATTTATATGATCCAAACAACGAAACAGCAGGTGCACTCGTTCCTGCACAGATAATTTATGATGCATTTTATGGAAGGTATCACAGTGGTACTGGAGCCGTAATTTTTCTCTGTATCATTTGGGGAACCTACTTCTTTGCAGGGCTCTCAGTCACTGCCAGTGCTGCTAGAGTAGTAAGCAAACCTGAATCTCTCTCTCTCTCTCTCTCTCTCTCTCTCTCTCTAACAATGAACATGCACGTATACTCACTACTTTCTAGGTCTATGCACTATCCAGGGATGGAGGAGTTCCATTTTCAAAAGTCTGGAGAAAAATACATCCAAAACAGAAAGTTCCAATAAATGCAGTGTGGTTGTGCACAGCCATTTCCATTATCATAGGACTTCCCATCTTGAAATCCAATGTAGTTTACACTGCTGTCATTTCCATTGGTACAATTGGGTGGGTGGGAAGCTATGCTGTCCCAATTTTTGCAAGGCTGGTCATGGATGAGAAGGATTTTAAACCAGGTCCCTTCTATTTGGGAAGAGCAAGCAAGCCAATTTGCTTGATAGCTTTCTTATACATATCTTATACTTGTTCAGTCTTTCTATTGCCAACTCTTTACCCTCTACAATGGGATACTTTCAACTATGCACCTATAGCTATTGCTGTATCATTGACACTGATAATATTTTGGTGGGTGTTGGATGCAAGGAAATGGTTCAACGGACCAGTGAGGAATATTGAATTCCAGAATGGAGCCATTTAAAACTGTTCTACCATTCATAGAGGACAAAATTTCATATAAAATAGAGAAAGAAAAGAAAGCAAAGGTTGTAATATGTAGTAGATGTACTTCATTGTCTTAAAATGATCTTTTCTATGCCTGCTTTGTGTAAACTGGTTGGATAGATTGGCATTACATCTACACTTTGTACTATGGTATTTATTGGATTTGTGTTCCTATTTTCAATGGTGATATGATGATCAATTTTATATTTCCCCTGTTCTTTTCTCTCCTTATTCTTTTTTGTTTCTAAGTAAGATAATGGAAAACCTCACAAATTTTACTTTAGTGGAGAGAGACTTGGAATTCGGGTCTCGTTTGTTTTCAGAAATCATCTCATCTCATCTAAACATTATAACTTTCCCAACTTTCAATACAAAATAAAATAAATAATTCAACTTTTTCAAATCTCAAAACAAAAATAATATTAAAAAATATATTCTAACAATACTTTATTCAATTTTTTAACTTTAATCTCAACTCATCACATCTCATCTCATCTCGTCTCTGAAAACAATTGAGTCCAAATCTTAACATAGTATGCAAAATAACAGATATAGTCATAAAAAAAACAAAAGTAACAAATTTTGAATCCATCGGTTGCTAAACTAAGAAAGCATCAGTTGAGAAAACTAAAACAACACGTACTAGGAAAATTACAACCCTTAAAATGAAAATTACTAATGTAATTAGATAAACACTTAAATTTAAATTACTGATGTAATTGGATATATTATTTTTCATTTAATTTTTTTTATTTGAAGCGGCCCCGTGTGGCGGTAGCCACAGAAGGGGAAGCCAAGGGGGGTTCCGGGGGAGGATCCCGACCTCTGTGGAGTCTCTATCACTGATCGATGGAGGGGAAGAGTGTTTAAGGGATGCGCACACTTGGCATTGAAAATTGAATGCACGACATGCGAAGGAGCATCCTAGTGGAAAAGATTAGGACCCACTCGTTCAAGGCCCCGTTTGAAAATCAGTCTAATTTTAAGTTGAATCTAATATCTAAATACTCAACTCTCAAATCTCTAAAATCATCTCAACTCAAAAACTCTTTACACGTGAGACCTACAATCTTTTTCAACTTCCCATAAATACATCTAAACTTATCTTAACATTCAAACATATATAAACGCATCTTCGGTGGACTCTACAAAATTCACTCTATTATTTCAACTCACTAATATTCATAAAGAACTCAAATCGTCTCAACTCAACTCAACTCAACTCAACATCTAAACGTGGCCTTAAGAGTTTGAAACACACCATCTAGATGGTTGACATGGAGCATCCTTGTAATGAACAAACTAGGAAAATACTGTAGATCAAATGTAATAACAATGCTTGGCTGCCATCTTTCACTCTATCGTCTCAACACTTGACGCTGCTAATTTTGACTCCCCATGCTTTTGTTGCCACCGCTTTGTATGATTGTCATCACTTGTCTGTTAAGATATAAAATAAATAATAAAATCTACCTCTTCTTATTAGCTTAAGTTTTTAAGACAAGTGGTGATTTTACATAATATCAGAGCAGGTTAATCTATGACTGATGATGAGCTCCTGCGATCTACCCACGATGATGGTACCGAAAATACTGGCCCACATGTGAGGGGGCGTGTTGAGAAGCCCTACAAGGCTTAGGAACAAACTCATCCTGAGCTTTATAAGGAGTTACGTCACTCCTCCTATTTGGCCTTTTATGGAGAGAAATGAGTGTTTCTCCACTTCCTACCTGCTTGAGGAATAAAAATCTGTAACAAACAAACTTCACCTGTTTCCTTTACACTGGGTCGACATGATCACCAGTTTCACCTGGTTGCTCACCCAAACTTCCATCACCAAGATCCTCACACACCTTCGTAGATTTAGGCAAATCAATAGAACAAGTTTATGTTTATTTAATTGCATATATTATCAAATTTTAACTTTAATGACAAATAGTAGGAGGTGAATAAACAGGAGCAAAGCTGATCTGATCTTCAAGATAATATCTAAAGGGTCTTTTTTCTATTGGACAGAAAATTAAATGATCTTTTCTATTTGACTTAGCAAATCATAAATGGTTGCAAACCTTTAGACTTCAAGTTTTGTAAAAAAAACACTTAAAATATAATCTGCTTCAAAAGAATATAGATTTTTGACTAGATTTCATTTGCAACACCAAACAACGTGAACGGCCCGGCATTGGATAATTTACACATTTTTCATAAGCAAAAGATCTAAAAGTATATTCTTTCTTCATGAAGTCATGATGTTGATATTCCCTCATCATGAACTCCAGTGGCAATTTAAACTCTTTTAAGGGAAAGAGAGTAAACCAGTGTGCTGACCAAATCCAAGTATGTGCTTTGAATTTCAAACTGTGACCACATATATACATATATATATATATATATATATATATATATATATATATATATATGCACACACTTATATAACAGCCTAGCTGGCTAAATGACATAAATAAGGTACATTAATCGTTTCCATGAGTTGAAAAACACAAAAATGTCTTGGTGAGTGGATATGCCAAAAGTTGAAAGAAGAGACATCCAATTTGCTTGCAAGCGGCCAGAATCATTTTTTATGATCTGTTGAACCTTATTGCTGAATTCTTTAATGATATTTTTGCTCCACCGCTAAGCTTTCTTCATCTGAGTAAACATGGTGTAGACTCCTTTCCTTGGCCACTTCCATTTTTTTGGTCAAAAAAAGCAACTACAATTCTACTGCTTATACTTTCCTAGTCAAAAAAAGCCACTACGTTCCTTCCCATTTTTTGTTTCAACTACGATCAGCTGCTTCCACTTTCTCATCCTGTTCTGACCTTTTCTAGAAACTTGAGCCAATGTAATATGGTTAATTATATTATATCAAGCACTGATTCTCGTGACTACCAATCGAAATATATATGGAACTTAGTCATGACTCATACACTATAATCTATACTCTAACAGTACTGTTAATTAATGATTTGTTCATAAGTTTCCACCTGATCCTCAACCATTTCTGTTTTTCTGATTCATACATTGACTGGAGATGCTGATTATTTCAAAACAACTAGTCTTCTTGTCTGACTTTCCCTAGAGCATGGAAATGTATTTAACGATTTTCCTGTCTGTCTGCCTAACAAACCTTGGCAACAGTACTGCAAGTATGAGTTCCAGAGAAGGACATGATCAATTAGGCGTCAGTCAGCAGGCTTTGGAAATGGATTCTGGAGAGAAGCGTCTCAATGAGCTTGGATACAAGCAAGAGTTGAGAAGAGAGATGGTTATCTGAATTAAACCTTCCTTTTCTTAATAGTTTTATTTCATTTTTATTCGAAGACTACCTGGAAAAACTTTCAAATGTTTTTGTTGATGATGAAAGATATAAGCTTGAAACTTCCCAAGTCTTCTTCATTTTTTTCACTCTTGGGTTTCTTCAGACTCTATTCAAGACGCTTGCAATAACATTTTCGAGCATGGCAGTTTTTACTGGAACGCCACTATATGGCCCAAGCCTACGTTATGCAGGTCCTGCAAGCTTAATATGGGGATGGGTGGTGGTCACCTTCTTCACCTGGTTTGTTGGACTAGCCTTGGCTGAGATATGCTCCTCCTTCCCTGTATGTATATCCACCATTTAGTAGTGGCCATTCACAACCCACACACATACTCACATAAGAAAAAAGTAATGACTGTGATTTTCATGAATAATCAATCGTTTAGATTTGTGGTAGAGAATCTTACAGTTCCTACAGGCAAAGTTCTTCATTTTTTGATCATTGTTTTTTCAAATGAATATAACAATCTCAACTTGCGCGCCCATGTTGGTCACTGACTCACTCGTCAAAGGAGTTGCTTGTTTATTCTTTTTTTAAGGTTTCTTATTTCCCCAGTTTGGAATTTGCTTAAGTTAAGGTGATCTTGAGCAGACTACAGGTTCTCTATACTTTTGGGCTGCCCATTTGGCTGGACCAAGGTGGGGTCCATTTGCATCATGGTTTTGTGCATGGCTCGAGACCATTGGTCTTATTTCTGGAATTGGAGCACAGGTTTGGCAACTTCCTTTCCACATATTTTCATTACTGACATAACTGCATTACCAAATCCTGATTTTTTTATACAGTAAGTACAACAACAATCCAGAATAGAAAACAATAGCTTGCAATGCTATCAAGAAATGTTTCTTTCTCCACTTTAACTTAATGTCCTCTTTTCTCCACATCAGGCCTATTCAGGAGCGCAGGCACTGCAGATGATCATTCTTTTGTCCACTGGAACAAACAAGGGTGGAGGCTACTTTGCATCAAGAAGTGTATTTTTGGCCATTTATATGAGCCTTACCCTTATATGGGCTATACTCAATTCATTCGCTTTAGAAGTAATAGCATTCCTGGACATAATTTCCATATGGTGGCAGGTGAGGCCATTTAACCATTCTGTTTCTCAAATATCTTGTTTGTAGGAGCATGTTTAACTTCATATGAACAGGTTCATAAAGATCAACATTTATTTGGCTGGTAAATAACTTGTTTTATCTTTGTAATCAGTAGAAGTTCTAGTTTTAGTGTCATTGTTTATTGTTTTCGGAATTACAGCTCCGTTTCCCTCTGCCATGTTTGATTCTTAGCAAAAGGAACAATAACCCATGCAGAACTTAATGCCGTGCTGTATTCATCTTTCAGAAAAATTATCAGAGAACTAAATAGAACCAACTGCATCAAGTAATGCTAGTTATAAATTTAGGAGTTCCTTATGAGATTCTTGTGGTTTCATTCTGTTTTCAACTCGAAACGCTCTTACGAGCATACAGGTAATCGGTGGTTTAGTGGTGATTATAATGCTCCCTCTAGTGGCACAGCAAACACAACCAGCTTCTTATGTGTTCACTCACTTTGAAACATCCCCTGAGGCAACTGGAATACGCAGCAAACCTTATGCAGTGATACTATCTGTGCTTTTAAGCAACTACTGTCTATACGGTTATGACACTGCAGCTCATCTAACTGAAGAAACAAAAGGGTCCGACAGAACTGGTCCTATTGCCATTCTTTCCAGTATTGGGATCATTTCTGCATTTGGGTGGGCTTATAACTTAGCTCTTACCTTCTGCATTCGGGTATGCCTTTTAATGGGGGTGCTTTTCTGTTTTTGTGATAAATTTGGGGAAATACAGCTTCAAGATGACTGGGTATTGTGATTTCAATGCAGGATGCAAACTACTTGTATGATGTGAACAATGAGACAGCTGGTGTCCTTGTACCAGCACAGATAATTTATGATGCATTCCATGGGAGGTATCAAAATTCCACTGGAGCTGTTGTATTTCTGTGTATAATCTGGGGATCATTCTTCTTTTGTGGGCTTTCAGTTACTACTAGTGCAGCCAGAGTTGTGAGTATTAAGTGGATCTCACTTCATCCCTCTGTGTTTTTTTGGCATATTTTAGGAATGAAAATAAACAACAAGGTTTCTTCCGTTCTTTCTAGGTTTATGCACTATCTAGGGATAAAGGAATTCCATTTTCACCAATATGGAGGAGAGTTCACCCGAAGCATAAGGTTCCGAGAAATGCTGTGTGGCTATGTGCAGCCATATGCATGATCCTTGGCCTGCCCATCCTGAAGTTAGATGTAGTTTTCACAGCTATCATTTCCATAAGTACAATCGGATGGGTTGGTGGCTATGCTGTCCCAATCTTCGCCAGGTTAGTCATGGCAGAGGAAAATTTCAAACCAGGACCTTTCTATTTGGGTAAAGCAAGAAGGCCAATTTGCTTGGTAGCCTTCCTGTGGATATGTTACACCTGTTCAGCATTCTTACTGCCAACTCTCTACCCTCTTCAATGGAGAACTTTCAATTATGCACCAATAGCCCTTGCTGTAGCTTTGACTGCTATAATGCTTTGGTGGGTCTTGGATGCAAGGAAATGGTTCAAGGGGCCGGTAAGGAATATTGATATACAAAATAGAGACATTTGAATGTGTTAAAGTTTCTGAATTGAAAAAGCTATTCAATGGAGAAGTCTGATATAACCAAATTCAAGAACTCATCATCTTGATTGAATCACAACTCAAAGTCCCAAAATTAATTTTGCAATAATGTTCAGTCTTTTATTCTACTTTTAAATTAGGAGCGGGGGTTTGTTCTGAACATCAATTTCTAGTTAATAACCACAACAAATTGTCTACCAGCATTTTGTTGAAGCTGCTGATAAACTCACAAAGGATAATACCTGATAAAAAATGGTAACAATAATGATACATTTTAAAAGTTTTACAACACTGCCAAAGAGAGAAAAACCCATGTTAATATATGAGGAAAACTCTTGGCATATATCTGTGGCAGTCAACATAGGTGAGATTGTAACTTCTGCGAATACAAGTTTGACACAACCAAAGCTATAGCAAGACACTGGAAAGACACTAACAGTATGGTGTGGCATTTGATTTTATAGCTGAGCTGAAAAACCAAAGAATCAAAATAAGACATAAGACACATTCTTTTTGTTAAACCATAATTACATAGGCAGATAATGTATCAAGAAGGTAAAGGCCAGCATGCACAGCAGCTGCAAAACCACTTTCAAGCATTGCCACGACAGAAACCCGTGTCTTTGAATTAACAAAGTAACTTAACCAGATTGTCTACATTATCCTGAGCTCTCTTCTATTCATTTACCAACGAAAAAAGGAGTAATTCTCATTGCAATCACCTTCACTCTAAATCCTAAAAACGAATTTATTTCTAAAGGACAACCTCAATTTTGTCACCCCAATATCCTGTTGTACAAAATTTCCTTGAGTGTGGGGTGAAACTTGGTTTGAACTACGTTCAGAATACAAGAGTACCAGAAAGACATTTTTTAGGACATTGAACCTCACAAAAGCAGAGCCCTTGGGACCCATCCTTGGCAAGTAAACTCCAGATAGACGACCAGGTAATGCATGTCAATTCTTAGTGCCACAACGAATCCGAGATATGCGAGTCTACAGTTCATTCTAAGCCCACCCTTTGACTGCTCGACTCCACCCTGCCAGGTACCAGCAAGAGAAACTACGTACGCTTACAGAAGAATATCACCTGAGGCACGCCATCCCACCAAGAACATCCCATCAAAATCTCCAAAGCATCCTGCCAACCAAGAAATAATGGTTCTCATCCAGACTATGACATGAGCTTTTGATACGGGTCATGCAGAGAAAAAGAAAATGAAGGGTTAGCGTCCTTTACTACATACTTCATATAGAATGAACCCAACTGACAATATTATGGGGCACACTAACAGAAACATTGAGTTCACACGATCTTATGATAATTTCTATTTGCAAAAAATAGAGACAAAAGTAGAAACTTAGGTAGAAGCAGTGCATATACATACTAATAGCATGGAACTTATTCTGACTTTATGAGAAGAATAGTTCTTGAGACTCTGATGGTGATGACCAATATCGCAAGACTGATTCTACAGTTAGCCTTCGAGTTGCACTGAGCATGGAGATGAAAAATCGACAGCCATCAATTTTGTATTCTTCAAGAGGATTCCGGTGCCCAAAACTCCTTACATTTACCTGCCACAAAATTTATGTAAGCCTTGTGCTCACAGGAAAGTCAAAGAGATCCAAATTAACAGGAATGTACATTACCGCTGAGCTAAGCCTGTTCATGTTTATAAGATGATCTCTCCAAAAACAATCTAGAGTCTTAACAAGAACTGCTCTCTGCAATTCAAATCAAAAAAATTATGGAAATGAGAAGAAAACCTATAAAACTTCTTCAGGCAGGAAAAACAACAATCAGCAGCACCTCCAGGAGCAAGAAAGCTTTTATCATCCTTTATTTTCCCCTTTCAAGGCTTTCTGGAAGTTGTTACAAAGTCACTACGCAAAACAAAACTGCTTCGCTATAAATTGGCAATCAATAGATCACCAAATTCAAATCTCAAAAGTTTTAGAGAAAAAAACCTATTGGAATATCTTCTAACTTTTGTATGTTTTTCAGTAATTGTTGAGACGTGCACACCAATTCCAGTCTGAGTTTAACTCATTTCATCCAATGGAAAGATGCTAATCTATCTAATACATTATAATTTCCAAAGCATGGAGCTTTGCTCCAATGAAGCTGTTAGTATTTTTAGTATTGGCTAAATTCGGTTTCAAACCAATGGTTAAGGTTTGTTATTTGGTTTGGGTTGATAGATAAGTTTTATCTATAAGGATAATGGTTTGGGTTGAAGGCCTCAAGTGCACAGGTAAAGGGCGTTTCGACACCGTCACATATAGGGTTGTTGGTCGCCGGCATCACCGTTCACGCCAGTGTCACTCAGGACATCAATAGCTAGTATTCTGACTGCCCCAGTCAACAGTAGCAAATGGAGTTGGTACTTTTTTCCAGGGTTCACTTTCAGTTGAAGATGGGGGTCCTTCCAGGGTCTTGAGCACTTTGGAAGAAACTAACGAGCCTTTTTTAGAAGATGAAAATGAGGTAACAAAAGATAGTGCTTCCCCTACCTGTTCTATGCCTCCTGAGGGAGCAGTAGGGTCTGACAAAGTGGCACAAAAAGGATCGTCAAGGGGCGGAGCACATACAAGCAATATCCTCGTCGATGGAGGGGAGGAACCTTTAATGGTGACAGCAACAATGGACAGCAACCATATAGCTGTTGAGGAGGTTTGGGATTTGAATGCAGGATATGGCGGGAAGGAAATTATGGGTTTGTCGTTGGTGCCTTGTGAGGAGGAATGTCTAGGGTCGGGAGTGCAGTTGGGACTATGTCTAGGGATAATGTTGTTCCCCTGGTTTCTCTTCCTCTGATAAACAATATAGTGGGTTCACCATCGGATTGAGTTCTGCATGAGGTGAACGAGATTCAGCATATCGTGGGGCTTTCACATGGAGGATGTGAAGACCAATTTAAAGCACTACTCATTGCGATTGAGGCGAGCCACTCACTTGAAATCCAACCAAGTTTTAAGAAAAGCAGGGAGTTAAAGCGTCTTTCTTGGGCAATCAACTACGACGCTAAGGGTGGTACCTCTAGTCGAGGGCTAAAGGGAGGGCATTATGAAGACGTTCTCGTAGAGGGAGTTTCAGGTGGAGTATTAGTCTTACGGGAAACAAGGGGTTGGGGTTGGGGTTTGGGAGGTGTGTTCTATTCCAATTCGGGCTTGGAGTATTTTGGGTAGTTTTTCACGGGCTTTTTGGGTTATTAGGAGCTCTCTAGTATGGGCTAGGTGTTTTCTTGTATACGTCCAGTGTACTTCATTACTCCTATTGATATATATATATATATATAATATTTTTACTTATATAAAAAAATCTATAAGGATGATGGGTAAGGTTTGATAAGAGATCAAATTTCTCACAATGCTCTATTTGAAGAGATAAATTTGAGTATTGGATTGAGATTGCATAATTTGAAATTTTGGATAAAGGCCACACTATCTGGAATTCTGAAGAAGAGTTAATGGTCCAGTGGGAACCTGTCATAGCAGGCCATTTGTAGATTTTCAAAATTGTGATTTTGAAATTCAAAAAAAGTTTGATCAATTCAAGGACCCTTTAAGGGGCACGAATTGGCCTATAAAGTTACCCAATCAGATATTGATATAGTATCCAAGTGTGCCAAGAGAGAGAATGAGTTTTGGGACTTTTACAAGAATTATCTCTCTTAGAGCTTTTGTAAGCCACACAAAATACAATGGTATTGATAGTGTGCTTGGAGGAGAATTCAGCAACTAGAGGCTCCAGGAGAAGAAGCCAAGTTTGAAGATTGCCAGATGTTCTGGTTGCTACAACAGTAGGGACAAAGCGGGTTGTTTTGTCATGGCAAGTAAGGGATTCATATTACAAAGGGTTTGTAAGAAACTTACTTGTATTAATCTTCAAACAGTGTAATCGGCTTGTTCTGAGTAGGCTGCCCCAGAGTGGTTTTACCTTTAAAGAGTTCTTTAAAGGGTTTCCCTTTGTCACTAGAAATCATTGTCTTGTGGTTGGTTTGTTTTGCTTTATTATTCATATTTATACTTCTATTCAATATTGCGATTTGATGCATGTGAGCTAATTCAGAATTTCATAAATTTTATTAGTCTTGACATGAGTTAAATTGGACAAAGAATTGTGACATACACCTATTCACCCCCCTCTAGGTGTTATTTAGGGTCAATCTTGTAATTTCAGAAGCCACATTATTAACTATCCCATCACATTGTTATTAAAGGAAAACTAGTGCTATAAAACCACATCATCCACTCCCAATTAGTGTTATTATTAAATGAAAATTAAATAATATAGATTAAGTCAAACTTATAAAATGAAAAATTATATATCGCATTATGTTACCAATTTTTTATTTAAAATTAGTATTCTTTAGTTTTCTCAACGCATATCTTTTTTGTCAACTTATGCCTTTTAGTTTTATAACCAATAGATTCAAAAATGTTATTGAATTCTAAAAAGGTTAAAGAACCTATACACACTGAGTCTTGATGATCAGAGTTACTTTAGCACACTATATAAATAGCTCTTGGTCTCTCTTTTCCTTCAACCAAAGTTTGGGAGGTTTCTCATCATTAATATTGAAAAAAAGGAGAGTAAGAGGATAGAACACCAAGTTTCTCAACTAACATTTTGGAGATCAAAGTGATAGCATTGACACTTTTTTTTTTTTTAAGTAGCACTGACACTCTTTTAAAGGTTCTATTTATCATATAATGCCTCAAGGTACACTAACTTTCATTTAACAAATTCGACTATTTTTATGCGTGCTGCAGGTCTACGAATAGTTACATACAACTATAATGTACCAACTATTTCCAGATCCAATTTGCATCAAACATTTCACTTATTGTTGGCCTCACTCATGAATGATCAGGAAATAGCGATTAGCCAGTGTTGCATGAGCAAACCCATGGGGAAGTCTGTCAATAAATTCTTCTAACTTACATGGTTGCTAACAAGTTTCAGTCCTTAATTTTATATATATTTTTCAGTCTTTGCTTTTATACATATATAGTGAATCTTAGATTACTCCAAGATCCTGAATGATTTGAAAGCTGGAACGGGCCCAAGGGGATGGAAAGAGTAAGGAGGTATTCTGTAGTGAACTGCAATGTTATGCTTGATGTGGAGCATACAAAATGAGCAGAATAACATAGATTTTAAAGGCTTTGAGATTATCGTGCATCCAGCACATAAGCTTGAGATTTTTCTTCTAACCATTTCTTTCTTGATTTTCATATCATCACAGATCCGGCTCCTCATCAATTTCAGGAATTTTTTGATTATCTACAATTTAGCAGTTGTCAATATGTATTCTCACCAATGAGACATTGCTCCTCTTAATTGTTTGCACCCAAGGGTTTGAACCTTAGACCTGGGGTTTTGGGGGGTGGAGCATACTCCCAAGACCAAGATCCTTACCACTTGAGATAGACAACCCATAGGGATTATCTATGAGTAATTCTACGTACAACCGTGAAGTGCGTAAACGCCGCGTAATCGCTTTAAAAAAGAGTGGGATTCACTATTAAAAAATTAATTTTTTTTCAAAGCGATTACGCGGCAGTTGCACAATTCACGGTTGCAAATATCTTTTCTCATTATCTATACATACAGATAAAAAAAAAAAATGTTCTGTATTGATTCACATGCTATATTGTGGGATAGAGACAGATTGGAGAAGACAGAAGATTTCAAAGAGTATTTATGAGGTAAAAGGCAAACCTACGAGACTTAAGGAATGATGGAAGGGAATTTGAAAAAGAAAAGAGAGGGAAAGTATGAGGAGGAACTGCCAAAGTGTAATATTTGTACAGATAACAATACCTGGACCAGATTCTACAGGATCTAGCCTAGGAAACTTAAGGAATGATGGGAGGGAATTAAAAATAAAAAAGAAAAGAGGAGTAAAGTATGAAGATGAGCAGCCCACATTTAATATTTATATGATTAACAAAACCCAAATTGAACAAAACTCAAAGACAAAAATTTTAAATTATACCTACTACTCTGTTAGGTTGACTGACTATAATCCGCATGTGAATCACAATCAATTCTTGGGGGCATGGTCAATTTTCACAAAGGAACTAACTTTTACTCCATCAGAAAGAGTGCATTGAAAAATGAAGGACCTTACCTCAATTTCCTTCACATATACATCATCATAACCTGATTCTTGTATAGCATTTAAATATGAAGCAATTAGAACATCTCCAAGGTACTTGCGAAGAAGATTAATGGTAGTCCGATACCTTCCATTCCTATATTATGCATAACAGTGTATTTCAATAAATTGTAAAAACACACAGTTGAAAGGGAAAAAAAAAACTCAATAATCTGTATATTATCAAGAGTACTCACATAGTCAAATCATCAGAGCATATAGCGAGCCAACGTCTCAATGAAGAGCTCTTCCTGCGTATTCCTCTGAAGGAATTTGGAGGTCTTGGCAAGTTTGGAAGAACAAAGTTATCAATATCAATTGATCTAACTTCATGTAGTTGTCCAAGAGATTTTAGTAACGCATCCTCAGTTACCCCTGCAAATGAATCTTCAAAAATTCCATTGGTTGGCATATTTTAACAAAGCATACCGCCTTTCATAATTAAAAACAAAAAAGTGAGAAAAAAAACAGGACCAAAATTATTGTAAAAACTCATCTCACCATCCAACTGTTTCCCCGCTATTGAGGTGAACTCATTCAAGAGCTTACCCAAGCTCCATCTCCTTGGATGCTATCAAACATAAATAAGGAGATAAGTAAAAAGTATCAGCACACAGCAGTATATAGAACAGTCACAGGAAAATCTCAACTACCATCTGCGGATCAACATTTCCAGAAACAATTTCATCCACCACTGCTTGCATGTACCTATACACAAAATCTTTCAGAGAACTCAAAAGAAAAATAATCTGGAAAACCAACATCAAAATTCAGATCTCCTAGGACTGACTGAGAACCAATAGGCACTCACTGGATAACGTGTTGGGAACAACTTTCACTGTCGCCAGTTAAAATTAATTGCCTAAGGTCATAGACATGCTTTCGCTGCACCTGATTAAAGAAAATCAAATAAATTAGTAACCCACCAATAGGTGACTGGAAGAACTTCCTAAGAAGCCAATGTCGAATCAAAAGATTGTTTTGCAAATTGTGAATGAAAAATTTAGAGGAAATTAAGCATCTTTTGCAAAGCAGAAGTCATATTAATTAAAAGAAGAAGAAGAAAAATAAAAAGAGGTGTATGCTGTATCCAGAAAAGGCACTGCCATGCAGACCTCTAATACTTCATCAAATTCAACCAGGTTCTTCCTTATGGCAAAGAAGAACTTCTCCACGTTGATTTGCAAGGACAAGAGCTACAAGTATTTGATAGTTTCATGTTAGAAGTAAAAGAATGATTCTAATCAAACATGAAACAATAAATTAGTGAAAAAATAAGAAAAGAAAGATAGTATACGAGAACGAGTAAGAAAAGAAAGATAGTATACGAGAACGAGTAAATGAAAAGGTAATAATGGAGAGATAGGACCATAACCTGCTTAACAACTGCTTGGCCCTCAATTGGTACATCCTCATCATTTGTAATCTTGGATATAAGTCTCACTGCCCATTCAGTATCCAAATCAAACTTTTGAAACATCTCATCCTGCAAGCTGTCACATGAATACATAAGATGAGACTTTATCTAAGGTATGTCCCAAAAAAAAAAACCCAAGAAGAAGAAGAACAAATGGTAGATTATCAGGAAGACAGGAACATCATGGACCCCAAACTTAGATCCTAGAGCTTTACTACTTCAAAGCATTAGCCTTGAAAGCTAGTATAGCACTAAACATATAGTACTAAGAGTTTGAACCCCTTTTAATTCAAGACAAGTTTTTCCCGTTTCCATCTTGTTCAGTGCTAAAAAGAAAATGGCAAAAGCAGAACTCATGTAACCAGCTCCAAATCTTAGGGTAAGGACTTGTTGACTAGCACAATAAAGTCACCCCTTTTAGCCCCAAGTTAATAGTTTATATTATGAAGTTGGGGTTGGTATTATAATCACTGACTAAAGCCATGTAGATTTAGAGGAAAATAAACCCATTGAACAGTACACTACCTCACCATAAACCGTGTCGATCCAGGATCCCCTTGCCTTCCTGCTCTTCCACGAAGCTATAGAAATGTATCACCATTTATATATCAAAACCATGTCATAAAATGTAATGCATGACAAAGATCTAGGATATTATGATTTTTTGGGGAGTGAATAAGTGACCGGAAAACACCTGGGCACAACCCAAATATAAAGATAGCACAGTTAAGGACTCACCTGGTTATCTATTCTCCTTGATTCATGCAAGGACGTGCCAATCACATGAAGCCCTCCTAGTTTTTTCACCTCAGAACCTTCGCAGGAACAGTGTACTTCACTATCCTTCAGGACTGACAGGTAAGCTAGTGCTATAGTAGGGCCAAGAGGATACATCTCGGCCTCTTCATGAGCAAGTTTTTCTATTTCTTTCAGATCCATTGACTGACTCAATTCCACAGCTTCTGAGATCAAAGACTTAGCCTTCTGATATGTCCAGCTCTTACCCTCACTTTTGCGCACATATTTAGCTGGGTGACTCAATTGAAACAAACAAAACATATCAAGCTATATATACTTGCACAAAAAGGTAATACAAATACATATTTCATCCAAAATGAGCCTTTAAAATATTTCTTGGATAAAGAATCTTTTAACTAGGTTTTTTTCATTGTTATAAACCTTTTTTTCTCTCCATACACCATTTCTCATCTCCTACGCTACACGTTTTTTTTATGATTATAGCCGGTGATCTTCACCACGTTTAGCATTTTCCGGTCAATATCAGGAGGTGTAATCTTTTAAGGATGGAATGCTCGAAGGTAGTCCTCATTGAGACAGATATTTGAGATTTCATTAGCAGGAAGTCGTGCAGTGCGCATCATAGACAGAGGAAGGAAGGTGACTAAAGAGTTAGTGCTAGGTACTCCAACAGTGAACTGGGTTGTGCAGACTTTGGATGGATGCTCTAGTTTGGATGGTAACTGTGATACCTTGTATTTTAGTGTATTTTAGTTGAAGGAGTATTTTAATTAATTCAAATATTGGTTCTCTTGTTTTAAATTTATCGGATTTCTCGTTGGTTTATTTTTATGATTTTTAAGTTGTGAAATTTATTTTGATAGGCTTTCTTAATATTAATTATTGTTTTGCATTTAAATTGCTCTTTAATTTAAATTAGTTTGTTTGTGGGCTTTAAAATTATTGTGTTGTTCGATTTTTATTATTATTTTATTTTAGATAGTCACTGCGTTTAAATTATTTTATTCGACTTACTGTTTTGAAATTTTTTTCGTTGGATCAATTTTGTGACTTAAGTTGTGAGGACTGGACCTCATTTTTTTCCCTCACTTTTTCTTCTTCTCTTTTCTTTTCCTCTACTTTCCTTCCTCCTTGATCCTCCGAAAATTATATTGTAGCGCTGTAAGTATATTTCCAAAAAAACTTTTGAAATTTTAATTATATTTTTGCGCTAACTCGTATTTATTGTGAATTGGTTGGTTGTGCCGGACTGAGTCCGAGGAGTAAAGGGGGTCGGTTGGATTGGAGGATGGAGTTGTTTGTGTGATTGGATTATGCTGTGATCTGTTGGCTGTTAACATTTGTGTCGTGTCATTTATCATTGCATAATTGCACGCATGTCCATGTTTGTAAATGAAAACTGGATTTTCACGTGTTTAATTGGAAACTGGGTTTTCACATGAGAAATGATTTTTGGGTGAGTGTGTATCAAAACCCCAAGCAAAGATGGAGTATTATCTTAGTGGAGCTCCTCTAGTCACTCGAGATTGAAATATACTGAGTGACGTCCTCTAAGCTGTCGCTGGGCGAAAACGGGATTAGAAGAGATGGTAACGCTCTCGCGCCGACTCTGTGGCCCCTCTTGCTGGCAGGGGTTAGAGGATGCTTGGTCATGAATGCACTGGGGCGGAACTGGGCATTGCTCGTTACGAATTCACCTGCACGATCGTTACCCGTGGTGTGACAAAGGGAGCCAGGGTGTGCAGTCTCTAGGGGAGATCATGGTCCATACGGTTAAATTAGATATTTGGGCCATTTTCTGGAAAAATGATGGGCTTTGATAAAAGGATTTTATGTGGACCATTTTTTGGGAAAATTGTGGATTACTTATTTTTGGGCCATTTTCGGGAAAAATGCCGGGAAATGTTTTAATGGAATGTTTTGGCCCATTTTGGCGTGCAATGGAAAATAATCATTTTTGGGGAAAATGATGTTTTTGGGTCTCATCCATATTTCATCATATGCATGCATAATTGTTAATTGTATTAATATATTTTTATCTCGTGGGTTGTTTGGTACTGAGATTCACATCTCATGTGGTATTCCTTACCCAGCGGTATAGTTTTATGGTATCGCATATTTTGATGCAGATACTGATATTGAGCCTGAGGATTTGGCTCCCCAGAGGAGTGATTTTGGGATCACTCGCTCGTGTTTGGGAATTGTTTCCCGTTTTGAATTTATGTATTTGGTATTATTATGTTTTCATAGGATAATTGTATTGCTCTTTAAAACGTTTTGGTTTAAGTGAATTTATATTAAACAATTCTGGTACTTAGTCGACTTATTTAAATTATCCGCTGCTTTGTTTTATTGTAGACCATTGCATGTACACACACTTGGCACTTATCGTTGGGATGCGTGACCGTGTTGTCATCATCCGGGCGTCTCGATTCCCGAGTTTCCGTGCTTGGGGTCGGGGGCGCTACATGTGGTATAAGAGTAGTTCGGCTCTGGGCAAAACCAAATGTCCCGTAGGTGAGGTACCATAACTTTTTAAAGTTATAAATTGAAATTATTTATTTTAAAGTATGTTATATTTATGGGTTTTATTCTATTTTATTTTATGACGTATTATTTTATTTTATTTTACTTCATTTTATTTTTGGTGTTGCTTTCGATTGTATTTGATTTTGTCCGAAGTTTTAAGTAGGGTTAAAGGTTGCGCTATGGCAGGAAGATGGTAAGACCGAGAAGGCCAACCGATGAGCCCGAGGATGAGTTGCCACAGGGCGATGATAACTATGTCATAGCCAAGGCATTAAATAGAATGACGGAGTTCCTTCAGCAGAATTTCCAGCCGCCACAAGGAGATCAGAATAGAGTGGTTCAAGCCGGGTGCACCTATGAGCACTTCCTAGCGCATAGGACCCCTGTTTTTACTGGTGAAGAGGATCCACTTCGGGTTGGAAGGTGGATTGAGGACTTAGAAAGGACTTTTGAGGTTGCACGGAAACCAAGCAAGTGTTGTATGCGAGTAACCTGCTGCAAGGTGTCGTGGCTAATTGGTGGAAGACTAAGCGGGAGCTTTTGGTAGTGGAGTTGGGGTCATTTGCTGTTGTGTCTTGGCAACGCTTCAAGAAGGAATTTGATGACCGTTTCTGTGAGGCAACAAAAGGCGCGGGAATTTAGTAACTTGGTCTAAGGAAATATGTTGGTTGAGCAGTATGCCTGGAAATTTATGGAGCTCGAGCGATTTGCTACCCACCTCATTGTCACTAAAGACATGCAAGCCGAGCGTTTCCAGAAGGGTCTACGTCATGAGATACGCAAACAGGTAGCTTGTCACCAAATTTCAAATTTTAAGAGGTTGGTTAATATGGCCACCATTGCAGAGCGTGAGAATAGTTTTGCGATAGGCTCCCCTCCGGGCCAAGAGAGGCAGAGTTTTGCTGGTGAAGGGGAGTAATTCCAAGTCGCCATAGAAGTTTGTGCAAAGGATTGGGGCCCGATCGGAGGCAGCCTCCGGTGTACGTGTGGGAGGCCGAACTCCAGTCTGTAGTAGGTGTAACAGAGCCCATGAAGGCGAGTGCCGTCAGAGTGGGACCTAGTGTTTCAGATGTGGGCAGCCGGGGAACTTTGCTCGCGAGTGTCCTAACCAAGCTTAGGGAAGTCGTGGAGGTCGACGTGGTGGTAGGAATAACCAGAGACAAATGGTGCAAGCTTGGGTTTATGCTGTGACTCCCGGGGATGTTGATTACGAGACTCCAGAGACTCGGGATGCTGGGGTGATTACAGGTATGCGTCTAATTTAATCTATGGATTTGATGTTTGGTGTGGGTTGATTTTTTGAATTTCATTGGTGTATGTCTTTGTCTCAGGTAGAATTCATCTGTATGATTTTTATGCTTGTACTTTATTTGACTCTGGGGCATCTCAGTCTTTTGTGTCTGCCACTTTTGCACGAATGTGCAATCTAGTCACGGAGCCTTTATCACAATCTTTGGTAGCGACTCTCCTTAATGGTGAGATTGTGTGGTGCTCTAAAGTCACTTTAGGCTATCCTTTGGATTTTGGTGGGAGGACACTTGAGACGGATTTAATTGTGTTCAAGTTGCTTGGGTTTGACATTATTCTTGAAATGGGTTGGTTGTATCGGTATTCTGCAAGCATTAATTGTAGAAGTCGGGAAATTGGTTTTCAACTCTTGGAATGAGACTACTTGGAATTTGTGAGAAGCAAGTTGAAAGCGAGATCAGCAGTTATATCTGCAATTCAAGTGGAGAGATATAGCTTGTGGAGCATATGCTTTTTTTATTCAAATGGTGTCTACGCCATCTAGAAAGAAGTCTTTAGTGGATATTCCAATTGTGGAAGAATTTCCTGACGTGTTCATGGATGATTTGCCCGGATTGCCACCAGTTGACAAGTTGGAATTTGTTATTGATTTGGAACCTGGAGCGGCTCCTGTGCACAGGGCTCCCTACCGTATGGCACCGACTAAGTTGAAAGAGTTGAAAACACAGCTGCAAGAATTGGTTAATAAGGGATTTATTCAGCCTAGTACTTCACCTGGGGGAGCGCCTGTTTTATTTGTTAAGAATGATGGTACTCTCAGGATGTGTATTGACTACCGAGAACTTAATAAGGTGACTATCAAGAATAAGTACCCTCTTCCTCAAATCGATGATTTGTTTGACCAGCTTCAAGGAGCAACTGTTTTCTCGAATATTGACTTGAGATCGGGGTACTACTAGTTGAGGATACGAGATAAAGATGTACCCAAGACTGCTTTTAGGTCGAGGTATGAGCATTATGAGTTTAAAGTGATGCTTTTTGGGTTAACTAATGCCCCTGCCGTCTTTATGGATTTGATGAATCGGGTATGCCGACCTTATTTGGATTCATTTGTGGTGGTGTTCATCGATGATATTTTGATTTATTTTCGGAATTTGGAAAAGCATGTTTATCACCTCCATCTGGTGCTTGAGAAGTTTAGAGAACATCAGTTATATGTGAAGCTAAGTAAATGTGAATTTTGGTTGGAAGAAGTTAGGTTTCCTAGACACTTGCCGGGTATTATCGAAGATTTGTGGAAGGATTTTCTCAATTATCCAGACCTCTCACAGCTTTGACTAAGAGGAATACTGAGTTTGTTTGGTCAAAAATATGCAAGAAGTTTCCAAGAGTTGAAGAGGAGACTGACAACAGCGCCTGTTTGGGCACTTTCGGAGCCACACAAGCCGTTTGTGGTTTTTAGCGATGCATCCAAGTTTGGGTTAGGATGCGTTCTTATGCAGGAGGGACGAGTTGTTGCTTATGTATCTCGTCAGGAATAGGGAGAGGTTGAAGTTTACCAGCGGGTCTCTGATGCTCAGCCTTAACTTGACGGCACGTGTCACATTTTTCAAAAAACATGGCAATATCCATCTTCATCCATTCCCACCAGAAATTTCTCTTTAAATCTAGGTACATCTTTGTGCTTCCAGGATGAACTGAATAAGGAGTCGCATGGGCTTTTGCCAAAATTCACTCTTTAAATTCTAAGTACATCTTTGTGCTTCCAGGATGTATTGAATAAGGAGCCGCATGAGCTTCTGCCAAAATTCACTCTTTAAATTCTAATCTCGGGGAATCACTCTACGATCCCGAAACCGAAGAATACCATCTTTATCCAAATTGTAATGCATTGGTCCTTTAGACTTCCTGACTCTCTTCCTGATGTCTAACAACCTTGGATCCCTTCTCTGGAGAGTCTTCAATTCTTCAAAATCAACTACTCGGACATCCAAAACCTAAGATAATAATTCTTCTTGCTGCGAGCTCTCAATAAGAAGTCTTCTCATCCCACAAAGGAGAGTCCAAATGTGATGACTCTGCCTCATCCACCAATTGAGACTTCCTACTCAATGTATCAGCGACTAGATTCGCCTTTCGCGGATGATACTTTATCTCACATTGGTAGTCGCTAATCAACTCTAACCATCGCCTCTATCTCATATTGAGATTCTTCTGAGAAAACAGATGCATCAAGCTCTTATGGTCAATGTAGACTTCACAGACTTCTCCATAAAAATAATGTCGCCAAATCTTAAGTGCAAAAACTACAGCCGCCATTTCCAAATCATGTGTGGGATAATTCCTCCATGAATTTTCAACTGACGAGATGCATAAGCAACACCTCGTCCCTCCTACATAAGAACGCATCCAAACCCAAACTTGGATGCATCGCTAAAAACCACAAACGGCTTGTGTGGCTCCAGAAATGCCAAAACAGGCACTGTTGTCAGTCTCCTCTTCAACTGTTGGAATCTTCTCTTGCATCTATCTGACCAAACCAACTCAGTATTCCTCCTAGTCAAAGCAGTGAGAGGTCCGGATAATCGAGAAAATCCTTCCACAACTCTCCGATAATACCCGGCAAGTCCCAAGAAACTCCGAATCTCACGCACTGTTGAAGGACGAGGCCACATCAAAACAGCTTCCACCTTGCTAGGATCTACGGCCACTCCATCTCGGGAAATCATGTGTCCAAGAAACCTGACTTCTTCCAACCAAAATTCACATTTGCTTAGCTTTGTATATAACTGATGTTCTCTTAACTGCCCAAGCACCAGATGGAGGTGATAAACATGCTCTTTCAAATCCCGAAAATAAATCAAAATGTCATCGATGAACACCACCACAAATGAATCCAAATAAGGTCGGAATACCTGATTCATCAAATCCATAAAGGCGGCAGGGGCATTAGCTAACCCAAAAGGCATCACTTTAAACTCATAATGCCCATACCTAGACCTAAAAGCAGTCTTAAGTACATTTTTATCTCATATCCTCAACTGGTAGTACTATGATCTCAAGTCAATCTTCGAGAAAACAATTGCTCCTTGAAGCTGGTCAAATAAATCATCGATTCGAGGAAGAGAGTATTTATTCTTGATAGTCACCTTATTAAGTTATCGGTAGTCAATACACATCCTGAGAGTACCATCCTTCTTCTTAACAAATAAAACAGGTGCTCCCTAAGGCGAAGTACTAGACTGAGTAAATCTCTTATCAACCAATTCTTGCAACTGAGTTTTCAACTCTTTCAACTCAGTCGGTGCCATACGGTAGGTAGCCTTGTGCACAGGAGCCGCTCCAAGTTCCTAATCAATAACAAATTCCAATTCACGAACTGGAGGCAACCCGGGCAAATCATTCACGAACTAGTCAGGAAATTCTTGCACAACTAGAATATCCACTAAAGACTTTTTCCAGATAGCGTAGACACCACTTGAATAAAAAAGGCATCCGCTCCACAAGCTATAACTCTCTTCACTTGAATTGCAGATATAACTGTTGGTCTCGCTTTCAACTTGCTACCACAAATTCCAAGTAGTCTCCTTCCAAGAGTTGGAAACCAATTACCCAACTTCTACAATTAATGCTTGCAGAATACCGATACAACCATTCCAAGAATAATGTCAAACACAAGCAACTTGAACACAATTAAATCCGCCTCAAGTGTCCTCCCACCAAAATCCAAAGGACAGCCTAAAGCGACTTTAGAGCACCACATAATCTCACCATTAGGGAGAGTCACTACCAAAGATTATGATAAAGGCTCCGTGACTAAATTGCACATCCGTGCAAATGTGGCAGACACAAAAGATTGAAACGCCCAGAGTCAAATAAAGTATAGTCATAAAAATCATATAGACGAACTCTACCTTAGGCAAACACATACACCAACGAAATTCAAAAAATCAACTAACAAAAAACATCAAATCCAAATCAACTAACACAAAACATCTCGTACTCAACATTTCCGGGAGTCACAGCATAAACCCGAGCTTGCACCACTTGCCTCTGGTTATTCCTACCACCACGTCGACCTCTGCGACTTCCCTGAACTTTGTTAGGACCCTCGCGAGCAAAGTGCCGCGGCTGGCCACATCTGAAACACTGGGTCCCACTCTGACGGCACTCGCCCTCGTGGGCTCTGTTACACCTACTACAGACTAGAGTTCGGCCTCCCACACGTACACCGAAGGATGCCTGCAATCAGGCCCCAATTCTCTGCACAAACTTCTGTGGCGACCAGGAACTACTCCCTTCACCAGCAAAACTCCACCTCTTCTGACCCGAAGGCGAGCCTACCGCAAAACTATTCTCACATTCAGCAATGGTGGCCATATCAACCAACCTCTGAAAATTTGAAATCTGGTGACAAGCTATCTGTATGCGTATCTCATGATGCAGACCCTCCTGGAAATGCCTGGCTTGCATATCTTAAGTGACAATGAGGTGGGTAGCAAATTGCTTGAGCTTCATAAATTTCTGGGAATACTGCTCAACCGACATATTTCCTTGGACCAAGTTACTAAATTCCCGCGCATTTTGTCGCCTCACAAAAATGGGAAAGAAACGATCATCAAATTCCATCTTGAAGTGCTGCCAAGACACAGCAGCAAATGACCCCAACTCCACTACCAAAGTCCTCAATCCACCTTCCAGCCCGAAGTGGATCCTCTTCACCAGTAAAAATAGGGGTCCTATGCGCTAGGAAGTTCTCATAAGTACACCCGGCTTGAGCTGCTCTAATCTAATCTCCTTGTGGCGGCCGGATATTCTGCTGAAGCAACTCTGTCGTTCTACTTAATGCCTTGGCTATGGCATAGTTCCCATCGCCTTGTGACAACTCATCCTCAAGCTCATCGGTCGGCCTTCTCGATCTTACCATCTTCCTGCCATAGCGCAACCTTTAACCCTACTTAAAACTCCAGACAAAATCAAATACAACCGAAAGCAACACCAAAAATAAAATAAAGTAAAATAAAATAAAATATAATAAAACCCATAAATATAACATACTCTAAAATAAATAATTTCAATTTATAACTTTAAAAAGTTCTGGTACCTGACCTACGGGACATATGGTTTTGCCCAGAGCCGAACTACTCTGATACCACCTGTGGCGCCCCCAACCCCCACGTACAGAAACTCGGGAATCGAGATGCCCGGATGATGGCAACACGGTCACGCATCCCAACGATAAGTGACAAGTGTGTGTACATGCAACAGTGTACAACAAAACAAAGCAGCAGATAATTTAAATAAGTCGACTAAGTACCAGAATTGTTTAAAATAAATTCACTTAAACCAAAGCGTTTTAAAGAGCAATACAATTATCCCATGAAAACATAATAATACTAAATACATAATTCAAAACGGGAAACAATTCCCCAACACGAGCGAGTGATCCCAAATCACTCCTCCAGCGGAGCCAAATTCTTAGGTTCAACATCAACATCTTCATCAAAATATGCGATAACATAAAACGGTACTATAGGGTAAGGAATACCACATGAGATGTGAATCTCAGTAACTAACAATCTAAACAACCCACGAGGTAAAAATATATTGATGCAACCAACAATTATGCATGCATATGATGAAATATGCATGAGACCCAAAAACATCATTTTCCCTAAAAATGATTATTTTCCAATGCACGCCAAAATCCCATTTTGGCCCAAAAAATGGTCCACATAAAATAATTTTTATCAAAACCCGCCATTTCCCAGAAAATAGCCCTGGTCCACATAAAATCCTTTTTATAAAAGCCCGCCATTTTCCCAGAAAATGACCCAAATATCCAATTTAACCGTATGCACCATGATATCCCCTAGGGACCATTTGCACACCCTGTCTCTCTTCGTCACACCACAGGTAACGACCGTGCAAGTGACTTCATAACCAGTTCCGTGCCCAGCGCGTTCTTGGTTAAGCATCCTCTAACCCCCGCCAGCAAGAGGGGCCACGAAGTCGGCATGAGAGTGTTATCATCCCGTCCGATCCCGTTGTCGCCCAGCGATAACCCAGGAGACGTCACTCGGTATATTCTGGTCCCGAGTGACCAGAGGAATTCCACCGAGATAATACCCCATCTCGGCTTAGGGTCGTGATACACACGCACCCAAAAACCATTTCTCACATGAAAACCCAGTTTCCAATTAAACACATGAAAATGCATGCAATTATGCGAAAACCCAGTTTTCATTTACAAACATGGACATGCGTGCAATTATGCAATGATAAATGACACGACACAAATGTTCACAGCCAACAGTTCCCAGCATAATCCAATCACACAAACAACTCCATCCTCCAATCCAACCGACCCCCCTTACTCCTCGGACTCAGTCCGGCACAACCAACCAATTCAAAATTAATAAGGGTTAGTGCAAAAATATAAATAAATTTCAAAAGTTCTTTGGAAATATACTTACAACGCTACAATATAATTTTCGGAAGATCAAGGAGGTGCTAGAAGTGGCGGTACAGCAACGCAACAGTGCAAAATAGACAATGGTCGTGGGTCTTAAAAACTCAACTTTTGAACGGGGACAAACGAAGACTTGGGATGGCTAGGGAAGGGCTTAGGGGTGTTGGTGAAGCTACTAGTGGTGGTGGTTGGCCGTGGGTGGTGGTGTGGGCGGCAGTCGAAAGCCAAAAAGCACAAATCGGAAAATGCAATAGATGGGCTTCACCGGTGGTGGATCGGAACTGGGGAAGGGTGGTTTGGGTGGCTGGAGGGCCGATAGTGGTGTGGTGAAGAGATGGTGACCAATGGTGGTGGGACGGCGGCGCTGGAGCGAAAATGCACGCAGCTTCCAGCCGTGCGTGGGGGCCAACGGCAGCACGGGGTGGGCTGAAAATGGGTGGGGGTGTTCGCCAGAGGAAGAAGATGGAAGGGGCGGTGTGGCTCACGCCGACGTGCGGCGGCGCACAAGAGGCTGACGAAAAACTGACGGGAGAGAAGGGAGGGTGGCTCGCGTGGAAGGAAGAAAAGCAGAGGAAAGAAAAGGAAAAAGAAGAGAGAAGGAAAAGAAAGAGGGAAAAAGAAAAAGTGAGGGAAAGAAATAATATCCAATCTTCACAACTTAGGTCACAATATTGATCCAACGAAGAATTTCAAAACAATAAGTTGAATAAACTAATTTAAACGCAGTGACTAGCTAAAATAAAATGATAATAAAAATCCAACAACACAATAATTTTAAAGCCCACAAACAAACTAATTTAAATTAAAGAGCAATTTAAATGCAAAACAATAATTAATATTAAGAAAGCATATCAAAATAAATTTCACAACTTAAAAATCATAAAAATAAACCAACGAGAAATCCGATAAATTTAAAACAAGAGAACCAATATTTGAATTAATTAAAATACTCCTTCAACTAAAATACACTAAAATATAGAAATAAACCAACGAGAAATTCAATAAATTTAAAATAAGAAAACCAATATTTGAATTAATTAAAATACTCATTCAACTAAAATATACTAAAATACACTAAAATGCAGGGTATCACAGTAACAAAGAATTTATCAGAACAGCCTAGGCAGAAGTGCTTACATTGCACAAAGGTCCTCTAATGTATATGGTCAATACCTGACCATAATAGAGTACAGAGGCAGTGGAAGGAGAAGTCTCATCATCATCCCTGAAGAAGTGGAAGGTAAAGGTTGGAGGAAGATGGCAATGGAGCTTTGTACGATGTATGGAAGTGTGGGAAAAACCGAAGGGAAAGAACAGATGGGGGTTGTAACTCTCAAACAACAACTATGCACAAAAGTTACACGCGGTGGAGTTACCCCTAAATCATACGCAGAGGCAGTCTCATGTTCAGTTGTTGCCATTAAAGGCAAGGTCAGGAGAACAGAGGAGATACTGAGAAGTGTAGGGTTGCCAAACCAGGGAACGAAGGACAGTATGAGTATTTCAAAGGAGATAGAAGTTACCATTAAGAAGATTAAAGAGAAGTCTGCTGCGCTGAAATCCAGAGGAGTTTATGCAAGAAGGGATGGTGGCTCTCTATTCAAGGCATGTAGTGTAGAGAAAATTTCCATACAAAGTATCAGAGACGAGCTATAGAACTAAGGGAGAGGGTCACTGGTTTAATCCATAGGATAAACCAGGATATGGGCTTGTGCTCAGGTTAGGGAAGACAAGTGGCCTGTTACGAGTCTGCTAAGACCATGTGGGCTCAGGGAAAACAAGTGGGCGCAGAAGAAATAAGGAAAATGTGAGGAGAGAAAGGGAAGATGAAATTTAAGGACGCAACAGGCCATCCGGCCCAGTGATGGCGGGTCAAAGATTCGGGTCACTCTGTCTATGAAATCAGGTTGTCCTGGAGTTGATACAAAACCATTGGAGTCGATGTTACTACGAACGGGGACATCACAAACAATCAACCGAGGAAGGCGAGCCGGTGGCAGGCATTCAGGCCGATGAGGTGGTGGCATTGGCAACAAGAACAATAGACACGAGGCTAGTTTTAGGAGCATAAATGTTCGGCCGATTTGTTGAAATCAGCAAGAACACTTTGGTTTCATCAAAGACAATGTCGTCCATGCAAATAGAAGGTATAAGGAGCCGGGCTTTGTTCAACCAATGGATGGGAACTGTGAAGAGTGTATTACGGGGAGGAAGAAATTCTGAGCAATGCGATGGTAGTGTTTGACTCAGTTGGCGCTTAGGGAGAGTATTTGCAGGTGCTACATCATGACTCAGACAAGTTGGGGGAGGCACAAGCAAGTCCTTTGGTCAACAAAGATGTTCATTGGGAAGAACCCGCTCTACTGTTTTCTCTACACCCAAGCAACAGCAGCAACAAGCAGATCTCAAATTGGGCATTGCACAAGGCAAAGGAGATTCAACATTGTGTGGAGATCTTGTGTGAAGGTTTTGAAGACCAATTCATAGCTCTCCTTGCAGCAATAGATGCCGGACAGACCCATCATATCTCACCTAGTGAGCTCAATTCAGCTAAGAAGAGAGCTAGAGAATTAAAAAGGCTTGACTAGATAGTCAATGATGGAGAAAAGAGAGATGAGCTCTGACTGTAGAAGACCGAAGGGAAGAGCAATGGAGGTTGTTTTACGAAACTAGAAATTGTTTCATAGAATGTAAGGGGGCTGAATGAGAAGAAAAAACGCCTCAAAGTTATAAATATGAAAGAAACGAAGCTGGAATTTATTCCTCTTCACAATATAAGGAGTTTGTGGGGTTGTAATCAAGTGGGGTGGCCTTACTTACCATCCCAAGGAGCATCAGGTGGCATCTTAGTGATGTGGGGTAAAAGAGTGGTAGAAATTATGGAGGATTTATGGTATCTTGCTCGTTTAAGAATGTTGTAGATGGATATCAGTTGGCTTTCACTGGAGTCTATGGCCCAAATCTAAATCGTACTAGAAGTCTATTATGGGATGAGTTGGCAGGAATACGTAGCATATGGGACTTACCTTGGTGTATTGGTGGTGATTTTGATGTCACTCAGTTCCTGAGTAAAGATCCAGTGGCTCTAGTTTTAACCCAGCTATGTTAAATTTCTCTACTTTCATCTCTAAACAAGATTTACTGGATATTCCTCTTGCAAGTGGCTCTTTCACTTGGTCAAGCAACCAAGCACACCCCTCTTGGTCAAGTATCGATAGATTTATAGTATCACCGGAATGGGAAGCACATTATCCGGATCTTATTCAAAAGAGACTCCAAGGTTGTGTTCAGATCATTTTCCTATTATCCTTGATTGTGGAGGTCTCCATGGAGGTCTAAGCTACTTCAAGTTTGAGAATATGTGGTTAAAGTGGAAGGATTTCTTGACAGAGTCCAATAGTGGTGGTCTTCTTATCAATTTTATGGAAAAGCAAGTTACATCTTGGCTTGCGAATTGAAGGCCCTGAAGAAAGATTTGAATGTTTGAAATGAGCATGTGTTTGGTGATGTGGGAGGTCAAAAAATACTCTCTTCGAGGAAGTCAAGGGTTTGGAGGGAGTGGAAAAGGAGAGGGAACTATCTGAATCGGAGAGAGCTCGCAAAACCAAAGTGACAACGGTTATTGAAAGGGTCTCACTATTGGAAGAAAAATCTTGGAGACAAAAATCAAGAGCACTATGGTTGAAGGAAGGGATTAAATGCACCAAGTTTTTCCATTAAGTGACTAATTCACATAGGAGAAACAATGTCATAGAGACGTTGATGGATCGATGGGGTGGCCTCCTCAAACCAACACGAGATCTCTTGTCACGTTGTTAAATATTATGAGAACGTGCTCCCAAAACAATTCTCTTGGAGACCAAGTTTAGATGGTCTTACTTTTGATATTCTTGATTCACAAGAAATAGAATAGCTTGAAAGGCCATTCGAAGAGACAAAGGTCATTTCTTAATTTTTTTTTTTTTTTTTTCAAAAAAAATAATGCCTAGAGTAGAAGGACTAATCGGTTATTTCTTTCAACGTGCCAAACATCTCAATATTAGCATTGATGGCACATAAATGTAACTCATTGTTCAAAGAACTATTTTAAGTTCCTAGAGGTCCTTGTAAGCAAATCAAGTCATAGAAGGCGGGAGTTTTTATAGAACTTTCCTTTAATCAACAGATGAAATTAAATTAATGAAATAAAAAAAATAAAAAAAGGAGGGGGATGACTTTCATATAACTTTGTATAAACCTTTCTATAGTACTCCCCCTCTTTTGTTCTATTTATCTATCTCATTTTTTTCTATTTATCTGCCTTATATGAATTTATCTTACTAAAATAAAAAAGGAAAATGAACGACAACATTTTGTGGTAGTAATAATAAATGGGTAGGAATTTAGCTATACTAATGGAACAGGAAAAGTTTTCAGATGATAAGGACCCCCAAGAGATGAGCGAGAACCTCCAATTGCTTAGGGGTCGCACTCTATCCCGCTTTCTTTTCTTAAGGCTTCAAACTACTAGTCATTAAGACTACTATGAAAGATAACAACTTTAGAGAACACTACTGACCCAACTAACATATCCAACATGTCTTCCAACCTAGGGATTGGGAATTGGTACAAGAACTTTCAAGGGTTCATTGATTAGTACACCTCCAGTGCTGGTAAGGTCAGGACCATGGTCTCGACCCTTGAGAAATGAACATATTCTTTTATCTTATTATTGTGAAAACCCGGGAAAGAAGTTTCGAATAGGGGCTGAGAGGCGTGAGCACCCTACTGCATATAGTAGTTCCTTTGTGGATCGGATCCATATAAACATTTCACATTGATAATTGCGTAGAACGTGTCACCTCTCTGAGGTCAGATGTGAACCGATTAGGGTGCTCACAAGGGTGCGCATAGGAGTATCATGAACCACCCACCCGTAGCCTAGTATTAAAAAGCATGGTGGGTGACAAAGCTCCATGCCAGGATGGCTTCTCTATGGCTTTTTTCCAAACATGTTGAGAAGTGCTCAAAGAAGACATTGGGGGTCTTTCATGAATTTTATGAAAGTGGAAGGTTTGAAAAAAGCCTTAATGCAACTTTTATTGTGCTCATACCAAAAATACCTGGAGTTCTAGATGTAAGCGATTATCGTCTCATTAGCTTGGTGAGCGGGATATACAAGATTCTCTCCAAACTGTGGCGAATAGATTGATCAAGGTAATGGAGAAGTTAATATCAAAGCCTCAAAATGTCTTTGTCAAAGGTAGTCTAATTCTTGACTCGGTGCTTATTACCAACGAATACTTGGATAGGTTTTGAGTCAGGAGAGCTGAGGCTTTTGTGCAAGGAAACTTGTGGGCAAGTTTATGAAGAGTATCACTACTCAAGGCAACTTATCCACATGTTTATGGTATAGCAAGTATGAAAGAAGCCTCAATCGTGGACCTCTTCATACTCTCTAATAGCATTCCCTAATGGAATGTTACATTCCTTAGAGATGCACAAGATTAGGAAATTGACACTTTTTCAAAGTTCTATGACCTAGTGTACTCCACTCGTTCGTTTGTTGGGGGGAGTCGAAGACAAGATCTTTTGGTGCCCCTCTATTCTCTAAGAAAGGGAAGTCTACAGTCAACTCTTTCTACCATGCCATAACAACGTACAATACAAATCCATTCCCATGGAAGAGTATTTGGAAGAGAAAGGTGCTCCTTAAGGCAAAAATTTTTGTATGGATAGCTTCCTTGGAGAAGACCTCACTCTAGACATACTAAGGAAACATCGAATCACACTCATGAATTGGTGTTGTATGTAGAAAAAAAGGGAAGAGTCTTTTGACCATCTACAACTTCATTGTGAGATTGCAAGGACATTGTGGAATGAAAAGTCTTTGCTCAGATGGGATTAGCTTGGGCGCTGCCGAGACAGGTAATTGACCTCCTAGCTTCTTGGAGAGACATTTAGGGTAACTCTCAGATTGCATCAGTTTGGAAAATGGTTCCAATAACTTTATGGTAGTGTATTTGGAGGGAGAGGAACGAAAGAAGTTTTGAAGATCAAGTGTGGTCAATGGATGAGCTTAGAAATTTATTTTTCAATACTTTACTCCATTGGTCGATTGTAATTGATTTTCATGGCATGCCTTTTCATGAATTCCTTGTATTTCTAAACTAGCACAATTAGGCATTGCTCTTGTATATGTCCTGTATACTTGGGCTTTTGCCTATTTTTTTTATCAATAAAATCTTGTTTACTGATTAAAAAAATATATATTTCATGCATGGTCACTCACCCATTAAGGCTGTCTTAGCTAGCAATGCTGCTGATGATGATCCAACCTTTATCTTTGACAATACCTACACCAAAAGATTGATTAAACACATAATTTATAGTCTACAGGTGCTTAGGGACCACAATGAATTACCTTTTGTGAAATTGCCTCACCATCAACTTCAACATTAGGAGCTTCTCGTGTCAAAGATGAAAGTAAGTGGTCCTCAAGAATTTCTTTTGCAAGCATCTTTACACATCACAGCATAAAGACAACTCATCGTCAAGGTGATACTCCAAACAAGGAAATATGAAACTAAAATTGTGTGTACATAAATAAATATGCCCATAAACTTCAAGTTACCCAGAAGTGATGCTATGATTTATGCTTTGCATTGAACATTGGTGATAATTATGTAACAAGCACACCTTTTTTTGATAATTAATAAGAAATTTTATTACCAAGAACAAGCACAGCCCAAGTACACAAGATGAATACAAAGGAAATACCTACAAACTCTAGAAAGCAGGAAAACTAAAACAGATTCAGTACATTATCATCATTCCTTGCAAAGATCTTAGCCCACAAACACAAAGTAGAAAAGAAAAAATTCCGAAGATCTTCAAAAGAACACTCCGTCTTCAAAACATCTATCATTCCTTTCCAGCCAAAGACACCACATTAAATACAAAGGAATCATTCCCCATCTGGCAGCTACACATTTCCTTCCCTCAAAATCACGTCAACATGCAAGAAGATCCACAACTTCCTTAGGCATCACCCAATATAAACCTGTCCGACCAAAGACCTCATTCCACGACGACTTTGCCACCTCACAATGTAGAAAGTGACAATTTACAGATTCACCATCTTTCTTGCACATGACACACCAATCAGCCATACACAAACCACGTTTTCTAAGGGGTTATCCATGGTTAATACTTTCCTTAGAGCCACCACCCAACTGAAGAACGCCACCTTAGTAGGTACCTTCACTCTCCAAATGCTTTTCCAACACAGCTAGAATGACAAGTAAGCACCTTATAAAAAGAACTAACTGAAAACTTGGAATTTCCAGCATGGTCCCATAGTTTCCTGTCCTCTCTTCCCTGCATCACTTTTGAATTATAAATTCTTCCCAAAAATTCTGAAACAACATTCACTTCCCAGTCATTTGCATCTCTAATAAACTCAATATTCCACACAATATTATTATCCATATGTCGAAGATAATCTGCCACAGCAGCATTTTGAGCCCTTGCAATCCTATAAAGAGAGGAAAAATCAGATTTGAGAGCTGATTTCCCAAACCAAATGTCATGCCAAAAAATAATCATCTTCCCTTCCCCCACCTTAAATTTAATATGTTTAGAAAACTCCCCCCAACCTTTCCTAATAAACTTCCATAAACTCACCCCATACGCTCCTCTAACTTCATAAGAACACCAATCCCCCCACCTACTCTCATATTTAACAGCAACAACATTCTTCCATAAAGCATCTCTCTCTACATGATATCTCCAAAGCCATTTTCCAAGAAGTGCTTTATTAAACAACCTCAAATTTCTCACCCCCAATCCTCCACAAGAAACCGGTTGACAAACCTTGTTCCAACTAACCAAATGAAACTTCTTTTCCTCTCCTATTCCTCCCCATAAGAAATTACGATAAATTTTCTCAATTCTTCTTGCTACCCCAGCTGGCAAAGGGAAAAGTGAAAGAAAATATGTAGGAAGATTAGACAACGTACTCTTTATCAAAGTTATTCTTCCCCCTACAGACAAATATAACTTTTTTCATCCAGCCAACCTTCTCTCAATCTTCTCAATCACACCATTCCATATCAAAATAGATTCGTGAGAAGCACCCAAGGGAAGACCAAGATACTACAGCACCCACTCATACAATTTCAAACTTGTTAAGGTTAATCCTGAGACCCAAGACAGCTTCAAAACATAACAACAAAGCTCTCAAGGTTCGAATATGTTCTTGGTTGGGCTCACTGAAAATCAAAGTGCCATCGGCAAAAGAAGATGAGTTAATTTAATGCTATTTCGATCCTCATTTCCCACCTCAAAACCCAACAAGTGCCTTCCTTCTACCGCCGCTTCAAGCATTCTACTCAACACATCCATGACAAAGACAAAAAGAAAAGGAGATAGTGGATCTCCTTGTTTCAGGCCACGTGAACTATTAAAAAACCCAATCGGAGTACCATTCACCAAAATGGAAAACCTCGACAACAAAATGCAATGCTTGATTCACATTAGGGCTGGGCTCCGACTCCGACGGAGTCGGAGTGCTCGTTTCCGACCTCCGACTCTGAGTCGGAGCCAAATTGGAGCTCCGACTCCGACTCCGAACTGGAGTCGGAGTTCGACTCCGATCTGAGGTCGGATCTCTGATCTCCTATCGGAGCTCCGACCTCCTATAGGAGCTCCGACATAAGATCAGAGCTCGACGTGCGCTCGACGTGGTGCTCGAGCGGAACTCTTCCAGAGAGGTTCGCTCGACTTCCGCTCGACATGTCGCTCGAGCAGAACTCTTCCAGAGAGGTTCGCTCAACTTCTGCTCGACATGTCGCTCGAGCGAACCTCTCGAGCAAACCTCTCTGGAAGAGGTTCGCTCGACTTCCGCTCGACATGTCGCTCGAGCCAATGTTCAATACAACGTGTGCTCGACTTGCGCTCGACACCTCGCTCGAGTGCAAGTGTTCAGCAAAAAAAATTTCGGAGTCGGAGTCGGAACTTCTTGGAGCTCCGACTCCGACTCCGAATAGATATTCGGAGCTACTCCGAATTCCGACTCCGAATTCCGATGACTCCGACGAAGTCGGAGCGGAAGTCGGACGGAGTCGGAATTTTGCACACCCCTAATTCACATACACCATTTCTCTCCAAAATCATCTCTCAAGTAAGTACAAGAGAAAATCCCAACTAACATGGTCATATGCCTTTTCCATGTCCAATTTGATCAAAATTCCAGATTCATTTGATTTAATTCTGCTATCCACGTACTCATTAGCAACTAAGACCAAGTCAAGAATTTGTCTCCCCTTTACAAAAGCATTTTGCGATTTCGATATAATTTTTCCCAACACCACACTAATACGATTAGCCAACACCTTAAAGATGATCTTGTATACCCCATTCACCAAACTAATAGGCCAAAAATTCCGCATCTCCACAGCCCTACCTTTTTGGGAATAAGTGCGATAAATGTAGCATTGAAGCTTTTCTCAAATTTCATAAATGTATAAAATTCAAGAAAAATCTTCATAATATCATCCCGCACTATATCCCAACAAGCTTGAAAGAAAGCCATTAAGAAACCATCCGGACCTGGAGCCTTATCCTTTGCCATTCCTCTAACCGCATCAAGAACTTTATCCTCTTCAAAAGCTCTCTCTAACCATTCTGCACTTGCCTAATCAATGGAGTCAAAAACAGTCCACCAAGCTATGGTCTTCATGAGTATTCTTCCTGAACAACTTCTCATAGAAATTGACAATGTGATCCTTATTGACCTCTTGATTTGAAATGATGTTTTCACCATCATGAAGAGCCTCAGTAGCATTATTTCTACGATGAAAGTTCGCCATACGGTGAAAAAATTTCATGCACTTGTCACCTTCCTTCAGCCAAACGACCCGGGATTTCTGCATCCAAGAGATTTCCTCCTTTAAAATGATCTTCTCTAATTCATCCACCACCACTTTTTTTTCTCTCCAATTCCTCACCGGATATGTCCCCCAACAGCTCCCTTTCCTCCAAACTCTGTAGTTGCTGCATCAAAAGTTTCCTTTTATTTTCCATGTTCCCAAACTCCTCCACATTCCACTTCTTCAAATCTGTTTTTAAGGCTTTAAGTTTGCCAGCGAGTACAAAGCTCGGAGTACCAAAAAGAGTACGAAGACCACCATGACCTCACCCTATCCACAAAACCCTCTGCCTCCAACCACATATTTTCAAATTTAAAATACTTATGCCCCCACTCTCCAACATAATAGGATAACGGTCAGAACACATTCTCGGTAACCTTTTCTACCTCAAATCAGAAAAACAAACCTCCCAAGAAGCTGAAACCAGAAATCTGTCCAGCCTAGATCATGACCTTCCATTGGACCACGTAAAATCCCCACCAACCATCGGTAAATCAATCAAACCAAGCTCAAAAATCAGATCTGAAAAAGCATTCATCGCATGAGAGAAATAATTATCCTCCACTCGCTCGCTAGGGAACCATGTAGTTGAAATCCCCTCCAAAACATCAAGGAACATCCCAACAGCAGCAAATACCTGCAATTTCATCCCATAAATGTCTCCTACTATTATCCACATTAGGACCATAAATCCCCGCAAAAGCTCATTCAAATCCATCATCCACACTCTTGAATCGACAAGCAACCATAAATTCTCCCACATAATGATCTACCATCTCCACTATCCTCCTATCCCACATAACAATAAACCACCCGGAGCCCCTTTCGAAACTAATTCAACCCATCCCACAGATTGACAGCTCCATAAACTATTCACAATTGTTTGATTAACCAATTTCAGATTGGTTTCTTGGAAAAAAATAACATCAGCCCTCCACTTAAGAATCAAATTCTTTACCCGAAGACGTTTTCTATATTCATCCAGCCCCCTCACATTCCAAGAGATGATTTTTAGTTTCATTGATGACTATAAACAACCCTCCCCTTGCCTTTATCTCTAAAGGCACTTCCTCCCTTTGTATTATAATTAATAGAGCACGATAATCTCTTCAATTCCCTCTCCTTCTTTAAAGCGGATCTAGCCATTAAAGATTGACCAGCCTCTATAGCTATTAGAAGAGCTCTAAATTGTTCCTCAAAACCGACACAAGAGATTCCCACACAATCCTTGATTTCATCCACTTTCCTCAACACCCAATCAGATGATGAATTGGGCCAATAAATTTCAGGATGGACAGAACACAACAGATCAGGATCCAATTAATCATCAAACTCCCTCAACTCCCCTGAGTCACTTGCCTCAGCTTCCTCCTCCCCTCCAAGAACCATCTGCAGCTCTAAATTAAACATTTGGGTGCAAGGGACCTCAGAAGCAAACTCCTCGATAGACCCAGAGGCATTACCTCTCATTTCCACATCTCCCTCCTCCACTTCCACCCCTTTTGGTACCTGCTCAGTGCCTCCAAAACATAGCTCAGTAGGAGCCAGTAGCAGCCAAGATGAGAATCTCCCACAGCCAAGATGAGAATCTCCCATCAAAACCTCGGGCTCAAAGGAAGTCAACAATCTCCCCTTTGCCAAAGTTGAACTCACCACCTGAGTACCCCCAGAAGATTCAACAACCACCGTCATCCCTTTCTGTGAAGAAATCGCAACCTCCTGAGCCGTCGAGGGTTTAATCTGGACCTCCTCAGTGTTCCGATTCTCAGATCCATGTAAATGAAGATTCGTCGTAAGATAAGCCCCCGTTGGAGAGCCTCTTGAAGACTTGCCTACTGTCAACGACCTTGTCTGTGACGTCAAAGTAGCTGTTGGAGCCACTGAGCCCTTAGGCTAGGCCTCCACTCCTCTCGAGCTTTTGGAGCCCTGTTTTTCACGTAAGGGCTTTGCCCTCCAATGACCAGGTCTGTTTGTTGGGCCTCGATCCAGCCCATCTGCTTTCTTAACTTTAACACACTCAAGCCCACTTCGCGACTCCCCCATCCTTTTTCCCTCTTCCTTATCCACTAAATTTAGGCCCAAGCCCATAAATAAAGCCAACCCTTCATCTACCTTCTTCAACAATGACTCCAACCTCTTCTTCCATCCAAATTACTCTGCCCTTAACGTGTCATAGAGACCCTTCGACTTCTCCAACTTTTTGCAACACCTTAGCAAGCCAACCATACTTCCTTCCATCAAACTGCTTCCACCACAAAACATCATTCCTTTTGCTACCATCTAGCACCGACTCATCCTTCCTGAATTTACCATTGCCATAATTCTGTTGAGGATCAAAACCCTCCTGCCTTGGATTTGTTAAAGCCGACATATAAGAAACTTCACGATGATGATTAACACCTTTTGAAGATGTATAAGAAATCACCTTCTTATTTCTGGAATCCCATTCACCACCACCATTCATTAGGACAACTCTATTTTCAGAAACTAAGACAGACTTCCTAGAATCAACCATCTCTCTCATTAATCTCACAAAACCTGCCCAACCACCCCTTTCCTCCCTTCTGGAATCACTATGATTCCATTCCCCGTACCAATGCCAAACTCAATCAGCTTCACAAACCTTCCAAACGCATTTTGACACTTTTGAACCATAAAAACTTTATTACCCTCCCTTTTTGTCTGAAAAGAATCCTTATTAACCTTCCAAATAACCATTCCTCCACTGAGATGAAGGGACTTGGACATCTTCCTGCTCTCAGTAATACAGAAAAAGTTACCACCGTTCCTACCAAACACAAACCTCTTAGCTTCAATCCAAAAACTACGATCCATCTTCATCTAACTAATGAAAAAACTAAAAGAAGCAAAAGGGAAAATGAATCAGGGAAGCAAAGAAAGATTAAGGATTATCCCCGGTGAGAAGCACCAGGAATGGAAGATGAAAGGTCATACCGAGAGAGAGAGAGAGAGAGAGAGAGAGAGAGGCAGATTACGAGTAACTTACTAATCAAAAATTAAAATGAGAACTACAAATTGAAACGAGCACTATGTAACAAGCGCACCTACTTTTGGATTTCCTCCTAGGATTATATCCGTGCCTCTACCAGCCATATTTGTGGAAATGGTGATGGCATATTTTCGCCCTGCCTGCGCAACAACTTCAGCCTCCTTTGCAGCATACTGATGAAGAAACAGAATTGAAAGGTAACAGGAGTATTCTTAAAAGACAGAAAAAAAAACAAATAAACAGGAGTATCCATAAAGATAAAAGAAATGCCACATAAATAAGCATCATTTCACAAAAGGACAAACGGTGCATTTAACTCTAAGGTCATAAAATCAACAAACCTTGGGTCGTGCATTCAGGACATTGTGAGGTATATTCCATTCCTTCAGCAGATCACACAAATGTTCAGAATTCTCGACACTACATTGAGAAGATTAGAGTTCGTAGTCATAAATCATCTTTCCTTGTAAGTTTTAAAAGATTATATTAACCAACACTTGAATCTTTTTTCTTCTTCTTTTTTTCGATAAGTAATCAAAGATTTTATATAAAAAGAGGCATAACCGTGGTGCATTGGACATATACAAGAGAAACACCTGACTTTTAACAGAAAAATATATACGAAAATAACGGAAAAGTCAGCCAATTAAATCTAGAGAGGCTGCCTAAAGGAACAAAGTATTGAAAAAGAAAGTTTGTGACTTTTCGATTGTCCACTCGCGATCCTCAAAATTTCTATTATTCCTCTCCCTCCAAGTTCACCACTCTAGATAGACTTAAAATCTTACACACGGTAAATGCATGCACGGTAGAGTTTCATTATCCAAACTAAGCCCAAGTAGCATCCAGCAGTACCAAGGCAAAAAAACATCCACTAATATAGCTTGATGGGCCTAAAGGTAAGAACTGATGGCATGAAATAGCTATATATGACATATCCATTAGCAATTCATTATTTAAAAATCAGTAACCTGGAAAGGGATCCAATCATATCACAAAAGACATTATCATATCAAAAAAGGGAGGAATGTCGTGTTTTTCCTTCCTGTATATTCCACTTCCAGTCAATTTTGTTTTAAGGAATTCCTATAAGTGCTATTGATGGGGAAAGGATCCACTCATGCAATGTTCTTCCTGTTGATAAATGTCTTATGCAAAACAAACGATTTCAAGATTTAACTTCACAGTATCACAGGAACATCAACCTCATCTTATACTTGGTATTGGTGGAAGGCACTCATGAGGATATGGGTGCTCTTGTTGCTGTGACCAAGTTTTTATATTGTCAAAATTGGATAGCCACTATGTATAGAAGGGCTGGCATTCCATAAAGACCTTATTTCAAGGGATACAAGTTATCAATATATTTCGGAACTCACTTAGTCCCCTTATACTGCCTTCTGCGGAAACTAAATGCAGCAGCATGCAGTATATTACTATTAAGAGCTCCAAAACATTAGGATATAAACAACATTGAGGCAGCTTAAATTAGTCACATTCAAAGCCAGGTGTAAGATTATTAAACAAGTTATATTGACAGGTAAACCAGAGATTTACCTTGTGGTTCCAACTAAAACTGGACGGCCCAGTGTAAACATGTGTGCAACCTCTTGACGAACATGTTCCCATTTCCCACGGGCAGACTAAATAGCATGTGACCCAATGGACTAGTCAAGTTTAAATAAAGCAAACCTAAAACAAAATCAAGTATAAATGTGGAATTCCCTACAGCAAAAGCTTGGATTGGTAAATCTTTACGAATATTTGGAAGATTAGTGGGCACTTCAATTACTGGTGTCTGGAACATTTTCAAGAACTCTTTCTCCTGCAATGATAAGAATGCAATTCTTTTACATGAGATCTCTATCACAAAAATCAAGCAAAACATTGGATTCAAAAACTGGTTAATTTTTTTTATAGATAATTCAAAAAATGGATAAATACAATGTCATGATCCATATAGAGGCCATACTTCCGTTTTTGCAGTCCCAGTCATCCCCGAAAGCTTTGGATAAAGCTTAAAGAGTGATTGATAGGTGATTTGTGCCACAACAACTGAATCAGCCTAAAAAATGTACAAAAATTAAGCTTGAATCAGATAAGCTTTCATATATATATATCATGCTGTGTACGTGGGTTATACCTATCATTTTCATCACTAAATTCTTGATACCTGAATCTTCAGACCTTCTTTAGCCTCTACAGCCTGATGAATCCCCTCAGACCATCTCTTTTTTTCTTCAATTCTGCCTGTCAGCTGCAAATTGTTTTTGAAAATTCCGTTCAGTCATAAAGGAGTTTCCTTCAAATCCTATTTGACACTGATATATCCCACCAACATTATCACAATAATCATTTGTAAAATATTTAATGCCTCAATCGCCAAACTAGGTAACATGATTCAAACTCTCCAATGAAGCAAATAAATGGAGCTATTGTTAGTAAGTTGCATTTGAGATCTTCAATGTAATAATTATATCATTTGAGATATAGATGAAGAATACAATTACATAGCATAATCATAATTTACTGAAAGAACCTAATCAATCCAGTTTTATGAGAAGACTTTGGACCTTTTGGGTGATGGTAATGAATAGTCTGCACAAAACTCCATTACCTTTAAAAGCAATGATCTAGTGGTACAAGCTGAGCCATCAGAAGTATTAGCTCCAATCGTCTAATTCATACCATTACTCTCTATCTCTCTCCATGGTTTTGTTTGAAAATGCTTCCACATCCAATTTTATCCCACCTCCTTGATCAAGGTCCAGACCAAGAATTATACCCCTTACTGTAACTAGCTGAGCTAAAGTCAGAGTCCTAATAGAAGAAGCCCTCATTCTATGAGATCAAATGAATCTATCTGCTGCAAACCTGCAGTTCATTTTGAGCAACAAATTCTTTGCTGGAAGAATACCATGAAAGTATTTCCTCTTAGTTTAACTGGTGCATATTGTTCCTCTCATGCATATGGGATCTCATTCACTACCGTCCTATGCTTAATTTGGCATATCATACATGGTCTCATAAAGTCCCAAAACTTAACCTTCTCCAGATTTCAAAGGCTTAAAGAATACAAAATGTATACTTACAAAGTATTGTTGCATCTAGAGCAAAGTCCAAAGCTCAAGTGATTTTCAAATTAGGAAGAGGGCAATGTTAAAAAAACATGCTTTAGCATGCATATTTTGTTTCTATTATATGCTTTGATTAGTTTCTTTCTCATTTTCCTTAAACTAGGGGACCAGCTGTCATTCATCAGTGCTTAAGCCTATTGCATTTGATGTTGTTTATTATTATTGTTATTATTATTGTTATTATCATCATTATTATTATTATTTTATTGGCATTGGGTGTCCGAGAACAATGTCCCGACTAATCCCGTTAAATACATGTGCCAACTAATTTTTCATTAAAAAATTATCACTGATTGTGCATACTAATATTGGAGATCTTCGTATCCCTCCTGTAAATGTCTACAGAAATTGGTTATCAGTTAAAAACTTTGGACACTACTACACCTACTGAGGAAAGCCACCGAAAGTGCAATTTTTTTTTCAAACATTTTTTTAAACCCCTTGGACATTTTTAAAAAAAAAAATCACAAACTCATTAAAAAACACTTCCTTAACCATTAAGTTAAAATAAAAAAAAAAATAAAAAACCAACAACAACAACAATCGGTAAGTTTTGTCGGTGATATTCCTCGGTGGGAATATCATTTCCCAAAAACTTTTTATTCACTGATGCTGTGATGAGCATATATTAGGTAGACTTCAGTTTAAGGTAAGGGTATTTAGAAGTGGAGTTAGATTCTTGATCACTCTTACTGAAATATTCACTATACTGTAGTAGAAACACCTCAGAAAAATGTGTCAGGCAAATCTAGCATAATCTGAGCACATGCATGAAATTTTATTGTAGAAAAGTTACGGTAACCATAACTCAAAACACGAAGGCAAGCATATAACACGGGTTAAAACAAAAGGAATAGCAGCTGTTATCTGATAAAATAACATTCCAACGAAAATTAAAAATGCTGAAATACATATAAATAATACCTCATTGATTATGAGAGCCTTCCCATCTCTAACAATATATTCGACATTGCGCCGATAGAACTCTTTAGCCTTCAAAGCATTCATCACAAACCTGTGATAATTCAAGGCTAACTAAAAAGTTGGAAGTTGAAAGACATAACCCATATTTGCCGATTGATAAAGCAGCTAGCGTGCAATACATGTTCACTTAAGTTCAATCACCAAGGGATTGTTAATCAAACAAATTAAGAGTTGCTTGAAAATCCGAAGGAAAAAGGAAAAAAAACTTGGTTTATAACTATGAAACAGAACAAGCCAAAAACAAAATAGTAGAGAAAGATGCAAGAAAAAATATATAGCAGAGGTGATGTTGATGTGCAACAAAATATCTATCAACAACACCAATAATGTTTAGTGACCACAAAAGCAAGAGAGATCAATCTTCACCTGGCCCAGGGATCATTTTCATCCCATAGGTCATTGGTATCAAGAGCTGTCTCTGCGAGTGCAATCCCTTCCTCGGTCAACTCCACGGAATTATCTTTAAGCACCACTTTGTAATGCTATCAGAAAAAATGTTTTAGAGAGCAGTTTTGTTAACATATAATATGGTGCACTCCAAAATGCAATTCTGCTGAACTGCTTGAGAACAGCAATTTTGTAATTTAACAAAACATTTAAGCAAAAAACTGAACTCACAAGCCCCTGCACAAGCAGCTCAGCCACTTTCGCAGCAACAGGATATCGTGCAGCATCTTCACTAGCCTGAGATATAGGAAACAAAGGATAAAGTTACTTTTATATCAGGAAAACAAAGGATCAAATGTTAACAACATACTTTAATAAGTTTTACTATTGCATTGACTTCTACGATTATACATTTTTTTATTTAAATAGCCCCCACTAAAAGAGTGTCCCAGTATTACCTGCCCACTGATTAGCAAAGGATTTCTTCCGTCATCTATAAGGACTGAATCAACTTCGTCAACTATTGCAAAATGAAATGGCTTTGGCCTGTTTTGCAGAGATTATTGTGCAACTTCAATAACACAAATAAAGATGAAACTTTATTAATTTCATGAAATATACCATCTCATGACAAGTTGTCCACTATTTCTCGCAAGATTATCTCGCAGATAATCGAAGCCAAGTTCCTGAAAGCACATTCAGAAAAACAAAAAGTCAGAAACAAGGAAAATAAATAAAGCATATACAAGTCATTAATCAACTGCACGAAGAAAATTTCAACAAGACTGTCAATCAACCACTGCAAAGCTGTGAAACACCAGCAAAAAGCATCAATGTTCAATATGAAAGTGGATACGACTTACTGAGTTATTGGTGTATGTTATATCACATCCATAGTTGGATCTTCGCTCTGAAGATTTCATTCCCCTCTATATATGCAAGCAACAAAAGATCAAAGCTAATATTAAGTTCCAGTATCAGAAAAATTAATAAGTTGCATGATAGATGTACATTTGTGTAGTGATCTACACCTATCCTCAATGTAAAAGAAATTTACTGTAAATCAGACCCCTTTTTAGGTCCCAACATTACATCAGTAGGACCCAGGTCCAAGCCCAGCTTGCCCCAGCACTTTCGAAAATTCACATTTACTCATAGGAAATCACCTTTTCATTTATCATCTCTTCTTTTCTTTTTTCTTTTCTATTTTTGGTTGGATTCACAGGAAATTACCTGAATAAGACCCACAGAAAGACCTAAGAAACGATGAACACAACCCATCCACTCAGCATCACGTTGAGCTAAATAATCATTAACAGTTACCACTGCAGATAGAGAGAGCAAATAACAACATTAGCATGACCTAGAGACAATAAAAAACATCATCCACATTAATTTAAAGAAACGACCCAATGCAACACCTATCCCGCCAAAGCCTTGAAATGATCACAATACTAAATCTTTTCTTTTTTTATAAGTAATCAAGAAATTTTATCAATGAAAACATTAAGCATAACCCATGTACACAGAACATATAAAAAAGTTACACAAAGTACCAAATCATTTCTTCAAGACTGCAGCAGAAAGCATTCAAACAAATTAACAATAACTTTAGTACCCATAAGAAGAGAGACACCAAGCACTCATCTTAAATTCTTCTAAAAATTAAGCACTTACCTTCTTTTTATAAGTATTAAGCACTTGCCTGTTAAAGAAAATAATGAACACACATGCACATGCATTTGAGCTTTTTTTACATAAACTTATATCCACATATGGGTATTCGTGTGTTTCTCACAGATTCTTCTTTTACAAAACTCTTATCAATAATATGCAATAGGAGCCTAATACCAGCTACATTAGAAATCTCAATACAATCAATATATATTAACCCTAACGCCTCGTTTGTTTTCGCAGATGAGATGAGTTGAGATAAAAGTTAAAAGTTGAATAAAATATTGTTAGAATATATTTTTATAATATTATTTTTGTTTTAGGATTTGAAAAAGTTGAATTGTTTATTTTATTTTGTGTGAGAATTTGAAAAAATTATAATGATTAGATGAGATGAGATGAGAATAGTTGTGAAAACAAACGAGGCTAAGGGTTGGCTCAAGTGGTAAGGGCCTTGGTCTTGGTGGTATGCTCCCTCCAAGTCTAGGGTTCGAACCCTTGGGTGCAAACAATTTTTAGGGGTCATCGGACTGGGGGAATTTTTCATTGAATTACCGGAGGTGCACTTGCAAGAAACTCCTTACAAAAAGCCCATGCACCCCCAAAGATTAGTTAGGACTAGTTCCCAGGCAATCGGTGCCAATAAAAGAAAAAGAAAATAAAATATAACAGCAACTTCACTTGATGGCAACCCTGAGGAAATGCATGTTTCTCTTTCCATTCGACAGCATGGAAGGAACAAATCCACGCAATTCTTCTAACTCATGCTTTAGCTGATAGCACTCAGAAAATCTAAAATTACATCTATCTGATAACAATACTTACTCCAAGGACGCCTATATAAACTGAATTAATTTTTTTGATAGGTCTACATAAACTGAATTAATTTTTGTTATAGGTCTATATAGACTGAATTAATCTTTTTTATAGGTCTACATAAACTGAATTAATTTTTGTTATAGGTCTATATAAACTGAATTAATTTTTTTGATAGGTCTACATAAACTGAATTAAAATTGCATGGACTTTCTTTACCATATTTTTCTGGCCTAACAAGAAGTGCATAAATAATTGTCTTGATTTTGTGGGAAAATGTTCTCATTGCGTGAAAAAGGCATGCAAAAAACATTCAAATGCTAATGGAAAAAAAAATTGATAAGTAAAAGTAAAATTTTATTGATAGGAAAAGGTATTAGGGGTGAAAAACCGACCTATCGGTTCGGTTTAGAGTCAAAACCGAGACCGCACCGATACACTGAAAAAAAGAATATCTTGACCGAAACCGGCCGGTGAAGGGGAAGAAAACCGTCGACGTCGGTCTCGGTTTTCTACTGGTCGGTTTGTCGGTGTCGTCGGCGGCGTGAAGAGAGAGAGAGAGAGAGAGAGAGGAATGAGAAAAACAGAAACCGAACCGGAAAACTTCGGTTTGAGGAAAGTTACACGTAAACTCGAACTCCATCATCACATATTCACAAAATTACAAGAAATACAACAAATATCAAATGATTCACAACAAATATCACATTATCACAACACTATCGATACCCTCTCTAAGAAAAATAAAAGAATCGTGGTCCCCATCAACAAACCTCAACAAATCGGAGATGGAAGCTTGAAACGAAACAAATGGATGAAACGGCGCAAATGGATGGAGGGAGAGAGGGGCGGCATCGGAGAGAGAGGGAGCTGAGACAGAGACGAGAGAATCTGAGAGAGAGAGCGCTGAGACGCAGAACAGCCCAGCGAGATGAGAACAAGAAAGGGGAAGGGGGATCTTAACCTAATCATGAAACGGCGTCATTTGGTTGAGACCAAACGACGCTGTTTGCTTTATTTTTTTTTCAACTAGGTGGATTAAAACGACGTCGTTTCACTCATTTAAGTGAAACGGCGTCGTTTCTTATATAGGTATAAAATGAAAAAAAAAAGTAGAATCGTCGACCGGTTCATCGGTTTTTCACTGGGTCGAACCGAGACCGAACCGAAAAACTTCGATTTCAGCAAATATCTACCGCACGCCGGCCGGTTCTTCACCGGTTCCGGCCAATTCCTGACTCCGGCGGTCGGTTCCAGTCGGTTGCGGCCGGTTTGGTCGGTTCCTGTACACCCCTAAAAGGTATAGCCCAAGTACACAGGGAGTATACATTGATTATGCCTAATTACCACTGAGCACTTGTGAGAGATACAAGCAAATCATGAAACTTGTTCTCATTACAAGTAAAGGACAAAGTCCAATAGAAGTATTATTTAAAAGATCTCTTCAACTCATCCAAAGAACGTTCCCTGCCTTCAAAGCACATCTTGTTTCTCTCCATCCACAAACACCACATAATACAATGAGGAATCATTCTCCACACAGCAGCAATGTGTGGAGAATTGTCAGAGGTGAGAATTTTCCCGAAAGAGATGCAATCCATATAAAGAAAGCAATCTTAGGCAGTACCTTACAATTCCAAATAGCCTTTCAAGGAAAACAATGATCATTAGAGAATCCCAAGAGGGTGTTATAGAAGGAACGCACCGAGAACTTATTTTTACCACCAGGATTCCAAATCATCCTATCCTCCAACACATTAGTAAACGAAATAGCATACAATGAGTCAAAAAAATCAGCAAACATATTCAATTCCCAATCATGAGCCGCTCTCGAAAAACTAACATTCCAATGGACAATACCATTGGAAAACACCAATAAATCAGCCACAACAGCCTCTTTGTCACTAGAAATCTGGTTGAGCATGGGAAAAACCTGGTTAAGAGCCCTTTCACCACACCAAACATCATGCGAAAAATAAACACCATGACCTCTTCCAATTGCAAATCTGAAAAAATTGGAGAATCTCTCCCATCCAAAGCAAATATTTTTCCACAGCCCCACACCATATGTCCCCCTAACTTCATTAGAAGACCAGCCCCCCCAATACTCCCGTATTTTAAATCTATGACTTCTCTCCACAAACCCTCCCCTTCTCGATGATATGTCAACAACTATTTCCCCAAAAGTGCTTTATTGAAAACCCTCAAATTACGCACCCCTAAACCATCACAAGATATCGGTGAACATAGTTTATCTCAACCAACAAGATGAAAATTAGTTTATCCCCAATAACTCCCCAAAGAAAATTACAAAAAGTTTTCTCAATATGAGAGGCCACACCTGCAGCCTACAAGTAATGGAAATAGAGAGAGAAAATATGTAAGGAGATTAGATAAAGCTCTTGATGAGAGTTAATCTACCACCCTTTGACATATAGATTCGTTTCCAACCCACCAATCTTCTATCAATTTTTTCTAACACTCCATCATCAAATGGATTTCGCCTTGAAAGTAGCCCCCAACGGAAGACCAAGGTTTTTCAAGCAATGATTTGAATACCGTACCGGTACCGGCCATACCAGCCAGTATGTACCGTACCAAATAGTAACCAATATGGATGAGATAGGGGTTTCGTACCTGGTCAAATACTGGCCATTTCGGCGTGTTTCGGTCAATACCGGCTGGTTTTCGGTATATCGGCCGAAATTTTATATTTTTGTATTTTTAATGTATTTTCATAATTTTCACTCTAATTCTCATATCTAAAGATTATTTTCTTAACTTTTTTTTAATTCTCTTTTCTCGAGAACCGAAAATCAAATCACTACTCTCATTTTCATGATGAGGATGAGTAATTATTTTTTTAATAATTGGATTGAGAACTCACAAATATTATTGAGTTTATAAATATGTATTTTAACTTTTTAAGACTTGCGTTATGTTATTTTGAAATATAATTTATACATATATAATTAATTTATCTATATATAGACTAGCCCGAAATGGTACCGGTACCAAAATATTTTGTTCCAATGTCTTAACTGAAACGGTCACCGAAACGGTATTCAAAACTTTGATTTCAATGCCAGCGAAGCAACCTAACAGCCCAAAATATTTGCCAAGCCCTAAATATTGTTCACTATACCCACAAGAACCATTTCAGACTTCAATAGATTCATCTTCAAGCCCGAAACAACTTCAAAGCAAAGTAATACAGCCCTCAAATATTGCATATGACCATAGTCCGTCTCACAAAAAAAAGTTAAGTGTCATCAGCAAAGAGAAGATGAGATATATTAACACCTCCCACTGAAAAAACAGCAAGGAAACCTCCATTAACAGCCGCGCCCAACATGCGACTCAGTGTATCCATAACAATGACAAACAGAAAAGGGGAGAAGGGGAGAAGGGGTCCCCTTGTCTTAAACCCTTAGAGCTGTTAAGAAAACCATCCGGTGCACCATTCACCAAAACCGAATACCGGACAATAGTTATACAATGCCTAATCCAAGAAATCCATCTATCCCCAAAACCACACCTCCTAAGTAACTAACACAAAAAATCCCAGTTAACATAATCATATGCATTCTCTATATCTAGCTTGCACAAGAGCCCATGTGTACTCTCCTTGATTCTACAATCTAGACATTCATTGGCAATTGAAACCAATCCAAGATTTTTCTCCCATTCATAAAAGCATTCTGAGATTTTGAAATAATACTACTCATAACAGCACTCATACAATTTGAAAGCACCTTTGAGATAATCTTATATACCCCATTAATGAGACAGATAGGTCGAAAATCCTTCACCTCCAATGCTTATAAATTTCCTGGACGCTATGTTTTCCATATATTCACAGCATGATGTGGAGTGCATGGATCATTACAATTGCAGCTACAACATGTGAAATAGTTTTTTGATGTAGTTAGCTAGAAATATTAAACTAATTTTCTTCCAGAAGCAAAATTAATCATGACTTGTTTTTCAGGAAATGGCATCTTGCAAACCAAATGGAAATGGTTGATGATCGATAGTACAAACTCTTCCAATGTAGGTAGTTTTTTTTCCTATTATCACTATTATTGTTTTTGTTGTGATTGTTGTTGTTGTTATAGCAATATTACCTTTTCCTTTCCCAAGCATTTAAATTCAAATAACTGGCACATAAAAAAAACCTCTAGATAATGCTAAAACTATGCTTTATCACTAGTATGTAAATTCACTAGTATGTGGTGAATTTACTAGCCTGTTAGAGGTATGCTGGGCAGAGTCTACCTATTGCAGCCATTTGGAAAATGATTCCTTCGTGCTTGATGTGGTGTTTAGAGCATTAGTAGTGGACTCAACAAAGTTTGGCCAAAATTTGGCTAGAGAATTCACTTTTATAAGTTTAGCTAGCAACTTTTCAACAACACCAATAACACTCTCCAAATCTATCACTATTCTATTAAAATATTGATTTTGACCTTTTTATTTATTTTTATTATGTAGTGTATATGGCAAGAGCGCAACGATTGGACTTTTGAAAACAAAGAGCAGTCCCCGGAGGAACTTAGAACGCTATTTTCCGTACTTTATTTCTATGGGCCATTGCTTTAGATTTTAATGGCCTGAATTTTCATGACTTTCTAGTTTCCATTACTGCGACCTAGATAGGTTTCATCTCTTGTATACTACCTTGTGTACTTGGGCTTTGTCTATCTTTATTAATACATCTTTGATTACTCATCAAAAAAAAATTATTTTTATTATAATTGTAATTTAAATATTTATTTGTTATTAAAAAAGTACACATTAATTTTCTAACGTTAATATTAGATTTTAAAAGAAAACATTGGCATCAACTAATCATAATATTGCAAAACTAGAACTTGAAGCACTCCAGCAAGATTGTGCCACGTTATTGAAATGATGATTGATGGAGACTGACCTCCTTCTGTGGTTGAGTTTGGAATTTGGCCACTTCGTGCTTTTGAGACGAAGAGAAATTTTCTGGAGTTGTGAGCTCACGCGAAACGAGTAGCACGCCGGAGAGGGAATTTTTTATGCCAAAATAATATTTGGCCAGCAACTTGGACTCAACAGATTGGCCAGTGAAAATGATCAAAGTTAAAAATATTGTAGCTTTGTTAAGTCCACTACAGTGAGTTTTATGCAATATAGTTAAACTTTGGCCAAAATATAACTTTGTTGAGTCCACTACTAGAACGATCAATGGAAGAAATTAGGGAATTTTTCTTTAAAACTTTGTCTATGCGCTAAGGCTAATGTAATGAATGGTGATGATGTGTTGGAGTTAATCTAGTTTTTTCTATCTTTTTAGTCACTGTGTGTAGATATTTCCTCTTGAATACTTCATGTGTACTCGGGCTATGCCTATTCATGATAATAAAATTCTTATTAATTATCAAAAAAAAATGTAGAAACTTTCCATACCATAATCTAAATTCTCAAAGAAAATAAAACCATCTACTAAACAGATTATGATAGACCACGTACCATGAACACCCTCGCCACTCAGGGCATTAAGATATGCTGCTAATGTGGATACCAATGTCTTTCCCTCCCCTGTTTTCATCTCGGCAATAGATCCATCATGAAGCACCGCTCCACCAATAATCTATCGTGAATGTGAAACATATATAAGCCTATTCGCACATTTTAAGCAGATAGGCCTGCATGTGTGCGTGCGAGAGAGAGAGAGGGATGTATGTGTATAAGAGAGACCTGCACATCAAAGTGACGCATTCCAAGTTTCCTCCTTGCAGCTTCACGAACAACAGCAAATGCCTCTGCAGAGATTATAATTAAACAAACATCAATACTATTTAAAAAAAAAAATTACGATTCAGCTGTCTAAAAGTGTGAAACTCAAAACAGAAGTTTAACCAGCTTGAATGTGGGCCAGCGTCTCCCCTTGCCTCAATCGGCCTCGGAACTCCTCAGTTTTTGCAGTCAGCTATCACAACAAATGCAACCCCCTTATAAAGTAGTACACCAAAAACAAAAAAACATACAGCTTGGCGAAAACCAATTTAAACCCAGAAACCTGCTCATCGGAAAGACCCTTAATCTCTGGCTCGAGAACGTTCACGGACTTCACTAGACGGACATAGTCGTGCACAACCCAGTGGTTTAAACTCATGATATCACTCCATGTCTTACTGAGACGACCCAAATGCTCCTAAACAGAACAAACGGAGCGGTTGAATATATACACAAACGTATGGACAAACAAATGGTGGGCACGAACAAAGTAGAACCTTTACTGACGCAGCAATTGGTCTAGTTGCTAGAACTCGTCGTTGCAGCCGACAAAAAGAACGACGAGGAGGAGGACGAAGAGGTAGGGTGAGAAAGGGGTTGGGAAGGGAGAAAGCGATTCTTCTCTCGGGAGGTTTTGGGGAGAGGAAAGATGGGTTCAGGAGAGCAGGCACCGTTGCCATGCGTGCGGAGTTGGGTTTCCTTCTTTTTTGTGCGCTTCGATGGGCGGCTAACTGGGAGTAAGCTTAAAAGCTATAACTATTGCTTCACAATTTCCTTGGTCCCATTTTAGTTGGGGGATTTTCCATCTTTTGGAAATTTTTACCGATTACCATTTTCTTTCTTTCTTTTGACAAATTAAGGTTTCGTTTCTTTTCACAATTTCTTTTAATTTATTTTATTTTATTATTATAATTTTTTTAAATTTTTATATAAAATAAAATAAATAATTTAATTTTTTCAAATCATAAAATAAAAATAATATTAAAAAATATATATTAACAATATTTTATTCAACTTTTAATTTTAATCTCAACACATCTTATCTCATCTACGAAAACAAACGAAGCCTAAATTGATAAATTCTTTTTTTTTCCCTAATCAAGCATATATTATAGAATAAACTGAATTACAAAATGTTCAAAGTGGATCATTTTTACTATCAATAAATAAAAAGCATCTAGGGAGATTATCTAAAGTATGCATCCAAAAGCTTAATTGGTTGATGGCCGTTGCGCTACTGAGTGTGTGCATCGATTTTAGAATCGATGGATTTTGCTACTTTCCATCTTTGATGATGGCGGAAGATTTGCAAAAAATCTGCAATGATGGGGGAGATTTTCCAAAATGGGGATAGATCTGAGCTTTCAATGTTTGTGATGACAGATTGGGCGTCGCCTTCAATTGCTGCTAAATTTTGTTAATATTGTGATGCCATTTTGGAAGCAAGAAGTGCCGCTGAAGCTTCGGTTTCTAGAGAGTTTGCCATTTGAATTTTTTCTATTCTAATCTCCAGGATGCCCCTGTTGTGGTCCTCGCGCTAATGCTACTGAGAATAACTGCAGCATCGAAGGAAAAGCTTTGATAATTTGGTGGCGGAGGCTTCCAGGATTCTTCTTACTTTTGTTGTTTCTCTTCCCTTGCTTTCTTGTATACTTCATATATCTAGTTCAAATGATTTTTTGTCGTCTCAAGGGAACTAACGCATGGTTATGAACCATATCATTTTGTTTCCTCCAAATAAAATCCATTATAATTACCGAAAATAGCTAGAAGTGGTGTTTTTCCATGTCCCGTAGTTCAACTCCTGTTCTAGATATAAAATCATCTTTATCCAATCTAAAATGGAGCGTATGGGTAGATTTGCTAAATTTAATGTCCAAGGACTTTGTTGCCATAGTATCCGATTTATTGGATGCTCTATGAAAAGATATAGCAAGGTTTCTTTCGCCTGATTGCACAATGGACACTCTTCGAAACCAAGTTGGGGAACGATTGTGCTTAATATTGATTTGGTGAGGAGGATGTTCTAGAGTAATTTTTAAAGTAGAAACCTGTGATGGTCATGGATTCTTAGACTCCATAGGGGTTTGAAGAGGGCCAGTGTGGGAATTTGTTGAGCTAAGTCTTGGGTACTGACCGTTATGTGGTAAGTTGTTTTAACCGAGAATTATTCATTGTGGTTCGGTGTCCAAATTATCTTGTCTTGTCTCTGAGAGATTGTCGACAATGGAATTTTTTGAATTTCTATGATGCTTTCTTGGTCAAATAGATTCTGCATTTTTGGCGTATCCCAAAACTGTGGGTTTTGGGATATTATGGTGCTTTCTTGGTCGAATGGTGGATCTGATCCATTCCTTAGATCGGATTTGATTTGAAATTTTTCATTGAGGGAATCCACGGTTCTGACCAGATATTAACTGAAAGTCCATTATTGATTTGGTAGCATCTTCCTTTTTTGAGTAGGTCTCTTGTATAGAGAAAACCTTTCCACAGGTATGAGTATGCTAATTTTGGTGCTGGGTTCTAGAAACTCGAGTTTTTGAGATATTTTTCCGAGAGAATTGAGTGCCATAGACCATTTTGTCTTTCACTTATTTCCCATCCTGTCTTTGCTAATAAAGCTTTATTCATTTTTTCCATCAGTTTGAATTTGAGCCCTTTTAATTTTTTTTGGTTGGAAAATTGATTTCCATGATTTTAGAATCAAGTAATGGGTTTTGTCTTTTGGGAATCCCCACCAAGAATTTGTGAAGCTAGTGTCGAGAGCCTTGCATATTGATTTTGGGAGTTGGAAAAGAGGTCATATGGTAAGATGGGATGGTGGTTGCTACTGATGTGATCAACATTATTCTCCTTGCTTGTGATAAAAGCTTTAATTTCCAACCTTCCAATTTTTCCCTACTTTACTTAGCATTTCTTTATAGTTTTCTTTTTGGTTCTTACTAAAGGAAGTTGGCAAGCCCAAATATTTCATTCTCGCCAAAGATGCTTTGTAAGTTTGCAAGGAAGCAATTGAGTGATGGTTGATTTGGTAGCTGAATATGTATTCCTTGTGATGAAGATGAAGGATTTGCTCAAGTTTATTTTTTACCCTGACCATTGCTAATACTTTACTAAGTTTTCAGAGATAACTTGAGCATTTCTTTCAGTGGCTTTTGCAAAAATGATTGTGTCATCCGCGAAGAGTAGGTGCGAGATGGGTGGACTATTTCTACTAATTTTTATTCCTTCAAGGGTACCTTGCGCTTCAGCTTTTAAGATAACTCTTGATGATGCCTATGTGACTAGTATGAAGAGAAAGGGTGAACTCGGATCTCCTTGTCTTAGTCCTCTTTGTGTTTTAAAGAAACCCCTTGGCAAGCCGTTTATAATAATGGAGAAGGTTGTAGTTGTTACACACTCTTTTATCAGATTTATCCATCCTTGACTGTATCCCAATACTTTCATTACTATAAAGAGAAACTCCCATACAACAAGGTCGAAAGCGTTCTCCATGTCGAGCTTTATGACCATTAAACCATTTTTTCTAGTTTTTCTTTTGAGGTGGTGGAATAACTCGTGGGCGATTATGGTATTTTCTTTTACCAAAATGATAGATGCAACCACCTGGTGTAACCGACGTGCAACTGGCTTGTCCATCCGTTTCATTTTTTTCCTTCCTCTTCCTCTCCATTTCGTTCCCCCTCCTCTCTCTCTCTCTCTCTTGAAATTTCATTTCTCCCTCCCTCCCTCCATCTCCATCTCCGTCTCCGTCTCCATTGGACGTCTCCCTCTCCCTCTCCCTCGAAGACACTAATCATTCCCTTACTAAATTCTGGAGATGAGTCTTTTGCACGAACGAAAGCACAAATACCATGGCCCCTTGCCTCTGCCGCATGCTCAAATATCATGGCCCCTTGTTCTGAAATCACTCTAGGCCCTCAAGTTTGCCAAGGAACTCGACCGCTTCACGGGTTTGTTCTTTTTTATTTTTTTAATCTAAAATTTTGGGGGCCACCCATTGTTTGGTTGCTGAGAAATTATTTTGGGGAAATAGAGAAAATTTTTAATCTAACGAATTGATTTAGTTAATTTACTGATTTTCCTCTCATTTTTATTTTTCGCAAGCCTGAGGATCAGGAGCTCCTTGGTACTCCTCATGGATGGTAACAATGCCACACTCACTGCTTCGCATCGCAAGCTTCTTCTTCATCGTGCTAAACACTCACAATTCACACAACAAAGAAAAAAAAAAGTATTAGAGTGTGGGGTGGAGAGTTTTGGAAAATTTGAGTTTGGGTTCTAGAACCAGTTTTAGTTCACTCACTTTCTTGTATTTCAAAAACATCTAAACACTCAATTATGACCAAAACTAACAATTCGAATACCTCGTCACTATAACAAAACATCAAAACTAACCAAAAAGAATCCAGTACTTCAATAAAAGTTAACATATTGATTCTTAAAAGAACAGAGACTCAACCATCTCAGTACCTCCTAGGAGCACCACCTGCACCACGACTAAACACCTGTGCAGGAACAACAGGCTGTAGCTCGGCTTCAACAAGCCCAAGGATATCAGACATACCAAGAGTAGCAAGCATGTCAAGGGTCTCCTTATCAATCTTAATTTCATCAGTCTTAATAGTAGACTCATCTGGAACAAAGTTCATACGATGCTCCCGCTCTTCTTCTTGCAGCTTCAGTGAGATGCCACGCATTGGACCCTTATGAAACCACTTCATCAGGTGGGTAGAGAAGCCATCAATCTTATTGCGAAACCTCATTGAGGGGATGATGGCAACCTCCTCCAAGATCTTCTTGTTGGTGTGGAAGTCCAAGGTCATCCGAGATTAGTACCTCTCAATCACCTGGCGTGAAGTCTTCTTCACACTCTTTGTCCGAACATCAGAAGTTTGATTAATTTCTTGTTCTTGGGGAAGGCGAGGAAGCCGCACAAGGATACTCGGCGAGGCACTACTTGGCCACTAAGGAGAGGTGATGCATTTTATTGTATTTGGAGTCTTAGAAACTTGCTATTGGCTTGGTTGTATCAAGGAAGAAACGGTGTAAATGTAGAAGAGCATCTGCGATGGGGTTAAGAATGCATGCAAAGTGTTTTATAAATTCTTGAAGAGAAAATCACCTAGTTTGGCCGTGGAAGACCCGAGAACACTTTCTCTTCTTGTTTCTTTCATCAGCTTTTTTTTTATATATATTTTACTTAAATCATCTGATGTCATTGTAAAATCACCACTTGTCCCAAAAGCTTAAGCTGATAGGAAGAGGTAGATTTTATTATTTTATATCTTAACACTTAAGCTTTTGGGATAAGTGGTGATTTTACATGGTATCAGAGCAGAGGTCCTGAGTTCAAACCCTGACTCTACACTCTATCCCATTTAATTAAATATTCCACTTGTTGGGCCTACTCATTGAGGGAAAGTTTGGCCCACAAGTGAGGGGGAGTGTTAAGATATAAAATAATAAAATCTATCTCTTCCTATCAGCTTAAGCTTTTGGGACAAGTGGTGATTTTACAGTCATCCAATTACATCACGGTTTCTCACCGCGGTTGTACATAGCAGTTCTGTTTCTTTTATGTTGTGGCCTGGGACAAAAGTTGTCTGGAAGGGAGAGATAATATTGGCTAGTGTGGCTTTAAAGCGATTGGCTAATATTTTGGTAATGATTTTATAGTTAACATTTGTGAGATTGATTGGGTAGAATTGGCTCGGGGAACTTGGACTTTGAGTTTTTGGGATGAGAGCTATATTGATGTGGTTCATCTGCTTCAAGAGTTTCCCACTTCTGAAAAAATTCTCCACTGTCTGGATGACCTCTTTTTTTATAATGCTCCAATAATATCTATAAAAGAGGGTTGTCATACCGTCAAGACCTGGTGCTTTGCGCTTTGCGATTTGGAATTTGTTTTAAAGCTCCAAAGATTTCTTCTTCATTTGGCACCGCATTGAGTAATTCATTGTCTTGGTCCGAAACTTGCTTCTCAAAAAGATTTTCTATTTGCTCCGAAATTTGTGGATTGGGTGAAATACATATTGATCTAATTCAATATGAAACAACATGAAATGGTGGCTTCAAGAAAATGAGAAAAACTAAGGAAAAATGAAAGAAAATTAAGAGATGAAGGGAAAGAGAGAACTGTTAAAGGAGTAGAAAGGATTGATTCTTCCTTCCTCTAGCTGGGTTGCTAGTGGTGAGGGTTTTGGGTTTTTCTTTTTTTCTATTTTTGGGGGAGTTGTCTTGAGTCTTCCAGCGTTCTTTGGGAGGTTCTTTCTTGCTTATATTTTGCAAGGGTGTTCAAGCTTATTTTCTCTGAGTAATCCCTTGAATACATGCAGTCTCTTGTTTCACATGCATAGGATAATTGGCCAGATCATGAAGGTAGTCCAAGAATATTATAATGCAATTAAAATCTCAAACTCTTTATCTACATTATTTGAGATGTTTATCGAGTCTCGATTTGTTCCATTTTTCCTTAAAATTGTTCCGTTCTTCTTGTTGTTGTTGAAGCCCACTAGGATTGGTCTTTTTTTGTTAACCATTTCTCTGTGCTTGCTATTATTTCTCAAGGAAGAGAGAAAAAGGCTGGAATTAGAGTAGCATGCAACATGCAAGGATGCCAAATCACCTGTAATTGTGTATTTGTAGTTTACATGAATTTACATTATCTATGGGGGAAAACATGGCCTCAAGATAGAAAACAGTTGGGGGGCAGGAGGAGATGGTTTTGTCATAATCCTCATCTTAAAATCTCAAACACCCAAATTCTAAATTTCACAAACCATTTGAAATCTCTCCTGTCAAATAAATTACCTCCAAATTCTAGTTTTGCATGCAGAGATAATTACAAGAAGACAACAAAGAAGATTGCAGATGAAACTGAGCAGTAAATATGGAGGAAAATAGTATTTATCTGTCAATTTACGTTAACTTGAATCAATATTGTGGTGCTTTATGTAATGGGTAGTGCTAGTGTGCCGCCCAGCTTTGACCGCTGGGCGTGCCCACTAGTATAAATTTCACTTTTTATTTTTTTCTTTACATTTTTTGAATATATTTAAATATTTTTTAAAAATACAAAAATACACTAATAATCACTTTCTTAATTAGTAAGTAAAAGAAAAAAATTAAATGCATGAACGGTCAAAATGAGGGGTCAAAATAAGGCGGAATAGTAGTACTATTCTTATGTAATTTGGTTCCATACCTACTAACATACTTATAAAAAAAAAAAAAAAAAAAGCAAAAATTGGTCTATTTGTGCGCACAAGTTTAAATTAATGATAATTTTATTTCCAACTAAATGTGACTCCTGAAAAATTTGGTGATCGATAACCAAGGAATAGCGGATACGATCACATAAATCATGTTAATGGAAAACTCAGATTGCATCAGATTGATTCTAATGCTCGTACCCTTATTTTTTCTTTTTTGTGCATAAATGTTTAAAGATTGAAAATATTCAGTAGCCTAGTCATGAAAAATGGGAAAAAGAATAAAAATATCGAAAATCTAATGAGAGACTTTGAGGCTTGAAAGGGAGGCTCACCTATGGGTGAAACAGAAGAGGTAGTCTGTATAAAAATAGCATCTTTTCTAATTTTCAACTATCAAGCCAATGAGTCTTTACAATCTTTTATTATTTTCATGGTACACTTCATATTCACAATGGAGGAATGTTTGTTATTCATCCTGAAATTTTATAATCCTCAGTCACACCGGTTAATGTGACACATTTTATGTGGAACAATGCTAGATACAGTCTCTATTTGGGGACTGCAATGCAAGTCTAGGTAATTTTATTTTTAAATTTTTTTAAAATTACAAAACTATCCCTCCTAAAATTATATTTTTTCTCATTTAATAAAGGGCTTGCACATACAGTCCCCACTTGGGGACTGCAAATAGAATTTCTCTTTTATGTGACCTTTCATTGAGTGATTGACATAAGAAGCCAACAATGATACATTAAATTGCTTGACCATATTGGATAATCCAATGAAGAGAGAGATAAAGGATAGCAATTACTGCTCACGTAGAGTCTATATCAGTGTTGTGAATTTCGTACCGTACCGGTAGGTACAGCTGAAATTTTTCGTACCGGCCGGTATAGGTACTATATCTATTTCATATCGGCCAAAATACCGACCGTACCGGCCTCAATTTCGGCCTGTACTGGCCGATATTTCGGCCAAATTTTTTTTATTTTTATTTTTCATTTTTTCAAACTACAAGCTTATTTTTTAACCCCTAATTCAAATTAGACTATTTATAATTCATATATATATGTATTTATATATAATTTATTTATATATAGACTATTATTTTAGAATATAATTTTTATATATAATTTATTTATATATCGACTATCCCGAAATGTTATCCCGAAACGTTATCCCGAAATGGTACCAGTACTGAAATATTTCGTTCCAGTGCCTTGACCGGTACGGCGTCCGGTACGGTATTCAAAACATTGGTCCATATTGCCCGAAAATCCTTTACGGCAATTTTCGGACAACATTAAATATTGTTGAATCTACATGTGTGTCTATTTCTCTCTAGAATTGGAATATCCAATTTGGTTAGACAATTGAAGAAGATCTCTATTTAATTTGTAAGCCATTTAAAATGCCCCACATTAACCGGTGTGACTGGAAATGATAAAATTCAGAATGAGAAACATACCTCACACTTTACATCTTAATGTATTTTGCTTGTGGGAATAATTACAGAAGCTGGTATTATGCTAAAACCCACCGGATCTAGTGATCGTCTTTCGGTAACATCATCAAAGTGCATTGATCGCGTTCGACATAATAACCTGGAGAGTCAAACTGGGATTCACCAATCCAGCATGACACCGAAATTGAGCAACTCAATGAAACTGCGAAGAACTGAGGCTGGCACTGCTCGATGATGTAAAGGAAAGAAATAACAGCATACTAGGTGACACTATGATCACTTTCCATAATAATACACCTGGGACAATCGAATTAAGATTTAGTGACTTGGCATTAATATGTAGCAAAATCAAATGTAAATCTCCAATAGAATGACTATATGGAATGCTTATCTCAACCAAAAATTATTGAAATAAAAAAGCTCAAATAGTTTTTTTCTTTTTGAATTCCTTTTCCAAGCAAACTACAAGAAATTACCAATGAAATTGGTTGTTTCTTACCACGAGCTAAGAATACAAGCTCAGGGTATTCATTTCCATCTCTATTTCCTATGTAGTATTAACTCTCTCTCTCTCTCTCTCTCTCAAGGTCTTTCCTTTGAACGGATAGTCTAAAGACTTTCTCTTGAACACCAAATTAACCAAAATGGAAGGACTATTTCTTCAAATGATATTTAACTTCAGCAGAAAAAAAAAAAACTCCAATATGAGCAGTTAAAAAGAAAAGGAAAAATAGAGAAAATACAAAGTGTGTAGAGTTACGATCAAATTCCATGATCAGTTAAAATGTATAACATATTGATTAGTTTCTAGAGGACACATTCCATGAAGGGAAAAATAAATCAGAAACCAAGAACATTCATTATGGTCATCCAGGAAAAAAATGTAGGTACAATATCTGTAGATATTTACATCTCTTTTAGATTGCCCAAGAATGCCTGAAGTGTGAGTCTCTCGTAAATTTATATAGCATAAAATGTAGCATACCTTGATAGACCTATCAGCATATCCGACTATAAGCTTTCCTTTCCAGCAAAACAAAGCTGTAATCACAGAATTGCAAGGGATGGACCCAGTTGGTATGACATCTATTTGAAACTCATCTCCTGATAATTCCTACAAGTCAATACCAAGTTAATGAGTCTCAAAAACCCAGAAAATAACTCAAATTCATGGGTGAAAGAAAGCCAACAGCAACAATGGATCAGCTACATTTGAGAGTTCATTCTGTAATATTTAGTGGCATCTGGAAATTCTTTTATGCGTACCTGTACTTTTACACTTTTGTCCCAACCTCCTGTAAATAGCCATTTACCCTCCACACTAGCAGTAAATATAGCACCATTGTGTAATTTTGTCGATTTCATTAGTGCATCATTCTTCCAGACCTGAGTGGAGTGTGGCAAAAGCATATGATTACTTAGCAATGAAGTCCATCAGTAAAAAAAAAAAAAAAAGAAAAAAGAAAGGGAAAATCCTTACTGGCTTTGAAGGGGATGCTAATAGGCATACCAGTCAACAAAATGCAAATATTTATGTTTTAAGTGCTAGAAATTTCCCATCTGTTCATTAAAGTTTGGGCAGTTCATAGAAGAAAGTTTCTACTTTGTCTCATAATTAATCTGAAATGAGTTTAAAGATCTTATAGCACTTAAACAAACCTACCTTTCTTTGAATGTATACAAGGCAATTTTAGGATGTTGACAAATGGAATGACTAATTATTTTAGACAGGCCATTAAATGACCATGTTGAAAGTCTAAATTCACATCCAAGTGATGTCAAACTACCAAATGACTAAACTAACCCAGCTCATGCAAGGTTTGAGAATATAAAACCTTGATACATCCATTTTCATGAGCTGCAACTAGCATGTGCCCATTAGCAGCAAGGGCCAGGACAGAGGTCACATTTCCAGGCATATCTTCCCCCAATACTGCTAATGGACTATGATCACTAAGACTCCATAATCGGATTGTTCCATCCCAACTTCCACTGTAAAGAATCCCATCGCATACTGCAAGAGTGGAAACTACTGATTTATGTCCAATCATTGTGCATGATAGAGTGCCATCCTGGGAAAGACCAAAAAAGAGAAAAAAAAAATAGAGTTCATACATCCCTCACACATCATTGAAAAATATGTATGCAAAATCACATATCACGTGATAATACAAGGAATCACCCGCAATGACCATCCTTTTATCGATTTATCTCCACTGCCAGAATAGATATGGCCATTTCCTGAAATGGTCAGGGCATGAATACCACTATAACGCCAATCTTTCTGCTCATACCATTTCTTTAAAGGATCCTGCCCTAGAGGGACAGTACTACTCCAGACAAATATACCACCGCCACTATCACCACTTATGCACAGTTGTTCTTCATCCACATAAACTAGAGCCATGACTCTATGTTCATGACCTCTAAATGTGTGTACATGAGAGAAGTCCTGCATGATATAAATGCCAAAGAAAATTATTAGAATTGCAATCACCAAAATTTAAACATAAGATTAAAAATAAAAAATAAATCAAATCATTTTTTTTTATATAAGTAAGAGTAAAACTTTATTGATACTCATAAAAAAAAAAGAGAGTAAAACTTTATTGATAGAAAAAGGCATAGCCTGGATACACATGAAGCATACATAGAATACACCCAGCAACCACTAAGCACTAGTGATAAGTTTTTTTTTTTATAAGTTTTATTTTGCAACATAATTCCAGCTATTATACATGGTTTTCCTGAGCTAAAGACAAGAGTTGCAAGACACTGAAAAAGGATCTTACTTAAATGGTCAAACACACTTTCAAATTCACGTAAAAAAGCAATCAGCACAGATGCAGGCAGCATCAAGACCCATTATAAGCCTTCTGTTCTGGTTGAAACTCTTCTATTAATGCAAAGCAAATCCCAAAAAATGGTTCTAATATTATGTTGTAGCTTTCACATATCCAAGTTAGCAACTCCCACTTTCATTCTGAAAGGCAGTGCCCCCAATTAATGTGCAAGAACTCATCACTAAGAGAAAGTAGACAACCATATGCCAATACTTCATTTTATTTTATAGGGATTTACTTACTGAATCCACTAGACTGAGATGCTGAATATTACATGTCTAAGACAACTGAAAATTTTACTTGATAAAAATAGTTGAGTGGAAACTAAAAGTAAAATAAATTACTTAATATGATTCCCTACAAGTTGAACTAGTAGTAAAACTGGTAACTTCAAAAACTGTGCCTTTAGAGTCTTTACCTGCAAAGACCATACACGTACAGTTTTATCAAATGAGGAGCTAAACAGAAAATCCCCTACAAGATCAGAAGAAAAGTAGTCATTGAAAGCAATATACTTGAAACAACAAAAGCAGTGAAACACCACAGTGACCCAACATTATTCATTTTCCTTTTTCTGCGAGCACATAAAAGTTTCGACACTGTGAAGTCACAGTTTCACACCTTAAAGAATTAATTATATGGGTTTGAAGTAGAATATTCTAATTATGCTTAAAAACCAAGCTCAAGGCTTGCATTTGTATCCATGTAAGACTTTCATTAAAATTTCCAAGCTCTGAATGCAAAATAAAAAAAGGTGGGTGATCTCCTACTTAGAAGCCTCTGATTCATCATGTTTCTAATAAACGAGAACCACCCCATGTCAAGACCCACATAGCTTTTACCACACTTTCACCATAATTACAGACACCAATATAGTCCACAACTTAACCTTGAGGGGTAGCTCAGCTGGTCCGGCCTTGGGTTTACTCCCCAATGGTCACCAGTTCCAGTCCCCTTAGGGCTACTGGAGGTTTACCTGGTCGTTAACTTCAGGGCCCCATGGGATTAGTTGAGGTGCGCGCAAGCTGGCCCGGACATCCACGGTTATAAAAAAAAATATATATAGTCCACAACTTGTCATAGAAAGTAAGGGGAACTAAGAAACCTCACAGTCACGACCCTGTGCCCATTTGCAAACATCTTAATTCTCAAGTTCCAGATTTTTAAGGAAGTCTTAACCGCCAAAACAACTGAATGGGTATGCATGGATTCTTGTCTAGTATAGAGAATAAACTTGAGATAGCATATTTGGAATCATAAAAATCCACTTATAATTCATACCTCCAACTGCTAAACCTGTAATACAATCAAGATGGCCCTGAAGATCTTTAAATTTGGTAGCTCCTTTAGAGAGAACTTCAACAAAGTTTTGGTCAACCCCCTCATCACCTTGATCAATATCTTCCCCACCATCTTTTTTGTACATTTCTGCACTTTTAGTGGGCAACCGACACAGTTTCCCAAGAATCAAGCAATGCAAAGTTCTTTCCCCTTTTACATCCTCAAGACCACCTAAGGCATCAAATTGAGGCTTGATTAACAATTCCCTTAGGCATCTTCTCACATCAGTTGCAAGTGGGCGACTTTCTGGATCCAAATTCAAACATTTACAGAGGATCTGACTGGATGAGTCATATTCTGAACCCAAATTTTTCTCCAACAAAGAACTAACTTTCTCCACCCACCTCAGGTGAAAAGTAGAATAATCAGAACCTTCTATGCTTATTTCTGAAATCTGTTCTGTGAATGATTTTCCAAGTATAACCATCATTAGCACACAAGCTAATGACCAAACATCTGAGCTAAAACTTAACGAATAACCTGAGGTTCCACATTCTACTGCAATGCCCTCTTTTTGCAATAACTCGAGCAGCAGCTCCGGGCTCAAAAAAACCTTGCTTTTTAACAAACTACTGAAAATCACTCCCAATGCATCATCATCAATTCTTGACCTACCAGAAACGGCTTCTATAACACTCTCATGAACCTTCATTCCTGCCACCAATACCCCACTCAAATCAACATGAACACAACTGAAATTGTCGAAACTAAAGCATGAAAGATCCAAACTACCCAAAAGCAACCCTTCCAAATGCAAACTAATTACTGCCTCACAAATTCCCGCACCGACCAGCGAAAAACCAGACATCCCATCTTTAGTTAAACCCTCCCCATTAATGAAGTCACCCAACTTCTCCAACAAATTCCCTCTCTGTCTCTCACACACTAAATCCAAAAACCCACCATCCAAATCACCCCACAAGCCATAAACTTTATGCATCCCACTCTGTTGTCCCAAAGATGCTCTCAAGATCAAACCTAATTCATCTCTTTCCGTCTCTTCCATTCCACTCAAACATTTCATAATCCGCGCAACATAGCTATAATCAAACACAGAAGAGTCACTCACAGTAGGTAAAGAAACGATCCGTACAAGACTCACCCTTTGGTTCTCTCTGAACCTGCCTCGAATCGACAATGAAGAAGCAGAGGCAGTTCTCCCATGTACCACAGCACAAATACCTTTGCCTTCGTCTTCATCGTTCGGTTCAACCAAAACGGACTCGTACGGGAGGACCCAGTCCTTCCAAAGAGAATAGAACTCTTCAGACCAAAATCGAGGTAAAAACTGATGGCGATCACCGTAATTCTGAGAGCGTTCCTTGTTTTCAATTTGGGGTTTGGGATTCGGGATTTGAGGAGGACAGAGACGGAGGAGGTCGATGTTCTTGGGCAGAGCGGAGGGGCCTTGAGCAGGGTACTTGACGAGCTGGTTACACGCCGGGCAGCGAATCGTCTGTGGATACCTTTGGGGCAGGTTTCCGAGGCAAGCCTCGCAGGCCGTGTGCCCACAGCCGAGCACGCGTGGGAGAACGCTCCCGTCGTCGTAGTTCTGGAGGCAGACCGGGCACTCCGGGCACTCCATTACACACGACTCCATTACAGCGGAGGAGGAGGCACGAGAAATCTTACAAATACGACGCCGTTTGCTAAATCAATTTAGATTTCCATTTGGCAAACGACGCCGTCTGTGGAGCATTATTGTCTTGGACGCATTTGCCCCCCTACATCTCGCTTAATTTCGAAACAGCCTCTTAATATAGAAGAGAAGGGGATCTGGGATTCTGACGTACGATCCTTCTCGCTCTTCCTCTCCAAAAACCCTGTTTGGTTCCGAGAAAAATGTAAGTGATTAAAATTGACAAGCTATTGCGTGAAATCTCATATCTCTGGCACTCTATTGTGCCTGAAACTCTTTTTCGTGATTATTGCAGCTGGTTCTACTAATATTGGAGTTGCCTGTTATAATTAATCGTCATTGACTGATATGTGTATTTTTTTTTCTTTTGATTGTCTTTGCAAACCGAAGTCCATGGCGGGGCCAGGGAGTTCTATGCTTTATTCCATCCTTCTGTTCACAGTCATTCTCTCGCTTCAAGAAGTGTATAGAGGGAAGTTAGCGTCGTCAGAGTTGTTCACCATACTTGGGGGGTTCACCAGTTCTCTTCTATTTCTCGTTCTCCTAACAGTGAGTTCTGAAGCTTCTCATTGGCTTTTGTGTTTTCATGAGTGACAATATCACACTGATGTATCCGCATGAAACCAAATTTATTTCTGATTTGAATCCGACTTTATACAATCAGAAGATATAAGAAATTAATTGACTTGTATTATTACTCATCAAAGAAAAAATTTAATTGTGTTGTCGTTTTCATGGGCGCTTTTCAGAATCACATCTTAATGTGAGATTTAGTTACAAGGTCCATCGCTCGTTCTAAGTTAATATCAAAGTAACAGATTATAGAGGTGGGTGATGGGATAGAAAATGCTAATCAGTATATATTTTGATATGTAAATGAAATATTTTTTTTTTATATGTAAGAAAAATTTATTAATCCTCATGATTAGGCAAAACCCAAGTACACAGGTAGTATACAAGAGAATATACCTAATTACAGCCTACTAGCAAAGAAAGAAGCATAGAAGTCATTAAAGTTAGCCCCCTCTAATACAATGGCCTTAGCCCAAAGCCCAAAGTAACAAAGATTGATAAAAGAATATACAAGAGAATATACCTAATTACAGCCTACTAGCAAAGAAAGAAGCATACAAGTCATTAAAGTTAGCCCCCTCTTATACAATGGCCTTAGCCCAAACTAACAAAGATTGATAAAAGAAAGTTCTAATACTCCCCCCCCCCCCCCCCCCCCCCCCAAAAAAAAAAAAAAGTAAATGAAATATCAATTATGGCAGCAACACTAATCAATATATTTTGATCTGTTAATTATATGAGATTTGTGCACCCACCACCATGCATGTCCTGCCTGTAATCTGTAATCTTGATACTAATAATTTTGATGGTGGGATAAACATTGCAAGTTAATAAAAAACTAAGAGTGCTTTACTTATCAAAAACAAATAATGGTGTTGATTGCAAAATTTTTGTTTTAGGGGTCTCATTGCAATTAACTCCATGCTTTAGGGTGGATTGTTGTAATTAACGATATATTTTATGTTGTATTGTATATTTTCTATCTTTAATGAAAATGTTTATGTTTAGAAAAGATGGAAATAGGGGGGAAGTGGGGGGAATCGCGTGTACACAAGTTAGAAAGCTGTTACCCTATCGTTCTTGGGAAGTGTGACTCCATGCTGCGACATTTTGAATGAATGTTAAAGAACGGAAACAACAAAATGCTCATTGCCGCACTATATACAAGTACATGCATGCATGCATACGTATTCGTGTAGTTAAGTAGATGTACATGCTTTATCATGAATGCGTGTGTTTACTTTTTTTGTTCTACATTATTTGTTTGCATTGTAGAATAAATTGGTTTCTATTGCCTTAGTCCGTCACAAATAAAAAAACTGAGCTTGCATAGTCTTTTATTGTGCATGACTCAAATAATTGGTAGAACATATTGATGTGTGTGTATGTATATATATATATATATTGATTGGTGCTGTTCCTGCAGTTCATTGGAAATTTCCAGGAAACATGTGGCATGAAGACTGGGTGGGGTGCTGGTGAGTGTGCTTTATCTTTGTATATTGTTTGTGCATCTTATTGTTAATGAGATAATATTATGAAACCCATCTAAGTGATATAGAATGGAGCCTTTTCAGTTTCCTACCCATGCAGTTTCTTTTGTCAAATCAAAGAGATTTGTTCATGCAACGTTACTCAAGTAGGGTCTTCGGCCCCGTTTGGTTTCACAGATGGTCTCAACCCATCTCATCTCAACTTCCAAACACCATTCAAACGCAAACACTTTTCAATTTCAAATTTTCAACTTAATCATTACCTAATTATTACAACTTTCCCAAACTTGCAAACAAAACACAAAAAACAATTCAACTTTTACAAATCTCAAAATAAAAATTATATTCTAACAATATTTTAACTTTATAATATTTTTATTCAGCTTTATATCTCTCATTTCTCAAAACTCCATAAAACATTTTAACTCAAACCATTTCATTACTATTCACAAACTATCTCACTACTATTCACAGATTTCTCTTCTCATCTCATCTCATCGTGTAACCAAACGAGGCCTTACTTTTCTGGTCTGTCGGGGATCGCACATGCTTGTCTGCAAGCATGGTGCGTGTATTTCTGACTGGACTGACTCGGGGAAGGGTCAATCTCCTCCGGAGTATGCTGCACAGCCACTCATTGGTCCCAAATCACATCTGTGAAGCCCACTTTTCAATCCAAGGTTTATTTAGTGTATGTTTGTATACGTGTGAGCCATCATCCATAAGCCTGCTTTTCTGTCCATGTGCGAATGTCTCTAACTATCTGATCAATATAACCAATATAACCAAGTTCACTTGTGTGCCTGTCTCCACCTTTTTTTTTTTTTTCGGGGGCAAGTATTTAGTCCACTTTCACCATCCTACTTGTTCTAGTTTCAGACAACTTTGTGCATGACCTGGTATTCTACTAACTTTTGTGTACATTTGCATTCTGGAGTGGGAGGTGTTAAAGATGAGAACTACTCTACAGATTCATTAGAACAATAGTAACACATACAGACTACAGAGATTTTTCAAAGCATGAAGACCTTATATATATATAATCTTTTCTCAATATATCTTTCAAACTGTTGGGACCGTTGCCCCAGTCGTTGTTTGCTCGTGTTGAGGCCAGTTGGTTCTTAAGTTTTTGAATTTTTATGATCCCAAGTACTCAAGAAGAATTGTGTGAAATAATTGATTTTTTCCAGTTGAATCCTTGTATTTATGATCACTGGACCTCTAAGTTTGTTTCAAGTTTGGCCCACTTCTGATAAATATGAAAGCAGCTAGAGGATACCCTTGCAGGATGAAATTGTCCCAAAATTCAAAAGGCTGAGAATTAATGTTTTCATCGATTTTTCAATATTGATTTGTCATTAATGCTCTTTCCTAACATGTATTACACGCACCTCATTTCCTTGAATATACTATTGGGGGAAAGAAACTAAAATGTATTTTGCATATGCATTCAATAGCAACTGAAGGTCCAGTGAATTTGGCCATGAAAAGTAAGGGGCTTGAATTTCGTCCAAATTGTTGTTCTTTCTTTGTATTCTTAATAGGTTTGTAGGGCCGTTTACTTTCTAACAATTTTAATATTCACATGAAGATTCAATGGCATAATAGAACGCGGGGCTTACTTTCAAGAAAAATTCTTCTCATCAGCTACTATTTGCTACCCCACACCCTATGAAAAACACCCTCACATCCTATGAAAAAGCTGTAGGTGTGGGGTATGGGAGTGAATAATGGCTGACGAGTAGAATTCCTCTACTTTCAAATATCACTACATACAGTCAGGAAAAGGGGAGAAAATGTTTCACCGTGTACAGACAATTGTTACTTGTAGGCTTCTGATAGTAGACATATTATACTTGGAAGAATAACTGAACCAGTCCTGTTTACCTCTTTTTGCAGTCATCATAGCAGAAGCCATTGCTCTGATTGCTGCTAGCACAGTCCATCGAGTTTGCATCACAACATGGTATGTAATAATTATGGGACTAGATTTTACTACTTGTTCTTAGAAAAATCTATAATGTAGAAGTTAGTTATTGTAAAAAAAGAATAAAATGGAGCCCTTGCAAAGAGCGAAAGTCTCTATTTAAATTGACTTGGACAATTATTGGCTGTTGATTATGTCCTAATCCTCATTTTACGTGCAATCGTATCCTTGAGTATGAATAGATTCACGTCCTTGTAAATGCAACAAAGCAATGTCTCTGTATTAGTAATTGAACAAAAGGGGTTACAACTTACAACATGCTACATTCTAGAAAAATAAGGCCAAGCAGATGAACTGGCGTGGGATACTCAATCAATTGAGTTTAGAACATCTGTTGAAATTTTGAGACTAGGAGATATACATATGTTAATGAAATATTTAATGTTTACATTGCTCGGTGCAGTTTCCTGTTCTCAGCTGGATTGTTGTATGAGATCAACAAGCTTTCTGTGATGACGCTCTCCAAAAGTGACTCGAAAACAAAAAGGCTCTGAGTGGGGAACCAAGGTTATGACGATCTTGTCTTTTCATTTTTGCCGTTCCTCATTGGTTTCAAGTATCATATGGACATTGTACCCAAAAGGGAAGGAGAGTATATCTTAGAGATGTATAAGATTTTTATCAGCTATGACCATTTTTGCTCGTAGGCGATTACCGACTTGGGGAGAAAACTATATCCACTCTTATTTGTTTTAAAATTATGGATCATCGACAGGTTGATAAAGAAGTCATTTTTTATAAGCTCCTTGATAACTCAATAATTAACCTTCATAGCCACATACTTATGCGAACATGATAAGTATAATAAGGCTAGGCCTCTCCAGCTGATATGGGTGAACATGGCCCTACGCGAGCTAGCGATTGGTGGCACGCAAGAAAGCGGGTGCCTGACATGGTGCATGAGTGAGATGTTTGAAAAAAGAAAGATTACTATTGTAAACCTGAAACGAAGAGGAGTAAGCAAATAAATAAAAGTTGACCACAAACCAGAATTTAGTGCAAGGTTGTGGTTTGGAAGAGAATTGTGTTACCGTTGAGCGAATTTGTGTTGCCTTTCAAATGAGGTGGGGGATGGTTTATCTCTGTTTTATATAGAGAATGATATTCTCAGTTGTGAGTTTTTAAAAGTTAAGACTATGTCCGTTATAAAGAAATTTGTATGCAGGGAAGTATACAATAGATGTGTAGTTTGGCTTGTATCTTGAGTCACAACTGTAACTTATTTCCTTCATAAAATGAAATGATGTCTATTTCCTAAAAAAAAAAAAAAATTAAGAATGCAACAATTTTGATGGTGCTTGGTCAAGATTAAATATGTAAATAAACCAGAGATTTATAAAACGAGTGATTGTCTCAAGAATCAAGAGTACTTGAAGCTTTTCACAATAAATCTGTGTATTTATTCACAAATTGTGCTTACCACTAGATTGATATATTAACATAGGGGTGGTAATATGTGACACGATCTGTGAATCCAACATAAACATGACATGAAATTGATAGGTTTGGGTTTGATATAAATGGATTCGGGTTAACCCGTTAAGATACTATTAATAAACAGACTTGTTTAATCTGAAATCAACTTGCAATGACTTGTTTAAGTTTTATTTCAAAATTAAAATTTTATTATTATTGAGTTGTACAATTGATATCTCTTAATATCCTTATGTTTTATTGTTAGGATTATAATTTTGAACCTATGTTCGTATTGTTATTATTGTGCTTGTAATATTAGTTTTGTTATAGATTAAAATATGAAATATTAATATTTTTTGTGAGTAGGTAATCTTATTTTATTTTTTTAAGATATTGTGGCTATTAATAAATATAGATTTAACTTTTATGTGAAACTATGTCAATCAGGTCAAATGAGTTATTCAGATAGTTCAACCCATTTACATGAAATGAGTTAAAATGAGTCGTGTCGTGTTGACCAATTTCTAATTAAATATTAAAAATTAAAAATAGGTGATTCGACACAATCCATCATTTAAATTGATTGTGTTAGGGTTTGAAGTTCTAACTTGTTTAACTTAATGGGTCGTGCTTGGGTTGACCCGTATAGTCAAATGTCTATAACTTAACATGACATGAACACAAATTGTCACCCCTATATCAACAAGTGAAAATAGTCCTATAAATTCGTTCATAAATTACAATATTCCCTGCTGAATGAAAGTTCCCTCATTCATATAAGAGATGCCTAATGTCAATTGGAAATATAGAAAGAAAATATGAAAAGGAAAATGATTTGTATAGTTTTGGTGTGTGTAAGCTTGCTGCGCACATCTTTTGAAAAAGTTGATAAATTTAAGACTTACATGAATTTTTTTTTTTTAAGACGTGGCCAACTTTTTTTTAATAAGAATACACAGAACGTAGACACTTTACAATTATATCTAACATTAATTGTATGAAAAATAAATTCCATTTATTTGATTACATATTAAAAGACACTTAAAAAAGTACAGATCTTCGTAGTTCACACAAACACATTTGAAGTTTGTACAAGTTACCTGTCACATTGCTTACTAACAAAGGACAAACCCAAAGGTAGACCAACAGTTTTGAAATCCATTTTATTCCTTCCTATCTCTTTATTATTCAGAAGCTAGCTGTTCTTATAGTTGCTTCAGATGTCTAACTTACTGCTTCTATCAATTGATTACATGCCCTGCAATGTCATTGCCGTGCCATCAACAAAGATCTGTTAGAGGAAGCATCCATTGTTAGGATGATTTCATTACTCAAAACCAACCTCAAATTTCACTGAAAAGTATAAAAACACAGCAGTCCAGTTAAAAGTATTAGAGGAAGCATCTATTGCTTGAGCTGAGCCTTGATCTCTCACTTGTTGATGTACTATTGCTGCAGAGAAATCTAAATGACTGGTGACCAAGTGGCAATGGCCTGTCTGGTAATCTAGGAATATCAATGTCACCCTCCAACATTTTAAGCGCCTCAGATATAGTAGGCCTAAAAGCAACCATAAGATGAGCACAAAGCATTCCAACAAGAACAAACCTCTCCATGACACCTTTTGGCCCTTCTTCCCTTATGGACTCATCATAAATTTCATTCACATTTCCTGATTTTGCAAGCATCCAAGCCCAGTCAGTGATCAATGGCACTGTGGAATTTGATGTTTCCAGCACTTTCCTTCCACTCATGATTTCAAGAACAACAATTCCAAAACTATAAACATCACTCTTCTCTGTTAGTTGCCCGTAGAGAGCATACTCAGGTGCTAAGTAACCAAGAGTGCCAGCGACTCTGGTAGTGAGATGAGACTGGCCTTCACTGCTTTGCTTGGCCAACCCGAAATCGGCCACTCTAGCATTCATTTCCGAGTCTAGAAGTATGTTGGTGGCTTTTATGTCTCGGTGATAAATGGCGGGTTTGATTCCATAATGCAAGTATTTAAGCCCCTTGGCCACATCAAGTATTATATTCTTGCGCTGAGGCCATGTTAATTTCTTCCTACCATGTTCATGAGCTCCAGAAATGCACAATTGATCGCTGAGATTACCATTTAACATGAAATCATAAACCAAAAACCTCTGATTCCCTTTCAGAGTGTCGCTTGTAACGCAACAACCACGAAGAGAAAGAAGATTTCTGTGCTTTATTTTGCTAATGATCTCAACCTCATTGCAGAACTCTTCATCCCTTTTCGAGTCCAAATCAAGAATTTGCTTCACTGCAACCCAAGTGCCATCTGCAAGAGTCCCTCTGTACACAATCCCAGATGAGCCTTGACCAATAAAATTCATCTGAGAAAATCCATTGGTGGCTTGTTCAAGCTCCGATACATGAAACCATTTTGCACCTGTGTTGGGTAACACATTCGCTTTGAAACTACTCATAAAGTCTTCATGCACACCATTTTGCCTTTCTTTCTTGTCCCATCTCTTATACAGCATGATCACTATAAAGGCAATCAATAGACCAATAATCGTACCCAAGCATCCAAAAATCAACTTCGTTGAAGTTTTTCTGCTCCAATGGGTTGATGACTTGTCTGCTGAGCTAGACAATGGCACGCCTAGAATGCAAGAAGCAGTCCCTGCATCCTTTGGACCGAACTCGTTAACAATCCCTGCAGCGTATAAGATTGCAAAGTAAAAGCAAATTGTGCCATTCGGGTCTATACGTTTCAACATGGCAGTCACCTTCATGCCAGCATCCAAGCAGGCGCCACACCGAGTTAGCGCGTTCATGTCTCCCCGGCAATTTTCGTCCAATGCAGTCATTGGACCGAGCTTTTTAGTCCAATCTTGGGTTGTCATGATTCCAGCACAAAGGGAAGGATTAGCAACGAACTGGGTTGAATTTTTAAAACAGATAGGGACCCAAGAGGGCTGGATTGACAAGGCGGCGAGCTTGGTTTGGAGATTGGAAAGGCAAGAAGATGAAGAAGCTGCATCAGGGAGTCGGAACATGGAGGTGTCTTTGAGGTGCTGGGCACTTCCCATGCCAAGAAGGCTGAGAAGGGTCTGGCAACAGAGCTTCCCATTAGGCTGTTGGCACTGTGAAGTGTTCCATGGGAAGGTTTCGACATAGCTAAAATCTATGGGACATGAGGAAGTGGCTGAACCGATTGAAAAACCGATGCAGAAGAGGAGAATGATAGACGGAAAGGAATTAGGAAATGGAAAGGACTCACCCATATCCTCAAACTTTGTGTTAATGCAAAACAAAGTGGTAGGACAACTTGAAATCCTTGTGTTAGAGAATGGGATTTTGAGCAATAAACTATCAACGTTGACTTGGGTGGACTTGGGAGATTCCTTACAAAGGCACAATTTCTGTTTATAAACTAGGATAGATTCTTGGGCAATATCCAGTAATGTTTTCTGTTGAGAACAAGATGGAGATTTTTTCAAAAGAATGAAAAAGGTACAAACTCAAAATTCAATTTTTAACCATCACTCATGCATTGAGCAGGCTTATCATCAACCCACCATTATTGCTTCCCCCCCTCTTGCGTCTTTCCATGAAAGGGAGGGAATAAGATAGTCACGACTCACCTCAATATTTCATTTTCTTGACAGGGAGGAAAAAATGGAAAAGTTTGTTGCAAGTGATTTCACGGAACACCGATATTGACTTGTATCACATCCATTTAATGAAACGATGTGAATTGAGTTAGAAATAATTTTCATGAAATATATGACTTTTTTCTTGTCTCAAAATTCTTTCAATAAAAATAATTATGTCAACATCGGTACGCGGTTTGCTGCTTGTACGCAACAAAGCTCGGAAAAAATATGGTATCTTGGCATAGTTCAGTAGACTTATGGCTTGTTTGGAAATATTTCTCATTTTAAAAATTTTATATCATCTTATCTCATTTTATTCTCAAATATAATTTTAAATATAACATTTTCAAATTAATAATTATAACTTTTCTAAACTTTTAAACATAAAATTAAAAACAATTCAACTTTTTCAAATCTATGAATAAAAATAATATTATAAAATTATATTATAACAATATTTTAATTTTATAATATTTTTAACTCAAACTATTTCACTATTATTTATAAATTATCTTATTAATATTCATAAAATTCATATCTCATCTCCCTCGCAAAATGGTCCCCCGTTAATAAATTTCCTATGGCTATGGTTGCCTCCCTCTCGATCAGGATCCCTGACTTTTTTGTCCCAAGCTCACTTATCTCATTGACCCGGTGTTAACTAGTTTATTTAAAAAATTTAAAAATTTAAATATAAAATAAATAAGAGTGGCGGTACTCTTCCGCTCAGAGTGTCGCTCTATCTTTATTATTAGTTTAAAAAAAATTATTTTATTATTTTTAAATATTTTTAAAAAATATAAAAATATATCAATATATTAATAGTCACTTTCTTAATTATTAAATAAAAAAATTAAAATCTAATTAGCTGGTGATAATGACTTCCCATCTATCAAATTAGATGGGAATGAAATTTATTACTAACCCAATAATTCCTATTGATACATTAGTTAATTTTAATGGAAAATTTGTTCTTGAATTATTTTAGTACTTATAAAATATTCCTGAAAAAATTTATTATTAAGAGTATTTATATATCTGAGATTAGTCAGGATTTTTATCCCAAACACCTAATAATCCGAGAAAAATTACTTAAAGATGATTATTATATTGCCTTGGCCTCTTATATAAAGGTTGGTCTAGGAGGTCAATACAATTCAATAACTTGAATATAATTTTAAGATTTTAATAAATTGTATATATCTATATACAATATATTTATTTATATATATATAAATAATTTTTTTTATATATGTGGAGTAGGGGCGGGGGGCGGGCCCACCCCTAGTGTGAGGGATTTTGTGGCTGAAAAAGGCTAGTGCTTCCTATAGGTGCATCACACTGTTGTTCATCCTCACTTAGGTTCATCCATTTTTGTGAGATCACTTTCTTCTATTTCAGGGGGTCTGACTAGACAAGTTATTCAACCTATTATGTGCAATTAGCTCTTCTGATTTTGCTAGTGATAGAGATCTCTTTAAAGTAATGTGATGCCAAGAGAAGGAAATAAAATCTAAGTAAACAATAAAACTTACAAGTTACTCGACTTTATGCCCGAGTCGACTTCTTAGCTCAACTCGATTAAAGTTCATTCATATATTGAGAAATCTATACATATACATATGTATATATACATATATATGTACTAACTAATAATATAAGTATAACATTTTTATAATTAAATATATAATATGTAACCTAATTATTTATGTCTATATATTGAATATGCTTCATAGTTATACTTTATAATTTGTACAATAATTAATTGATAAGATTAATAATTTCATATACTAATATGTAAGAACCAATATGAAATAGATATATGTTATCATATTATGTATATGTATTAATAATTTCTATAGGCATATAATATATTGTTATTATGGATAAATATCAACTAGTTAGATATTAATTATTTATAAATTTTTAAAATCTTATAATTCGATAGAGGTTCTACTTGTTAGTTATACAATTTCAATATTAGATTTTTTATTTTTTTTATATATCTAATTTATTAATTATTAAATTTTATTCAAAAAATAAAAAAAATAAACAATTCAAACCAAGCTGAGAACTCGCTTGAGCTCGTTTTTTCAATTTTTGGAAGAGTTTGAGCTCGAGCTCGAATTGAGAATTTAGCTTATCAAGTCAACCTCGAACAAAGAATACATAAAAATAAGAAGTTTATGTATTTTGAGTCGAGCCGAGCTCAACAAGCCATAGACCGGCTCGACTCGACTCAACTTGATTACATCTCTATTTGAAAGTTTAGAAAAATTATAATGATTAGTTTGAAAAAGTTGTAATAATTAGTTTTAAAATATTTGTATTTTGGTTATGTTTGGAAATAAGATGAGATGAAACGAAATGTCATGAGATGAGATCGGATGATTTCCAAACATCCCCCACAAAGAAACAGACATTACTGTGAGATTGAGATCCGATCGAAGTTTCTCCTACAAATCAACATTCCCTATGTTTCTTCATCACCCAAATTTTGGCAGTTATTACTCGCCACATGAAGCCCCAAAATTCTTTCTCCCTGCCATTTATCTGTAACTTCATAAAAAGTAATTTAATGATTCTCTTTCATATTATCCGCGCAAAGATTACTCGCACCCATAATTCAATTTTCTCATCTCAGACGCAAGATCCTATGGCTTTTACACAACAAATTTGTCAAAGTTTGGTAAAAAAGCACTTGGATCCGTTGTCATTTAGCCTTAAATTACGATCCAATTCTCGATAACTCGATTCACAACGACCAAAAACATGAACGAGTTTGGCGTCCTGACAGAGCGTTCGGCTTGAAACCTCAAGGGAAAGCTGCTCCAATGGCAGCTTCAAAACTACCCACCAGCTCCAGTACTGTACAAAGCCAAAGTTTCAGTTTTGATTCCGGCGTAAATTCCAAACTGCCCTCCAATTCATCGGTATCTTCTCATCATTTAAGTATAATAATCCGGAATCCTGGCGGGTTTGTGATGCAGGAGGATCTGTGCCAGATAATGCTGAGTTTGATAATTAATTATAGTGATTTATTATTTGAAAGGCCCATTAAGTCAAAGAAGCAATCAGATAATTTATTCGACTTCGATTCCATATTTTCCAATAGTTCGAGTCGGAAGTCTTCTTCGTCGCCTAGTTATGATGATGACGATATATTTGGTGGAATGCCTGGGCTGAGGAGCTCGATTTCTGTTAATAATGACAATATTTTGTCTTTCGCCTCGCCGCCGAAGCAGAGTTCTCCGGTTGACGACCTGTTGAGTAATTTGGGTGCAGTAGAGGCAAAATCGAATAGTTCGAGCAGGAATGTATCGGTTAAGAGCATTGGCAATTGCCAAATCAAGTCCAAATTTTACCTTTTTCGAATTAAAATTGAATTAGCTAAAGCCATATTTCTTAATTTTGAGCTAAGTAAATTTTCCTCCTAAACATGTTTGGCGATATATTGTCGAAGGGCCAAAGAAATATTTTATTATTTCGTTCCTCTTCCTTCCCTCTTTCCATCGTATTTTTTCCTTTTGTTTCAGAAGGTCATCGCTCTTCTCTTCCTCTTCTCTCCATTTTCTCTCTTCCTCAATTTTCTTCAATCGATTGTCTCTTCGTTCCTAAGTACAAAAATTCTTGAGTCCATTTTCTTGTTGGTTCCTGTCGTCTGTGCGATTTCCTCTCTCTCTTTCTCTCTCTCGGCTTGGCTCAAGGACATTCAAAATACCCTCCATGGTATGAATTTTGTGCGATTGATTTAGGAAATTATATTTTTATACGATTGATTTAAGGAATCTAACTCAACAGATCTACTAAAAAGAATCTTTTGTTTCGTTTCATTTCGTTTTTGGTGTTCTTTTCTTTTCTTTTTCTTCTCCATGCTCCATGCCCAGACTTGACTTTCGTATCTAAGTTGATGAAATTGTCTTATTATGGTTCTTATTTGATTCTTATATAGGTCATACAAGCAGGCCCTATAGGTGTGTCTTGTCCTTCCCTTATTCACCCTTTTATCTGTTATATTTTCATTTTTTTTAATGTTTGTTAGGTAAAGAAACTCTTTTGGTCTGTAAATTGGATAGATGCATGTTCGTTTCATCTTCATAATTATTTCTTTTGTTTTTGATATATTTTTTGCGCATCTTAGTCTCCATACTTTTGTTTTTTATTTCTGTTTTTTGTTTAATATTCAGAAATATTATGAACATTCGCCAAAATTGAATGAAAGATAGTTAAGTTTAACTCATTACTTTTCCATGATGCATGAAAAAAAAGTAAGGTTTAAGAGGGGGTTTAGTAGCAACGTATATATTTCAAGTTGATTACCTTATTCAAAACAAGCCTTTGAAAAAATTATTTTTTGAACTCACGTAGTTTTAATTTTCTTTTGGAACTAATGTAGTTTTAATTTTATTTCACCAAATGGAAAGAGAAGAAAGATTACAAATGAGCCTCTTCAGATTCATTCTTATAAAAAGTTTCTAGAAATATTACTAATCCCATCCTTGAATCTACTTGTTACTTGAATTTTGCCCACCATTCCTTCATGATGAATGGAAATATTACTAATTTCATCCATGATGCATGAAAAAAAAGAGTTAAGGTTTAATATGCTTGTTACTTGAATCTGCAATTCTTTTTATAAAGGCAGATCGAATGAAATTAATAATCCCAGTTTATCTTCTTTGCATACCAGATCAGGAATAAAATGTATTTGTTGTTTTTTTTTGGCAAAACAGAATACATGCATACCAGTTTATCTTCTTTGCATACCAAATCAGCAAAACAGAACAAGAAGTTTATTTCTTTGTTTTTTTTTTGCATATTTCTTTACTCTTTTTCTTTGCTCTTTTTCTACATATTTCTTTGCATACCAGATTAGCAAATGACTTTTATTTCTTTGTTGTTTTTCTGCATATTTGTGGACTGTTTGTCTGCTAAAAATTTGTTAAAATTTTGAGAAATTTGTTAAAATCTGAAAACTGTGTTGGATGGTTGTGATTATATATGGGAGCTTATTGCTTTTATTTTTCTTATTCTGACTTCTGTCCAAAGATGATGTTGATTCTATATGTAGTGCCAGATATGTTAGTTCTTTTTTTTTTTTTTTTTAATCATAATTCAAGTTGATTTAAACATTCCATTGGAGACTGCTAGTTTTACATGTGGTTTTACATGTCAGTTTGAGGCAGGTAGATATAACATCTATATATTGGCAACATGTGGCTGAGTAGCAACTAAAGGTGTTAGATGTGTTATGGACTGTGTTGGTATTTTGTGGACTATGTTCGTATTTTGTGGATTATGTTGGAACATTGTGGACTGTGTTGATCAATACTAATGTTGGAGATACTAACATTGATCATATTAATGTTGGATTGTGGACTGTATTGGCGCCTAAAAGGAATGCGTTGATATTTATTTGTGAACTGTGTTGCTCAATACTAATGTTCATTTTAAAGGGAGGACATTATAAAGACAGGGAATCAAGGGTTTGGGATTAGGTGTTTGGGTAGAGTTTTAGTTCTACGAGAAACAAGGGTTGGGGACCGGTCTAGTATATTTTGGGTTGTTCTTTTCACGGGTTTTTTGGGCAATGTGTTTTCTTGTATACATTCAATGTACTTGGTTTATCATTTGATATATAATATTTTTTACTTATAAAAAAAAATACTAATGTTCAATTTATATATGTTGGACTGTGGACTATATTGGTGCCGTGTGGATTGTGTTGGTATTTATTTGTGGATTGTGTTGCTCAATACAGCTAATTCATTTTATATATGATGGACTGTGGATTGTGTTGGTGCTGTGTGGATTGTGTTGGTATTTATTTGTGGATTGTGTTGCTCAATACAACTAATTCATTTTATATATGTTGGACTATGGACTGTGTTGAGGATACTAATGTTTATTAACAAATAAATATTTATTTGTTAATATTTATTCAATACTAATGGCAGAATTTTTTTATTTATTCTACTTATTTATGAAGTGTATTTGCAAAGTATAAAAAAAATTGTCAAATATTATTAAAATATATAATATAATATTATTATTTTTACTTTAAGATGACTAGTCGAATGTGAACTCATTTAACCAAAAGTTGATAGTATAGCTAAAAGTTGAGAGTCTAGCCAAATTGGCAACATTGCAAATGCTCTAAGAATGAGATTGAGTTCGATGATTTCATACCCGGTTTTGGTGGAAGCAGTCCTCATAATGGGTACGTAAAAAGTCTTATGGAGTATTTGAATGGCCAACTTTAATTTTATGAAAAAAGATACTGGCAATTGTAAATTGTATAACCGTCGCGTAATCGTTTTGAAAAAAATAAATAAAATATAGAAACTACATGAAAAAAATTAATTTTTTAATAGTGGATCTCACTCTTTTTCAAAACAATTAAGTGATCTTTATTTATTTCACGGTTATATGTAAAATTACTCAAATTTTATTGGTAGAGTGTCAATACTCTTAATGCCAATGCTGCATAATTTTTTTCTTAGTAGTAGTTTCGATACTTTAACTTTGGAAACGACGACTACGACGAGAATGAAGATGATGATGATGGTGGTGGTGGTGGTTGTAGTAGTTTTATCTAAAACCTCATGAAGAGATTTTGATTATTGGATAAGTTGTTGAATTTGCTACATATGTTGGGGGAAATGTGGCTGTCAATAATTCCAGAGGTATCGAAGAGAATAAAGTGCATCACTTTATTGTTTGGCAATAGGGTTGGGTTTCAAATTCTCTCCCTCTGGGGCCTAATTCACCTTACCGAGGCCCACGAACGTGTAACCACAAGCACAAGCACAATAAATAAGAGGTAAAGGGACACATCAAAGTTCAACAACCACATAGAGAGCCTACCAAACTCCATTCCTATCATCAGCGGAGTAAAGGCATAACCGCATGATTAATCGCAACCTTCCTAAAAAGGATAGCCATCCGAGATACTCACCCAAGATGGTAGCTCCTTTCAAGTTTATTATCTATCTAAAGCCTGATATTCAACACTCCTTAAATCATCAGAGAGGATCATATAGTTATACAATTTCCATCGATTAAATAATCATCCATATAAATGATAAGAATAAGCGATTCGAGATAACAACCAATGATCATACAAATTCTACATTCTTTCAATTCTAAGCACTAACTTAGGCATTAGAGGTGTCATTGACACACCAAACCTCCACGCCTCTTTTGATACAGGTTGATTGAGACCATCGACAGTAGTGCGAATCATGTCCTTAACAGTAAATGTCACATCTCGCAACTGACACCATCACTTATAAGAGTAATTCTACATACAACCGTGACGTGCATAAACGCCACGTAAATGTCGCGTAATTGCTTTGAAAAAGAGTAGGGTCGGTCCACTATTAAAAAATTAATTTTTTTCATGTGGGTCCCATGTTTTATTCACTTTTTTCAAAACGATTATATAGTGATTGTACAATTCAAGATTACAAATATATTTTCTCCACTTATAATATGTTTTCTTAACCTCCGGATTAAAGTATTTTTGTCTAAATGCTGCTTATATATGTATGCATATATGTCACTATATACATCACCTTGTGGTCACATGTTTGTAAGGTGGCACTTGATTTGAAATGATTTATTCGTTGATTCAAGAAAATTGGATTTGAAATCAAGAAAAAGAAATTTCTAATTACTAATTTAAACTAAACATCAATTTTTTTTTTTTTAAGTTATCATATCTCAAGTACCACAACACTCATTCTTCACGACTCTCACATAAAAAATAGATAATAAGTGGATGCCATAGCATGTGCACCTAACACTAGTACTACCACATATAATAGATTTTCTTAACCTCTAGTATTAACTCCATTGTTTTATTTAAATGCTGCATATTGTGCATATAATATGTCACCACATATTGCATCACCTAGTGGTCACCCTTCGGTAAGCTGGAAAATCAAATTTGCAATGATTTATTTATTGATTCCAGCAAATACTCAACTCAGCTTCAGACTATTTGCTATGAATCAACCTTGGTTAAAGAAAAACCAGAAAAATGACAAAATGGGTCGATCATCATGATCTATGCTTTGGCTTTATTAGAACATTAACAAGTTCCAAGTCAAATTCTACAGTACATTTGGAAAGAAGTTTTAGCTTTCCCTTGAATCTTGGAGATTCTTGTTTATCTCTCCACTACTAACAAGTAATATTTATGATAATTAAGGAAAAGAGAACAGAACATGACTTTTTCATCTTTGCAGGCGAAGGAGGAAGATACTTCCTAGAGAGCCCACCCAACCAAAACAACCCACTAGTTGTCACGAGCTTGGACCCTTTTAGAAAAGTATTAGAAGAAATCTTTGGATACACCTGATGTCTACTTCTAGAAATACACTTGTCTTCCGGTGGCGGCGGGGTTGGCAGCCTTTCTGCACTACTGCCTTTTCCACTATAATCAAGGAAATCTTTTCAAGTTCTAAAGCAGCACTTGAGGCACGCACTTTGATTACATTATATATACCACTTTATCTTCTTTTTCTTAATTAAGCTCGTGTGTTAAAAAGGGCAGCTGCTCTTGCGCATGCATGTATATCATTAAAAGATATTTTGGTTGGTGTATCTCAAAGGTTACATTGATAAACTCTACATACACTTATATATTCATAATCTCCCTCTACCCCCTACTTTCTGATTGTTTAATGGGGAAGTACCTTATCGCAATCTCATGCATATCCTGATCCGATCCATATGCAGTGCGGATCGAAAGGGTGTGCTTACTGAATAAAACTAATGCAACTATCACGAGCACTTTGTGCTAAGGCCTGAGGGTGTTCTAACAGGACTGTAGTCTAGAAACCGGAGATCAGATGATTTTGAATTTGTGTAATATTAAACAGGAAAAACTGGTCTAAATTTCCACCCATTAACTTTTTCTCTCCTTATTTTTCTGTCAAATAGTACTTTAGCACAGACACGGAATTATTATGGCCATGACGGATGTAAATGAGTTGGCTAGATTCACTGATCTGAAGGTTAAACAAAGAAAAGGTGGAAGCAAAGATTCCAAACAACTATATACCTTGATAGTAAATTCTCCATATATTTTGAAATTTCTCGGGCTAGATTCCTGAACCTGTAATCTCGATGAACATGTACATGGAGTAGTTGACTGTAAAGTGATCAGTACGTACGTAGTGCGCGCCTTTCATGTCTTAAGATCCACCACTCAATCGAAAGATTCTTCCTTTTTTTTTTTTTTTTTTTTTTTTCATTTCTTTGTTATATTTTATGAGTATAGAATGCTTTTTAAGCCGTTCAACTATGATTAGAGTTCAAGGCCGCCATTGTCACCTTGGAAAATTATCATCCTTAAACGGAAAGCATTCTCTAGGTGTGCTATTTTCCATGCATGGAATTTCATTTTCATGTAGTCTTTCTCCACCACCAAGATTCATAGTGGTGGTGGGGCTTCTCATTTTAGACGGATGGTTAATGGCTGCTGAAGCTGAGCTGTCTCTTACTGTTTGGGGTTCTACCAAATTACCCACCTCTTGGATTCTCCTGCAGTAGTTATCAAGTTGTATTTTCGGTCTTAAGCTTCCTAGTCTAGACCCATCCCTTAACATCCTATCACTTGTCCATTGGTCTAAAATCGAACGAGCTTTGTTAGTATTCATCAAATTGTCTTGGTTCTACAAAATTTGCACTTTAAATGGTGCTTAAGGAGGTGCCATTAATTCTGCCACATCTTTACATTTATGTTGGCCATGGGACCTTAAGGGCCGGCCTTATATGACTCAAACATATTGTGCTCATTTGGATTTAGAGATGAGATATTTTAGATGAAAGATGAACGTTGAATAAAATATAATTTTTTAATATTATTATTAATTTGAGATTTGAAAAAGTTGAATTGGAATTTGATATTTTGTGTGAAAATTTGAAAAAGTTGTAATGATAAGATGAGATAAGATGAAACGTGTTCCGAATCTAAACGGGGCTTAAATTACTCTGATATTTGTTGGATATTTTATTCACCCTTCTCCAGTAATTAGTACCAGGAAATTCAGCATCAAAAGGTTTAGACCAGGACATAGTTGAAACCCCACCATCAGAGGCCAAGACAATGAATAATGCAACTAGACCACTACTCGACTTGGTGTTTGCAGTCACGACACTTCTTTACATAGAATTTTGTGGCTGTATGGACTATGCTGCTTTCGAAGACATCAGGACCACTGGAAACCTCCTCGCTGATTTCTGATTGACATCATGCTGCCATCGTAATACACCTTCAAGGTGCATACCATGTTCATTGCCAACCCCTTTACGCCTTCATCAACAGAATCAAACCAGAAAGATTAGCTATTTGGATGAAGATTAGTGCAATGAAAATTGCTCAATAATTCTAAGACACGGAAATACTTGGTCCTTAGGATTTCAATAATTGTTATACTATTTATAGCTCAACACTGACCCATTTCTTGGATGCTTCGATAAAGGTTACTGATCATAGTGGTACTTATGGTCTCAGCTAGCCAGGCCATCCCCCACCATCAGATCATGACATGTTTAATGGCTTCATCATCGATCAGTTTCTGTTTGATCGAACAAGCTTTGGCTGTATACATTGGATGGTCTTGATTGTTCATGCCATGTTCCCTTGTCTGTTGGTGGTGTATATAACAATTAGGGTAACGATACCCTTACACCTTACTATCCAGATATATTTTTTTCTTTTACTATTTGAATCTAGATTAAAAATTTCAGAATATGACTTTCTTGCATAATCTAGAAGAAAATAAATTCAATTAACCAACGTAATCATGTAATTTAATTTAAAATAAATTCAATTTTATAAAAATTGACTTTCCTTTCAAGAATGTCATGTTATAAAATTTTTAATTCAGATTCAAAGAGTAAAAAGGGGAAAAAAAACAGTTGAGTCATAAATCAGTAGTAAAGGAGGTGTAAGGATATCATTACCCTAACAATTATTGCACTTTCAATAATGATAGGCTTACTACCTTCTACCACCCATTTACTAAGCCTATCATTATACTATAAAGATACCAATTCTTCCATATATATGTAGGTTGTGGGTTATGGGATGGGACCTTTTAGCCTTTTAGGATTGAAACATTGTGTGCACATTCAACTACTTAGATGACTAGTTGGATTGGTAGATCACCACACACCACCAATTAGTAGTAAGAATCGAGCATCATATTCCATGTAATCTTGTTACCTACACCAGCAATTTGATCAAAAGGATCTGAACCGTTTATTTCGTGGAGAAGGAATCTTTGTTTTTTGTAGTTGTGCAATGGTAGGTATTAGACATTGTTGGTAATGCTAGTCTGAAGGGAGTAATTAGCTTTGGATAGAACTTTTGCTTAATTCCAATATCTTACATACAGGGGTGCCGTCTTTCTTTCCTTGAAAACAGTAAAAAGAAAAACAGAAGTCTGCTAAGCAATAACCATGATAGTTAACAACACCCATTTAAGCTTGTCATGAACATGAACAAGAATTGAAATTCGAAAGGCTGTTTCTTTCTTTGCCTTAGATCAGTTGCTGTGCAATGATGATTGCGTTGAACTTCAACCTAGTAGCTGGTGGCGAAGGGCTTATAAGACTTGAGATCGAGAACAACCCCCGCAATTGAGCCAGCAGCTGCGGCTATGGTGATGATGAGGCAAGCACCACTCAGGATTTGAAGGCAAAGCCATTTTGTGCTCCACTTGGGTATCTTCTTTTGCACTATATACATCTCCACAGGGAAGTAAACTGTGAGAGGCCAAAAACCCAGAGCCCCAAGAAGTCCTACCACATCATTAAAGAAGGGTAGAAGCATTGATATCACAGTGGTTATGATCACAAAAATTGTCCTCCAAAACAACCGGAAGAGGTTGAGTCTGTAGGGATGATGGAAACCAGGGATCGGGATTATAATGTCTTTGTTGACAAAATCACTTTCGGGGAATCTTTCTTTTGCGCTTTTCTCAATGAATGCGTAAAGGGGTTGGCAATAAACTTGGTATGCACCAACAAGGTGGATTACTATGGCAGCATTTGCTATGTCCAGAAGCCAATATGGGTTATAGAACCCGAAACCGGTGAGGAGGTTTCCGGGGGCGAGGTCCCCAAAAGCAGCATAACCCATGCAGCCACAGAGCATGTAGAAAAGGGTTGTGACTGCAACACTAAGTAGAGTGGCCTTCTTCATTGTCTTGGACTCTGAAGGTGGGGATTTAACTGTGTCCTGTTTTTAGCCAGTATTAGTTAGTTCAACATGTAAACTCAACTATAAATAGAAAATAGAATTTATGAAAATTTTGGCACAAAAATATACCTGAATTTCAATAAGGATCATGGAGTAAGAGTACGCAAAAGCTATGTCCCCCAGTGCTTGGAAGCTCCTCCATATCTTTTGTGTTTGAGTCACAGTGCCAATGCTTATTCCAGTCAGACTTCCCCTGAACTTTCCAGTTTCTGGTGATTGAGCAAGTAAAGAACAAAACCCAAGTTAATAAATATGTCAAGCTTCTGGAAAATGAAAAAGTAAAAAAAACTGATATAAAGGAAGTTAATATGTACCTGCAACTTTGGCCACACCAAGGCCAAGACCAATTGTTGAATAAGTGAAGGACATCACAGCTGCCACAATGGAGAGCCACCACAACTGATCGAAGTCTGGAATTTGAGAGAAAAGTATTTCAACAACGCCAAAAGCAATCATGTATGGGTTGCTGTTGATTTGGCATGGATCATTGCCTTGACTGGTGTGGAAGCAATTAGACCTTTTGATTGCCCTGTTCGATCAAAACCAAAATGACCCATTAAGCGCGCCCTATAGAGTTCCAAACACCACTACGAACAACAAATGGAAATCCCATCTCCACATGATTTCAAACTTACATCATGCTTATGGATGATGCTATGGTGTAGCCAATGGCTACTCCAAAGAGGTTCAAGTACTGAACTAGCCCGCATATCTTGACCTTTGCTCCACCTAGAATATTAAAAAAAAACCACAAACAGATTAAGATTTAAAACTTCAAAAGCAATCGCCTTTTTTAGTTTAAGCCAAAAAGAAAAAGACACACTGGAAAATTTACCAAGGTTTGATCGCACAGCATCCATGTAGGTATAGTTTCTCTTGCCAGTGTGAGGGTCCCCAGAACGATAACATGCAGAGAGGAGTGTGGAAGTATAGTAAGTGACAAAAGAAAACAAGAACATGACTGCAGGGCCAGCAACCCATCCCAGCTGACCAATGGCCCAAGCCAAGGACAAAACCCCAGACCCAATCACAGCTGTTATTATGTGAGCACTAGCAGTCCAAACCGTCCCTGGATGAAGAAATCACATGGAAAACAATCGAACAATTAGTAACAAACGCATTCAAACTAGAACTATTTTTGGTTAGCATTTATGGGAAGTACTTTTGCAGCTCCAAAGAAAGAGCCCAAATCTTTAAAATTACTGAAGATTGTGCTATGGAAATTTACCCGTTCGCTTGAGACGACCATCGTCGTCGAAGCACTTGGAGCCGCCTTGTGGATGGACGTCGACTGAGACATCGAAAACTTGGTGGTGGGAAAGCTGGTTTTTTGCTGCAATGTTCTCACCCATCTTTGTCTATGAAAGGAAACCAACACAAAACAAGCCTTTTGTATGAGATACAAAAGAAGCACCAACGTCCCCCTGTTTCTTTTATCTCTAAAATTAACCTCAATAAAAGTCTGTGCACTGCTTACTATGCAAGTGAGAGAGAGCAGAGACAGGTAGCAGTGTATGTATGTTTTTAACTCTTCACTGATATCAACTGACACTGAGATTGATACACACCCCAAGAGTCACAGAAACCCAAAGAGATTCAGAAAACTTGAAAGGGTTTGCTGCAAAGAGACTTGAGACCAGCTTGGTGTCTCTGAGACTCTGCAGTTGAAGAGTGAATTGAATTTGGGGAAGGGGGAAGGGGTATATATATAGCTGTAGCTCTGCTGCTGCGAATGTGAGCTTTAGTGGTGGGACAACGGCACAGACCCACGTGGTTAAAAGACTCCAAGAGTGCGCTGTCTTTACGTCAACGACCGACTCTATATTTTCGTGTTCCTCGCACACGCATGCACCCCCTACGGCCATAAGGCCAGCCCACTTTGACTCTAACCAGCTTAGATTTTCTCTGTTCTTTCCTTCCCTTTTCGCTTCTTTCATGGACTGAATATATCCGAGTGCCCAGAGGACTCGTAAAAACTAAAAAGGCAACTTTTCCTGCGTAACCACTCTACTCTGATCCGAACCGTAGTATTAATGACAGTTAAATCTCTTCGAGAAAAATATCCATTTTTTAAGCTCTTTTCGAATACTATTAAACACTTAAATAAATATATAAGTCTCATTTGTTTGTGCTTACTGCTTAGAGCACTAGCTAGGGCTTTACAAGAAACCGGAGAATCGATTGGCCGCCGGAGCTCTGAATTGGCGTAAAACCGGTCCGCAAGCGGTTGGATTTGCCAGAAACCGATGTCCAGCGATTTGGTCCCGGTTTGATCCTGGGTCGGACCGCTGAACCAACTGAACTGATAAAATGTTTTTTTTAAAAAATTATACATATATGAAATGTCATTTCACTTAAGTAAGTGAAGCGGCGTCGTTTTACGACTCGGTGTTTGAAAAAAATATAAAGAGCAAAACGGCGCCGTTTCCTTCTAGGGTTTAAAATCTCAAATTTCTTTCTTCTTTCTCGTTTCTCTTTCGACTTCTTCATTTCCCACACCGCCCCCCATCGTCTCTCTCTCTCTCTCTCTCTCTCTCTCTCTCTCTCTCTCTCTCTCTCCACGCACCTCGCGGCGTCTTCTCTCTCTCTCTTTCTTACACCTAGTTTGCAATTCGCACGCAGCGGCAGGGTCACCTCCGTCGCAATCGAAGACGTCGACGAATCGACCGTAGTTACGCTGAGACCAATATCGACGGTTTTCTCCCCCTTCACCGGCCAGTTTCAATCGAGATTTTCATCATTTTAAGGGATCGGTGCGGTTTCGATTTTAGACCAAAACCGCATCGATACCTTCGGTTTTCACCCCTAGCACTAGCATTAGATTATGTCACATATATCTATATATTTGCATAATATAATCTTAAATTGAGCTGCATTGAATTATATATATCCAAAAGTTTGCATAACTATGAACAGTATTTCTACAAATTTAAAGATGCACTGTTCACTCTACTAATCTTATTTTATTATTTTTTTCTCTCTCCTCCCCCCTCTCTTTCTCCACCAACTGATAAAATTTTAGGAAAAAAATTCTAGTGGATGCTAAATGATAGAATTTGTAGTGGTGCTAATTGTAAAATATATAAAAAAAAAATAGAAAAAAAATAAATAATAATAAAATAATATTTTATTATTATTTCGGTCAAAGATGCATAATTCAATATGAGAATTTTTTTTATATGCAAAACCAATCTCTAAAAGATGTGATTTTGCATAAACATATAAAGAAATCAATACTAGTACTCTTAGACAAAGAATTTAAAGTGATTGTACATTCATTTTTTATCTATAGATACAGTTGTACAAATAATGCGCACTCTATTTTAAAAAAATAAAATGTTTCATGTGTATCTCAGATTTGCCTCCTTTTTTTTTTCAAAAAAAGTTTACTGTATAAATAGTTTCATTTTACCAATGGCTTCGTAGTAGTATTATGTAAACATTTTTTTTTTTTATTGTTTAGAGGGTGTCATGCTTTTTATGTTTTCATTGTATCTTTCTTCCTCTTTCCCCTTCACTACACATGAACAATGAATTTTATACCCTTCATAAACATGCAAGTTTTTATGCTTCAAAAATCATAAAACCCTAGTTAGACCAATCTTTATCTGTACTTAATCGGGCACTTAACATTTAAATAAAAGCTTCTACATTTGAACCAACCAAAGATATCAATAAGTAATTAATCTTTTCTACTAATAGAAGCACAACCAAGTTGGATTTTACAGCTAAATTGACGTTGATTTGACAATTTTAAGTACATTTTCATACACTGTTATAATATATAAATAATGAGTAATACTAAATACAAATTCTAAATAGACAAGTTCCGCGCATACCTTTTGTAAAAATGTGGATACCATTAAAAATGAATTATTTTTTTTTCTTACGCTTTCATAGTAGGGTCTACTTTTTTATAAAGAGAGATTGCGCGAAACTTATCTATTTGAAACTTATACAAATAATTTCTCATAAGTAATTAAAGTAAAATGATTTGGCTTGCATGCATGCTAACAATGGTTACAAAAAGCAATCAAGAAACAAAAAGCTTCTTAATTGAAATTCATACCTTCATTTTCACCAGCTTCTTTCCCTTTACAATATATGCAGGTTTCTTTGTCTAAATGGCTGCAGCAGCAACCCTCAAGAAACACTTATAAATAATAGCTGTATGTATTATTGGAGGGAAATAGAGAGAAGCTGGATTAGCTGTGTGCATCTCTTGGAACACTACTACCACCCTTTAAATAGCAGAACTCTCAGGAACTAAAAACAATAATTTAATATATCTTTAAAAAGCCAAGCCAATTGCTTTGAATTTTATCAAAAATGCTCACGTGTGTGGCCTCTCGTCCACCCTTACTGGAGGATAGAATATGGTTCCCTAATATATAATTCATTCCAATATGCATTAATATTATAAGAGTATGAAAGCCACTGAAAGGAAATCCATAAAAAATCAGTCAAAAATGTCAGAAATAATCGTAGACCATCACTCTTGCCAGAAATGATTGCCATAAATATATATTGATAGGTAGGTGGACAGGACATGTTGTTCTTATTCCCTCTTTTGTTAATTCCCAATGACTTAGGAAAGAAAAGTTATTAGCTAGACAAAACCACGAAGGCATTGCATACAGCATGCCCTTATATCTTTACAGAGTACCTATATAAGAAGTTCGATCCTTTTCTTTTTTTTTTCTTTTGTGCATGTGTGTGTGTTTTCTGCTTTCTCAAATTATATTTATTTTTTCTGGTTCTCTCAATTAGTTTATTATATGCTAATCCTGATGATCAAGGATCGAGATATCCAAAAATGGGGTGCTAATTATATTCCCATTTAGAAAAGTGAAATATTTTAGTAATAAAGAGATTCTACGAAAGTAAACTCACAAACTGACGTGATTTGATGTGATACGTTATATTATAAAACTATTTTAATTATAATGTGTATATGAAAACCTATCAATTTGTAAGTTTATTTTTGTAAAATCTCATTATTATAACGTATACACTGACTCGGGAATTGGATCATGTTTATTTCATAATTGGTTCATCAAATACAAAATTTTATCTTCTGAAATATGGTTTCCCTTTTTTTCAATAATATAATTCTAATTATATGTGTGGGCGCATCACAAAGACCAAAGAAATAAGTGTGATGCAAGGTTGGCGCCCAGCCGTGATAGTTGGACGTGCCGTCTAGGTAAAATTTATCTTTTTTATTTTTTTTTCCTTTTCATATTTTTTTAACATCTTTAAACATTTTTAAAAAATAAAAAAATATATCAATACACTAATAATCACTTCTTTAATCAATAAATAAAACTACAATTACAAAAAAAATTAAATACATGAAAGATCAAGATGAGAGATCAAAATGAGAGGGTAAAACAACATTATTCAAGAAATAAAGCTACAGTGCTAGCTCCCCAAATATTCACCTAGAGATCTATCCATGCCAATTCAAATTTATAAGCACCACTAATGCAATATTCATGTAGTACTGTTGCAAGAGAGACAGATTCGAGGGGCACTGGTTTTTTTGTCGATGGAAAACCCATGTTCCAGAATCAATATATAGAAGCTGGATGCCTCATTATTATTGTCCCAGCTCCCACTACAAGATTATATTCATTAAAGTGAGTAAGGTTAGTTTTTTTTTTTTTTTTTTGGGAGTTTGGGGAGGGAATTTTGAACTCCAGACCCTTTTGGAGACTGTGGGTTATGTCAATCAGGCCATAGGCCTTCGGCGTGAATGAGGTTAGATACAGTCTTCGAAAGTACTGTAAGTCTAGCGCATTCTATTTGAAAAAAAGATGAGATCTATTATTAAAAAAAAAAATTCATGCGAGTCTCAAATTTATTTATTTTTTTTTAAAATGTGAAATTTTGCACTATTATAATTATCATTTCTCTTAAATTAATTAAACATTAATGTGGTACACGTGGTGAGAAACCAGCTAAAACACGTACCAACGAATTAAGGGCTTTTAAGTTTTTAACCCAATTATTTAAGCTCCTATATTTTAATTTTCTAATATATTTGTTGTTAATTAATTAATTTAATTTAGGAAGTTAAATTTTTAATATATAATAATCCCAGCTGGCTAGTGGCTGGTGCTGATATTAATTGGTAGCCGCTGTAATTGAAAAAATTGACAGGAAATTAATTAATTAATTAAACTAGCTAGGGTAATCATGAGTGATATTTAAACAGCTTTATTTAACCACCTCACGAAGTGCTACGTACATAGTATTTATTAGGAAAAAAATGGATTAGGGATTGAAAATTATAAACATTGATCATAATTAAGCCAATTAATTTCAAATTAAGTGGCCTGGGCCAGCTGGGTTCTCCTAATTAATTATATATTTCCGATTATTAATAACTATATATATATATATATAATATTGTTGTGCCTTAAAGGAACCTCAACCATTGAATTAGGTAGTACTTAAATATTACTAAAGGAATCATGCATGGTATCGAATTAATGTCCATAAATAATAATAATAATAATAATAAATAATTTGTTGAACTTTCAAATCAGAAAAAATATTGACTGTGACCTTATAATTTTGCATCAACTAAATTTAATGATAGTAGCTAGGTACCTTTTTTTATAATAATATTTTGAATTTATAATTATGTAAAATCTAAAATTCAAATTTTAAAATATTTTTTTTGTCATAAATATTAGACAAAAACTTTAGCATATGAGCGTTTTGAGATGAGATAAAAATTTTGTGAAGAGTAATAAAATAGTAATTTGTGAATAGTAGTGAGATAGTTTGAATTAAGTATTTTTTAAATTTTGATAAATGAGAGAGAAAAAGTGGAATAAAGAATATGATAAAGTTAAAATATTATAAAAATATAGTTTTATAATATTATTTTCGTTTGGAAATTTGAAAAAGTTAAAATTATTTTTTATTTGAAAGTTTGAGAAAGTTATTATAATGAATAGTTTGAAAATTTTGTTTTTGAATTATGTTTGGGATCAATAAAATAGGATGAGATGAAATGAGATCAGATCAAAATTTTATGTCTCATCTGAGTCCCCAAACAAGTCCTAAGACTGTATCTAATATTATTCGACCTTTTTCGCATGTATATATACAGTACTCAACCCCAATAATTGGTGCATATTGTACGTACGTAATTACGACAATAATGGTGGTACATTAATAATCACGTAGAAACAAATTAAGGAGTGAGCTATGTCGGTATCTTGTCTGCTACTTAATTATCCTAATTAATTAATTAATTAATTACGAGAATCTTTATTATTTAAAGCCGGCCAGAATCGATTGTCTCGTTATGCTTACAAATTAATTAATTATTTATATGAATATCTTGTCTGGTAATTTAATTTTTATATATTTGAGACAAATATAATTAATTAAGCCAATAAAGTTTATACACGATATATCATGAGCTAGCAGCTATATATTTATATACGTTAATGTTAATAATTAGGCCAATAATTAACTCGATGATTGGCAATATTCTGCGTGACATACAGAACTTATAATTTATATATAAGTATTTAATTTTATATTTTTAATTAATCTTCAGATCATTCTGTAGGTGTTGAGTTTTCACACCATTTGGTGGTACGTACATGGAATGAAAAATACCATAAATATATATATAATATATAAGATCATAGCAAAGAAATTATATATGATGGTGATGATGATCGAAGAAGAACGTCGACTCTAGCTACGTACGTACCGATCGAGACAAAGTAATAGGAATATATATATATAATAACATCATCAAATAACGTGAACTTTCAAAACACATGATATATAGTAATTAGCATCTACGTGATGACTTTGACCAATAGGCATCCCATGTTTTCAAAGTCGATATTTATATTAAATACAAACATGAATTATACAAGCGTTACTATAAGAAAACTGGTTATTTATGGCCATTTAATTCCAACGAAATGACTATTTACCGTTAAAATAAATCTGTTTTGATCATAAATAACTTTTTCGTCGCAATTAAATGGCTACAAAAGCCCATTTTTTTTGTAATGCGTCACGTAGTATTATTTTTTAAAAAGAGTGGAATATATACTCTCTATTAAAAATTAAATTTTTCATATATGTATTATATTTACTCATTTTTTTCAAAAGAAATACGCTTTATTCCTGTAACTATCGTTTATCATTTCCCCAAGTAATTATTCTTATAGGCTGTTATAGCTAGGTTTGGTTTTGTTTGTATTAATTAGTATAGCTAGTTAATTTTCTTCTTTATATTTATAGGTTTTCACGCTAGACTTTTTCTTCACTACAAGAAAAACCGTATTTACCGGTGATTTTAGTGACGCTGGAAATTAAATCGCTGGGATTGATTATTATTTGCAGCGATTTTATAATCGCCGCAGGTTTTAAACACCGCATCCTGCTAAATGTTCATGACTTAACTTATGTCTTTTTTTGCAGCGATTTATTATGTATATAGCAGCGAATTTTTTCGCGGGTGGTTAGCCAGCGATTATAAAATCGCCGCAGAAAATATCGGCACCATTTAATATCAATATTGTCGAATACAAACTCGCCGCAATTGAAGCGCATGGGCGCCAAATGCACGAAGTGCCTTTTATTTTCCCCCCAAGTTTATTTCTCCACATGTCTGCCCACTTCGACGCGCGAGAACTCTTCTGCACTAAGACCCATTGCACCAAAGACTCCATTTTCAAACCCAAAAGCTCCGACATCTCCAGTGTTCTATCATGGCATCAATTCCCCCGTCGTGATTTTGACCCATTATTCGAGTCTCATTTCCCCACACTGGCCTTCTCCCTTCCGTTCTAGGTTCGAAGAGATCACAAAACTTCAAATCCCACAATCGACTACCCTAGTGTTCTCCATTGCTCCTATTCTCTCTCTTTAGGAAGCTAGGTCCTACATTTGTGGCTCCCCTTACAAATTTCAAATCCGTGCCTCGTGGAGACATAGAAGTTCATATTTGGGGGGTTTTCAAGAATAATCGAGTGGTGGCTCCAGGTATCTCTTGCTGCCATTGCATTTATCTTCCCCCCTCCACATTTAATCGTAGGTTGCATTACGATTTGGGCTTGTCGTCTTTAGATCTTTTCATGTTGTTTCCTTCTGTGAAACTGATGTGCATGCTCCTCTGTTTATTTTGCTGTTTAATGTTGTGTATGATCTGCCTCGTGTGTTTGAGCTGATGTATCAGTTGTGGGCATTAGATAATTTTAATTCACCAATTTTTTTTTTTTTTTGGCTTATCAGAAGCTTTTCTTGTAGAATTTATGGCTCAGTTTTTGGCTTATCAGAATGTTTTTCTGCTAGAATTTATGGCCCAGTTTTTGTTACCGTATTTAGTGTAAGTTAGTGATATCTTATAATGCTTGAAGAAAGTGCTGCCATTTTTCCTATAGTATATAAATTTCTGAAGTTGTTGCACAATGTAGGGGATTTCTACACGCTACCATAGCTCATTTCACTAGAAAAGGTCTGTTTATATAACTTACTAATGACAAGGATTAAAAAAAAGACAGTATTTGGTGAATTAAATACTGCTACCTTATGAAAAGGTCTACTTATGAAGATGTGCTAAAAGTCCTAATATATAATTATAGGACACATTTCTGCCAAATCTATATCATTTTTTTTTTTCATTTCAAAATTAGACTTATATATATATATCAAGCCATTTAGAGAATATATATGGTCTTAGCTAGTTATTTCATTTAGAGAAGCAGATCAACAGTGGGGTCATTTCTCACTCGAGTTCTTTACCAGCTTTAGGAGCTTACTGTCTGCCTTTTCTGATTTCATAGCTGTCATTTACGTCTGCTTGAGGAAACATCTCGTAACGTTCTTGTTTTCTCAAGATATATGTCCTGACGTAGTGATTGACTCTGTTGAGCGTTTGATTTTGCATTTATGAGATGGTTATGTGATATTGACGTTGCTAATTTATTATGCTTAGGTTTGGTGGGTATTGTTTCTGTGAATGTGATTGGTTTGATTTATTAGTATTTTGACTCACTAGTTAACTGTGATGGCGTAAAAGTTACAATATCTGCGCAAGTTTGTTTTGCCGGATTTGATCCCTAGAGTCGGAGAGTGAGACACGTTGGAGGAACCATTTCGACTGATAGGTGGCGCTAAAAGTCATGTTAGGTTTAGCAGAGCAACGTAGTGATGAGGCAGCAGCGACTGTCTTTAGGGAGGTTCTTGGCCATCGACCTGGATATGCACGGGGACTTGGGGAAATGGTCATCCCCGAGTCAAGTAGACAACGTGACAAAGTTCAAATGCAACAATACATGTCTGAGGCTGAAAAGCACAAGAAAGATGCTGAACAATATAAGAAGGATGCTGAGCAATATAAGAAGGATGCTGAAGATTACAAGAGTCAGCTGGATGAAATAAGGACAGAGATGCGGGAGCTAAGGGAGCATCAGCTACAAAATGACAAAGTGATGCAATCTTTCTTTAGGGCTTTCCCGTCATTCACTGAGTCAGTTCGACAGACTCAGTGCAACGATTCCCCCGGCCCATAAGGGGCTTCTCATAAAAGGGCACATTTTTTGGGTTTATTTTTGTGACACCGGGGAGGCATGAGTCAAGGGTGTCATTGTGTTTAGCCTTTGGGTGGTTTTTGTACTTACTCTATACGACACTGGGCTATATATATAAATATATATATTGTATTATATATATTTATATAAATCTTGGATCTATGTCTACACCGGGGATCTCTTGGATCTCTCATGGTCTGCAAAATGAGGTTAGTATCATTTTGAGTTATCCACCATAAAATGTACTTGTACAAGTGAAGTGTTAAATATATTTCTAGCAATTTGGTTTCCCAAACCCGATGAATAATTCATTGATGGTTTTATACATAATTCCTTTTTTTTTTTTATGGTAATCATCACATAAGGCTGACTCTCTGAGAAGCTTCCTTGAGAATTACTTCTGTTGGAAGAGAAGCTTAAGGCTAGAGAGAGAGTAAGTTCCGACACATTTTTCCCTGCTCTGTAAAAGTTTACTTACAACTTGTGTTTTATTTTTTTCCCGTGTAAAATGACATTGATCCTCTACAGTTATGTATGTAGTTTAACTAGCTTTGTCGCTTTGGAAATTCTAGTAAATATGTTTTCATTGCCACAGCTTGAGCTGCAGATGATGTATATTTTGCAATCACGCATGCCTCCCATTACATTCTTAAGCCATAATGGAGTCCCTGAATTCACCTCCCAAATTATTGTATGTAGTACTTCTGATCTCTTGATCCACTTCAATATTTGGTCGACTTGAACATGCATGTCTATAATATGGTCTTTTCTATATCCATATACACTCACATAGTTACTTAATATATAAGTGTGTGTGTATGTGTGAGGCTACGTACGTAATAATAGGAAGGGATACAATGTTTTCCAAATATTCATTTCATTGAATGCAATGATTACATAATGCCTTAGAAATCTGCTATAGGCATATGATATAGCAGGTAATGACTAAATTCTGGTACTGTCGAGAGGTTAGATTTATTTTTGCAATGCATATTTCATTTATATTTATTCCCTTATATTTAATAGCCACTACGTTTTTTGTTTTCTTTAACATAAATTCCACTACTGTCGAAAACTTAGATTTTTTGAAAATCATGGGAAAAAAGCTTTATTGTTCAAATCTATAGTACTCTTTGCTTCCCTATTCTGTTCACGGCATCCGGTCGTTTGAATTCTGTCGATTAACGCTTGTCTTTCTCTTTTGATACATCAAAACTCAATCCTTCACTCAGTTCTTAGTAAGAAGTTTCCTGCAAGTGTATTTCAGATAATTAAAGAGAGATGCCCCCAGTCTTTAAGCTAATGTCATTTTATAATTGGTTGAATAAAGTGTCCCAACTCATAGTGATTGACTCTTGGCTTCTATATCAACCATGAGATGAGGAGCCTTGATAGGTTTTGTAGGTCGGGCCTTTGAGAAGGAGCATTTAATACATTAAGTTTCTTGCAGAGCAGTTTAGGGATGAATTGACTGACCTCTTGATGTGCTGCACTTTCAAATATTCTCTGAAACTTTAAAGCACCACATCTTTTTAATGTCACTTGGTTGCAGTACTTTGTCTCATTGCCTTAATTTTGTCATGGAACCAGCTGCAAAAGTTCTCTTGCTGCACTTGCCCCTCTTCAAGCAGTACTATTTGATCGCTGGATGGAACTTAATGTGATTCAGATCCACTCCATTACCATGCCTTCCGGGAGATGCAAGAGGTGGAATTTCTTTCACTACCTACCTTATCAGCAAAAATATAAAATAAAATACCCATAAACTCAGATTTCTGATTAATATCTCTATTAATTCATGTCTCTACATTTCTTTAGATCACGTTCTTCCACACCCAGAAATAAGCCTTCCCTTGGCTAATGAATTATGACAAACATTTTGATCTTTAACTTAAAATATGTGAGGAAAAAGCAATCAAATCCACCATGATGAAATGGATTTATGGCAGCTTACTTGTTGCTTAGCCAAGGGAAGCTCATAATTATGTATGAATTTAATATATATATATATATATATATATATATATATATATGAACAATAGTTATGTAGGATTGACAAAAATTGTGGTGGTGTACAGATTGGTTTTAATGGAGGAGTTCCAAAGTACTGAGGAAGTCTACGTGCAGAATATTTCACACATATATAATGATGATATTGCTGTGTTACTCTTCCCATTCGTTGTCAAAGGGGCTTGAAGTCCACAGACTATTTGAGGTATGTTTTCATCTTAGGTCATATACATTTCAGAGGTATTTATAGTATTAGAGTAATATAATAGGAAGGGATACAATGTTTTCTAAATATTCATTTCATTGAATGCAACGATTACATAATGCCTTAGAAATCTTCTATAGGCATATGATATAGCAGGTAATGACTAAAAAGGAATAAAAGTTTGTTATAACAAGTTTCTTTGACAAGTAGTGTATATATATATATATATTATATATTGCATCCTCTATCTAATATAAGCCTCCTCGATCGTCATTCTTATGTCTTTGGATTTTTGTTGTCCTAATTCCTTCTATATATCTCCAGTATACATGCATGAATAAGTCGCATTTCGCATGTGATTAATTAAATGTTATAATGGTTTTTGTGATCATTTGACTTCTGAAGAGGGAAACAAATCTTAATTAGAAGCCATGAGTACTACTAATTAAGATCATTGAAATGAAGCAATTAATTAAGCTGCTGATCAATGTTGCAAATTAAAATTAGGCTGTTGCATTGTTGCATTTTCAGATTTCTTGATGGATTTTATATATATATATATATATATAAGAGTCGTGCTAACACCACCGACAAATTCTATCGAGAAGGTTAAATGCTTTTAATTTTTTTTTTCATATATTTTTTTATATCTTTAAATATTTTTTTTTTAAAAAATCAAGAGTATCATTAAAAAAAATTTACTTAATCACTAAATAAAAAAATTAAAGTATGGAGACAGTTGCTTTGCATGAAATTGGGCACCTTCTTGGACTCGGGCATAGCTCAGTTCAAGGAGCAATCATGGAACCCAGTATCTCTCATGGAGTGACTAAAGGCTTGCATGCAGATGATATTGCAGGAATTAAAGCCTTATATAATGTTTGAGAAATGTCTAAGAATTTAATGGGAGTAGATTATTATAGAATAAAGCATTTGTTGCTTATAAAATAAACTGTGACGATGATGGAAGTAGGCCATATTGTTTTGGCAAGAAGAGGGATATGGTTTAATAAATTAGCTGTTAAGATTTACGTCTTAAAGCATTAGATTGAATTTTCACTTTATTAATAAAGTCGAATTTAGATAATCGTGAATATCTTATTAATTTGGGCAATTGTAACTCCTGAGCTGAATTGATGTGCTCAGTTATAATGTATACTAATAATTAGGTGCATGCAGCTAACGATCCACAAAGAAACCCTGCACTAGCATCAAAGAGCTTTAGGAATAGAGTTAGCTCCAGCGGTGATATGTCATCCAGTGCTTCATCTGAAGTAACTTCAGCAACTCAAAAGAAGACTAAGGGAACTAATCCTTTTGATCAAGTGTAATTCTTCCTGCTGACAATGATTTGGTACTAATCATTTGGATGATTGTGATGCTTATTTATTATTAAGGATAAAAGCTCAGTTTGTATATGAGAATACATTAATACACCACCCCATTGTAATACATATGAGTTTGGATTTTGTTGATGGGCTTGGATGGAACTTTATGTATTTATTTTGCATGTTATATTGATTAGCAACTTGAATGAATGAGTTTGGATTATGAATGGTGCATTTAGAAACAACTAAAAACCAGGCAGAGAAAGAAAATAACGCCCAGGCAATTTAAACACGAATTAATTTCTAGCGGCGAATTAAGAGCTTTTGGCGGCGATTTTTATATTGCCGCCATAAAATGACACTAAAATTCTCCTAACCCAGCGATGTAGAAATCGCTATTAATATCAAATTCCGGCGATTAAATATTCGTCGCAAATATATTTATATAGCAGAATGTACATTACGGCGATTATCGAAACTCGCTGCTCTAATTATATAGCGGCGACATTTTAAATCGCGGCCATATAATTACCGATTTGAAAACCAATTAGCAGCGAGTCAAACCTCGCCGCATATTTATATTTAGCAGCGATATAAAGTTCGCCGCTATATAGAAAGAGGCATATGGCGGCAATTTTTTATCGCCGCTTATTAATAAAAAGCAGCGATAAATTATCGCTGCCATATGTAACTATACGGCGATTTTTTTATGACGGCGATTTTTTGGAGTGGCTGGCAAATATATTTGGCAGCGATATTTTTATTTTTAGCGGCGAAAATAAAACGATGCTAATAATCTATCGCAGCGTTTAAGGACAGAATCCTATATGGAATTAGCGACGATTAGTTTTGTATCAGCGGCGAAAACAAATTCGCCGGGATATTTTTATATAGCGGCAAGTTTTGGTTTCCGTGGCAGTAGATGTAAAGTGGGGCGTTAATACCGGCGATATTGCAGCGAGATAAAAATCGCTGGGGTATATATTTGCCAACGATTTTTTGTGTATAGCCAGCGATACGAGATCGCTGGTAAAAGTGTTGAACCTTGTAGTGCTTATAAACAGCATTAAATATTATTTATCAGCCAAAAATGAAGATTGATTAACAAAATTGAGTTTCATCCTCTCAACAAAATCATGTGATCTTTCGAAACATACGAGAAATGTGTAAATTTCAATAGAATTGATCAAGTGTACAGCTATATAGTTCTTAGAAGTTGGTGATATTTGAAAAAAATTTCATGAGCTAGCTAGGTAGTTGATCATCTGTAAAAACTAGTAAATGCATGAACTTGGGTTAAGATATTGCTTTTTCATGAACTTGGAATCAGTCAAAAAGGTATTGATCTATATATCTAGCTGCTCGCATGCAATGTTTGAACAAAATGGCCTGTTTTTTTTCCTGAGAGATGCACGAGAGAGTGACCCTCGCCAAGCTAGCCCTACATGCAGCTTCGATATCTCTATCTCCAAAAGAAGAATCAGAATAAGTGCTTATTCAGTTGATCTTCCACTATATTAATTGCAGTGTGAAGAGATCACAATCAGTACTTGTACTGTAGAAAAAGGTTCTAAATCGATAACCCCACAAACCCATTTCAGAATCTTTTTTTAAAGATCGAGAGGCTGTTTCTCATGATCATCATCATGATCTGCAATCGTACGTTCAAGTTTATCATGAAAGGGCGTACGTACTGCGTCATGTTAGGTATTTGCTGATCTTCTTCTGCCTATATATCTATCATCATCATGTGCCTTTTGAAAGTTCTGAAATTAATGTGGCATTATGGGGAAAAATATCTCAAGCAATACCTAATTTTTATAAGCCTCCTTTACCTGCCTTAATATATATATATATATATATATATATCCTCTATGTATTCTCCTTCTCCCACATCCCCATGCACGTTGTGTATTGTATTATATGAATTATATGATACATATCCTTTATCCACTATGCAAGTACTTGCCATGCATATATATAAGTGGATCAGGCATAATATAAAAATATCCAGCCATGCATTCCAATATATATATATATATATATATGAAAAATAACATATTTTCCAAAGAAAAAAAAAATACAAGCCAGGATGAAGGATTTGCAATTAGGAGCTAATTAAAAGTCCTCAAATTACAAGCTAAGAGAGATAGCTAAAAGATCTGCATGGGCAGTATGTTCATCATCATCCTCATCTTTTGAATGTGTTGATAGATATCATCATGTCAAGCTGATCATCAAGAGCATCAATTCTGGGCTAATTACTTGATCTGTACAATTTTATAAATTCCATTCTTTATACGTTCAAACGGATTGATCGATAATGTACATACCTATCCATCCACTTATGCTTTTGGCTGTCTATTATTAGCATATATCCTTCTTTTTTTTTTTTTTTTGAATTTAGCATATTATATGTATATATCCATGCAGATTGAGTGCACTTAACACTCCATTAATTGACATATTTATTCTTATACCAATCCAATATCCATATACTTTAACTGATCGCTAGCTAAAGGATGATCAAATTAACTACGCCGCGTACGTACTCCTTTTGCCTATCTAGCTAGCTAATGGATAATCCTCATCATGCATGCAGGCTTGAAAAATAAAAAATAAACTTCTGAAAACACTTGAAGAATATATGTGTCGTGTGTGAGTGTGCGTGCACATGTTCGTGGCCGATCGAGTGTACGTGACATGCAGTAGTCTTTGTGTATGAAATAATTTCTAGCTAGACATGATGCAGATCTCTCGTTTTTCAAGGTTTCGTGTACGGAAATTACTCCATTGATCATCTAAAGTTTGAAAAAGATTTCTAAAAATCTATTTATAAATCTTATTTTTTATACACTCAACAATGTGGAAACGTTTCGCATCAGTTATGCTAAAAAAGATTGGTATTTTAGTATTTTTTTTTTTTAAGTTATAATGGATGATCTATATATCTCACTATAAGTGGTGTAACACACCGACTTATACATAGCAAAACTCTATAATTACCATTTATTAGTTAAGACAAAATATAAAGATTATAAAAGAATCTTTTAAAATACAATAAAATTGAAATAAAAAAAGGATCAAAGATTAACCCATACTGAATTCAATTTAATTACATCAATTAATTATAAGTTCATGATATGGCAGAAGCATATGCATGTTGGTGAAGATTTGAATGGAGATTTGCTAGCTAGCCATTATTTTTCTCTGGACAAGGAGATTTTTGTCTACTTTGAAGAAGACTAAACTGAAAATCAAACAAATTGGTACGCGTTGAGAAGGCCCCCCCTTCTGCTCCTCTATTATTTCATTGCAAAAATCAACACTTTCATGCATGGCCCCTGCCTAGCTAGCTAGAATTTTGTTGACTTTGATGCAAAAAAGTAGTGCCTTTTGCTTGTATCAATGTTAGACCTTATAAGTAATGTAGACATGATATATATCTATATATATATCTATGATTGATTATTAGAATCATGCAATAAGTAGGCAATGCCGTGTTAAATAGTCAAATTTATAGCCTGACCAACCACATTTTCTTCGATCCTATCTGTCTTTTCTTGGGTCTAAAGCTTCTACCCATGATCTCATAATTGTGCAAATTAAGGAACCATTGTAATCCGGAAGATCTTCCCTAAATGAGCTTAAATAGATCATGCCCTAAATGCTCAATAATGTAATTGACTTTTGAGAAAATAATAACCCAATATTTTACCCTTTTTTTTTTAGGAAAAAGAAAAAAGTGAAAAAAGAAAAGATGAGGGCAAAATATAATGATAAAAAAACAAGCACACAAAAGAGTGGAAAGTCACTACACCTTCATGATTAATATATATTTTGAGTTTGCATGCAATATGAGGGGTTTATATAATATTTTGGGATTTGTGATAATCTCTTTAATTGATTTCTTACAATATAATTAACAAGAGAATTAGTGCTACAACCATAAAAAAATTCATAAAAGTGAATCTACAAACTAATATGGTTTAATGCGATATGTTAGATCTACTTTATAATAAAAGTAACTTTACAATCTGACGTACCGCATAAAGTCACGTAAGTTTGTGTGTTTACTTTTGTGAAATCTTTTTGTAACTAAAGCATTTATAATCATTCAACAAGAATAATAAATCTTGTAGTGGCAAAGCATTTCCCAAACGCAAACCCTAAAGCTACTAAACATCATCGATCTCAAGATTGTCTTAATTAAACTAATAAATATTAAATTCTTATAACCAAGTCTTTTAAGGTCCCAATTGTAATGGAATCACATGCATGAATATGATTTTATATGTGTTTGGTAGCAAGTTAAAGACAAAACATGAATGAGAATCCTTGCTCAAGTTGTAAAACAGCTTTATAAAAGGAGAGGAGTACATATATAAGACTTACTAAGATATTCTAATATATATAATTCCTATAATATCCATCTCAAAAAGAGTAATATTGTTAATCAAAAGAGCTAGAGAAAAGTTCAAACAACATGCACATATACCTTACATTCATCTTAGAGTAATGCTATAAATCATGCTCCATCTTGTCTCGCTTTTTTCTCATTACGTAAATTGTGGCACTTTTTATTATACTTGGATTATGTTTCATATTTTTAAAAGAAAGATTCTAAAGTTAATGAGCTATACCACATCGTCATATATATATTAATTAAAGCACATATATATAAGCTTTAATTAGTGTGTATATATATATATATATATGGCTTTTAGCATTTTCTCTATTATTATACGTACACACAAAATATATATAAAAAGAAATGAGTAAAAAATCAGGGCCGTCCAAAATTTTGGTCCTCATTGAATGGTAAAGATACAGTCAAGTACTAGACATTGTCGTGGGACCCACATAGGAGACCACCACGCTTGAAAATAAAAGAAAGTGAATAATACGACCAAGCAGTCAACTATACCATATGGCGCATTTTTGCCGCATATATCTCATATGATAGGAAGAAATGAATGGAACTTGTCTTATCAATACGTATTGTCACACTCTTTTGATAGCAACGAACTTTGTTCATATTACTAGCTAGTTGTTGTACGATGCTTCTTTGGTAATAAAGCAATGCAACTTGTTTAATTAATAATTTAGTTTTGGATTGAATGGAATCCATGATTGATTGAGAAATTCACTTAAGAAATGCAATTTCTTATTCAATTTGATTGAAAAATGATAAATCCACGAAAACGATCGATCTTGTATTTGAATAAATACAAGATTGAGATGTTTTGAAATTATTATAATTTAGAAAAAAAAAAATCGGATGTCGAATATTTTATGAAGAAAGTTTTAAATCAAATTGAACTCAAAGCAAAGTAGGGAGGAATTCAACTCTTGTTTTTATCATCTTCTTCACGTTTAATTGATCAATAAGATCTTCTCTTACATAATTGAATTATTTACGTACAGTCGTAAAGTGTACAAGCGACATACGATCGTTTTGAAAAAGAGTGGGTTCACTATTAAAAATTAGTTTTCTTTCATGTGAATTTCATATATATTTTTTTCAAATAGATTGAGCGGCGTTTGTACATTTCACGATTGTAAATATAATTTCTCTTATTTAACAAGCCTTATACTATAAGAAAAATAATTATTTATGACAAAAATAGCTATTTATGATGAGAATGGATTCAGTTTGATAAAAAAAAATTACTATCATAAGTATATTAGAACACTAAAAGAGAGGAGATTAGTTGAAATGTGAAGAAATTAATTAGATATAATATCTTTAAAAATTGATAAAAAGAAGAAGATTAAGATATTAAAGTAGACGTGTGGTTGACGACATGCTAGACTAAGCCGGAATTCTTTATGCTCCGGGTTGACTCACGTGTTCATGCGGCGAACTGGCTCTGCTCGAGTGATGACTCGTGAGTCGTAACTCATGCTTATGGTTGAGTTAACGTTAGGCCTAACTAGAGACATCCGTGTCTTGGGACTCCATGACTCACGAGTCAACACAGCCACCACGTGTCTCCTCCTACATATGTTTTTGTAACCACAACAATGTTGGTGTTTTGTCTTTGCAGTTTGCACCATTATATTTTGACTTTTATTTTACTGGCCGACCTTGGGCCCTACTTCAGTTCCTCACTCATGAAGACCATAAGTCCAGCCCATTGTCAAGTCTATTTCTGTTTGGTACTATAGTCTAACTAATGAAAATTACTATAGTGTAACTAAAAATAATTTCATAAACTAACATTATTTCATGTGATTTATTAGATATACTTTATAATAAAAATAACTTTATAATTTGATAAATCACATCAGACCACGTTAGTATGTGGGATTACTTTTGTGCAATCCCTTTGTGACCAAAGTATTTCTCCTCTTTTATTAGACCCAACCTATATGTAATAATGAAAGGGTAAGGCTGCGTTTGGATGTTGAGTTGAGCTCAGCTGAGTTGAGTTCTTTATGAATAGTAATGAGTTGAGTAGTGGATGGAGTTATGTGTAGCCCATCTAAACTTAGTTTAAAGTGTGTTTAGATATTAAGATGAGTTTTGTACTTTTATGAGAAATTAAAAAAGGTTATGGGTCCCACGTATAAAGATATTTTAAGTTGAAAAATGTTGTGAGTCTCATGTGTAAGAAGATTTTGAGTTGGGATGAGTTTAGTAATTTGAGAGTTAGATGTTTGGATGTTAAATTCAACTTAAAGTTAAACTGACCTCAGTTGAGCTCAGATAAGTTTGAGAACCAAACGTAGCCTAATTCACCAACTGAACACATGGGAACCAATATCACAACATTCCAAAACTGTTAGGAAATGAGAATTTCCAAACAATTGGAGTCACATGATGGGGGGATTTCATTTCTTCAAACTTGAATGGGATGATCCCATATTATAGAAAGAATATAGTCACATGCATGTGGATTTACTTGAATGGAGCTTTCCCATATTTTTTATACAAAGATCTTCGGTATGATCATCCATCCAACTAGGTAGGCAAAACTGAACAGCTCAAAAGCATATCCATGAAAGATTTAACTCATCTGTCAATAGAAGGTGTCGTCAGATAAAATCTCATGGAGACGTTGAAGATATTTTCTTGCTTCTTTTCGTCTCTGCAACACATAGCTACAACCCTTTTTCAAGTTTCAGCGGAGACTTTTGCAAGACATTTTTGTCTGCGTTGTTGGCATACATCACCTCGTACTTTCCAGAGTGCGCGCATGCAAAGCTTAGTGCTGGGAAAGTTATAAAGAAGTTATAGAAGGGTCTCATGCATCGGTGGGTGGGTGGAGACAGGTCTGCCTCGATTTTTCACGTTCCTGCCTAGAGAGCCTGATGCATATTCCAACCAATTTTGCAGGCTTACCTTCCTAAGAAGTAGTGGTAAAACCTTTTGTGCCTAACTGATGGAGATGACACCACTGCAAAAGATGCAATCCAGGACACTTCAAAACCATCCAATTCGTCAGACGTCAGCTTGTCATCCCCATCCAACTTGCTGAGAATTTTGGTGACTCCAACAAGCTTTGTTCATTCAGATTTTAGGTGGAAAATCATTAGTATTCTCAAATTGAACCAGAAACAAATTAAGGATAGATGCTGGATACCATTCTGTATCATGTACTATCAGGTTGATGGGTTCAGAAAAGTTAAGAAAAGCCCACTATTTTGGTGTGTTTCTTAGGCATAGCCAGAGACAAATTAACCATTCATATGCTCAAGATAAATCACATCATTTCACTTTTTACCCTATGCACTAGCAGCTTCAAATCATGTAATCTTTTAAGACTATTTACCCCACACCTCACACCTTATGAAAAAAAAAAAAAAAAAAAATTGTTATGTTTGGAAGTAAATAGTAACTGATGTATAACAAAACCCGTTTAATTTTACAGCTTAAACTACCAACATTGTTTAATCTGTACCCTCAAATAAGACGTGGCCCTTAAGATGGAAGAGAGAGAATTTGACACAGCACAATCTTTTGTAGGTCAAGTTTTAATAGAAATGGCTAAGGGAAACTTATTGGGAGTTGATGGTGCAAATTGAAACCTTTTGTAGTTTTAAGGTGCAAAATAAAAAAATGGGTGGCATCTGTGGGTGAAAAATATAATTTCCTTTGTTTTAAATCAAAGTTTAACATAATTGCTAACATATAAATGGCTAAAGAAACTAACTTCAATAGCCTGGAATTAGCAAGTGAAAACACAATCACAGTGAACTCCAAGTATGTAACATGAGTTACCCCGAGAGACACGAGGTGCTTGCTATGATTTTGGACAAAGCGGGATTACCATTTATACCTTGTAAATGATCATGGAATTAGTATATAGCAAAGGGATGGTATAGTTTGTACCCCTTGGACTAGAGATGATTGCACCCACTCCCAAAGTACTTTGGATGTAACCGTAGTTTTCCTCCGCCACAGGTGAGGGTTTCTTAATAAGACTTATGGGGTCTCGCCCTCTTGAAAAACAGTATATATATAAAACCTTCTAATAGATTCAATCGCCTTCTAATAATGTCCCACTCTAATCTGCCAAAGTCTGAGTGTGTTTAAAATTCAAATCGCTCTAGCTCTTCTTCCATCATTGCTGAGTCAATTGTTTGAAGGTCTGTAACAACACATAACATATCTTCCAAGAATGTTTTTCATGGGAAGGGGGCCCCTGTACATCAATCAGACATGAATCATTCAAATTATAAAGATAATTAAAAAGCTTAACTTTGACACCAACATATCTAAATAAAAATATCAGAGCATCCAAGAGGGAACTCCCATGGAAAAACAATTTTTCCTTTCAAGAATTCTCAGGTGAAATGAGTCGAGGACTGAAAAATACTAACCAAACATGAGAGTCATAACTGTTGTTCCGGTTGTCACCCAGCACATAGACATGACCTTGAGGCACACACTGCAAAACCCAAAATAGGTAAAATTAGGTATGAAGCAACTAAAACCAAGGATGGTGGCTCGATGGTCCTATGATTACTCCCAAGTGGTTTGGCATATACTAGATCACGGTTTCGAGTCCGAATCTGAATTCACCTTCCTACCCTTTTTTAATTCAGCAACAAAAGGAAAAAACTAATATATTGTGCCCAAGTGAAGAAAAAACACATCCGGGCAGACCCGGCATTTTATGAACCATCCAAAACCTATGGAGAACCCAAATAGCCAGCATCTTTTCTTTTCTTCAATTTATTTGTAAGTAGCCAGGAACTGTTCATGGTCCAATCAAGAGGCCCCAACCAAGATATGAAAACTCCTTTAGATGCTATTTTTATTGATAACAATAAGCATTCTATAGGAAGAAGGCCCATTCATTATCTAATATACTGACATTGGTTGGGGCCCATTAGGGCCGTGGAATCGTGGACTACACATAGGAGTAAATTCTCTGTTTCGTTAGCCCTGCTAGCTCACCATATAATCTATTTTCTCCGAACAGATTAATCATGATATACATTCAAATCATGTTTGAGAAAGAGTCTTTCTTTTTAATTTCATTAAAACAGACAACATTAGTATAAAATAGTTTTATTTTTAAATATTTAAGTTTAATTCCCATCAGTTACTCAGCCCTTCATGACTGATTACTAGTTCCACCCCTGGTTCTGCTGGCATAGCAAGATGCCGGAAAGACTGCAACTAAAATGAAAACACAGCAATAACGGATAGTGATAGGGAGCATACTGTTAAATTTGATTTGTATGTTGGGCACCCTGAAATAAAATCTTCCTTTTGAGCAATTCCATTGACATAGAGCCACCCATGATTGACCTGCAAGGTTTTAGGAACAGGACATTAGTATTGCTTCCTTTGGTTATATTCAATATGTTGAATGAGAAACATAATGGGAAGTCCATTGTCCAATTGACTATTCAGCAATGCACAAAGTATGCACAAAAAGCAATCAATCTCATTGAGTAAAGAGCGACCAAAGGCATCTGTGGTTAATCTATATTACCCCATAACTACCTAAGAACAAAAATGCAAGGGCCTGCTTTTGCAACAATTCAAGCATAATTTGGAGTAAGAGGGTTCTACAGAGCGATTCTACCTGAACCAAGTCTCCTGCTTTTGCAACAATTCTCTTTATGAAAACACCTTGCTCTTCTCCAGAATGCTACAGACAAAACCAAGACTGTAATTGAACTTAACTGAAAAGTTAACCAGAAAGCAGGGGAATGTAGCTCTTTTGGTTCAATATATTTACAGACCTGTGTTGGATCTCTAAATGTTACAATGTCGTGTATAGCAGGACTTCGAATGTAATATGTGGCCTGAAGAAGTTATCAAGTGATCATAATCTTAGTAAAGGTTAGTAGTGCTGAACAGTTTTAAGTGATGAAAAAAATGAAAATAAACAGCCATTTAATCATTACTGTTATTCACGATCATAGTATTTATCAACAGACTACTAGTTTATTTTCTTTAACACGATGATTAATGATGGGTTCTGCTTACTCCAGTTTTTCAATGGAACTTCAACAATTGGAGTACAAGACATAGGAGAAGACCCATGCTCAAAAGCTTATAAAGGAAGATCACTTGCATATGCATCATTGAATAAGCATGTGTTTCTGTGAAACCTCAATTTGCTGATACCCAAACATGTCTTTATGGGTATCCATACAAACAATTCTTAATTGGTATCCATTGTCATCACCTAATAAACTTCTCTCATCTTTTCAGAAAAGAGCTGCAAGAATATAACCACTGACCATTCCAGTGACACTATTTTTTTGCTCGTACAACATATCCTTAAAATTTCCTCGATAACAATCTAAAAGACTGTGCAAGATATACTATCAGGAAAATGAATGAAAAGAACGATCACTCCAATACATATATAGCCGGAAATCAACCACGAATAAAGACCTCAAAAGGAGTTCCTGTAGTCATGGATCATGGAAGACAGAAATACTATGAGAGAAAAACTCCCTTTAGAACAAACTTGATGTGTGATAGTATATCTAAAAACTTCTCAAGGCCCTTTGCCTCCAAGCACTGCCGGTATTTCCTTGGAGCCTTGAGTGAAAAAGAGACGAATGTCATTGAGGGAAAAACTGCCTAAGATATGCCAAGCCATTCTTGGCAAGGCCCACATATTTCAAATAGGTAATGAATCATCAAACAGTCAACTTACTGTGGAGACCTAACACAAAATCTTTGGAAGAGTTAAGTTTTCAAAGGTGAACTAATCAATTGCCAACATTGGCAAAAGCTTCAAGCATAACAAATATGAGAATTTATAGATGGTAGGTGCTTTCAAAATCAACCAAAGTGAAAAACGCAAGAACTCCAACAAGTCATTAAGCCATAGACAGACTCGTATGAACATCAAAAGAATTGTGAAACTGTTTTTCTTACTCTGTTGGCCTTAATTGAATTTCATATAACACTTCCATTAACTGCTTGACTTTGACTGACACTCCTAAACCTAAACCGTTTTTTGACAACTGTAATCTGATTAAAAAGTGGAAAGGGGCACAACCCTAGTACACAAGAAGTTTATAAGAGAACAAACCTAAACTAATAACAAAGAAAAAAACTCACAGAATTCACAAGCCTACTATAGGTGACCAGACTAACCCCCATCAAGCAATAGTTTCTTATATACAATGATGCCATTGAAAGTATATGGATCAAATTAAATGACCAACTTAAAGACTGCGAAAAAAATTTCTGCAATCATAGTTGGGTACAGGCGTTCATAGAACGATCATAAACTCTCATGCGGGGCGGCCGCCCCCATCGCCCCCATCTGTAAACTCAAAAGAGTGGCACCATTCGGCTTGCCTAAACTGAAACACAAGCAAGCTTTTCATTTATAACATTTATCAGACTGTTTAATAGAGATTTCCACCTACTGCCATCAGCATTACATATGATTTGACAGTACGACAACAGGTTTAGGTAGAGTGAAGCATACATTGAAAAACTAAAGAAGAACCTTAGCTCTTCCAGCGCGACTTGCATTACTATGTCTTGACACAAGTGGGGACATTTTAAAGCAATTATATAACCTCAAAATTTTCCAGAGTGAGTCCTTGTTGACGCTGGACCAAACTGAAATTCCCAAGTCAGAACAAATATACATGAAAGCTAGGGCTACAAGTGGTAGTATCAACCAACAGAACCAAAGTAGTCATCAACTAAATCTGATGAGGAACTCCTCACAAGGGTAACAGAGTTACAGAGGTAGATCAAAATTAGCAAGAAAACTTTCGTATAAAGAGTGAAATCATCCAAGTTTGGCTATATAAGCTAAAATCGTCAAAGAAAGAAGATTAGATATCAATAGGGCCCTCCCTCCAAAGTGGAATAACCTAGCACTGACTCCTAACAATATGCTGATCTCTACATTCATACAGCGGATAATGCAAAACCTCCGAACCATTTGTAGTAATGGCCATTATAATTAAACCGATGCAGATGCATAATAGTCAAAACTTTACCTTTTCAACAATGATCCTGTCACCAACACGGAGAGTTGGGTACATAGAAGAGGAGGGTATGTGCCGAATCTCCGAAAACGTGGACCATAAAAGCACCATCACCAAAAGCCTCAGGAACCCATCAAGCCCCGGCCACCGGAGAAACCCCCAACTCTGGCACGGCATCCACCGGAGCGAAGGGGAGGCGATAAGGAACTGGTACAATGCAGAGGGCCTCAAGAAACTCATTGTGGGAATTCGGGGAACAGCACAGAGAATATGATTAAGACCAAAAAGTTGAGAACCCAAGTAAATAATTCAAAGAAAACAACAACAATACGAAAGATTGAAATAATGAAGGTTTCAAGCTTTAAAGGGTTTGAAGTGGGAAGTAAGAACCAGAACTCTTTGAAGCCATGATTGTACGAGCTGGTGATTACTGAAGAGAGTGAGATCGTGGGAGGCGATCAAACTACGTCGTTGAATTCAGTGATCAGGAGTTTGAACTTGGAAATATTCAAAGACGAAGTAAGAAATGGATTTTGATTGAACGAAAAGTTCGAAAGAGGAGCAAACGCTAGAAAGGAAATGGAGAATAGAAACAACAGATAACTACAAGCATGAGAGTACGAAATGGGTCTTCCATGGTCTATGATAATTAAGGCTCAATAGGGAACCCATTAAGGTGGGTTGTCTTTTATCCACCATGAGAGACTCTTCTTCGGCTCTACAGAGAGAGAGAGAGAGAGAGAGAAGGTCGATGCAAAAGGGAATTATGGTTGACAGTTGACCAGGTGTTTCTTGTGAAGTAAGCTTAGTACAGGACCCAAATTAAGGCCCCAAGAAGTCCAACCACGTCCTTAAAAGAAGTGCATATCGATATCATAATGTCTGTGATCACAAGATTTGCCCTCCAAACCAACCGGAAGACAGAAACATATATGGCCTTGAGGGACTGCTGCATAGTGCATGCAAAACCCAAAATAGGTTAAAACTGTTTTTACTATGAAGCAATTAATGCTATGCAATGCACTGTTGAAAGAAGAGCATATTGGCATGGTGATTTGATTTCCTACTGCTAGGCTGCGGACTGTCGGCGTGCCGTTTTTATTTTTTATTTTTTTTCATATCTTTTTAATATTTTTAAATATTTTTAAAAAATAAAAAATACATCAATATATTAAAAATTATTTTCTTAATTATTAAGTAAAAAAATTAAAAAAAATTATCAAAATGAAAGAATAAACTCAAACGACGAACTAATATTTTCCTTATTAAATATAGAGTACTAATCAGTTCAATGCTTTATGCCAAATGAATATTTTTTTAACAAGCAAATTGCATTGAATTAAAAGCAAGAGGTTAATGGATTAATAGTTTAGGCCCCCTAATGCTTGCAACAGTTACACAAAAAATAAAAAGGGCAATGGATTAATAGTTTAGGCCCTCATTTGCTTTCACAATTCATCTCATTTTATTTAATTAATATAATTTTTTAAAATTTTCACACAAAATAAAATAAAAAATTTAACTTTTTTAAATCCTAAAATAAAAATAATATTAAAAAAATATATTCTAACAATATTTTATTCAACTTTTAACTTTTATTTCAACTCATCTCATCTCATCTGCAAAAACAAATGAGGCTTGCAAAACTTTGAAACACAAAACTGTGAAAACTTTTGTCAAGTTTTGTACAGTCAGACACTCTGAAAACAAACACTCATTTTTTATCTCACTTTTTTTTTTTAATCTCAGTTCATCTTTAATTATTTTATCACTATTCATTAATTGTACTACACACAAAAAACTAGCAATGGAGCCTCTCCTTTCTCTCTCTCGTGTTCATCTTTCGGCAACAAAACCTGCTAGTGGCGAACGTGCTTTCAGCTGTCCGATGTCTGCTTGTCTCGTATAGGTCGTCTCCCTTTAGTTGAATTGACACCCGTAACCTTGACTAATCAAATACCATTTATCTCATACGTGAGAGCTTATATTAGTGGGTCCTAATTTTTCAAATACTGTTTCATAAAATATGACTCCAAAAAATACACAATAATTAGTGGGTTCTAGTTTTTCTTCTTTATCAAACTTTACAAAAAAAGTCAAAACTTTTGCATCTCACTCTATAAATAAACACACATTTTAACAAAACAATCTCATCTCATCTTAATTTACATATCTCAATATTATTTACACATATTTAAAAAAATATCTTCTTATCTACAAAAACAAATGAGGGTTACCGTCAAAGGCTATAATCGGGGGACACTGCAAGCAACCATTTTAATTCTTTTGTTGGAGATTCTCCATTCATTACTTTCATCTCCTAGTTCAATGAAAGCACCAACATAATCAAATATTTAGAGTGAGCGCTGGTTTGATTATACCAAATGAAACTATTTTATCTCATTTTATCTCATATAATCATTCTAATTTTTTTAAATTTCTAAATAAAATATAATAAGTAATTTAACTTTTTCAAATTTTAAAACAAAAATAATATTAAAAAATAATGTTATAATAATATTTTATTTAAATTTTAACAAAACATTTCATCTCATCTAAACTGCATAACCAAAAACTTGTAGTTCACTAGCGTCATATGTATTGGGGCATAGCGATCACGCGCCAGCGGTAGAAGGCGGCAAAGGTTGTTTATGAAAGATAATAAGTCGGGCTACTATGCCGTCTAGAGTAGCCGCTCAACATGACCGACAGTTGCTTTTTATAACTTTTTTTTTTTTCTATTCATATTTTTTTAATATATTTAAATATTTTTTTTAAAAAATACACCAATACATTTAAAATTATTTCCTTAATTATTAAATAAAAATAATAATTTTTTTTCCAAACAGCCAAATAGAGCGGTCCAGTACCGTGGACAAACTAGTTTTTTCCGAAAGATAATATGGTTGAGGAGTCGAGTGAATCAATACGTGTACTATTCACTAGCGTTCATGTTCATAGGAGGCGTGTGAGAAATATCATATGCTTGCATCACTTTGATGCTCGAACATCCAATTATTTTTTTATCGAGTAGAAAATATCGAGAAAAATAAACAAAAAGATAAACTATATTTATAAAGAGTATTCTCAATGTCTTTTCTATTCTATTTTTTAAAATATATTATCAAAATCTATTTTTTATATTTTATATATTGACTTTTATAATATATCATACATCAATTTATCTATTTTTTATTTATAACATTTAAATATTATATTTTTTAATTTTTTTTATTTATTTCAAATATTATATTTTCTACACATCATATATTTTAAATATCTCTTTATACACCATATATTTTGATATTTATAATATTTCTTTATGTATAATGTAATATTTTAAATTACTTAAAAAAAATAAAACGATAAAAAAATACATGCATTTATTGTTAACAATATCAAAACTTCTGCATGCATAAAAGTTGAAGGGATTATAAACGAAGTACTAGAGATTAGATGAGAGATAAGAGAGTGGGACATGTGTAAAAGTGATAAAAGGGTTAAAGTGAAAATAAGATAAAAAAAGAAAGATGATGAAATGAGAGAGAAATAATAAAAAATTATTTAGATGAATGAACAATAACTTCTATATGTAAAGGATTTACTGTAGTTAATGTAAAATAAAAATATAATAAATGACAACTATTTTACAAGAACTATCGAGAGTGTTCTTAGATGTATGGATAGGGAGGATTTGAGAGGTCACTCTCCCCCTACATAAAAGAGCTGTTTCCCAAAAGGGAAGATAAGATAGTTTTTTCTTTTTTCTTTGAGAGGTTGGAGAAAGAGAGAGAGAGAGTGTGTTTTGTTGAAAAAAGAGTGGGAAAGGAATCAAAGGTGTGGGAAGGCAAGATACATTGAAAGTGACTTTGTTATAATTTATTTTAATTTTTTTATTTAATTTTTATTAAATTAATTAACTTCTTCTACTCATATGCTTATTAGATATATTTATTAAAAAATTGAAAAATTAAATAAATATACCATATAGAAATGATGAATAAAATTTCTATATCCAAAAGACATGGAATAGTACAAAAGAAAATTACTTGATCTAATCATTGACATGTCAACATTTTGTTGGCTTACAATTATTTACACAGCCGCTAAAACCTTGACAAAATCCAGGCCCTATCTCCATAAATTTGTTTGGACTAAAATGTCCAAACCAACTAGATGATTCCCATCCAATGGACAAAAATTGACGTATCCCTCATAACCTTACAGAATGACGCGTGTTCTGAAAGTGGGACCCAACTCTTATCCTGGACCTCAACCTCTATTTGTAATTTATATTCCTAAAAATAACAAAAAGAAGAGAAATGATTACTTTGTTTCAGCTAGCGTTTAGTTCAGTCTGTCTCCGAACGATGAACCCCAAAGTTCTTTCCCTCTGCTTCTGGCTCGTGTTCCTGTCGATCCTTTTAGCTTCATCGGCGGACCATGTCACCTCGACTTCGACCAGTTCCAGCATCATCTTCACTACGCTCGGTAGATCTGACTATGCCTTCGACATCTTCTCCCTTCCGGCTCTGGAACCCCCTTCAATCTCGGAAGAACTCAGAATTACCGACGGCGAATCTGTTAATTTCAACGGCCACTTCCCTTCTTCCTCATCCTCCATCCTCTCTTTATTGGCCAGAGAAGGTGGTATTAAAACCAGGGTGCGGCAGGACCCAACTTCCCTCCAGCTTATCTACGTGACGGAACGGAACGGAACATCGAGTATCTACTACGACAAGGTTTATCATGGTGCTCATGTAAGCAGCAGTTCAAGGTCCGCCCTTGAAGTACACGATCGGGTTCAGGTTCCGCTGTTGGTTTCTGCAGAGGGGAAGAATCGGATTTCGATGAAGGATAGACCGAGTTTGACTGGGGATGGCTTGTTGGTGTACGTGTCGACTCACGAGGACCCTGGCAAGCCAAGGTCGAGTTGGGCTGCGGTGTACTCAACGGAGTTGACAACGGGTTTGACTCGGAGGCTGACTCCTAATGGTTTGGCTGATTTTAGCCCGGCTGTTTCGCCGTCTGGGTTTTGGACTGCGGTTGCATCGTACGGTGAAAAGGGTTGGACCGGTGATGTCGAGGAGCTTAGAACGGACATCTATGTTTTCTTGACCCGTGACGGGACTCGGCGAGTTAAGGTCGTTGAACACGGCGGATGGCCGTGCTGGGTGGACGATTCGACTCTATACTTTCACAGGAGAGGCGATGATGAGTGGTGGAGTATTTACAGAGCGACTTTACCGAGTGAGGGATCGATTTCTACTGAGTCGGTGGTTGTTGAGCGAGTCACTCCACCTGGACTCCACGCGTTCACGCCAGCTACCTCACCAGGGAACAAGAACTTCATTGCTGTGGCTACGAGGAGACCCAGCTCGAGTTTTCGTCACATAGAGATGCTCGACCTGATTAAGAACGAGTTCAAGGAGCTAACTCGACATGTCTCGCCCCAGACTCACCACTTCAACCCCTTCATCTCGCCGGACTCGACTCGGATCGGGTACCACAAGTGCAGAGGCATAGGAAACGGAAGAAAAAGCACCCAACTGTTGCTTGAGAACGTCCGGAGTCCCGTACCCGAGCTCTCCCTCTTCAGAATCGACGGCTCGTTCCCTTCTTTCTCACCCAGCGGTGATCGCATAGCTTACGTCGATTTCCCAGGCGTCTATGTCGTGAACCGGGACGGTTCCAACCGGCGTCAGGTTTATCCCGAAATGTCATTTACCACTGTCTGGAACCCGGTCGGGAAAGGGGTTGTGTACACTAGCACGGGGCCCACTTTTGCTTCGGAGAGCACCGAGGTCGATATCATCTCCATCAACGTCGATGAGGGTCCCCAACCAAGTTTCAAAAAGTTAACCAACGACGGAAAAAACAACGCCTTTCCGTCACCTTCCCCCGACGGCAAATGGATTGTGTTCCGTTCGGGTCGTACGGGTCACAAGAACCTGTACATAATGGACGCCGTGGATGGAGATCGAGTCGCGATCCACAGGCTGACGGAGGGTCCCTGGAGCGATACGATGTGTAGTTGGTCACCGGACGGCGACTGGATCGCGTTCGCATCGGACCGGGAGAACCCGGGTAGTGGGAGCTTCGAATTGTACCTGATCCATCCCAATGGAACCGGACTGAAAAAGCTGTTTCAGAGCGGGTCTGGCGGTAGGTCGAACCACCCGACCTTTAGCCCAGACGGGAAAAGCATAGCGTTTACTTCAGATTACGCCGCCGTTTCAGCCGAGCCAATCTCGAATCCACATCACTATCAACCGTACGGTGACATCTTCAGGATGAAATTGGACGGCTCAGATCTGAAGAGATTGACACATAATTCGTTCGAGGATGGGACCCCTTCGTGGGGTCCAAAGTATATGGAGCCTGCTGACGTGGAATGGCTAAAAGGTGGGACAGGGTGCTCCTTTGAGGACTGTCACTGGCTCAATCAAATGCCAAACAAAGGAGCCAAGGTTGCTGCACGCTTGGTCTCAACCAATCCTCAATGTGGTGCCCCCCATAAATAATGACTTTTTTTTCCTTAATGACTGTTTTTTTCCCATGTTTTTATATAAATATTGGTAGGTATTTGGTAACATAAGGTACCATGTTAGTAGCTAGGATGAACCAGCCTTTTGTACCCAACCTTCTTGATGTTGAAATAAATAAAAATGTCTCATGGTCCTTGGGGTCAACGCATTACCAAGTTTTTACATCTTTGGATATAGATAAATATTTTAGTCACAACAAAATTGTATAAAAATAAATTTACAAACTGATATGGTTTGATGCAGTACGTTAAATTATAAAAGTTAAGTAAATTTAACGGATCACGTAAAGTCACGTCAGTTTATAAATTTATTTTTATGTAATTTTTTTATATATGTAGCAATTCTCTTTTATATAAAGATTGCAATATAATTTTTCTTAAAAAAAAAAAAAAAACTCTATTCAGGTGGAGATTCGATCTTATCTTTACTGAAAAAGGTTTGTGTACACGAACATATACTCCATTACAAGTAAAATAAAGAAAGAAAAACATTTGAGGCCCATTTCAATAGAGATCAATGTATTTTTGGTGTAAAAAGAAAGTAAATCGGTTGGTTTATTTGCCCGTTTAATAATTAGGGCCCCATTTCACTATAAGTATCACCAAATGAATCTACTGCTCTGCTTAATAGTCTTCTAAATAATAGTTTTCTTGTTACAAAATCGAGTTTCGCCTTTGGATGGCGGAGGATAGCTCCGATGATTGAGACTACGTTTGTTTTTGTAGATTAGATGATATGAATTAAATTAAAAATTAAATAAAATATTATTATAATATATTTTTTAATATTATTTTTGTTTTGAGATTTGAAAAGTTGAATTGTTTATTTTATTTTATGTGGAGATTATGAAAAATTGTAATAATTAAATTAGATGAGATGAGTTGAGTTGAGAAGTTCTGTGAAAACAAACGATGTTACTACCATTACAATAATGGACTCAAATTCGATAGAAAGTCTTGAGGTTATCCGCTCTCATTTTTTTAAGAAAAATTATACTAAGTATTTCTTACATCATATATCAATATATAATTTTTTTTTTATTTTTTTATATAAAACATATATATTAATTTATAAATATGTGTATTTAAATAAAAACGTAAATATAATAAATTATATATTGATGTATGTTCTAAAGAAAGATAAGTAGCTTTTCTCATTCCCCTAATTTGCTTAGAGATCGTGGATCGTTATAATCTCCTCCTGAGCTTAGGCTGTGTTTGGATGTTGAACTGAGTTGAGTTGAGATGATAAAATATTATTATTATTTTGGAATTTGAAAAAGTAGAATTATTTATTATATTTTGTATTGAAATTTGAAAAAATTGTAATGATGAGTTGAGATGAATTGAGGTAGGTTTAGGTTCCAAACGATCCTGATAGACTTGTGTTCCTGTCCACAATCTTCTATTTGCTTGGTCACAATTTAGGCCCAACAATTATTAAATTTTGAGAAATAATTAGTACAAGTTTTAAATAGACAAGTTACGTACATGTCTTTGTAAAAAAAAGTAGACTACACTTTAAAAAATTATAAATAATATTTTTTTTACTGAGACCCAATTTTAAAAAAAAAAAAAAGCTGATAAAGACCCATTGTTCCAACAAGCACCGATATGCATTATAAGAAAAATGTTTATTTGTTTTCAATTATTTGTTATAAAAATGACCACTTATTATCAAAATAAGCCAATTTTCGTCGAAAATAATCATTCTCGTTACAAATAACTCGTTAAAAATACTTTTTTTTTTTTTTTTGGTGATGGGTTTAGAGACCAAAATAATTGAGATTTAGAAGAAAGGATAAATACTAAAATTGTCATTAATTGTTTTTTCTTTTGAACAGATTGGTCCCTAAACTCTAATTTTGAACCCTTTAATCATTGTATTTAATTTCAACTTTAATCATTTTCATCATTCATTAGGTGGTCGATCTCTTTTTGTTTGATTTTTATTAGAACAAGAGTCAAACTCAAACTTATCACTATTTAGTTATATTTTTTGTTCAAGAAAATTTCACTTATTTTTTCAATGAGTTTTACTTTGTTTACCGTCTACCCAATTTTATATCTCATTATATCTCATAACTTTATACACTACTAATTTTTCCAAACCCGCCTTAGATTTTTGCAAATATTTTGATATAGTTTTTATATATTAAAGATTATATGCATCAGAGTTTAAGCAATTTTTATTGTATTAAAAATATGAATTTTTCTTTTTTATTTTAGAATATCAAAGATTATGAAATCTCCACTTGTCCCAAAAGTAGGTAGGGGCAATTTATGTTTGCAAGTTACGTTCGTGTTGTGTCAAGTCATAGACAATATTCGACTATATGATCAATCTGAATCCGACCTGTTAAGATAAATGTGTCAAACTTTCAAACCATAATCCAACCCATTTAAATTGACCTATTTAATAATTGATTAGAAATAGGTCAACACGATATGATTCATTTAAACCCGTTTCATGCAAATGGGTTGAACTAATATGCATAACTCATTTGATCTGATTAATATTATTTTACATAAAAGTTAAAATTTAGTAGCCACAATATCTTTAAAAAAAAATAAGACTACCTACTAACAAAAAATATCAATATTTTTCAAGTTTTAATCTATAATAAAACAAACATTACAAACCCTACAATAAAAAATATGAGCATAGGTGCGGAATTACAATCCTAACAATATAAATATAATTATATTGAGAGGTATCAATATTACAACTAAATAATAATAAACCTATAATTCTGAAAAAAAAAAATTAACTGGGCTATTGCGGGTTGATTTTGGGTTAAGCAACTTGACCTATTATTGATCCGTTTATTAATTAAGTCTTAACGAGTCAACCTGTTTTGACCCGATCCCATTTATATTAAACATAAATCTATTAATTTCATGTCGTGTTCATGTTGGGTTTACGAGTTGCGTCACATGTGACTGCCTCTACCCAAAAGATTTAGATGATGAGAAGATATAGATTTTTATATTTAACTTCTATATTAGCACTCTCCTTACGTGTGGCTTAAACTGATAAGAAGATATAAATTTATATATTTAATAACACCTTAATACTCCACTCAACACTTAGGCTAGACTTTATTTTAATATGTGGGCCAATATATACATGAGATATTTAATTAAATAGGATAGAATATAGAGTTAAGATTTAAACTCAAGATTTTTATTCTAATACCATAAATGAAAAGGATCCAGCGGGATCCCTTTCATTTTCCATCTTTTTGACAATCCTAATATGAACTTGTATATGTGCAATACTAGTACTTAAATGTACAATTCATCTATCACCATTTCAACCCGTTCATACCAGCTGCGCAAGCCGAAGAAACAGTGGTCGACGATGGCCAAGCTTACTTGAGAATATCTGGCAGTTATCTTTCTCGCCCGCCGCCGTGACTGTTCGAAACGAGTCAAATCTACCTTGAAACAGGCATTAAAACACCGAAAGATGATCAGGTAGAGAATTCCTAATTAAATAACTCTTCCATCGACTAGCTAGCTATAATATAATCCCATATAGACTTATAATATAATCCCATGACTGGCTGGCTAGCCTGCTGATCATCATTTTCTTTCTTTTTAATGGATCTATTTATTTAGTTTTTTTTGCCTATAAGGATTTTTTTTTTTTGGCGGAATAAATCATAAGAAACAAAAAGAAGGAATAAATTTATGATTAAATGAACACTAGATTTGATTTGTTTCATTTACTCGTGAATTGACTAAATTCTAATGGTTGTATACAGTACAGCATACTACCCCTGTTACTAGGGGTGTAAAAAAGAATTGGTGAATCATACCGAACCGGTGGGTTGGTCCGTTACCGAATTTGGTTCGGTCTGGTATCGGTTTTATTTTTCTTAAAACCAGTCAAAATCGGTCCGGTTCCGATTTTTCTTTTTCTAAAGTCAGATTGAATCGAACTGGATTGATTCATATATATATATATATTATAATTTTTTATATATAATATATAATAGTTTTGTATTATATGATAAATTACTAATTAATATAATATTAAATTTTAAAATCTTATATCACTATAGTCTATAATATAATATATCAATATAATCTATAATACAATTATAATATATATTATAATATACTACAATATATTATTACTATAGTATTATATACAATAATATAGTATATTAAAACCGAAAAATTGGACCGAAACCGGTAAAACTAGAGGTACCGGTTTAAGGGGTAATCGTTGCGGGATCGGTTCTTGAAAATGCAAAACCGGTGCATATCAGTTCGGTCCCAAATTTTGTCCAAAATCAGACCAAACCGGACCGGTTACACCCCTAACTGTTACTTCCATTTTGATCTCATTTTTGCTTCAATTAATTACTTGGAATCTGTTAAGGAATAATCTCATATAGTCTGTGAACAAGGTTTTGGACTGTTTGTAAGGAATGAACAATCTTCTCTTGTATAACTGGTTTTATGAGATGAGTTGGCTCATGAGTTTCTTAATAGTATCAGAGCCTGCCACAGAGTGAATGGAGGCCCGTAGTACTATTTATCCCGTAACAAGAATCAGGAAAAATACTAGCTTGCATGTGAGAGAGGGTGTTGAAAAATAATCTCACATTGCATGTGGATAAGGTCTTGGGCATGTTTATAAGGAATGAACAATCCTCTCTTCTAAAACAAGGTTTTATAAGATGAGTTAGACCTATGAATTTCTTTAAGATCGATGAAACCTACTTGCAAATTTCTTAATTCTATATATGTATTTATGTATGTATGTTTGTATGTATACATGTATGCGCTATTCGATTACCACATTTGAGATGCATTATTCCAAAATAATACTCATAATAATTAAACAACGTACATACGAATTGATCATATATAAATAATAAATATATACAAAGCCCTATATACATTTATTTTCTAAAAAGAATAAAACCTTTATTTAACAAGAATAGTAGCAATATCGTTTATAATTTATAGGTAGAATCGTACGTACATTCATCAATGGAATGAACTTGTTGATCTACCTAGCTAGCTAGCTAGAAATATTTGGGATTGATGTATGGATAATAATTAGACTTAACATGACTAAAAAGATCAACACTAGAGGCAGCAGCTGTCGATATGGTAACGATGAGGCACCAGGATTTGAAGGCAAATCCATCCTTTGCTCCATTTTGGTATCTTCTTTTGCACTATATACATCTCCACCGGGAAGTAAACTGCAATGGGCCAAAAGGCCAAAATCTGTATGAGTTTAAGCAAGTCGAGGTAGATTGCTAGAAACATTGATAGCACAGTAGTTGTGATCATGAAAACTGTCCTCCAAACCAGTCGGAAGAGGTTGAGTTTGAAGGGACCAAAATGGCTGCAGCCTGTTGGGATTTTAATGTCTTTGGTGATGAATTCATTATCCGGGAATCTCTTTGCTAGGGTTTCCTCAGCCATGGCCAAAATGGGTTGCAAATAGATTTGGTATCCTCCAGCAAATTGGATTAAAATGGCAGCACTTGCTATGTTAAGCAGCCAATATGGTTTATAAAAGGCATCAAGGAGGAATACTGGGGAGTTATTTCCAAAAGCAGCAAAACCCATGCAGCCATGAAGCATGGAGACAAAGGTTGTGAGTATAAGGCCAAGTCGAGTGGCCTTTTTCATTGTCTCGGCTTCTGATGGTGGGGATTTAACTGTGTCCTGTTTTACATGACTTGGTTAATTAGTTGATCAACATCATGATATGAATCATGCATGCATGCAAAAAAAACAAAGCTATATATGAATTCATATATTTTGGACATGAGATTATATATACCTGAATTTCAATGAGGACGGCTGAGAAATCGTATGCTCGAGCTATATCCCCGATTTGCTTGGAAGATCTTCAACATCTTTTGGGCTCGAGTCACACCTGACAAGATGAATATGCCGTATTTTAGCAAAAGATGGCGCAAAAGTAGAAAAACATTATATGAAGTATATATGTGTATGCGTACCTGCAACTTTAGCGATAGCAAGGCCAAATGCTGAATAAAGTAGGAACATCATAAAACACAGAATGGAGAATACATGATGTATCTACACTTTATAATTGTAAATATAATTTCTATTGTTGTGTAGGAATATTAATTTGCGCCCAAATCATGCATCATGCACAGGGAAACTGTATATATATTAATTACGTATTCTTAATTAATATATATGAAGATAGATATATGGACGTGGATCTCATGCACATAATTCATAAGATTAAGGAGAGATTTAGATAGTGAGTTGAGGTGAAATAAAAGTTGAATAAAATATTATTATAATATATATTTTTTTTTAGATTTAAAAAAGTTAAAATTGTTTATCGTATTTTGTGTAGGAATTTGAAAAAGTTGTAACGATTAAATGAAATGAGTTGAGATGATTTTTGAATCCAAACAATGCCTAAGAGATCCCATATTGTAAATTGTATCCTCCAATTATAAATAGAGTAACGCTAGATATATATAGTTTTAGGGCGTATCAGTCACGTGCACTTTTTTTGTTTTTTAAAAAATGTAGGATCTACCGTGAAAAAGTTAGTTTTTTCAAATGAATCCTAAATTTTTCATATTTTTTTTTTCAAATAGAGTGCACGGAACTTTCATACTCTATTACTATATAAAACATTTCCCTTATAAAAAAACTAACAATTGTGAGATTATATTAGAATTAATGCAAATTATAAAAATCTTGCTGATGTGGAACAGAGGAGGGGTTGTATTCAGTCATACAAGGAGAGGATGAGAAAAATACAGAAGAAGCAAGAAACGTTTGTAAGTTATTCAAGAAATCAGTAAACACAGAGATCAGAGGCTTGAGGGGAGTCATGTGCTTGTAATCTCAAGGTTGTTTTTGGCTCATCAAATAAAAGGCTTCTGACTATTCCTGCCGTGGATGTAGATCATAAAATAATATTATTGTTTTTTTTATAATATTATCTATGTATGTATGATAAAAAGATTTAAATATTCATAGATAGTATTAGTACATGATTTAATACTAATAAACATGCAACTTAAAGACTTATAAATCTAATTAATTGTTGATATTTATAAAAATTTACAACATTTATAAAAATATTTGCAAAAATCTAATCTAAATAATCTATTTTATCTAAACGAATTAAATAACTTGTGAATTCACTCGAACATTAAACGAGACTTGACCAATTTCACCTCGTTTTTCTTGACCAATTACATGAAGTCACATCGATTTGTGGGTTTAATTTCGTGAAATCTCTGCATCAGTTTTGACTACAATTGGGTAAGGCCTCATGATCAATATGTCGATGTAGCTTTTGAGAAATCATGTGAAGCAATCTCATACATACAAGCTTAGGAGCTCTGAGTGAAACAGTAGAATGGTCTGTTTGAATCAGCTAGGAAGTATCGAGGAAATTAAGAAAACATTATTACACATCAGGTGAGGGGTGAAAAAACTAAGGAAAAGAAATTCCGTTGCTTTGAATCATTAATCTGAAGAAGAAAGACTACATCCAACTGAGTATTGGAGAGTAATCCATGTCTCTCTCTATTCACTCTAATTCTGAAAAAACTCTGCAGGTATCGTTGGGGGGCAATACTTCTTCGCCACATATTTGTACTGAGCAAGCAATAGCATCATGAGTAATAGATAATCATTTAAAAATGTACTTTAGCCACAAATGAATTACACAAAAACAATCTCACAAACTGATGTGGCTTGATGTGATTCGTCAGATTGTAAAATTATTTTTATTATAAAATATAGCTAACAAATCAAATGAAGCCGCATCAATTTGTGAGATTATTTTGTGTAATTCATTTGTGGATGTAGTATTTATAAAATAAATAAATTTTTTTTAAAAAAAAGGGTTGCTTACCTTATGTTGGCTGTATTTCTCCTTGATAGCAGGTAAACTAGAAGTATGGCTATCACAGCACAGGCGGTGGAGATCTTTCACACAATTGCACAGATCAGAAGGCTTGTAAATTGTGTAATGCTGCAAGGTGGAATTCTGTAACAGAACAGATTGAAAACTAAGTCATCTTAAGAAACAGTAACCTCAAAAGAAGAAATAGACCACATAATCTATATGGTTACACATGCATACCCATGGTTTCTGAGAGGGGAAAAGTATATATTTAGCCATGAAAATTGCCGAGGCAGCTAGAAGTGATGGAGCATAACAAAGCATGTTGTACTCCAACAGAGATAATTCCGCAATGTAGTTGGCTAAGCACTCCAACTGCAGTGATGGAACCTGCGAAATGGCAGATAAAAGCACCATAAAAGAATATAAGTTTCCAGTTACGGTAATTGCAAACAATAGCCAGCTTTGACATCAATTGAGAGATCTCCTCAATTGCATGACCAAATTGGATAGTCCAATGCATAAAATAGATACAACATTAAAAGCTTGTATCAAGTCCACACTAGCTGAAAGTCCTGTACAACCCATCTAAAACAATATAAGAAACACTCTCAACCCATTTTATCTCATCTCATCATTACTTCTCAAATTTTCACACGAAATATAATAAAAAATTCAACTTTTTTAAATCCCAAAATAATAATAATATTAAAAAATAATATTCTAACAATATTTTATTCAACTTTCATCTAAAACCATCTCATCTCATTATCTAAACAACTCCTAGATGCTGTAAGACCCACATGATGTGTCTATCTCCCTTTAGTTTGAAACATCTAGTTCAATGAAACAATTTGAGAGAATCTCTAATGACATATATATACCAAAAAGGAAACGACTTAAAAAATGAGTGAAGGGATTTGTTCTTTTGAGTGACCATTATGATGGCATTTGGTTTTTCCAACCATCAGTTACTAATTAAAAAAATTCTAAAAGGAACAGCCGTGAATCAAGCCCAAGGTGGGTACCTCATTTATCCCTTGAGCTGCACGAACAAATCGCCTAATCAATGAATCAAAAGTCATTAATTGGAGCAGCACGTATGTGAAATAAATAGGTATAGTCAATAGTCATGAGTTAGCCCTTACCTTAAGAAACATTTTGTTGTTGGGGCTGTCATTTCGAACTTCAAGAAATTCAAAACAGCAGATTCCATTTGCAGAACCTGCATCATATGAAATGCTAATGCTTATGCCGCTTAAGCAAAAGGCAATCTAGGAAAGAGAAGTGCAGCCAGGGGAGGATATGACACAAACCTCTTCCTTAAAATAGGTGTTATCAGTTATGTAACAGAACTCTTCCACTTGGGGTGCACAAATCTCCTCATATTTGCTGGCAATATGATACTTTTTTCTTGTTAATATCATCAACAGGTAATTAAGAGATTTATCACATATTTAAGTACGGATCAAGATTCATTTTAGTTATTGTTCAAACTTGAGGGACAGGAGAATGAAAGAGATAGACGCATCAAGTAGATCCTACACCATTTATTACACATTTCATGCTGCCCGAAATATTTATAACGGGTGGTAATAAATATTGTGTAGCATCCACTCGACGTTTTTTTTCTCCCTCCCCAAAGAAAAATGATATACACATTCACTTTTTATAACACATTACACAATCATGTTTTAAAATGAAGGAAGTTTAGTAAAATACTTTATAAAAAATAATATCACTTTATAAAAATACCCTCATTTTAAAATATGTTTTGTAAAATATGTCGTAAAATGTATTATGTGGGTATCATTATATCATGAGGAAATGTAGTCTTACGAGGCAATCATCATGCAAGCGACGCCAAGCAACTGTAACCGTTGCCTATTCATCACATTCCCTGAAAGATATCGATCTATGTAGTTTACAGTCAAATATAATGTGTCAGGTACAAGTCTGTACTCTTCAGCCACCTGCAGTTGGGTAAATAGGGGTTCAGAACAACAAGATAAATACCAAAAACCCCATTTTGAAAGCAAGTGAAAGTGATCCTCACAAACTTCAATCTCTTAAATATGTACAACTTTTAGTATACAAGAATTACCTCCACTAGCCAATCAATCAGTATTGCACGCATGCTGGCATTGATGTCCTTTTGGACTCTCTCCATGAAGTCTGTGGAAGGCCTTTTCTTTGCCTAAAAGTCCAAGGAATTAAACAGATCACAAGAAGAAAAGGTATAGCCGAAGAAAAAGAATGTTTTTTTTTTTTTTTACAAGTGAAGAAAAAGAAAATTTTGAACAAGTCCCGTGTCTACTAGTATTAAGAGTTAAGACAAACAGACAAACCTCAGATGCACGCAAGTGCTTGTAAATATCACAAGCAAAAGCTGCACAAAGCTGTGGATCCGTGTAATTTTTATCAATATTAACAATTTTATCATCAGTTTCCATGGCTGCAAGGATATCTCTATTGCAAATATTCCCTGCAAGCATATCAATATAAACCACAACAGGAAGTCAAGGATACAAGAAAATTATTGGTAGACATGAAACTTAAACAACATATCAATAATAAAAATTTATGGCCAATTTTTTATGAAATATATAATATTAGATGAATTTAAGTATATTTATTTGATGAAGTTAAATACCAATTTTTTCTTCGAGGTCTGAAATGTAGAGGTTGCCGAATGTCTTCCTTTCTATGGAATCAACTGCTGGAACATCACTATTGTCCATGTATTCAACTTCAGGACTCTTGAAAGAATCACAAGTAGACATTGATTCATCCAAAGAAACTGAAAGTCCATCTGATTTACTTGGAGAAACATCCATGCTGAACTGTGCAGGAATGGCAACAGTGTTGGGGACAGTTCCATCGCTTCTAGAGAAAGATGTAACCTTGCTACAAGGAACAACTGCTGTTGATTTAAGATTCAAGGAGGCAGGAAAATTGGTCCTGGGGAATCCTGTGCTACCGGTGTTTGCAGGAGGTCCCTTCTTTGCCTTGGCAATTTTACTTGCAGATGACACCTTCAAATAAAAAGCACAGTGCTTATCGTAAAGTTTAGAACCATATTTACCACATACCAAGACAGGATGGAAATTGAGATACCGATTATAAGTTCATTGAGTTTTATGAAATTAATATCAGTCACGCGCACAAATAAAAATTCTTACAATGGGTTTGACTTTAATCCAAGATTTCTATAATTTTAGCTCTTGTTATGCAACATCAGTCACCGCCATTAGTGGGTGCAAAAACTTGTACAATTCAAAGCAAGCAATTCAAGACTGAGGCTCAAATATAAGAATTTAGTATAAAGAAAAATCAAGACGGAAAAAAAAAAAAAAAAAAAAAAAAAGCGAAAGAGTCCAGTTACAGAGAGTTAATTTTCGAACTGAAATGTACTAATCAGCTCTAAAAAACGGCTCTTTTGAGTTTGATTTCCTAAAAGCACGCACTGTTTATGAATGTCAAGAATTAAAGTCAGATTTTTTGTCTTTGAGTACAGTTCTGCTCTGGTTGCCAAAAGACTGTCAAACCAAGTCCAATTGTTGTGCTCTGCTTCACTTCCCTAGAGTTTCTTAAGAACCTACTGGATCAGCGTCCATTTCTTGGAATGGAAAACATTACGAAACAGAAAAGGTAGTCACGGAACAGGAAGTATAACCAAGATAGATATTTAGAAACAATTAATGTGCAAAAGGCCACAAATCAAAAGCAACATGTTTTGTAAACGGACGAGAACCCCATAAACTACAAACATGCCAAAACCTCGTTGAAAGATAATGACTGATCATAACGAAAGCTTCAAACTTCTTTTCAATATCTATTTCTTTTCACAACATTTTCTTTGTTTCTAATGGTTTTTCGCACCGTTTTCTCAGCACCCAAACAGAACAAAAAATAAAAGATGAAGATGGTGAATACCAAAGCAGAATACGGGACGGAGGTCCGGGAAGAGACGTTAGCCACGTTCTTGACATTAGTCAGGTTACTGAGTGGCGCTCGCTTCTTCGCCAACGTAGCCTTTCCCATATTCTCGGATGATGAAGACGACGCATTCCGCTTCGCCAGTGACGAAGACGTCGAGGAAGAAAACGATGAACGACGATTCTGGGTCGACATTTTCCACGGAACCCAAATCAAAGCTCGGGTCCAAGAAGCTCAAGAACAAGAAAGCAAGCTTAAACCACCCCAAGAGCTTTGACAGAGATCAGAGCGAGGAGTTAAGAGAGGGTGATTTATTAATGGAAGGATTTTGAATTGAAGAGGAGTGCTAGCCGTTGGATCAACTCGGTAAATGTTCACGGGAGCGGGGGGAAAGGGTGGGGCCCATATACGCAGACTGTGTACGTCCTTGCATGTGTTTAAAGCAAGTTATGTTATTCATCACAGACGAATGAGTTGATGGCACGTAGGATTAAGTCGTCGGTCACTGTTAGGAAGGTCACAGGGCCGTCAGGCTGGGCTTTAGGTTCAAAGTTTCGAATTTGAATTCAAACGGTCAGTGGATCTGTGGACAGATACACACAGTAGTGCAGTACCCTAGCCGGTCTGTCATACATGGGAAGTCGATATCTTTATACCAAAAGTACTCTTAACAAAATTTCATATACAATCATTATAACCATTTATGTTCCGATGAGTGATATATAATTTAATAAAATATTTACGATTTATAATTTAATTTAAAAAATAAAGTTTAAAATTTTAATTTTATAAATTAAATTTTATTATTTAAACACGGAGAGTAGAATATCACTTTATCAAATAAATAATCTTTGTACTTGATATGATAGAATTTCAAATTCTTCTTTGAGTCAAGCAAAAGTAACATGTTTAGAGTTTTCATTCGAATTTCGAAATCTAAAACATAAGAGGGATATATAAAATGAAACTATAATGTTTATATAGTATTTGAATGAATACTTGCCTCGTTTGCATTCAAAACTCACTTCAATTCATCTCATCTTATCTCATCATTACAACTTTTCTAAATTTTCACACAAAATATAATAAACAATTCAACTTTTTCAAATTTCAAAATAACTTTCCTAAATTTTCACACAAAATATAATAAATAATTCAACTTTTATTCTATTATTCACAAACCATCTCAACTCATCTCTGAATCCAAACCACTGCGTAAGTATTGGGGTCTCAAAAATATGAGACCCCAAAATTTTTGCCTTTAATGTTCCAATTGAAGTGGTTCTTCTTTTTTAAGGAATACTGTCATCATTCATTAATCAGAAAAATTTACATCCATGACCGGATACATTGTGGGATGTCTCCATATTAACCATGACATCATAAACAAAATAATGCATTTGGAGCTCTACCAGTACACAATTTCCTTTTGTGACTGGTCTGGTCTTCACTATTGTTGATGCTCTTTACAGAAAAACATCTAAGAGACAACACTTTCTATCTAAACAGAGACTCAAGCTCACCCTTCATAGAAAGAGAGGACTCAAACTCTACAGACAAGCTCACCCTCCAGTGAAAATAAGATCTGGAACCCTTGATTTTTTACGAGAGAGAGAGAGGGGGGTGGGGGGGAAGGAGGTGCTTAATTGAAGTTGTTCTTGGAATATGATAAGTGTTGCTAAACTAGTATATATAAAGGAAAGCCGTTTTTCTAAATTGCACTGTAGGTAAGATATTTCATATCATCTCTTTTTATTTTTGAATTAGATCATTTAATCTGCCCAAAATGAGAGGAATACAATTCTCAAGAGTTTCTAGAACATACGGTCAGAGAGATAGACATATAGAATAAATGTCATAGTATTTATTGAATATTTAATATTGCTAAAAAACTCATTTCGATAGTTAAAAATAGTTATAAATATTGTGGAGCATATTGTATATATCTATATTTCTCACTCTAAACTTTAGAGTTTGGACAAGAATTATAATGGGTCTTGATAGGGGGTAAAATCTCCTGACCCAAAAGGCATCACAAGCCTAGCCCAAAGGGGCACCACCAAGAAGCAAGAGGAAAAAGATAAAGAGGGGACAAGAAAAATCAAGTGTCAGAGGGAAAACAAGGAAGTGACGGGAAAGAGAGAAAAATGAGAAATGAGATAAAGCAAGTGAGACACGCAAGAGAGGAGTGAGAAAAAAGCTTACTTCCTTACCTACTACTAACAGGGGCATAATAAAATGGACTTCTTCTAGACGGCTAAAAGGGGGGAAGAGAAAGAGAATAGAGGGATCATATTCAACCTGAGGAAGAGAGCTCCAGAGAGAGGATCTTATCTAGAAAAAAGGTCTTCGACTTCTATTATATAGAGAGAAATGATAGACCACGAGAAACTGTAAAATAATCATACTATAGTGGATTTGTCCTCCAAACGACTCGTGGAAGTAGGTCCTATGCTGAACCACGTAAATCTGTGTGTCTTAATCTATATTTATATTTCTTGTATTTATTTTCTATTTACTACTATGGATGTATATACGAGCACTGTACCACCACTCCAGACCATTATCGTGGGCTTCAAACAACTTCATTTAGTCTTGGACTACCTCAGTGGACCAGGGCCATGAATAACGCATTTTCCCATTCCAATCTGTTGTATTATTTTTTGGTATTAACTGGTCGAAATCTGAATTAGAGAAATGATTCTACTAAATTGAAATTTGAAAAAGAAATAGTACCCTAAGTACTATTACAAAAAGTACAAAGACTAATTTGCCTGCCTACAAGGAAAATAGACATCTCCAAGAACCTACTACAAGACAAAAGTAATCACTTACAAATCAATAATTCAAACATCCATCCAAGTTCAAACCAACTTGGTACCACCACGCTTGCCATCGCCAACTAGCTCTTCGGGTTATCTTCTACACCTATTGCTCATAACACTTGCATTATTGTTTAGTTTTAGTATTAGTTTTACTTTGAACACCATTATATTGGGGATGGATTGTGATTTCAATGTTAAAAATGTATTGGGTCACTCTAAAGATAATATTTACACACCAAAAAAGTGCAACTGAGGAAAAATGCTTAGGATAGTTTTTGTGAGTTTGAGAGGGAATTAAAAATTGGAGCTTGCCAAAGTTTAAATACATAGTTGACAGTTTTTTCATTGCATTGGAAGATTAATGGAATTACCTATAAGGAATGAAGGGATTAGAGAGTCGATAATAGAAGTGAGTGGAATCACAGGGTAGACGATCTACTAACATCCCGAAACACTAGAACACTAGGCCTCATTTAGATATTGAAAGTATTTCATCTCATCTCATCATTACAATTTTTTCAAATTCTCACATAAAATATAATAAACAATTCAACTTTTTCAAATTACAAAACAATAATAATATTAAAAAATAATATTTTAATAATATTTTATTCAACTTTCATATCAACTCATCTCATCTCATCTCACTATCCAAATGATACCTAGGAAATAAATAGGCCTAACCCTTGCGTGTCATTCAAAAACTATAAGAAAACTATTTATTTGCTGTCAATTATTTTCTACAAAAATGAATATTTTTTTGTCAAAATAAGTCTATTCTCGTTACAAATAGTCATTTTCGTTGCAAATAACTCATTATAAATACTCATTTTGCTTGTAATAACGACATCAAAGATTTTGCTACTATGGCTGTGGGTTCTGGTCTGGGTCAAGGGTGTGTGCCTAATATTGTAATTGTTGCTATTCTCAATTTGGTCTACATTTTCTTCTATATATGCCTCATTTTTTGTATGATACTTCATGGTTTATCCATGTCCACCATACAACATCATAATTCTAGATGAGGTAGACTCAATGATTGAAGACGCTGAGGCGTATTTGTAAACTATGTTTTCTTAGTTTCATTTAGTGAAATATATTGAGGGTGTCGCACCACTTATATTCAATTGTACAGAATGCCCTGAGTTGCACCATGGAAACTTACTCCAAAGTTACAAGATTCTTTATCATATGTAATTAATATGTTTTACGTCCTATTCGGATGGATTTGGTATTAAACTTAATAGTACCCTGACTAGACTAACTAATCAAGGTAAAAAAAGTGTTGTTCTTGGACATGAAACTGTATGAAGTTGCAATAAATATATATTCTTGATGTTCGAGACTGGGAGTGAGATGTTTGAAGTTGCATCTGTGAATTTCACACTCGTGCTTCCTCTAATGCTGACATTTTGCAGTTCCATGATTTATTGATGTGCTGGAACTTTGTAACATCATACAAGGACTCTAATGCTAACATTTTGTAGTTCCATGTTTTGCTATAACTGTAACTTAACAGCAAGCTAGTGAAGAAAATACTAAGCAGTCTGCATACAAGGACTTTTGCTTCATTTTCCGCAACATGAAGATTGCAAAGGGATATCCAATCTCTCATATGCTTCTCAGGTCTCAAAATCCTACTTTATTTGCTAGTCTTTATTATTATGAGTTGGTAGATAAAGATGCAATTAATAGAGTGCTTTTTGTCCCTAGTTACTTGAGGTAATTTTTGAGGTAGATGACATATTAGAAGGCTAGAATTTGCAAGAAATTTGCATAGTTATTACTTGTTTCATTTTCATTGATCTCAGTGTCTTGCTGATGGTGCGGAAGAGGAGTTGCATTTGCTTGATGTAGCAAGAAAGTTGATGCGAGCTTTTTGTAACATGCCTCAAGAATTTTGCAATGAGAGCTAGGTACGTAGTTTGGAACCCTGATCTAGATACACTTTGTTGTGATCACATCACGCATATATAGATGATAGATCTAGCTTTGTAGGGATGTTAAATCTATGAAAAAGATCAATCTTTTTTGCAGCCAGATATTGATAGGAAATTTGGCCCTTACGCCTGTGAGTCATGTTATGAGGGGAGTAATCTCTAAGGTCGAGCCCGGAGAGTAGAGTCGGCCCACAGGGCTCGAGGTTAAGGCCTGGGCTAGGCCGAGTTGGCCCAGGAAGAGGAGCAATCTAGCAAGCCATTTCGACAAAAAGACGGAAGGCAGGACAGTATGACACCACTTTCGGCCGACATTCAGGGACATCCTCTGTCCCTGAATCCTGGCATACGGATGATTTAGAAGGATGGACATGCCTGACCAGAACCAGGCCGTATTAATAGGACGGGAGCAGGTATGCCACAACAGGGAGTCACGCCGCATTTAATGCGTCCCGGGGCTCGGCATGCCACGACTTGCCCCCTGGGGTGTCAGTAACAGTCGACTACCAAGTCTGGCAAGCCTGCAGCACATCAAAGAGCTAGCAAGGACACTCGACCCTAGTACGGAGCTGCACACCCACTACCTTCACCTCGGGAATCGCCCCAGCTATGTATAAATACCCCATCCCTCAACCAGGGGATGGATTCATACTCTTGAATACTTTAACTCTCATTCTCCTTGACTGAATATTTCTTTCTTTCTCTCCTTCTCAATCACTAACTTAAGCATCGGAGGTACAACAGCCCCCGAGCCCCCATTATCTATCTCAACAGGAACCAGGTCTCAAGCTCAATAGCGTGGAGTTGCCTAGGCCGCGAAGCATGACAACAACAGTGGCGTCGTCTAGGTTGAAGTGTTGAACTTGATACGTGGGCATCCCCACCTCTACAGGAATCACAACTTCGGTCCTGTAGACAAGCGCAATGGGTGTCTCTCACATGGTGGTCTTGACAGACGTTCGGTAGGCCCATAACACACCAGGTAGCTCTTCAGCCCATCTTCCCTTTTGATCTCCCAGCTTCTTCTTCAAGATATTCAACAATATCTTGTTGGCGGCCTCTGCTTGTCCATTGGCTTGCGGGTGCCCCAGAGATGAGTCTTGGTTTTGTTCTTGAGCTTCCCACACCATTCTCGGTAATGCGCGCAGTGCCTGCCATTATTCGATATGAAGCTTTGAGGGATGTCGAAACGACAGATTACGGATTTCCAGAGGAAACTCGTAATGGCCTGGGCCGTGATCGTCGCCAGTGCCTCTGCTTCCACCACTTTGTGAAGTAGTCGATTGCCACCATTACAAACTTCACTCTTCCCATGCTCCTGGCACTTGTGACACCTCTTCACGAAGTCCTCTACATCCCAGAGGGAATGGCGCCAGTAATATCCCGCGTGCATAACCCTGGTAGCTAACGCCCTTCCACTAGAGTGATTTCCACTGATTCCTTCATGTATGTCGGCTAGGACATATTGGGCTTCCTCGGGCGAGACGCACCTTAAGAGGGGCTTGGAGAAACCTCTTCTATTCAAGACTCCTTCCACTAAAGTGAAACGCGCCCTCTGTTTCTAAGCTTTTGTGCTTCTTCCTGGTCGCCTGCGACCTGGCCTTCCCCGAGGTACTTTATGATGTCGGCGGCCCACTCCAGCTGTGATGGCTGAACCATGGATACATCGATCTCGATGGCCTGTGTGTCAGTCATTCGAGCTACGATGTGATCTGGAAGAAGGCCTTTTCCTAGCTTGAGGCGACCTTTGCCAAACGGTCCACCTTGTGGTTCTCGCCCCTCGGGATTTGCTGGATATGAAAGTACTTGAAGAGGTCACGCGCCTCCCCCACCTGCTGGAGGTACTTCTTCAATTTCTCTCATTTAGTGGTCGTTACTTCGAACTCGGTAACTCCCAATGACCTGGCTATCGTCATTCTTACCAGCAGCACCTCGTACTTTGCTTTGTTGTTGGTAGTTTTAAAACCGACCTTGATTGTGTAGTTATGCTCCTTCCAAGCTTTGTGACGATGTGCACCTCTATACCCCCAGCTCGGCAGGATGAGTCGTTGACGTAGACCTGCAAATGATGGCCTTAGGGTGCGATATGTGTTTCTTTGGGAGAGTCTGAGAACTCTGGTAGCGAAGCATTGGCTAAAGGCCAGAGCCTCCCGACCTCTGCCCCGCACATAGCCAATCGGACACAAGTCCCTTTACTTACCGACCTTCATGCCACAAGTCCAGTCTCTGGACTGGCCGCGATGCATTGGTTAAGGGCCAGAGCCTCCCGAGCTTTGCCCCCCACAGCCAATCGGACACAAGCCATTTGATTTGCCTACTTTTGTGCTACAAGCCCAGTCTCTGAACTCACCACGATGCATTGGCTAAGGGCCAGAACCTTTCGAGCTTTACCCCCCCCACAGCCAGCCGGACACAAGTCCCTTGACTTGCTGACTATTATGTTACAAGCACAGTCTCTAGACTGGCTACGATGCACTGGTCGGACACAAGTCCTTTGACTTGCTGGTCGGACACAAGTCCTTTGACTTGTCGGACACAAGTCCTTTGACTTGCTGAACTTCGTTCTACAAGCCAAGTCTCCAGACTCGTTGCAGGGTTGAGGCTGGGCTAGAGCCTCCCGAGCTCTACCCATGCGGCCCCTCGAAAGTGAGCCATTAGACTCGCTCAGCCCCATGATCATCGTCACAAACCCAAGGCCTTAAGGAGAAGGCCGAGTTCGCCACGTATGGACAGAGGTCCTGATGAGACAAGCCCTAGGATCTAGGTCCCGAACAAAAAAAAAAGACAAGTACGTAAAAGGCAATGAGGAGAATCTGCTCCATATATACATATAAGTCGAGTTTATAAGAAAGCTTGGGTTACAAGGAAAAGGAAAGCAAAACATAAGGGGCTCGGAACCCGTACAAAAATGACTAAGAGGGCAAACAGGGAGCGTCCGAGGGAAATGGGCGCATTCCTGGTTTCTCGAGATCCCTGAAAAATGCATAAGCCTAAGGGTTCAGCTCCAAGGACTCCAGCCTCCATGTGTTGAGGTCAATCTCAGGGTGCTCTCGTAGATGGTCATGTAGCCATTCGAGGCCCTCTTTGTAACTGTACCCCCAAGTAGCGTTTCGAATGGCCCGAGTACACTGGATCTGGGACCTGATCTCCCCCATGTATTTGGTGCTGCGCTTAAAGCCGAATTCTATGACTGAGATCTCCATGTCTCGAGCAAAGATTGTGTTGTTCGCACGCCGCACCTAGACTTTGAGACTATGGATTTGAGTCTCCTTCCGCTGCACTTCGACCCTCTGACGCTGGACCTCCCAGACGAGTGAGAAATGCCTGAACAAAAGCCGAGAGCGTCGCCTGGAGGCTGAGGCTCATTCTAGAGCCAGTCGGTCCCTCTCCCTCCAGAGCGACTACAACTCCACTTCCTTCTTGTCAAAGTCTTTCTCCACGTCCCGGAGACGTCGGATCTCTAAAGAGGCTTGGGTGAAGTCCACTTTGACATTGGCCAGCTCCAGCTTCAACTCGGACTTCTTCCTCTTAGATTTTGGACCTTGTCCCACAAGGCAAGCTAAGTGAAAAGCAAGACATACTTGCACAAAGAGAGGCCTCAGCTTTTGAGCCTCCTGCTCAATCGCCTCGACCCTGGCCCATAGACTGGCTCACCCTCGGACAGGCACGGGAAGAAAAGGCCAAGCCTACCAATGACAACAAGGGTCGTGGCACATCCTCGACGGATTCCAAGGAAGGGCCCGTGTCGGAGGCTTACGGAACGCCAGCCTCAACTCGTTCAAGGACCCCGATCCACAAGGAGGGTTCCTCATTTTGCAGGAGTACCTGTTGATCGTTGGCCAATCCCCCTCCTTGGCCGAGCCTAGTCTGTCTGTTGGGGGGCTTGGCAAGGATGTCTTCTCAGGTGAAGCAAAGTAGGAGTCCACCTCCAGCTCCAGGGAAGATTGCAAGGGGGTTAATGAGATCGACACCCGATCATCGCTTAGCTCCACGATGAAAGGGGAGCTCCGTCCCTCCTCCTCCCTAACATCCAGCATCAAGACCGCATAATCGGAGGGAGCCCCAACGTCTGGGAAGATAAAAGGGCAGTATCTTCCCGAACAGTAACCTCTGGGAGAGAATGAGAGATTGGGGACTCAGTGGCGGCTACGGACGGAATGGTCTCCCGAGCAAGCGACTCCTTAAAGGAGACAGACGACTCCATGGCCACGACCCAACAGTGGGCTGGTTGAGTGAAGGCATCAAAGAAGGCGGCTCAGAAGATTTCGTCATCTTCCTCCTCTTCGACAAGGAATGTTGGCATGACAGAAGACGTTGGAACGGACGTCGAGGAAAGCTTCGAATGCTTCGCCTCGAGAAAGGAAATAGATCCCCAAGTAGTAGGAGTAGGGGCCTCTGGGCGCTCGGGGCACGCCCCCTGGGATCCCTTGGCCTCACCCCTAGAGGACCCCCGAGCGGAAGGAGTCTGGACCTCAGGGTGTTCGGGGCAAGCGCGCTGAGACCCCTCGGCTTCGTTTCTCAATGCCTTGTGATGAGAGGGGGGCCTAGTCCCTTGGGCACTGCTTCGTGACGAGTCATCTCCTCTTCGGGATCCCTGGACATCACCTCGAAGGGCCCTACCTGCCATGCCTCGAGGGGCCTTGCCCTCTTCGTCGTGCGCCATCTTTGGGCGTTTTCCCTTGCCATCTGCCATGAGAGAGTTTGAGGGACGTTTCTGACCCCAGGGTGACGCGGTGTCCATCAAGAAGTCCCGCCAGAGCACGAACAAGCAATCAAGTAGCTCCTGATGTTGACGTCAGACAACATCGTGTTGGTCTTCGCGTCAGGCTAGCGCTGCCGCTAGCCTGGCCTCCTCCCTCTGGGATAGATCGATGATCAGGCTCTTGGACAGGGGGGCATAGGACTCGACGACCTGGATGGAGAACTCGTTGTGATCCTTCTCTCCCTCGGGGTACTCATCCTGAGCCTGAGACGAAGAAAACTTTTTGGGACCAGTCTTTGATGTGCGAGTGACACAATTCAAGGCTGGCGATACGCCTCTCGGGTGAATGAGCTTGAAAGTTACACAGGCTCTCGTCCAGGCTCAGCACACGGTACACCGATAAAAATTTCCAAGCAGTTAAGTCGAGGTACTCCTCCTAACTGATGCTAAGCACTCTCAGGTAGATGATGCAGGTAGCTACTAGAAGGCGCTAGGGGTTCGGGTGGAGCTATGAGGGGGCCAACCCCAGGAAATGGAGAGCGTCGCGAACGGGACAGCAGAATGGGAGCTGGAGCCCGTTCGGGAACATGAGAGCATAGAGCGCCACGCGGCTCGCCATCCCTCCAACGTCTACGACGGGCACACGGCGCCCTGGAACCTCCAGAATCACTGAGGTAGGAATGTTGTACTTCGCCCAGAACGCCAGGAGGTCGTTGGCAGAAACCGACGACTCCCAACTCTTTCCGACGAATTACAAGGGTTTAGAACTAGAAGAACTTTTCAAGGCCATCGAAGCAGCAGAGAAAAACAACGAAGAAGAAGATGTAGGAGACAACAAAAGGCTTAGGTGAAAAGCGGTGGAAGGACCGAGAACAAAGAACTGAGGCGAGGAAGAGCGGAGGACTTGAGTGAAAACGGTGGTAAGCAGAGAACTGACTGAGACAAAGGAGAAATGGTGGTGAGTGAAGACGATGGTGAACAGAGAAACTGAGAACTGAGAAGGAGGGAAGCAAGTGTGGGAAATGGAAGATATGATAGGCCTTATATAGGGTCACACGTCAACCAAGACGCCGTTGATGTTACGGGTAGGTGGCCTCAGAAAGTCCAAATGGCATTGGGCTGCGCAAGAGTGGGAAGCCATGTCAGGTGTTTGGAGAGCACGGCCCAATGAAAGGCCCGGGACGTGTGCAGACGCTCCTCATCCAATCCAACCATTGGGAGACATGGGGGTCGTAGAAATTGAGGCGACGCTCACATTGAATGACGTGGGTAGGTGACCTCGGGAAGCTCAAACGACACAAGGCTACGAGGACGAGGGAAGTCACGTCAGGCGCATGGGGAGCAGAGGCCAAAGCACGGTCTAGGACGAAGAAGACACCTCCCAAATTCAACCGTCGGGAAGTTGGGAAGACAACATAAGCCTAAGCGCCCTCACACACTAACGATTGGGAGAGACAATGATGTTTTAAATTCCCACCACACGTGTGCTAGGCATTCGTGGGGTACTATGAGGGGAGTAATCCCTAGGGCCGGGCTCGGGGAGTAGGGCCGACCTACAGGGCCCGAGGTTAAGGCCTGGGCTAGGTCGAGTCGCCCCAGGAAGAGGAGCAATCGGGCAAGGCAAGTTGACAAAAGGATGGAAGGCAGGACAGTCTTACACCACTTTCGGCCGACATTAAGGGACATCCCCTGTCCCTGAAGCCTGGCGTTCAGACAATGCAGAGGGATGGACGTGCCTGACCAGAACCACGCCACATTAATGGGACTGGAGCAGGTACGCCATGGCAGGGTTCCATGCCGCATTTAATTCATCTCGGGGCTCGACAAGCCACAATGTGCCCCTTGGGGTGTCAGTAACGGTCGACTACCAGTTCTGGCAAGCCTGCAGCACAACAAAGAGCTAGCAAGGACACCCGACCCTAGTACGAAGCTGCACACCCACTACCTCCATCTCGGGAATCGCCCCTGCAAGGTATAAATACCCCCTCCCTCAGCCAGGGGAGGGGTTCACAGCCTTGAATACTTCAGCTCTCATTTTTCTTGACTGAATATTTCTCTCTTTCTCTCCTTCTCAATCACTAACTTAAGCATCGGAGGTACAATGGCCCCTAAGTCTCCCATTCTATATCTCAACAGGAACCAGGTCCCGAGCGCAAAAGCGTAGAGTTGTCCAGGCCGCGAAACACGACATCAACACGTGGAGTACTCATCTTGTTATAAACTTTGGCAGCTTCTCTCTTGTTGAGAGCATCCTCTCTCTACCGGTCACGATGAAAAGGCGACCTTGGAAAGAGTTGTAAACCTTAAAATTGTTCTATTTACAAGTTGGTGTGAAAGACACATCTTCCGTGCCGATAATATGGCAAACCTTGCAAGAGATATAAATTTTAAACTTCTGTTGTTAATCAAATCATACCAAGTCAACAGTATGGAAAACATGAGTTGCATAATCAATTATTCAAGAACGCAGTCTATGTCTTCTGTTAGACATGATACATAATTAAAAACCAGCAGCATTCATTCTTGAGCAAGGGCATTGAAACTACTTGTATTCATGAAAATAAAAGAGCGTTTAACTTTAACAAGCATGCATGCTAAAACTTAATAACTTCTAATTGCATCATCTACAAGTAGTAGTATTTATTCGAGAAAAATGATAAGGTTTCCCATTTTTTGTCACACTCTGCATGATGGCAAGAAAATTATATATACGTTTATAGTCAATAGAATTAATGTTGGAGTAGTCGTTCACGTCAGTATCATGAACCCACAACTTAAAATTGATTCAAATTATATTCATCCTTAGATTGCGGATTAATTTAATCACAGTTTGGCCTTGAAAAAAGGACAAGAAAGAAAAGCACATGAAGTTGAATTTGATTTAGGAGCCAAATTTTATTCAAATTATTTAATTTATTTCTGATAATTATGATTCAAAACTTTTCTTTAATTAATGATTATCACGTTCACTGCCTGGAAATTTAATGGGATTAATTAGTGTGACAGCTAGTGCGACAAAATAAGAGTCCTAAAATAATTATTCACATTTCAAGCATTAAACAATACTTTCTTTTTCTTTTCTTTTTTTCAAATACCCGAAAAAGGGTGTAGGAGGTCGGGCATCCATTTCTCATGTTATCCATTTAGGTTTCGTTTGGATACAAAAATCATCTCATTGTATTATTATAATTTTTTAAATTTTTATATAAAATATAATAAATAATTTAATTTTTTAAAATTCTAAAATATTAATAATATTAAAAAATAATATTCTAAGAATATTTTATTCAACTCATCTAAAATCATCTCATTTCATCTTACTGTTCAAAACAACCTTATTAGTTTCAGTATATATGTGATAAATGAATGTTAACTAAATACAAATACTAATGATTTAAGTAAAACAAACAAAAAAAAAATTCTATACGGAAACTTTACACCACACAGCTCCACTTAATCAATATGTAATTAGTCATTTTTATCATTCTATCTTAATGCTTAAATATATGTATCACTGTGTTTAAATAAAATGATAAAAATAATAAATCACATATTGATTAGACGGAAGTATGTGGTATCAGATTTTCCATCTAGAATTTCTCAAAAAAATATTACATATTTGTAATGTTGTACAAATGACTAAATAGTGTTAAGGATATTGGAATGAGTCCTTTCAACTAGTTGAGTTTAATTGTAAATCACATACCTTCTATATATCATTGAGATTAACTTTTAAATTTTTTAACATGACATATAAACTATATGGAGGCCATTAAACCTCAAGGGGATGGCATAATCGTATTAGGGTGAGTTGTATAAAACGGATGCTTGGGGCTCGAAATTCTACTTTCACGTTCTTGTAAAACGGATGCGCTCCAAATTTTTACATTTACATTTTTAAGACTATCGAATTAGGGGAATTTTATTTTAAATTATTCAAAGTAGGAAACTCATTCCCAAGAGAGATTAGTGGAAACTTTGTCCTGAACAATCTTAATCAATCAACTATATGGGGTGGGGGCCATGTCATGTTGCAAATAAGATTTTTCTTCCAAAAAATAGTACTATTTTAGGATTAGTTTGGATTGTAGAGTATTCTCCTCGTAATACTGGACTATTATTTATTATTATTTTATTATTATTTTTTACATATATATTTATTATTATTATTATTTATTAATTTATTATTTTTTTAATTATTATTTACAAAATATCTAAAATCATCTCACTGTCTAAATGCAATCTAAGTGCATATGGAAGCCGCCGCTCTATTCTATGCCGCAAAGTAAGAGCACTCTCATTGGATTAGCTAAAGTTAAATGACATTTTTTATGAATGTAAGAAAAATTTGATTTTTGACTATTTCATTCACATAAATCTCCACATTGGAATAGTTATTTTTTTCATTATATAACAATAAAATAATATAAGATGAATTTGGTTTTAGTTATTCACATCAAATCTTCACATTAGATTATATATTTATTCATTATATAGTAATGAATAACTAATAATTTAAAAAATATTTAATTTTTTTAATTATTAATTTATTTTATTTTATCATATTTTACTATTCTACCTATTATATATTAATTAATAATCATATTCTTATTAAATTAATATATCACTAACTCAAATTAATATATCAATTGTGATAAAATATGTGATAGAAAAAAAGAGAAAAATAATTAATAAAATATGTATTTGATATATGTACAATAACTTTTAAATTTAAAAAAAAAATTTAAAAGTTATTGTATATTTAAAATTTAACAAATCTATTACGAGTATATTTTACTCTCTAATAACTAAATATTCATTAAATTTAACTTTTAAATAGTCAAATAAAGTGAGCCAACCGATGCAAGTCTCATGTTTTCTCATCACAATCTTCTTTTACAGACATCTAAAAAAGACGATAATTTGAATCTTCCACTACACAAAGACAACATCTTACTTCCTTGATTTTCGTTCCATTGCTTTGATCTCCAATGCATCATTGAGTCATGAATTCTTTGGCATTCTTCAAACCCAAAAAGTCAAAGCGCATGACTCGAACCCATCAACTGTCTCTCTCTCTCTTGGCCCACCAACCCCCACTTCTTGCCTCCAATCTCGCCATGACCACCCTCCATGCTTTCATTTTCTTCATCCTCTCCACACCTATATATATTTCAGACACTTCGGGCTGCAGTTAAAGAATGCCAACGGCCTGATCAAAGCAGCAAGAGTACTGAATCTTCATCATGCATGCATGCTAAAGCTACACGTTCAGGTTTATATTAGTTCTGTTATCAGAGAGTTTCTTTTTCTCGGGAAAGAAAAATGACTGTAGATGAGTCTTTCACGAAACCAGGAGCAGTGCCATTCAAGTGGGAGATCAAGCCCGGTGTTCCAAAGCTCCAGCACCAGCAAAAACAGCCGGTGGTGTTATCTCCGCCGCCTCTGCCGCAGCCTCGTAACTATCACCGTCCAGTACTTCCCACGCCACAGCAGAAGCTTCGGCCACCGCCGTCGTCTGGGTCGGTTTACTTTGTGCCTCCGTTGGAGTCCCCGTCCCGGGTCCGCTCTTTCCGGTCGTCCCCAAGGACCCGGTCTGAGCGCTGGAGGTTCGACCGACAAACCACCGCCCTGGTTAGGCCCGAAGTGGTTTCGCCTGGATGCTTCCTGTCGTCTTTTCTAAAGAGGAGCAAACCGGGAAAACAGAGGCTCCAGAAGCCCGGGCCCGATTCCGAACCAGACTACAGCTCTGATCTCGAGACGCTGGCCCGCTGGTCCGTGTCAAGCCGGAAGTCGCTCTCGCCATTCTCTGAATCTCCGTCGACGTCGTCCTTTTCGTCGTCGTACCCTTCGTCGCCCCGACCCGTTGGTGATGCCGAGTGGGCCGGGTTCGGGCTTTTCTGAATGATACTGTTGGGGCTTTGATTGTTTTTTTTTTTTTTTTTTTTTTTGTCGCATACTAAAATCGTAAAGAGCTCGTTATATAATAAATATATATAGAAGTTATTATTAGGACCATTTATTTTACACACATGATGTGGCATCATCTAGACCACACATCTCTCCAAGTGAGTGTTGGAACAATTAACTATAAGCAGTCATGCAGTAAATGTAAAGTGTACACTGCTATAGTGGCTTCTCTTTAGCATTACTCTATATAATATATAAATATTTTTAATTAGAAAATTATTTGCATCAGCCGTATCTGCTGCACACTAAATGCATTAAGTGTAAAAAAAAATAAAAATATGCGAGGCGTGCATCGGATACGGGTTGATGCCCAGCAAATCTCTTTTTAATTTTGATGCAAATGTTACTCTGTTTTAGATTTTTTTATGATATATTTTAAGTAATTTTATAATTTCTATTTTAAAAATAATTAGGTTAACGAATATGATTGAAGACAATAAAATCTAAAATTATAAACCTTTTTTTTTTTAGAAAATTGAGAGATGGAATTGGAAATTAACATATGCAAAAATCTCTTCATCATTTTTTTTTATCATCATCTTATCATCTCATAATATGATATTAAATGTTAAATTTATAAATAAAATATAGTAAATAATTTTCAATCATCGAATGGTAATGAAATATCGAACTCGTTATGTCTCATCCAACAAACTACACTTAAATAAACCTCTTTATCATCAAACCAATTGTTAGAGGGAAAATGTATCGAGTAAGCCTAACTAAACCAAACCTAAACCAGGAGTGCTTCGGGCTTCGTTTGGAACATAAATTCATTTCAACTCATCATTACAATTTTTTTAAATTTTAACATAAAATATAATAAACAATTTAATTTTTTTAAATCTTAAAATAATAATAATAATAAACAATAATATTCTAACAATATTTTATCATCTCAACTCAACTCAACTCAACTCAACATCTAACCGTCACCCTAAAAGTACATATTCAAAGAAGTGCTCGCTGGGAGGGAACCTCCCCCAAAAGTACTTGCTAGGTGTATGAATTCACGGACAAGGATTTGTATCCTGAAATACCCACATTAAAAGGAGAGGCTTTCATCGTGGAATCTTCCCCATGTGAGAACTAGGTAGGGAAGCTCAGTGTCTAGCGACTCATAGCTTGGTTCTTAACAAGTGAGACAGAAAAAGAAGAAAGACACATTTAAATGCAGAAATGACCCTGATGGCGCAAATGAGTAGAGACATAAAGATTGCTAAAAATTAAATCACAAATCATGTTGGCTATATGTAGTTTTTGTCTTTATATTTGGAAAATGAGTGGCAATCTCTTTCAAATTTAGAAAAAGTAGAGGCCTTGATTTTCGTGTTAGGTACTATATATATCAGTTTAACTGTAACAGGCAATTTTAGTCCAAAATCTACGCTTCTTATTTTGTCCTCTTGACTTTTCAGACATGTATGCTTAAAATTTCATAAAGTGTCATGTTTCTTCCGTGGTGAACATTAGCTCTGAATTTAGATATAAGAAGTGTTTTATTTCATTTTATTTATTTATTATAATTTTTTTAAATTTTTATATAAAATATAATAAAAAATTTAATTTTTTTAATTTTAAAATAATATTATTATTAAAAAATAATATTTTATTCAACTTTTAACTTTCATTTCAACTCACTGTTCAAATCACACCTAAACATCGTGCCACTGACCACAAGTTTAGTCAGTGATTGTTATAACCTCAGTCAAACAAATGGTAATGGAATCCTAAGTGCGATTCCATGATCAACTGTGCTCAATTTATTTGATTTAATAAATTTAACAGAGCATGCAATAAAATAATAGAAATATGAGAATTATGAGGAGGTCCGAATTAAGCATGCATGGCAATTCTCTCTAGATTTACCTCATGAGAAGTATGACAAATATCATCAAACTTATGACCATGAAAAAATATTCAACTCAATTTAAAACTTATAAAATATTGTTTTTATCATAATAAATTCTAGGGTGCTGTTGTTAGTTAATTCTTGGGTATATACAATATTATGATATATAAATACTATGCCAATAATAATTATTATAATAATAACAACAACAACAACAACTACATAAATGAGTTTCAATATAATGCATTTGGATATGAACTTACTAGGGTAAATACTCATTTGGTCTTGGATTTTTCAGTTTTGGAAAAAAAAACTCCTTGAATTTTGAATCAAAATGATTTTTTTTTTTGTCTAAAAGGTTGTTGTTGACTTTAATAATGAACCATCTTATTAACCTGTTGATCTCGTGTATCGTAGCCTGAGAAACTCCACGGAGGTTCAATCCGTTCACCTGCAACTAGAGAGAAATGAGGGCTTTGGGGTGGTAGGAGACACCTCCGATGCTAAAGTCAGTGTGAGTTCCTTAGGAGAATAATGAATTGAAATGTCAAAGTATTTGAACTCCTCCCCTAATTGAGGGAGGGGGTATATATACCTGGTCGGGACAAGCCTTGGGAAGGGAATGGTGGGTGTGCTGTTTTGTACTGGGATTGGGTGTCTCTGTTGTGCAATAGGCTTGTCTTACCTGATTGCGGCTGTCACTGACATCCCAGGAAGCACATCATGGCGTGCCCAGTCCCGAGATGTATTAAATGTGGCATGATTCCCTGTTGTGATATGCCCGCTTCCGTTCCATTAAATGTGGCATGACCCCGATCAGGTGTGTCCATCCCTTTGACCTGTCTGGATGCAGGGTTCAAGGACATGAACTGTCCATGAATATCGACCATTAGTGGTGTCAGACAATCTTGCATTCTATCCTTTAGTCAGCATGAGTGATTGCTTCCCTTCCCGAGCCCCCTGGGTCGAGCTGGCCCAACCCAACCCTTATCCTCGAGCCCCAAGACTCTCGGGCCTTGTGGGCTGGGCCTACTCCCCCTGGCCCGGCTTTGGAGATTACTCCCCTCACATAATCCAATGATGTTTTTGTTTAAAGTGTATAAAATCCAAGGATTAAATGAGTATTAATTAACCTAATTAAGGAGGAGATTATAAGAGATATAATTTGTTGATAACCAACAGTGTCCTGAGATGCAGTTGGGAGTCGTAGTTAGAAAAGATATAGTCGACGATTGAAGATCGACGGCTAGAAACCTTCCAAATGGAGGGTCTGTGCTACTTATATGGTCAGAAAGCAACCAATGTGAAAATTATCCTATGTAAGAACAATGTTACATATAGCCGTACAGTGTCTGAACTTCGCGTATTTTATGAAAGTTTTCTATTTATCATCTCTACACACTATAAATCACACATTTTTTTATTTTATTTTATTTTATTTTAGTCTTCTTAAATTAACTGAGTTTTTCTACTCATTATTTATACATAACATATTTGAATGTTGTGTTTGAATGATTAGTTACTTTTAGATGTTGAACTAAGTTGAGTTGAGATGATAAAATATTGTTAGAATATTATTTTTTAATATTATTATTATTTTCAGATTTGAAAAAATTGAATTATTTATTATATTTTATATTAGAATTTGAAAAAATTGTAATAATGAGTTAAGATGGATTTAAGAACCAAACGAGAAATACTATAATCATTTTGACTCGTGATATCACTTAATCAGTCAAATATTTTATTTTTTTAAAGAGAAATACTATAACTATATAAAAAAATTTACATAAAAAATTTCACAAATTAATATAAATTGATAAGATATGTTATATCTATTTTATAATAAAAATAATTTTACAATATTACGTAAGTTTGAGAATGAATTTACTTCGTGATATGAGCTAAAAGATCTCTTTTGTGTGAAAGAGCTTGTTTTTTATTTTTGTTTTTGGTTTTATTCATCTTAAATTAATTGAATTATACTATTTATTATTCATACGTTACATATTTAATAAGAGAAAAAAATATATATATGTACAGTAGTGATCAATACCAGAATTTTTCTCCATGAAAAGGCATAAATAAAACCATCGGTATCGTTAATTTTCGATAGAGATGATCACGTCGAGGCCTACACACCGCAATCGCACTTCCCTTGTGGACCAGGTATTGGCGGCTATAATCCAGAACCGACCCTTTGACGCTCGGCTCGCTGCCTCAGCCACAGCCGGTCAATCTGTATGGACCGTAGAGTCAGTTTCCGAAGTCTTGAGGTCCATACCAAGGGTCTTCTTCCAATCACCTCGCTCCATTGGCCGCCAAAGCGGCTTCCGACACCGCGCACCTTTGAAACAGCGAAACCTCAAAGTGGAGTCCGATAAGTTACGGCGCAATGTTTTGGTTCTTGGCCCTGCCGCTTACAGAGACCCCCAGAAGGTGAGGTTGGGATTGGACAAAGCAATGGAGTTCTATTCTTGGGTTGAGGCCCATTTTGGGTTTGCCCACAATGAGATAACTTGCAGGGAGATGGCCTGCGTGTTGGCCAAAGGGAATAGATTGAAAGCTCTTTGGGATTTTTTGTGGGAAATGTCGAGGAGAGGGTGTGGCGAGCTAGTGACCACTGCTACCGTTACCCGTTTGATCAAAGTTCTAGGAGAGGAGGGGTTGGTTAATGAAGCATTGGCTGCATTTTATAGGATGAAGCAGTTTCATTGTAAACCGGATGTTTATGCCTATAATACGATTATTTATGCTCTTTGTAGGGTAGGGAAGTTCAAGAAGGCAAGGTTTCTGTTGGAGCAGATGGAATTGCCGGGGTTTAGATGCCCACCTGATACATATACGTACACGGTACTCATTAGTTCGTATTGTAAATATAGCTTGCAAACTGGTTGTAGGAAAGCTATCAGGAGGAGGATGTGGGAAGCAAATCATTTGTTTCGCATTATGCTATTTAAGGGCTTTGCTCCTGACGTTGTGACTTACAATTCTTTGATTGATGGCTGTTGCAAAACCAACCGGATTGCGAGGGCTTTGGAGTTGTTTGAAGATATGAACAGAAGGGGTTGTGTTCCCAACCGAGTTACTTATGGTTCTTTTGTTAGATATTATAGTACAGTCAATGAGATTGATAAGGCTGTTGAGATTTTGAGGAAGATGCAAGAAATGAATCATGGAATACCCACTTCCAGTTTGTATACCCCAATAATACATGCTCTGTGTGAAGCAGGAAGGGTTCGTGAGGCCCGGGATTTTCTTGCTGAGTTGGTTGATGGAGGCTCGATACCTAGAGAGTATACTTACAAACTGGTATGTCAAGCATTGAGCTTTTCGGAAGAGGCCAACTTGCTTGATGATGAATTGCATAAGAGAATAAAAGACGGTGTAGTTAAGAGATATAGGCAAGTAATGAAGGGAAAACCAATCATGACCCGTAAAGGATATTTGACTGATGCTGAAGTTTGATATAGAGGAGAAACTTGTTTGTGGTCAGCCATAAGAATATTTTTGTATAATAAGAAGAATTTTGGAGGGCATATATTGGCATTCTGCAGGTGAGAATTACTCTATTATTGTTACATCATTGCTTTTTCTTTCTAATCTTTGTTGGTATGGATTACTACTTTCAATTTTTTCAAACTGCAATTTCATGTGTACCTATTTTAATTGTTTACTAGGCTTACTATTGTCTTCTCTGATGCCTGTCATATATCTGATATTTCGTTCCAAAACAGTGATCCTGTCCATTCCCCAATGCTGCCAAGTTAATAAATTTTCATTAGTTGAGAATGAAAATGAAAGAGAGCACTGTCATTGTTCCCTATAATGATTCTTGTTGCATTTGAATTACAAAATGGTTTAATAGCTTTTCTTGAATGCATGTTTATGACAAATTTAGATGGTAGAACTCTATTTTCATTCTACAGTGGGGAGTCATTCGGTTTTTCTGATGCTGGTATATAGGAAGTCAAGAATCTTCATTGATAGTTATGAAAAAATATGTGATGGCGGCAAGATATAAAAAATTCTTTGCAGCTTAGGAGAATGCAACATTTCACATATGCAGGAGATAAAGGAAATTATATCCAACTTCCATTTAGACTAAAAGAAAAAAATTTGCTTTACTCTATGAGCATGTACTTTACCAACCAGAGTTCTGCTACATACAATCACTTTTGCCTACTCCTTGTGCACTCTATTGATGTGATTAGCCAAATCAGTTATTTTATATTAAAAAAAAGTGAAGCAACCAATCACATTAGTAAAGTATGCAAAGAGTACGTAAAAGTGACTGCACGTAGAGTTTTTCTTAAATTATATATCAACCAAGTGGCTTTTTCCCTACCAGGCTTTCCCTATTGACCTTGACTAGGGAGCTTTGAATATCATTAGCACTTCTCATAACATTAGTTATTGTACTCTACCTAAAAGTTTCTCTGTTTCTATCTGATACAGCAACATTTACCATGCCTTTGAAACATTTTGATTTCAAGGGGGAAGGATATTGTTGGGGGGAGGATTTGAAGTTTATTGAGCTGCCAGATTCAACTCATCTGATCATGAAGTTTACATCTATTAGCAAGTTGTAGAGAATGAGCTTATTTATTTTGTTTTTCTTGTTCTTATTGACATTTATAATGTCATATCAGAGAGTGAGTTTGTCTTATGAAGACAAGGTAGCAAAATAGTGTTTAATCTATGTGATTCGTAAGTACTTAAATGCACTTACTGTTTCTTCTGTACTAGAAAACATCAAGAATACTTACTGGAGTCTAGCTGCAGCTTCGATACTTTTAAAAACTAGCCAATCTTTGTATGATTATTTGGGGCATCGAATCCATAAATGTTGATGATTTCTTCTAGTCTCTATCATTCCCCGTATGATTTTTGCAGACTACATAGGAGAAAAAGCTCAAGTTTATACCACTACCATGTCTTATTTGGATCTGTTTTTGAACTGGCTCGAGTTCATCAAATAAGGTGTTTCTGAACATATACAAGAGAAACGCCTAATAAAAAGCATAAAAAGAGTAAAGAAGAAAAAAAAACCAAACTAGCAATCATCCAATGATAAAAGGTTTTTGGAAAAGAAATCCTTTTAAGCATCTTCAACTTAATTCACACTTTTGACAACTAGTCCTCTATTTCCAACATGCCAAAACCATGTTGCTTTGTTAGTCATGACCCAATCTTAAGCCCAACAAACTGAAAATGGAATTCCAAATAGAGCTAGCCACCTCACAATTGCAATATTAACAAATTATCTTCATTTCCTACTCTTCTTATACATGCAATACCAATCCATCGCAATAATATTCTTTTGAAATTATCCAAAAGCTAGTATTTATAGGTATCGAAGTGAACGGGTCAGGTTACTGTCATGGGGATATAACACATTATAAAATGAGATTCTTACCTCCTCGGCTCCTCCTTGTCTCCGCTCTAATGAAATCCATCTTCCATTGGGAAATGTCTCTAGAAAATTACTCCTTAGAACGAACAAGCATATTCTTCAATCCCTCATGATAATTTTTTTCAAGAAACCTAACCCATATGACCCATTTAAGCTCAAATATTACGCGAATCATATCATAACACATTAGTATTAATCATCTCGTAACGACGTTTGAGCATATATTGTGACGACTAAATGAACGCTTTAAATATATAAATTTCCCCATATTAACAACGATAGATGCATTAATGTATGTCATTAATTGTATTTAGAACAAAATAGAAAATATTTTGATTATTAACTTGTCATTAACATAACTTGAAATAACAAGAATACCCCGTGTTTTATCTATGATTGAGCTGTTTACCACTTGAAACCCTCAAGTTCAAATAAAAACTTAATGAATATTTTTCTTAGGATATACTAATTAGGATCAAAGAGAAGTCAAATGGTTTAAGATTGTGACTGATAATGATGGTTAACTTTCAAAGACGTATGATGTACAAGTAGTAATCCATGGTAATTAGTTATAAATTAAAACTCAACCGCCCCTCAATTTTATTATATATTATGGTTTTGCTTGTTTCATTATCCTTATCCAAAACTGTTGGTGAGGATCTTAATTTATTGATCATCATAAACTATATGCTAATTAGTATTATTAATGTTGCAGGTGGCATATATATTAATTCAATTCTGAATTAAAATAGGACATAATTAAACCCGTTTTTGTTGCATGGCTGCCACTGTGAAGCACGTTCATTCCACATACCTTGGACACAATCACTGGTGCTTTATAATTTTTATATAACTCAAACTCCATAATCAACGGCAAACAATGTCTGACATGGAGGCCAGGGGTTTTTATTTTTAGGGTCAATGACTGCCAAATCTAATTCTACACACAACCGTGAAGTGTGTAAACGTCGCGTAATCGTTTTGAAAAATAGTGAAGTCTACTATTAAAAAATTAACTTTTTTCATGTGGGTCCCATATTTTATTCATTTTTTTCAAAGTCATTATGCGGCAGTTTACAGTTGTAAATATATTTTCTCTATTTTTAATGAAGTGGCATGACTGTATTGATAAAATGAGTTATAAAAAAGTTGTAGGTGTATATATAATGCTGACTGTGTATTCATGATAATGCTGACATGGTGTTCCAAATATAATATATCATGACGTGGTAATTGTTATAAATGCATTAATATTAATTACGTTTAAGTTTGGGTCCAAATCATGTGGAAGTAGACTAATTAAGATAGATGCAAGAGTCATGCCATTGGCTAGTCTACTAGTAGTAAGCATGCATTTAGTACTATTCGTAGGACGTTATATAATAAATAAATAAAACATTTAAAGTACGTACGTAAGAGGGTGCGTGTAAGTTGCATTATTAGGAAAAATAAAAAGATTCTTAATTATTTTCATTTAAAAATTATTAATTCAATTAAATATATAATATACTATTTTCATTTAGTGATCTGATATATATATATAGTGCTTAATTATTAAAAAAACTAGAAATAAAAATTTAATTATATAAATTTAAGTTAATGATGTATATTAATTTGGCTAGATAGTTCATGATGACCTGGTCTCATGAAAGTCATGAAGCTCTGTGCTTAGAAAATTATTTAGTATATTGTAGATTAATTTAGATGCTCCGATCCATGCATGCATATATGCATTCATTAAAATATTTATTTTATTTATTTATTTAAAGTGGATTAGGTTTGATTAGAATGTAAAAATTAATCCTGATGAGACAATATGCAGGATGGGATGATCCCAAATTACTATAAAGTATTGATGAGTTGCTTAATCAACCAAACTTACCACATACAGCCTGCATATCATTGAAGGGAAAACACTTTTTTTTTTTTTTTAAGCTGTTAGGGCCATTAGATCTCAGTGATGATCTTGTGTCAATATAGATTAATTATCTAATTTTTATACTTTTTAATTGATCTGATCATTCCGTGGATGATCAGATCAGTGGCTTTCCTTCCATTTCAGATAATGGATTCAAAAGTTAAACTGATGATAAGAAGAACAATATTTTCAGATTATAATGAGCAGAAGATGAACGTCGTCGTACAATTTATCAGAATTATTTAGCTCCCGTTTAGATAATTAGATGAGATGAAATGATTTTAGATAAAAATTAAAAGTTTAATAAAATATTTTTATATGCATGAATTGCATTCGAAATAAATACAAGGGAAATATCATGAGGCATGAAGCATGACAATGATCTTAACATGGATGGTTGTTAATGTTGTTACACGCTTTACATTCGGCCTGCAGGCTTTCAACTCTTGCCATGTGTGTGTATATATATATACATACATACATATATATATAATATATATATATATACACACACACAATCTTAACATGGATGGTTCCTGGTTGTTTATGTTGTTACACGCTTTCATTCTGCCTGCAGGCTTTCTACGTACTCTTGTCATATATATATATAGAGTAATGCTAGAGGGAAGTCACTATAGCAGTGCACACTTTGCACTCACTGCATGACTACTTCTAGTTGATTGTTCCCAACACTCACTTGGGGAGATGTGTGGTCTAGATGATGCAACATCATGTATATAAAATGGATGCTCTCAATAGTGGATTCTATCTATATTTATTTATATATATATATATATATATATAGAGTGAGAGAGAGTAAACTACTATATATGATTCTTTAAAGGACTTTCTTCTGAATATAAAGTTCCAAATGAATGGCTTCAACTAACACTACTACTTGTTTCTATTTGCAATTCAATTAATTAAACAACCCATCATCGTCGTCGTTGTCGTCATCATTTCTCTCTCTCTGTGTGGCCAATTAAGCAACAGATCAACAGACAAATTAAAGAATATGAAGCAAGAGCCAGCCAGTTCTACGTACGCACAAATTAATATAGAAGACTAGTGTTCATATAATTTTTGTTTAATTTTACGTAGAAAAAGAAAAAAAGGGGTGGTTCGATTTTCTTAAATATTTATGTCTTCGAAAAACATTAAAAAATCGAAGAAAGTGACGTGTCCTTTGGGCGACCGATCGTATTGGGGCCATTTGTGATTCTAGCTACGTACCTACAGCCTTTAAGAGATGGACACACTAAAGGTGTAAGCCAACGGTTGACACATATACGTTCCTCTCTTTGAGAGAGAAAAAGGATGATAATTATTTCCATTTATTTAAGAGATAATTATAACTTGCAAAGTAGACTCACAAATTGATTATATATATATATGTATATATATGGGATCATGTTAGACTTAAAATTCTTTTATTATATATAAAGGAGATGATCTAACGTCTTGCATCAAGTCACTCCAGTTTGTAAATTTAACTATTTATTTATAATTTAATCCTAATGGGCGATATTAATGTCCGTTCAAGTACTATAGTTCAATATTGAGTAATATTATTTATACAAATCGCGCTATTATCTCTCTCATCATATTATGTAAAATGTGATAATTTTAATTATTACCATTGATCATCCTTTTTTTCAAAGAAATTAAAATTTAAAGGTTGATAGACACTATCGATCACCTCATCAGATAAAAATGTGAATTATATAATTTTCCTAATTTAATACGTTGAAATACGATCGATCGACCTCAATCCAAAACCAAGTAGAGTAGTTATCACGTTATTAAATTAATACACTCGCACTCGTCACTCTATGTATAAGTTATTGATATAATGATACAAATAGGCCTATATATATGTGATATAATTATAAAAATTTATTTGGAGTATATTAATTCATATTCTAATATATTTCATATCAGCATATCCCACTTGCATTTATGTGAATTTCAGCTCTTTATATTAGTCAATGTGGAAATTTAGTATAATTAATGCTATTAATTTGGAGAGGGGGGATTTATAATACTAGTACAAGATTTATGGAGTTGTAAAATAAATTTCAAAATACTCGAAAAACCATGACAATAGGATCCACTCACTGAAGCCAAACAGGGTGGTTTTTTTTCATGCCATCCATTATAAATACAAGAGCTGTGTTTGAGAGTTTGATTGCAAGAGCTAAAGTTGCTAGAGAGTGAGATAGATCAGATCAGAGAGTGAGAGTGAGAGAGAGAGATGGGAAGCTTGCAGCAGCAACAGCAGCAAGGGAGTCTGGATGTAGTTCGATCATCAAGAGGTCATGGAGGGAGTAACCGCATAGCAGCCTTTGATATGGAGGGAGATGTCCCACCTTTTGTCGATCCCGATATCACTACTAACAACGATAAACATTTTGATCATGATGAAGATCCTAATCATCAGGTCTCTCTCTTTTCTTTCTCCTCCATGCATGCATTAGTTTTTTTTATCTAAATTTCTCAGTTTTTAAGTTTGACCTTTGATGACCTTCTAGCAAGGCTTCTCATTATTGTATGTTTTCAGAGCTTACCAGCTTGTGATCAGGATAAACAATTGAGTACAAATATCATTAATACAGTTTCTGGTTGTTTTTTATGTTCCAGAAACCTGGATGGAGAAAGTTTTTATCATATGTAGGTCCTGGATTCCTTGTCTCTTTAGCTTATCTTGACCCAGGCAATTGTGAGTCTCTCTCTCTCTCTCTATCTCTCTGCATGTATTTATTTGAAAAGTTGACATCATTTGGATATATGGTATCATGTCACAGTGGAGACTGATCTGCAAGCTGGAGCAAGTCATGGATATGAGGTAAATAAAACATCAAAAACAGTGGAGCATATACACAGAAAGTTTGAGAAAGAACAGGAAAACTAATTAAGTACATGCAAGAAAGCATTTGATAATTAATTCAAAGCATAGAATGTTAATGCTATCCTACGTACTAATAATTAGTAATGGGAAAATCGTTTTTCCAAGAGAAAAGAAAACTCAGCATTCATGGTTGTGCTATTTGGTGTATATTGTTCAGCTACTCTGGGTTGTGCTCATTGGATTGGTGTTTGCACTCATAATCCAATCCCTGGCTGCAAATCTTGGTGTAAGCACAGGTAAGGCTACAAAACAAACAAATCTCTAGAAATCTACCCAAAATAATAGAGCAAAGTAAGATAATGTTGTTTATTTGTGTATATGGATCTCAGGCAAACACCTTTCAGAATTATGCAAGGCTGAGTACCCAAAATATGTGAAGTATTGCCTATGGTTGCTGGCTGAGGCTGCTGTCATAGCTGCTGACATACCAGAAGGTCTAATTTTTTTAAGAAGTTATCCGATATATGTTTATTTCTGAATCATGTCAATGATTCTATGCTTTTCTTCGATCTCATCTGTGTCTGTCTCTTTGATCTGCATTTCAGAAAAAGAAAACAGAACATATTAAATAAAAGAAAGAGAGAAAGGCTGATATCAATTTTGTATTTATGGCAGTGATTGGGACAGCCTTTGGACTAAACATACTGTTCCACATACCAGTTTGGGCTGGAGTTTTGCTCACTGGTTTAAGCACTCTCTTACTCCTTGGTCTGCAGAGATATGGGGTAATTCCTTTTTTTTCTCTTAAAAGAACATTAATATATCCTTGTTTATTTTTACAATTCTTCTCAATTCATCTCATATTCTCTTATCTAATCATTACAATTCAATTTTTTAAAATTCTAAAATAAAAATAATATTAAAAAAATATTATGTCATTTTTTTTTAAGTAAAAGGATTAAAAAATATGAATACAATATATATAGTTTAATTGAACGAGTACCGACATACATAGATCCTCTCTGCATTTAGGAGATGATGAAGTGCAGAGATAATGGCATGTGGTGATGATGCATGGGGTGCACATATCTTTCCAGCTGTGATGAATGTGGTTGCAGCCAATTAATTAATGATGAACGATGAACAGCCATGCATGCTCTTAACTTGTCTCACTTTTGCTGAGACCACTGGGAGAGAATCCTGAACAGAAAATTCAATGAGGTTTCTGTAACACCACCCGTCTAACACGACTTCCTTGCCTTGATTCTACATCATTGGTTTTTGTTTGTATTTGCATGGCCATCTTATACACGTGGGAAGGTTTAGGTAAAGGAATCCTTTATTTGTTGTCGCCTTGTTTATTCACACACCAAATACACTAAGCTTCATTTGTTTTCAAAAAAACATCTCATTTCAAGAAAGTTAATAATTTTTCCAACTTTTAATACAAAATAAAATAAATAATTCAACTTTTTTAAATTTCAAAACAAAAATAATATTAAAAAATATATTTTAACAATATTTTATTTAATTTTTTAATTTTAATCTCAACTCATCTCATCTCAACTCCGAAAACAAACGAGCCTATATGTAGAAGTTTACTATGTTCATAATATAAAAAAAAAAAAAAAATTATCTTTGAGAAATACTAGATATAGTCTAGGGGCATGTTTGGGGCATGGGATGAGACATAAGATTTTTATATAATCTTATTTTATCTTATCTCATCTTATTTCCAAACATAATTTAAATACAAAATTTTCAAACTAGTCATCACACCTTTTTTCAAATTTTTAAATAAAAAATAAAAAAACAATTCTAACTTTTTCAAATCTCAAACAAAAATAATATTATAAAACTATATTCTTACAATATTTGAACTTTATAATATTTTTTATTTAATATTTTCTCTCTCATTTTCCAAAACCGAAAAAATTTTCAACTCAAACTATTTCACTACTATTCACAAACTATCTTATTACTATTCACAAAATTCTCATCTCATTTCACTCTCCAAGTGAGCCCTGACGTGTCTGCAAGCTTTGCAGACTTTATTTGAAAAATAATATAATCTATTTTTTTTAAAATAATTTTTACATTTGAATCTCATATTATATTACCTTCATATATTATAAAACAATATAATTTTTTTTTTCTTTTACAAAAAACTAGGCGCCCGGCCTGTAGATAGAGTGGATGCATTCCTCAGGTTCCATGGGTGAAGAGTACTACAGTTGACTCTCTCAAACAATAATTTGATATTTGATTAATATCAGACAATTTATAATTTTTAAGATCTGAGACGTTTATCTTCTATTATCTACAATACTTTGTCAGCTTCTTTCTTCTATATATATTTATTTTCTTTTTCATGCTTTAATAATTATAAATGAGCAAAGATCATTAATTAAACTCAAAATAGAAGCGAGGAAGAGAGTCGAAGAAGTAGCAATATTGTAGCAAGAAAAATTCTTTTCATATGTCACTATTCACCACCTCACATCTCACACTCTATCAGCACCGCTAAATGCTCAACAAATTATGTAATGAAGCTCACTTTATGTATGTGTCTATCTCTCTCGTACTCTAAGAATATATACTTATATTGTCCTAATATTTAAGGCGGAGCTGCATATATGTTCTCGATGGCATATCAATGTCCCCTCAAATTCTTTCGCGAAGTTGATGACCTTATATTTATTGCTATCTGAATAAATATTTTAGACAATATTAAATAAGCAATAAATTATGTAAGAGTACACATTTCTTGTCACTCTCCCTCAATTGAAACGAGAATTCGAGAAAGACTTTTTACAATATTAATGTGATTGTGTTCTAATTAATCTCCTAATTTGGAGTTCTTTTTTTAATAAAAATTGTGAGTGATGAGCAGGTTAGGAAGCTGGAATTATTGATAGCAGTACTTGTGTTCGTAATGGCTGCTTGCTTCTTTGGTGAAATGGCCTACGTGAAACCTCCAGCAGCAGACGTGCTTAAGGGAATGTTTATACCCAAACTCAAAGGCCAAGGAGCCACCGGCGATGCCATCGCCCTCTTGGGTGCCCTCGTCATGCCGTACGATCCCCTAGCCTCCCTCCTGTGATCTTATATATATATTATATATAGAGAGATACCGAAAGAAAATGTTTGGTCCACAAAAATATTTTACGAAATCATGAACATTACAAACTGATGCGATATGATGTGATATATATAAAACTCTTTTTATAATAAATTAAATTAAACATATCGCATTAAATCATGTCATTTCGTAAACTTACTTTTATAAAATCTCTTTGTACATCTAATACTTCTAGATTTTGAATACTTGATAAAAATCTCCATGGCCATTGATTGCTGCTGCAGGAGTTTTTTCTTCTTTTTTCTGCAGAAGTATACAAGGAATCTTTTTCATTGCATTTCTTTCTCTGATTCGACAGGCACAATCTCTTCCTCCACTCAGCTCTTGTGCTGTCCAGAAAAATACCCACTTCTGTCCGTGGCATCAATGTAAGCTGGCCCTCTGATGCATGCATACATATACATATATACATATATATATATATATATGAATGAAGAAGTTGTGCATACTCTCATAATTTATCTGAGAAACTTGATGCTGCCATCTGTTTTCCAAAAACAAGTAAATCTTTTGGACAAATCATAATTTACAATGATCATAGCAATGGTTCCAACTTATTGAGCAGAGTTTGGTTGGTGAGGAGTGTTAGAATAGTAAATAGAATTAGAATAAGTTTTTGCAATTAAAATGTGGTTTGTGTAATATTGTTGTTGCAGGATGCATGTCGATACTTCCTGCTAGAGAGCGGATTCGCATTGTTTGTTGCATTTCTAATCAATGTTGCAGTTGTTTCTGTATCTGGTGCTGTTTGCTCAGCCAACAACCTCACAGATGACAATGCAGATCGTTGCAATGATCTCAACCTTAACTCGGCCTCTTTCCTTCTCAAGGTTCAATATTGAAGTTGTTTTAAGTCCATATGATCAATATATTAAGCATAAATTCTTGACAAAAAAATCTCTTTTTGTTTGGTTGTTTTATGTATGTAGAATGTGTTGGGTCGGTCAAGCTCAACCATTTATGCCATTGCATTACTGGCCTCAGGGCAAAGCTCCACCATCACAGGAACTTATGCAGGGCAATTCATCATGCAGGTGATCTTAAATAATAGTGTACCTAAATAACCCCAAGGGATTGGCCTAAGTGGTGAAGGCCTTGGTCATGGAGTATCACTCCCTTCAAAGTCCAAGGTTCAACACCTCATGGGTGCAAACAATCCTTTGGGGCCACACCCCCTGATGAAAATAGGGATGGGCAGCGGGGTCCCGCCCCCCACTACCCGGCCCCCGCATGGGCGGGCGAGCTACCCTGCATTGTTTAAGTATGACTATTGTATTGCCTTGACCTCCTATATAATGGTTGGCCTAAGAGGTCAAAGCAATCCAAAATACAACTCTAATGAGTTTATATTTTTTTAAAATGTATAAATTTCAATTTATAATTTAAATTATATTATAATTTGGGTCTAAAAAAAAGTTTAGACCAAAAAAAATTTTTCGACATTGGGTTGAGCGGGGGGCGGGGAGGGGGGAGGGGGCATTCCCTCCCCGCACCATGCGGGTAGCACCCATAGGTGAAAAGCTAGCGATTTAACCAATTCCGTATAGGGAAACTTTCGAGAGTGCGGTGCACGGGACCAGCGTTTACTCAGCAAGGGTGTGTCCAAAGGGCACCCTGACATCAAAATTAAAAATAATAGTGTACCTAAATATATATTCTCTGTAGGAGTAAATTTGCTATTTAATTTAGTTTTATTTGATTTAATTTGTAGGGTTTTTTGGACCTTAAGATGAAGAAGTGGACTAGGAACCTGATGACTAGGTGCATTGCAATTACACCTAGTCTTGTGGTTTCCATTATTGGTGGATCTTCAGGTGCAGGCAGACTCATCATCATAGCATCGGTTTGTAACTCTTAAAACTGTTATCTTTCTAAATGTTGATATCAATACTCAAATCTATACTTACTGCAATAAATTTAACCTGTTTTTGCAGATGATTCTCTCATTTGAGCTTCCATTTGCTCTTATCCCTCTCCTCAAATTCAGTAGCAGTACCACCAAGATGGGACCACACAAGAACTCAATATATGTGAGTTGTTTTCTTTCTTTTCGAATTGATCTTTGTCCATTACATTGAGATGAACCACACAAGAACTCAACATATGCTCAAGTCTCATTTGTGATGTCTGGTTAATGTAACAAAAACCTCCAAGTGCAAATTTACAAGTATAAGTTCAACATCATAGCTTTTCATTATGAAAAGAGAAATGATAGTTGCAGTCGTGAATGTATAAGCGCTGCGCAATCGCTTTGAAAAAAGTAAATAAATACGAGATCTACATGAATTTTTTTTTTAATTTTTTAATAGTGGACCTCACTCTTTTTCAAAGCGACTACACGGCGCTTGCGCACTCTATGACTGCATGTAACATTACTCTTATGAAAAATGACCTTCGTATTAGATTTTGTCATCCTCTGTAGGCGTGGATCATTTGTCAAAGCAGATGATCTGAACAAATATTTATTCATGCAGATTGTAGTGGTCTCATGGGTCCTAGGGCTGGGAATCATTGGGATCAACATATACTACCTGAGCACTGGCTTTGTGGGTTGGCTACTTCACAACCATTTACCAAAGCTTGCAAATGTGTTCGTGGGGCTCATAGTTTTCCCCCTAATGGCCATCTACATCCTAGCAGTCATCTACCTAACCTTTCGAAAAGACACTGCTATAACATATATTGAACCCACCAAGGATACCCCAGCAGCCCAAAACAATATGGAACGCGGCCGGCCGGGATCAGAGCTTGACCGGATCCCTTACAGAGAGGATTTGGCCGACATCCCATTGCCGGAGTAGAGAAGGCCAGTTAATTTAATTCCAAGATCATATGCTTCATTCACCAAGTAGCTAGGATCTCCAGACTGTTGCCTTTCTGAAGGAGAGATATGGCTTCCCTTTCCTGCACTATTTGAAACTTTCTTCCAGTTCATCTACAGCTTTCTTCCTGCTTGTACTTACCAGAAGAAACAAAAAAGCTTTTGCCACTCCTATATGTGGTAGTGTTCAGTTGTGAGTTTATCGTGTTGAACTTTCAAGTTCTTGTAATATTACTTAATGTTCAATAACCTTATAATCATCATGATAAAAACAATAGTAATTTTATTTACTCGAAGAATAATAACTCTTTGAGAGAGAGGAAAAAAAAAAGATACTGTTAATATGATATTATTAGTAATCACTGTTTAAGTTGCCGTGGATTAGTGTCTAAAACAAATGACTAAATGATAAATATTTATTTTCTTCACTCTATTTCAGTTTATAGACTTGACAAAGAAACCCTATATGAGAGAAGCTCTCTGTTTTCTCCTCTATCTCCCTATAGAACACTCCTGCCCACATCCTTCTCCATCATCATCATCACCATCATCATCATCCTTATTCAGGGCATAATTCAGAGTTTATATATATATATATATATATATATATTTCGCCTCCCCTTATGTCCATCTTCTCAAAGAGAAATGATACCCTTACTACAAAGTTTACAACTTTCATACTACTAGCTTATGTGTCAAATTCCACGTCATTAATTTCTAAATTGATTTCCACATCTGCCAACTCCTTCCCACTTGTCTTCCCGAACCCTAGCTTCCTCTTTCTCCTCAAATCCAGACCAAACTCATCCCGGCCCGTTTGTCTTTCCTAAGCCTTAGCTTCCCCTTTCTTCTCAAACCCAGACCAAACTCATCTCAGCCCTCAATCCCCAATCATCCCCCAAACTTCGCATCCTATTGCACACATCAACCCATCCCGATCCCCTCTAGTCTAGTCCTTCAAACCCCAAACCCCTAAAACCCATACCTCCGTTACAGTTCTCTCTTTCTTTCTCTCTCTGGATTTTCCACTTGTACGGCCCTCAAGATTCCACATTAATTGACGAGGAGAAGCAGAAAGGTTCGGGCAGATTGGTGTGTTGATGGCAGTAGCGCAGCGGGGCAACGGTGGAGAAAAGCGCAACAGTGGAGGATGAACATGCTGGTTGCTAGATCATGTACAAACTCTAAATAGACAAACTTCATATAAATCCTTGTAAAAAAATAAACATCATTTAAAAAAGTATAAAAAAATGTTCGTAAATGAAAAAGATTCAGTATTTTTGTTCTCCTATAAAGATAAGAGTAATGCTACATACAGTCGTGGAATGCGCAAACGTCATGCAGTCGCTTTGAAAAAGAGTGGGGTCTACTGTTAAAAAATTAATTTATTTTCATGTGGGTCCTATATTTATTCACTTTTTTCAAAGCGACTGCACGACGCTTGTACACTCACGACTGCAAGTATCATTTCTCTAAAGATAAAGAGTAAAGATGTTCGATGCTCCAGTTCAATAAAGACCAAAGAACCATTTGTTGCAACATAAAAACTTACTAAATGCTTCACAATATTTATAGTATACTATCTAGAGTTTTTTCAACAATCATTAGATAGCAAAAGGAGGTAATTTTCTCTGTAATGAAGACGGCCTCAAAACTAACAATCCAGTGTGTCATGAACTCATGACACATTTTCAAGCCAGTTAAGGTTAATGGTACAACTATATGACTCAACCACAATACATGAGATTGCAAATAGGATGAAATTTAAAGCAATTTAAAGCTTTCAAATTTAAGAATGTAATCTTCATATCACTTGGAAAAATTGGAAGTAAATTCAAGGAAGAGCAAAACAGAAGTGGAATATATAATTAAGACTAGTTTCATAATACAATTCACTTGGAAAAATCTAATTTCTATTTTTCTTCACTGTTTACAATTACAGGCCCTACATGAACTGCCCCTCATAACTTCTATGTAGATCACAATCCTGAAAATGTCGAGGCAGATAAAAATTTGATGGCTAATTTTATATAATTCTTATCCCTCCTTTTCGTTCACAATGCAGAAATGAATCACTGAAAGGAATTAGAATCATAAAATTTGGAACTCATCAAGTTATCCTTTTCAACCTAAACCAGAGTTAGTACCAGATACTGGTCGTAGCATTGGATGATTGAGAGTAGGCTGTGCATTCCCAGAGCCACTGAAATTTGAGGTAGACGAGGGCTGCTGTATTGCTGCTATGGGCAGCCTTGGCCCCATCCCAAACATTTGCTGCCGTGGCATAAATGGCATGTGGGGATGGACTGGTTGGTTGTTGCCATATCCTGGAATGCTTGGCTGTGAAGGTGAAGCTGACATTATTTGTTGCCTATTGTTGGTGTTATTGTTCACCATAGACGGACCAGGTAGACTGGTTGACGCAACGCCAGCAGGTCCAAATCGAGTAGATATCATGCGATTCCGCTCAGCAGCATATCTCTGTCTTGTCCTCTCCGCTTGTTCACATTCTTTCATCAAAAATGTTTCCACTTCAGCAAATTGCTTCAGCTTCAGCTCTAATCTTTTCAACTGTCAGAAATTTTGTAGCAGAAAAATGACAAAAGAAATTTTAATTTTCTTTCAAGGAGGGGTTCATACTTAATAAATATAATTTGTAGAGTTCAATTTGAGTAAAATGTCTACAGCATATAAAAGCATTGGTAAAAGAAACAACAATGGTAAACTATATACGATAACATAAATAAAAGGGTGATTTATTGGTGTGGCAATTTTGATTCTCAGAAAAGATCCAACATTTCCAGAGCATGATTTTGCACATTAGATAATTATGTCTTGCATGGCATCATATAATATAGAAGTTCAATATTCAACAAGGAGATAACACTAAAGGTAATGAATGAATGCAGGCAGATGATAGTAATGTTCCCTTTTAAAAAAGTTGACGAAAGTGATAACATTTTTGTTTTTTTGACAAGTAAAACTATTATATATATAAATCAATAGAAGTAACCAAGTACACTAATACAAGAAAACACCTAGTCCACACAAGAGAGCCCCTAATGACCCAAAAATCCCATGAAACCTACCCAAAATACACCAAGCCCGAATTGGACACACCTCCCCAACCCCAACCCCTTGTTTCCATAAAACTAATCCTCTACCCGAACATCCCACAATGAGATCGTCTTCACAATGCTCTCCCTTTATTCTTCCCTCGACTTGAGCTACCTCCCTTAGCATCGTAGTTGATTGAACATAGAAGACGCTTTAACTCCCTGCTTTTCTTAAAATGTGATTTGGTTTCAAGCGCGTGACTCGCCTCAATTGCAGTGAGTAGAGCTTTAAATTGATCTTCATATTCTCCCTGTTCTCCATTTATAAAAAATATATATATATATTCTCCCTATTCTCCATATGAAAGCCCCAGGATTTGCTGAAGTCTGTTAACTTTATTTAGAACACAATCTGATAGTGAACCCGCTATATCATTTAACGGAAGGATAGAAACCAAGGGAACGACATTATCTCCAGCCACTGTACCCAAATGCACTCCTGATTCCAAACCTTCCCGCACATGAGGCACCAATGACAAACCGCTGTCCATTGTTTCTGCCACCATTACAAGTTCCCGCTAGTGTCACTTTGTTTGTCCCTATTGTTCCCTCTGTAGCACAGGAAGGGGAAGCACTACCTTTTGCAACCCTGTTTGCATCTTCCAAAAGAGGTTTGACTGTTTCATCCAAAATATTCGAGACCCTGAGGGTCCCCTGTCTTCAACTAAGGATGAACCCTGGACAGAAGTACCAACCCCATCTGCATATGGTGATCGAGGTCCTACAGCTCCCTCAGGAGGCATAGTGACACTGGCATGGACAAAGATGCCAGCGTCCAACGACCCTATTTGGCCCTTTGCTGGCACACTCGGGGCCTTCAAACCCAAAGGATCTACCCCCCGCCCTCCCTCATCCATGCTCGGCCCACCGCCAAAACCCACGACTAAGTCGAACCCCCTATCCACTTTAATCATCAGATCTCTCACATACTCCATAACTCCCTTCAATTGAGCTTTGACATCCCACAAGACCCCCTCCACCTCTCCCAATGTCACCTGACGGCCTGTCTCCTACAAGTGCCTTACTCTTTCCTTCTGCCGCTGAGCTGTTCTTGACCGGACTACTCACCAATGACCTTAACACCGCAACGTACGAAGCACCTTTGACTGAGGATGGCCTTCCCACTGTTTTTCCAAACTCCTCAGTAACACTTCGAATGGACTGCAGAAAGCCTTTCCATCCAATGCCATTAGCGCCCTTCGGAATCATCAACAATCATTTCCTCCTTCCATTCCAAAATTCTGAGTGTTGCAGGAAGCTGCCCCTTGCGTTAGCATGATGTTGAATGATAAAAACTCCATTACCCATCCTTAACTCTCTGAAGAAATCTTCATGAGAGATAAGTTCTAAACAACCCTCAATCCCCTTAGCCACCCACGAAATTGTCATCCCCCCTAGACACATGAACTTAGCTATCATTTTGCTACGTTTAGAAATACGAAAATTATTTCTTCCCTCTTTCGTAAAAACAAAACTTTTTGATTCCACTTTCAACCACCTCTTACCTTCCAACTGAGACGAGTCCACATCGCGTGTCGTCATTGTCAAATCCCTCTGTGTCCACTGCTCCCTACTGCTCCAACTTCATCTTCTTAAAGTAAAACAACAGAGCTTCATCCAGGTTGGTTTTTGCGAAAAAACCCAATTGCCAGAGAGGGGTTTAATGCCGGACGGCCCTCGGCTGAGTCGCTGGGGCCCGTCAACCTTATATGTGCCGACGGTGAGGGGTCACTCGCCGTTCTAGAGTGGGAGAGGGTGGCGGTGTTTATGTAGGGAGACAGAGACGGACAGATCTGGTTTCAGCGACAGAGGCAGAGACAGGGACAGACGATGGCTACAGACGGCACAGAAAGACTACATAGACGACGGAAACTAAGACAGACGATACGAAATCCGGTCGCCGGAGGGAGGACCGACACTGGCCGGCCCTCAACGGCAGCGCCGGGGCCCGTCGACCAAGTCTGTTGCGATGGTGAGATGCCACACGCCGGCTAGGGTGGGGGAGGGGTGGCGGCGGGTCTGGGTGTTTAGGGTTCTCTCTTGACCAGAGCCAATGAAAGTGATAACATTATGGCATTAGAAACACATTGGGCTTATTTGGTGAATTGTAGTTACACGACATTTAAAATGACCGATAAATACAACTCGACTCAAAACTTCATGCAATTAATTAATGATGTGAATGGTCGCCTGCAAGCCAATAAATTAAATGGCCACTCTGGTTTACAACATTCGTTTTTAAGCCAAGAAATAAAAGATTCAAAAGTTTCAGAAAACCAGCAAGCAACCAACAGAGCCAAATACATTGCAAGTGCTTCCCCTCCCAAGAGATTCAACTCCAGCCACTAACAAAAAACAACTAACAGTAAACAACTAATAACCGCCAGTAACATATTAACAGAAAAAGAATAAAATGGGATAGAAGGGAAGAAAACACGGAGAAAGAGGGAAAAGGCAAAAGTTTAAAAACCTACAAGACTTGGAAATATTTATACCTGATGGTTAATAATATTCGCAGATAGCCTCTGAATTTCCCTTTCTTCATGATCTGCAAAAAGTTTTGCTTTAGTTGCTGCAGCAGCAAGGCCAGCTTTTGCAGCAACTTTAACTTTCTCTGAAGATAATGGAACCTGCCCCTCATTATGATTCCTTGAACCATGTACTCCTGAGTTCTCGTCTGGAGTTTATTCCACATGAAAGTTTAGTACATACTCAAGTTAATCATTTTTTGAAAAAGAAAAAGAAACAAAAAAGAGACAGAAAGGGAAGAACTGGAAACAGGAAAAATATATTATTCTTACCTTTGTACTGGAATGAATTTGCAGTTTCTCCAAGACGACCACCTTCTCTGCTATGTGTACTCTCGGAATTCATCCTTCATAGGTGTAAAAGAAACTTTTTTATTCTGTGTACAGAATGCATAAGCTAATGTTGATACATAAGCAATAATTTCAATGAAAAAGCCTTAATAGGGTTTCCTGTAAGTCATAATAGAAAAACCCTTCCTCCATCAAATTGTTCACCAGGAGAATAGAATCCACAATGCGCACAAAAAATAGCAGTATATGAAACTCCCTTCATCAGGCATGTATTAGGATTTTTAGCAATGATACTCAACAATTTCTAAAACTATGACAAAAGACTGCAAAATCTTACCTCTGATAATTGCATGAGCAAAATGCCCAAGAAAATAACCTAATTTAAAATAATGGTAGTAGAACAAGGAAAGGAAAATACCAATGCTGTGTTGTAAAGTATCAGAAGGAAATACACTACCTATTACCATGTCCAGTTCCTTCCACCGGTGAAATTCTTCCAGAAACAGATAAGCCATCGTCCTCGGACAATGCAGCCAAGGATGCATGGGCACATGCAGCAGCAACTCTTGGTCCAACAGCAGAGGCCAAAAAGGCAACCTAGAAAATTTTCCACCGGTTAGATCTGTAAGAACACAAGCAAGCAAGGTATGAAAATCGCCCATCTTTGACATGAATTATGATATTATCTCTCTCATTAGTCTCCCTGAATTTGAGTAAAATTCTTAAGAGCGAAAGCTTATTTTCTTAAATATCATTCAAAGCAGCCATTCACAGTCTTAACTATATTCACTCTCATTTTGCACTGTTTCCCTTTGTTTCACTTGTGCTCTCTCTTCATGTAGGAACATCTTCTCTCCATCTTTGTACATATCCTTTCTTGTATTAAGATCCTTGTTTCGTCTTCAATGAAAATAAATTAGAAAAGAACAAGGAAAAAATGAATTCACAGGGTTGGAGTTGGAAAAGAATGATAAAACATAAGCATTAACTGAAAAACAAACATCGTGGGCCTTTTGGCTAAATAAGATAACATAGTCGCTTACCAGGGCCATAACTGGATTCCCAGAATTTGCAAAAGGAAGTCTGCTTTCAGAGTCAGTATCTTGATGACAGGATCCTACAAAAGTAAAGAAAACACAATATCAGAACAAATATTGTTACTTAAATGGTGGATGTTTTAAGTAAATAACGCCACCTGCTGAATCCCCATTATAATTTGAATGGGATCTTCCATGATCATCTCCATTTAATGAGTTGGATGACATGCAGGGAACTTCAATATTTTCCAGTAGGCCATTCTCCATTGGTAGACGGAGAAAGTGAAGAATGCATTGTGCTTTTGATTTGGTACCAACATGTTCAGCAATTTCATTCCAATTCTCGTTGTAGATCTCCATCGCCTCAAGTAGAAGTAAGGTTTCCTGATCGGTCCAGCTTTCCCCATCTGGGTCAGCATAATCATTTGTTGAATCCACCCTTATAAAGTCTATGCTGGAATGTCCAGTGACAAACCTCCCCTCTTGAAAGCAATCAGAGCATAGTTGTGTATCAATCTATCACATGAGATGCTAATCAGCCATTATAGTTTAATCAAATAATCAGATAACAAATAATAATTTATATCAACATTCACATGTAACCAGGTTCTCAAAGTCATCGAGCAGGGTGATTAGAAATGGCTAAGCTGCTTATCTGCTCCATATCAAGCAGATGTCTTGTTTGGTATATGGCCCAGGCTTGTTAAAAAATTTGCACCATTTTATGGACTTGTTAAGTATGCAGCTAGTTTCTCAAAAATTTTAACCCATTTATCAAGCCTCTAGCCATTGGATTGATGCATGCCTGGTTTCACATGGGATATTTTCAATTAGCTTATCAAACAAATCAAAGTAAGATGTGGACAATGATGCTCTCTCACTAACAAAATATAACAAAGAATTACTTTTCAATTTCTTTTAGCATAATGCAGGGCATTACTTTTATGCACAATTACTTTCCAGATAATAACTACAAATATTAATTTTTTGACAAGAATTACTTCTCCACTTGGGAGTAGAAAAACCAAATTGGAGCTAAAACGGCGCACGGCGATCTTCATATAAGATTTTAATTTATCATCATATGAATAGACCACCTTTTGATTGAGATTTATATAAACAAATGGTCTTTGGCTTGTATTAATATTAGACTAAACATTACTTATCAAAAATTATATATATATACTTATCAAAAAATTATAACATATATATAGATATATATCATATATTAGACAGAAATATTAATTTCCTTCTTTAAGTTTCACTCGATTCAATAAAATTTCTTACTTATCAAAAAAAAATTCCTTCTTTAAGTTTACACTTGGCAGTAAAATATGGGATCACATGCTGTAATTCAGTTAATGTTCAGCACTTACTGTTATTCTTTTGGACAGAGATCCTATTTAACAAAAAACATGAATGAAAAAACAAATAATGATAGAATGATAATGGTAAACAAACAAAAAGGTGACGGTAGGAAAATGTATTCTACCTCCTTCTGTGATTGATAGTACACAGTGGTAAGAGACCGAGAACAATGATTGCAGTGATTTTCAGACAGATGCTCTCGAATTCTGTTGTCCAAATCAGAGGCATCAGCATTGTGAGATGACAATGACAAATAAACATCAGCCGCTTTAAGCCGACATTTGGGCCTGTCAAATTTGATTAAACTATCAATAGACTTTAGAGCAGCTGATGGCACATGGATATCACCATTTGAATCCTCCTTCAAGTAGAAACCACCGCTACAAGGCTCACGACTTGGTGACTCCGCACAGTAATTGATAATTCCCCAGTGATCAAGAAACCGAACAATTCGAGTCAAATCTTCATTATCAATGCCAACTACCAACCCTTGGCAATCAGAGACTATAATCCTCTTCTCCGGATTCTCCATGTATTTGGCAACAATGTAATTCCTACATTCCATGTATTTCTCTGGCGTATGGTCCGGTGATTTCCCGGAGAAAAAATGTGGCACCACTTGCCTTTCCAGCCGATGCACTGTAGCTGGTGAAAACCAATCTACATACAGCAGAATCCCAACAAGAACAAGACAACATTACGACATGGGAAACTGAGCCCACACATACACATCCATATACAATGCACCCACACCCACACGCACATGCACACAGAGGGGGAGTGAGAGAGAGAGAGGGAGAGAGAGAGAGAGAGATTTCGCCTCCTAGCCCACAAAAGGGGGGGATAAGGAAAGGGAAGAAAGAAAAAAACAAACAAACAAAATGTACTCGTTGGTCTTCCATGATGGTAAATCAGTGGCTGATAATGACACCAACCCTAGTATTAAAGATCCAGAATATCCCAAGAATAAATATATAAGCTCTTAAGCGGTTAGAATAGAGCCTAGGTGAATTGTCCCACTCCTCTCAACAAAATTGACCCCAAGGAATGGCTGAAAACCACTGAAAGGAACATAAGCTTGCCCTAGAAACAGAGTTACGCAGATGAACCACTCCTTTCTTAGCGGATCGCATATGATGTGAAAGCAGTCAAATGTTTCTTAAAGAGGCTCGGGAGTAGTTGAAAAGTCCGTTTAGCTCAACTTCGTTTGGCAAACAAAACTAAAAATCCCAAACTGGGCTATTTATAGCATTCAAAGCTACTCACTCCCTCTCCCCCGGTCCAGCAAAAGTCTCAGCATGTAAAGAAAACTTTCCAGAGTATTGGAGTAGGCAGTGTGGCAAGCTCAAAACCCGGCAACCCCCCATACATTTAACATGTAAGTAAGTATGTGATTGTTTACGAATAGGTAAAATCAAACCTGAATGCATTGGAACCACATGAACCCTAGGCCCAAACCGCTTGACAACACCACGCCCTTCCATGATCTGCGGAGGCGTGATCACATAGGCCGAACCAGCACCGTCCGCCCGGTCCTGATCGAACACCGGGGAATCCGCGGGGACAGCGGACAGTGCCTGGAGCTGCCCGTAGGAGACATTTTCCAAGACGGGCAGCGGAGTCTGGAGCAGCTGCTGGCCCTTCCCGTTCTCTCCGCTCTGATTGGCCCGCTCGGAGGCCACGATGGCCAGCACGGAGGAGTGGGGCCGGTTCACGGCGTGCTTGACCACGGGAGGGAAACCGCAGACGCGGACCCCACCGTCTTTGAGGACCTCACTCTCGTGGGGAGGAGCAACAGCGGCGCCGGATTGGGGGTCTTCGGCCTCATCCTGGGGGTCGAGGTCGTCGTCGTGGTGGGCGGGTGGAGGAGGGTCATCCTCGTCGTCGTCTTCGTCCATCTCGTGCTTCTGCCTGCGGTTGATTTGGGGCTCTCTCTTTCGCTTCTTCCATCTGGTCCTAGTTTCTGAACCAAATACAAAACAGAACAAAGAAACAAAAATCAAATCCCGAGTGAATCAAAATCCAAATGTGTTCAAATTTAGCAGAAATAGAGAATTTAGGTTTGGGGATGGACCTGATGGTAACGAAGGGGAAGCTGGCATTGTTGAAGGGAATTGGCAGAGAGAGAGAGAGAGAGATTTGTGGGGTCTCTTGATTGGTGGAATGGCTATGGAAGGACGGAAGGACGGAAGAGAATTGGGGGGGAGTGCTCTGAACTGAAGCGCCTCTGCCTTTTGAGAGCTAAATGTCTGCTGATTTGTGTGCGCAAAATTTTGGGACAAATACACTTTTGTCTCATTTTACCTTTTTTTTTTAAAAAAAAAGTCTTATTTAAAACTACAAAAAAATAAAATTGAGAATTTATATTTTGTATAATTAGTATTATATTTTACACCCAAAACTATTAAGATTGATGCATTATATTTAATATTATTAAAATTTAGCACTTTGCATTTTCATTTTGACTCTTAAGATCACTCTCGTTAAATTAGTTAAAGTTAAATGATATTTTTTATGAATGTAAGAGAAATTTAATTTTTGACTATTTCATTTACATAAATCTCCACATTAAAATAGTTTTTTTTATTATATAACAATAAAATAATATAAGATGAATTTAATTTTGATTATTCACATCAAATCTCTACATTAGATTATATATTTATTCATTATATAGTAATGAATAACTAATAATTTTAAAAATATTTACTTTTTTTAATTATTAATTTAATTTATTTTATCATATTTTACTATTCTATCTATTATATATTAATTAATAATTATATTCTTATTAAATTAATATATCACTAACTCAAATTAATATATCAATTGTGATAAAATATGTGATAGAAAGAAATGGATAGAGAAATAATTAATAAAATATGTATTTAATGTATGTACAGTAACTTTCAAATTTGGAAAAACTTTTGAAAGTCACTGTAGTTATATTTGAAATTTAGCTAATCCATTGTGAGCATATTTTGCTCTCTAATAACTAAATAATCAATGGATTTAACTTTTACCTAATCCAATAATAGTGCTCTAAGATAGATGAAAAATAAATTTTGTGCACAAAATTTTGAAAAATTGTGTAAAGTGTTAATTTTTTTATAATTTAAAAATGCAATGTATGAGTTTGGGATGCAAAATAACAACATCGAGATAGTTTGATGGTATTGGATATATTTATCCAAGTTTGATCTTTAAAATTGTGCATCACGTGTTTTCATCTATCTTAATTAGAATTAGAATTAGACAAAGGTACAAAGTGTAAGTATTTTTATTGTTACGACTGTGTGTAACATTATTATTATTGTTCTCCCTTTCTGTGAAGGGTAAGGTTGAGTCTCTATTTAGATAGAGTGTTGTCTCTTGAAAGTTTGTTTGTAGAGAGTATCAGCAGCAGTGAAATTCAGACCAGTCCAATGGTGTACTGGTAGAGCTCCAAAGGGTTGATATGAAGATATCCCCGCATGTATCCGATCATGGATATAAATTTCTCTTGATAAATGAATGATGATATTTCCCTTAAAAAATAAAGTGTTTTTATTGTTTCCCTTTTTGCTCCTTGCCTGGCAAAAAACAATTATGGGTGTGTGATGTTATTTCCTTTGTGAAATGGTGCCAAAATGATTAGGTTTTTAATTTTTCATAATAAGAATGCTTCATATACATGTAAAGTTTATTAATAATTCTACAAAGAAAGGGCACACCCACGCACCCTCTACGTTGGCAATGAGTAAATTCTCATTTTTGCCTTTATAATTTTAAACATATGCTTTTGTAGTTTCGAAGTCTCCCTCACGCCCTTTTTTTTTTGGATCAAATATCAAATCAACAAGTTTCATAAAAGTCATTTGTAAAAAAGTGAATCTCACTAATAAAGAATATCTTTTTATACTTTTTTTAGGTGGGGTCTACTTTTTTACAAGGGCTTGTATGAGACTTGTTTATTTAGAATTTGTACAAATTATTTCTCTTTTTTTTTTAGCGGAAATTTATATTCAATAATTATATAACATAGAAGGAGTGGAAATTAGAACAATATGATACTTTATTAAAAGCACAAAAAAAAAAGAACAAAATGATACTCAAAAATAGTTTGAAATAGAAACCAAATGCATATTTAGAATTTTAAATAAAAACTGACATAAGCAAAAGCATTTTGTGACGGTGATGGTATTTTACATGTTTGTTGGATGTTAGATCATTCACTCATGTCTACCCACCATAATATGTATCTCTATATAATAAATCATCATCAACACCAAGATTTTCATTGATAAGAACAACTATTATTAAGTCATTGATCATTTCCAGCAAAAGCAATATCAGAAAGCAATCTACAAAAACCAAACATACAAACTTCCATCGTAAGATGTTACGAATAAATCAGTTGGAGTTGTCATGGAAGAGGCCTTGCCGGAAGTGGTGAAATTGTTGAAGCTGGCGGCGTTAAGGTTGGGGTTGGGGTGACATTAAGATAAGTTGAGGGAGTAATGTTACATATAGTCGTGGAGTGCACAAGTATCATGTAATCGTTTTGAAAAAGAATAGGATCCACTATTAAAAAAATTAATTGATAGATAAGTTATTTGGACTTGGAGAATTTATTGTTGTTAAACTTTGCATAAACTCAAATCCTCAAAGTGAAAAACCGTTCATAGCATCACTTCTTTTTAAGCATTGACCAAAAGTCTAAAATTGTACAGCTTCTCAAAGGCAGTTGTAGTCGTGACTAGTAAGGAATGGTGGTTTAGTGGATGTGAATTTGACCAGAATGATGGTGGCGCCATTAATGGAAGTAGTCGCAAGAGATGGTGGTGAGCGGTTTGAGGAGATTGTGGTCAAGGTAGGCTTTGGTAGCCCTTCATATCCATGGAAGTTATTGCACTTGTAAGTACCCATCAAAGTGACTACATAGCACAAACCTTTGCAAAGGTAGCATTTCCTTTTTCGAAATAGGAAATGAAATTAAGGTAGACTTGGCCATCCTAGGAGAAATTCACTATCAATGTAAAAGATTACAACAAGAGAGGTTTAGAACTTTAGACCCTTGCCTCTCTACAAATATAGTGTTAACCCAATCACCTCAACTCTTACAATCTCACTCTCACAATGTATTCACACACCCAAACAAACCATGAAATCACCCAAACACCTTGGATAAAAGTTTTGTAAGAGATGAAATCCTTGTGGAGAAATCCTTTCCTTTCTTTTCTTAATGTGGTCCTCTCAGACTGCCTAAATCCCATAAGAATAGAAAGTTGGAACTATATTGGATCTCATCTAATTAAATTCTCCCATCTATCTTCAAAGTTTAGTTTCAAACCCCGGTTTGAACAAGAAAAGTGCACTATGCTAATGTACCTTGTGTAAGGGGTTTTATCCCCCATCTCTGTCTCAACAGGCCTAAGAAGGGCAACTAAAGAGACAAGAAGCAAAGGCCTAATCCTAAACAAGTAGACTCTTCGACCCGGCCTACAGGTAGGCTCCTCTGGACGCTACCTGTATGAGAGAACGTGCTACAGGGGGATGAGACTCGTCGACCTGGAGACCCCTCGAATAGTGTCTAGCTCTTGAGTGCTTGTCCGCGTAATTGGTAGAAAGTACGAGAGACCCTTGATCCTCTGAGATGGGAGGCATCAACGGACCACCAAGGATGCCAGCGGAGTGAGGCAAATCGGAGAACCATGCCACATTAATGACACCACTACCCGAGGTACATGCCACATTAATGACACCACTACCCGAGGTACACGCCACATTAATGACATCACTACCCGAGGTACACGCCACATTAATGACGTCGTTGCAGAGCCACGCCGCATTAAAGGACTCTGACAAAAGGAACAGTATGAAGGACACGGACTCCATGGGGGCAGACACGATCTGTCCCTCAAACTCATGGTATAAATAGCAAGTCTCAAGTACGAGATACTCTCTCTGATCCCTAAACTCTCTCACTTATTTACAAACTTCCTAGAGAATTTACTAACTTTGGCATCAGAGACTCCCTGGCCCAAAGGCTGCCCTCTCCCAGTTGCCTTCTTATCTATTTTCGCAGGCCCAAGTTCTAAAGACCTGAGTTGCTGGAACCTAGCATAAAGGCTTACAAAATAAGACATTAACAGTGGCGTAGTCTGGGATTCGAAACATAAAATGGAAGAACAAAGGGACTAGGCGGGGTAAAGCACATTCAGAAGACGGACAATGAAAAGAGAAAATCGGCGTAAGGAAAAAGGCAGAGAGACATTCGTCTCATCAAACAAAGTCGCTAAAAGCCTCAGGAAAATGACTATTTAACAAAGTCGCTAAAAGCCTCGTCAAACAATGTGGGCAGGAGAGCCGTCGACCTGCAAGATCGTCGGTCAAGAATAGGTTAGGCGCTGGTGGGGTAGACCTTGAGGCCCTATATGGCGACAACACCCCCTAATGCCGAGCCCTTAATTTCCTGCTACAAAAGCCCCCAGGCCGGCCATAAAAAGAAGAGGAAGAAAGAAATAACAGAGAAAAATACGCAAAGACAAATAGTTGGACACAACAAAATAAAAGGTAACAAAATACGCAAGTTACAACATGAAACCGCAGAGTTACAAAGAGCAAGCTACAACGTGAAGCCGTAGAGTTGCAAAGAACAAGTTACAATATGAAGCCACAAATTTACAAAGAACAAAATATAAGCAAAGCATGTTAAGTATGAAATAAAGTTGTAAGGTGCAGCGAACCAAAGCCTCATCAAATAAAGTTGCTAAAGGCCCCAAGAGGACAACTACCTAACAAGAGCAAGCGAAGACAGCGCAAACAAATAAACAGACAGCCAGCGGGATAGACAACGGGATAGTCAGGAATCCCATAATTTTATGCGGCAAAACTCCCCAGGCTGGCCACGAAAAAGAAAAAGGAAGGAAAAACACAAAAGGGAAACAACGTAAAGACAAGTAGCTCGGTACAACCGAAATGTGAAACAATTTCATTGATCAAAGTTGCATATAAGCAGCAGGCCGACGACGCATGTGTATATACATTTACTAAAAATAAAAGAAAGATAAGAGCAAAATAAAAAAGCAGCAGCAACACCAAGTAGCTAGGGCATGGTGACGTCAGACCTCGGCATCGAGAGTGCCAACCTCAAGAACGTCGGGAGTAGGATCACCGGGCTTGGAAGCAGTAGGCTTGGGCACGACCGAGACAACAGGACTCATGAAAGCATCAAGGATCTCTTTCGTCCCAACTTGTGGTTGAACGCGAAAGCCGCTTCGTCGACAGTGATCTGGGCAAGGTTAAGGCCCCATAAATATTTCTCGAAAGTCCACGAACGTAGCTGCGGACTCCCCAGGTGGTGGTCCCATATCGATCTACAGACCTCAGCGCACCTGTACCCCCACGAGATCGCGAGAACACGGGACCAACTTTAGCTGCCTGTCCAGGCGGGAGGTGACCTCTTATACCCGAGATAGGTCGCCCCGAAGATCTGTAATAAGTCGTTTCATCTGCTGGCCGTCTTCCATCGCTTTCCTCTTGAGCCTTTTTTGACGGCGGTTAAGCTTCTTGTTTTTCCTGCGCTCCTCCTCCAGCTGCTCCCTCTCTTCCCTCTCGCCACGAGCACACTGAAGGGCAGTCTAGGTCATTGCGCAAAGGTTCTAGTTTTCGTGTTCAACGGCTCCTTGCCGTCAACAATAAAGGTTGCTAGCTAAGAGGAACTCTGACAACAAAAGGGGCCGACATGCAACAGTCAATAAAGGAAAACTAGAAAATAGCGAAAGAAAGGAAAAGGACGAAGAAAGAAATCGCCGAACCTCATAGAAAAAGCCGGACAAATACTTGGCGACCTAGCTGATAGAGCCCTCAGCATCAGATGCTTGTGCAGCCGGCTCGGCTAGATGAGCCCCGTCGACAACTTCTTCAGGACGCGTTCCCATCTGGGTGGGCAAATCTTCGCACAGACCTCTCGGACTCGAGCCGAACAACCAACAGGGGACAACCTTCTGATTGGTGCACCGCCTAGGTAGGCAGATCTTCACACAGACCCCCCAAACCTGCGCCGACTATAACATCCAGAAGGAGATCACCTCCTGCTCGGTGCTCCACCTCCACGACACGGTTACTGGAAGTAGCGGCCACCACCCTCTCAATGACAGCGTCCAAGCCTCCGAGCAACCCAAGATCCTCCCCACCTGCTGCGAAGCCAGGACCTCCCGAGCAAACCTCGACCTCGCCTTCAAAGGAGTGACTATTGACAATAGAACGAGCTGAAGAAGGGGAAGAGACACTCCCCGAAGTAGGGCGTTAATTTCACCCATTTCCAGGAGCACATCAGCAGCATCAGTCGGTGGGGGCAACACTACTAGAGCATCAGCCGAAGGGTCTCTCGCTGATGTGCCCAAGGACTCCAAGAAAAAGGTCCTACCGACACTTCCATGCCAGCAGGACAGTAGGACGCCTCCACCAATGTCATCGGAACGACAGAACGATGGACCTCAAGCTTAGCTGACGCCTGCCCTTTAGGAATCAGGGCTTCAGAAAGGGGCTCGCTGTTGGCCCCGACCCCCTCCAAGCGAGGTTTCTTTCTCTTACTCGAGGGAGAAGGGTCCGAGGGGTGCTTCCTGGCAGGAGTGACCCGAGGCCGGGCAACAGTCACCCTGTCATAAAAAAGTACGTGGCTAAGGGAAGGCAGAGAAACCTTTAGGCTCTCCTCGAAAATGAGGGCTTCTGAGAAGACGCTACTGGAGTTCTTCTGTACCCAATCTCAAACGATGACAATACGCCGCAACTCGACAAGGGTAGCTGTCAAATGCACCGCCTTGTCTTCCGGAACCTTTCCCCAATTTGCTCGAATAGAGAACTCACGACGACTCACTTGACCCACAGGGAACTCCCACCCGAGGCCAGACACAAATAAGAACTTTGTAGACCAATCTTTCACCTTACGATACTGCGACTTCAGGTTGACGAGGGCATGCATCTCCCTGAAACTGCAGACGTTCCCCTTCTGCCGCAGCACCTTATGAGTAAGAAGAAACTCACGACCGATAAGGTCGGCCTGCTCTGGGTCAGACTCTAGCAAGGCACCCCGCCAGATGATGCTGCAGCAAATCAGGAGCCTTCATGCATTTGGATGAAGCTAAGATGGGGCTAGACTGAGACGGTCCAGCAAATCGCAAATGGGGCGAGGGAAATGAAGCTTCAGGCCCCACGAGAACAATGAAGGAAAGAGGGCAACTCGAGAAGAGTGGCCCTTAGCGTCAACGACACCCTCATGAAGGCTAGGGACCTCGAAGAGTACCGATTCCAGCACCTGGTAAGTAAGGGCCAGTGATGCTAGCGTTGCCACTTGAGCGTTGGAACACCAACCACTGCCACAGAAACACGGCCAGACATCGCCAACCTGTGGAGAGTCTCCTCCACCGGAAGCCATGGATTGGGTGGATTTCTCAGAGGCCATCAACAAAGAAGTAGAGTGTAGTAGAGAAAGGAGAATGAGCGAAGAAGAGGAGAAGTTGGAAGAGCAAGGATGACAGGAAGATTGCAGTGCGGTGAAAGGAAAATAGACTCTAATCCAGATTGCATTTATATAGGGGAGGCAATGGTTGATCTCCCACACCCTGTGGCAGAAGGGCGAAGTATGAGACGCTTCGAATCCCAAGAAATATGCACCACGAAGTGACGTGAAGGCGAAGAGCCGCCTGATGCCCTCAACAATGATATAATTGAAAAGATGCCATCAAAGTTATCGAGAGACGCGCCAGCAAAAGTGTAAAGGAAACGATACCAACATAGCCAAGCAACGAGAACCTCCTCAAACTTCGGAGCCATGTACACGTCAACAGAGGGATCCTGACCTCAATGACAAGGCAGGTTCAAGATTAATAATAATTCCCACCGTACTAGTCTGGTGAGAATTAGCGGGGTAACTGTAAGGGGTTTTTCCCACGTCTCTGTATCAGTGGGCCTGAGAATGGCAACTAAGGGGACAAGAAGCAAAGGTCCAGCCCAGAACAAGTAGACTCTTCGACCCGGCCCATGGGTAGGCTCCTCTGGAAGCTACCTGCATGAGAGAACATGCTGCAGGGGGATGAGATTTTCCAACCTGGAGATCCCTCAAATAGTGTCCAACTCTTGAGTGCTTGTTTGCATAAGGGGCGGAAAATACAAGGGACCCTCAATCCTCTAACATTGGAGGCATCAATGGACCACTAAGGATGCTAACGGGGTGAGGTAAATTTGGGAACCACGCCGCATTAATGACACCATTACCCGAGCTACACGCCACATTAATGAGGTTGTCTTAAAATCACGCCGCATTAAAGGACTCTGACAAAAGGAATAGTACGAAGGACACAGACTCCATGGGGGAAGACACAATCTGTCCCTCCATACTCATGGTAAATAGCAAGTTCCAAGTACGAGAAACTCTCTTTGATCCCTATACTTTCTTACTTATTTACAAATTTTCAAGAGAATTTACTCACTTTGGCATCAGAGACTCCTCGGCCCCAAGGCTGCCCTCTCCCAGTTGCCGGCCCAAGTTCTGAAGACTTGAGTTGCTCGAACCTGGCCCAAAGGCATATGAAATACGACGTTAACACCTTGGATGATCCATATGTTAGGATCAGGCGCTGATCATCAAGATCTGTCATATTAGCTATACATCCTGTTATATATGCATATTTTCATATAAACGTTTATAACGAGTTGAATTCAACATTTAGTTTGTTCAATTTTTTTTAAATGAGAGCCAAACTTGTAGTTTGACAAAAGGAAAATGTTATATATAGTCTTGAAGTGTACAGTCCCTGCATACTCCATTTGAAAATAAAAAGTGAGGGCCACAATTAAAAATAATAATATTTTCATTTGGGTCCCAAATTTAACTAATTTTTTTCTAAGAGATTATGAAAAAATTACACACTTTAAGACTGTAAATATCATTTCTCTTGACAAAATGAGATCAATTTTCAATAAGAGTAATTCTACATTTAGCCGTGAAGTGCGTAATTGTTGTGCAATTACTTTGAAAAAGAGTGTGGTCTACTATTAATTTTTTTTTCATGCAGATCCAGTGTATATTTACTTTTTTCACAAAAATTATACAATCCTTACACACTCCTCGTAAGCAAATATCAATTCTCTTTTCAAGAAAGAGTAACAAAAAAAAATCGCCTTGTATTGTATTTAGATACACAAACTTGTGTATCTGACCACTTGGGCCCATCTAGGGCCCATAGATGGTGCATATTGATCCAAGCCCGCACAACGTCAACGATCCCTCCTGAGGCCGAGTGCCGATAGAAGCATTCCTCTCACTTTCACACCCCGGGAGGAGCCTGCAATCGCCGGTAGCGGAACCGAGAGAATCTCTCATTCGGTAGCCGCCATTTTAATGCACTCACCGAGACCGAGCTCTCTCCCAATCATGAAGAGGTCCAGACCGACCCCACCACCCACACCGCCGCTTTCCACTGCTAAATCCACCGCACCCATCTTCAAAAAACCCAAATCCAAAGCCATGATCCCACCCAAATGGGTTCCACTCGGTCTCAGCCAATCGGAGCTGTCCCTGCCCCTCACTTTCCCCACCGGACAAACCTTCCGGTGGAAACAAACCGGTCCTCTTCAGTACACCGGTGTCGTCGACTGCTACCTCATCTCCCTCAAGCATCTCCAAGATGGTGAAGTCTCCTACTGCTTCCACCACCACGCCACCACCGGGGATGAGAACAACGCCACGGTGGCTCTGCTTGATTTTCTCAATATGCGTATTTCGCTCAGTGAAATCTGGGAGGTCTTCTCGGCCTCAGACCCGAGGTTCGCCGAGCTGGCGCGCCACTTGGGCGGGGCTCGGGTGCTAAGGCAAGACCCGCTTGAGTGTTTGATACAGTTTCTGTGTTCCTCTAATAATAACATAACGAGAATTACTAAAATGGTGAACTTTATCTCATCTCTGGGGAATTATCTGGGGACCGTGGAAGGCTTTGAGTTCTACCAGTTCCCAGGGCTGGAGCGGTTAGCGATGGTTTCAGAGGACGAGCTTAGGGAGGCCGGTTTCGGTTACAGGTAACCCTGTTCTTAAGCTGCTAATTATTTTTTGGCATTGATTGTACATCGTGCGTCTGTTGATTGTCTCTCTGAATTTAACGTTTCCTGGTCAAAATTCTGAGTATATTATTGTCTATATCAATGTTTTGGAACGTAAAGTTATGCTAGATGCGGATGAAGTAGATTGGGGGCAGAAGTACGCCAGTTGGTCTGTAATTCTTTTTTGTACACATTCTCCGTTTCCGGATGCTTTGTACCTCATCAAAATGAATAGATACGGGTGTTACCTTGCTCACATTTCTGCTGAGTATGTTTTACTTGTAGTCTAGTTCTTGAAACTATTATTGCAATCTAAATTATTTCACAAAATCAAATTTAACTCCTTAAAAAAGTTTGTTAGAGGATGTGTCGTGTTGGATTGGTGCTACATGTGTAAAAAGAATGAAGAATCGTTAGATCATCTTTTACTACATTGTGATGTAGCAAGGGGGTTGTGGGAAGAGATTTTTCGAAGGGTTGGTGTGGCTTGGGTAATACCTATGAGGGTGGTGGATTTGATGGGTTGTTGGAGAAAATTACAGGGCAGTCATCAAGTGGCAGCAGTTTGGAGAATGATTTCGTTGTGTATCATGTGGTGTATTTGGACGGAAAGGAATGCACGCTGTTTTGAAGACAAGGAACGAACAATGGTGGAGCTGAAGAATTTTTTTCTACATACTTTATTGCTTTGGTTTTCAGCTATTGTATTAAGTGGGGATGATATTCATGAATTCTTATCCTTAGTTCATCACTCTTAGAATGTATTTAGGTGTTCTATTGTATGCTTCCTGTGTACTTGGTACTTGCCTATTTCATTCACATCAATAAAGTTTATCTCTTAATTATAAAAAAAAAAAAGAAGTTTGTTAGCATTACCAAAATATGATTGTAGGAAGTCTACCCATTGTGCGTGTGTAAACATTTTTGAACTTGTTTCTTAAGTCATGATCTGATATATAAGTTTGGAAAATTATTAGGTACTCCTAGAATATAGATGTAACACCCCATTCCCGTAGGCTAGGAGTGCCACGTATTTTTCATAAAAATAAATCCGGCAATAGATCCCAAATTTCATAATTGAAAACATGAAATTTATTAAGTGGAAAAAGGTCTGATAAAACTGTCTTCCAAAAACATTAAATGAAATAAACTGAATCAATTCATGTCATAAAAACATGTTTTATTTTAGAAAGTCTGAACTAAAAATAAATGCTTCTTCCACTCCTAGCTTGCCTGCTCGTAATCATCTTCACCTGGGTGGTTAAAAACATGAAAACAAACTAAAATGAGTTGATGACTCAGTAAGAAATTTATCACAACGTAAACGTAATAAACATAAGATTTTCATAACAACTTTCATGCTGAGCTTAAAATTCATGACTGTTCATACTGATGCTTATGCTATGTATGACTGTTTTAACTGAATTAACTGACTGATTTATCTGATTTAACTGATTTATCTGATTGGCCAACACACTTAACCCTGTGTGCAAGGTTGTGCACCGGCCCCACATCCCGCTGCAGCAAGGGGAACCGCTGATAGTATTCTAGCATACTATGGTGGACCACGACTGAGTTCGTGGCTTGCACATCCACCCTGATCTGAACTGCATTGGTACCATGCATCTGAATGACCATCTTATTAACTGATCTGATCTTCTCTTGCACTTGAATTTAAGATGGCTTACGTGTCTTATACACATGAGATGCATGACATAATACATACATAATTATAATTTCTGAATCTGAACATGATGCGGAATGACATGATTGTATGCTATGCTGGATGACATGTTTTCATATGACATGAGCGGTTCATAAATAATGGCTGTCAATGAACTGGCTTGAATAATACATACATATAAGCTAATTGTGATGATCCAAATTTATGATCAAATTATTTACCTCGCTGCGCTTCTTCCTGAATATCACTTCGTAACTCGTCACTTATACGCAATATTAACTATCACTAAATATGTCTGGGAAAAATATGTACTAATATCATACTTAATTAAATTCACAATCTAAAAGATAGTCAAATAAATCTTTTATTTAACACCATAATCTATAAATCCTAGTATTTAAATTACTTAAAATACTAATTTATAATATAATAAAAATACTCGAGTTATTTTAAAATAATTCATAAAACTTATTCTATGGCCTAATCTTAGGATCGGGTTGTTACAATAGATGACCGGTACTCCCGTCCTACCATAAATTGTCACGCCATTAAATTTGCTTACCTAAGCATAAGTTTATAAAGAGATTGCATCATGTGATAGGATGATAATACCACATGTCTGTACCACGGGCCTGCCTACTCTACAAGTTTTTTTTCACAATTGGGATTTGCAGGGCTAAATACATCATTGGCACTGTAAATGCTTTGCAATCAAAACCTGGTGGAGGTACTGAATGGCTTGCATCTCTTCGTAATTTGGATCTTCATGAGGTTATCGATGCTCTCTCTACTCTACCTGGAGTTGGTCCTAAGGTGGCAGCATGCATAGCTCTCTTCTCTCTTGATCAACACCATGCCATTCCTGTTGATACACATGTGTGGCAGGTATGCTTCTTGAGGTTTACATATCACCCATCCCTGGAATGTGGCTTTTATGGTATTACCACCAAAATAATGATTTTGATATGATTTGAAACCTTCACCTTCTTTCGGATACAAGATCCTGCTATCTAAAAATTTTACTCTTCCAACTTTCTGAAGAAAATATGGTAAACATGGAAAAGAAGATGCAAGCTCAAATATATCGGCTTGTTGTATGATTTGTGGGTTTGGCAATTTCCAATCATGGAATGCTTTGCTGTGGATCTTCTTGGTGTTTAGTTTCTTAAGTTCTCTTGTAAGAGATGGAAAGATGGGGATATTTTTAACTTCGGTCTCTGTAGATATATTGAGGAAAAAAAATTAGAAATAATTGAAAAGTACGAGACGACAAGACTCCCCTATTTCCCCTGCACCTCACCGAAAAAAAAACAAAGAAAGAAAGCTGGCTATGACAATTTATTTCTGCTTGCTTCAGCTTTAGTTTGAATAACTAACTGCATCTTTCCAAGTTCTTTCAAGATTTTCAGTTGATGAAGTGCTGATCTGCCAATATTTTTCTTCTGTTGGGCAAGATTGCTACAAGATACCTGTTACCGGAGCTTGCGGGTGCCCGTCTGACACCCAGGCTCTGCAGCCGTGTGGCAGAGGCATTTGTGAGCAAATATGGCAAATATGCTGGCTGGGCTCAGACTTTGCTTTTCATTGCTGAATTACCTTCACAGAAGGCCCTCCTGCCATCACAATTTTGTAGTACCAAAGAAAAGAAAGCTGCCAAGAGTAAGAATGGCAAAACGTGCAGTGCTAATTAAAGGTTAGGACTTATTTACTTTGGGGAAACCAATTGTAGCCATTACTAATAATTGGCAAAGCTTTATGTTTGTGATCATGATTTTTAAGTTTTAACATACTGGCCTCCTTGATGAGAATAACTTTGTGTGCTTCCTCACCCCCCACCCTCCAACCCCCCTCCCCTTTCCTTCAATATTTTATAGTTGTCAAGATCAAAATGCTAGGGTGTTGTCAGAAATAACATTTTTCATGGTTAGCATCTGGATGTTGAACCATGGTGTCATTTGGCTCTAGTGGAGAGACAATGAAATCAAAACTGCATATCATTTTCAGGTTACTCCTGTAAATCATATGGCATCTTCCTTTATATATGTGATTTCCTTTTTAAATTTCTTCAGGTTTACCCTTTGTGTTTTTTGGTTTCTAAAGATGCTCCTTTAGGTACTTTCTTCATTACCCATAGCAGGCAGCAAATTCTTGATGTCAGGAACTCTTCTTCTCATTCTCCTTCTTCATTTATCAGTCTAAGGGGTATATGTGCAAATTAGTTCAACCAGGTGGAAGAAGAATAGATTATAAAAATCGTTACAGTTTACAAACGGGGTTGTTTTAATGTGTTTGTGCAAATTACTTTTGTCAATTATATCTGAGGAGTACGATAATAAACCAAAGCAAGAGTTACTCCAACTGTTACTTATAAGGAGATTACACTTTTCACCCACAAACTACCGCTCATTTGCACCCTTCCTATAAAAAAAATTTCATTTTGCACTCAAAACCACAAAAGGTTTCAATTTGCATCCTAAAACTACCACTGAGTTTCAGTTTGCACTCTCTATTCAATCTAATCATTAAGACTATTCCATGGCCAATTCTTTCTTCCATCTTAATGGTCATATCTTAACCCAGGGTACAAACTGAAAAATAGGTGGTTGTTTGTGGGTGACAAATTGACCACGACCACATTGCACAATCCTAATAGTTTTTTTTGATAGGTAATAAGTAATTCATTGATAGAAAGATAGGCATAGCCCAAGTACACTAGGAGTATACAAAGACATAAACCTATTTAGGAACTAGAAACAGTTAAAAGGAAATCATGGAAGCTGGAACCATTGAAATCTTTGCACAATCCTAATAGTTAGATTTTAATGGAGGAAAAAAAGTGGAACTTATTGTTAATTTAGGGTGCAAATTGAAAAATAGGTAGCAGCTTGTGGGTGAATATTGTAATTACCCTTTGCTTTTATTCCTTGACAATATAACTTGTTCTTCTTTTTTTCAAATTCTCTATCTTGATCTTTGTGCATTAAATAATGCAATGTTTATATGGTGCTTGATGGCAGGTTTATGAGCACATGTAACTCTAACCTCAATCTCCTTGTATTACGGGCTATCCGGTTATACTGTGAGCTGGACATTTTAAGTTAGGCATTTAGTTATTCTTTATCATTGTATTCGAATGATGGTATAATTTTGACACATTATTAATTGTTTAAAGATGTGTAAATAATATGTAATTGTTGGTGATTCTTTACGGTTGTCACTTTTGGTAAAACTGTAATGATGACAAAATGCAGGATAAAAGAAAGACACTTCCTCTTTGCATGATCATAAAAGTGGTCATTTTCGTTTGTAATTAGGCAAAGGCGCCTTAATTATTTGGCTCATCGTTGGAAAAAGAAGAAAATCATCCTATGTTGTCTACCCATTTTTCCCTTTGCAAATGGGGATTGGAAAAGGCTGGCAAGACTTCATAATCTTGAAAGAGAAATGATACTTGCAGTTGTGAGCGTGCAGTCGTCGTGCAATCGCTTTAAAAAAAGTGAATAAATATGGGACCCACATGAAAAGAAATTAATTTTTTAATAGTAGACTCAACTCTTTTTCAAAGCGACTGCACGACATTTGCGCATTCTACGACTGTATGTAGTATTACTCATCCTGAAATTAGAGCTCAAACAAAGTTTCCTTGCAATGCGAATTCAGAAGCAAGCGAACTAGCAAGACGGCTTGCATCCGCCTCTCGAAGACAAAAAAGCTTACTCGTTGCATCGCCAATTACTTTCTCAAGATGATTCAATAGATGGTTATTAATAAGTTGACAGGGTATCACCTACTTTTTTAAAGAAGTTGGTTCCATAGAGAAAAAAACCCCCACTGATTTCCATAAAGCAATACATTTTCTCGTGTGTGATATATATAGTTGAAATATACCTCAAAGTTTTCCCCTTTCCTTCATTTTGTTATAATGTATGATTGATGCAACAATTCAGAGAAGACCACAACATGAATGGACATGTTGTGGGAATATTGCTAGAGAATTCTATTATCTCATCCTCCGCCATAAGAACATGAGAACTCCTGGTTTTAGGCAAAACATAGACTTAGGTTACGTTTAGATGTTGAGATGAGTTGAGTTGAATTGTGAATAGTAGTATTTTATGAGTTATTAAGATGAGTTTAACTTTTTTATATTGAGATGAGTTTAACTTTTTTATGGGAAGTTGAATAAGTTGTGGGTCTCATCAATGATTGGTTTGAGATAAGTGAAGTTTGGTTCAACAACCAAACACAACCTTAATGGGATGGTATAGATTGGGAAGGGTCGGTCTTTAGACTACTCCATAAAGGCCTACATGACTCTATCGACGTGTGGCGGTGATCGGAGTAGATAGATTGGACATTGAGAAAAACATAGGTGAGGCATATGTCGTTGTTAGAGTGGAAGCCACATGTGGTTAGAGTGGTGTGGGTAAAACAAAAGCTGATAAAGATGAATCAAATATTAGTACAAGTTACATAAATTCTTATCCATCCTAGACTCAAGAAAAAAAATGGTTCAAAAACAGTTAATTTTCATGCACATTCTGCATCAACCAGGAGAGCTTTATGGACGCCTGGACAAGGATCACCACCAAAAGTTGTGCTTGACACGGGGATGGTACATGTCCTCCTCCCAATACAGGCCTGAGAAAAAGCACAGCATCATAACAACTGAGATCTCAAGTGCGTTAACAAAATCATACTGCTATTGTTTAAATATCAGTCTTCTGAATCTAACCAAGGACAAATATCAATGGAAAAGAAGAAGCTTACTTTTTCTACAACAGCACTTGAATTAGAAGAGTGACAACTTCCTATTGTGTAGCTTTCACAGTCACCAGAAGGGGTTCCAAAAGTTGCAAATAAGATCCTGGAAATGCTGCTTTCTGGAGGACAGCGAAGCTGTAGTTTTGGCCTTCTTTCATGTTTTGTTATGGTTTTGCTTTGTCCCACTCCCACCCATGAAATCACTGGGGGTGGATGTGAAGTAGCCACATTTCCACATACTTTAACTATTGAAACAGTGTCTATTGAAACATCGAGCGGGTTTCCCTTTTCTTCTTCTTCAAACAGAACTAATAGGTTTCCTTTAGGCTTGAGGAAGTTCCGAGGTACATTGTACCTAAAAAGGCAAAAGAATTAATATAATGGTTTATGAGTACACTGTCAAATCAGCACTGTGAGATGGAAGTGGGATGCTAGCGTAGTGTATAGCATAACTCTTCCTAAACAACTTTTTTTGCTAAGTACTTAGAGGGCAAAAAAAGTAATATAATGGTTTATGGGTACACTGCCAAATCAGCACAGTGAGATAGAAGTGGGACGTTAGCGTAGTGTATAGCATAACTATTTTGAAAGAACTTTTTTGATAAGTAATTAGAGGGCCAAGATAATCCCTTTTCAAGCTTGAAACCCACAGACAAACTTAACATGTCTCCTGGCTATAATTACTTAATCACAAAAACTCCAAAAACAAAGCATGGTTTTTTATTACTCAATGAAAACGTTTCATGCATAGGGTGTGGGGTGTAAGGTAGTGAATAATGGCTGATGAGAAGAATTTTTCTTGATATATAGAATCACTAAATACTTTACTTACATAGATAAGAAGCGTTCACACAGAAGGGACAAATATATATATATATATATATATATATATATATATGTAAGTCTTATGTGCATACCATGTTTGTGAAGGACTCCCTTTAGAGGTAAGAAATGAGACCCAATATCGCCCAATACTTTGTCCATTAACCCAAGCTTCTCCCTTTCCCATGGAACCAAGATTTAAAGCAACAGGGTCTTGTCCTGCCGGTGCATCAAATAGAGTCTGCCACCAATCCATGATGTATTATTACAAGGAACTTGGTGGAGATTAAGAATGCAGCAAGCTTAAGCAAGAGTCAGCATATGTGACAACGCAATGGCAGAGTTTAAATTATACCTTATACCATGTAAGTGGTTGATGAATAGAGTTTCCAAACCTACTCCATTGAACAGTACTTGCACCAGGTTCCTTGTAAATTTGTAATTTCTCTCCCAACAAGCCAACCTTCATGAAGTTATTGCATAGAATTAGTCTAACTATGATCATAGATTCATAATCCCATTAGTTCTATAGTTTGTGGAAGCATGGCAATATGAAAGCTCAAATGGATATAAATGGCTTTTTGCAGCAGTTATTTAACAAGGATTATGCATTGCTACATAGGATGGGTGAAGAACTATGTGAAGGAAAGGTAGACCAAAAAATGGGTATGAAAGAAAAAAATGGTAATAACAAAAAAACCAAAAACAAAAACAAAAACAAAGAACCAAGAAAGAAGAAAAACATGATAGCATGAGTAAATAATCAGGGAGAAGCATAGAAAAATCTTGCAGAACATACATTTTGTTGTGCCAGTTGAATCTTGAAACATTAGGACACTTTATCATCGAATTACATTGAAATAACCTAATGGTATAGCTATAGCTCATTAAGTTGGAAGATATCCCCATGGATTAGATGAATCAGTTAAATCAAATATAATTTTACAGAAGCTCTTGAGCAATCCATTTAGAACTTTCTGGGAAGAAATTTTCTGACTACAAGTACTAGAAAGAGTACAAGAATAGTGATTTCCCAAAGCTTTACAGATTGAAATAAGAAGTTGGTAGGCATAAGACTCTAACCTGATATCCCCATGAATAGTTGGTGAAATCATTGAAATTATCTTTGTCTTGAATGCTCACTCTACGTAATCCAGTAACTCTACTCTCAAGATATGCTCCCGAATCCTTCATGCCACAGATATAAGTGAATTCATAGTGTTTGTTTATTTAAAATTTGAAGGCATGATACGATAAATGCTGCATAATATATGCTAGTAAAGACAAAATCATAAAGACATGGCTGGCTTCAATTTTGTGAAAAATGGACCATAAAGAAGCTAATTCATTCTATAAACAGATTACTGTTACATGTTGAACATATATGCTTCGTTTTCTAAGGATATTTTAGAGATTTACGAAAAGTCTAATGGGATATGTGAGGTAATATATATATATATATAGCTATATTTATAATATTTTCTGTCCCTCTCTTACAGAAGTGAGGGACAGAAAATATAATTCACCTTTTAAAAGGATTTGGATCCCTGAAAAGTTCTTGGGCTTAGAGTGGGAAAGAGATAGTGGAAGTTATGACTTCTGGTATTAGTGCATCAAAATTCATGAAGAAACATGAAAGATAGAAGATTGGAACTTACCGGTAATCCAACCATTACGCTGAGCAAAGAGACATTGTTTGTCCCATTATTTAAAGAAACATTTTTCTTTAGGGAAAAGTTTTTATTGTCGTGTTTTCCATGCTCAGATCCTAATTGAAGACAGAGGAAAGTCAACACTAATGAAGAGATCAAGCAAAGCAAGCAAAAACTAATAGAAGGATAAGAGGAATGAGCAGTGATCAGAATGTTAATTACAGAATCATTAATGTTGGAAAAACTTGTTTTTCTCTGACTGGTTGTATACAAAAAATTTGAGTTGCAAGTATGACATTCAGAGAGGTTGGAATTGCAATGATCATGCAAGAGCTATCACTAAAGCCAGCAAAATGGCGGCCGATTTTAAAAGACGCACATTAGATTAGGCACCGGTTGGATGTTGAGCTGAGTTGAATTCTTGATGAATAGTAGTAAGTTGAGATGGCGGATTGAGTTTTGTGGAGCTCACCTAGTATGAGTTTAGATGTGTTTGAATGTTAACATAAGTTTAGATATATTTAGGGAAGTTGAAAAATGTTGTGGGTGCCACGTGTAAAGAGGTGTTGAGTTGAAAAAGGCTGTGGATCCCACATGTAAAGAGGTTTTGAGTTGAGATGAGTTTAGTGATTTGAGAGTTGGGTGTTTGGATGTTAGACTCAGCTTAAAATTAGACTGAACTAAACTCAGTTCAGTCTAAGTTCCAAACGGGGCTAGTCATACTATTCACAAACACGTACTTCTGATCCATTTTTTAATAAAATATATGAAGGGGATTAAAGAGCTTATATATACCTACAAAGTTTCCATTTATGAAACCATGCAAAACATGTCCAAGGGAGTTCACATCGAGTACAGCTCCGTTGTAACTAGAATCATGCTGAAACCTACATATATACGCAGAGACCAAATATATATAGTCGAATATTTCAAGAGTAAAGAAAATTGAAGAGATAGTAAATGAAGATGTTGTTGAAGTCCAATCAACTTTCAGGTCTACTAATTTAAACTGTACTTCCTCTGTTAATTACCTGAAAGTGTACCAAAGATAATCAGATGTATCTTTAGTTGTACTCATCTGCTCCAGTAACATGTTTGTTGTCAATGAAGTGTCGTCAAAGTTGGGGATGGCTTCCTTATATTCTTCCCATATATCAGGTGAATCAAACTTTCGGCCCGATTTTATTGATCTTGTCCCATATTCTGTGCTTATCTGTTCGAGAAGCAAATTGAAACGTGGTTTATTTGAATGCATAATTTTGAAAGAATCGATAGTCTCCTAATTTTCTATACCTTTTGCAGATCACAAGTGCAGAGAGGTAATAGAAAATTTTTCACCAGAAAACAGATTCAACAAATTGAAATCAGTATAGTCTCCACAGAAATGAATCAAATAGGAGTAAGAAGTAGCCTAGATGTTATAGGAACCTTTGCAGTGTTGAAGGCTTCGATTTTGCAGTCTGGTAGGATGCTAATTGAAACTGGAGGCAATTCATATGAAGAATTCTCAAAAATAACTGTAGCATTGCTTCTCTTGTCATTGTTTACAAGAAAGGCAGCACATTCTTCTGATTTTCCCTTAAAAACATAGGCCTGCAACAAATCATTCTTTACAGGTCCAGTTCATGCTACTAAAAAATATGGTTAACAAGAAGAAATACAATTTATGATGTCCTCACTTCTTGTAGTTGGCCCAAAGGGAAAGTAGAATTTACTCCAGAAAGTAGAGGCTTTAAGCACAACTTTATAGCAGCATGTAATTCCTTGAGATGACCCCACTTTGGTTGGCTGATAAAACCTGAACTTGTCAACTCAGCAAGTTAAAATCTTACTTTGAAACTATGTATTTTTTCAGTACAGAAAAAAGCAAATATCAGACATACCATACTCATCCAGGGGGGCTTGATCATAATAACTCGTCAGCATATATGCAGCAGCCGTTCTTCCAAAATTGGTTCCTCCATGATACTAGAATAGAATTATAATGTCAGGAGACACATTATATGGTGTTGGATTCACCTACATTTCTATTTGCAGTTACATTCTAAATAACATAAACACTGCAAGTTTAAATCCAACATTACATATTAGGAGCTTTTATACGACTCCGTTAAGATCATCTTTGAGAGATTATCATACCATATAGTAATTAACAAAGCTTCCTGACTTTGCAATGAACAGTGCAACTTGAAATGCTATGTCTTCTGCTGATCTCATGTATGGTTCGCCTCCATATACTTGATAACTTCAAAACAAATAGAAGGCAAAGTTCGATGGGTTTAAGCTCTTTTATATTATTCTCATTTGCAAAAACTGACATAATTGACCATTTAACTGTGTGCCACATTATGTTCAGACATTTTTCTAGAGTAGTATAAGGTATTGGGGCCATATCATTGTTCACTGTTTTTCAATTTTACTAGCAATCTGCCGCATCAAAAACTGATTGTTATGAAACTGCCAAGAGAATTCAATTAAAAAAAGTTGTTTATGTGCAACAGTGCAAGTAAGGAAAAGATTATCATGGGAAGGCAAAAGGATGACTACTATTTTGGGACAGCTATTTCATCTGTAACATAAAAACTTGCTTAGAAAAATTATTGTATACATACAAGCTTGTCCAATTCTCTGTCCATATTGCTGGCTTATTTGGTGAGTTGGGCCCTGGAAATGTTTCTCCACATCTCATCCCATTGCATGCATTGATCTGTAATTCATGATCATGATCTTGGATTAACTAACAAGAATAAAGAAAATATTGAAAAAAGCATTCGCTCATGATCAATTTCATATCCCAAACCCCAAGGGGTTGGCCCAAGTGGTGAAGGCCTTGGTTTTGGGATATCACTCCCTTCAAGATCCAAGGTTCAACAGTTTATGGGTGCAAACAATCTTTTGGGGCCACACCTCCTGGTGAAAAGCTAGCAATTTAACTAGTTTCATGTAGAGAAACTTTCGAGGTTGCGGTGCACAAGACCGGGGTTTACTCTGCATGGATGGGTCCGAAAGGCCCTGCCTTGAAGAGGTTCCCCAACATTAAAAAAGAAATCATGTCCCATTTTTCAGAAGAAAACAACTTGAGAAAACATAAATTTTAAGGACTCTCCAATCACTAGCCCTCTAAAAACTTGAGTGTGATATGGTCCTGGTCCTGCTAGACTTTAATGCCTTGATTCTAAGAGAACACCATGACTGACCACAGGATCAGGAGCATCGTTTTGCTGACACATCACCCAAGGCACGCCAGTTTGAAGCTCCACAGCCATGTTTGCAGCCCAACGAACATAACGCAGACCTTCCTCATGAAAAGTTCTTTCTATCCTTCCATACTCATTTTCAATCTACACACAAACAACTTCCAAGTCATGAAAACACAGCAGATAGATATATGAGGTATGCAATTTTGGCTATGAAATATGTTTTTACCTGTGAGAGAATAATTGGCCCTCCTTGAGAAGCATATAAACTTTCCAGTTTCAGCATGTTTACTATCTTGGTTACAAAATTCGCCATGTGATACTGCAAACCATTAACAAAATGAGTAGCAGTGCTAAATGTGCACACCATGCGTACGTTAATATATTGGAATAATCTATTTGCGAACCTGTTTATTAACACGCTAAAGGCTTACACAAAGGCGCTGGTGCATGCTTTAACTTTTTTTTTTTTTAATGAAGATAATGGATCTTACAGTAAGTGGTGTTGCACACTAAACTTATATGTATAGTATAACCCTCTTTTTTCTTCAGGGGATTAAATAGATCAATTGCCCAAAAGGTGCAAACTATTAAAGATAGCTGATGTATGTTGCCGAGTCTTGAACCGAAAAGCTTCACTTATTTCGGTTATAGTGTGTTAAGAATATAATACAAATCTATCTCTTCTCGTCAGTTTAAGTTTTGGGACAAGTGATGATTTCACTTGGTATCAGAATAGAGATATTTTGTTCGAATCCTGACTATATACTCTATCCTAATTAATTATATATTCCACGTGTTGGGGTCGCTCATTGAAAAGGAGTCTGGCTACATATGAAAGGGAGTGTTAAAAATATAATACAAATAATTAAATCTACTTTTCTTATTAGCTTAACTTGTTTGGACAATTGATGATTTCACATATTTATGAGTGCCTTACGGAAAAGAGTTACTATATAAATAGTTAATCACCTATTTCACTTATTTTTTCATGATGATAAAGTGTTATTATATAAATAGTTGTAATGCTCCAATGGAAGACTCAAATCATATGGCCTGTACTCCAAAAGGACTAGTCAATGATACAATTGGAGCCTCATGGAAACTTTATAAAGAGCAAGAACTTTTCATTCCCAAGTAATGTGAGATTCCATTCACCACCTACTATTATCCTTATCATATGAAGTATCACAATAGTTAATCACTAAATTAATACTACAATTCTAAAATCTGTAAATATAATCAATCAATACCTTGAATGGTTTATTATCAGATCGAAAAACGATGCCAGGGACATCACGCAACCAAATTGGTAGACCCCTGCAGACCACCACACACACACATACATATATATGGTAAACCAACATGTATATAGCTATAGCAGAACTCATTGGTGAGAGTATTAAAAGGGAAGTATATATATATATATATATTTTACCCATAATTCCATTCAGCCTGAATGAAAGGTCCAATCCTAAGGCACACATATAGTCCCTGTGCTTGGACTTCCTTGATGAACCTTAATATGTCAAGCCTTCCACTGAAATCAAACTGTAACAACACAAATAATTAACAAGTCCACATATGTATTGGCATTAGAATGAGAGAGAGAGAGAGAGAGAGAGAGACCTGTCCAAACTGGGGCTCATGAAGGTTCCAAAAAACGTAGGTGTCAATGACGTCTAGCCCCCCTTCTTTGGCCTTGGCTATTAAAGATGGCCACATCTGCATTAGAAATTGAAGAGGCCACTGAATTATATCGTACAGATTCAGGTTATATGGTCGGAATGGATCTCTTCATTATTAATATATAAAATAAATAATAAAATCTATCTATTTCTATTAGCTTAAACTTTTGAGACAAGTAATAATTTCACATGACATCAGAGCAGAGGTCCTGAGTTCGAATCCTAATTCTACACTTTATCCCATTTAATGAAATATTCAACGTATTGAACTATCCATTGAAAGAAAATTTGGCCCACACGTGAGGAGAATGTTAAGATATAAAATAAATAATAAAATCTATCTCTTCTGAAGCGAAATAAAAAAGCTAGCTAGCTAGCTAGCAAAATAACACCTCAGGAGTGCTACGAGGATAGTGGATTGAACCAGAGAAGAGGATCCTGTGTTGTCCATCGATGATCAAAGACCTTCCATCGTATGTCACGTTGCCTGCATGGCTGCAGGTCATGCCGATAATCATCGACAGAAATGCAAACCAGCACAACCACTCCATGTCCATTGATCTCTGATGATCTTTTCTCTTCACCAACATGAATGCTTAATCATTACAGCTAGCTCTCAGTATTCTTCTTTCTTATATATATATATATATATATAAGAAGTAGAAAAGAGATGACTGAAGTTGGCACAGAATCATGGAGGAAGTTTTCCATGGTAATATAGATCTGTTGTTGTGCTTAATTTGGCAAAACATCGGGAGTTTCTATGTGGATGCACGTACGTACACTGATGACTATGGAAAACTTTATCAATATGGCAAGCCAGACAAACAAAATTAAAGGCAAAACCAACCAAAAAAGGTCATACTAGACAGCCTTTCTATTTTTTTTTTCCTGCCTTTTTCTTTTCTTTCTAACAAGGAACCTACATTAAACCTTGCTATATTTTAGATACAATTTTTGGAAACTCTTAAGAATTTTGAGAAATGCAACTGTAGTTACCAAAAAAAAAAAAACTTATAAAAAACTTCATTCTCTAGTTGAGGATTCTGAAATTTGAAATTCACAATTTGGGTTTTAAAAAAAAACTGATAAAATGAGTTTTGTACGTAAAATTACAAGTATATATAATACTACTCAAAAATTCATTTGGTATGAGGGCATATACAATTATTAGATTGGAAAATAACACTTTTGATCATACATTTCGAAAAAGTTCTTAGAAAATGACACGTTGCACGACAATCATATGTGATGATAAGTTATTCTATTTTCACACCGGTGTGTAAAGCATAATATTCACATCAATTTAATAGTAAAATTTAATTTGTAAGATTCGAATTTTAAAATTTATCTTTTAAATTAAATTATATCATATCAGCATTTTATTAAATGTGCTTTATATATCGGTTTGAAAATAAAATTTTTCTTTGACTATTAATTCAGAAAAGTATTCCAAAGTTTTCAATTTTCATTAAAAAAAATAAAAACTGGGAAAAAATGTTTACTATTGTCCCATTTGAATTTCAAAAAAAAAAAAAAAAGTATGATTATCAAATGAATGGCCGTCGATTTGGAATTCCAGCCCAAGAAAAAGCCCAACCCGTTGGTATCATGGGCTTCGTCCTAACAGGTAAATTTGTGGCCCACGCAAATTTCTCCGTGAAGAAGACAAAGGAGTGAGCTCTGATTAGAGTGCAGTAAACCCCCAGCAATAGCCTTCTTCTTCGCCAAGTCCTCCTCCAAGCTCATCTTGCTCTCTCGCGTACTCACACAGTTTGTAATTTCAAAACCCTAATCATGTCTGTAAGTATCTCTCACTCGCTGTTAGTCTCGCTTTGTACCAATCTGAGACCCAAATCACTCTGTAATTGCAATTGCGCATATGTATATAATCGTTTGTGTGCATGCATGTGTTACATCTGCGACTTAACTTTCTTTTCATTTTCGTGGCCCAGATATTTGAGTACAATGGATCTGCTCTGATTGCGATGGTGGGAAAGAACTGCTTCGCCATTGCCAGCGACCGCAGGCTCGGAGTTCAGCTGCAGACCATCGCCACCGATTTCCAAAGGATTTATAAAATGCATGATCGCTTATTCCTCGGTCTCTCCGGACTCGCCACGGACGCTCAGACTCTGTAGCGATTCCACTTATTGCTCTTCACACCCCCCCCCCCCCCCCCCCCGGCCGCCCCGCGGGGGTCTCCACCGGTTCAATTTGTTGGTAATTATATTAACTATCCAATCATTTTGGGTGGGTTTGATGAATAGGTATCGATGACTGGTGTTCCGCACGAATAGAGGCATGAAGCCCGAAACTCAAGCATGGTCTCTGCTCTTCTTTATGAGAAAAGGTACAGTTAGGGCTTTTAATATTATTACAATGATTTTTTTTTTGGAACTACCATTGGATTTTTTTGGTGTTATATTAGTTCTCTAGAATTGTGTATTCTTCATATGACCAGCTCAGCTGGTCCGTCTTAGGTTTGCTCCCCAATGGTTACCAGTTCAAGTCCTAGCTACTGGAGGTTTATCTGGTCTTTAACTTCAGGATCCCGTGGGATTAGTCGAGGTTCGCGCAAGCTGGCCCGGATACTCTCGGTTATAATATATATATATATATATATATATATATATATATATATATATGGGCATGCCTAAGCCCGCAATGTAGTAATTTGAAACTTACTTGACTTATAAAAATTAAAAGAAAAAATTTGAAAATTACTTCCCTTTATAAATTATACGATTAATCTAATTGTTCAAGTCGTAAGAATGGCTTTGTTCATCTATGCCATGTACTTTATCTAGAAAACCAGATTTAGTTTTTCCTTCTGACACCATATAACCCGTTTATTGTATAGAATTTAGAGTATGACATTCCCTTTATCTTCACCTTTTCTGTTAAATTTGGGGTATGAGATTTTTCTGACAGCAAATTTGGGGTATGAAAAAAATTTTGAGTATGACACTACCTCACTAGTGCTTGGTGGTTGTTCTAGGGCATATTTTGTGTATACTCTCGGTGTATTTGGGCTATGCCTTTTCCTTTCAATTATAAAATTTTACTTTAACTGATAAAAAGGAAAAAAAAAAAATTGGGGTATGAAATTTCATATCCTCAACGAAGACTTGTATAAAGATTTATACACGGCATCTATAACCTACTGCTACACAGCATACAGATTACTCTTGTTTTCATTTTTTTTCTTTTTCTTTTATTCTTCCCTTTTGCAATTTAAATTTTCAAATATGAAAAGAATAAATATGTAGCAGTTTCAAATTTAAGTATACAAGCTTAAGTGTATCTACTATATACTTCCTGCTGTGTACTTGGGTAGTCCCTTTTTGCTCGTTAATAAAATTATCTTTAAAACGATCAACTGCATGATAATGCATTTTCTATCATTAGTTTTAGCTCTTGAATGGTTATGAAAATGCATTACAGTTTAAAACATTTCAGTTTTGTAGTATAAGAATGGTGAAATATGGGGATCTTACACGTACAGCAACCTATAGAGTCAGTGTGGATATTGTGTCAAAGTTATATCTCTGAAACAACCTAAACCTGTTATGTGTTTTGAAGTGTCATGGATAATTACTGAGATGAATGGAACCTCACTAAAATCTTTACATCTTAGGGCAGTCCAAGATTATTTTACATGTGCCAATTGTGTATGTGCAGGTTCCAACTACCCTCCCATGCTGTTTCTGCTGTAGAACTAAGAACCTATTACTTCACTACACATGAGCTAAATATCAATGTGATTTCTCTTTTTGCTTTGTAGGTTTGGTCCATACTTCTGTCAGCCTGTTATTGCTGGATTGGGAGATGAAGACAAACCATTCATTTGCACTATGGATTCAATCGGAGCCAAGTAATTTTATTGTTTTCTAAACTTTAGATAAATTTGATTGATATAAGGGTTTCAAGTGTAATTCTGAATTTTCTACCGTGTCGATTATGTGCAGGGAACTAGCAAAAGATTTTGTTGTTGCTGGCACTGCATCAGAATCTCTCTATGGTGCTTGTGAGGCGATGTTCAAACCTGACATGGTTAGTTCCTCTATTGAACTCTTGACTTACTATTTTGGTAGGAAGTTAAATTCAATTGAAAAATGGATAACCCTCGCATGTCTAGAGTATGAGTTGCTACTTCATAGAGATTTTTATGCCTATTTTCGCCATAATATTTGATACGTTCAGAATACGAATATTAGAATAACCGGAATACTCTACCTTGATGAGAGCACCCTGTATGAGCATGATTTATTATATCATAGAGGAGTGGATAATTAAGATGCACATATCCGTTTGTTGGGCTGATTTCATGGTCAGAATGAGTACTTGTTTTTCAGGTAGAAATCATTGTGCTTTTACTTGCTGCTCTGACTGCTGAATGAAGTAATTTTCACTAATTATTTGTTTAATATTCTAGTCTGAGTTTGTGTACTCCCTGTGTACTTGGGCAATGCCTGTTCTCTTATTTTCAATAAATTTTTATTTTACTCATAAAAAAAAAAAAGTGTCACTGTAGTTCAAGTTTAATAACTCTTTGGTTTGTCTACTCAGGAAGCAGAGGAATTGTTTGAGACCATCTCCCAAGCACTGCTATCATCAGTTGATCGAGACTGTTTGAGGGGATGGGGAGGGCATGTCTATGTTGTGTAAGCCCTTTATACCTTTTCTTAAAACTTGCTTCCTGGGAATAATTTCTTTTGAACAGTCATAATCTGGTTAGCATTTTCTACACCATCTTGGAAAACGTATTTTTCCTTTGCCAACTTATTTGTTATCCATTGTGATGCTGTGTTATGTTACAGTACTCTTCGTCTTTGTTCAGTTCCTCTACTTTCTATTTTTATGCTTAGTTTCTATTTCTTGCTCGGAACTTTAAAAAAACTCGCATTAATAAGATATATATATATATATATATATATACTAGGTAAAAGCAACGTGCAATGCACGCTTGCTTAGTTGATTTTTTTTTTTTTAAGAATTAATTTTTTATTAATAAGGACATAATTTTTTGACTTAATTAAATAATGATGTAATGTTTATGTCGTATAAATTAACATCACAAGCAAAAGAAGAGCATTAATAGAAGCTATAACATGGTCTTGTAAATAAACGTCGTTCATAGTCTTTTGAAAGTTATTTGAGATAATTTTGATTCTTTTTTTATAATTGTAAGTATATTAATAAAAGAATGGGCAAAAGCCATGTTCAGTACAAAGAAAGTCCTAGCTAAGTAGGAACATTGGAAATAAGGAAAGCATGGAAATCTTGTCCATTACAGATAACAGAATTAGCCCAAGTACATAAAGTTCTAAACACAAAAGCCTTTAGTTCCTCTATTGATCTTTCTTTGTCTTCAAAAGTCCGTTCGTTACGCTCCTGCCATAAACACCACATGACACAAATAGGCAACATCTTCCATATTGCCTTGATCTGTTTATTACCTCTTAAATCTGTCCAGCTAGCCAACATCTCCACTACGGACTCAGACATAACCCACCCCAAGCCTGATCTTCTGAATACTTCATTCCAAATCCCTCTAGCTATATCACAATGTAATAGAAGATGATCCACCGATTCACCCTCGTTCTTGCACATGCAGCACCAGTCAGCAATGATCACCCCTCGTCTTCTCAAATTATCTGTTGTGAGTATCTTACCCAAAGAAGCGGTCCACACAAAAAACGCTGCTTTGAGAGGCGCCTTGTGTTTCCAAATCCTTTTCCAAGGGAATTGGGTTGGATGTTCTTGTGTTAAAGATTTATAAAACGAGCGAACCGAGAATAAACCTTTCCCCGTGTGTAACCACCACAACCTATCAGCTTGATGATTGCTGCGTTTGAGAGAATATAAGAAGCTGAAAAAGTCTGCAAAATTATCAACTTCCCAATCTTGTGCCGCCCGGCTAAAGTTAATGTTCCATTGAATTTGTTCCCCCACTATTACTATAACTTCCGCCACAGATACATCATTATCAGTTGCCACCCTAAAAAGAATAGGAAATAGATCCTTTAAAACCCCATTGCCACTCCAATTATCATACCAAAATTTGATCCTAGTCTCATTTCCAAGACACAATCTTGTGTGCCTGGAAAAGACCCCCCATCCTCTTCTTATATGTTTCCACAAACTCACTCCATATGCCCCAGTCACTTCATTAGTACACCATCCCCCCCATAATTCTCCATATTTACTCTCTTATCACCAGTTTCCATAAAGCCTCAGGTTCTTTATGATATCTCCACAACCATTTCCCAAGTAGTGTCCGATTAAAAATTCTCAAATTTCTAATGCCCAACCCGCCAGAAGAAATAGGTCTACAAACATTTTCCCACCTGACTAGATGAAATTTAAATTCTTCCCCCATTCCTCCCCATAGGAAATCTCGATGTAGTTTCTCAATGCGACCTGCCACACTTGCTGGGATAGGGAACAAGGATAGAAAATATGTCGGTAAGTTAGATGACGATCCAGCATTTTTCTCATCTTGCATTGCCTCAATAGAGAGGACATTATAATGCTTATGTTTTTTCTCCTTCAGTTTCTCTGGATCTGCATAAACTTGAATCTTCTAGATTTTTGTTGATAATTTATCCACAACGCTTTTCTTATCAAAAAAAAAAAAATTTATCCACAACGCTTTTAATATATGGTTGATGTTCCTACAAAAAAAAAAATGAATAGCTTTACATAATTAATTAAAACCCAATTTTGTTTTTAATTAACTCATTATAACCAACTCAATTTTTGAATAAAATATTTACCAAAATTTATTTGTTCTTCAAATCAAGTAGTGAATAAAAATTATAAGCAAAGACCAGGTTATTATTATTTTTTAGCATATTTTTTAGCAATTACAATAACAATACTTATTATAATATTTGATTAGCTGACATTTCTGAATTTTAGAGTTATGCTAATAATTAACTAATTTTTATTTAAGTATTCTCAGATACTACATGAGCTTTTTTATTAGATAAAGGCTTTTATGAAATCATATTCTCTTTATTAATTTATAATTTCGTGATTATATATTGATAATGAAGATATTAAAAGTTTAATTGTCTTAAAATATTGATAAATCAGTTAATTTTCTTGAAGTGTTGCTCTCTCAAGTAGATATAGTGTACACCGCGATAATCACTTTCACTTGAAAATTGTAAATTTAACCTTCGGTTTCTACGTTCTGTGTTAGTAGGTTGCGTCAGTGATATTTTTTCCAGAGAAATTTTAGACCACACAAATCCATCGGCAGCTTCAGTGTTTTTCTTATCTCTCAGTCTTATCTCTTTCATCGTCTCTTTCCTCTGCAACTTCTCTTTCCTCTTCTCTCCGAAAGCAAACGTTTTCTCGTCTTCTCTCCATTCTGCTTCTTCTCATCTTCTTTCTTTTGGTGTTCGTTTCTTCGTTTTCTTTGTTTAGGTTTATTTTTCCAGTGTTGGTTTTATTTTTTCCTTTCATTTCATTGTTATTGTGTTTACGTTTGTTAAAACCCTTGAAGTCTTTTATACTCCTGACGCCTCTCTCGAACACATCCACAGCACACACAGAGGTTAGACTTCTCAAGGTAAGGGCCATTGCACCTTCTCTATCTCTCTCTGTCTGATTTATTTTTATTAGTCAGTCTGTTATTTTATTTTCCAATGTTAATTTTCTGGATTTTCGAGTCCTGCACGTATTTGATCTGCAAACCTAGGTTTTAGGTTTCGTAAGTTCCTTATAAAATGGTCTTGAGAAGGAAAAAAAAAAAAAGAAGAATAAAAAAAGATCGCTGTTCAAGAAAGTTCTGAAGTGAATATTTAGAAATGTTTAAGAAAGAATAGAGGTTTGATCCAATCATCCAAATAATTTCCACAAGCGATTGACTCTATCGTTTGATTCCTTTCTAATTTCATAAAATGCTTTGGTTTACGCTGTTTTGGGGGGGGGGGGGGGGGGGGGGAGGGTTTGTTCGTCATCTGTATTTCAAGGCCTTAGCGTATGTGCTGAGAAATTATGTTTCGAAATTGTTAATATGGACATAAGGTAGTTGAAATTTGTGGCTTGTGTTTTCAACTACTATTTCCTGTACTTGAGTGAACTCTATTCAATAGTCTTGTTTTTATGCTTTAAGAAATGCTGACTGTTGCCTTTGTCATTTTTAGCGACCCCAGGGAAAGGATGAGAAAGATTGAAGCTTTTTAAAGGTTTTTTGCAGGATGTACCAAGAAAGGCAACTGATTTGAAGAGGAACTGTGGGTATGGTTTTTGTTGATTCTATTTCTTTTCCTGGATGTTTGTTTTCTTGATTTGAAGATCTGTTTTGAAATTTTTATTCGCTTCTACTGTTTGTTGTATTTTTTCCTTGCATTTTGTTGTTCTTTCTCTCGTCGAACAAATTCATGGAGCTGTCAAAAGTTTCAGAAATGGCCTTGATTTTTTTTTCCCGAAAATGATAGTAACTTTTCATGAAATTCTTAAGAAAATAAAACATTTAAAGATATGAACTTTAATGTTACACAGTGTTTTATTCCCTCTATTTTTAACCTCTATGAATATTCAGGTCTATTTCTATATTTTTGTACAAATCTGTAATTGTTTGTATATTTTTTTTCTCTTTTGGCATTTCTTAATGATTTATTAAGATGTATAATTTTGTAAAAAAAAATTGCATCATTTACCTATGAATTATATAATTTATTTATTAACCTTAAATCAATTTTAAAATTTAAAAGTATGTTATATAAGTAATATATAAGTTTGAAGAAAACTGTAAACAATCTGTGGAGCTTGCACAGGATCGAGCACTACTTAATAATCATGCTGATGTGCCCATGGTTCACTATTATTCTACAAATAAGTAATATATAGCATACATGTTTGATTATAACTGTTAAAGAGTAATAATAATAGGCAAAGTACTATTATTATACGTATTTGTAAAGAAAAAAATTATAACCTATTCATATATTAAATATGTAATATGTCATTATTAGTATTTCACTTTGATAAGTGTCAGTGTAAAATCAATTAATGTCTTGCATTCTTTTAGTGTTTTTTTTCTTTTTTCTTTTTATTTCTTTTAGTGTTGCTTCAGATTTGTTTCGTTATAGAGATTAATGCATGTAATCATTATGCACTTACTAACAACACATCTATACTCATGCATTCATTGTTTAACACTGGTGTATCTTTATTCATTGTTCAACACTGGTGTATCTTTATTCATTGTTCATTGTCAAAATTGCTCTCTTTTTCTACTTTCATATATTTAATTTTATCTTTGATTATAGATACACCAGTTGCTTCAAATTTGTTCAACACTGGTGTATCTTTATCTTTTAGTGTTGTTTCAGATTTGTTTCGTTATAGAGATTAATGCATGTAATCATTATGCACTTATTAACAACACATCTATACTCATGCATTCATTGTTCAACACTGGTGTATCTTTATTCATTGTTCATTGTCAAAATTGCTCTCTTTTTTCTACTTTCATATACTTATCTGATCTTACTAACCTAAAACCCAGCTGCCTCAAAAATGCTACTTTTATCTTTGATTATAACTTTTGGTGTAATTTACTTTTCGTCCACTATAAAATAATTGTAACTTACTTTTGGTGTGCTGGTGCAAAAGGGTGCAACTGAATGCTGAACAAAAGATATACAAAACATTTTTACTTGGATCTTCTTCTTCTTGATTTTATTTGAAAAGTTGGATCTTTTTTGTTGGTAGAATGCATATAATTTGTTGCTATTTGTCAAAAAGGTATTTTCAATTATAGGTACTATGAAATTTAATATTGATGTTTGTTCTGATAAGTTGGATCTTTTTTTGTTTGTTAGGATGCACTATTTTGTCGTATCATCTATTGTTTAAAGATAAAAATATCATGGAGGTTCTGGTGTATTTTCAAGTGAAAGGTCATAAATCATTGCTAATTTGTTTCTTTAAAAATAAAAATATCATATGTGGTTGTTGAAGTTGAATATGTTATAGCCTGGGAGTAAGACAAAATGTTGTTGAATTTGTGCTAGAAGCATTCTGCCTTGTGTTTGGATTTTTTTTTTGTTTAGTAGGATGCACTATTGTCATATCATCTATTGTTTAAAGATAAAAGTATCATGGAGGTTATGGAGTATTTTCAAGCGAATGTTCATAAATCATTGCTAATTTGTTTCTTTACTAATAAGTGAATTTGTGCTGGAAGCATTCTGCCTTGTGTGTATTTTGTAGGATGGTAGCAAAGGCTTTGATCACTATAAGAATGGCCACCTTCTCTAGACAATTTTTGACCTTTTTTTCCCTCTGTTTTTATACTTATTCCTAAATGGTCCTACGTACTTTGATCACCTAATCTGCCAACATTTGGTTAGTGAGGAGTTGAAATGTAATTAGTAATAATCAACATTTATAGCATTTCATGCTCACGTAGGATTGTATGCATCTAATTATCGTACGTTCTAATCTCACTAAAATCATATGGCCAATGTAGGACCCATGTTTCGAACAAAGATTTTAGATGTCACATAGATAAACTATATATATATATATATATATATATATATAATATATATATATATATATATATACTATAAACAAACAAAAGGTAGTTACACTGACCTTTTCGATGTTCCTTACAAACTTAGGACCACTGCACTGCTTCCACACATCTGATTTGAGAGAAAACAGAATTGAGTTTATAAGGATTGAGTTTTCTGAATTCACCTTTTTGTATTCACCAAGTTTTCATAATTGAGTTTTCTGAATTGAGTTTTCTGATAGGTTTTTTAATAAATTTTATGGATTTCTAGGTTTTATGGTATCAGTTTCTTCATTTCTTAGAAATATGAATAAAAATATGTAATGCATAGATAAGCTTATACTATAAACACATAAAAGGCAGTTATACTCACTTTCCAATATTCCTTGAAAACGTAGCACCACTGCACTGCTTGTAATGGAAGGGTTATTTGAAAAAGAAGACAAAAGGAAAAATGAAGTCACTTTTCAAAGCTTAGCACCAATGCACTGAAAGTAATAGAAGGGTTTTCTTAAACATAGTTCAATGCCTCTAGCCTTCCTACGAAATATGTCTCTTGGTGTTCAAACATTGAACCGGACTATTGCACTACCTGGCCATTCGGCTGCCTCATGTGATTATAAATTACATGTGATTAAAATCTGCCTTCACAAATTTAATACTACATGCAATATAATATGTTATCTAATTTTTAAAATATTTTTCCTGTTTGCAGCTACCATTCCAATGCATGGATTGACAAATTCAGTACCTGGGACACGGACGATAATGGGAAATTTCTATTTAAATTCAGTTGATGTGTTTTTTCAAATTGTAAATTATTATAATGTTTTCCTATTATAATGAATACGAAAAGACAAACCAACAGAAATCTATTTTCCTATTATAATGTATTTTCAAAATGAAAATTGCATCCATGATTTATTATTATAATAAATATATTTTATTAGCAGATTTAAAGATATTAATAATAGAATACAAACTGACAAACCACAAAAGTAGCTACAAATGGAATGCATAGGAAAATTGTGAAAATACAATTGTATCCCTGTGTTATGTAATTATTACAAACGGAAGGAAAGTTAATGAAAATCAAGATATTCCGTTAAAACAAGGAAACTCCGTTTCATAGGCACTTTATATATAGAGAGATATATAGGGTAATTTATTCTCCCATTTATAGAAGGGTACTTCGTAACATTTTGACTTGTTTGTTCTCACTGTAACATAACACCAACTGAAGTAGAGGATCTTGAAGGGAAGGATGGATTAACCTACATCGTTTCATGTTTATGTACCTTGCAGTTACGGATGAGTTGGATATCCTTAACACTTGTAATTGTTAGGTTAGAGAACAGTAATTGTTATCGTTCTGATGAAATGTCTGGAATACAAAAGTTGTGATATAAATAAAAATGGCTTACTCAATAATTGAAGTTTGTTAAGGAAACAGGATCACAGGCTGTCATGAGATAAAAGATCTTCATTCTATAGACATTCAATTTGGAACTATTATATATATATATATATATATATATATCCCTTATATATTACAAGCGCCTATAAGCATATGAATAGTGTTTTACTTATACCCCTGTGTAATTGATTATTATTAAAGTTATGTCCCTGAATGCTTTGTACAAGATCAATTTTTGTCCAATTTTACACTCTGTTTTCTCAAATTTCCATTATTTTGTGTTTTTCTTTCCCTCATTGACTATGTAAAGTGTATTTTTACAGTATTTCACTTGTCTCTTTATAGCTTTCTTCTTATTCGAAGGTTGGTCGAAATCTCTTTTCTCTCACTTTCTCACGTTTCCAATATATTTTACTCTCCACTTTCTCACACAAACTTTTGAGTTCTTCAGCGTTGGAATTTCTCTTATTGCCTGGGAATCTTGCCGTTACATGGGTATGAGTTTTCTCCATCTCTCTTCTCAGTTGAAGCTCTTTGGATTTTTATAAGCTGTGTAGAAAACTCATATGTATAATCTAGGTTAGCCTTCATTCGAAATAATGGGATCAATATACATTCATCAACTTGGATGAAACCAATCATCAAATTAGACGAAATAAACACTATATAATATCTGTTTAGATCTAAAACAAATTGGCGATGAGACGATTTAACTGTTAACAAACACCAAATTGGATGAAACAAGTATTATGTAATATTTGTTTAAATAAAAAAAAACATTGGTGATGAGACAATTTAACAAATAGAAACAAGTGAGATCTTAGAGATCTTTACATCGACGCATTGAGGCAGCGTGAGTGAAACCAAATTTACGTTAAAAATTGTTTATAAACTTGGTGATTTTGGTATGCAACTCTCACAAGCTTTACAATTGAATAATGATTTTGTATGTCGGCCCATTTATGTAAATAATGGTGTTTTTAATTAGAAGTTGTTCAGAATCTGTTTTTAAAGAGTTTTTATTTAATGAATTGTTATTATTATATGCTTCTGCGAAAAGATTTTAAGATTTTTTTTTCTTCCAACCAGACGCTACGTACCAGGGCATACGTGCCTTACACGTAGCCCCCATGTTAGTGTGTGTATATATATATATATATATATATATATATATATATATAATGTTTTACAGAGGTGCTCCATTCATGGTGGTAGAGAAAAATTAAAATCCCATAAAGCATGGGAACCATGCTAATCCATTCATGGCAATATTATATAGGGTGACCAAGACATCAGATTTTGTGCACAAGGGGAGAAATTATGGGTGAGGCCAGGGTTCTATTTTTCTTCTTCAATCTCCTTCTGAATCTTTGAATCCAGTATCTGCACACTTTCTTCAGTTGCAGAAAAATATTTGCTATGATAACAATTCAAAGTACACGAGTTTTCCTGTTTAGAAAGTGAAAGTGTTTCATCTCATCTCAACTCATCATTACAATTTTTTCAAATTTTCACACAAAATATAATAAAGAATTCAAAATTTTCAAATTCTAAAACAATAATCATATTAAAAAATAATATTTTATTCAACTTTCAACTTTCATATAAAATTATCTCATCTCATCTCATCTCATCTTACTATCCAAACCGCACAAAGAAAGTGTGTTGAGTTGGGCTATATTGAGTTATTTTGTGTTAATGACTTCTACTACTCCATCCATCTCACTCAAAATTAATGACCAAACTCTTTCGCATGAAAATTGAGTGAGCTACGTACATGACAGCCTACAGCCCTCATTTGTTCATGCAATATAGCAGCCTAGTAGGGATTTATTATGCATCAGCTATTTTTCACTTTCACATCTCACACTTATAATTTTTTCATAGAGTGTAGGGGTGTTTTTCATAGAATATGAAAGTATTTTTCATAGGGTATGAGGTGTTTTTTATAGGCTGATGAGAAGAATGTTTATATGATATTATTCTTTTTCAAGTTCCGTCTATGGTGGATTCAGATTCACATAAAAATCTCCTTTTCATTTGCTTCACAACTTCATGCAAACAGATTCGTACATATTTGCTGACGCATAATCCTTAAACACCCTTGGACAGTTGGACTGGTGGATTGGGGATTGCCCATAAGTGACGCAAGGAGCGCCAACATATCTTGGTTAAGTTTGAATTTTGGAATAAGTTGTTATATATATATATATATATATATATATATATATATATATAACCCCAGCTTGAAAGCTGCCCTCTTCCTAAAGAAAGCTAAAACCCCAGCTTTTGGATTTGCGTTCAGGCTTTTAAGGTAACATTAGAATTTGAAGTAGGAATCTGGAATGTTGAAATTGAAAAGAGATGGTTTCCCATTGCTTGCCGTGGAAGTTGTCTTGTTTCCAAGGAACTCTTTAATTTAGGTGATGACCCTTTTCATCCCCCTCATATAACCCCAAATGAATGGATCTGTTTTGCATGCACGTTGCTAGAAGATATTGATCTGTACTTTCAATGGAGAAAGAGGAGGAGACCAAAGAATGTTCCGAGAGAATCATCCCCTTCACCCCGCTTGAACAAGTTCACTCGGATTTCGCTTTAGCAATAACTTTGCAGGAACAGGAGAGAGCCTTTGCAATGCTCACGACCATCGAAAGTACAAGTGAAGAAGACGAAGAAGAAGAAGAAAGTGATTTTTCTGATAGTTATCATGATGATGAAGATGATATTGAATACCTCGAGATCAGCCAGGATATTGGAGCCGAACTTGAGTTCCCCGAGGAGGAAGATAGCAACAGTGATGAAGAAATGGATGAAGATGATGGTATGGACATAGATGAACTATCTTATGAGGATATGATAGCACTAGGAGAGTTTATAGGAGAAGAGAAGAGAGGCTTATCGACGAGCGAAATCCCCAAGTGCTTAAGTGCCTGCAAGTATCAGTCTATGGAGATCAAAACCGGCATTGATCGGTGTGTTGTTTGTCAGGTTGAGTATGAAGAAGGTGAAATCCTAGTTGCTCTTCATTGTGAACATCCATATCATGCAGAGTGTATAAGCAAATGGCTTCAAGTTAAGAAGATTTGTCCAATATGCAGCACAGAAGTTTCACCACCCAACATAGCTAAGACAACCTAGCTAGCTCTAGTTCTTTAATTGTAATATTGTATTTGCACTGTAAAGATTGTTATGGTTTTAGATTTGTTTTATAGCATTTGAATGCATGGATTATTAGTAGGAATAAAAAGAACTATATATACAAGCTTCAAATGCACAAACACAGTTCTTTTTGTTACATGCATGAACACCGCGCGATCTCCCCCAATCTTAATGTCCATTAAATTCCCAAAAGAATACAAGAAAAAAATAAATGAATTAATTTATATACAAAAATGGGAATATAAAATTTGGCAAGGTCGTGCTAAATATGCTAACTTTCTGCCAGTAGGAAATGAAATGAGTATCTTAAGGACATTAACTTGTAAGTCATAAGCACAGCTAGACATGCTACAAGAAAAACAGGCTTTTGTGATCAATTTATTGCAACCAAAAGATTATTCGCAATCAATTTTAGTTACAAATAGTCATTTCGCTGGAATTAACTGATCGCAAATAAACAGTTTTCTTGTAGTACGTACAAAACATGATATACATATGAAGAGCTGATAAATTTCTTCCTTAATTTGGGTATTAAAGATTTATGAAGAAAAAAATTGATTGTGCCAGTACCTTTAGGCCAGATACATGACCTGCACTAGCTAGGAGATCTTGATCATTGTGTTTCTAGGTTAGGATCATCTTTTTTGATTTGAGTTACATCAATATTATTCATGCATGCACATTTGTGCTTTGTGCACAAGCATCAGCTTGTTGATCTTATAGGGTTAGAAACTATATATTATGAGAAATTCTATTTATAATCCTGAGTGAGAGATTGCGTGTGTAGTCTCATTGATGAATGAGGGTAAAAGGAAAAAAAACATCATTTTAAAAATGATATTATTATAATTTTAATTTTTTTTAAACATAACTGTATGGGTGTAACGCCCCGTCCCCGAGGGTTCGGAGAGTTAACTCATGTCACTTAAAAATTATTTTTCTTCCACATAGTACATACTCTAATTTTTCTCTATCGCACAAAATACTCACATATATACATCACTTACTTCAGAATAACTATTTTAAGACAATACAAAGTTTTAATATAAACATCAATCTCCCAACAAATCACAACATCAGAGCACAACAAGTTTACTGAATGAAAATTTTCAATACCCATATAAACCTTCAATGCTTAAACCATCATTCTTAACTCTTCTCACCTATGCTCCATATCCTTGATCCTCAACTGAAACATTCAAATCATCTGAAAAAGATGGTGGAGATAAGGGGTGAGTTATTAACAACTCAGTAAGCAGAGAACATATACTAGTATGTAAACATGAGCCTTTTCAGAAAGTTTAGTATGCAGAAACAAAAACATTTTATTTTTATATGCAGATCTCATAAAAACATGTTATCAGAAAATTAGAGCGACTTTTCAATCTTTTCATACTCAAAATCAACAATTCATATTTAAGAATCCATTTCATATTCAAAATCGCTTTGGCATAACATAACTGAACATCTTCATATTATCATATCATATCATATACCATGTTTAACCCCCGTGGTAGGGTTGTACTATCCCCGGTGGCCAAACCAGACAGTATCATGTGGTGAACTTTCTCTTTTTCAATCTCGGAGCCCCGAGTGTGCACACAGGAAAGAACACGTAAAAAGACCACTTTGTTTCCAAAGTGGGTGCACTCATATCATATCATGGTGGTACCAACCATATCACGTGAATAGTATCATCATATCAGAACCATATTCAGAACATATAAGTATGCCAAAGTTTTATCATATCCATATCATATCAAAACACGTGCGAAACATATTCATATCATTTCTATTTGATCAAAAACAGATCCAAATCATTTCATATCACATGCATAAAAATTTCAATGATATCATATTCGCTCTTTTGCATATTTCAGAAACATGTCAAATATTGCTCATGTCTACACATTTCATGTCAAAAACATTTCTTTTCTCTTTCATACGTATCTCATGAGGGAATGCAAAACATATACTGAGGTTGTTTTTTATTTTTTCTTTTTAAAACAACATGCACATTTTTACAAACCAACTTCAGTTCATTTCTTTTTATGCAAATCTAGTATAGGAACCCCGCTTACCTGGATGACTTAACTTTTCCAAAATTTTCCTAAAAAATATCGAGCCGACTATAGATCGTCACCTATAAAAATAATGACGTAATTTCTGTAAGTTTCCAATCAATCACGTATTTCGATATTTAAGCCTAAACTTTAGAAATAACCTATTTTAATTCCTCAAAACTTAAAACCCTCGTAATTCCAAAAATATGTCATCACTTTCTAAAATCATCAATATCCGCCACAACCCACATCATACACGAAACACCAATATTTAAACCCGAATAGCCAACAAATCTCATAGTCTAAACCAATCATACTAACAACTCCATCACCCAATCCAATAAACCCCGTTACTCCTCGGATTCAGTCCGACAAAACCAATCGGCAATTAAATACAGTATAATGTGCTAGTGCAAAAATACATTAAATTCACGAGAATTCTTAGGAAAATACTTACAGTACTATATATTTATTTCTGGAGGATCACAGAGGCGTAAGAAGTAAAAAAATAGCTGCAGAACAGTGCAAAATACACTGTGGCCGTGGGTCACAAATACCCACTTTTCAACGGGTACAAACGAAGACCAAAGATTGATAGGATAGGGCCTAGGGATGTCGGTAAAACTAGTGGTGGTGGTGGTTGGCCGTGGGTGGCGGCACAAAGGGTGGTTGAAGTGCAAAAATACCCAAAACGGAAATGGAGTTGGATGTGCTTCACTGGTGACGGATCGGAGGTGGAGTTGGGTCCAATGGGTTGCATGGAGGTCGAGGATGAAGTGGTGAAGAAATGGCGGCCAATGGTGGTGCGACGGCGGCGCACGAGCACAAGAGGTGCCACGACTTTGTAGTGCGCGTGGAGGCTAACGGCGGCGCAAGGGAGGCTGAGATCGGAGGGGGAAGGTCGCCGGTGGGTGGGGGAGCGGCTGGGCTGGGCTGGGCGGTGCAGGTCAAGGTGGCGGTGGACTGGGCGGACGAAAAAGATGCACGGGAGAGAGGAGGGGCTGGGTCACGCAGGAGGGGAAGGAAGAAGAAGAAAGAAAAAGAAAGGAAGAAAAGAAAAATGAAGGAAAAAGAAAAGAGGAAAGAGAAAATATAGAGAAAGAAATGAGGTCCAATCCTCATAACTTGGGTCACAAAAATGATCCAACGGAAACGATTTTAAAACAGCAAGTGAAATAAAATAATTCAAACTCAGTGATTAAAATGAAAATAAATAATTAAACCCAACAACAAGTTAATTTAATTCGAGAAGAAATTTAAATACATAACAATAATTAATTTAAAGAAAGCACTTCAAAAAAATAATTTTCGTAAACTAAAAATTATAAAAATAGCCTAATTAAAAATCCAATAATTTTAAAATAAGAAAATAAATTCTGAATCAATAAAAATAATTCATTCATTAAAATATATTAAAATATGGAGTGTTACAATGGGCTTGCATGAATAGTCCCTATTTGAAAACTGTATATAGACTAACTCATATATTATATTCATAACAAAGAAATTAAAAAGATCAGAAAAGAAAAGAAACACAAAGCACCAGAGAACCATTTGCATGATCGACCTGTATATTATTTCACTCTTTTATCATGATCTTTTGTTTTGGATCTTGTGATACATTAATAATAATATTAAGGGAAGGCATGCATGCACTGTACATTTCTTTGAAAACCCAGCTTGTTTTAGCATTATTGCAGGCTAGCTGTGATCAGTTGCATGCTTGATTGCAGCAGTTTCAAAGAAAAAAAAAATATTGGTGAGATCTGTACAAAAGCTGTGATATAAAAACTGATCAAAAGGTCATGAATCATGATAATATTGCTATAGTTGCTTTTGCCAAACTGAAAGGTATCCGAACAGCGTGAATTTGTAGGTTACCTACGCATGTAAGAACAAAAGCAGCAAAACAACAAAACATATATAAAAGAGCCCAATAATATTTTGGCATTTAAAAAATCAACAAAAAATTCATTGTGCCACCTTTAGGATACACCTGCCCTAGCTAGCTCCAAAGATCAGTAGATTTGGATTGCAATTTTTCTTTTAAGCTAGAATCAATATCTTCTTTGAATATTAGTTACATCCATAAATTATAATTGATTTTTAGGTAAAGTATTGTAATTATTTGTTTATTTCAAAAGATAGTGCATGCACATGTTCATGTGCACACGCATGCATGCCATTCATCATCATCTTTAGTTAAAGCACAAGATCAACCATATACTGATTAAGTGATTAATGTTATCATTTCTCAGTTTAGTCCCTTTTTATGTTGGATTATATATATATATATATATATAGAGAGAGAGAGAGAGAGAGGGTTCAAGGTTTAGGTTGCGTTTGGTTCCCTGACCGAATTCAGCTGAACTTGATTCAGATTTAGACCTCTTTTAACATCCAAACACTCAACTCTTAAATCACTAAGCTCATTTCAACTCAAAACCTCTTTACACGTGGGACCCACAATATTTTTCAACTCAACACCTCTTTATATACAGGATCTACAACATTTTCTAATTTTTCATAAATACATCTAAATTCATCTTAACATCTAAATACATCTAAACTCATCTTAGGTAGACCTCACAGATCAACTCACTTCACCATCTTAACTCATTACTATTTATAGAAAATTCAACTCAATTTAACATCTAAAAGCAGTCCATGTATGACATCTTTGGGATATATATATGCCTGCCCCATGTGTGCCTTTCAGAAACGTAGGTTCAAGATTTGGACATGGTTTTCAACTTTTGAACTCACCCAACCTTAAAATATACCAAAGTTGCTTGCTAGAGTACTACTAGTGGATAGGAATGATGCCTTTGTATTTAGTGCATGCATAAGGATGCATGAGTTTTGTCGCATATGGAAAAGAAAACAACATAATTAATTATTAGCTCAAGTAAATGGCCAAGGAAAACTCCTCTCACCGCAGAAAATGAAACATTGTCCCACCATTATCAATTAACGTGATAATCCAGCTAGTTTGGACTGCTGTTTGAGACCACCTTGGAGATGATGGTGTCGACAACAACAAAGAAAATATTGGACAAATTGGCGGCTAAAGAAACCTCAATTACTTCCACCCACAGATCGATCATATTATATATATAGTCAAAAAATTACAAAAGAAAGGACAAAGGAAAGTGAAATGTTCAGTTCATTTGGACATGTTTCTTTGCCAAGTTTTGGAATAAAAGTCTAATTTGCCAAACCCCCACTGACCTTTTTCTGGACAGGATTATTGATTACTATTTTCCATGTTTCTTACTCCCAAAAAGAAAAAAAAAAGGAGTCCTCCTGCCCTGCATGGGTTTAATTTGCTCCCTTTTGAATTTTTAATACAATATTATTTATTTATTTATATAATCCAGTGGCTCCTGATATACATTTCAAGATCTATGATGATGATCATAAAGTAATTGCATTGCTGCATAAAAGTATAAAGTGTCAGAATCTTTACATTGTTTGGGGTTTTGATTTATTTCTATATGGAATAAGGTTGTTGAAGACGTATTTCGCTTCTATGCACTCTTGACCTCCTGCAATTAAAGAGTAAGAGGGCTTGAGGGGTTGAAGGGGAACTCTCCGTTGCCTAAGTCAGTAACGGTATGCGTAATCTTAGAGTCTAAATATTCCAGGAATTTCATTAGCGTACCTAGATCTTTTAAATAGAGAGCTTATCTTCTTGAGACCGTCTAGATTAACTGTCTTGCCTACTATTTGAAATTTGAATCCTGGTTCCTTCGAGCTATTCACTTGTTTCGAATGAGTGAATATCCTAATGGTCTCGAGATAAGTGGGCGGGCATTCCCCCTTAACGATTGACTTAAATCCTATTGGGTCGGGGGGAGTGTTTAGGCTTTGAGTGACTTGTTGGGCCCCCATGGCCCAAGGCCCAAGGTGATATTAAAGCCCTTCTAATTATCCCGTTAAGTCTCATTACATATGGTGTGATAAGATTTTTATATTAAGTGTCTTTGAGCCTTCTCAGTTAACTTAATTCGTGCCCCTCCAAAGATATTTGGTGCTCTATATATAAACGAATTCTTTCTATTTTTTCTCCAAAATAATCTGCATATTCTTAATTGGAAAATGTTATTTATACTTATAATTTTATTTATATGACCATACATGCTAATGGACATGTATACGTAGTACTACTCTTTTTAATTTCTTCTGACTTCATTATGAATTACCTGATAAAATCTAAAAAATATATATATTCAGAAAAATGAATGGAAGAAATATGAAAGCATCACGAAATTTCCAAATAAAATTTCCTTTAAAAATGCCAAAATAAAGATATCTAGTATTGAACTGACATAATGCATGCATGGTTTCCCTTTCATGAGTTTGGTGGAGTTGTGCAAAAGAATCCATCCAATTTCAAAGATTAATTGATGTCGTAGAACACGAAGAATCGACCAAATGAATGTGATTGATTAGTACTTATGAGCTGATTTACACCCTTAACCTTTTTTCAAGATTTGATGTCAAATTATAGCTTTCGGCTACACCAATAGGCCATTGATCACGTGGGATTTTGATCAATCCACTTTTCTTGAACATGTTCATACATGACATAAATATCCCACAACAGGCCTTTTTTTTTCCGGTAAATAAAAAAAAAATGAATTGTTGCGACTAATTTCTTAGTTTTCACCCATATCCTACAAAGAAGATACCGTCTTAAAAATAGAAATAAATTGTTTGTAAAAAATTACGAACAATAGAACCACTGCTGGTAGCGGTGAAACCTTCGCTGAAAGCAATGATAGTGACGGGTACACTGTTGTTTGTTGTCTTGAGATATTTTTGGAGAGATCTGCAGTTCTTTATTCGAGATCACGGTTTAGGGAAAGCGATAACATAATGAGAAATCTGACATCGGGTGGACTAATCTGCTAATCATTTGTATTCCCGTGCTCCTGTGATAACACGTGGCAACCACGCGCTGGTGGGATAGAAACGGGGTGGCTCAGATATGGAAGATCTCGGTGAGACGAAACTACTGGTACGGCGCGTGTAACCGTCGGAAGCATCATTGCATGGCGGCGCAAGGAACATGCGTGGAAACAAATCGCGCCTGAGGGCCACGTGCCGAGCTTTTTGGCATGACTCCTCTTTGTCCCAATAGATCGACAGCTGTAGGATGGGGTGATGGGGCGTGTGTAGGCGGATGGCGGCCGAAGAGCAACAAATATGATCAAAGTGTATACACAATGCAGAAATCCTATAAACTTCAAATGGTTATCGCTAATCCTATCAACTCAGCAAGCCATTTAAATGGTTATCACTAATCCTATCAACTTCAAAATTGACATAAAATATGTGTGCCTTTTAATAAAACTAATTACACTAAATTATATGATATTCTCGAGACATCTAATATTGTTATCACGATATTCTTTTATTATGAATAAGGGTTATTTAATAAAATGTTGGGTACTATATTGTTTTAAAAAAATTAATTCTATTAATCTATGCATGAACCCCTTAAACATATTTAAGAAAGCGTGTATTTATTTGTCAAACATTATAACAGCTCATTCTTATAAGGACCATAGAATCAATCACCTTTTGACCATCACTCTCAAACAAAACATGTCATGGCTGATCTCAGCCGTCCATTCGTTGACTTCTTCTAAGACCAAAAAACACCATGATTTGATTTCCATTCCCTCAAGAAATCATTGGAGCTAATTAAGACATTATGTGGGTCCACTAATTTAGACTGACCCTATTTATTGTATTGACCAATCAAATGATAAAAATATTAAAAAATGGGACCATATATATTAAAAACATTAATATTGGTCATAGGGCAACCATTTTCACATGCATGACTAAATAAACATTATATATATATATATATATATATATATGTGTGTGTGTGTGTTTGCACGCGCGCTTAATAAATGATGATAGTTGTAATTGTGAGTGTGTAAATATTATGTAATTATTTTAAAAAAAATAAATAAATATAAAATTTATATTAAAAAATTAATTTTTAATAACAAATCTTATTTTTTAAAAAATAAATACACCATACTTACACATAGCATTAATAATGCTTAATACTATGTTATTTGAGCGAGTCAAATCATGCTACGTGCCAGGGTAGAGTTCGTGCAAGCTGGAGTCTTGATTAGGTTACCTAAGGTGTCATTGTGCACAAGTGTCAAAGGCATTGGACATTACCTAAGGCCTTGGACATTATATGTCATGGATGACGTGGTTGGTATCTATCAGGAAGTTTCTCTGCAATTCCCCGGGAACCCGTCGTGGCGCAACGTGGTTGGGCCGTCATGTTCAGAATATTTGACTGTGGTAAGATGCCCAAGTCCACGCATAAATAAATATATAAAAAATAGTTTTAATTTCAGTGGGTTTTCTTCAAAAGTCTCCACGAGTGGTTATTTTGGCGGTTTTTGCGCTTGCCTAGTACCTTCCTTTGGTCCTTATCCACGCATGCAAGATGTTCACACTTTGACACATAATCTCCAATATGTTTTTTTGTTTACCTAATTATTTTTAATAATGACGTGTAAAACTCCATGTTTTTAACCAAGGTCGGGTCATTTGGATAATGAAAGTGTTTTATTTCATCTCATTTTATCATTATAATTTTCTCGAGTTTTCACACAAAATATAATAAATAATTTAATTTTTTTAAATTTTAAAACAATAATAATATTAAAAAAATATATTATAATAATATTTTATTCAATTTTTATTTAAAATCATCTCATCTCATCCCACTATCTAAACCGCATCTAATTGAGTTATATTAGGTTAACGGCACCCTAGGTGGAGAGGTACTACAGCCCTCTCACCCCCTCGATCTACCACATGAGTTTCCTTGCCCGGAGTTGCCCATGGCTGATAGGCTAGCCTGATACTCGCCCAAGCCCTCTAACTATTTCCAATTTCACACGCATGCAGCGTAGATTATAATTCAATTTCACAAACTAATTTCAAAAAAATCATCTCCACCAAAATAATGTACGTACAAATAGATCTTAGGTGCATGCATGGCGAGTATCATTCGAGAGAACTTGATTGAGGGTTTGATAGAGCTTGTCATAATGTGAGATTCAAGTTGTAATCATCATTAAAATTGCAAGATAGATTAAGGTTTCGACTTTCAAGAGAGATAAAAGAGAATATATACTTACAAGTGGTGGTTATGGTAACAAAGACATCAACATTGGAAGAAAGCTAGGAGATCATGGAGGCCGATGCATGAGAGAGAGAGAGAGAGAGAGAGAGAGAGAGAGAGAGATTGTGCAAAATATGTGAAAATGAGTGAAGGATTTTAAAATAATATATATTCCGTGTATCAATAAATAAGTTTGCAAATATCATTTTATTTTAATAGAACTTAGATATTTCGGTTGACTTTCACTGTTTAACTGCCCTATAACAATACTTCACTTTTTATGCTAAGAATGTTCGTTGAATAATGTTTTGTACATTGACATGAATTATAATTAGTAAAGTAGCTCTGGATATTGAAATGAAATGAGATATTTTTAAATAAAAATAAAAATTAAATAAAATATTATTTTTTAATATTGTTATTATTTTAAGATTTAAAATAGTTGAATTATTTATTATATTTTATATAAAAATTTAAAAAAATTATAATACTAAAATAAAATGAAATGAAATGAAATGAATTAAGATGATTTTTCAATCTAAACAGAATTATGATAAAATTGAGAAAGCAGCCATGTTCGCAAAATAACAGCTTGAAATAAAACAGAGCAAGAAATATCTGAAAATAATAATATTAAAAAGTTATAAAAGAAAATTTACAAAGAAAAAGAATATAATTTGTATTGAAAAAGTATTTTAACATTTGTCTTTATTCACATAGGGATCTTGGCTCGTGCGATACACGTGGAAGCAGCTCAGGCTGACGTGTAGCCATGATCCCACCGTTGAACTGTCGACTCCAAAGCACCGAGAAAACGAATACAACCCACACGGGGGGCCCCAAAGGACAAGTAGGCCCCGACCGACTCTAGAAACAGTCCAAAACACAATACGTAAGCAGTGACAAAATCACCTCCATGTGGGTAATCGACACGCACGCACTTGGCTTCGTCCTCCGCCACGTGTCCCGGCTGCGTTCAGTACCAAACGTTAATCCCCACACATACATAGCGCGCAGGAAAATAAAAAAATTTAAAAGAAAAAGGTTATCGCCCACGTGTTTTCTAGAACCCACCGGCAGTTCTCGACACGTGTCCCCCCACCTCCCTATATATTCATTTCTCTCCCTTTCGTTTTAAGTTTCAAGCGCCGCCGAAGTCTAAACCCGCAGTTGCACAGCAGAGCGGAGCGAAGAAGAAGAAGGAGTCGTTCTTTAAAAGACTGAAAATGACGTCGGAGTTACAGTTACCGCCAGGCTTCAGGTTCCACCCGACGGACGAAGAGCTTGTGATGCACTACCTGTGCCGGAAATGCGCGTCGCAGCCAATCGCTGTGCCGATTATCGCCGAAATCGACCTCTACAAATTCGATCCTTGGGAACTTCCCGGTATATATATATATATATATTTTTTCGATTTATTTGTGTTTAATCTCTTTAGCTTCTTTTATTTATTTTCCAAATTTCTGGTGCTTGGTGGAAATCTACAGGTATGGCGTTGTACGGAGAGAAAGAGTGGTACTTCTTTTCGCCTAGGGACCGGAAGTACCCGAACGGTTCAAGGCCGAACCGAGCGGCCGGGACGGGCTACTGGAAGGCGACCGGTGCCGATAAGCCGATAGGTCAACCGAAGCCAGTCGGGATCAAGAAGGCTCTTGTGTTTTACTCCGGCAAAGCACCCAGAGGAGAGAAAACGAATTGGATTATGCACGAGTACCGACTGGATGTGGATCGCTCCGCTCGCAAGAAGAACAGCTTAAGGGTATACCATCACCTTCTCATAACCAACATTCAAAGTTCTTTATCAATCGATAGGGATAAAACGGACATTTCGATGCATGATAAGTTCAGAAATGGACAGGCCCTGGTTTAAATGACCATATTGCCATAGTCATAACGCTGAATGCCAGCTGGGTCTCGTTTGTCACTGTTCTGTTCAGATTTGGTTGGCTATTTAATGCTTGAAATGGACGGTAGAGATGGACCCTTTTCTTTTAATCAAAGATGTGGGACTTTTCGTGACCGTGACATAAGCCTGTCATGGTAGAAAAATTTATCAAATTTACTTATCCAATTAAGGAAAAATATTCCCTCTTATCTCTATTTCTGCCATCATATGAGAATAGTGAGGTATTAAGCCTAATCATGATCTTGATGATATGATGTAACGGTTCTGATTTTGACAGCTGGACGATTGGGTTCTGTGCCGCATATACAACAAGAAGGGCAGTATCGAGAAACAACAACAACAGCAGGCCGCTATTGACAAGAAGAAGATGATGATGAACGACCAGGAAATGGAGGACAAGAAGCCGGAGAATCTGACCGTCGGAGGGACCGCATCGGCGATCCTTCCCGCGCAGACGGAGAAGGCGAATGATTACATGTATTACGACACGTCGGATTCGGTGCCGAGGCTGCACACTGACTCGAGCTGCTCGGAGCAAGTGGTGTCGCCGGAGTTCGCGTCCGAGGTGCAAAGCGAGCCTAAGTACTGGGAAAAGGCACTGGAGTTCCCATTTAATGGCATGGATACCGCCGTCGACGGCGGATTCGGTTCGCAATTCCAGAGTAATAATCAAATGTCGCCGTTGCAGGATATATTCATGTACCTTCAGAAACCTTTTTGATGAGATGGTTCGGTGCGAATGATGCCGAAACGTCACACATTTGTCAATGGATGCATGCATCGCGCGGTAACTCGAGACAAAAAAGTCTATGACTGTTCCCGTGCTCTGCTAAGAATTAGAAGAAAAAAAAGAAAGAATAGTATTTGTGGGGTCCAGGGAGAGGGGCAAAGACAACGTGTTTTTTTTTTTTTTTTATCTGGGGAGGGATGTTTGATGTAATGGTGCATGGTGGATGCAGGATACATACATTTAGGACACAGTGGTGGTATGCACATCATGTATGTGTATATCATCATGTATAGATGATGATGTGTCAAGTGTACTGTATACATGATGATGATAGTTTTCGGGATGCTCATTTTGGGCTTCTCCAAATTCTTAACAGTCGTAGTAGAATTTCTTCTTCTTAGTCTCTGATGCTATTTGTTTAGATGACGATTTAAAAATCTTTTAATGGTTTATTTCAAGAAAACTAGAGCCATTCGTAATCTCCTAACTATTCTTTAACTAAAATTTGATTATTAAGCTTTTTTTTTTTAATTTAACTAATTATTTTTTAACAATACTAAGTTTCGTTTATTTTTACAATTATTTTTATTTTATTTTATTATTAAAATTTTTTTAAAATTTTATATTAAATAAAATAAATAATTTAATTTTTAAAATTTTAAAATAAAAATAATATTAAAAAAATATATTCTAATAATAATATTTTATTATGATAGTAAATTTGAATATATTATTGTAAAAAAATTATATAGCCATTGATTTTGGCCGGTTATATTTAGCTAGTCATATTATTAAAATATATTTTTTAATATTATTTTTATTTTAAAATTTGAAAAAGTTGAATTGTTTATTTTATTTTATATTGAAAGTTGAAAATTTTGTAATGATTAGATGAGATGAGATGTTCTAAAATAAATGTTAAAATTACTGTTCAGTTGATGAGAGTGTATTTTGAGCGAGATAGCCTTTTCTCTATAAGTGCTGATTTTAAGAATCTGGATTATTTTGTTGGGCATTTAGGCCCAACAGTTGTATCAGGTCCCGGCCCAGAAGGCTTCCATCCAGCCCATAGTAATGCTTTCTGATGATTCAGAAATGTGCAGGAACCTCTCCACAACCCAAAGAGAATAAAAAAGAGAACCGACGTGGGAATCCAAATTGCACAGTGCACACACCGTTTGAAGTGACATCTGTCAGATCGATATGCCACACGCCATTCTATGAGGTTTCTTTGTCTTGAAGGCTCATATGCAGGATGGGCCCCAACCGCCAGAATTAGTTAGTCCGTCACATCAACATATAGCCCACTTGAGGCTGCTCTCAAGAGTCAAGATCCAGCATCAACGGCTTTCATTTGCATGAGCCATGTTCTACCTAAATTATTTTATTTTCAAAGGGTAGTAAGTTAGTAACTAAAATATAAGGTAATGTAAAATACAATCGTATAATGTATAAGTTTTGTATTTTTTTTTTGAAAAAAAGTGAGGTTATTATTAAAATATTAATTTTTTTTGTTTCTTGTGAGACTGAGTCTCTGTTTACTTCTTTTTATTTTCTAAAAAGATTGTACGATGATTGGACACTCTACGATTATAAATATCATTTCTCTTAAAATGATAACCGACATTCACTAAATTCACCCTTGACTATTGTATGTGCAAATATGGCATCTGTCTCTCTTCCAAGCTTACTCGTACAAGCATTTTCAACCGGTATAGAGTAAGAGAAATGTTTTAAGTTTTATAAATTTATAAATTGATTTGAGTTAATGTGGTACATTAAATTGTAAATTTTTTTTTGTTGTATAGTAGATATAACATATCGTATGAAATCACGTTAATTTATGAGTTTATTTTTATAGAGACACTTATTTCTTTCCATAAAAGGTCTAATAGGAAGAGTGTGATAATTAGGTATGTGCAAAAAACTGCTTGACCCGATCCATCCGCTTGACCCTACCCGGCCCGCACCGAAAAATCAGTTTTAACTACATCTCGAGTTTTGATCCGTACAACCCGCCTCTTAAAACACAAAACCCTAGCCAGCCACCTCCCACTTCTCTTTGCATCGCCTCCGTTCCCCCTCTCCTCACTTCTCTTAGTTGCATACCAGTAGAACTCATTGTTGCACTGAGAGTCACAGAGCATGGGGAAAGTGAGGAGGTCGACGCTTCAATCAACGAGAGCATCGCATTCCATCTCAAAACTCAATCCAGGTAACCATAGATTTAGTTTTTTCGACAATCAAACTAAATACTTCATTTAATTTCCGTTAAGCTGCCCCAACAATTAAGGCGCAGAGCTTCACCAATCTGCCATGGCCACTTGTACTCAACCTCCTCTCTCAAGCCCATCTCAGACCCCCCTAATTTCACGGACCCAAAATCTCTTACAGTTTCCTTCCTCCAAAACTCGTGTGGGTTGTCCTTAGATTTGGCCACTTCAGCTTCCAAGAAGCTCAACATTGAGAACGTAGAGAATCCCAACTCCGTTTTGAATATGTTGAGGACTCACGGTTTGACGCAGTGAGTATAAGCTTTTCTGGGTATAAGCTTTTCTTCGACACTAGTGGAAAGCAAATATGTGTGCTTGTTTGCCTTGGAGATGCCGATACTTATGGAGTCAGGACACACCCAAAGTTCAAACCAACTACCAAGTTAAAAATAAATATAAATTAAAAAAAGGAAGAAAATTACGGGTCGAACCCGACTAGAAACCATCAATATGCAGGTCGGGTCGGGTCGATCCAAAAACATAGATGGGTTGCGGGTCTAGTGATAACTCCTTATAAAGTCCAGGATGAATTTGTTCCTTAGCCATATGAGATTTCTCAATATGCTCCCTCACGTTTGGGTCGGTATTTCCGGTACCATTATCGTGGGTAGGTCACAGGAGCCCATAATCAATTATAGGTTAACCTGCTCTGATTTCATATAGAGACACTCATTTCTCCCCATAAAATGTATAATAAAAGGAATGTGGTAACTCCTTATAAAGCCCAGGATGCATTTGTTTTTAAACCATGTGGGACTTCTCAATAATTTTTATAAAATATATTTGTAACTGTAGCATTTCTCATAAAGTAATGTTAAATATGCAAGTTCCGTATGTATAGGACCTATAGTAGAAAGATAGTGTTTTTATATGGATCTCACTTTTTTCAAATACGAGACACACTCTAAACCTATACAAATTATTTTCCATGCGGATATTATGATCACAACTTAATAAGAGATTTTATTATTTTGGTAATGTGTTTAGAATGTCATATTAGGCCCCATTTAGGACTTGTACAATTTAATTTTAAGCTGAGTCGAACATCTAAATACTTAACTCTTAAATCAATGAACTCATCTTAACTCAAAATCTCTTTACACGTGAAACCCACAACAACTCAACATCTCTTTACACGAGGACCCACAACCTTTTTCAACTTCTCATAAATACATCTAAACACATCTTAACATCCCAAACACATCTTAACATCCAATCACATCTAAACTCATCTTAAGTAGATTCTACAAAACTCACTTTACATCTCAACTTACTACTATTTATAAAGAATTCAATTCAACATTCATACGGAACCTTATAACCGTAGTCAGACTAAAACAAAATGAGAAAATTTTATTTAAAACAATTAATGATTACGCGTATGACTCTAATATATCTTATAAGTATGCATCCAATAACATCACTAAGTTTAGATTTTAACATTTTTTTAATAACAATAATCATGCCATAAAAAATCATTACGCTTGAAGTATTTGACATTTGTAATATATAAAAAGACATCGAAGACTCAAGCCATTAAATTTATGTGGGGCTAATAATTATGCCATAAAAAATCTTTTTTATTTAAAACCAGTACTATAGAGTTACTTTATGAGATATTGTTTTTTTTTTTTTAATTTTATATTATATATGCATTAATTTGGGTATGGTCTATACGAATACTTATATTTATTAATGAGGATATGATAAGAAACCTAAAAATCTCGGTGGACCAACCCTTTTTTTTTTGGCAACTTGGGATAATTTATCATCATGTGTATATTAGTTGGGACTTTATAAAATTTAATAGTTTTTTAAGGTGTACACGTGGCTGTCTTACTACCCAAATATCCCACTCTTCGTTCTTACCTGCTGAGAAACCAGATACCATACCCACTGAAAATGATGGATGTCTCGTCCTTAGCACCATATGTAGGCTCCACCTAATTTTTTTCAAGTGGTCAAGCTAGGCTGTATTTGGTTACTATACTTTCAAAATGTCTTTTCCGAGTCACTTCGTTTGTTAGCTAGCAAAGGAAAATAGAGATGCGTTTGAAACAATCTAAAGACCGAAAGGTAAATGTTTTTTTTTTTTTTTTTTGCTTTTTTTTTTCAATCATTTTTTTAAACACTTTAAATATTTTTAAAAAATATAAAAAAATCATAAAAACATTTAAAAAATTCTTTAATCATTAAGTAAAAATAAAATAAAATAAAATAAAATACAATTTCGGTATAAATTTTCGGTAAAAAATTTCTGTGAGAATAGTATTTTTCATCTTAAAGTGAATAAGTTAGGTACAATTTTTTTGAAAAATAAAAAAAATTATTATTAAAAAATTAATTCTTTTTATACGAATCTCAAATTTATCTATCTTTTCAAAATTAGAGCGCGTGATATTTGTATATTTTAACTTAAAAACTTGTTGGTGAGGCTTCGAATGATAAAGCTTTGAGTCCTAAATCAATATTTAAACATGAGTTAATTGTTTATAATAGGAAAATGAAGATTAACTTGAATCTCAAGAGTTTTTATAAGAGTTGGGCTACTCTGCCATCCAGCCCACTCAAGCTTACTGCTCTTCAATTTTTGTTTTTTATTTTTTATTTTTTTTTCACATTTTTGAAATATATTTAAATATTTTTAAAAAATACCTCAATATACTTAAAATCAATTTCTTAATCACTAAGTAAAAAAAAAAAAAAATTAGCAAGCGGTCAAATTGAGCAGTAAGCTTAGGAGGGCAAACTAGTTTTTTCCTTTTTATAATGTCATTTGGCTGCCTGTTTTTGTAATCCTGCATTTCTCAGTGTATTCGCACTGGTGATCCATTCCTTCTCATCTATTGTTTTATCGTTAATAGCTTGAGTCCCATCTTACCTTCCTGCCTATACGGCTCATGACCTTTCTCTAAGAACAAAGGAATTCGAGGGTTGCTTGGGATCAGACTTCCAAGTTTATTCTTGTGGCGGTCTGATTTGATGACCTGACCTGATAATGATTCATTACGAATTTTTGGTAAATTTTCAACAAGGCTTGGGCCATGGAGCAGGCTTATGACTTGAGAAACATTAGACAAAAAGTTTGCTCGATGTCCGCACTACATGTTGTTCAAGTGAAATCCAGACAAAAAGTTCACTCAACAACCCTATAAATATGTAATTAATTAACAATATGGCCATATAGAACAATGTATTTTCGTCCCTAAAACATGTTTTGTCATTACTCAAAAAAATAAAATCTTTTACATCTCCGTGGACGTAGGCACGTTGTTGAACCTTATAAATATTTATGTCATGTAATTGATTTCTTGTTTTACTTTACTTTCTTACATCGTTTTCACAACAAAAGTAGGTCGTGAGAAGTTAACTAAGCCGTATATCGAACTCGTAGGGCATGGTTGGACACTTTAGTATTTTAGAATTTTGTAAATATTAGTGAAATAGTTTGAATGAATATGTTTTTGTTGAATTTTAGAAAATGAGAGAGAAAAAGTTGAAAAAAAACATTATAATTTTAAAAAATTTGAGTATTATTTTTAATATATATAAATTTTTTGAAGATTATAGAAGTTGCATTGATTTTTATATTTTGTTTTGAAATTTATAAAAGTTGTATTGATTTTTGTGTTTGGTAATGATTAAGTAACGATCAGATGAAAATGTTAGAATTTTGAAATTGAAAAGTATTCTATATTTAAATGATGTTTAGGAATGAAATTTTCATTTAAAATTCTCATAATATCCAAACTTGCCCAAGCCATTATACCCTTTTTTTTTTTCCTTAGTGTCAACTATAATCTGTCCCAAATGAGCCCCCTTACAATCAATGTGGCGGACAAAGCATTGGCCCAATAATTATTCCCAATTCTTGCTTTTGCTTGGTTGGAACAAGAATTCTTTCATGTTTATGGTCACAATAGACTATAATTAGCTCATACATCTACCTTATTATAAGATGTTGTAAAATTAAATCTATTTACATAACAATATTCAGTCTATAATTACATGTCATCTTGTGATAGGGTGTATGGGAATAGTAGAATACCACGTATCTGTATTTCGAGACTAACTAATATAACTTAATATATATTACTTAACAAAGCTCAACCATTCATTATAATCTCACTTGATATTTAATATATATACAAAAGTGTTACAGTTATAAAAAGATCTTATAAAAATAAATCTATAAATTGACGTGTGATGACAATATTCTAACAAATATTTGTCATGTACTTCAAACCAAGAAATGTTTGTTTATGCTGTCATGTACTGTTGGTTGTTTGGCATGACAATATCCTTAATTGCTGGGTTCCACAGTTCCACCGATGCTTGACCAAAATGCCTGGCTAAGATCCACATCTCCTTTTCAAATGGTCTTAAAACATATAAAAATAAATTGACAAGATCTAAAATTAGCCTATTACCATCAAACACCTGTAAGACAAGATTCCTAAGATCAAGATTTCGACCATGATTAGGTTCAACATGACCTTATATTAATAAAGGTAAGAATAATATTTAAACAAATGAATTATTATATTTTGTACAATAATTAATAGGTTTCAATATGCACAATCTCTAAGATTCGATCATTAAGATTAAAAGTGCATATTAAAAGCATATTGATGGTTTAAAATCATCATGTATATTATTACTTTTCATAATTTAATAAAAAAGAGTGATAGAGGGTACAAAGTAATAAAGTATAATTTCCCTTAATTAAGCTTTTGGATTTTGAAATAAATCAAATCCAAGATTCACATTCAAGATTTAAAAAAACATATCTAGTAATTAGATATAATCTTAAAGTGTGCATGTTTTGCACACACCTATTGAAAAATGTTGAGTCTATCATTAAAAAATAGATTATTTATGTGGATTTTAAATTTATCTATTTTTTACAAAATCAAAAGGAGTACATAGAACTTGCATACCTTAAAATTGTATAAATATTTTCAATAAAGTTAATCATCAATCCATCTCGGTCTACAAGTTAACAAATCAAAGTCGAATTAGAGTGGGATGATCATTTTTCTTCTTTGGTTCTTTGTTTGGCTAATCAGCGAAATAATGTTGAATGCGAGTAGGTAGCAAACTAAGAAGCATAGTTTCTCATTCTAAGATGTTTTTTCTTCTTTTAAACTCATAAGGGAGACACTTAACCAATTTTAAGTGTATATTAACTTTTTTTTTTTTTTTTCTAAGCAAACAAGTTTTCATTCAGATAAGGAAAAGATGAAACATGTGGAGGGGGTGGAGTTCTCCAACAAATGCCTCAGTACAATAACCACAGTGCAAATGTGTAGGAAAAAAAGAACAAAAATACGGGTTTTAGGACCAATTTCTTGGTCCCCATCCATGCCCTACAAAGAGGGCGCCGTTTTAAAAGACAGTTTTTAACAGTATGCATAGCCATGCAAACTGTGCAAGCACTGTTGAAGACGGTGGAAACTGTGGGTGCATTATAGTTTGTTGTCTTGGGATATTTATTGGAGAGATCTGTATTCCCTTTTTCAAGATAATTGGTTAGGGAAAGAAATAACATAGTATAAAGCACGGCATCAGATGGACTGATCTGCGGCGGAGCATCTGTCTTCCCGCACACCTGTGGTGGCGCTTGGAGACCACACGCTGATGGTTGGGAGGTGAGGTGGGGAAGATCTGAAAGATCTTGAAGTGATGGATCTATTGGTGCTGCGTGTGTAGCCGGCGGGCTCGTCGGGGCGTGACAGTGCCATGCATGGAAGCAAGCTGCACGTTAGGGTCACTCGCCGGGATTTTCACCGCAGTTCCGCATCGTCCCAGTAGATCGATGTTTATAGGGTTGCGTGGTGGGGCACGTGTCGACTGTTGGTCGCTGAAGTGCGATAGATCTGACCAAAACTGAACCGGTGGAAGGGAGAGAATAAAAATACTACCATGAAAGCCAAAATAAATACACAAAGCGATATCGGAAATGAAACGTAGAGGATGGTAAGAGCCACAACTCCACCCTTCTCTCTGACGAAAACACTCAAAGAGATTTGAGTTTTCTAGAGAGAAGTGAGAGTTTCTCTTTTTAAAACCCACGGAAGGCCAGCTAAGCGTATATTAACTTAATTGTAAAGAAACACACTCTGAAGATCCCATGACCTATTCAAAAATGGTCTTGCACAGAAGAGGAGTTTGCCTATATCTGGGAGAGGCTAGCCAAGACTGCACCAGTAGAGGAGTTGGAGGTAGTTTTAGTAACTATGAGAAGTATATGGATGCGCAAAAATAAGTTCATCTTTTTAAAGTCCTTTGTTAGTCTAAGTTTGTTGGTGCAGTCAGCAAAGAGGAACTTAGAGGAATTTTAGCAAGCTCAATACCGATCCTTGATAGCAGTTGAACCTCGGAGGGGTATGAGAAACCAGGTTAGGTGGAAGGCACTAGGAGACAATAGTGTTAAGCTGAATTGGGATGCAACTCTAGACTTGAAGAGAAACAAAATGAGAACAAGTATAATCATCAGAGACTCCAAGGAGGAAGTGCAAGTTGCCTTGTGCATGAGTAGATGAGGAATCTCACACCTAGTGGTTGCAGAAATGTTGGCGCTATGGAGAGCTATGGGCCATGGGGCTATGTTCTGAGCTAAACATTACTGATGTGGTTTTTGAAGGGAATGCCCAAGTTGTGACAAAGGTAGTGAGTGCAGGGAGAATGACTGCTCTTGGTATGGGAACTTATTAGAAGATGTTAGAAGTTTTTCAGCGCTAGGAAAGGATGGAAGATTCAACATGTTTATAGAGAAGGAAATGAAGTGACTCATAAGTTGGCAAGAGTTGCTCTGTTTAGGGTCATTAACACATGCACGAGATTTCTTGTGTTCCACTCTTTGTGGGGATAGATCTATTGGAAACGCAAATCTTTATCTCATACTTCAATCTTAACTCTAAATGAAAATGTGATTGCAAACAATTTCACCCAACCTTCTTTTTTTGGTAAATAATTGGTTAGAAAGGATAATAATATTTTACACTAGAAAGTAATATTAAATATAGTTTTAGGATTCACAAATTACGCACACTCATTTTAAAAAATAATATGGTTTATTATTAAAAAGTAAACCTTTTCACGCGAGTCTAAGATTTAGGCTGCGTTTGGTTCTCAAACTCAGTTGAGTTCAGTATAATTTTAAGCTAAGTCTAATATCCAAATACCCAACTCTCAAATTAGTAAACTCATCACAACTCAAAACCTTCTTACACGTGGGACCCACAACTTTTTTAAACTTAAAACATGTTTATATGTGAGATCCACAACCTTTTTCAATTTCCCATAAAAGTACTAAACTCATTTTAATATCCAAACACACTTTAAACTCAGTTTAGATGGGCCCCACATAACTCTCTCCACTATTCAACTCACTACTATTCATAAATAATTCAACTCAACTCAACTAAATTCAGCTCAACATCCAAACACGACCTTACTAGCTTTTTTTTTTTTAATGAATGCGTAGAACTTGCATATTTAAAATTATACAAATCATTTCCCTTTATACTGGATGTCAAAAAGAAAGATCTTATAAGAATTTATCTAGTTTTCTAAAATTGGGTATTATATATGAGTAAAAATTACCTGAAAATATTATCCAAATTGTAAGATTTTAATATGAAATCGGGATGGACAGATGAATTTTATCCTCCAACATTTATTGAAAACTTAATATTATCTATAAAATTTATTTTGAGAAAAATAAAGATTATTAAATTTATTTATGTTATCACTTATCAGCTTGGAGAGTTAGTTTATTACATAAAATTAAACTATCTCATCAAATTTTATATAATCATTATAATTTTTTTAAACTCTTATATAAAATATAATAAATAATTTAATTTTTTTTAAATTTTAAAATAAAAATAATATAAAAAATAATATAATAATAGTATTTTATTTAATTTTTAATAAAATATTATTTTGTTTTATTTGAATTGCATAACAAACGAGTCTGAATCTCTGATGATGAACATGAAAGCAGGGAGTTGAAAAAATATATATTAACGGACAAAAAGCCAGAAAATGCACGAATCACCAGAAAACAGGAATTACCTTCTAACAGTATGTATCGGCAATTGGGGCCCTCTAGTCTTCAGCCAATAAGAAATATGAGAAAATAAAAAAAATATATCGTACTATTTATTTTTTCAGAAAAAGAAAGAAAGAAAGAAAAAGACAGACATGCACACATGGGATGGGAAGGCCGCGAAAGGACTCTCTCTCTCTCTCTCTCTCTCAATCTCTCTCTCTCTGTCTCACAGTCACTCACTGACATGCTAGCTCTGCTTCTATCTCCATTGACGTAGCTCTCTCGTTTGGGTATTTGTCGTTCTGTGAATTCCCAGGTAGCTTCTTCTTTTCTATTTCTTTTTGTTATTATCGTGTTCATTTTTTGGGTACATTTTTCTTTTTCCAAGTATAATTTGGATGGATGACGGATTGAAAAGGACGTTTCTCTTGCCCTAGATTCTGTGATGCTCTCTTCGATCTGATCTCCGTACCGTTTCGCAATTTTTTATTCATTTTTGTCAATATTTAATCATTTGATTATACTATATGTGCATGAAGATCTGAATTTGATACAAACCATGATCGCTACTTTTGTCATTGTTAATTGGGTTTGATTCGAAGGCTGTTGTGGAAGCTGACACTGTGTGCTTTCCGTGCACTATTTACATTGTTTTTAAGCAGAATTTGTTCCGAACTCCCTTCGAATTTGGATTGGATGGAGAGGAATTGAGGTGTTGATGCTTCTCAGGCGGAGAAGTTGGGTTTCCGGGTAGTAACAAGGAGGGAGTTCTTGGGCATTTGCAGTATACAGCGAGGTACGTTCTTTTGCGCGATTTGATTCTTAATGGATGTTGTCAATTTTTGGATGGCTGTCTTTTTTATATATCTTATATGTATATATTTGGATGATTTGTTGTTTGTCGTGTTTAGAATTTGGTTTGTGATAATGTTTTGGTAATTCTCTTTCTGTTTTTTTCTTTGGATCAGTGGTGGACAATAATTTGATGTTGTAAAAGGTGGGTTGTAGTGGCTTCTGCTTTGCGAGTGCTAACCAAAACTTTAGATGTTACGAGGTGCTGCTACTGGGAAAAAAATGCTTTTTTTTTTTATTCTCCTTTTTCCTTGCTCCCGTAATTTGAACTTGAAAAGCCCATAGGAAATAGTTCTCAAATCCCTCTCCCCTTTAAATTGTCGGTCAAGGATCTGCATGTCGGGCGGTGTTTGGAATTCAGATTTGCAACTTTGTAATAGCCCGGGAATACTTTGTTCGGAAGACTGGAAACGGTTGATTTTTTAATTTTTTTTAAATGTGTCAGTAATTGAAAATGAAAATTGTGAAATCTGCTTAAATAGCTTAGACTTAGCTGATACTCTTGAATAAGCGTCAGACACATCTTCACTGTTAGGATACAACCTTTTTAGGTATATGATATGACTATAATCTTAAGTTAAATATTGACTTATTACTCTATTAAGGCTGAACTGTACATCTGGGATGCTTCCAGGGTTCAACTTTTCCCCTTAATACAACTATCAATCAGATTCATCAGAAACTGATATTTACTGACACACAAATAGCACTCTTCCTCTTGAACATTTATCTTGCTTCTGAAGACTTCTCATTTAAGCATATTAGTATGAAAAATTCTTCTTCTCACACTACTGTGAGAAGAAGCCCCAGCACACTTAACGTGCTGGGGTAAAAAAAAAAAAAAAAAAAAAAAATTTACAAGGGTGATGGCACGGCTTCCGGCTGTCCCCCAGAAATGCTCTATTAGTATTGTCCTATCTACGATCCATTAGTTTAGTAGTATTGATTGGTTAGTTTGACTTGCAGGTGGCCCAAGAGAGCTAAAGTAGTGTTTTGGTGCAAATGTCAAAGTCTCCCTCCCCTGAACCACGAGAGTTCATATCTTCTTCTATTTCCCGGCACAGGTTAACCTCTCTCTCTCTCTCTCTCTCTCTCTCTCGGTAATCGATACCTCTTTTTCATGCTATAGAAAGTGAATTTGTTGCATGCCTTTATCAACAATAGATTGAAAAAGAAAATAAAAAAAAATTACAAATAAGCTTCTCGCTTTTAATAGCTACACGTACTTATCATCATAATTTGTTTAGGATTCCCTTTTATTTTATTTTTTATTTTTTATTTTTTTCTGATAAGTGAAAATCTATAATATCAATAAGCGTAGCCAAGTACAATTCCCTTTTAAAAGTTCAAAGCAATGGTTCATTTATTGCCATGATGTGTTAGATGCTCTAAGTTTTTGTATTACATTCTCATTTTGAATACCGTATTTTCTCATTACCATGCAGGGAATTAAATGGAACAGAAGCTATGGATGATTCAGAATGCACTATGGCTACCGTTGCTCATTTTATTGAGCAACTGCATGCCAACATGTCCTCACAACATGAGAAAGAACTTATTACAGCACGTTTGCTAGGTATTGCTAGAGCAAGAAAGGATGCGAGGACACTAATTGGTTCCCATGGCCAAGCAATGCCATTATTCATAAGCATCCTCAGGAGTGGCACCTCTGTAGCAAAAGTTAATGTTGCTACAACTCTTAGTCTTCTATGCAAAGATGAAGAGTTACGGTTAAAGGTGCTTCTAGGTGGGTGCATCCCCCCATTACTCTCACTCTTGAAGTCTGAATCAATTGAGGCTAGGAAGGCAGCAGCAGAGGCACTATATGAAGTTTCCTCTGGTGGGCTTTCAGATGATCTTGTTGGTATGAAAATATTTGTGACAGAAGGTGTCGTACCAACCTTGTGGGACCAGCTCAATCCAAAGAACAGGCAGGACAAAGTGGTTGAGGGATTTGTTACTGGGGCTCTGAGAAATCTTTGTGGTGATAAAGATGGTTACTGGAGAGCAACACTTGAGGCTGGAGGAGTAGATATCATCGTGGGTCTTCTTTCTTCTGATAATGCTGCTTCTCAATCAAATGCAGCTTCTCTGTTGGCCCGCCTGATGTTGGCTTTCAGTGATAGCATCCCAAAAGTAATAGATTCTGGAGCTGTCAAAGCTTTGCTTCGGCTCGTAAGCCAGGAAAATGATATTTCTGTCCGTGCTAGTGCTGCAGATGCTTTAGAGGCTCTTTCTTCCAAATTAACCAGGGCAAAGAAAGCAATTGTTGATGATAATGGTCTTTCGGTTCTTATTGGAGCTGTAGTTGCTCCTTCTAAAGAGGGTATGCAAGGTGAGTGTGGTCAGGCTTTACAGGGGCATGCAACGCGAGCTTTAGCAAATATCTGTGGTGGGATGTCTGCTTTAATACTATATCTTGGGGAACTTTCACAGTCCCCTCGCCTGGCTGCACCAGTTGCTGATATAGTTGGAGCACTTGCCTACGCTCTGATGGTCTTCGAGCACAACTCTGATGTGAATGAAGAACCTCTTGATGTGACACAGATAGAAGATATTCTTGTAATGCTACTAAAGCCTCGAGATAATAAGCTGGTCCAAGAGCGTGTCCTTGAGGCTATGGCTAGCCTATACGGCAATGTCTATCTCTCAAGATGGGCAAGTCATGCAGAAGCAAAGAAGGTGCTTACCGGACTCATAACGATGGCTACTGGTGATGTGCAAGAGTATTTGATACTGTCTTTGACAAGCTTATGCTGTGATGGGGTAGGCATCTGGCAAGCAATTGGAAAGAGAGAAGGAATTCAGTTACTGATATCGTTGCTGGTGTTATCCAGTGAGCAGCATCAAGAATATGCTGTTCAATTGCTTGCAATCTCAACTGACCAAGTTGATGACAGCAAGTGGGCCATCACAGCTGCTGGAGGGATTCCTCCCCTGGTGCAGTTGTTAGAGATAGGATCTCAGAAGGCAAAAGAGGATGCGGCTCATGTTCTCTGGAACTTGTGCTGTCACAGTGAGGACATTCGTGCTTGTGTTGAAAGTGCTGGAGCAATCCCAGCATTCTTATGGCTTCTAAAAAGTGGTGGATCAAGAGGGCAAGAAGCCTCTGCTTTGGCACTTACAAAGCTTATCCGAACAGCTGATTCTGCTACCATTAATCAGTTGCTGGCTTTACTCCTTGGAGATTCTCCTAGCTCAAAGGCCCATACAATTAGAGTTTTGGGCCATGTACTCATAATGGCATCACATGAGGATCTTGTGCATAAGGGTTCTGCAGCAAACAAAGGTCTGAGGTCTCTTGTCGAGGTTCTTAACGCAACAAATGAAGAGTCGCAAGAGTATGCAGCTTCCGTCCTAGCTGATCTGTTCAGTATAAGACAAGATATTTGTGATAATCTTGCAACTGATGAGATTGTTCATCCTTGCATGAAGCTTCTAACCAGCAAAACTCAAGTTGTTGCAACACAGTCAGCTCGGGCATTGGGTGCTCTGTCCCGTCCAACTAAGACTAAAACTACAAACAGGATGTCTTATCTTGCTGAGGGGGATGTGAAGCCTCTAATCAAGTTGGCTAAAACTTCTTCTATTGATGCTGCTGAAACTGCGGTTGCTGCCCTGGCTAATCTTCTCTCTGATTCCCATATTGCTGCAGAAGCCCTGGCAGAAGATATTGTTTCAGCTTTGACAAAAGTACTTGGAGAAGGAACTCCACAAGGTAAGCAGAATGCTTCACGTGCTCTCCATCAATTGCTGAAGCATTTTCCAGTGGGTGATGTACTCACCGGAAATGCTCAGTGTCGCTCTGCTGTTCTAGCACTTGTTGACTCTTTAAATGCAATGGATATGGATGGTACTGATGCTTTAGAAGTAGTTGCACTCTTGGCTAGGACAAAACAAGGTGTGCACCTCACTTACCCTCCATGGTCTGTCCTTGCCGAAGTTCCCTCAAGCTTAGAGACTCTTGTCCACTGTCTGGCTGAGGGGCATCCTCCTGTGCAAGACAAGGCAATAGAAATTTTGTCTAGGCTTTGTGTGGACCAACCAGTTGTGATGGGTGATTTGTTGGTTGCAAGACCAAGAACCATTGGTGCACTAGCTAACAGGATAATGAACTCATCCAGTTTAGAAGTGAGAGTCGGAGGGTGTGCATTGCTCATTTGTGCTCTAAAAGAACACAAACAGCAGTCAATGGAAGCACTGGATGTATCCAGATATTTAAAATCACTTATACATGCTTTAGTGGAAATGGTGAAGGTCAATTCTAATTGTTCATCTTTGGAAATAGAAGTTCAAACTCCTAGAGGATTTATGGAAAAAACTGCATTCCAGGAAGGAGATGGGTTTGATGTTCCTAATCCAGCTGCTGTTTTGGGGGGTACTGTTGCCTTGTGGTTGCTATCAATAATTGCTTCCTTCCATGCTAACAACAAACTCATTGTAATGGAGGCTGGTGGAATTGAGGCTCTGTTTGAGAAGCTTTCAAGCTATACTTCCAATCCACAGGTATAACCAAATTTATATTCAATTGGTTTGGTGCTCTGTCTTCTCTCTCACCAGAGGCACTAGGGTGCCTTTTGTTTTACTCTCTTCTGGGACTTTACTATTCTATGGGATGAGGTCTGTTAAACCTGTAACCAGCCAGTGATTTGCGTTATAAAAAAATACGTTTGGCATGAGTTGATAAGATCTTTAAAAAGTGAGATATAATCATATTGAATCTTACCAAAATAGATGCTGATGATTTCTATCTATCACTCTGCTTGAATAAAGGGTTACTGGTCCCTCTTATGTGGATTCTTTTTTGGGTGGGGGTGGGGGCAATGGTGGTGGTTGGGGAAGGTGTCTTGTATGTGATCCTATCCTTCAACATCTTTTGCGTGAAGTGGCTGCTTTCAAGATTTGATTCTCCAACTTGCATTTCGTAGCCTGAGACTTTACAGTGTTGCACCAAATAATGGACCAAATAGAACTTTTATCATACAACTTCTTGTAGCATTTTAATCCTTTTTTCACAGTATACCTTATCCAAACTAGTGGCCAATTGCATGTACTTTGCATGTTGAAAAGTAATCGATGGGCCATATGACTATATCCCTGCATCACTTGCTGTTATAGTGAGGCTTATTTATTGTCTGTACAGTCATCCATTCTATCTGATATCCTTGTTACACGTACTTTTAAATATTGCATGGGTTTCACTTATAAAGAAAAATAGTGAGACTGGAGAAGAAATGAGAAAGGGGAGAAGATCAATGTAGAGACAGGAAACGTGGGGTAAGAGGGAATAGCATATGTTTAATAGGTTTATTATAGTAATGGAATTAGAACCTTGAAAAATGAGTCTAAGATGTAACAAAAAGAATTATTGCCCGAGGCAAATTTGTTCCCACCAGAATCATGCATGTCTCTGATTAAAAGTATTAGTTTCTGATTCTTTTCAGCAGTTGTTGAGCTTTTATTGCATAGTTAATACATGCTAAGTATTGTTTGAGAAGGCTTTTGTGGCTGAACCTACCAAGAAACTTCATTGGCAGGCAGAATATGAGGATGCAGAAGGTATATGGATTAGTTCCCTGCTCCTGGCTATTTTGTTCCAGGACCCAAATGTTGTTTTGTCTCCTGCAACTATGCGCATCATACCTTCATTTGCTCTTCTTCTGAGATCTGACGAAGTAATTGATAGGTTCTTTGCTGCCCAGGCAATGGCCAGTCTTGTTTGTCATGCAAACAAGGGAATAAATCTTGCCATTGCCAACTCAGGTGCTGTTGCTGGGTTAATAACCCTAATTGGGTACATAGAGTCAGATATACCGACTCTTGTTGCTTTATCAGAAGAATTTTTTCTAGTAAGAAACCCTGATCAAGTTGTACTGGAGCATCTTTTTGAAATAGAAGATGTACGATTTGGGTCAACTGCACGCAAATCTATACCTTTGTTGGTGGATCTCTTGAGACCAATTCCAGATAGACCAGGTGCCCCTCCCATAGCTGTTCAGCTATTGACCCGCATTGCAGATGGAAGTGATACAAACAAATTAATTATGGCTGAAGCTGGAGGTCTGGATGCTCTGACAAAGTATCTATCTTTGAGCCCTCAAGACTCAACGGAGGCCACTATATCTGAACTACTGAGAATATTGTTTAGCAATCCTGATCTTATTCGATATGAAGCATCAGCTAGTTCCTTAAATCAACTCATAGCTGTTCTACGGCTGGGGTCAAGAAGTGCTAGATTCAGTGCTGCAAGGGCTCTCCATGAGCTTTTTGATGCCGAGAACATCAGAGATACTGAATTAGCCTGGCAGGCTGTTCAGCCATTGGTTGACATGCTTAATGCTGCATCAGCGAGTGAGCAAGAGGCTGCTCTTGTTGCCTTGATAAAGCTGACTTCTGGAAGTCCTTCTAAAGCAACCCTGTTGACTGATGTTGAAGGAAACCCACTAGAGAGTTTGCAAAAAGTATTATCATCTTCCTCATCCTTAGAATTGAAGGGAAATGCTGCACAACTCTGTTCTGTTCTTTTTGGAAATACTAAATTCAGAGAAAATCCAATTACCTCTGAATGCATACAACCTCTTGTATTGCTCATGCAGTCTGATTCAATTACAGCAGTAGAATCTGCAGTTTGTGCTTTTGAAAGATTGTTGGATGATGAACAGCAGGTGGAGCTTGCAGCAGCCTACAGTGTCGTAGATCTCCTTGTTGGCTTAGTTTCTGGAACAAACCATCGGCTTATTGAGGCTAGCATCTGTGCTCTCATAAAGTTGGGAAAAGACCGGACTCCACTTAAGTTGGATATGGTCAAAGCTGGCATTATCGATAATTGTCTTGAGCTACTCCCTCTCGCACCCAGTTCATTATGCTCCTCTATTGCAGAGCTATTTCGCATTTTAACAAATAGCAATGCAATTGCTAGAGGCACAGCTGCTGCAAAAATTGTAGAACCCCTTTTCCTGGTTTTACTTCGTCCTGATTTTGACTTGTGGGGCCAGCACAGTTCCTTGCAAGCACTTGTAAATATTTTGGAGAAACCCCAGAGCCTTGCAACTTTAGAACTTACCCCTAGTCAAGTCATTGAGCCTCTGATTTCATTCCTGGAGTCCCCATCTCAAGCCATCCAGCAGCTTGGCACAGAGTTGCTTGCTCATCTTCTTGCTCAGGAACACTTTCAGCAAGATATTACGACAAAAAATGCAGTTGTGCCTCTTGTGCAGCTTGCAGGAATTGGTATATTGAACTTACAGCAAACAGCAGTAAAAGCATTGGAAAAGATATCCACAACTTGGCCAAAGGCAGTTGCTGACGCTGGAGGAATTTTTGAGCTTGCAAAGGTTATAATTCAAGATGACCCTCAGCCACCTCATTTATTATGGGAGTCAGCTGCTTTGGTTCTCTCCAATGTTCTGAGTTTCAAAACTGAATATTACTTTAAAGTTCCTCTGGTAGTTCTCGTGAAAATGTTGCACTCAACTTTGGAGAGCACGATCACAGTGGCTCTTAATGCCTTGCTTGTTCACGAAAGGAGCGATGCTTCAAGTGCCGAACAGATGACTGAAGCTGGTGCCATAGATGCTTTATCAGACCTTTTAAGATCTCACCAGTGTGAAGAACCAGCTGGAAGATTACTTGAAGCCCTGTTTAACAATATGAGGGTACGAGAGATGAAGGTTTCCAAATATGCAATAGCACCTTTATCGCAATATCTACTTGACCCACAAACCAGGTCAGAATCTGGCAGGCTTCTTGCAGCTCTTGCTCTTGGGGACCTCTCACAACATGAAGGACATGCTAGAGCTAGTGATTCTGTTTCTGCTTGTCGTGCATTAATAAGCTTGCTTGAAGATCAACCGACAGAAGACATGAAGATGGTGGCTATTTGTGCATTGCAAAACTTTGTCATGCGCAGCAGAACCAATAGGCGAGCTGTTGCAGAAGCGGGAGGCATATTGGTGATTCAGGAATTACTGCTTTCTCCTAATCCAGAAGTTTCTGGGCAGGCAGCATTGCTGATCAAATTATTATTTTCTAATCACACACTCCAAGAATATGTGTCGAATGAGCTCATCAGATCTTTGACAGGTGATTTACAATTGGAAACTCAAATCCCTTATATATTTTTTCCATCGTAATGTGCTAACATATGATGTTACAAACTTAGTCACTAGCAGTACCCATTTTTAAGTTTCATTTTTCCATCAAGTTATATGCATTTATTAGTTGATTTACGGGTTAATCTCTTAATGGCTAAGATTGTAGTTTGTAGCAAATTATACTGCAATCCTTAGAAAATCACTGTTTGTTTTCCCTTATTCCTTGTGGTTGACCCTGTTTAGAAATACGAACCATGATTTCCTTCAGGGATAAAATACGCCTATTCCTTGAAAATATACAGTATCTATCATCTTTTAGATTTCTATTTTTTAACTTGCTAAAAAGCCGTTGAAAGGTGGAATAGCTATGCAGAGAGTAAATAGGTCAGGGCACAGTTCTTATTGTCAAGCAAAAGAAAAAAGTAAAACTAAGAGAGCATCTATCATGTAATCAACGGGAGTTTGAAGAACTCAACGTGGGATGTAATTTGTTGAGTGTCCATGAAGGGAATCACTCAAAAGATTTACTTCTGGAGATCACTTATAAAAAAAAAGATTTACTTCTGGAGAGGAAAGGCTTTAACAGAGATAACTAGAACTTGCTTTCTAATCCTGGTAGTGGGTCTGGTCCCAGGACCATGCCTGTTAAAGTAGTAGCCTCATGATAGAACTTGTCTGGATTATTCATTGAGAAAAAGTTTTAACATCTTAGAATTCAGTCAAGAGTAGTTTTTATGTCCAGTAATCTATTCTGTATTTGTCCAGTTGGATGGGAATCATTGAGTTTTGCTTTTCCTTTCTTTTGGCTTTGCTGGTTCAGTCCATGAAAATCATACCTTGGTTGGCATTAGAAATTTGATAGAAAAGGCAACTGGGGCAGCTTTGGGAGCCACTCCTTTGTGCTTATTTTGGAGTATTTGGTTGTATTAAAATGGCCAGATGTTTGAGGCATGGAGAAGAGTTTCTCGAGCTCAAAAGAACTTTTCCATGACCCTTTAATATGTGATTGGTGAAAACTGACTCTAGTTTGGCCTGTTTTAATTTTTTATTTTCTTGGTTCATTGCTCTTTTTACTTATAAAAAAAAAAAAATCTTGGTTCATTGTTCTTTTATTTTGTTTTTCTTTTGACATAGTGTCTGAGGAATTAGTCAAAGCATGGAAATTAACTACAGGTATAACCATATAAAAAGTAGCCCAGAAATAACAACCTACCCAAATGAAGCATTTAATCATCAATTAGAGTAATGTATCAATTTTCCATTTCTATCCCTGTAAAATTGATTTCTGTCATTTCCTTGTTTTGTAGCTGCACTAGAAAGAGAATTGTGGTCCACAGCAACTATCAATGAAGAGGTTTTGAAAACCCTAAATGTGATATTTGCAAACTTTCCGAAGCTACATACCTCTGAAGCTGCTACTCTATGCATTCCTCATTTAATAGGAGCACTTAAATCTGGTAGCGAGGCAGCTCAGGAATCTGTACTGGACACCCTGTGCTTGTTAAAGCATTCTTGGTCAACAATGCCGATCGATATTGCAAAGTCGCAGGCCATGATTGCAGCTGAAGCTATTCCTATCCTGCAAATGCTCATGAAATCCTGCCCACCAAGTTTCCATGAGAGAGCAGACAGCCTGTTGCACTGCTTACCGGGCTGTTTGACAGTTACCATTAAGCGTGGGAACAACCTAAAGCAGACCATGGGAAGCACAAATGCCTTTTGCCGATTGACGATAGGCAATGGTCCTCCAAGACAAACCAAGGTATTTTTACACCTATTTTACAACTCATATTACAACTGACCAATATAATTATGCTAATTCCTTAAAAATTATTTCAGTTTTACGTAACTATCCTGAAATAAAGTTGCAAAATAGTAGTAAAAAAGTTAAAGTTTATTATTTTCCTATATTATATTATATTTTCTCTAATCTAGCCTAAGCTTGGAGACCAATAACTTAGTAGTCTTGAGGTACCTCTTCTCATTCAAGAAAGAGCTTTGAGGTTTGACCCAAGGTGGGTGCAAGATTCATGGGACTATGCATTCTTTTGTTGATTATAAAAATTAAGTACAGAAAACTCGAGCTTGGGCAGCCAGGATGCTATGCTTCCATCACATGTATTTTTTATTATCTTTGTGATCTCATGTTTTATGCTCCGAGGACTTTATTTCCCTAATTTCTCTCTCTGTGCAAAAATGTTTAATGACATGGCATTTTCGGATTGGTTACAGACTTGGTTTTTATTGATTGGTTACAGACTAGACACTTTGATTTTACACTTTGAGCCTGACCATGAAGAGGTTGTATATTTCGAACTAAACTTAGGGAGGTTATGTGTTTTATGATTTATGAGCTAACAAGAAGGGAGTAAAATATGTTATCCACACATACTATTCATTCCTTTCGAAGAAGCCCTCGTACGATGGTATGCTTGTTTTCCTGAATCTTCTTCATTTCATGTTATATGGGTTTATAATTATTTAAAAGCCTATGAAGATCACAATCACGTTCTTTGCTCACACTCGCACACATAATGTCCTTTACTCCCATATGACATTTGACTTTTTCCAAAGCATGTTACTTAAACCCCCAATGGTTTGGAGGAGAAGATTTTAAAAAATAATCATTATGCTCTAAAGATATATAATTTGTAGCATCTGTGAATTCCAAAGGTTAACTTGATTTCTTACTGCTAGTTGATTATCCAACATTATGATAAAAAAAAGTAGATGAAATTCGTAAGGATATTTTTGGAATATTGATTCTTTCCAAATTATTTCGGATATATTTTCTTCTTCTGAGCAGTTTGACAATGGTTATATTTTGCATATTGCACAGTTACAGAACTTGTACTCTGCATTGCTTGATATATCAAGTAATGATTAGATCTAATCTGTCAATCAACTTGCAAGATAATAAAATGGTCCTTTATCATTACCAGGTAGTGAACCACAGTACCTCTCCCGAATGGAAAGAAGGGTTCAAATGGGCATTTGAAGTACCTCCAAAGGGACAAAAGCTCCACATCATTTGCAAAAGCAAAAATACTTTTGGGAAGGTAATTAGATTCCATTTAGGCCTCGTTTGTTTTCATAACTCGTCTCAACTTATCTCATCTAATCATTACAACTTTTCCAAATTTCCACACAAAATAGAATAAACAATTCAACTTTTTCAAGTCACAAAACAAAAATAATATGAAAAATATATATTCTAACAATATTTTATTCAACTTTTAATTTTAATCTCAACTCATTTCATCTAATCTCATATGTGAAAACAAACGAGGCCTTACTGTCCTTATCATCAGGCTGAGCCACTCATTCACATTGCTGTCACCATTGCAGTCCTCCGTACTAGAAATTTATTGTAACCTTTGATCGCTTTGGATATTACTGTGCCCCTTATACCTTCATGTGGGAAGCTGCCATTGCCACTGTGGAGCTCAAAGCCTCAATCCCCTCTTGGGCAGTTGGGCAGTGTTAATTACATACCTTCCCCCCCCCCCCTTTCCTTTCCTTTTGGGTTTGGGTAAGTTGTTGCTTTCATATGTCTCATAGAGAATGGTGGCTTTTTCAGACAACACTGGGAAGAGTGACCATCCAAATTGACAAAGTTGTGAGTGAAGGACTATACAGCGGATTATTCAGCCTTAATCATGACAGTAACAAAGATGGCTCTTCTCGAACGCTTGAAATTGAGATTATCTGGTCCAACAGGACATCAGATGAGGACATGTAAAAGGGTGCAATAAATCCATATTTGCAAAGTGAAGGCAGGTATAGCGAGAGGTATTTAGAAAGTTGAGATCAGAAGCACTGGTGGTTGTCCCAAAAGGGGTGTGGGAGTTTGGTTTGCGTGTAATTATTCACATCTTTTGCAGGTCCAGTTTTGTAGGCCGAAAGATTAAGCTGCTCCAAGTTAATTGTAAATTTTATTTATTAATTTGCAGAGATGATAAAGGATTAAACAGGGTTCCCATAGTGTAGGGAATTTCAAAGCTGATAAAAGTTTGTTGTACAGGTCAGTTTGTAGGCACTAGCTATTTAAATATACTAGGGAGGAATGGCATCCAAAGTTGATGGGATTGAGCTTTTTCGCACCAAGTGCTGCCCTTTCCAACATTGAAAATGGGCCGTTCCTGTACCTAGAAACTTCAATTATATATATAAAGGAAGCCGCTATACAAAAAGTACTTCTGGTAAAACTCTTACTGGTTGGCACTGCTTGTTTCTTAGGGCTTTTGGATCTAACTCGCTATGCATTCTTCAAGCAATCATCTTTCTTTTTGTCATACCCATTCTCAGATATGCTTGGAGATCCAGCTTCAAGTTTCCACAGAGGCATCTTTTCTTCCTCCAACTATAATTTGTATTACTGTTGTTGTCTCTTTTCTTTTTGTTCATGAATTCTCAGTTCATGAACAACATTTCCTCGATCTCTTGAATGAGAAAGTTACATTATGAAGGGAGAAGCTACATTCATCCAGAAGGCCAGACCCCAAAAGTTCTCCACAACCAGATAACATTGACTGGTGTACTATTCATGAATGATATGCAATTGGGCATTAGGGATAAAGAAGACTAGGAAAAAAAGAAAAGACACATCAATGAACGTCTACATTCCGTATGAAAGAATAGATGAGCTACTGAGGTGAATGGAAGATCGAAGTAGCTTAGAAAATTTCAGCTAAAAGGGCTAGAGATATGATCGAGCAGAGCAGATGTCAAGTGATTCAAATGGAAATTCCCTAAACAGTACAACTTGAGAACCCCTGACTTCTTGGTGAAAGTTTAATCTTGACTGATTCGAACAATTGCAAACTTAGGACCTTTACATCCAAATCTGTAGCCAAAATCAAACCGCACATAATCTTGAGATTCTGTCTACTTATGTGCCCTTCTTATTCACTTTCGGAAGTAATGAACAAATGACAAAAAATAGAATCAGATTTATAATGAATTGTTGATTCATACATCTTTGGTTTCATTTTGCACCAACAGTTTCCCTATACCTGATACATAGTTCTAGCTAAATAAGATGGCATATATCCAGAGTTTACCACCCCAGAGGTGGATTTAAAGAGAGCTTGCCCGTCGTATTAAATAAAAAATCAGGCATCAGTGTCAGTATACAGATGTTAGTTTATTTTTCAAAGGCTTCATGACGTTTATTTGTATGTGTAAAAAACATGTGTCAACACACAGGCAAGTTAATATGCCATATGCTGTCTCCTGTCTTCACTCTACAAAGAAAACTACGCACCAACTGCAAAAGCTTCAAGAATAATAGTTAGAAGTTGCATGCTGCAAGTGACGTGACCTGATAGTGTCATCCGGGAAGATGACATTAGGATTCCGAATAGGTGAGTTCGTTGACTTACTTCTCATGCAATGCACTCCAGATGAGATGCTCCACAAGATATCCCCTGACTGCCTTGCGCTTCTCACTAGTGGCGATGATATTACAATTTCCTTCGACTTTGAAACTGGTTGCTTATTGCTCTTAGCCATGCCATTGGCAAGCAACCATCGAGATCCTGACTGTTGCTGTGTGCCGGTACCCCAAAACTGGCACTTACCAGGCCCAGAACTTACACCTGCAAGGTGGACTTCAGCAATTTTGAATTGAGAGTTGCTTCCTTCTTTGACTTCATTTTTCTCTACTGCATTCATGTCACCAAACCCCTCCAATACGTGTCTGGGGTCTTCTTTATTGTTGCTACTCCCTATGACCATGTTATCCACCCTTTGTATTGGAGGTACAAACATTCTATCCACTTGAAGTAGAGCGAGCATTGGGAGACCGACAGGTTCATGGTTTCGGTAGGGATCTCTAAGTTGCAGCATGAGAGCAACTATGAGATTGTTCCCCAACAATCCATGCTTTAGAGCAGATCCTATGTCCCATTTTTTGTCTCTTGTTATCCACTCATCAACAAAATCTGTGCATTTGGCATGATGGGCTGTTAGGATCTCCAAAATTTGTTCATTATCTTCATCTTCATCACCAATGATTCCAGCATCCAGCCTCAACCAATTATCCAATGTTAGGGACAGATCCATTAATCTTGTAACATCACTGCCACTACCTCTGACATCTAGACGTTGCAATACTTCAGATCCTTCAGACCTGTGAAACCTGCTAAAAGCAGAATTTATACTTGAAGGCACCTCTTCATCAGACATGTTAGTCTGTATTCTCAGTCCTTCCATTAAGAGGGCTTCAACCCTATCCATTGCCAAAGGAACAAGTTCTTTTATAGATACATAGTCCAAACCACCTGTCAAATCTGAGCTCCAGCTTTGACAAATACAACCAGATGGACATTCTTTAACTTCCTCCCCTCCACCATATACATCCAGCCAAAAGACTGATTCAGGCTGCAACAGAGCCTGCCTATAGCAGAAACTCGATAAATTTTTTTTGATCAGTAAACAAATTTTATTGATAGAAATAGGGATAGCCCGAGTACACGGGACAGAAACTCGATAAATTAGTTATGTTTCAGAAAATAAAATAGAAACAACCAAGGATTTGAAAGTTGGAACTATATAAATTTCTTAAATGAATGAAGTTAAGGTGCTTACATACCTCCCAGGCACCACCGTGCTAGATGTAGCATTCCCCACTAGCTCTTCTATCATCTTCCCTGTAAGATCCACCAAAGGCATTAATTGATTTGTCAGCAAAGACATCTTTTCAGTTCCAACCGATGCCAAATGCTGTAATATCTCCATAATATCAAAACCCATCGCAGCAGGCAGCACGACTGGGCTAGAAACTTGCACGATTAAGCTTCCACCATTTTTTGCATTTCTGAAAAGTGAGGGACTCATGTACCGCAGAAAGCCTCCACCTTTTGTACAAACAAATGGACCCAAGCCTACTCCAAGTGGAGGTAACTCAAGTGGCTCTTTGGGGGCTAGTTGGATTGGACTTCCAAATCCACCAGAGCAATTTCGTGGAGAGCTCTTAAAGTCCTCCTCATTTAAGCCCCATTCTCTCATCAAGGCTTCGGTTTCCAAGTCTTCAAGCGTTTTGGCCTTCCTTCTATTTCTCAGTAACTGTCTATCCCTGTTGTGCTCCTCTTCAGCAGCTTGAATAATTGAAGACAAATCAGAGTCCTCAAAACACTCCCCAAAGGTAGACCAAGGTGAATCACTGAAAGAAAAATCTGACTGCTCTTCCATTGGATCAAAATAAATATTGAAGTTGCCAGAAGCAAGAGAATCATTTTCAAACTGCCTTAAAAGACACTCTCTAGGAGACTCAGCATCAATTTCAGACGACCAGCGAGATGAGCCATGTTCAATCCCCAGTAACTTTAAGAAATCCCTAGCTACAGTTTTAGTATCATCATCTAAGCTGCTAGATTTATTGAGAATTTTTTTATCTTGATAACTTGATTTAACCTCCATCATATTCTCATCCTCAAGGAACTCAGATCTAGTTGGTGGAGGCTCCAATTCTGCTGATTTAGAGTTCCAAGGGTGATGAAGATCTAATTTTGTCTCTTCTACTGTTGAATCTCTGGCAGATAAGCTGTTATCCTCATATTTGTGGTCATCCACGACAACCTCATTTAAGTAATCACCACAAACGTCATCCTTTGAATTACAGTTAGTCTCCTCCGCCTCAATGGATATTTCATCATCCTTGATGACCTCATCCACATTGATAGTTTCAATCACAGACCCATCAATAGTCTGAACAGTGGCTTGATCAGATGGCAACTCTTCCTGCTCAGGAATTTCTATCCCCCTCTCAATAATGGTAAAATCAATGTTGTCACACTCATATCCATTATTTTCTTCAGATAACTCAGATTCCAAATCAGGCTTAAGCTTAAGTGGCTTTACATCTTCAGAATTTGACCTTGCTGAACTAAGCAAGTTTTCCTCACCAAGTTTCTGATATAGAAAATTTATTGACGTGGAGAGCTCCAACCCTGGATCAATAGACTGCAATGACAGGACAGATGTAACGTTCAAATTATTTCGAAGGCTCCCTGCCTGAGGGAGCATACCATTATTACCCGGCAGGAAACCTACACTGTTTTCCATGGTTTTTGACCTGTTCAGTCCAAAGTTTATATGCTTTGAAACATTCATACTATCACTCATTTTCATGAAGTAATCCGCCATGACTGAATACCCAAAACTAACACTGAGACTAGCACCATCAGCCTTGCCTTTGAGCTTAAAGCTTGTCATCCATTTACCAGAGTTTTTCTCCCCCTCTAACTCTTCCATAGTAAGTGGTAGAAGCCTTGTGAGATCAACCCAGTGCTGGCCAATATCAAGCTCTGCCATCCCAATTACAGAAACACTGATCAAGGAAAGCTTGGCATCATACTTTGCCGAATGGTGAGCCCCACTTTTACTACCATACACAGAGCATCTATGCATCAGAGTCTCATTAATTTCAACCATTCCCTGACAAACCCTCGACGGATGGGTCCGTAAGACCTCATCCTTCCTTTTCCAATTCACGCATAAATTAAAGCCATCAAAATTCGTAGGCAACCCTTCTATTGAATGGACATAGAGGTAGAAACAGCAACTGAATTTTCGATTCCCAATATGAGTCAGGGCTTTTAATGGCTTCTTCCAATTCCATGATAATGATGATTTCTTGTCCCTATACAACAACAGGTCATCCCTCGGAAGCTTTGGGTTTGAGCTTGATTTTGATTCCAGCAAACGCGTTTTTCCAGCTGATTGGGATCGAACTTGGGATGGGGGACGCAAATCCTCTGTAGTGGCTTTATGCAAATAAAGGGCTCTGCTTATTTCCTCAATGTCACGCAATAACTGAGCATTACTGGAATTTCCGGCATCACTATCTTTTCCAGACTCAAGTTTTGACAACATCATACATGCTCTATACAAAACCCAATCCAACAAATTCAACCCAGTTTCACCATAGAACTCCTCAGCTATCAGTTTTTCAGAAACCCTCTTCAGTCACCCGGTTGGATCAGAAAACTAGAACAAAATAAAAATAAGACGTAGATTAGGCTCTATCAAACACCCCCCGCAACCCACACCCCCCCGAAAAACAAAAACGCAATCCAACAACAACAGCCACACCATTTCAATCTTAGATTATCACATAAAAAGCTTACATTGAAACATATCCTATAATATCTCAGCAACCAAAGAGACAATGGATCCATCCAACTCAAAATGAATCAAGCAATTGCGTTATACTTACCAGAGTTAAGAGTCACCACACTCCAATGTTGCTTTGTCGATTAAGTTAGCGCGACCTTTGAATTCCACGAAGATGACATCGGAAACCTCGTTTGGTAACTTTTTCGACTAAAAAATGTGCGGCGCGGCGCGGCTGAAGAGATTATGTTTTGTCTTGTGAGGAGTGCGTCGGAGTTGGTGGATTGTGAGTTGAAACTTGGGACGGTAGAGTCAGACTTCTCAGTTATCAAAGAATAAGGTCAAGTCCATTGTAGTTACTTTAGATTTGCCTCTTCAATCGTTGGATTGTACTCTTTTTTTTCACCTATTCGACGTGGGTAGTGGATATTACTCGTTTAGACAGTAAAATGATACGAGATAAGATTATTTTTGATAAATTGAATGTTAGAATATTATTTTTTAATATTATTATTATTTTGAGATTTGAAAAAGTTGAGTTGTTTACTATATTTTATATATAAATTTAGAAAAATTATAATGATGAGATGATATTAGATGGATTGAAAATATTTCTGTATTTAAACGAGACGTGACATAATTTGATTATGAAGAAAAATTTTAAATTTTAAATCTAAATTAAAACCTACAATTAAAACCTAGATGGTGTACGCTTACAATAATTGTAGAATTATTATACGAGTTTTCACCTTTTTACAAATTAAAATAGTGAAATACTTTATATAGAAATTTATAATACTTTTATCATAAAATAGATTTAATAGACCATATGAAATCACGTCGCTTTATAAAATTATTTTTAAAAAATATTAAATGGACTTAAAAAAATTTATAAAAGACTTACTTTTCTATATTAATTATTGATATGTTTAAAATTATAAATTAAAAAAAGTAACAAAAATAATATTATAAGTAAAATTATAAATATAAATATATGTAATCGTTATTTTTATATAATTGTTTTTGTGTCTAACCCGGTCCTCGCTTCTAGTTAAAATTACAGTTTTCATCAAAGAAAAAAATTACAGTTTTCATCAAAGAAAAAATGCGAGCATCTGCCCCACACGGCCACACTCCGTGTAAAAAAAAAAATAAAAAAAATAGTGATATGCAGTGTGTGCTGGTGTGGGGCTGATGCTCAGAATTGCTCTTTCATCAAAATACTCTAAAAATTGCCACTACCACCGTTCTAGTTTTCGAACAGCTGACATGTTTTTATAAAACCACTGGGATCATCATTGTCGTATATATTTTCACAGCGGGAGAGAGAGAGAGATACGGGGTAGGTTTGCGGAGTAGTAATGGAGGGTGGGCTACTGCAGGGACCATACGACGCCACAGTGCGGCTGATGCTAGCTTCATTGGAGCGCAATCTGCTACCGGACGCTGTAATCCGGAGGCTCACACGGCTGCTCTTGGCCGGCCGCCTTCGCTCCGAATACAAGCCATCTTCTGAGCTCCAACTCTCCCACCTCCTCCAATTCGTGCGTTGTAAACCCCTCTCTCTTTCTCCCTCTAAATCATCATTTTTTTTGTTCTCTTTTAACTTTTGGCCGTTCCTAACTTCTAAACGCTTACTTGTAGCTCTAAGAGAGATGCCCATAGCAATCAAGACTGATGAGCCAAAGGCTCAACATTATGAACTACCAACCTCCTTCTTCGAGTTGGTCCTTGGAAAGAATCTTAAATATAGGTTAATTTTCTGGGCACCAAAGTTTTCAATCTTGTTGGGTTCCTGTATGTATCTGAATATCAAAGGTTATGGTTAGCATAAATGTTGTTTTCAATATTGTTTTGTGCAGTTGTTGCTACTTCTCTGACAAGTCAAAAACTCTGGAGGATGCTGAAGAAGCAATGCTGGAACTCTACTGTGAGAGGTCACAGTTAAAAGATGGTCATGCTGTTCTTGATGTTGGATGTGGCTGGGGATCACTCTCTTTATACATCGCAAATAAGTATAGAAACTGCAAGGTTACAGGGATTTGTAATTCAACAACCCAGAAAGCATTCATTGAGAAGCGGTGTGGGTATGCCACTCTAACCAACCATATGCCTTATGACGACCACACACACAGATGCATACCTTAGATTCTTTTGGATTTAAATAAGGTTGAATTATTTAATACTCTGTATTTTGCTAAAGCAATTACCTTAGGTTCTAAATCATTCCAGCTGTCTTCTGTAGGGATCTTCAGCTACAAAATTTGGAGATCATTGTTGCAGATATTAGCACATTTGAAATGGAAACTTCCTATGACCGAATATTTTCCATCGAGATGTTTGAGGTAACTTCTTTCTCAAGCCGTGTGCAAATGCCATTGTCACAATGCTTTTGTTGAGAAATGATTCAAGAACTAGTTTTACCCATTGACACAGCATATGAAGAATTATAAGGATCTTCTGAAGAAGATATCCAAGTGGATGAAACAGGACAGCCTTCTCTTTGTTCACCATTTTTGCCACAAAGCATTTGCCTACCACTTTGAGGTACATTGATTTTACTCTGTTTAAAACTTTAGACAGACATTGTTGTACATTGCCACTTCTGGTTTTGGCTTTGCTTAAGATGTAGTGGTAATGATACTGTTTGGCCACTTTTTTGAGTAGGACATAAATGAAGATGACTGGATTACTAGATACTTCTTTACTGGAGGAACAATGCCTTCAGCAAATCTGCTTCTTTATTTTCAGGTGAGATTCGTTTACACTGCCCTCTCAAACTAGTTATAATTGTTCCTCTGATATTATTGCAATGTCTTAAAAAATGGCCATAAACTTTACTCAGTGTGTGAGACAATGAATGAATCCAGGCTACTACATGTAAGAAGTCAAGAGTTCTGGGTGTGCAAGGGGGGTTGGTGTTCTAATGAGGGGAGGGGGGCTTACGGGGTAGGGTTGTGGAAGTATATAAGGCAAGGGTGGGGGGATTACTTGAGTAACACTCGGCTGTGTTTGGGGGATGGCAACAGAATTAGCTTTTGGGAGGATGTGTGGGAGGGAGATTTGGCTCTTAAGGATGCGTATCCTAATATTTTCAGAATTGCTCGAGATAAGGAAGTTATGGTGGCTGATGTGAGGGCAATTAGTCAAGGTTCATAGGTGTGGAATATCAACCTCACTGAGGTACAAGATTGGGAAGTGAGTATGCTGGAGGAGTTCTTTAACTTGCTGTACAACATCACTGTTGGGGTTCCAGCTGAAGACACGATGGAATGGAGACCTTCTAAGAAAAGGAAATTGTCGGTTTGCTTTTTTTATGATATACTTTCAGCTCAAACTAGGCCTAATTTCCCATGGAAGAACATATGGAGGAGTAAAGCACCTCCCAAGGTTGCTTTCTTTGTTTGGACAACAGCTCTAGGGAAAGATCCTAACCATTGATAACCTATGAAGGAGGGGAATTATTATTATGGACTGGTGTTGTATGTGCAGAAATAGTGGGAAATCGGTAGACCATGTACTACTACGTTGTAATTTTGCAAGGGACATATGGAATTATTTCTTCAGCAGTATGGGACTAGCTTGGGTAATGCTGGGAAGGGTGGTGGAACTACTATCTAGCTGGAGAGGGGTCGCAAGGACACCATAGATTGCAGCAGTATGGAAGATGGTTCCTATTTGTATTTTCTGGTGTATCTGGAGAGAATGAAATGATAGACTTTTTGATGATCATGAACGTTCCTCAGAGGATTTTAGGAGATTTTTTTGGAAGACTTTATTTATGTGGGCTATTGCTCTAGATTTAAATGGTCTCAGCTTCCATAATTTTCTTCTAACAGTTTCTAGTTCTTAATTTGGTGTACTCATATGTATACCTCCGGTGTACTTGGACTATGTCTATCTTTATCAATACAGCTACTTATTACTTGTAAAAAAAGAAGAAGTCAAGAGTTCTTTTATGTGATCATATTCAAACCAAGGAGGTAATTTAGAGTTGGTTTCACTTATCAATGGCTTCTTGGCAACGGTTTTCATGCAGGACGATGTGTCTGTTGTTGATCATTGGCTTGTGAATGGGAATCACTATGCACAGACAAGGTAAGGGTGTTTCTGTTTATGGTCTATATATTTTCTATCTCAGACCATAAGTAGAAAAACAAATTAAGAACTCTCTTTTTTTTTTTCTTTGCAGTGAAGAGTGGCTTAAAAGAATGGACAAGAACTCAACTTCCATAAAGCCGATAATGGAATCAACATACGGCAAGGATTCTGCTGTCAAGTGGACTGTCTACTGGAGAACATTCTTCATTGCTGTCGCAGAACTCTTTGGGTACAATAATGGAGAAGAATGGATGGTTGCACTTTACTTATTCAAAAAGAAGTAAAAAACCAGAAGCCAAAGCTCCTTAGTCCTTCCAGTTGATTTACTTCTCATAATCACTGTTTGCCTAGTGCTCAAACTTGGCAACTGACGCCACAAATAAAAAATAAAAAACCACTTTTCTCGCAATTGTTCTGATTATGTATGACTTGCTTTACGCGAAAATAAAGAGACTAGTGCATATTTGGATTGCGGTCAGAAATATAGTTTATAATTTTAAAGTTTATAGCTTACAATTTAAGTAATAAGTTCTACTATTAAAAATGTATTTACTATTTGATAATTATATGTTTAAAATACTTTCAAACATGTTATATTTGTTTGAAAACAATTTTAAAAAAGTGATTTCTGAAGTAAAAATGACATAAAAAGATAATTTGATTTTTTAAAGAATATGATCATATTCTTGAAAGTTTGAAAATTGTAATTATTTTCAAATTGTATGGATATTTTCGTCCATTGATACTGTTTTTAAAAATAGCACGACATTTTGCATTATTTGAAAAATGAAATTTGAGGAAAAGAATCAAAATCATTTGAAAAGGACTTTTTAAATTTATTTGAGATAAAGTATTTTAATATGTATTGTACTTTGCAGGATAAATTTTGATGAACCACTTGCTTGTTGTGTCATGAACTCGTAAATCATTATACAGGTTTGGTTAGATTGTAGTCTTGTCAAGGAAATTGCAACTGTTAATTGTGTTAGTAGTTGCCAGTAATGCTCTGTCTTTCCCACCGCAAGGTCTTTTACAAACTTGAAGTCCTTGTCTGATCTTCCACCAGTACAAGTGCATGACTGAACATATATGTACGTAGTTGGCAGTTAGAGCTGCATTTCTCGTGTCACATCCGGTGACTTTTATCATTTGTAATCTTCTATGGCCTGGTTGGAGCTCTCTGTCTGCATTCCACTGTGACAAGCCCTAAAGTTGTCTTGAAAAGTTTGTACATAAAAAGTCATTGCATAAATTCACAATACAATGATGGTCAGTTAGTAATCAAAGTGATGCCTTTTTTGTCCAGGCAAATGAACAAGCTTATGGATATTGTAGAGATGAAACCTTAGTTCTTTTGAAGGGGTGTGGGTTGGCTTTGGTTTCCGCTATCGAGATTTCCATAGAAGTCAATGAAGCCATTCATTCAACATTATGTTGTATAATATCGAGGTTTGTTATGAGGAACTCTTTTGATCATGAACCAACTCTTTTTCATTTTTTATGGCCTTTCCCATTATTGATTGCAAGCCATAATTTTTCCAATTCTGCATGCTCATCCTCATGTTCACAAACCAGAGATTGACTAACTAGATTTAGGTTTCGTTTGGATTCTTGAACGAGCTCAACTTATCTTAGTTGAGTTCTATTTTAGACATATTCTAACATCTAAATAGACAACTCCCAAATCATTAGGGTAGGTTTGGTAATCAAAACAAAACACAAAATTCTCATCTCATCATTACACATTTTTCAAATCTCCATACAAAATATAATAAACAATTCAACTTTTTCAAATCCCAATACACATTTTTTAAATTCCAAAACAATAATAATATTAAAACATAATATTTTAAATTTCAAAACAAAACACAAAATTCTCATCTCACCCCCCAAACCTGCCCTTAGATTACTCAACTCAAAATCTCTTTACAAATGAGATTCACAACTATTTTCATCTCAACACCTCTATAGACGTGGGACCCACAATCTTGTTTAACTTTTCATAAATATATCTAAACTCATCTTAACATTCAAATACATCTTAACTTATCTTAGGTAGGCCTCATAAAACTCACTCCATTATCTCAACTCACTATTCATAAAGAATTCATCTCAACTCAATATAACGGGTAAAGATTAGTTGGGGTTCCACTCTCTAATGTTGATGTGTTATCACGTTATGTTCCAAAATCACTTCAATAATGCGTTTTGATGAGTGGTAGAATGATTTCGAAATCCCTATTTGATCTGCCGAGGTTCCACATGTTTCAGAGGAAAAGTTTGCATCATTATACAGTCTATATGCTATTTGGAAAAGTAGGTCGCTTTTGAGAGTTCTCATCACGTCAGCGTGGTAGGATATTATTTCATCTGGCTTCAATGTGGGTTTTGCCACTTTTGCCTGAAATTAAGAGTGGAATGCATATTTATCACAAATAATAATATTAAAAAAGGTTCTGGCAAAGAAAAAGAAAAAAGAATGCAAATATAAAGACGCAAACAGAGTTTGTGCCATAACAAAAGTCTCTAAAGTATGGGTGACAATATGTGACACGATTTGTGAACTCAACACAAACACGATACGAAATTACGAGTTTAGATTCGATGTTAACGTGTTCGGATCAAAATGAGCTGACCCGTTAAGACATGATTTATAAATGGGTTAATAATGGAGATAGTCAAGGAAGGCACATCGTTTACTACGTGGGTCAAACTTGTGACGATGTTGGGAAGTGGTGGACGCAAAAGCAAGACACCCAAAGACCCGAAGATGTGAATAAGAGGGGGTTTTGTGAAAGAGAACTTCGTATGGAGTTTTGTTGTGAAGAAGTGGGGTGGGTATGCAATTTACTAAGTACGTGGCAGTGAGTATACAAGTTGACTAGAATTGTAAAGGTATGCCCGACTGAAAACGAAGAGCTCTAGCCACTTGAAGAAGGTGTCGATGTTTTCGTTCTACCAAACCATTTTGTTGGGGAGTCTCGACACAAGATTTTTGATGAATTATGCCATGTTCAGAGTAGAAATCATTCAGGGAAAATTCAAGTCCATTGTCACTATGCAAAATTTTAACTCGAGTGTTAAATTGAATGACAACTAGATGGCAAAATGATTGAAGACAAGCACGTGCATCAGATTTATTTTTAAGAATATAAACCCAAGTGCAACGGGAGAAGTCGTCAACAATGGTAAGAAAAAAACGTGAGCCATTGTGGGCTGTAACGGAGTGAGGGTCCCATAAATCACAATGCACTAAGTCGAAGTAACTAGTAGTGGTGTGAGTGCTAGAAAAAAAAAGGAAGGTGTGTCTGTTTTGCAAGAGGACAGATTAGACAAGGTAACTTTTCTTTTGTATTCATATGAGTAGTTACATGAGGATCTTGTATAAATAAAATGTGAGAATGAGAAGGATGACCTAATCGACAATGCCATAAATTATGGTTGCTGTCGAGAGGTTGTATAGATGCTGAAATAAAATTTTGAAGATGAAAATTCTGAGATAAGGTATGAACTAAAGTTTGAGGGGAGACATTTTCTTTAAGTAAATGATAGAGGCCATGTATCAAGCTACCCTTCCTAATCATTGTCCAAGGAGAAAGGCCCTGTACAAAGCACAAGTCAGAGAGAAATATAAGACAACAGTTCAATTGTTTGGCAAGTTTTCTAGCAAACAACAAATTAAAGGTGAAATTAGGAACACATAAAACATTATGGAGGAAAATAGTTGTTGTCACTTGCATTGTACCAATGTGAGTGATAGGAGCTTATTCTCCATTAGGAAGTTTGACAAAATATGAAACTATGGAAGTGATGCTAGTGAAGAAAGAGGGGCTACAGATCATATGATCAGTAGCGCCTGTGTCTATGATCCATGGTGCTGAAGTAGTGGAAATAGATGACAAACAAAATGAGGTACGAGCAGCGGAAGATGTACGAGGGTGAGGAGGAACTGTTTGAAGCTGATTTGTAGATGGAGAAGCAGTAAAATTCCAACTATGCAACAAGGCTATGAGTTCTTGATATTGCTCTTTAGTCAACCCCATGTTTTGCTCCTTGTCACTTGCAGAATCAGAAGCCTCGAGAGTGACAGCATTGAGGCGTGGTTTATGAAACTTGTGACCAGGAGGATAACAATGGAGCTTGTAACAACGCTTGATATTGTGGCCAGTCATGTCACAGTAAGTGCAAACAGGGGCTGTGGCATTTCCAGATTTGAAGCACTGAGCCAAAGTATGGCTAGTTATTTTGCAATGAGAACAATATGGTTTGTCACGCTTGGCAGGAAAATGGGAGGGTGGGTGTGAGAATTTTCGAGAAGCTAGAGCAATGGTTCAACTGGAGGTGTAGCTGAGGTGATAAGCTGATACGCTTTTGTTGTTGAATGTAAGAAAAAGCTTTGTTCACTGGTGGGAGAGGGTCAATGAGCATAATCTGGTCACGCACGTTGGTGAAGGAGTCATGAAGACCCATAAGAAATTGAATCACACAGTCACGTTGGCAGCGGTCTGAAATGACTTTCGTTGAGGCACAAGAGCAAACAGGTAGTGGGTCATAAATGGAGAGTTCATCCCAAAGGGATTTGAGTTTGCCATAATAGATACTGACCGAATCATTTTCTTGGGACAAGTTGGCAAGAGTTTTCTTCAGCTCGTAGATTCTAGGTCCATTTTGAGGGGAGAAACGGTCCTGCAATTTAGCCCACAGCTCATGAGCATCATTAACAAAAGCAACCAATGGACGTAAAGGCAAACTGATGGAGTTTTGAAGCCACGATACGAGCATATCATTGCAACGTTCCCGAAGGGGAAAAAGTGGGTCAGTGGTAGAGGAAGGTTTGGAGTTGGTTCCATTAAGAAAGCCAAGTTTATTTTGGCACGAAGGGCACGTTGAATCGATCGAGACCAAGTAGAGTAATTTTCGGTGGTAAGGAGTTCGGTGATGAGCAGAGTGCCAGGATTATCGGAAGTTTCTAGTCGAAATGGATTTGTTGGGTTACTGAGATCAGTAAAGTTGAAGGTGGGAGGATAGACGGTAGCCATGTTTACCGCTTTGATGCCATGTAAGAGTTGGAAAAAATGGTCTGGTTGAAGAAGCAGAGTAATGAAGAAGATGATGAAATATTCCCTTATCTCATTCATAAAAGCCATATGTTGTACAATAGTCTATTTATACATGAAGAATAAAAATATTCTATACACAGATGAATATACTATAGTGCCCCTAAGAGCATTGGCAATGGACTAGCCAAATGCCAATGCAATTCTAAACTTTAGCTAGATGTGAGAAAAAACTTCCACATTGGACTAGCCAATAGTCCAAAACTTAAGACTTGAGCTACAGTAAATCTTAAGTCCTCTCCAAACATGGTTAGCTACTATTCACAATGGAAAGTAATATTTTATTATTTCATCACTTCCCCCTCTTTTTGAATGGTAAAACATGCATGACATGCACATTATTTATTCTACTGATTGCGAATATTGATAGAGTAGAAACATTATTTTTACAAAACATGAAGATCTAGGAAATATATGAATTGTATTTGTAAAAAAAAAAAAGCTATTATATACATATACCCAACAAATTAAGCTATTATGTCCGAAGTTTATTATATACATATACTATATAACATTTATTATTGTCGGTATAAATATTTTAGACAATATTAATAAATAAGTAATAATTGTTGCAAAGCCTATTTCATTGAATAGTTATTATAGATTGTCAAAATTAATACGAACACGTGGTGAGTAAGGGGTGGAGTGCGAGTCTTAGGTTACTCAATTGAGTAAGGAAGAGTATCTCTGAGTCTAGTAGCAGGCAAGTAGAGGAGTAATGGAGGAATTAAGGGGAAATGGAATCAGCTGAAACTGACGGAGGAGGAGAATGAGGCTATCGAGCTAGATAGCGATGTATTGGGGAAGGGGATCGAAGCCTGGTAGGTAAATTGTTGGTGGATAGGAAGATCAATAAGGAGGCGATTCAAGCAACAATGAGAAAGATCTGGCGTACGGGAGGGCCTTTTGAATTTCATGAGATCTGTGGCAATCTGTTCGTAATTACTTTCAGTAATCAGAGGGATAAGAATAGAATAATCGAAGGGAAACAATGGTTGTTTGATAACCATCTGCTAGTGCTCAAACCTTTTGATGGTTTTGTGCCGCCTCAACATATTAAGTTTGATAGAGAGGAGTTTTGGGTCCAGATGCATGATCTGCCATTAGCTTGTATGAACAGTGAAGTAGGGCACCGACTGGGGGCCTCTGTGGGAGTTGTTCAAGAGGTGGATGTGGATGAGAGTGAGATAGGATGGGGCCAATACTTGCGAGTCAAAATAGATTTAGATCTGAGAAAGAAAATCACTAGAGGAAGAATGGTGAACTTGCTGGGGAAGAGGATCTGGATCTCACTGAAGTATGAGAAACTCCTGAAGCTCTACTTTAAGTGTGGATTGATAAACCATGGGGAGGAGGGGTGTGTGATGGTGGAGGGGCTTTTTTTAAGGGGAAGGGAGGTGGATCGCAGTTTGGTTCCTGGCTGCGGGCGACATACAATCCTCGAAGGAGCATGGCATCTAAGCCTACTGGACATAACCATACTGAAGCTGAGGAGGAAAGGAGGGGGGCTGATTTGGATGTTGTGGGAGAGGTGGGGATTGATTTTGATATTGTTGCTATAGAGAAGAGAGTTAAGCAGGGGGCAAGGAGGATGAAAAGGTGGAGGGAGAGGATGAGAATGAAAGCACGGAGGAGGTGTTTGTTGAAATGCCAAGAAGAGAAGTGGAAGCATCAGGTTTCTATCAAGAGACGGATCGGGGGTGTGAGCCTAGTCTAGATGTCTCTCAAACTCCTGCTAATAGCTTTGCAGAGAAGGGCCAGGAACAAGAACGTGTAAAGGGTGGGAAACTGGAAGCACAAGGCAGATGGAAGAGGAGAGCCAGAAATGCAGGTAGAAGTGATTCTGCCCCTATAACTTCTGTGATTTCTGGTAATAAAAGAAATGCTGATTATGTTGAATATGGAAGGATGGGGTTGGGTAAAAACGGTTGGAAGGGGAGTGGGGAAGTTGACAAAACTGATGGTTTTTGTGTGGCGGAGGCTGCTAGCCAGCCCCGACAACCATTATGAAAATACTAAGTTGGAACTGCCGGGGGGTTGGGAACCCCCGGAAAGTTCAAGATCTTTACCTTTGGGTGAAGGAAAAGAGTCCCGGGATTGTATTTTTGATAGAAACAAAACTGATGGCTAAAAAATTGGAGGGTATTAAAAGGAGAATGAAATAGAAGGGATGCTTTGTGGTGGAACCAGTAGGGAGAAAAGGGGGTTTGGTGATGCTGTGGAGGGAGGATGTTAAGCTAGAAATTCTTAATTACTCATAGCACCACATTAGTGCTTACATTGGCAGAAAGGATAGATGGTTGTTGATGGGTTTCTATGGCCACCCGAGGCCAGTAAAAGGAAAGAAACATGGAGATTGTTGTCTCTGATAAAGCCAGTAGAGCAGGTGCCGTGGTGCACAATTGGTGATTTCAATGAGATGCTGTCTCAAGAGGGGAAAGAAGGGGGCAGGCCTAGGCCCGAGGCACAGATGCAAGAATTTAGGCAAGCTTTGGAAGATAACAGCTTGTTTGACTTAGGGTGGATGGGAAGCAGATTCACCTAGAGTAATAGACATGAGGATAAGTCGTTCACTAAGGAGAGGCTTCATAGGGCTGTGGCTAATCATAGCTGGACTGAGAATTTTAGAAATAAAAAGGTGGAAGTCCTAATAACAAGACAATCTGACCACAAGGCCTTGTTGCTTAGTATGAACATGATTGGTGAAATTTTTAAAATGATGAAAATGGGGTTTAGGTTTGAAGCCAAGTGGACCTTAGAGGAGGAGGGAGGGGTAGTAATTGAAAATGCTTGGAAGAAGGGAGTTGCAGATTAGAATAGATTGGGGTAGGTGCAGGAAAAATTAATAAGATGTAGAGGGGAGCTCTTGCACTGGAATTCTCACAAGTGTCATGATGTGGAGAAACTTATAAAGGAAAAACCTGAAAGGTTGAAGGAAGAACAGGAAAATGAAGGATCTCACAATGCTGAGATTGTTAAAAAATTGCAAAAGGAGCTGGGTTTACTTTTAAAACAAGAGGATTTGAGGTGGAAACAGAGGGCCAAGAAGAATTGGTATCAAATGGGGGATAGAAATACAAAGTGCTTCTATTCATGTGCTAGCCAGAGGATAAATAAGAATATGATAATGGAGATTATGGATGGGAAGGGAAGAAGAGTGGGGGAAAAAGATGAAGTAGAGAGGGTGTTCTGGTCTCATTTCCAGAATATGTTTGAGTCTTCTAGCCCTACTAGGGATGAGATTGACGAATGCTTGAGAGACCTTAAGCCAAGGTTAACAGCTCAAATGAATGAGAAGCTTCAACAGACTTTTACTATGGTGGAGGTGGAGACAACACTGAAACAAATGGCTCCTCTCAAGTCCCCGGTGCCTGATGGATATGGGGCTTGTTTCTACCAGAAATATTAGAATATTGTGGGTGAAGAAGTTGGTAGGGCAGTGTTGAGTTTTTTGAATGGTGAGGTTGAGTTGGGCAGTGGTTTTAAACATACTTATATTGCCTTAATACCAAAGGTTAAGAATCCTTCTATAGCTAGTGAATTCAGGCCAATAAGCCTCTGTAATGTCATCTATAAACTGGCTTCTAAGGTTGTGGCAAATAGTCTAAAAACTGTACTATCTTCTCTGATTTCCAGCAACCAAAGTGCATTCGTCCCGGGAAGATTGATAACAGATAATGTGATTATAGCATAGGAGGCCTTACATACAATGAAGATTAGGCAAAAAGGGAGGGTTGGGAGTATGGCATTGAAGCTAGATATGGCAAAAGCCTATGATAGGATGGAGTGGAGTTTTGTTGAGGGTGTAATGAGGAAAATGGGCTTTGGTGAAAGATGGATTGGGCTGATTATGCAATGTATTTCCACTGTGACTTACTCAATTTTGTTGAACGAGCAACTTGGAAGGAGGATTAAGCTGACTAGAGGAATTAGGCAAGGGGATCCCATTTCCCCTTATCTCTTCATTCGTTGTGTTGAGGGGCTTAGTTCCATGATTAGTATGGCTGAAAGTAGAGGAGAACTGAAGGGTATAGCTATGGCTAAGGGTGGAACAAGGATAAGTCATTTGTTATTTGCATATGACTGTGTAATTTTTGGGAGAGATACTATGGTTGAGTGGGACAAAATACATAAACTGCTGGAGATATATGGCAAGGCCTCAGGTTAGCATCTCAACTTACAGAAAACTACCATTTTCTTTAGCTCTAACACTGCAGAAGCTCTTAGACAGCAAATCCAACTTTCAACAGGAGTACTAGTGTGTGGTTCTTATGAAAGATATCTTGGCTTACCTGCCATGATTGGTAGGTCCAAGTATAACACATTCAGGGTGGTGAAGGAGAGAGTGTGGGCAAAGTTGCATAATTGGAAGAATCTTTTTCTCTCACAAGCGGGGAAATAAGTTCTATTGAAAGCCGTGGTGCAAGCCATTCCTACATTCTCAATGAGTGTTTTAAACTACCAAGGAAAATTTGTCAAGAAATCTCGTCTCTCATGGCTAAATTTTGGTGGGGTCATATAAGCAGGAGGTAAATAAGATTCAGTGGAGGAGTTGGAAGAAGTTGGGGGATTCAAAGAGAGATGGAGGGTTGGGGTTTAGAGACATTGAAGTTTTCAACTTGGCAATGTTAGCAAAACAGTGCTGGAGGATGTTTAATTCACCTTCTCTTTTGGTGGCAAAAATTATGAAGGAGAAGTATTTCCGTGGGGGGTGAATTACTGAATCAAAATTGGGGCTTGGCCCTTCCTTCATTTGGAGGAGCCTATGGTCAGCTATTGATCTTCTCAAGGAAGGTATCTTCTGGAGAGTTGGAGATGGTAAAACCATCAAGATATTGCAGGATAGGTGGCTCCCGGTTCCTAGCTCTTTCAAAGTTCAATCTCCTTGTAAGAATTTGCCTTTAAGTGCATGTGTGGACAAGCTTATCGATGAAGTTTCTGTTTTGTGGAATAGTATGTTAATATATGACACTTTTGAAGTCTCTGAAGCTAAGAAAATCTTTAGTTTGCCACTGAGTAAATGGGGGGTGAAGGATAAGATGGTATGGGGTCCAGCAAAGAATGGAAGATTTTCAGTTAAATTAGCATACTATCTTGGTAAAGAGAGGTTAAAGCAAATGGGGGGTGAAGCTTCAAAGAGGGATAAATCTAATGAAGTATGGAGACAGATCTGGGATATGAAGATTCAAGGGGTGGTGAAGCACTTCCTGTGGAAAGCTGTTCATGAGCTTCTGCCTAATAAAGAAAATTTATACAAGAAGCACGTGTCTGACTCAAGATCATGTCCCATCTGTGGAAGAGAAGCCGAGACTGTCATCCATGTTTTGTGTTGTGCCCTGCTGCTGTGGATGTGTGGGCAGAAGAAGGAAGCCCAGTTACGAAGTGGAATAGGGATATGAGAGATTTTATTGAGTTGTGGCAGACTATACAACAGAAACTGGAAAGAGAGGAGGTGGAATTGATGGCTTACATTATGAGAAAGCTCTAGTTGAGGAGAAATTCCTTGATTTTTGAGAAAAAGTTTGATGCCCTAAGGAAAGTGTTCACATCTGCTGTTCAAATGAGAGGGGAGTTTATGGAGGCAAACCTGTGCTACCACCCGTTGTCAAAAAACCAAAGCTCTGTGGGAAGGGAAGTTGCAAAATGGGTGAAACCAGGAGGAGGGTAAGTGAAGCTCAATTGGGATGCATCGGTAGATGAAAAACAGAAAAGAGTTGGGATTGGGATTATTGCAAGGGATGAGCAGGGGGAAGTCTTGGCATGTTTGTGTGCTGCTGTGGAGAAATTTGAAGCATGGGCCCTTAGAAGGGCTGCTATGTTGGGAGTGGACCTGGGTTTGGCTAACGTGGTACTGGAAAGGGATTCACAAGTTGTAGTGAAGGCTGTGGCTAGTGCAGAAGAGGTTTTGACTAACTATGGAGTGTTGATAGAGGATACAAGAAGAATTCTTAAAAATACGAGTAACTGGTATGTATAGTTTGTTTTTAGGAAGGCTAATAATGCTGCCCATTTACTTGCAAAGTTAGCTTTATCTTTTACAGAGGAAAGGGTCTAGATTGAGGATGGCCCGTTACAGATTTCGAATATTGTTCTTAGAGAGAAATATTGTACTGATTGATATTCAATGAAGATATACATGTTTTTGTTTAAAAAAAAATATAGTCTAACAAGAATTTGAGAACAATTTATTATTTTCTCTCTCTTATTCTATATTCGGGTTGGGAATACATGAATTATATTAAGATATTCTCATACTACTTTATTAATATTTATAAACAGTTCATTATTATTTATAAATTATTTATTATTATTTTATTACTATTTATAAATTATTTTATTATTATCAAAAAATGATCTGAAAAATAAGCTAATATGGACACCATTGACTGTTTCTGTGACAAATAAGAGGAAGGTGAAACATCGACGAGAACCAGCTTGGTGCTGTCAGACTCGGATCATGTGGTTCCCATCACTAAAACATGACTATTTCATACGCTGCTAAATCCAATTTTAATTCACCCCATGTTAGCTAATCTAGGTAAGAAAGAAGACAAGAAAAAAACTTTAGATTGACCAGCAACCGAATTACCTAGATCATACGCTGCTTACCATATCAGTCAAGAGACTTGAATCCCCTCACTGAATTGATATGTGGCTGAGGGATGGTCCAAGTCATGTATATATCAGTACCGTACCATGCACACATGTGACAGCTTTGCAATAACTCAACCATCAACTTTGACTTTGAAGACTAATCAAAAGTCTATGCCTATGCCCAACAAAAGCCAAAATGTACAAACAAGATTTGGGTTAGGCTTGAGTAGTGAGACATTCACTTGTAAATATTAATGAAAAAGAAATAATAAAATATTTAATAATAATAAAAAATAGATAAAAAATAATAATAAAATAATAAATAACAGTTAAATATTTTGAGAATACCTAAGGTACTCTCAGTATCCAAATTAGGCTTTAAGATCACAACATACAAGTTCATTTTTTTAATATAAATGTTTCGTTTGGACAGTTAGAATATTTTATAATTATATAAATTTGTAATAAAATCAGCAATAGATAGTAGTAAAATAGTTTTAGTTAAGATATTTTATTGGATTTTAGAAAATGAGAAAGAAAAAGTTAAATAAAAATATTATATAGTTCAAAAATAATTTGAATATGATTTTTTAATATTATTTTATTTTGAAATTTGAAAAAAGTTATCTTAATTTTTGTCTTTTCTTTTGAAGTTTGTCAAAATTGTAATAATTAAGTACTAGTGATTAGATGAAAAAGTTTAAAATTTGAAATTAAAATGTGTATTGTATTTTAGTGATATTTGGAAATAAAATTGTAAAATTTTTTCATCTCATCTCATTACCCAAGCATTACCCTAAATACTACTAAAATCTACACATACCCAACAAAGCTATTGGCTATTTTGTCAAAGCTATTAACTAGTTAATTAATGAGTTTCGAATACAATATATATATATATAAATTTTTAATATTTTTTTTGAAAGGGGAACAGCACACTAACAGTGTGCCGCCTCAACTTGTATTCAATCAACCATGAACATTACAAAATTTGTCCTGCAACAAAGCGTTACAAATAACATAAGGTCCCTCTTCAATCCATACTCTCTCCTCCCCTAAATCCAAAGCATGTTTAGCTAACAAATGAGAAACAATGTTGCCCTCTCGAGGAACAAAATTCACTGTCCATTCCTCCCTCTCTGTAATTATCAGTTTGATGTCTTCTATAATATGCCCCATCCACGATTGGTCTTCACCATCCTTGCTAATTGCATTGATGACAGCAGCTGCATCCCTTTCAAAATAAACTTTTGACAGTGCAAGCTCCTTGCAAATCACCAAAGCCTTCCACAAAGCCATGCACTCCGCAAGTGCCGGATTGTCCACATGTGTCTTCACATCACAGGCAGAAACCAACACCTCACCTTCCTCGTCTCTAATACAAATCCCTACCCCCATTTTCTTGGCATGTAAATCAAGACTAGCATCCCAGTTGGCCTTAACCACTCCAGGATAAGGTCTTTGCCATTTCTTCTTTGATCCATCTACAACACTAGAGACTGTCCTACTAATAGGAATCAGTTGTGCAGCCTTATACTCCTCCAGTCCCTCACTAGCCATCTGAATTAAACTCTTTGGACTGTAAAATTTATTATTGAAAAGGAGGCTGTTTCTTCTCAGCCAGATCTTGCGCATTGTTGTAGCCATCCATTCCAACTCTTCCTTCTTTAATCTAGTCATCAACTTTACCCATAAAACCAGGAAATCACCTTCATCTGTCACCCATTTCTGAACAGGACTAATAGATTCAGCCCAAACATCTACTGTAGAGGGGCAACTCCAAAGAATGTGCACCACTGACTCCTCATGCCTTTTACATATCGGGCATAAAGGACATTCCCCCACCTTTTTTTTTAAACAGGTTACTATTTGTAGGAAGAATATCATTTGCGGATTTCCAAAGGAACAACTTGACTACTGCAGGTACTTCCAGAGCCCATATAGACTTCCACACAGCAGTCCATTGATCACTTCCTTGAAGCTTCCCCTTTCCTTCTTCTTTTCAAGTTTGTATCAAGGTGGTATGCACTCCTGATAGAAAATAAGCCATCTTTTGTATAGCCTCAAATTTGCTTATCAACAGCCCCCATTCTGCTTAGAGGGATTCTAAGGATTGTTTCTGCTTCTTCAACTGAAAACAAGACTCTAATAAGCTTCTCATCCCATGTCTTGGTATGGACATCAATCAATCTATGCACCCTCTCCTCCTCCCATTGCATATTCACAGGAGACTGAACACACTTAGAAGTAGGAGTTGGCAGCCACTTCTCTCCCCAGATCTTAATGTCTTTCCCATTGCCCACCCTCCATTGAAGACCCTCTTTCAGTAAGTCTCTAGCAGATAACACACTCCTCCAAATGGATGAGGGGTTTTGACCAATTTTGGCTTTTAAGAACACAGAATTTCTGAAATACTTATCTCTATAGATTCTGGCAACAAGGGATGAGGGATTTTGAAGAAAACGCCAACCTTGCTTAGCAAGCATAGCCACATTAAAACTCTCTATGTCTCTGAATCCCATCCCTCCATTTGCCTTCTGCATTCCTAGCCTTTCCCAGCTCCACCAGTGAAGCTTTCTTGAGTTGTCCTTATGTCCCTACCAAAATCTTGAATACAAAGAATTTAGTTCCTTACAAAGAGTAATTGGCAGCTTAAAAACTCCCATCGTGTATGACGGTATTGCCTGCAGAACAGCCTTTATTAGGACCTCCTTTCCTGCCTGGGACAAGAATTTATTCTTCCAAGAGTCAATCTTCTTCCACACCTTCTCTTTAACACCTCTAAAAGTTTTATACTTAGCCATACCTACCATGGCAGGAAGGCCTAAGTATTTTTCATAGTTGCCACACACTACACCTCTTGCTTCAAGAAGAATACTCTTTTTTTCACCTTCATTAGTATTTGTGCTGAAGAACAAAGAAGATTTTTCCTTGTTCAGAACCTGCCCTGAGGCCTCCTCATACACTTTTAGGATTGAATTTAACCTCCTCCATTCTTCCTTTGTTGCCCTTCCAAACAAAACACAATCATCTGCAAAAAGCAGATGATTAACACTCAGTCCTCCTCTAGCCACAGAAACCCCTCTAATATCACCCCTTTGGTCAGCAAAGTTAAGCATGGAACTTAGGCCTTCTACACACAAGATGAAAAGGTAGGGAGAAATAGGGTCTCCCTGCCTTAGGCCTCTGGAAGGAAAAATCCTTGCCCCTGGTTTCCCATTCAACAACACTGAGTATGTTACTGAATTTACACAGCTCATTACCAATTGGATCCATTTCTCATCAAAACCCAATCTATTTAGAACAGCCTCTAGGAAATTTCACTCTATTCTGTCGTATGCCTTGGACATATCTAGCTTTAATGCCATGCTCCCACACTTACCTTTCAGCCTTGTCTTCATTGTATGGAGCACTTCATAGGCTACCATCACATATCAGAGATAAGTCTTCCCGGAAGGAAAGCACTTTGATTAGGAGCAATAATACAAGGAAGACAACCTTGAGCCTATTAGCAATAACTTTGGAGCACAATTTATAAACCACATTACAAAGGCTTATTGGCCTATATTCACTAACCAACAAAGGCTTATTGACCTTAGCAATTAAAGCAATGTAAGTATAGTTAAGAGATTGAGGAATGATACCACCATTCAAACATTCCAGCACTGCTGCAGAGACCTCATCTCCCACAATGCTCCAATGTTGTTGAAAGAAACATGCCCCGTACCCATCAGGTCCAGGAGACTTTAGAGGCCCCATCATTTTCAGAGCAACTTCCACTTCCTCCCTTGTAAAAGGCAGACACATCCTCTCATTCATCTCAGCAGAAATCTTTGGCTCCATGTACTGAATACAGTCCTCAATATTGACTACAGTTGGTTCAGAGGTCTTATAAAGAGACTCAAAAAAGCTGTGAAACACCTTTTCAATCTCTGCAGGGTTCTTGACCATCCTGTTTTGACTAGCTTGAACCTGAATAATTGAATTTCTCCTTCTTCTCTGGTTAGCACATTCATGGAAGAACTTGATATTTCTGTCACCTAATTTATACCAATTCTTCTTAGCCCTTTGTTTCCACTTTAAGTCTTCTTGATCCAAAAGTAACCCCACCTCCTCTTGAACCCTCTTCAGCTCCTCCACATTCTCACCACTCTCCCCAGCTTGTAGTTTTTTTAAAACCTCAGTTTTCAATTTAAGCTCCTTACCCCTCCCTTTATGAGCCTTATATCTCCATCTACTTAGAGTTGTACTGCAGTTAGATAACAAGACCTGCACCAATGAAGTGGGATTACAACCAGCCCTTTCTTTTCCCCACTCAGAGGCAATCACCCTGCCACAATCCTCCTCCAGTGCCCAAGAAGCTTCATATTTAAACCCCTTTTTCTTGTTACTTCCTTTCCCTGCAATCCTATCAAAGCATAGTAATATGAGCCTGTGATCAGAGCACCTTGCTAGTAGGACTTCAAGAAACTTATCAGAGAAAAGTTCAAACCACCTTGAATTTGCCACAGCCCTATCCAAACGCTCCTTAGTAAAAGTAGCATCTGAGTACCTCTTGCTCCATGTAAATTTATCACCCAACCATCCCATATCATGTAGCTCACTTTCCTCTAACATGTCCCTGAACTGGGCTATCTGACTTTCTCCCCTAAGTCTACCACCTACCTTCTCATCATGAGTAGTTATCTCATTAAAATCCCTCATAACACTCCATCCAATCCCATTTCTAGGTTTAAAAGAAGCCAACATTCTCCATACTTCCTTTCTTTTTTGCAATTCAGGATGGCCATAAAAGCCAGTAAACAACCATTTCACTTTTGTATTTGGATCAGTAATCCAGCAATTTATATGTCTCTGAGAAAAGTTAAAAATCTCAGCCTCTACATCATGCTCCCAACATAACATTAGTACACCTCCTCTACCAACAGCATCCACAACGAAACAATTAGCCATACCAATCTTACTCTTCAGCCAATCAGTATTTCCTTTATGCATTTTTGTCTCCATTAAGAAGACAAAATTGGGCCTCTTATCCTTCACTAAACAGCAAAGGTCCTGAACTGTCCGAGGGTTCCCAAGCCCTCGGCAGTTCCAACTCAAGATTTTCATGGTGTTTGGCAGGGCTGTTCAACAGCCACCGCCATTATATCCTTAATTCCATCTACCTCAGTCCCTTTCCTGCCCTTCTTCCCTCTGCCCCCTTCACTTCACCTTCCTTCCAATCCTCCCTTCCTCGCTTTAAGTTCACTAAGACCAACAAAGGATCCTGAGACACCCCTTTATCCCTTGCCCTCCTCTTCCATTTCCCCCCACCCTTACCACTCTGCTCAAGATGTGTCGCCTCCTCAGAATAGATAACAGTTTCCACAAGGTCACCCTCCCCCACCCTTCACTCCCTTTCATAAAACCAGAAAGAGAAAGAGAATCCTCCATCTGGCTAGGGACAAGTTGCTGAAAACCCCCAGAACCTGAGTCCTCGACTCCCTCACTCTCTATCTTGCTCACTCCTCCCATCCCTTCCCCTTTATCCATTCTCAATCCCTCACCATCTTCCATACTTCTACCCTCCTCGCTGTAAAATTCATCAGAGACCTTGTTAGGATCTGGTTCCTTTTCCACCCCCGTACAATCTTGCATAGGCACCTGCCCCCTAGTAGATCCTTTTGACCCTGTTCTAGATTTTTGCCCAGCAAATCTCTTCCCTGGAGGATCTGCCCTAAGCCAAGGGCCAAATTGATCATCGCCCCCTTGTTTTTTCATAGTTTCTTCATCCCTATTTTCACACCTACTTCCAAAGTGAGTAATCCTCCCACAATCAAAACAAATTCTAGGGAGTTTTTCATATTTAAAGGGAATCCAACAACACTTCCCTTTTACAGAAATCCTTCTCCCTCTCACCAAGGCTTTTAGCAAATCCACTTCCACACGAATCCTCAAATATTGCCCCCAACCACAACCATCCACCTTGGTATCAACCCCAACTACCCTACCTATTGCTCCTCCAATCTCCTTCCCGCACTCCTCGTTCATACAGGCCAAAGGAAGGTCATGGAGCTGAACCCAAAACCTTTCTATAGCAAAAGATATTTCAGCAGGCTGAGTAAATCCATCATACAGGTTAAGTACAATAAGGCAATTATCGAATAGCCAAGGCTTCCCTTCCCATACCTTCCATTTATCCGTCTGAGAGGCAAAAGTTATCACAAAAACATTAGGCCTAACCTCCCTAAAGGAAGCAGGTTGAGATATCTGCCAGACTTTTGCCATAGTCGATTCCAAAACCCACTTCCCCACACTCCTCTCCGTCGTCACCCTCCCCACAAGACTTCTATCCCCTCTATCTTCCAAGGCATTCGGAATACTATCATCCGCTGCAAACACCCTGTCTTCCTCCTCAGTCAGTCTCAGCCTTTCCCATTTCCCCTCCATTTCCTCCATCGTATTCAGCAAGCATACGATGAGCTACATCAACACCACTCAACCACTACAAAATCTTCCTTCCTCGCCTGCAACCACCGTAACACACACCTTTCCGCCCCTGGGACCACCACAGAATCTTTAGAATTCTGTTATAACTGCCTCCCACTTCCTCACACTACCTCGCTCCACCCCTTTTCCTAGAGAGAGAAAAGGGAGAAGAATTTTCCTCCCCTTCAAGATTGAATATTATTTTTATTTTAAGATTTGAAAATATTAAATTATTTATTATATTTCGTATGGAAGTTTAAAAAAATTATAATAATTAGATGAGATGAATTAAAATGATTTATATATCATACGAGGCCTTAGCTAGTATCTTATGCTCAAGAAGTTTGGGGTTCATAATAATAAATTTTTTAATCCTATACATTTAAGTTTAGTTTTAAGCATTTATAGAATTTACTCCTCAAATTAAAAGAATTGTTAGGAGAAAAAAAAAATAATTTTGAAGGGATCAAATTATATCAAATACGTGATATATAGAAATTAAATAAAATTTTGGGTCATATAGAAAACTAATTGGAGAGAGATATTTTAGAAAATTTTGGGTCTATTTATATACAGATTCCGTTCTGGACAAGGCAGACTCGTCGTCTCGCTTACTTCTTGAGAATTGAGACTTGGAATCTAATAAGGGAAATGCTTTGGGTCCCGAAGTGTGTCCCGAATATTTTTTTTGTTTTTTTTTAATGAGTGATTAAAAAAATATTTTTTAATGATGTTGTGATTTTTTTAATTTTTTAAAAAATGCTTATGATGATTAAAAAAATACATAAAAAAAAAAACAAAAAAACAAAAAAAATAAAAAGCCTATTTGGGACACAAAATGGGTCCCAAATTTGGGACCCATAGCAGTGCCCATCTAATAACTATGTGCACCGTTCTTGTGAGACAAGTAATTAGGGGAAGTTGAAACGTCATTGTCGAGGGATTTGTCTTTGACAGCAACGCCCAACGTAGGTGTTGTCAGTTATCGATGTGGTTCCTACCATGACTAAAACCTTTTCCAAACCGAGACTTTGGAAATCAAAACACAAATAGCACTCCGGAGACTAGAGAAAATAAAAAATAAACTTGAAAACTACTTCTCAGAATTTTGGAGAACAAAAATGAAGGGAAATTCAGCAATATAGTAACACTTTCGTGAGGTTATTTGCCCCATATTTAAGTTGATGATGGATAAAGGAGAATTTGTATTCATTGTGCACAAATAATCCCTATTTATAGATCATGATGTACTGGTTGGTAAATAACACAACCATTGATAAGTGACACAACTTTTTGACTAAATCAAAAAAAATAAACTTGAAAACTACTTCTCAAAATTTTGGAGAACGAAAATGAAGGGAAATTCAGCAATATAGTAACACTTTCGTGAGGTTATTTGCCCCATATTTAAGTTGATGATGGATAAAGGAGAATTTGTATTCATTGTGCACAAATAATCCCTATTTATAGATCATGATGTACTGGTTGGTAAATAGCACAACCATTGATAAGTGACACAACTTTTTGACTAAATCAAAAGGAAAAATCTCTTGACACTTCCTCAACCATGACCTCTATGTAAACCATCACCATGGAGAGGGTATCGTTTCAGGGATCGGAGTACACCGTTTGGTGATTACATTCTTTAGAATTATAACTTTTTATTTGACGACTATTTTAAAGTGACGTATTATAGACACAAAAAGATTATAGAAAAATAAATATATAAATTGACATGGCTTTGTATGATTCGTTATATATACTTTACAATAAAAGTAACTTTAAAATATTCTGATGCAACGCATTATGTTATGTCAATTTATTTGTTTACTTTTGAATAATCTTTTTGTAGCTAAAATATATTTTGTATCCATGAGAATACAACACGATATCATGTATAATATCATTTGATAGGTTGAAAATACAAGTGTATAGGCATATTCGGCTATATGCCCTCTCTATCAGTATCAATCCCCTCCTCATAATGAAATGAGTAGGAAAGAAAGGCTTATTTTTTTTAAAAAAAAAATTACGACTTGGGACTATTCTTGCCATGGTCACAAAGTCTTCAACTTTACCTATAAGTACTGCCTGAAACACTGCAATATTCTTCTCATCCTCGATCGCTTATATATAGTACTCTTTGATCGATCATTCGTACATGACTTCATGCAAAATGGTATTCTCTAAGACTCATTCTAAAGTAGTAATGGTGCTCATGGCTCTTATCGTAGCAATCATGTTACTCACGTGCTCTGAGGCAGCTTTAGCAAATGCAAAGCTTGGTTAGTACGTACAGCAATTATTTGTTTGATTTAATTAGTTTGATTGATTATTTGATCAAATGGTTTTTTTTTTTCACCCTACTCCAAAACTTGTCTGTTTTCATCTATATGCATGAAAACAAACGAGCACATGAACTATATATGAAACAAAATAAATCACTTCATACTCAAATTTATGTATATGCAATGGTGCATGGTTTAGCAGGACAAAAAGTACTAGGTGTGCGTGGTGTGCTGTTGCAAGTAACCAAAAATAAAACCTATATTCCTAAAAATACATGTAGTAGTGTAAGTAAGGATCGTTCCCACAGAGAGTATTTAGCCTAGTTTTATTCTACGTGAACAAGGATTGGGGAGAGGGGTTTGAGTATAACGAAAACAATTTTAAGAAGAACAGCTAAGAAACAATTCAAATTAAAGTATCGAAATCAATCAAAAGAACAAACCTTGGTCTAAGTCAACATCCACCATCGGAATTTTATAACTGATCATAGATGCAAATATATATTAATTCATACTTTGAATATTCACCGTTGGAATTATTTTCCTATCTCTATTTAGTCGCAGTTAATTAGAAAACAAGTGATCTAATTAACCCTAACTACTAAACAATCCAAGACAAGCGCTACAAGTTTAATCTAGTAGCCGCCTTAAGAATTAGAGAGATCGATGAAGCTAAACAACACAAGTACAAGTGGTTGCATTTAATTTCGTCGAGCGTTCTTCATAAGATCTAATAATTTCTGACGCAGCAAATCATCAGATCTTAGTTGCTTCACAAATTAGAGGGATCAAACAATTACGGATTTGATATCTAATCTAACAGTAGATTGCAATGAATAATAAACTAGTAGGCCTCCTAGTAATTAAATGAGACAATCTTGAAAATAGGCATAGAAAAACATTCAATACTCAAAGCATAAATTGAACACTAAAAACAAATCAGATCTCACAGTTTTATTGATTCCGAGGTTTCCATTTCCTTCGACCAATTATGAAAGTTTAGCCACACAAAGCCATCATGAAAACTGG